>CM073503.1:48495000-50995000 GCA_037074495.1 Acacia confusa
ACCGGGTTGGAGGCCAACCCGAGGTCTGGCCCAAAAGGACCTCGGGCTAGACAACTTAGCCCGAGGTCCAGTACCACCCTGAGGTCCGGTTGGACCAGACTAGATCGCCTGACTGCCTAGACCAGTTCAGGCAGTCCCACTTTTTTTTTCCAATTTTTTTGCTTTCTTGGGAGGTAATTTTAACTATGGTTTCACCTGACTTCCAAAAATAATAAAAAGTGATTGAATGAAAAGTGATTCCTATAAGTTAAAAAGCACATTAGGATGTTCAAACTTCAGTAAGTGGCTAAATATAATAGTAATTTTTTTAAAAAAATTAAAAAATAAAAGCATCGAGTCAGGACCAGTCTAAGAGGTCTAAGCCTTTTGACCGAAGTCCAGTCCAACCCGAACAATTTGGTCCGGTCCGGTCCGGTCCAGTCAAGTTGTCTTGGACCAGATTTTTGTTTCCTTGGACCGGGTTGGGCCGGATCGGGTCAGACAAGACCAACCAGACCACGGGTTTTTTGCCCAACCCTACTGGACACTCAAATTGTAGGAGATAAATAGAGGGAGAATTACGTTGATGGACTAAATATAAGAATATCTAAAATTCATTAGAACATCTAAAAATTGACTCGTCCCCGTCATATCGCATATGCTCATGGCCTCTTTGCCTTTTGCTTGCTTCTGGACTTCTTGTCCATCTCCCCTTGCGAAGAATGAAAGTTTTAATCTTAGTAATTGTAAGAGGAAAAAAATCCCTTTTCAATTCATTCTCCTTCTGTTTTTCTAGGCTAGACGAATCTACCATTACCAAAAAAGAGGATAGAAGACAATCCTACTCAGGCACTGTCGGGTATTATATGTGGGAACCTACCTCTCCCAGCATAAGTTTAAACATTGGTTTGCTATGTCATCAGGAATTAGCTCCCTATTATTTTTGATTGATCAACGTTAAATTTAACAACTTTAACATATCACTAAATCAAATAGTTTTATCTTTTAATGGCATGAAAGCTATTTTATAAATGATAACATGTTTAAGATGACTTTTGAACCTCATAAACATTTTTATGAGAGGACTAATTGGGCTTTTAAAATATTTTGGCTTTTGCACATTTGTTTGGGAAGGCTTTAAACCAATTGGGCTTTTAAGGTCAAAGTAACTTTTGAATTTATAGCTTACAGTTATCACAGTGGAGGCTTTCAGCTTTTACCAAGGAGAGAGAAAGCGAGATATGAAAAAGAGGGCCAAGTGATATTTGGGAGAGAAAGGAAAAAGAAAGGGTGACATGTGAGGGAGAAAAAGAAAGAGGAAAAAGGGAAGGATGGAGAGAGAGAGAAACTATTTATATGCATAACTAATTTATACTCATTCCAGTCCTAAATATAAAATAGAGTTGAACTTTTAGAGATATTAATCAATCTAATTAAATTACTTTGAAATACTTTATTTATAATTTTTTTCTAAACTATTTTGGTTAATTTATAAACTAATATATAATCTAATGATACACTATATAATATAATTAAGTAATTTATTTAATTTTCTTAGTCTCTGTAATTAGTTATATAATATTATTTTATTAAATTATGCATTTTAGCATCGCCAACTATACCAAGTTAACATTTTTCACTTTTCAATAATTTTGATTTCAATTTTTCTCTTATAATTAATTCAAAAACCACTTATACTACTGTTATTTCAAACAAGTTTCAATTTTAGAAAAGTTGTTATGCTACTGTCAATCAAAACACAAATCATATTGCACAAATTATTACATAATCTGACTCTTAATCTTAAGTTTTCACAAGTCATATTACAAATAAGTCATATTTCCCACCACTATCCTAAGCACACATTACGTCTGTGGGAAAATATTAAGCACCTGCACCGTCATGCGGAAGGTCGAGGACTGATGCATATGGCAGAAACCGAGTGATCATTTCTTAAATCTCTCACAATTCTAGACTACTGTTAATGCTATATTAATTTCCCTTCCTTCACTGTCGGGATGAGATTAAAGGGCATATGAGTCATTTCGTATGTTTTAGGAGCTTTGGTCCTTCATTCTGAATACAATTTTTTAAGAGATTTTAAACTGAATATTCCAGTATCTTCAATCCTTAATTTCTTGTTACACACAAACCATGTTGGAGTTGACAAATGGAAACCACTCTGCTTGAAAGTGTGAAAGTGCATCTAAAAAAGTCCAATTTCCTTTTCAAGCTGATCAACCAAAAAATATAAATTAATCATCCCATCACATCGATCATCACAGTCATATATCATACCCACAATAATAAGACCATCATCAATTTCTTTTGTCACAGTCATGTTGCTTCAAGACAACCAACCAACAACAACAAAAACAACCAGCTTGTTGAAACCTCTGTTATTGATCCAAAGGGGAACGACAAGTGACACTTGGCAGTTGCATATAGAAAAAGGAGAAAAGTTTCAAGTCGAACCCAATGAAAAAAATGGGTGCAAAAGCATTGCCTCAAACATATCCCACCAATGAGAACTTAATCAACAAGCAAGAGGCATGATTCCATATGTATGAATGGAAAAGAAATTCTAACAATATTGAATTTATCCAATGTACCGAACAGTTATCCCAAGATAGAAATGAAAATCAAACTCAAATATCCACAGCATACTCAAGTTAATCCATGATAAATGACAACGGTAGGTTTCTTTGCCCCACTATTCTGAGAGGAACATCAACAAAGGCACAGTTAGCAGAGAGAGAATGTTTAATCAAATAGATAGCTCTTTGTAATTTACTCCTTGGAAGACTTGTTGATAAGAGATTTATGAATATGAGGAATAACACCCCCTCCAGCAATTGTTCCTTTTATCAATGTATCGAGTTCTTCATCCCCCCGGATAGCGAGTTGTAGATGTCTGGGAGTAATACGCTTAACCTTCAGATCCTTGCTAGCATTCCCAGCCAGCTCCAAAACTTCAGCTGTTAAATACTCCAAGATAGCAGCAGAGTACACAGCAGCTGTGGCTCCTACTCTACCATTAGCTGTTGTCCTTGACTTCAATAGCCTATGGATACGTCCAACTGGAAACTGAAAATTTTGCATATAAAAGAAACAAAAATAAGACACGAAGAAAAAGCCTGTATGTCACTTCTTACAATCAACAAAACCACCATCACTATCTGTTTCATTTTAGTAAGCAGTCTGCCTATTATTTTCTTTTCTACAGTCCATGTCTAATGGTTTAGCAGAGTCCCAAAGAAATATCACATTGCAATAGAAACTCTCTCCCCACCAACCCCCTACCCCAGCCAAAATGAAGCTAACTACTGCAATATTGCAAATATACCTAAAACCCAAAGGCACTTGTGCGACAAAAAAGTCTTGCCATAGACCAACATGTGTGGGACAGTTGTATCAGACAAAACACTACCAAACAGTAAATAGAACATAAGAAACTTCAATTTTATTTCTGACACACGGTGATTTTGCCTTTGTCCTTTTTTAATGACTATGAATCTTTGTCCTTATTTCCTGATCACACTTAAAAAAGTCAAAAACCCCAGGTCCATCAGTGAGCAAGGAAGCACTGATTTCAAAATCAATGGTGCTGCAATGCAGTTCAAACTAGCCCCTACCCTACCCCTCTTCTCCCCATTCCCAACCCCCAAAAATACTGTCGAAGAGAGTAAATATGTTGCATAAAATTAAAAATAGTTTTCAGAATAACCAGCCTCCCCTCCAGCAGTGAGCAAGGAAGCAGTAATTTCAAAATCAATGGTGCTGTAATGCAGTTCAAGCTAACCCCTACCCTACCTCCCTTTCTCCCCAACCCCCAAATATATCCAATCAGGGGGTTCCCTAATTCTTACAGACTGATTTTGATATGAAAGTAGAATATTTAGGGAAAAGACGAGAGAAACACAGAATTAAATCACTGTACATTTCATTCATTCGTCATATTCACTGAACATCCTTCTATTAGTCTAGCCTTTATATATATATATATATATATATATATATATAGGTAGGTAGGTAGGTAGGTAGGTAGGTAGGTAGGTAGAGACTTAGATTCCCAAGGCACCAACGGTCATAACAGTCATAGTAAATGCGGCAGATATACTAACTATTAACAGCAATGTCTAACAACTAACTAACTAACTCTAACTTCCTAACTAATTAACTAACTCTAATATTTTCTATGCTTTACATATCAGATCTGTCAGCATATTAGACATCACAAGACATTGATTAGTCTACCAACTTAATCGTATGCTTACCCAACCATTTTCCATTCCAACATCAAGCATAACATGTCCATGTTTAATTGGAAGATCAACTCTCCCATTAATGTAGCGGGCAAACCACAACTATTTTAGGAAAATCAAGATTCAATTTAAGAGTTCAAACTGCCTTCAAGTTCAAAGATGCACAACACTACAACAGCACAAATAACAGCACGACTGGGAACCATATTTCAACAGTCGTGCCTTCCAACGGCTACTAACCAATAATCAAATACAAAAGGTTATAGCTACACTTAATAAAGCAATTAAAAAAAATCAAAACTCATGAACTTCCTGAACAAGTTTAATGCTAATGTCGCGCTCATACACAGTTATGTGAACAACGAAGCAAAACCACTAAGTTTCAGAACAAAAACATTTATATTTCTTTCCTCCTCCTACAAAAGAGAATCGTATAAAGTAACATTGAATGAAGGAGATTAACCTAAGGATGTAAAGAGCCAGAAATGAATAAGAAAAAGACAGAAATCTAGACAAAGACCTGAAGACCAGCACGAGAAGAGCGGGAAGTAGGCTTCTTCTTGTCCTTGTCTTTGTTGGCGGCAGGGGTCTTGCCGGTGATCAAACCCTTCGCGCCCTTCCCCGACATTCTTCACAACCGGCGAAAAGAGATGGAAGGAGGGAAGATGGTCGATCTCGAACTCAACAGGGACGCACCAATTGAGATTTTGCGATTTGAGATTTGAAGACAGCTTTGGGCACTGTTTACTCATCTTGCCAAGCCCCTGTTTGATATTTATCGAGGCCTTTTTTCGGCAAGAGTCAATGCTTGGGTCCTTAAATGGGCCAAGCCCCTAGTTCCAGCCCATTTAAGCTTGCTTAAGTCAAGGACTGAGCTTGTGCTGTACCAGGTGTATGGGGAAATCTGATTTTAAAAAAACTGATTTGTTTAAACCCGCAATATTTTTTTTTAATAAAATATGATTTATTGATGCAAAATAGGAAGATAAGTATTTTAAATATTTTTTTTTGCTAAAACATAGGTTTGGTCTTCTAAATTTGCATATAGTTTCAATTCATCTCTTTAAATTTAAAAACTGTATTTTTATTTAATACTAACCATTCATTTAATGAAAATTGTTGACTCTACAAATTTAAATGGTAATTATTTAATTAAATTCTGAAAAAAGTATGTTTAAATTTGATCTTCTTATTGTCTTTGCCAGTCCTTTCTCATTGGACCAAGTCAATTCTTAATACTCCCCCCAGTCCTTATTATAAGACATATTTTCCTAATTTGAATAGATTTTTTTTTTCACCTAAAAAGGTAGGAATAAAAGTAGCTTCAGAGATTGCACTAGCTTCCTGATCAACCAAGGTTAGAAATGACAAGAAAGAAGGTGTTGGTTGCAAACTTACCCTACAGGGCACATCTTCTTATAAGGACAAGCTGTAGATAGACCGGCTACACAAATACCCTAATATGGGGCAAGAATTAGAAAAGACCCAACCTCACAAAGAAAACAAATAAAGTCCTTGAAAATACTTTTTCTTCTCCAATCAAGTAAATCTGGCAAACACCTACTGAACAAACTAAGGCTAACACTAGTGATTTGGATTTGCCACCATCGAACAAACCTAACAATAGTCTTCTCAAAGGTAAAGCATAAAGCACAATCAACCATCCATAAAAGCCTTCCCCCAAATTCACAAATCCAAAACTGTTAGTTCTCTATGTGTTTTGATGATAATAGACAATTGTAAACACAATTTGAAGTTTGTCTTTGGTAAGTTGAAAAACTTACTAACAAAGGCAAACTCAAGTTTTGGAAAAAAAACTTGAGTTTTGACTTGTTAAAGAGTAGCTCATTTTTAATGAATAAAGGCAAAACTACAGTTTCCATAAGGAAACTCGAGTTTTAGCCTCACAAAGAGCACTCCAAGTTTTTTATCAGGATAAACTCGAGTTTTGTTTTGGAAACTCGAGTTTAGACTTTACAGAGACACTTCAACATTTTTTGAAGAAAAGCAAAACTCCAATTTCTATTTGGAAACTCGAGTTTTGATCATACAGGGAGTCTTCCAAGTTTTTAACTTGTGAAAACTCTAGTTTTAAAGAGAAACTCTAGTTTTCAGCATCTCTTAGTTTTTCCAAGTTTTGAGAAAACTCGAGTTTCAGTTTGGAAACTCAAGTTGACTTGACAGACAATTTTCATGTTTTTAGCCTCTTAAAACTCAAGTTTCTCACTTGACTTGATTTTTCAAATGTTTTCATATTTTAAATGAAAACTCAAGTTTAGTTTTGGAAACTCGAGTTTTGGTCAAGTAAAGAGGATCACTATTTTTCAATATTTTCAAAACTCTTGTTTTGGAAACTCCGGTTTTGGAAACTCCAGTTTTGAAATAACCCAGAGCTCTCTAAGTTTCAACTCTTAAGTGGAAACTCGAGTTTGGTTTTGGAAACTCGAGTTTTGGTCATACACAGAGCATCTATGTTTTTCAATATTTTCAAAACTCCAGTTTTGGTTGAAAAATCTAGTTTTGAGGTTTTGGACTTGATCATATTAAAAGTCCAAAACTTGAGTTTTCATTTGGAAACTCGAGTTTTGTCTTAAGTAAAAAATGTGCTCCCAGACTCAAATCATGATATTCCCCTCTGGAAGAAGGAAACTCGAGTTTTGATATGGAAATTCGAGTTTGTGCTTAAGTGCAGAGTGACAAACTCTAGTTTTGGTAAACAAACTAGAGTTTGGGTCGCACATTTTAAAAATTCAAATCTGACGGATTTGCGAAACCTTTCTTGTTTGATCTTAATGCTTCTTAACATCTTTTATTAATATTCCTAGTTACGTTTAACCACTTTGTTAGTAAGTTTCAGATGTTTTAAAGGATATTAGATGAAGGGTTAAAGCAAAATACAAAAGTGAAGTCAGAACATTAAATACAAGTCCACAAAAGTTGCATCCTTTTGGTAAATCATTCTACTCACAAAGCAGAAGGATTAATGTCATGTTTCTACATCCAGTAGCTACTCTCCCAACGGATTAAAAGTCAGAGAGTTAAGCATAAACTTCTGTGCAACTGGATTAACCAAAGAGTAGAGAGAGAAGAAGACAAAAGCTTCACCTAATCCTTGGCTAATGAAGGCAACGGTCATATTGAAGATTATAACGGTCATTTAATGCTCTCTTGGTATAAATAGAGCATCATTCAGCTCTTCTCAAGAGACGTATTAAGCAAAAAACAAAAATCATTCAAAGCTTTCAACTACTCTTTGAGTTTTCTTGTAAAAAGTATCTTTTGATACAATTGTTCTTCAGTGGTTATTTCTATCTACTCTTTAAGAAAGTTCATTTATTCTAAATCATTTATTGTAAACAATCTCAGGTCAGGGGACTTGGAGATTGGGGTTATTGATTACAACTTGTAAGTTCTAGTGAGAGAATTACTCTTGAGTTACAGAAGGTGTAATCAATTGCAGTAGTGAAAAACTCAAGAAGCACGAGGACTGGATGTAGGTCAAGGAATTAGACCGAACCAGTATAAATCCTTGTGTCATACTCTTTTTTCCTTATTCTATGTTATACCCTATTCTTATTGTTTTAAAACAGAGTTTTTTTTTCAAAAGAATTTTCATAATCCCCAATTCACCTCCCTTTTGGTGATTAAGCTCCATTTTCAAAAACCACATCAACAGAGGAACATAGCTCTAGAAGATAGAAAACACAACCATTGACATCCCCTTCACCGGAGACTCCATCAACAGAAGCAACACACAAACATAGAACAATAATAATAAAAATGAAAGAAAAGGAACATAGCTCCCACCACCACTGACGTCCCCTTCGCTGGAGACCACCGAATGAGGGGACATTGTGACAATAGCTCCCACTGCCAAGGATGAGAGAGGGCCATAGCCGAACTTAGAAATCAGAGGGACACCAGAGTTGGAGAGACGATGAGGATAGAGACTAGAGGAGAGTTGGAGTCGAAGAAGAATGAAGGCCGTCGTTGTATGTCTCTATTCCAAACTAAAACTCGCCTGCTCCTGGCGCTTTGAGGTTTCATCTGCACTTCTACCATGATTGTAGCTCGAGAGGAGGCTTGCCTTCGAGATAGAGACCCTACTGAAGGTGAAGTCGAGAGAGAGCGTTGCAATTTAGGGTTAAGGACGGAATCAAGAGAGAAGCAATTTGAATAGATTTAGGAAGATAGTTAAATTAGTTAAAATGATATGTATTTTCTAAAACACCCTAATTATTTTCATTAATTTTCTAATTCCCCTTCCTTCATGATTATTGTTGAGGGAGTATCAATAGGGGTAAATTAAGAAAATATTAACAAATATGAAAATTATGTCTTCTATTTAGGACCAATATCCACTTTCTAAAAATGTCTTATATTAAGAATTGGAGGACTACAAATTTAAGGTTACCTCCATATTCATTTAGCCTAAATTTCAATTTAAACCCTACAATGCTATTACTTAAACCCAACTTGATCTAGTTTTGGGCCAAGTCATCCCAAGTTCAAGCTCACAATGTGTAAATTGGGCTACACTGGATTGTGTTTAGCCCTACTATAATAATGAGTATAATTACTAATGGGGGTTGGGTATAGTAGAAGGGGCTAGTCCACTATAATGTGGCAAACCAATGTTTGAATTCTCGTTTGGAGAGGTGTTCACATTTAGTATCTAATAGTGTCTCAAATAAGATTGCCTCCAATAAAAAGATACATTTCCTTAGCGGGAAAACAAAGAAGAGTATAATTGATCAACATGAATCATGTTGTAAAATGAAATTATAGTGACATCATTGTTATTTATCATGTATTATTGTATTTGAATTATATTAACATGTTATTTCTTTATGGTAATTTTTATTATTAGAAGGTCTATGCTTTAGCTAATAAATTAGTAAAAAGCATATTTGATGGGATTGCAGACATGGCATGCACTTTTTGGGGTTGAAGTTCGAACGATGGTTTATCACATTATAAAAGAGTATACTCTTTTGTTAAACTCAACCCTTGTTAGTACACTATAGCCTACCTTAAGCATGATGTAGCTAGGATGCCTAAGTGTGACATGGCTAGGAAGTAGGAACCTTTCCCAATGTCATACCTACCATACCGTTGAAGCAGAGAAGTGAAACACTAGATACTGACTGGTACTAAAAACATACTTCAAGTTTCTGATTAATACTAAAAAGATACTTTATGATACTGACTAGTACTAAAAACATACTTCAAGATATTGGCTAATACTGAAAAAAATACTTCATGATCTTGAAAAATTATTTTCTTAAGATCCTAAATATCTTAGAATCTTAAAAAAAATACTTCAAAGTACTAATTGATGCTAAAAAATACTTTAGGATGGTGAATGCCATCTAAAAAAAAAATGTGAACAGTTTCATTTTGGCACCAAAACGGCGCTGCACAGAGGAAAAGGAGAGCAACGGATTTGAGGGGAAAAAGAGGCAAGCCTGATCCCCATAATTGAGGACTAGACTTGGGTATTGAATGAATTGAATTTGCAATTTCTTAGCTTCCTCCTCATTCTTTCTTCTCTATCCTCCCCTTTTCCCCTTTGTTTCATATCACCATCTTTGTATCAAGTTGGACATAATTAACATTGATGCTTCAACTTGAGGGAATGTGTAAATATATGGTATGATTTGATATGATTAATGTACATGTTCTCAAAAATTCAATAGAGTTTTATGTTGATTGTTGAGGACCAAACACAACATATTCTTCCTTTATCCAAGCTTGAGATTGGATAAGAAATTATATTAGGAGCTAGTTTGAGATCTACAATTAACACATTTAACGTTGCTCTATACTTTTCTTGTGTATATTATGCATCAATTGCCCTCCGAAAGTATTACTCCCTCCGGTCCTAAGTATAGGACAATATTTGGGAGTTGGTTTTGTTCCTAATTATAGGATAAAATTTAAATTTTTATCAATTTCTTCCTAAAACACCCTTATTTTATTCTCTTAAGTGTGTTTAGTTTTTGGTAAGTATATGAATTTAGATGCATAGAATTTTCCAGTTAATAAAACTCTTAAATTGTTGGATTTTAATTTGTTTATCAATGAGTAAATGTTAATTTACCAATATATATATATATATATATATATATATATATATATATATATATATATATATATAAACACACATATATATTTATATATGAACACACATACACATAGACATACACACGCATTATATAGATGTGTGTGTGTGTGTACATACTCATACACTTATATGTGTGTGTGTTTATGTATGTGTACATGTGTGTGTGTGGGGGGGGGGGATGTGGGGGTTTGTATTTGTGTATTGATATGTTTGTGTACCTGTGGTGTGGGGGTGTATGTGTGTGAGTGTTTTTTTTTGGGGGGGGGGTTGTACGCGCGCGCACACATATATGTATATATAGTAAGACCATCATTTCAATTAGAAAGCATGGAAAGGAAGATTTTAGGTTGGGGAAGTATGTTAATGTCATTGAAAATTTATATAAAGGCATTTTAGGAAAATGAGTGAAATTAACTAATTTAACTCCCCTCCTTAATTTACCCAAAATCGGTTAAATGTGTCTTATAATTAAGATCGGGGGGAGTATTTTGTTCTATGTTCACAAACAAGGGAAGGGATTACCAAAACCCTTCATTTTCTTTCCCTCCAAAATAGAACTCCCAAACAAAGCCTAAACAAACTATCAGAAGAAAAAACAGTTCAATACAATGGAAAAGAATGTGCCTACTGCTTCTTTTGGAGGGTGAAGTTATCCTTAGACTGCTTTTGCCAAAAATAATTTGCAGCCTCTGTCCATTTGGCATGAACCAAAAACTTTTTCTCCTTTACTGCCCAACGTGCCTTCTCTGTCCCTGCATCAAAATCTAACAAGTGTCATTGAGGAGTCAACTTTTGTCAGACATGTGGCCCCCATCTGTTCTGCCATCTTTTGAAGAGCCGATAACTCAGCATAATTCTTCAATTAAAAGAGTTTATATCATCAAAATCTAACGCTTTGTTTGAGAGTTCTATTTTAGAGGAAAGAGAAAGGAAAAGAAGGGTTTTAGTAGTCCATTTTTTTATTTGAGAGTTTTAAAAATAAGAGTGGAGAAAATCAGGGAATTTTACAAATCTCCCAAAACTCTCATTCTTCAATAAAATAAAATTCCCCCAATATGGGGGTTTTAAGAAGGAAAATAAATTAATTTTTTTTTTTACCCTCGTTCAAATAAAATACTCTTGTTATTTCTGATTTTTCTTTTCTTTTCTATTGTTGTAATGCACACGAAAATATTTTTTTAGAGAGAGAAATACCTTTTTAAGGGAAAATATTTTTTAGAAAGAGGAAATACTTTTGTAGTTAGAGAGAGAAAATATTTTTTAGAAGGGAAAATACTTTTTAAAGAGAGAAAATACATTAGAAGGAACTCACCTCATTGTTTGTCCCGTCAACACCTAAATCCAAATTATCACACTTTCTCTTGTTCAAAATCCCATCAATCCGAATTTCAACCTCAATTTTGGGAATTCCTGAATTCTCCAATTCATCCATAAAATCCTCGTCAACAAAGATATGGAAAAAGGACTTGTTTGTCGTTGTCAACAATCCAAACGATAGATCTTTAACTTCCAGATCCAAAATCAATTTGCACCATCCAAAGAAAGTCAAATACATACTTGGACCCTCCAATGATCACCTCCAGTAAAGGCTTGCCTTCTAGGAACCAAGCTCGCAAAGGCTCAAGCACTTGGCCCTAAAAATCAACCTTGGACCCGCCACTGGAGAATATGAAGCGAAGATAGTAACCATCGTGACATTGACTGGCTTTTCCTTTTCTCTGACATGGTTTTGTGATATTATTAAAAATAACCAACATTTAAATATTTAAATTGTGTTATTAAACTAATTTAAGATCTGTTTAATTTAATATTAGATTTTCCTATTTTAACGATTTTTATATGAGATTCTTCCTTGATCTTTTACTCAAGCTCATTAACAAGTTCAGATGAAGAACTGACAAATTTATATAAGAAATTCACAAATTTAATTTTTTAAAGAAAAGATTCACTTATTCTTTAAAGCTATTTTTTTTAGGAGAAAATATTTTTTGAATATAAAAATTACATATATAATTCTTTAGAAAATTTAAATTTAAATTTATTTGTAAAGTATAATAATTATATTAATTTTTAAAGAAAAGGACAAAATGGTAAAAATAACTCATTAATCATCCATCTTCCTCCCTTACTATTTTTTTTAACTCCCAAACAAGGAAGAAAATATCTTTCATTTCCCTTCCTTCTCCTCCCTTCCCAGCTCCTTGCATCTCTTTCCTTTCATTCTCCTCCAAACTCACAAACAAAACCTAAAGGCACAACACAATTAAACAGGAACAACATGAACTACCTGCCTCACATCTCGGTCTGCAAGATCATCTTTCAATGGGTCCAAGCTACACTATTTCAGCGTGGATTAGACATTACCGACGATGATTTGACCAAATGAAAGTGACATACATCAAAAGAATGTATGAAAGTGACAACATGAACTACGTCTTTAAACTCTATCATCATTCTTACTACTTTCCACAAGCCTTGGCCCATCTTAGTTGACATGCTGTGATAGAAGAGGAAATGATAGCCTTCGATAAGATACGTACTTAGACCCTCATCGATTAACCTACTAAAAAGAAGGCAAATAAGCGTTCACTGTACAAAAGCTAATGGCACATTAAAATGTTTGAAGGCTCAACTAGTTGGCAAGGGATATGCTCAAACCTACCTACAGTGTTAACTATCGGATATGCTCAGTGGTATATATGTATATGTATCCTAGAATACTTGATAATATATGAATGGAATGGATTAAACAGCTTTTCTAATCTGATTCGGTGGTATTTTCTCTGATTACTCTTTTAAGATCATAACATAGCTAGCGCCGCGACGGCTAGAGGACCAAGTGGCTGCGAACATGATTGGAGTAAGAGCGGCCACAAAGTACATGCACTACGCAGAGGTGACGAACAGCTGTGAAGAACTGAATGTTGATGAAGACGGAAGAGAATGAACCGGGAAGAAGGTGTTTAACCGTTTAAACCAGGAAGGTAGTACAGGAATATTAAAGAACTGCCATGGGCAATTTTGCCAGGATAGGAGAAGTGAGGATTTTTTATAATATATTGACAAGTATACAAATGATAGTAAAAATCTTTATAATAAATTCATTATAATGATAAAAATAAGGACACGTGATCACTAAAATGACATGTTGAATCAAGATTTTAACAAGTTTAATAATGGTGGAGGATGATTTTCTTTTGAGAAAAATTTGTGGTGAAGATCATTTTGGCAATTGATCATAAAAATATAATGTTAACTTTCTTAATTTTGGAGTGAAATTTTAAAGTATTTTAAGCTAGATTTGTAATTATTTCCCTTTAGGGGTCTTTCGTTGAAAATCTCCCAATTAGTTGTTAAATACTTGCTTGAGATCACATTTAAAGTCTTTAAAAGTGTTGATTCACGTCAATACAAAACTCTTCCACATACTTACTTCATATACTGTAAATCATAAATAAAAAACTTTTTTTTAAAAGTTTCAATCGTTATTCCAAACAAATATTAACTCAAACTCAACTCAAGAGGTATCATCTCTGATTTGACCAAATTGAATGGGAAATGTGCATATTAGAATAAGCCTTCAAGTCCAGATTGAAGCAAACAAATTAACGGATGAACAGTAACTAACTAACTTATAGATCAAACGAATTAACGGAAAATTGAGAGACAACAAATAGCTGCCTGTACATACTCGAATGAAAACTAACAAGATCAAACGAATTAACGGAAAATTGAGGGACAACAAGTAGCTGGAATAATTAGATCGAAGCAAAAAGGAAATCACTTTATTATCAATTTGGAATCTAAACCCTGAGGAAGATACAAACTTTAAGCAACCACATCATTAATTTAAGAGAATTTAAATATAACACTGAGGAAGATACAAACATAGGCAAAGTAGATATTTGAATATATCCTAAGAGTTAAGAGAATCCATGGTAACTGCTGGGTAGTCCTCATAGCCCGTGATGCTATTTATCCTTATGCGTGTATTTGGCTGTAACAAAAAGATGCAAACCCAAGTCAAACAACATAAGATGAATTAAATTAAGCATTTAGTTTGTAAGAACAAAACATATTCAAAATTATTCCCGGATGTGGACTAAAATTAAATTTACACCCTTATTAGGTCGTTACTTGGGATACAGTAGGAATTTTTTATATCAGGATGGGAATTGATTATCATCAGCACGAACTTTTCTTTGAAAAGATAACTATAGCCCAGAATTCCAGAAGAATAGTAAAATAGTGATGTTCTGGTACAGACCAAGGAGAAATATCGGAAGAGAGAAGAACTAAAAGTAATTTCTTATTCAACACTTCTTTAGTGAGTACAGGTGTAGTAGCTATTTATAATGCTCTACAGCTCACTAGTTCTGGTACAACTCTCTAACAGTAAGTAGTTACAGACCTTGTTACTACGCTGTGGCTTATTTTTCTTCTGCCACGTAGCATGTTCAAAACACATAAAGGTGTGGATTTCACTAAAGAGCAATTTGGAACGCTCAGCTAGTCCATATCAGCAGATTCTTTTTTTGGTAAAACCCAGAGTTTTCCCAAGTCACTTTGGATTTGATCTTAATCTCTATTAGGCCGAGAGCGTTAAGACTAAAACCCTCCTAAAAAAGTGTGCTTCCTAGATTTGAACGCATATCACCAGCTTCTACTACCCCAAAGAGAAAAGACATAGCACTGTGTTCTGCCATTTTCATGCATAGAAAAGGTTCTAATATGCAGCGAAAATGCCACAGAGAGAGAGAGATTGTCCTCTCCCATTTATTTTATAATCAATAGAAGTCAAAATCAGCAAACAATATATAGATAAGAACAGAAGCACTACCGCAGCAAGCATCATAAGGTGTATAAATTTGCATTCTTGGTTGAGTTTATCAAAAGTAACTTTATAATAATAAAGCAAGAGGAAAAAAAATCAATACTGAAGATTGGAGACGGTAGATGCATGATGTATACATCAAAAAATAGTTTACAAGTACGCATCATCACAGCTTATTGCTATGGACTAGTTTCAGCTAAAAACACAATCTCCATCCTAACAGTCACGCACACTTGCAAAATTGACTAGTCTCTCAAAATCTTTGACATGGGAGAAATTCACATGCATGCCAAACTCCGAAATCACTATGAAGCAACTTGAAGTGGTCCAATGTAATTGCAAAAGCTTTTTCTTTAATAGCTTGCCTGAAAGACAAAGAAAAAACTGCAATACCTGTCGGTGGCCAATATTCCTCCTGTAGTTCTTCTTCCTTTTATACTTGAAGACAATCACTTTGGAATCTAAACCCTGCATTCAGAATATATAAGTAAAGGGGTAGAGAACTACTTTTACCATTTCCACGAGTAGAAGTGAAAGAGATGTACCTGCTCTTCAACAGTGGCGTGAACAACAGCATTTGTTACCACTGGTTTACCAATATAAGTAGTTGTCCTTGAGCTAACCAATAACACCTTATTCAGGGTGATCTGTAAAAGAGCTTAATTCCAATTAACAGAACAGAAAACAAAGCTTGAAGATCAAAGGCATCCATCCATATACTACCGTTGCTCTAACAGAGGCAGCAGACTGACAATACATACATAAGTTGGTTTGCAAGATTTTAGGTCTAATTAACTCATGAATTTTTTAGCTTCAGGTCCCTTAGAAAAACTGACATCTTAAGCTACTAGCCTGGCCATAAGGTCCAACTTATATTAAGAAACACGAAGCATATAGTCTTAGGCAGTCCTTTATAATAATCAATTTCTGAACAATTTTATGGAGCATTGTTACTTTGCATTGGGGGACTAATCTTTTCATGAACCATATCACCAGGTTTATACAACAACATAAGGCAGTTGGAAAAGTTCCACATTCTTAGGAAGCATCCACGATGGTTATAGAGATAATAGCAAGAATAACACAGTAATTTATGTATGTATACATGATGATCTATGCTAACTAGCTGCTATTCTGTTAATAATTTCCACCCGGCCACCCTCATTATAATAACAGAATAATAGCATCAGCTTTAATAATTTCATAAATGTCAACTCCCAAGTGAAATCCCTAGTTGAGAGTTGGCAATAACCACAACCAAAATAGGGAACAGAAGACATTGGTTTCAATGAAGGAACGGCGGAGAGCAATAGTTCAAGGGAAAGAAAGAGTAAATGACGGATTACAAGGAGTCATTTGGCAGCAATTAGATAGGAGCAAACAAGGCCTGTACCTTATCATTGACATTAGCACCTTTGAGCCTCTGAGTATAAATGAAACGCCCGGGAAAAACGATGTATTGACGTGAGCCAATCTGAACAAAGCAAAAAAATAATTAGTTGAAAGCAAAAGAACACAAGATATCACTTATCAGTTATGCCAGCTGAAAGCTGTATCCAAAATACCATAAAAGACGGTCGAAATAGTTGAAAAGGCCACAACTCATAAGTTCGTACAAATCTAAAAGATTAAAACAAAAAAAAAAGGACATATTCATGGTTTAATCCTAAAAATAATAAATTCGTTGCACCTTTCTTCTGCCATTCTTACCACTTCGCACAAGGACTAAATACACTTTATTTCCAGGGAATACGACCAAATGGGCCTAACAATTTAGCTACCAAATAGATAGTTTAATCAATAGAAAAACCATATTGGGCGAAACTTAATACCAACAAAATTACAGAGTTCGCCATCATTCGTCAACAATTTCGAACCACATTGAACAAATTATTCATTCTGAAAATTTTAACTCACCATTACAACAGCAAAAACTTCTTCCCGCTTCGGAGCCTGCTCTTGCGGGGAGGCTGAGACAGCTTCGACGGCTCCAAGCTCCGGTGCTTGAGGTTCAACCTGAGCCACCGAAGATTCAGGCTCAGCCTGTGCGGTCTCAGATTCCGATGATTTGGGGATGTATGGGAGGGGAAGGCGTGAGGAGAAAAATGAATGAGAAGAGAGCTTGGGAGAGGGTAGTTGAGAGAAGAGAGAGCGTGTGGAAGAGGAAGTAGAGGGGAATAAAGACGCTTGTTGTTTGTGGGAGATTGTGAGATTGGACGCTAATGAAGCGCACAAGGAAAGCGAAGCGGCAGCCATTTTTGAGCTTAGAGACTCTATCAGTCTCCAAGAACAGAGACGAGAGCTTCTTGTCTCGTCCCCTTGAAGTCGATCTTCTTTACAACCCGAAAGGGCCTATCCTATCCGTTTTGTCTGAAATGACTGATTTGCCCTGTAAACGTAAATCATATATATATATAGACACAAATATACTCTTTTTTATCTTTATTATAACAAATCAATTAACAATTCTCACAAATAAAAAAAAATCTAAAATTAATAAAATTATCTTACTTTTTAATATTATCTTTATAAAAAAATCTAAAATTAATAAAATTATCTTACTTTTTAATATTATCTTTATTAATTACGCTAAACTTTAATATTATAGTATTAATTATTACTCCACCCATTAGGCCAATACCTTTATTAATTATGGATATACATGGAAAAAAATGAATACTCCTTGAAAATAAACAAGTGCCTTATAAAAAGTATTAAATATATTTATGAGTTGATGCTTTATAATAAAAATCAGAAGGGGTAATACTCAAGTCAAGTTGTTTATTTCTTTTTATCTATTTCATTAAGTACTCCATTATTACCTTTGGTCTGAATGACTTTTTTTGAAGGGATTAAGGAAGTTAAATAAGTTATTTAATCATTTCATATGTTGTGTATTCTTAGATTATATATTAGTTTATTAGTCAAACTAATTACTTTGAAGAAAAAATAAAAATAAAAATACTCTAAAGTAATTTAATTAGCTTCCTTAATCTCTTCAAAAAAGTTAACACTATCTTATAATTAGAATTGAAGGGAGTAACATATAACTGTGTCATATTTTTAAATTATTATCATTCAATTATAAAATATATAAAAAAAAATAGGATACTTGGTCACGTATGGTTAGGAAACTTGATTAATTGATGCAATAAACTTAATATAAGTATAGTCTAATATACAAGTATTTCGGTCTGAAAAAATATATGGTCGTGTGTATAATTACCTACATACTTACCGATGGCTGAAGCTTAGATACGGATTGTCCTTAGAGCCGGTTTGGATCATCTTATTTTTAAGTTAAAAGCTCCTTTTAAGCTATAGCTAAAAAAAAAGAGCTTTTTAAAAAAAAAACTAAAAACTGTTTGATGATTATATAAATTTTTTAGCTTAAAAGTTACTTATAAGCTGAAATTAAAAATAAGTTGTTTGGCAAAAATTTTGTCATAAGCACTTTTTTTAATAAAAATTATCATAAAAGGTATATTATAAAATAACATTTAAATTATCAATATATTCACAAAATAAAAATACTATGAGATTAAATTTGCCAAACAGTGAGCACATCCAAGAAATCATCAGTAGTCTTACATGCAAATTATCAACAAGTATTTCATTCACTTAAAATCACCTATTTCTATTTTCCATCAATGTTGATGCTATTTGATTTCGAACTCTATCCATATAACCATTATCTACTATTCTTCTATGAGTATGGATACTCATTTCTTCATCAATATTACATTCTTCATGACTCTCAGAGATATAATCAGGATTAAGATCACACTTGTCAAACTCTTCATCATCAACACCACACTTACACTTTCTGATAAAGTTATGAAGGGCTAATAACTTTCTCCTGCTTGATTGATGAAAATGGCTTCATATCACGTAAGATGTGGCACTTGTTCTTCCAAACTCCACTTGTTCTCTCAATTTTTAAAGTGCTCAAAAAATTTAACAAAAGAACATCATATAATCAACAATCATGAGTAAACTAATTTCAGCCCAAAGTAATTAGTAGTTATATAACAAACAGAAATCTAGTTATTTGGGAATGACAAATTTGCGTATTCCAAATTCAAACAAAACCCTGAAAGCCAACTTCCATTGTAGCTAAATTTTCAAGCTAAAATCTTATTGTCATAATTAAATAAAAAGCTAAGATTATTTATTTGATAGATTTACGAGGCAGGAATTTTTCTTGTCTTTAATGAAATTGATGTGAAACTTTGAAAATTAAGTTTGAAATATAACGTATGAAAGCCTGAATGATTAGTGGAAGGATGTGAAGACAAAAATTGCCTCTGCTGGTTTTTCACGAATTTAGAGATTAATCGCTTCTGCTGAGTAAAATTTTTTACGAATATATGTGAAGAACAAAGCAGAAAAATAAAAGGGAGAAGCAGCAAACATGGTGCAAAAAAAACCTAGGGGGAAGTAACGGCAAAACCTGTGGCGGAGAAGCAGAGCACGGAAACGGCGCTAATGGATGCTGAATATGACGATGAGGCCAAGTCGACGGCGCCGATTTTATGCTGTAGATGATGGGTTCTTCAGAGCAAGACGAGAAGTCATGAGCAGAGCAGACAAGAGATAAATGGAGGTGCAATTACATGAAACATTCGTTCGTACTGTGAGATGTGAGAGGATTAGGGTTGTCTTAAAAAAATATAAATTTTTAAAAAAAGCTCCTCTCAGGAGTTTTTAATTTCTAGTTTTTTTTATTATGAAAAAAAAACTCTTTTTATTATAAGAGCTTTTATTTAATCCTGTTTAGCCTAACTTCTGCTTATATAGAGAAGATAAGCTAAAAATAAAAGGATCCAAACAGACATTTAGAGTGCAAGAATATTAGAATTAGCTTGGGCAGACATCTATACTATTATTATTATTATGTTTAATATAAGATTTTGTTGATTTTTTTTAATAATAAATTAAGGAAGTTGAATAATTTCAAATGTATTTATATTTATCATTTGTATGCAAAATTATTTAATTGACTTATAAACTAATATATAATTTAATAATATAATGCATATGCCTTGATTACATTATATATTTAGTTTCTTTAATCTCTTTAAGAAAAATCAATTGGGTCTTATATTAAAGACACGAAGGAATAATTATTTTATTATATGCTGATATAATGATAAATTAATGATATGAATATATTGATTTTTATTGCTTTTATCATTTTATGTCAGGAAATGTAATTTTCTGTTCTATCTTTTAGACAAAATTTAATAGAAAATAGAAAGGCACCAAATTATTTATACCAACCCATATATTACCTCAGACATTTTTAATGATGCTTGAAAGTATACAGTCTCTTTTTAAGAGTTGAATGATGAATGGTCAGTATACGAAATATTTTTATTACATTATAGATATTTAAACTAAGGGAAAACTCACAAAAATCCTCCTAAATATGTAAATCCCAGTTCAAGATCCTAAAGTAACCCAATGAAGTTTCTAAGAATTAGTTTGGAATTAAACTTTGCCACAAAATTACCAAAAAGGTCTTCTTGATTTGGAATAAACAACCTGATAATTTAAAACCTTAATTTATCATATGACAAGGACATTTAAGACAATTAAAGGGCTTGTTTGGGTTAACTGCAGAAGCGGTGACTTATTTCCTATTTAACTTTTTTAGAAGTCCGATAGGAAAAAAGTAACGTTGTAAATATTAATTATATTTAGATTGATAGTGTTGGTAGTAGTGAAACCCATGTCAAAAAGCTAGAACTTTTTAGAAAAACCTATTTATGAAGCTTTTTTCTTAATTAGCCTTTAGAAGTTTTTTTCAAAAAAGTTCAGTCAACTTAAAGCTCAACTCAAACACTCCACTTAAAGCTCTCTCCAAAAAGACCCAATAACATCTAATTTTACAGAAGACAATTAGATTATTTCACAGTATAGGGAATCTATTTTCACCAGTGCTTATAGTTGAGAACTCTCTTTCATTTATATGTTCATCCAATAGAGGAATTCAATATGGGTTAGAAACACCCAACACAATTTTTTACCATCTTTTATATATTCATAATAATGAATGCATTTTATAATCATCTCAAAAAGGGGAAAACATGATGCATAAGCCTCACATATAGTTTTTTGCCCACATTTTCTAAAGATATAAATGAAGAAGATTCAATTTAATAGATACACAAAATGATGACGATTTGATAACTACACTAAATTTATGAAATCCATTAATTGAGTTTAAGAAATAAAACATTCCAACCCAAATCTTGAAGCTGACTGCGGTTAAAACTGACCAAGACTTCTCATCTATAATCATTGCTTTCTAACTGTACAAAAGATAGGTTTAGGTTAGCTTATCGGGATGAGTCTTGAACTCAAAGGCATCCGCCATATTGAAGTTTAAATTGCCTCTCATGGTTCTGCTAGATCCAACTCCGACACCGCCATCACTTTTCTTCATCATTGCCGAGAACTCTCCAAAATCAATTCTCCCATCCTGCAGAAAAGGTAAGACATCACACTAGGACAGACAATGATTACTTTGATCCTCATAATAATGTTGTTCTATGAGTAGCTTTTATTCTAGTTTTAAACAACTAACTCACACAAACATCTTTTGCACTAAAAATGTTGACAAAACACAAACTCGTTTACCTTATCTTCATCATCAGATCATAGAGTCTCCAAGGATAACTTCATTATAAACTTTACACAAACTCCTAAGTCAAAACAGTAAAACTTACGGCAAGTTGCTTATAGCCATTGGGTCACTCATAGGTAAATTTATAAGTACACATGCATTTTATAACAAAATAATAAATATCCACATGTTATACGTGAATTTACAAGCATACATACATGTTTTAACAACTACCAATAACAAAATAACAAATGTTCATATGAAAACTCACAAATTGTAATTTACATTATAGGAGCTTACACAAAAATTTACGAGCGTTTATAAGTACATCTACAAGTATACATATGCATTTCAACAACTAACAATAGCAAAATAACAAGTGTCTATATTTTATATGTGAATTTACAAGTGTAAATACACATTTTAACAACTAACCATAGCAAAATAACAAGTGTTTATATGAAAACTTATCAATTGTAATTTTGCATGGTAAGAGCTTATACAAAAATTTATAGGTATTCATTGGTGAATTTACAAGTACATATATATTTTAACAATTACCGATAGCAAAATCACAAGTATAGTTGGAGAACTTGACCTAATGAATATAAACTACTTAGAATAAGTTTTATAATAAGTTATTCTAGCTACCTTGAAAATAAAAACCCATCAAAATTACCAACTTCAAATCATGATCTTATAGCCCCATCAATTACTTGACTGAACTAATTATATGTATACAAAATGTATATGCAGATTTATGATCAGTAATGAGGATAAGCTTTTAGCAGAACCTTAAAAACCCCTAATAAAATTTAACACGCAACAGGATACAGTCAAATAAGCAATAAGGTAGAAGAAACACTTGATCGGTAAAAAATACGTACAAGTGAGAGCAACAACACCAAAAATTAACTATCAAAAGCAAAGACGCGGGCGAGAAAAGAATCCGAGGAAAACCCAAACCCACCTGGGGTTTTCCCTAAAGAGAACTCAGGAAACTTCAGCGAGATTGATATTGCAGAGCAGAGGCCCAAATGAAATACTTTGTGAAAGTTGTGCAGTACTCCTCACTCTCTCTTCCATACCTTAAAATCAGTGAAATACTCTTCTCTCCCTCTCTTTCTCATTTTTTATTTTTAATTTTATTTTTGGCCCATTTCTCTCTAGATTTGAGACCTACTTTTTCTCTGGAGTACCGAATAAATGAGTTCAGTAAATTCAGCCTCTGTCCACAGAATTGTATCATGTAATTTTCCTATGTACCATTAGACAGATTCAAACTTTAATCACAACTCACTAAACCAACCTATCCTCCCAACGGAAGTAACCTATGTGATCTATCATATATTACTTATTTTCTTGTAATCCAAGAAATTTTGCTCATAGAAGAAAGGGAAAGCTATAAAAGCAAGGGTAAGGAATACTGCAATGATGAGAAATGATTTGAATAACCTTTGTTGTCTCTAGAAGAAAGCAAATTATGTGGGCTCATTCAAAAGCTAAGGTAAAAGTTTGTTTTGGTGATGGTGCTTGAAACATTTTGCAAATATAATCCAGTCTTCTTTAAATATTGAAAAGATCAGGGAATATTAAAATAATAAATCAAAAGTTATTCCCATCAAGCCTGATGAGTAACATAAAGGATAGAAAATTCTTTTCATAATATATATTATCAATCTCATACGAATTCAAAAGTAGCAAAGTGTTTTTCTAGCTAGAAAATATTTTTCTATACAGATTCTTTGAAACATATTTAACATTCCCTTGATTTGGTTTTCACCCGTCACCACTTAACCCTTCAAATTTCAAATGGGCCTGAACTATGACATCACCCTCTAACAACCCCAAATTCAGTTTTATAGAACCTGATTCACAAATCAATAAATTGTAGTTCAAATATGAACACTTAATGTGAGATCATTTTAGTGATTATTGTCTATTGACCACAAATATCATCTGATAATCTGATCCAGATAACCTAATTACAGGATGCAATAATAGCAACATTTTCTACATATCATAAGAGTGTAACAGGCCAAAAGCATCCTTGATCTCTAATAGAAATCTCAAACTTATAATAGAAGCAACAAAGTTATTCCCAATTTCTCCCATCCTACCGGGAATAATGCCAATAAGTTCAAGCAAGGGAGCAAAATTTAAAGTTTTGTTGTTAGGACTAATTTAAAGTTAACATTAAATTAGTCCTAACAACAAAAGTTGAAAGTAAAATTAAACAAAGAATAATAACTACTTCGGTCCTTAATATAAGACATATTTACTTACTTTAATTAGATTAAGGAAGTTAGCTAATTAATATGACATGTATTTTCAAAAACACCTTAGTCACCTTCCTTAATTCTCTCATTCGCTCTCTTCCTTAATTATTGTTAAGTGAGCATTAATACGGATAAATTAGGAAAAAATTGACAAATATAAAAATTATGTCTTATATTTAGAACCAAAATCAACTCCTCAAATATATTTTCTCTATTAAGGACTAGAGGAGTATTAAAAATGAAACCATAACAAGTTGGAGATAGATTTATTGAGATGAGGCATAAACAAATTTACTTTGAAAACTTACATTGTCTAGATCAATCTCTTTGATTGTTTCATCCAGATGTACATCGACTAAGCCAAACTCTTTACAAGCCTGTTGAAGCTCATCAATGGTGATGTAACCACTACCATCTTTGTCAAAATAGGAAAAGGCTGCAACCAAATTCTCCTCTCTTTCCATCTTATTCAAGTGCAGTGTGGCAGCAAGAAATTCACCATAGTCTATCGTTCCATTGTTGTCTATATCGGCCTGCCAAAATTTGAGAGGGAAGGCAATCAAGGGTCACTGAGATCAATATAAAAGACTGGCAATGAAAATGAGATTGAGTTATTGGAATCAGTATTTAAGAAAAAAGCCTTTCCTTTTTAACTACTTTTTAAAATTATATGCCTACCGCTTCCATAAGGGATTTAATTTCAGATTCCATCAGATTAGAACCGACTTTCTTGAGACCTTCTTTGAGTTCCTCAAATGTTATGGTTCCACTGTTGTCTGTGTCAATCATTTTGAACAACTCTCGTAAACCACCAATTTCCTCTTCTGAAAGTCTTTCTGCTATGACCTGAAATATTTTTTAGCAAGATGAGAAATTAGTTCCAGGAAACTTCTAGTTTGTTTTAGTAAAACACGTAGAAAATTCTACAGTGGCAAAAGATAATTAATGCATAAACTTCTAAAATAAGAGGCAATCAAGTCACCAACATAGACATAGGCAATTCTCAACATAATCAGATAAAAAAGACATTCTAAGATTGCAATCCTAGATTGCACATCAGGCCTTTGTGCATTCTATAATCTGCACTATGAGATAGCTATGATCTTTCATAAGAAACCAAATTACTTTAGTTTGTTCAAATCACATAAGTGAATACTCTTCTTAATAACTTATAGTATACTAACAAAAATAGAAAACAAAGAAACAGTACCAAACTGTTTCAAACAATGCCATAAGCTAATGAAGATCTTATCTCATTTGATTGGCTGAGCATTATAAAGCTTATAGAAAATATATTGTATCATTATCCATATCCATCAAATTTTTTTTTTTTTTAAAAAAAGTTATGAGTGAAAAGCATTATAACATAACATACACGTCGTGCCATCTTCTTAAGTTTATTCATTTCTGAGAACTGCTTCAGCCGTGTCAAAACTGCAGAATCCAGAGGCTTGTCAGGGGCAACTGTATCATCAACAATCCAAGGATGACCTGAATTCATAAATTCCATGGTCATTAGGTTTATACAGAGATGTGACTCTAGAATTCACGAGCATGCTACACAAAGGCAAGGAACTCACATAAAACTTTATGTGCAGAGATTCTTTTCGTGGGATCCCTCTCGAGCATCTGTTTTACCAAATCTTTAGCACTTTCTGAGATTTTTGGCCATGGTTCCGACACAAGATCAAGCTCTCCATGTAAAACCTGTCTGAAAATTCCTGCCTCAGTTTCTGCAAATGACAAGAAAAAGTAAATGCAGCTGAAAGATAAAGATCACAAAACCGAAGGTGAGATTCTATAATACACATTAAAATCATTACCTGCCCAAAAAGGTGGGACCCCACTCAGTAAGATGTATAAGATAATACCAGCACTCCACACATCCGCTTCTGGTCCATAATGCTTGCACAGCACCTCAGGAGCAACATAATAGGGACTCCCAACCATATCAGAACAGGATTCTCCTGTAGGGAGAAGAGAAACCAAAAAAAAAAAGTTATTATAAACTAAGTACTGACAAAGAAAAATTATAAAATATTGATGAAATATTGTTAATCAATAATGATAAACAAAGCATCAGGGGCAGAATTTCCTTTTAGAAACAATTAACCCCTTAGTCCAAGCAGAATGCGATAATTAAATCATATGCATTAAGGATATACATAACAAACATCAATACAAATGAATCAAAAATTGGAATTAAAATGAGACTTCTATTTTATGAATTTGAGGAAGAACTACGCTCTGACACATATCACAAACCATAATCTATTTGGTCCAGGGAAATCCACCATATAATTAAATCCATCAGCTATCCAAGCTTCAAAAAAAGATTTCAAAATAGTAAAAAGAAAAAGCTTGACAATAACAATGGGACCACAGCACGGATAGAGGATTTCCAAGAAAGAAGCTGCGTATTTAAGAAGACACAGAACTGTGTTCTTAACAAGAGAAACGACCATCAAAATATTGGGAAATAAAGTGTCTCTGCAACAGAAACAATGGTAACACATAATAGAATGCAAATTGATCAGCCAATACTGAACAACAGGTACAAAAAGAACCATTGATTGTCCTAATGATCAAAATCATAAGAACAATCATCAGAAACAAACAAACAAACGTGAGAGATCAGACAGCATCAAAATATTGGGAAATAAAGTGTCTCTGCAACAGAAACAATGGTAACACATAATAGAATGCAAATTGATCCGCCAATACTGAACAACAGGTACAAAAAGAACCATCGATTGTCCTAATGATCAAAATCATCAGAAATAAACAAACAAACGTGAGAGATCAGACAGCATTTTCTAATTGAAGACAAGGTCCAAAAAAATCAACCTGGCTTGTAGAACGCAGACAACCCAAAATCCGTAGCCTTCATCTTGGCATCTTCTTCTTGACTTTCAAACAAGAAATTCTCAGGTTTGAGATCTCTATGCATGACCCCAAGAGAGTGACAAGCTTCCACAACGCCAACAACGGTAGATATCAACTTAACCGCCTCTTTCTCACTATAATTCCCCTTCTGAATGATCCTATCAAAAAGCTCACCACCAGCGCAAAGCTCCATGACTAAGTGTACGAACACAGTATCCTCGTACGTTCCTTTTATTTGAACAACATTAGGGTGCTCCGACAAATGATGCATAATCTGAATCTCCCTCCATACATCCTCATAATCTTCTTTGCACAATAGCTTTCGCTTAGGGATCGATTTGCACGCAAATTGCTTCCCTGTGGATTTCTCGGTGCAGAGATATGTCGTACCAAATTGGCCTTGACCTAGCTTCTTGCCCGGAAGGAAATGATCTCTGAGTCTTTGGGTTTGATGTGGCAAGACCGAAAGGGATTTTGCTAAAGAAGATTTTGAAGGAACGCTATTCTTCTTCATTTCAATCTAAATTCAATGATGAGTAAATGTGATTTTTTCCCCAGTGGGTATGTTTGAAAGTTTGATCTTGTTCCTGATTTTCTTCTCCTTCCCTTACCTTCACTCTATTTTTTCTCCTTCTCTATCATGCTCTCCTCTCCGGAATTTTGAAAATTCTGTTTTCTCTCACTTTCTCTCAGTTCAAATGTCAAAAATTCCCATTTACTTTTTTTATAGTGGATCCTTTTGATTTATGGGATGAGAAGTTGCCGCATCAGAGGTCAGGTTGGTTGGAAACGACCGGAGGAGGAAGAATCATATAGCTGTTGTCCAATTTGTAGTACTATCTTCCCGCTCCCGCGTCCGCATCATGACAAGATGATAGGGTGGGGGCCACCAATAACATTTTTTTCTTCCTAGGATGTTGAAAATTTAGGACCAGCCTTTTTAAATTAGAGTTTTGGCTTTTCTTCTATACTCTTTTATCATCATTTTTTCTCTTTTTTTTTTTTAATATCATTGGATAAAGATCTCAACGGTCTAGATTTATCATGTTACAAAAATATTATTATAATTTTACTTTATTATTATAATTTTACCTTAAATATATAATATGTTAAATCTGGACTGTTGAGATCTTGATCCAACGATGAAAAAAGGAAAAGAAGGGAAAATGATGATAAGAAGAAAAGGAGGAAAGCCTAGTCCTTAAATTAAATTAGGAGTTGGCCTTTCTTTTTTTCTTTTTACCCTCGTTTTCCCTCCTTTTTCTTTTTTAATTATTGGATCAAGATCTCAATGGTATAAATTTATCATATTATAAAAATATATTATAATTTTACCTTATTATTATATTTTTACCTTAAAAAGATAATAAAAATATTATTATAATTTCACCTTAAATATATAATATGTTAAATCTGGATCGTTGAGATCTTGATCCAATGATAAAAAAAAAGGAAAATGAGGGTAAGGAGAAAATAAGGAAAGTCAACTCCCTTATATTGGTCTAAAGAAAACATCATAGACCTTTATTATTATATTAAAAATAAAATAATTTTTCATTGAAGAATATGTTAACCATCATGCTTATTTAAGTTAGCATTTAAAAAACACATTATTAACATAAGTTGAAATAATACGCATTTCACACAGTTATCTTATAAACCAAAAATTACATTAAAAAAACAGTTTTTGTTATTAACCTACACGTGTAGATAACATAAAGCAAGTTATAAACTCATTGGGGGGAAGAAATTGAGTGTGGCTTCTCAGCCTTCTCTCCTTACTCTCATTTTTGCCTTCATTTTCCCTTTATTACTATTCGACTAAAATTTTAATGGTTTAAATTTAGCATCTTAAAAAATATCATTATAATTATTTTAACAAATATAAAAATAAGTTTAAAATGTAAGCCAGCAAATCATTTTATATTTCTAAATATCTCATTTGGTCCTCTGCTTTTCCTAAACTAGACCGAGGATAGAACTAGAGATACATAAGGGACCATTTGATTCGATCTCATTGCATCTTATAGTATAGTACAATGAGATGCAATGGTAAAGCAATGCAATAATAATTACAAAATTAGTGTTTGCTTTGATTTTTAAGCAAGGTATAATGAATTATTTTTAAAATAATTATTTAAAACTAATATATAACACAATCTATTTTACTCTTAACATAATCTTTGTAGAAAAAGTGTTGAAAGTTATCATGTTGCCTCGCCATAATCAACATGTTACCTTATCGAGGATTGTCTGACAAAACTTGTCATTGCCTCTAACTATCTTCGCCACCATTGCCCTTGGTTCTATCTACCATGGTTGTCTTACACTCTAGTTTAAGAAAAGAAAAGGGCCAAACAAGATTTTTGGAAATGTAGAATGACTTTATTGTTAGTGGGGATGGTGGCGGTAGCGATGGTTTTGGCGGTAGTTGTGGTGGCAACGGTGGTAGTGGGATTTTGAGGTGTTGGAGGAGGAGGTAGTGGTGATGGCATGGTGTGATAAACAGAAAAAGACAAGTGAAACAAAGAAAAATGAAACTAGAGGGTAAATTGGACTTTTCAACTATGCAACGAGGGTGGTAATGAGTAATTATAGGGGATGTATGAATTAGGATTGCCAATTTTTTTTGGTAATTATTATTACCTTGGTAAAACATATTATCATACTAAAGAGCAACCGAACACTCTTTTCTTCATGATACAATCATAATTACTATTACATGCATGCAATACGGTTGAACAAAACTAGCTCATATATGTTTTTTCTTTTAAAATATGATACATCACCTCTAATTCTCTTTAAGCTATAAAATAAATTTTCGTATTTTTTATATGTGCATAAGTATCGATTTTTCCATGGAAGTTTTACTTATGGAGCACTAATCACCTAGAATTTTGTTAATCTCATTTTTGTACTAGAAATCTGAAAAACGTAGCATATTTACCCTACCGTCACAGAAGTACCACACAAGCTTGGAGGAGGTTGACACATGGCTTTGGATCCGGAAGTGCAAGATCCACAAGAAAGCTTCTTCAAACTCTTGTAGTTCTTGGCAAAGGCACCATGCTCACATATCTCCGGTTGCATTTCAAAGCAAGCTTTGTGACTGAATCAAAACGAGAGAAAAGTGAAGGAATAACTAGAAGGAGATCCAATGGTGCGTTGAGGGAGAGACAGTGACAGCTTTGGCCCTCTATCCTAAGCCACCGTCGCAATACCAAAGAGCAGTGGTTGTGGTCGACAGAGCTAAACGAATGAAAATTTTTCTCACTTCTTTTTTCAAGAATCACCAATCTATTATGTCATAGGAACTTCCAATTATGAATTCAAATTGGGGGATTTCGATTTCTGTAGAACAAATCAAGAAAAAAAACCTCCTTTTTTTGGTTTCATATATACAATAAGGTTTAGATATTGATATAATTAGTAGATTTTGCTTGATTTATCATTTTCCCATTTACTTTAGTTTGAATTTAGGCTTATGAGATTTTTAAAAATGAGTCTTTATGTTGCATTACAGAAGGCCTCATTTTTTTTAAAAAAAATAATGTCTTTTGGGGGCTTTACCAGGATTAACTAGTAAAATCAAGCACTAATTGGGAAGATTAGAGATGAAATTAGGAATGAAATCAGCGACCTAATGACATGAATCGTCAGTTTTTTTTTTTTAACAAAATTTTAAGAAAGGGGTTGGGTTCACCCACAATTTAAGGGCATGGCGAAATCTCCCTTCCTCCTAAGTGATACCAATATTGGGCAGGGCGAGCCGTCTATTACCCTCAGGCGTTTATCTAGGCACCCGGGAGTTAGGATGTCTCTCCCAGCGCCTTGATCAACTCCAGGATCGAACCCTCTCCCTTTGGTGAGAATGTCCAACCCCTTTACCAATTGAGACCAAGGACGAAGGGTTGAATCGTCACAGTTATCAGTGAGCACCGAAGAAACTAGAGCTGTTGATCTTGTCTTGGAGTGGGAGACGTGAGAATTTTAGTGATGACATCCATTTGTGGGCTTGGACGCTGCCTGGTCCATCCATGGCGATATGTGGAACAAACTGTTGATATGGGTAGCCGCAGTCTCAGCGGAGCTCGACGGAGTGAAAAACATAGGTTAGTATGTTGTCGCAAAGTGCGTGTTCCAAAATTCCCAAGAAGGACATGAACACAGATTTCATTTAGCCTTTATGGACTCTATCTAGCTTTCGTCTGTGGGAAAGGACAAGCTATTTGTCAACCTCCAAGCTTGCATGGTATTTCATCTACAATCATGTGTAATTTTAACGGTCGATGTAGCACTTCTATGTCAGTAGGGCAAATATGCTATATTTTTCTTATTTTAAAGACAAAAGTGAGACAAAAGAAACTTCTGGATAAATAATGTTCCATGGGCAAAACTTCCGTGATAAAATTGGTAGTTATCCCTTCTTATATGTCAAATTATTGAATGTTATACTTATATACTACTCATAAATTCATTCTTTCATTTTCAATCCAATCAGCCACGATTCAAATCCAACAAACCAACAAAAACTAAATTACTAAGTACTCCTCCCGTTCTTATTATAAGATATAGAGGCTTAATTTTGGTCTTAAGTATATGACATAATTTTTATATTTATCAATATTTTCCTAATTTAGCCCTTATTGATGCTCCATCGTGATAACAAAAGAGGAGAGAGAATAGGAAAATTGAGAAAGATAACTTGGATATTTTAAAAAATACTTATTATATTAACTAACTCAACTATCTTCCTTAATTTATTCAAAGTAGGTATACATGTTCTATATTAATTAAACGTATGATTTTGCAAGCATCTCACATTATAGTTGTGGAAATACATGAGCAAAATCACTTGAAGTGCGAGAATAGGGACGACTTGCTCTTAAAAGCGCAGGTGCTAACATGTGTATAACTATCCCTGCACACTTGTACACTACACTTGAGGGTTTGAGATCCCTTAAAATATGTGACTTTTACAAGACAAAATTCCTTCCAATATTTATTTTGCATGCGCAAAATCAATTAAAATAAAGTGATCCACACAAACACTTAACTTTGGAAAATAGACAGGAGTATGCCATCTCCCATACCTCAACCTGCAAGCCTTGGATGACAGGAATGGTTCATGCAATCTAACGATTATGTTTCTAACACTTAAAAAATTTGTATTATATTTATTACTACCTCTAGTCCTTACTATAACATTCTATCAGTTCGAAGTTCAATTTCTTTACTAAAGTGGGTCTTTTATTAAGAATTGGAGGTAGTAATATTTTTTTATCATACATATGCAGTGAGCTAAATAAGGTTTTACAGATAGAGATGTGTTACACAGTGTTTTACATTTCAAAGCATCTAACCATTATTATTCCATCCATCATCAGCCCAGAAAAGGGTATTGCAGGTTTGGGGCATTTGTATACATAACACAATCATAAGCTTGTACAAGATATTTTTCTTAACATCCACATAAGCATAGGTTTATTTTTGGCCAACACATAAGCATAGGTTGGGTCAAACTATTTTTTTACATGGTATACGAAACTGCTTGAAAGATTCCCCTACAATCTACTCATATCCTTTAATGCAGTTTCATTGGACCAGAATGAACCTGGAGAGTCCTGCTAGGGACAACTTGAAGAACACCTGGTTGCTCTGCAAAAGTCAAGAATGAACAATCAAGCTACAATTATTATTATTAATATACTCATATTGTATCGGTAATAGGCAGATTATTGATGTGGCAATAATCTTACAATCTAAGCAGTCACAAGGCTTTACATCACAACAAGAGGTTAAATAAATAAAATGTAACTAGAAAAAACATAAACCAAAATTTTGAATCTTCTGAGCGTTACAGAGGAGTACAAATAGAAGTTATATGTGGCGGCTGTCTTTACCAAGATAAAACGGTAGAGACAAGTGTAAAATCAAGAAAATCGGTACATAGTATATAGCATGCATGAGAATCCACAAAACAATGCAATGAAACAAATCTCTCCCATGAAGATATGAATCACTAGATCACAAGAGATGGGCAGGATCTACAATTGGGCTTTATATTCTTAGGCAAATCATAAGAGTAAAAAATCAATCTTCAAAAGTACATATCCCGTTTTCCACCACAATCCCAAATTCAGGCAGCCAGCCATCATATCAATTTCATGTCAGATTAGAATTTACTCAACTATTCCAAAATATAAAGCAACGGTCCTTCTTAAGGAACTGGAGTTTATATATGTAATCTTGTCATAAAATGTCCAGTTTTGCCCCTCAATGCAGTAAATGGCCAAAATAAAATGCCATCCTGGAATTAAAAACAAACTAGTAACACAACGCAACAAAAAAATACTAAACTCAAACCAGCAATATACGATGGAAATGTAGGATTGGGAAACAAAATATAAATATTACATGTCGTCCTATATGTTAAATCAGAGGGAGTATTCCTCTTCTGCAAACTTCTCAACTTTGAACTGAATCAAGTTTAGCATTTCTATTCAGCTAAACAAGTTCACTCTCATGTGCTCAAGCTTCAGTCGGTTGAACAAGTTAATGTTCTTTTAACCAAACACTGTTGGTATTTCCCACATCTAAATACAAATTCATTAATTAAAAAATTTTAAATATAAATATAAATGCCACTTCTCATATAAACCCCTGAATATTTACCAGAAATCCTAAATTTAAGCTAAATTTTTAGATTTTTAATTTGAACAGTAGAAAATCAACATCTTAATAGCTTTCCCCCTCCTGTTAACTTAAGACAGCACCAACCTATGTATGAAAGAGGGGAAAACACAATCAAACAATATTTGGCATTTTTTTTTTTTAAAGAAAAAAAAGAGGACACAGAATGCTTCCTTTTTACATAATTCTGCTTTCACATGAACAAGCATTGAACCTCAAGAATCAAGAACAAGGGATCTTCCTTTTCACCACGAAGATAATTGTTTCCCACACTAAACATCTAAAGAAATATGATGATTTCTTAAAATTATTGAGAAAACAGGATAAGCAAACTTACTTGAAATTTCAGAGACCTGCTCCGGAGTTAGCTTAGCCGAGAATCCACTAGCAGCGTTTTTGTAACTGTACAACAAAGCCTCCCTAGCAGCCTCCTCACTACGATCAAGCAAATCAAACAACAAACATAATCAACCACACGATCAATTCCAAAATCCCTATTTTCTTACCTCGAGAAACAAACAGAGCTTGAAAGAGATCAGAATAACAAACCTGCCAAGGACGGCGGTGAGGGTTCTGATGTGGAAGGCCTCAGGCTCTTCATTTTCGGGTTTCTCAACGTAGACGATGTGAACGGCAGGAGCAGAAGAATCAGCGGAATCAACAGATTTTGGGGCGGATTCGGCCATTGCAGTAGAAATGGTCAGGAAAGCAAGAAGAATCAAAGAGCAAATTGAGAGAGAACGAAACGATGAAGCATGCATTTTCTAGTGATTATTTCTGGATTATATAGGGCTTTGAAGTCTTCTCGAGACCCTTTCAAATGCTTTATGCTTGTGGGTAAGAAAGCACAATGCGATTTTGCAAAGAGGCGTTTGTCATTACGCGTCAACTATTCTGTATTCCACGTTGGCATGCCACATTGATATTATCGAAGGACACGTCACCCGGTGTCAACTGGGCCTGTTTAGAAATGGTAATAACTTATTTTCTATCTGATTTTTATAGTGGGCCTGTTTAGAAATGGTAATAACTTATTTTTTATCTAATTTTTATAGAAGTTCGATAGAAAAAAAAATCAAATTATAAATATGATTTATGTTTGGATTAATAGTGGTAAAAGTCACGAAATCCATGTTAAAAAGCTGAGAGCTTTTTCTAAAAAAACCTAATTGACATAAAGTTCTACCTAAATATTCCAGTTAAAACTTTTTTTCTACTACTATGCTTTTTTCTGGTTTTTTAAGACTTAAAGCTCTCTATCCCTTATCATTGGGTTCAACTGACATAGGGGTTGGACACTCTCACCAAAGAGGGGGGGTTTGATCCTAGAGTTGGTCAAAGCGCAGGGGAGGCATCTTAGATTCTAGGTGCTTAGGTAAACACCTGAGAGCAATAGACGGTTTGCCTTACCCAACATTGGTATCACCTAGAAGAAAGAAAGATTTCGCTCTGCCCTTGGATCGTGGGTGAGCCCAACCCGTTTCCTAAAATTCTTCTTATCGAGAGAGAGAGAGAGAGAGAGAGAGAGAGAGACTTAAAGCTCTCTAGGGTAATTATTCCTTCGCGTTGGTTTTTACATTTTGTTCTTTTTGTTTTTTGTTTTTTTGCTATTTTTAAAAGAGACAAGCTTGTGTTCTCCTTTTTCACCCACGTCCTTTTGGCCAAAATACCTTTTTTTTTTAAAAAATAAAAATATTAACCTCACCTAAATAATTTAATTACTAAATTTTTTTTAAGATATAATAAAAAAAATAACAATAGGCGGTATATTGCTCACTTCTTGCAAACTCTTTAGTGATTAAATTGTTTATAATAATTTTCCCATTTTTTTATTTTTCCACTTAATTTAATATCCTCATTTCTTAATTAAAAAAAATTATTTTCAACGAAATATGTTTTTTCCTTAAAATATGAATACTTGATAACTTTTTGTTTTTTAGATTCACGAGTCATTTTAATGTTTAGAAACACATTTTTTAAGGAGAAATTCTAAATAAATAACTTTACAATTAGAAAATCCCAAAAATTAGGGATCAAGAATTCCTTCTAAAATGTATTGTTATTTATTCAACAAGTAGTAAATAATAACTAATGAATTGTAGTAAGCAAAACTTGTTTGGAGTTTAATATTTCTAGGGTATTTTTCTGGAATGTTTTCTATTTTTTATTTAAAAATCTATTACCCCATGCTCATTATATATTTATAAGCTATTTAAAAAAAATTAAAAATTAGAGGTCAAAACCTACTCTTACCCCGTAATCACTCTCCAACTAAGCTGAGAAAGGCCTTGAAAAGGAAGGGTCAAACCGTCCAAGTGCCACTTTTCAATCTGCTGCCGTATTTGCTTAATAACAAAGAAAATGATCAAGTAAACCATTCACTTGAATAATCACCCTTGAGATTAATAAATCATAGTCATGAATGCCAATAACTTAAGTGAAATTCCCAGCCAACATAACTACTTTACTTCAGGTCAATTACAATTACACAGCAGCCTCTTCAAAGCAGATGAAGAAGAATCCTTTTTCTACTAAAAGAGATTCAAATGAAATTAGCCTCCAGCATAAATATCAGAGCAAGGGAATCAAGTGGAGGGGCAGAACAATTCTCTGTTCAGATGAAGCAACATAAAGACTGAAGTCGAAAACGAGTTTTTTCACTTTACGATATCCACAAGTTGTACATTGCATGCACTTGGGGCATGTCATTTGCCTTCAGAGACATCTTGTAGAGCTCCCTGATCTTTCCACCATCACCAGATTTGCTAGATGTTGAAGAAGGCTGTGATTTATTGGTACCTGATGAAAGTGTGGTGGCCAACATTTTCTTCAGAAGCATCTGCAACTGCCTCCAGTATTTTGCTTCAAGCTCAGGATCGCTGGCTCCGCATGTATTTGTATCAGAAACATGACGCCCTTCAAGCATATGAGCCAAAGCGGATTCCAACATCTGCAACAAAATTCATAAGCACCACCAATGAGATTTCAAAAAATATTGCAAAAAAGTCCCACAGGTCTTCACCGCAATTTTGAGATTTTAAAGGACTTTTTTGTCATATTTTCCCTTACTAGGTGCAATTTTCACTATATTTTTTTAACAAATAAAAGTACTAGATATTAGATGTATTTATACATACACAGACCAGTTGAATCATCTCCGCAAGTTTATAATAAAGGCGTAAGTCATAACCAGAAGGGAAAAACTTGGTGAGAGTTCAGAAAAATACCGCATAGGAGTGCAAATGGCTTGAAACGCTGAGTGAGAGAGCCGATCTCTCTATAAGAATAGTCAGATACATGGAAGGATGTGTTTTTGCTCCATAGAAGTCCATAGCTTTTTGCCAGTTCCTCTCAGCCAGGGATACATATTGCTTGACTCGTTGCAGAATCCTGTTTTCACCTTTAGACAAGCCACCTTTTTTACTTCCTGAATCCATGAACTTTAGACAACAATTTCTCTGATAGCAAGCCAACTGGAAGTAAGCATATGCAGCCTCCTGTTTACGTAGTTCACCCAGTGATTCATACACAGATAATGCTTTCCTAATGGCTTCATTAGCTGAAAGCTCATGCCTTTTCAGTTCCTTCCTCACTTTTCTGTCATGGGCATTGGTGCAGCTTACAAATGTATCTTCAAAGCATCCATTTTCATACACTTCTGCAGTACTATCTTCTCTATCCAAAAGCATGCCAAGACGCAGATAAGTATGAGCAAATTGTGTATGTACCTCATTCCTTAAGTTGGTTGTCACAGAACCATCATCATCTTCACTGATGGCATTCAATTCTGACCTTGCAGCTGCATAATATCTAAGAGATTCTCTATATTCCAGTTTTGTGGTCTCTAATGCTTGATTGTATGCATCATGGAAGATGGAATGTGACTTGAGATTTTCAATTTTTGATACCATCTCCTCAGCCAAAGCCCGTCTGCCATGGCCCAAGTTTAAATATATCAATATAATATTGGTATGGTCTGAAACTTCTCTAAATGCATTTATGGCATCAGTAAATGCCTGTTCAGCTTCATTCAGCTCTTTCTTTTCAAGCCTGATTCGACCCAATTCATTGCAAACCCACCCTCTCTTTTTAACTACAGATTGTAGATCAGACAAACCAGAAGGAAGTTTAATCACTGACTTTCTAGCTTCTTCATAGCATTTTAGAGCAGCTGATAGGTTGAACTCCACTTCTCCAACTTGAGGACCATCTAGGTACTCAAAGATTCCACCATATTTTACTTCTGATGTTTCTTTTGAATTCAATTGAGTTTGAGTGACAACACTAGAACAAGATTCATGCATCTCTGACTCTTTTCTATCATCAATGTCGTCATGCATGCACTCTTCTTCTCCGTCTTTCGGGGGCAACTTTGAGACATTTTTAGTGTACGATCTTTTACTATGCTTTCTACCATAAGACATAACACTCATATCTGCTCTACTACTGCCAGCACTGCTTCCACTGCTCGCTCTATCACCCTGGCAACTGCAATTTATCAGGGAACATGAGCTACAGTTCTGGCTCAACTGGGTTAATTTACTCTTCAGCCTTTTAACTTCCTTCACAACCTCAGATGGCATTCTCAATTCTCTGGTTGCAGATTTTCTCAATTCTTGTATTGATTCTTTACTTTTAATCTTATGGAACTCAACGTATACATCCCCAACTAGAGCCCAAGCCTTGGCCCAAAATAGGCAAGTAGAAGATTTCATCTCATTAGCAAGATACCCATTACCAGAGATGGAATTCTCATCTTTTATAATGCTATCCAACAATGCAGTCTTATCATTTCTTTTGGAGAGTTTTCTCCCCAAGGAAGAATTACTGACCATTGAGGAAATGAATTTTGCATCTTCAAGATGCTGAGGCATTGATCCATAAACAGAACATGCTAACTGTATAAGCTTCAAAGCTTGATGCAGTTGGCCATCCTCTATATAAGCCTCTGCAAGTGCCAAATAAGATTCCCCAAGCAAAAGGACTAGCTTCCAGAGCTTATGGTCTAACTTGGATGTTGGAAGCCATTCCCGAATGTCACAAACTTCAATACAGTCAGAATCTCCACATGCACAAACAGACACATTAAATGATGATGGTTGCCTATTATGATTTTCACTAAACTGATCCATTAGCTGTGGCTCATTGCTCTGAAGCTGCCGCATCCATCTAAGAGATTTAATGGCTTGTGACACATGGTGCACTGCAGCTAATTTAGATGAGACAGGATCAGCTACTGTCTGGACCACAGGTGCAGGAACTGGACATACTCCACGTTCAGAGAAGTTCTCATCATCAGCAGAGTTTGGCAGAGCCACTCCTTGAATGTTTAATTCCATGTCACCTACCACCAATAATTCCCCAGTGTTCATAGCAGACGTCATGTCAGCAGGAGGATCTGATTCCAAGTGCTCAAGTACTTGTCCTTGATCACATGATTCATCATGAGATAATACCTCTTCATGGAAAACTAATTCAGAATTTCTGTTCTCAGCATCAAGGGATGGATCTTCAGCTTCAGTAACAATCGGATCACATTCTACAGCTAGAGATTCAGATGTTAAATTCAGTTCTTCATCATAATTTAAAATCAGCCTGGCAAATTGTTCATGAGCAATTGCTCGCACTGCCTGTTCATCAGAACACTAATCAGCAATGCTATCATATTCAAGATATTAAGACAAATTAAAGGAAAAGGAAAAAATATATATATATTATATTCCAAAAAAGATACCAGATGGTCTGAGTCATCAAGAAAATCCAAACATTTTCTGAAAAAACTCACACACCTAGCCCTATTCTTAGCCGCCTGTGGCAAAAGCAACAAGAGTTAGTAACCAGCTATTTCAAATATAATAAAGCGCAATTAGCCCAGAGACAATTTGATCATTTCACACCATTGAAAGAGATAGCCGATGGGCAATCCGATAGAGGAGAGTCCCCAGTGAATATACAGCATCACTCCTACCTCTACTGATTAAAGTAGGCAAGGAGCTTGAACGATCATGACAGCCATCAGAAGAATGGTTTTTAGGAATAACAGAAAGATCAAAAAGCTGTATATCATCTTCACCTGCACCTTTATAAAGCTGAAAAACTGAGTCAGGCTTGCTAGCATTTTAATGCGCAACAAAATTTAAAAGAGTTAGTATATAGGAAGCATAAAGCAATAAAAAAAATATTGAAAAATAATAATAAAGTAAAAGGCAAGAAAGATACAGTAAAAGTACCCAGTAAGATCCTGGATCCTGTTTGCAATTATCCCGAAGGAATCTCAAAACAGAAAGACCATTTTGCTGGACAACATTAGGATGAAATGCGGGTGCTCCATCATCAGATATCCCTTTCAATAGAAATATGTCATCTGTTTTTAGAAGTTCATATCCTTGAACAACACCATTATGATGATAACAGATAGCCATCTCAGGCACACTTGCCATGACATTGTCAAGCCAAGCTTCCAGCCATGTCAGTGGCGTTACCTGTCAAATCAAGAAAACATAATGAATAATTTGCAAATCATAAATTAGGATGCAAGATTTTAGAAAAGTGCACACACCTGGCGGGTAACATCCCATAGATGCAAGCTCACAGCAACATACTTTTCATTACTGAAAAGAAGCAAGTCACTACCAAGTAGCATACGGAAATTATGAAACTGCCAGAACAAAACCCTCAAAAAGTTGTCACTGCCTACTTTTCTTTGTTTCTCAGACTCTTGCATGAAGGACCTAGGTTTTTCACCAACTTGTGATGCCACCTTATTGACTGGATTATTATTCCTATTTCTACTATTCTTCTTGTTTCGCCACAAAAAACTGTCCTGTTTAACCTCTGAGTAATCAGTAAAACTACTGTATCCTTCAGCTCGAACAACATCATCATGTTGTTTCACAATCTGAGGAGTATTTCCTCCAGGAAGAACAGAATTATTTGACTTCTCTTTTGATGAAACATGATGACTTGGAGGGCAATCACAAGCCTCCATTCTGACCGAATGCATAGCAAAATTTAAGAATAATGATTGATCAGCACATTTTGACTGATTGTTATGCCTTCTAATCAACTTTTCTCCCTCTTCAACATCAGGGCTGCACTTCAGATAATATTTAGTCACATGAAATAAATTCGATAATTATCATCATAACAAAACAGCAGTTAAAAAAGCAAAAATTGTCAGTACAACCATGACTTTCACAAGTAACAAAGAATTAAATCTGTAAAAATGCTGACAGGCTAGCAGTCTTAGCTAAGCAAGGCAATAATCAGTTGAAGCCTTTTATAATTTTGAATGACTGAATCTTAAGATAAAACATCTCCACGTGATTATACATAACACACTTGTCAGCTAAAATAAATTAGGCTTTCCGGCCATTGCTTTTTCTTGTTGAAATCAGGAAGTCCCTGATTATTTACAAGACTACAATGTTGATGTATTTTGCTTTGAGGAAAGATGAAGGAGGAATGCTCAAATTTCAAATTGAAATTCTCATGTGTCTAAGGATTGAGTAACCACTGCAATCACAAAGAAATGATGGTGGTGGTGAAATGAAATCAATCTGGAATTTTTTCCACGGACCAAAAAGACATCTCCCAACAGCAATTATGATCTAATGCATCAATAAAGGAAAAGTGGAGGCACTGCAACCAAAACAAAGGATCAACAATAGTTAAGATACACACCCAGTGTTCAAAACAAGAGTCTGACCAATGTGATGAACAGCAACTGATAATCGAGCCTTCGAATAAGGCATTTTAAAAATCTGCTTCAGAATGTCTGCAGGAGCAATCACATCAATTTCATCTCCATACTCTGCCAAACCAGAAACGGCAAGTGCCTCGCATTTTCTGGTGAGATTAGATGCAACAGCAGCACCATCCCAAGGTAAATCTGTCGCATGCCACATGTCAAAAGCATCAGCAGTACATTTGTGGATAAAAAAAGGTGTTTGTGCCTCAAAGAATTCTGGTGGCAGATGATGTTAATTTTATCAGAACTTCCAAAAGCATTGGCTTCTCTCATCAAGCAACCTAGTTGTAAGAGGTGTAAATCTGTCCGTGCACCAGATTCCTTGAGTGTTCAGGTTTATATATGATATGAAACACAACTCAAAGCATGATAACACTCGTCAAGATAATTTGACACCTTCCTGTCCCTATAAGAACCCTAAAGGGAATCCCGAGGTCCATATTCAATGAACATAAAATGGAAAACTTTAAACAAGTAATCCCACTCTAATCCTTTATTCCCAAGAAATAATGCACACAGTTACAAAGAAGAACTTGCCTTGACATAACCAGGAACATTTTGGTTAAACAAAGTATGGGAACAAAATTTGTTTGGATTGGAGTCAACATCGTACCTTTTTCTTGCTTGAGCTTAGCAAAATGGTGTATCCAAGTCATACCTTAGCATAATGTTGTTCTTGCTTGAACTATAGATTCTATCAGAATATAATCGTGGATGTGATGATATAAGTAGAAGCTATAATACAGCCAGGTTGTTTTCTCTTGGGAAAGGGCTTTGCATTCATGGGATTAGGAGGCATCGATACAAAAGTCAATATAATCTAGAAAATCAGCATTTAGTCTAGCCTGATACCCACAAGACAGAGAATATCCTGTCGTTGTCGCATTGCATATTCATTGATCATATAGTAGTGATTTAATTTGAACTTACTTAATAACCCAACATATAGCCAATAGTCCTATTACTAAAAGAGTGACGATCACAAGTCCAAAAAACTCTTCCACCATTCAAATTGCGAAGTGGTTAATAGTGTAAATTAGTTCAGTCGGAAATAAGTACCTCCAGTGGTCCTTGACTGCACAGCACCAACAGGAAGAACCTTTTCTGGGAAATGCGGAAGAAGTGGAGGCGAATTGAGATCGGTCTCAGTCGGAAGCATCCGATATCGATACCGTGGAGCATGTACTCTATGGAAATGAAAAAAACATATGAACAATTTAAACAAGCAGCAAAATGATTGCTTAGTAAACTGGCCATCAAAATAACAATCACAAGAATAGCAAGGCCAAATTTGAATAATTAAACACATTAAAAATTACAAAATCAAAGACATAATCACAGGGAGAGTATGCGTACGTTTGACGGTTAGAACGAAGAGCGGAACCAAAAGAGTGGAAGGATTTTTCGGTGGAAACCGGGATTGAACCGCAGAGGAAGCCTAGAGGTTTGGGGGTGACGATTTCCAGAGTTCCGACGCACTGAAGCTCCCAAGAGGAGCTATCAGAGCTGGAAGCGGACGATGACGCCATGTGATTGTTGTCGTGATCTCAGTTGAGGAGAATTGTAGAGTGCAATTACGAGGAAGCAATGAGTCTCGCAACACTCCGGTGACGCAGACGACTGTTAATTTTTCCCGATGTGAACTTGAGCTTCCCTATCGTGTCGGTTCACTCGAAGCGTGCAGTGCACCATCGACAGCCTGGATTTGTCTAATTTTTCTCGTCTGTTCTATTCTGGAATTTGGTTCGCGAGGTGTATGGGCTATGGCTACCACACACCGGACTTGTGGGCCTAAATCTGGGCCTCGAATCAGGATTTGCTGTACATTTTGGTTCAAACAAATCAAGAAAAAACTGTCAATCAAGAGTTGGCATGGATGGTAAAGGATCTAGGACTAGACCCTTGGGTCGTGGGTTCGATCCTCTCTGCCGTCGCTGGAACTCCTTTGGTAGGCGATCTCGTAAGTACCCAGTAAGTGCTCATAGAGCCCAGAGCCATGCCCTGACCTTGATAGGGGACTGGCGTCGAACCCTTCCAAAACTTTTTCAGTATAAAAAAAAAAAAATCAAGATAAAACTGCCGATGAGAGTTGGCATAGATGGTAAGGGATGCAGGACTAGGCCCTTGGGTCGTGAATTCGATCCCCTTTGCCGTCACTGGGACTCCTTTGGTAGGCGATCTTGTAAGTCCCCAGTAAGTGTTCATAGAGTTCAGGGCCGTGCCCTGACCTTAGTAGGGGACTGGTGTCGAACCCTTCCAAAAAAATTTTTATTCAAAAAAAAATCAAGATAAAACTACCGGCACTAATAGTAGCGCAATGGTATTGGGAGTAGTCTCCCCACCCCCTTGTACTGGGTTCGATCCCCCCCCCCATACCCATCCCCCTATCGCCTATGTATAAAAAAAAAATCAAGATAAAACTTCTCCTACAAAGCTACCCCTGTACCGTAAATCATGTAGGAAAAGTATGTTATATTGCTAATTCAAACAGACACTTAATTGTTAATATGAGTGAAAAAAGTGAATGAAATGTGTTTGAATTGCCTACTTGGTTTAACTCTTTAGAAGTGCTTCTAGTCTTTTATGGTATTTGAGACAAGTATATTAGAAGACTTTTGTGATTGAAAAGTACTTTTTTGTGCTTCCCCAACAAGAAATTGGCTTTTGCAAAATAGTTTTTTCTAGAGAAAAGTGATAAAAAGTCATTTTAAAAATAATTTTTGGATAATAACTTCTAAAAATGCAGAAAAAATTGGCTTCTCTGATCCACCCTTAAACCATAGTTCTCTTGAAGAGTATACAAACTTAATGTGATGGGTTTAAGTTGGAGGGTGGCAAAAGCGGATGTGGAGGAGTTATTAGAAATAGAGAAGATCACTAGATTGGTGGTTTCAACTATAAACTAACAAGTGTTTCTTTTGCCTTTACTAAGATAATTGGGATACAACATGGTTCTCATGTCTTCATTTGTGTTGGACAAGGGTGTTAGGAAAGTTTGTCTTTTTTCCCCCAGTTGTATAGAAGCTGTCAACTCTTAGTGGATGAAGTTAGATTCCCAATCCATAAGGACTGAGACATTATCTTTGTCCATGTCAATCGAGAAGCTATTTCCATTGTTGAATAGTTAGCTAAACTTTCACATTACACATCGCGCCGACCACCGTCACATCATCATCGATGATGACTAGAAACTATCATTCTATTCAATTAGGAATCTAACATATCTCTTGGGGTTAGTAACATGAAGGTCATAATTATGAACGTATTTAAGACTCTTAAATAAAAAAAGGGAATAGGTTTACGGTCCATTTAGTCACATAAATATGAATTTCTAATTGTAGCTCATGAAAAAAAGAGACTCTTTTTTTTTTTGGGAATTAATTATTCCACTTCAGAAACATATTTTTTAAAAAACAACTATTCACACAGATTTTTTTTTCTTCACTTTTTAGTTTTCAAAAAAACTCATTTTTAAAGACAACTAATAAAAACTGTTTTGAAAATAGAAACAAACAATCCCATGCTTTTTTATGTTTCTTATTTAACTCTTGTTGTGAGTTAATGAATTCCAAAATTCATTAAAAAAGTATCCAAAAAAAGGGGGGAAACATTCCACTTGAGTCCTAAGCAAGATGAAATGTAATTGTAAGGTAGCTTGAAATCTTCAAATTACTTGCAAATCCGAATGGACATATGGATTATATATTCCAATTGTGAAAAGCTATTCTTGCCCTTAATAATAGACACGAAATGTATACTTAGAGAAGATATGAGAAAGAATGTAGATGAAGAATAATCAACTGTATTATTCAACAAAGAGCAATAAGCTCATAACCCATAAGGGTATAACAACCAAGAGCAATAAGCTCATATAATGAGTAACCCATAAGGATTATCTCTAATCAATAAACCTTAACTATAGGGATCTAACAAGGTGAGAGCTTCACACTCTAACACACTTATTTCATTAGCCTAAGACCCTTTTATAGCCTAGGTCTAACTAACTAAATTCATCAACTATTTCCTAACTAATTCTTTATATCCTTATATTTTTAACACGCCCCTCAAATTGAACACTATTTAACAAAGTGTTCAACTTGAACATCACAAAAAATAAGGGGATAAGGTGAATTAAATTGATTAGTTTTTCAATCACAAAACAATACAAAGATTTCTTTCATAACATTCTTCTCAATGCTAATCCTCATAATGCTTACTGCTTCAATATGCTTGTAACCCAATGATACTGTAAAATGTCTCTGTCCTTGTCAACATCAAGAACATGGATCTTCCCAGATAGCCGTTGGCAGCACAAGTTTAGTGTGGCCATTTCCATCAACATCACCAACTGTTGAACCCTGTGGAATAAAACTCTTGAGATGCTTTTCCTATATTAAAACTCCTTCGGGAGTCCATGCAGCATCATTTCCATGTGTGGTAGTAGTAACCAGCTTAATCTTGCCATCATCATTAATGTCAATTGCAACAATGGTACCTTGAACCTCAGCTATTTCATTTCAATAAGCAATTTTGAGGAGGCAATAACTCTGCTCTCAACTCTATTTGCCGGAATCACAAAGGAGACGACAACTCTACTCTCAACTCTGCTTGCCGGAATCGCAAAGGAGGCGACAACTCTACTCTCAACTCTGCTCTCAGATGCTCCACTTCATTGTGGGCTCCTTTCTTGCTTTCACTACTTCTAAAAGGCTTCAAGCCATAAACTCCTACCATCATATCATAGGGATCTGAATTGATCCTTTATGCATTGGCACCATAATGCCGTGACTTTCTCCAGAAATGGTTCCGATTCACACACTTCCTGACACACTTGGGAGTAGGATATCCAGGCTCACAACCAGGATGAAAACAACCAATATCATCAAAGTATGGGTCACACTCTTCAATGACAACACCATGATGGACTAGGTATCGCCATATAAGGAGAGGATAACCCCCATTACAGCTAGACCCACACGAAAATCAACAGTATGTAAGAAGGTCATTAATAGAGAGAGATCAAGTGTTCATCCAGAAATGCCTCTTCTCACTGAAGTATTTTTACAAACAGGTTATGCACATAAGAGACTGAAGCATCTTAACTCGTCAGAAATTGAACAAATAAATGCCTACTATTTCTCAGCTCATGATGACAATAGAGAATGTTTGGAAGAATTTCAGGGGAATCCAAACATAGGAATATCCAAATCAAGTTCGAATAAAGAATCAAAGCATTGAATTATCAGGTTTCACCTTGCCGAACTCTACCTCCTGGGTTTGCCAAACTCTAATTCAATTCTGCATCTCTGATTCTTTTGGGATTTCTTGCAATTCCTTCTGCTGCATCGGAATTCCGTCGAACCTTCTTCGATTTGCTGGCAATATGTAACACCCCGGATTTCTAAAGTTCAAATAACATAAATATTCCAAGGGTTTTCATAAATACTAATAGAAATCCAAAATAATCAACATCTGGAAGGTGTCACCGCCGCACTTGTATGGAACAAGTGCAAGGCTTCTTATTACAGGAAATAATTCTAAACTTAAACATTATTCGAAAAATAAAATTAATGAAAATAAATGAAAGTAGATAACTAGAGTTTATTGTCCGTCATCCTCACTTCTCACGGCTAGCCCCAATTTTTGAAACCTGTTCACTGAAACTCTGCTCCCCCGAAGGATCATCGCAGCCCAAGAATACACACATCAGCAAACGCTGTAATCCTAATTAATTAAGGGTAAAATGAAATAAGATAGAACAAAAATAAGTAGATAGATAAATAAATTTGATATGAATTAAAATAAAATAAATAAATTATAAAATAAAATAAATTAATCATAAAATAAAATAATTTAATTCCAATAAAAAAAATAATTATAAGATAAGATAAATTAATTACGAAATAAAATTAAATAATTGTAAAATAAATCAATTCCAACATAAAATAAAATAATAAAAATAAATTAATTGCAAAATGAAATAGCATAAAGGCATCATATGTGTTTATGTATAAACTAAAAGGTGTCATGGTTTTTAGAGTTTTCTAGTGGGAAGAGAACCATGGTAGACCCGGGAAACCCTGCCAGTCTACCCTGTGACCCGGGAAACCCTGCCAGTCACAAATCATCAAAATTTGGCCATATCGTAATTTTCTTCCTAGTGTGCACACCTCTTCCCAAAGTTACTACTAGTGTCCCGGGAAACCCTGCCAGACACCACCTTAGGAAGAACGGACATATCGGTTCACATCAAAAGTTCTCGAAGGCATAAAGCCTTAAAAGTATGTTCATCACTTTAGGAGGTACCATCCTAAAGTTATCCTCCCACTTGCTAATTTATTTAAAAATTTCTCTTAAGGAAAATAAAAGTAAAATAAAATAAATAAAACAAAAAGTATCGGATAAGAACTTGATCTATGTCCAAAAATAGTATAATATTAAAATATATCAATATATTTGTGTGAAGGAACAAAAGGAAGGGAATCAGAGATGTGAAGCTTCTCCAAAATATGTATATCTGTGTGTGTGTGTGTGTGTGTGTATATATATATAGGTATAGGTATAGGTATTTGTGTTAGCCTATAATTCGAATTTATTAAGCCAAACGACGAAGACCGAAGAGCAATCCTGCGAGTCCAGAAGCATGTTTGGGGTTTTCATTCAGCATTCAAATAAAGAATTACGGACGTGTCACTGATGTCCACATATATGATTATGAGAATCAATCAGAGTCAAAAGCATCCAGGAAGCAAAACGCAAAAAAAACCATTCAATGCCCAATTACAAAAAACGAGGCCAAGGAATATATGAATTATCTCTGCATGTAATATTCAATGTGCAAACCGAGAAGGAGGGATAGATATATGACCGTGTGTAAATATAATATTGTCACACAAATCATGTTGGGGAAGGATGTATATATGTATCGGTATGCAAGAAGAAGGAGAGAGTGTTCTAGGGATTAGGATTACAATCAATTAATTCTAATCAACGTTCTAACGCTATTAACAATTAATTTTTATTGCTCAAGGGATTAGGATTACAATCAATTAATTCTAATCAACGTTCTAACGCTACTAACAATTAATTTTTATTGCTCAAGGGATTAGGATTACAATCAATTAATTATAATCAATGTTCTAACGCTACAAACAATTAATTTTTATTGCTCAAGGGATTAGGATTACCTGGCCTCCGTGGTTGCAGAGCTCCTAGAAGAGAATTTCTGCCGCAAAAATTTTTAGAGGGGGAACTGATAGGTGATGGCTAGGGTTAGATGACTAGTCCTAAGTTTATAGTTGAAATTAGGGTTTCCTATGGGTTGGGCTCTTAACTATTACTAATTTAAATAATAATGGCAAATCACCTATTAGATTCTAATTTAAATTTTTTTTATCTTTACCTATCCATTTATCATTATTATTATGATATATATATATATATATATATATATATATATATATATATATATATATATATATCTACACACACATTACTTTATTATAAATTATAAATTTTAATATTAGTATTATTAGTATTTATTATCATTATCATTATTATTAAAAGTAAAATAAAATAAAATCTAGGGTATTACATTGTTGATCTAATAAATGGTAAAATAATGCAAAGATTATTAAATTCTATTAAATCAATCAATAAATCTATACTTAATAAAATCAAATCTATCTAAACTAACAACTAATCAAATTAATCTAAACTAATAAAATTTAAACTAATACTATATTATCACTATTATTACTTTTACTTTTATTATTATTATTATTATTATTATTATTATTATTATTATTAACAATAATAATAATAATAATCTGGGGTATTACATAATAGATCTCGGACCTCGCTCCTCATTCTTCTGTATCGTGCTTCACTCCGTTCATGACTTTTAGTAGCGATGGGTTCTTGGAAACCAAGTTTTCCCATTCGAACTTGTCTATTTTCCCATCTCAATTTGTATCGGCATCCAAGAAAGTCTTGTCAAGAATTTTTTTTTCTTAATTCGTCATCGGCCAACTTCATTTCAGATTCTGAAAGAAAAGCAATTAACATTTGTTTGACCACTTGACGCTCAATAAAACCAGTACTGTGCGAGTCATAAAGTCTAAATGAGAAATCTATCTTGTTTTGTAGTGATGCTTTTGGGTGGAAGACGCTGAGTGATCTAACAAAATCGCCAAAATCAATGACTCCCTTACAACCTGGGCTTTGGGCTTCTTTTCAAGAAAAATAACAAGGCCATAGCTCTTAACCAAGAAAATGGGATGGATAGCATAAAGAACAAATGAGCCTGAAGAAAGTTTAGCCCAAGAACTGTTTGGCTTTGATACCATATAAAGAAATGTATGGTTAGAGAAGATAAGAGAAAGAATGTAGATGAAGAATAATCAACTGTATTATTCAACAAAGAGCAATAAGCTCATAACCCATAAGGGTATAACAACCAAGAGCAATAAGCTCATGCAATGAGTAACCCATAAGGATTATCTCTAATCAATAAACCCTAACTATAGGGATCTAACAAGGTGAGAGCTTCACACTCTAACACACTTATTTTAATAGCCTAAGACCCTTTTATAGCTTAGGTCTAACTAACTAAACTCATCAACTATTTCCTAACTAATTATTTATATCCTTATATTTTTAACAGACACTAAGGGAGACCCGATAAATGTCCCACAATTTGAGTATCAACCCTCAATGAGCCAAACCCTAAATCACATTCGATATCTCCATCTTTGCATTCATGGAATTTCTTCTTCATCATGAGAGCTCACCATCATATTGCCGTCGCGTTGAAATTCTTGATCATGGTTGTGTGGTTGAAGGTGTTCCTCATTGCCATTGAAGTTCTTCCTCGTCGTTGCTCATGGTATTCAACATCACCATCACTCTCTTCATCCCTTTTCTAAAGCAAACGCTTTTAACTTTTCTCTTCAAAAAGCTTAGAATTTTAACATTTAGAAGCATAATATTGAGTTTTTTTTAGTTACATACTACATATAATAACATAATTGAGTCGTTCAATAACTAACGCATCCTTTGAGAGAATCTTTGTATCATGGCTAAATTTCAACAAAAGTGCAAGATATTACTAAGATGCTTAACCAAACAATGTAAATAGCAGGCTGGTGGTATTAGCAATGTAACTTAACCAAAAAAAAGAAAAGAAAGAACTTTAGTTCCTTCAAGATAATGCCTAGTTTTCACTAATAATCACTTCCTTTTTAGTTGATATGTAATTAGCTAGTTGAAGGATTAGAATCCAGTCCTAGATATAATTCCCAACTTTATATCTTCAAACAAGCATTAATGCCTAGAGTTTAAAGTTCAATGGTGACTTTTTGGTTATAATAAACCTAAACGAGTTTGCTTTAGAAAAGGAATGAACAAAGTGATGATGATGTTGAATACCATGAGCAACGATAAGGAAGAACTTCAATGGTGATGAGGAACACCTTTGACCAAACAACCACGACCAAGAGCTTCAATGTGACGACGATGCAATGGTGAGGCTCTCATTATGATGGTGACAGTGAGGAGATTCTACAAATGTAGAGACAGAGATATCGAATTTGATATAAGGGCTTGTTCAATTGGGGTTGAAACACAAATTGTGAGAATTTTAATCGAGCCTTACTCAATGTCTATTATTAAGGGCAAGAGAGTCTTTTCACAATTGAAATATATAACCCAAATATCCCTTGGGATTTGCTAGTAATTTGAAGATTTCAAAGGACCTTATAGTAGTATTTTGTCTTGTGTTAAACCTATGTGCAATTTCCCAAAAAATGAGTCAAGGCCTATTTTTATTACTTTTCATCACAAGGAGCCAAGAACCATTCTATTAAATCATTTTCAATAAGAACTTTTTAAGTAAGAAAATTGAAGAAAAGGCCTTAGGACCCATCTTCTAAAGAAGTAGGAGGAGAATAAGAATAAATTGAAGAAAAGGCCTTAGGACCCATCTTCTAAAGAAGTAGGAGGAGAATAAGAATGAAGAAAATCAACAAGGGCATAGTTTTTTGCAATGTTATTAAACCTGGACCAAACCGGCCGGTTCGAACCGAAAACCGGCGAACCGGCCGTGAAACTGGTCCGGTTTGCCATAGAAATTGGGTCAGGGTAAGAGTTTTTTAGAAAAAAAATTAAAAAAAAAACAGCATCTGAAGAGGAAGAAGTTTACAGAGAGAGATGGGAAGAAGAGGATGTTATGGGGGCGACATCCTTTCTTGTGAGACTTGCTTTTTCGCCAGCTCCGGTGACGACATCGAAGGCTCTGAGCTCGAAGACAGCTTGTAGAGACATGGAGAGAACAGAGGAGGAGGCCAAAGCTTCCTTCATCCTCTTGCATTTGCCGAGCTTGTATGATTTGCGGTGAGATTATAGTAGGATTTGAAGGAAGGAGCCAAGGAAAGAGTCATGGGGAAATAGAAGAGAAAGAGAGGTTTACACTTTACAGGTATGGTATGGGTTTGGCTATGGGTTTGGGAATGGATGATGAAGATGGGGATTTGAAATACTTCATCAATCAATTAATATGAAAAGACGTGAAGCAGTAGAGAAAAAAATGAGAAGCAGAGAGAAGGCATGACTTTTCACTTGGTTTTCAATTTGTGGGACCCACTTCCCATTAATAAATATTATATAATAAATCTTGGAGACTTAGTTACTCCGGTCTGGCCCCGGTTCGACTCTGGTTTGACTCCGGTCTGACCCACTAACCTTTGACCCAGTACTTTGACCGGTTTAGTAACCGGTCCGGTTTTAATAACCTTGGTTTTTTGGGCCAAAAACAAATATGTAGTTGAAAATTATGAAGTTGGAGGAATCAATTTGAAAATCATTGACAATGATGAGTGTTACAGGTGGTTAAGGTATTGGCTTTTACCCCAAAAGAGAGAAGGTTCGATACCTGCTGGTCGATGTGAGGTCCTCGTTGGTAAACGATCTATAAGTATTTTTATAAGCGCTCTTTGAGCTTAGAGGCACGCCTTTGCAAAATATCGATGTCTACCCCCACCTAAACTTTTCTATGTATAAAAAAATAATATTAATAATTTGAAAAACCATTTGATCCTACAAATGTCATAGATCATATAAAGTTGGAAAAGTTTTGTTAATGTTCATTACTCAATAGATGCATTAAATGTCACTACACCAAAACAAGCGTCTGTTTGGCTTCCTCCTCGATGGTGCTGTGTTTGCAACAAACTCCAAGGCTAGTTGTGGTGGGGGTATAAGAGATAATGAAAAACAAAGGATAGCCAATTTTATACGAGCAATTGGGAGAGATGGTGTATTTGAAGCAGAAGAATGGGATGTTTTTAATAGGTTAAGACTTGATTAAGAGTTAAGATTAAAAAATGTTGCTATGGCCTCAGATATTCTTTTGATGAGCATGTTTGACCCTTTTATCAATTGAAATCACGAATAGTATCTTCCTCACCTTAAGTGAGGGAGTTCGATCCTTACGTTGGTCAAGGTGCTAGGGGAGGCATCCTAGGGGTCTATGAAGCAGTGGTCACATTGGTAGAGGTGGAGACATGTGTATTTTTTAGCCAATATTCCCTATGGACTGAGTTCCAAACATCCTGCCCTTAGACTGTGGGTGAGTCCAACCCCTTTCCTAAAAATTGTATTATTTTTTTTTTTTGATACATAAAAGTTTTTGAGGGGTTCGACATCAGTCCCCTACCAAGGCCAGGGCACGGCCCCGAGCTCTATGAACACTTACTGGGGACTTACGAGATCGCCTATCAAAGGAGTCCCAGCGACGGCAAAAGGGATCAAACCCACGACCCAAGAGCCTAGTCCTAGATCCCTTACCATCTGTGCCAACTCTCATTAGTCTAAAAATTGTATATCAAAAAATTAAATTTAAAACATGTCTAGTTTGTAATAACAATTTGTTGGGCCTAGGCCTTCATAGTTGGCCACAGAAGCCCAAACAAAACAAAGTTAAGGGGAGAAAATGGAACCCTTCGGCTTTAACAGTACACGTCATTGGTTGACTGTTGTCGGCTGCACCTGAAGCTCACTCTTCGCTCTGTTTCTCTACCCGGTGACGCGAAACTTAATCAAACGGTCATTTCCCCCGAATCACCGTTTCCTTCGTCTTCTTCTTCGAGCTTCTTCGCAACACGCAGCCCCTCCGATTCCGAGCTTCCTCTCCTCCGTGACCGCCGTCGTCCTAGCTTCTTGGAAAGTAAGAATGGCGAAACCATTCTTCAGCTTTGTATTGTGTATATTTTGTTTCTTCTAAATGCACAAATTTAATTAGACATACTACGTAATAAAAACCGGAAATTTTTACTAGAACGATGTTGCCACTTTCTATTGCCTGCGCCCCCAATCTATTCCTAGCCCTGCCCCTATTAAATGTTTCATGTTAAGTATCTGAGTTCAATGGTAGTTAATGTGAAGTAAATTCAGTGAGAAATTCGTAAAAGGGAGTATACACTATTTTGCATGTTCTGGATTGGTAGCGATAGCTAATATTGTTAATTGTTTGTCAGGAAATCAATTAAGGCCACCCACAACAGCATTAAATCTTTTGCCTTGGTGACGAGCATTTGCATAGTACAATCATGGCAGCCACACACCTTTTTTCTTTTTCTGCTTCACTTTCTAAAGCCCACAACTACCATTTAAACAATAACCGTTTTACCCAAAACCCAACTCTATCCCTCAAACGTACCGCTAGACCATGTCTTCTTAGAGCGGTTATGTCCCAGAATACTGGTAAAACTTCAACACAGGACCCTAAGACAACTAAGTTTCAGCATTGTTTCTCCAAGTCTGAAGATGGATATCTGTATTGTGAGGGGCTTAAAGTGCAGGAAGTTATGGAATCCGTTGAAAGAAGACCTTTCTACTTGTACAGTAAGCCTCAAATTACTAGAAATGTTGAAGCCTATAAGTCGGCCTTGGAAGGCTTGAAGTCTATTATTGGTTATGCTATCAAGGCCAACAATAATTTGAAGATTCTGGAACATTTAAGGAGTTTGGGTTGTGGAGCGGTTCTTGTTAGTGGAAATGAGCTAAGACTGGCTCTTCAAGCTGGGTTTGATCCCACAAGGTTAGATTACAGTGCACTCGTGAATGTGTGTACATGTCTTAATCTATTTGCACTTCTTTAGAATATTTTTGTTGCCAACAATCTGTTCGAGAATGCTATCTCAGCTCTGCACAACCTGGGAATTTTATGCATTGGTATTCTTCAGTAATTAATGGTTTTATTTTAGTTTTTATTTTATGTGTCAGTTACTCAGTTTGATTCTTTAATGATTTATGCATGAATAGGTGCATCTTTAACGGGAATGGAAAAATCCTTGAGGATTTGGTCCTAGCTGCCCAAGAAGGTGTTTTTGTCAATATTGATAGTGAATTTGACCTGGAAAACATTGTAGCAGCAGCAAGAATTGCTGGTAAAAGGGTTAATGTCTTACTTAGGATTAATCCTGATGTGGACCCACAGGTATTTACTGGAAGAGTTTTCTCTAAGTGATAAAGTATTGTTGCATACTTGCATGCTGCCTGTAGTTTGTTAAACTGTTTATTGATAACATGTTAATTTCTTTTCAAGTATTGTAAATACCTGACTGAGGTGAAATCATATACGATAGAAAAATGGATGTGGTATTTTGGCCAAATTATAAAATGTACTGCATGGACATTGATAAGATTGATATAGATTCTATGTGTAGTAGGATATAGGAACTGAAAGTTTTTGTTTAACTTTTGCCAATAACATTTTTAACCCTTTTTTTCAAGCATATATCACTAGTAGATACACAACTGATATGAAAATATATACAAAAGAACGCTTTCTAGAAACTCAATAAATGCTGGCTTTGCTTTTGACAACAGCAACCAGCCTTATTCTATCAGATAGGATTGGCTGCATGGATTGCACGACGCCATTATGCTTTATCAATGATCAAATATTTGGATATATTGATAATTAGCAGGCTCTATTCAAGAACTTCATTGAGTGTTCTTTTTGTTTTTCCTCTCCTCCTTCACATAACTCAAAAATTGTCTTCTCAATAGAAACAAATCAATTCTTTGGCTTTGTTTTCAATAGATATTGTATTTTGGCTAGGATTCTTGAATTCTAAGATTATCCTGGGTTGTCATTACTGTGACTGAAACAGATCAATTCCATTAGGAACTTGGAGCTGAAAGTTTTTATTTACCATCATATCTACTTGAGTTCTTGTTGGTGTATTAATGATAACATTTGTCTGAAAATTTATCACGTTGCTCATAATTTTAATAATGTGAAGGATAAAAAAGCTACCTTTTTCCACAATGGCTAATTGTTGTCCTATGATTTCTTTCTTCCACAAATTGTCATAAATACACGACCTGAAATATTTGTCACATTATAAAGTCCTTTATTAATTTGGATGCTCTACTGTTGCTATTTCTATTTTTTAAGCCACAACTGTTTCCCCAAAACCGTGTTCATTTATTACATCTGAATATTGTGTACAAGACAGTTGGCTCAGCTTTTATTTTTTTGGCCATGACTATTGTCTCAACTTGAGATCTCTACATTCTCGGCTATTATTTGACTATGCAAATTCAGATTTTAATTATGCTGACCTCTCAAAATTTGGCTCTACATTGATCTTTTGTTATTTTTTTAGGTCCATCCTTATGTTGCCACTGGGAACAAAAACTCCAAATTTGGCATTAGAAATGAGAAGCTTCAATGGTTTTTGGATGCTGTAAAGGAACACCCCAATGAGTTAAAGCTTGTTGGGGCCCATTGTCATCTTGGGTCAACAATTACCAAGGTAGATCCACAATAATACATGTTTCTTTGTCAACTACCCCCCTCCCCCCTCAAAAAAAAAAAAAAAAAAAGCCACCACCCACACACACACAAAACCAAAAAAGGGAAAAGAACTCTACATCATGAGGAGATAAATATGGACCAAAAATTAAGAATACGTACCAAGTCATTATTATTATTATTTGATTCGCTCAACCATTTTTTTAACTGTTATTTTTTAATTCAGGGTGCTTTTTACCATCATTTTCTTCAGTAATCTTGGCACTTAAGTTTTATTGCTGGATAACTTAGTTTGTTTCTCAATCCCAGTCTAAATATAAATATTGAAGTCAATGTTGCACCTTTTTTCCTTCTCTCAGGTGGACATCTTCCGGGATGCTGCTGTTATCATGGTCAACTACATGGACCAAATTCGAGCTCAAGGTTTTGAAGTTAATTATTTAAATATTGGTGGTGGACTTGGGATAGATTATTATCATTCTGATGCTGTCCTTCCTACACCCAGAGATCTCATTGATACGGTGAGGACTCAACATTGACATCTCTTCTCATCTTCCCATATTTAAGTGCTTGTTTGAAAGTTCCCCAAAATCTAGGTTTTGCGCAAGCTGAGACAAAATTTCCCTCATACTTACCTTGTACTACACAAAACTTAGGTTTTGGAAGGTTCCAAACACTACCTTAATATGATTAAAATTGCCACTCCTAAGAAATAAGGAATGGCTAGTAATTGATAAATTGGAACGCTTTATTTTGCAATTCACATATTTAGATTGAATCATCCTATATGCTTTGATATATAGGCATTTGTGGTTAATTAGCCTGAAGAACCGTGTCTTGTGTGCATTGGCTACAATAAATATATAGATAACGAAATTTTGAGGGACATGATCAACATCATCTCTTGAGGCATATGTATGCTTCCCTACTGAATGGGAGTGAGTCATATAGGTTACTAAATCTGAGTGTCAGCTGCATTCTTGTTAGTAATCATCCACTTCCACACTTCTTATATTTATATGTGATGTGAGATGCTTGCATATATATGTGTATTTTTGAGTTTATCTTTGGGTGTTATTATATTAGCATATACAGAAGAGAATCTGTTACTGCTTGAAATTTCTAATTGATGCATAATGTGATAACCATTCCATGAAATCAGGTCTTTTCTGCCTCTGACATAGTAACAATAGTTAAATGCTTTTTGACTAGTGGAATGGTAGAATGTTTTTTAATATATATTTCATGGCATTCTTAATGATAGCTTCCTGCTGATTCAACATTTCTGCACTAATCCATTGTATAGGTACGGGAGCTTGTCCTTTCACGGGATCTTAATCTCATCATCGAACCAGGGAGATCACTCATAGCAAACACTTGCTGCTTAGTAAACAGGGTGACAGGGGTCAAAACTAATGGATCTAAAAATTTTATTGTGATTGATGGAAGTATGGCTGAACTTATCCGCCCTAGTCTGTATGATGCTTACCAGGTAGTTATTCAAGTCCTCCTATGGCTCATCTCCAAATACATTGATTTTTTATGTGGGTTTTTAGTTTGTAGCTTGTTTCTCATTAGATCTTTTGGTGCAATGGCTGCTCCTCTAATATATGAAAGGCTGGTAAAAGAATGTTGACCGTCTGGATGCATGTATTTTTAGTTTGGATGGGTTGGCACAATAGATTTCACATTGATTCCTAAACCTGTGTCCGACCTCCCACTTTGAGGTAGCAAATCAAGGGAAAGGGAGATAGAATAATTCTCAGAAAATGCCTTTAAGAGAGCTACTCCCAATTGAACCCAGGCTATGCTAACCCAATTAGAGCCATATAAAAAATAAAGAAAATAGAACAATTCTTGTATTCTATTTATTGCACCTAAAGATGGCATTCTAAAAAAATGGACTGTGCAATGGCCTTGAGCCCAAGACTAGTAAGTTCGGTGAAGATATCATATGCTGCCCTGTGTGCTCCAAGTGTCAATTAAATTCTGTCTTTTCTTTTGATATAATTTCTTCTTCTTCCTTTTTTTAAATGTGGGCTTAATTTTTTGTTTGAAAAAAGATCACTCTGGAATTGAATTTTCATTGTTTAATTGCAGCATATAGAGCTGGTTTCCCCCGGACCAGAAAATGCTGAGGTGGCAAAGTTTGATGTGGTTGGCCCTGTTTGTGAGTCTGCAGATTTCTTAGGAAAAGAAAGAGTACTTCCAACACCAGATAAGGTAATGTAATGAATTGACCTCATAATTATTTAGTTCTGCAAAAACATTGTTGCACACTGCACATTATGATGATCATGATTCTTCCCAACTTAATTCAATGAATTGCTTTCATTTTGTAGGGTATTGGTTTAGTTGTTCATGATGCTGGTGCTTACTGCATGAGCATGGCATCAACCTACAATCTTAAGATGCGGCCTCCTGAGTACTGGGTACGGTTCTGTTTTATGTGTAAATTATTATTATAATTGTAAAATATATAATTGAAATGAAATATAGGAGCCGTTCGTTGGGGTGAATACCAGCTTGCTAATAATTTTACTGTGGAAGTGAACAGTAGATAAACTATTTTTCTGTTTTATGTTGTTAGCTTTATATTCCCTTCTGTCCTTAATATAAGATATCCTTAATATAAGATATATTTACATAATTTGATTAGATTAAAGAAGTCAGTTAATATGATATGTATTTTTTGAAATGTCTTAGTCATTTTCCTCAATTTTCCTAATCTCTCTTTTAGATTATTGTTGAGGGAACTTCAATAAGGTTAAATGAGGAAAATGTTGGCAAATATAAAAACCATATCTTATATTTAGAATCAATATCAATTTCAAAAATATATGTATAAGGATCGAAGGGAGTAATTAGGGATAAACACTTTGGGGTCCCAAGGAATGAATGTAATAAACAAAAAGTCTAAGTAACAAGTTAACAATATGGGTCTATTGTTATTTTATGTATTAGAAATTGTCATTACATGTTATTTAAGACTTTTTGGTTATTACATTTCGTCCTTTCATCCTTGGAACCTTGTAATGATTTTCCCTTGTAATTACAAATCCTGTGATGTTTTGAGGTTCTAAGCTGTAAAGTTTACACCCTAGTAACCCAATTCATACCAAAAAAAAAACCTTTTCCTGAAAATCACAATTTACCCTCTTAGTTAATATGGTTAATATACGATTTGTAAATTATTTTAGGTTGACGATGATGGAACTGTGGCCAAAATCAGACATGGAGAGACATTTGAAGATCACTTGCGGCTTTTTGAGGGCCTTTGAGTGGAGACGACATCATTCGGTGGGCTCCCAGGCTTGAGCTTTATTTGTAGTGCTATAATAAAATGTTATTTTGAGATAGTTCAGTCTATTTATGTTGAAATCTAATACTCTTTATGGTAAATGTAGATTGTTCCTATATGGCTCTTGCTTTTTTATTTAATCAATAGTTTGGCAATTATTTTTACATATTACTATCTTTTATAATATGAACTTTGTCTTATATTTAGAATCGAAAGAAGAAAGAAGTATTATGTTCGTCATATTAATTTAATGGGAAAATCTCATTCAGGCCGTGAGGATCAGAAAAATATTAAATAAGTATTTTCTTTTATAAAAAAGTCCATAGGCTTATCAATGACATGGATAGACTTGTTAATATAGTCAGATATACTTGTCAACAAAAGATGTTTTAGTCAACATAGATGAATTTATTAATAATTATTTTATGATTTGTCAATATAGTAATATATACTCCCTCCGGTCCTAATTATAAGACAATATTTGGAGGTTAATTTTGGTCCTAATTATATGACAACTTTTTAGTTTTTGCTAATTTCTTCCTAAAATATCCTTATTTTATTATCTAAAGTGTGTTTAGTTTTTGGTAAGTATATATGTATATGGGTTGCAATACACACATTCACACACATGTGTATGTCTATAAACGTGTGTGTGTATACATATATATGTGTGTGTATGTGTGTCTATATATATGTATCTGTGTGTGTGTCTATATATATGTATGTGTGTGCACACACACACATATGTATGTATGTATATCTGTGTTTTAATGTGTCAATATATATATGTCTGTGTGTAGATACATGGTTGTGTGTGTGTGTGTCTATATGTGTGTGTGTCTATGCATGATAGATCTACATATATACATATATATACATATATATGTATATCTACCAAGATCATTATTTCAATTAAAAAGCATGTGGAAAGGAAAATTAGTCGGAGAAATATGTGGTAGAGTTGTTGATTAACTTTTACTTATGTCATTTTAAATGTATATAAGGACATTTTAGAAAAATGGGTAAAATTAACTAATTTAACTCCTCTCCTTAATTTTTCCAAAATCGGTTAAATATGTCTTATAATTAGGACCGAAGAGAGTATTTGTCAACAGGAGTTGGTTTAGTTAATATAAATTGGCTTGTCAATTGTTACTTTATAGTTTGTCAATATAATCTCATATACTTGTCAACAAGAGCTATTTTGGTTAACAAATATAAGTTTGTGAATGACTACTCTATAACTTGTTAATATAGTCACGTACAAATGTTAATAAGATTAGTTCACATTTAAAATTTATATCACCGAAAATTCCTAGAAATTTTTTTAATAGAGGAATTAATGATGAAACTTTTTTAATATTTTTTTAGTCTTTAGGATGTTGGTGAGATTTTCCCTAATTTAATTCTCCAAGTCACCTGAGTCCTTTAAGTCATATGCCCTAAAAAATTGTGGTGCTTCTTTGCCTCCACTTAAAAACAAAAATTCCTTTGCGCTTTATAAGTTACGTATTTATATTATACTCCAAATCACTGGAAATAAGTAGAGTTTAAGGTCTTGTTTGTCTTTGGTTTTTCCCCTTCTTATTGTTAGAATAATTTTATAAAATTGTTTTCTTGAATAAGTTTTGGGAAGAAGAAAGTAAAAAAAAAAAATGATGATTGTTCTGAAAAATCATATTTGAAGACAAAAAAAAAAAAAAACGTGAAATAATTGTTCTTAAATCAACTTCAATGAGCATGGAGACAACATGTAGATTGAGATTGGAAACTAGCAGGTTTGATGAGTGCTGGAAAATAGGGGTCTCTACTTATTGCTCAATCTACAAAACAAAGGCTGGAAAAAGAAATTGTATAAAAAAAATTTCTTGTTTTATATTTTTTAATTTTAGGTGTACCCATTTTACATTAAAAACAAAAACAAAAGAAAAGGAAACCCTGGAATGTGGGATCTAATACGTGGTTGAGTTTAGGCCGATGTTCAGTTAATTGATGCTTTTCAAAAGGAATAATGATTTTTTAATTAATTAAATCGCTATTGTCCTGAAAAAAGCAACTACATAGTTTCTAATTGTGATACTTGATTGCTTGGATTAGTTTATTTTATGTTTTGTCCCATGAAGCTCTCCTATTTAGGATATGTTGCCTTTGAAAATTTTCTGAATACATCCGTAAATTTATTTGATTAGGTAGATGCATATATAAAATAGGATAAACGATTCTAAGGGAAAAACGTGTACTATATATATATATATATATATATATATATATAGAGAGAGAGAGAGAGAGAGATTAGTCTAATATAACTAATAATTTAGTCTATTTTCAGGTAGATATTTTTTTTCTTCTTATTCATGAATGAACCATATCAATAAATTTACATTTTTTATATTAATACATTTATCATTCATAATATAAGTCATTTTACTTAATTCATGTGAATCTAGAAATGATTTAGTCATTAAATTTGTCTTGAAAAGTTTTTCAACTTTACCCATATTAAATGAGATTTAGGAAGAGAGGAAAACTATAAAAAATCACACTGAAACATCAATTATCGGCACAAATTTGATAAATAAACATTAATTATTCTCTAAATAACTTGTATAGAGCATTAGGAACCAAAGAGTTCTTCTAGAAGTAATTTATATTGTTGATGAAAAAATGAATTGCAATTTTACTCTTTGTTTATTATTGGTTAAACTTTGTTTTCATGAATTAAATAGGGATAAAGTTAAAAAATTATTATATTTTATGGAAGAATTAAAGTTTAAGATTCTTTTTGATTTCGATGAAGCAGGTTAGGATGAAGTGGAGTTAAGAGAAGTAATTTTCAAAAGTTGATATTGGGTTTATTTGGGATAGTAGTGGGAGCGGTGGTTTAAAAGCCATCTAACTATAAAAACCTAATAGAAAAAAAAAGTTAGGCTATAAATATGATTTATGTTTGGATTGACCGTTTGATTTGTTGTAGAAATAGCTTTTTTCTAAATTGATAAGTGTTTAGATTATTATTTAAAAAGTCAGTAGAGATGGAAAATAACTAAAAATGACATGCATCATATTGAATGCTACATATACATATTAGTTGTATATATTGAGTTAATGGAAATTTTAATAAAAGAAACAAAGTTAAATAATATTAAAAAATAATAATAAACAATGTTCTAGGGTACTAATGAAACCAATCGTACAATAAATGAAAGCCATAATTGAACGCACCATTAATAAACAGTTTTTGTGGGCATTGCGATGGTTTGCAGTGAGGCACGCAGACCGTGAGCTTTTGTTTTTTTGTTTTTTTTGGTTTTCACCGAGGTATCCCCACAGCCGATAGCCATGGGACTAATCCCCTGCCCCAGGTCAGCTCACAAAACGGTAAAGGGCTGGCCACGAGATGCTTTCCATTCACAAGAGTTGATGGTCGAACCCCCAACCACTTGCTTAAGAGACGAGATGCTGAACCATCACGCCCACACGTCGTGGTTTGTTTTTTTGTTTTTCTTTGTAAGACCATTGCTTTTACTCACAACACGTCAAGATAAGCTCTAAATTGGAGCTTAAAGTTAAGCCCAATAGCGTTGGGATTTTTCGATAAGCCCAGTGTGCCCATTAGGTAACCTAAACAATTCCCAAATGACTTTTTTCTTTCTGGCCCCCTTTTGTACCTTTTTTTTCACTTAAAGTCAACTTTAAGTTGTTTCCAAACAGGTCCATTAATGAATGTGTGTAACTGACAATAGATTATTTTTTACATTCTGCAAATTATGATTGCCAAAACTGATGAAAATTAGGAGAAATGCTCCTATACTCTAGGAGCACTACCTCATCAGTACTCAAACCAGTTAAAATACAACAAATCATCTTATTTTAATCCTATATAACAGATGAGTCATATGAAGAAATTCAAATTTTATGATTCATGAAAAAAATGGTTTTAAATTGATTTGAATTGTTTTAACTTGGGAGAAATTGGAGTAATAAAGCTGGAAATAAAAAAAAGGAACTAATATGTTATTAGAGTTCTGAGCTCAAGTAGCACTAGTTTTTCAAATATGTTACTTTCTCTTTATTGTTGCAGTGTTGCTACATTATCAAAACTATACTGAATAATAAAATTTGCAGTAGTGTTTCCTGGATGCAATTGGATTCTTTATTATGAAAATACATGAAATTGTTTTAGACTTTGGGCCATGTTGCTGAAGTGGGCTGAGTGAGCTAAGGATGGGTGAAAAAAGGCATGCTAGAAGGGGAAAAAAACAATAGGTGGAAAAGCAAAGAAAAGACAGATGAAGAGAGAGAAAGGATAAAAAATATTTTTTGTTGAGCTTGCAGAAAAGACAAAACCTATTTCATGAGGGCAGGACAACTCTAGTCATTGGATGAAGGATTGGATAAACTTTTGCCACCCCCAATGCTAGCTTTAAAAAGGGAAAAAATTACAACTCTAAAGGGGGAATTCAATTCCGAGCATTCTACAAAGTCTGAAAAGAGAGGAATAGCTGGGAACTAAGAGAGAGAAATCCTGAGAGAGAAAGTGATCTAAGAGGAAGTCCCCTAGACAAATTCTGTGTATATTGCAAAAGATAATTTCCTTCTTGAGGCTATTGCTATCTTATATTTTTCTTATTCTTACTCTTACTCTTTAGTTTGTTTTTTTTTTTTTCTATTTTGGAAATAATTATGTTCAACTCAGTTGTAATGATTTTGAAAGCCAGCGCTAAACTTTCTATGGCTAGGCTTTGATGGAACCTTGATTTGTTTCTTTTATCTGAATATTTAGCATATATATAAATGTGATTCAGTTTGTTTAATGGTGTGCATTTAACTTTTTTATCTTGTTTGTTGACTGGCCATTAATAGGTAAGAGATGTGGTCTTAATTTGCTGGTATGGGATTAAGACTAGACATCTATTAAACAATGTGTGTTAGTGGATTTACTTGGTGAATCCAATTGAGTTAGCAAATTTCAGGCATAGATTTGCCTCACAACCATACACTTTGCACTTCAAGGTATTATGAGCCCAAATTTCGCATAGGCATACTACAATAAATGGATTCTACTTCCCCAAAAAATTGTCAATTTTTAAAAAGAGAAGTAAAAAATAATGATGATAGCATTTTTGTAATTTTTGACATATTGGGTGTCCTTATTTAGAATTGGGATGCCTAAAGTGGACCTTAGACGTCCCAAATTCATTTATACACTTTAGGCGTTTCAATTGTAAGTTGGACACCTAAAAGGACAAAAGTCTAAATGAATGGGCACATCTCACCCACTATCTTTGCACATCTCACCCATTCTTTGCATTCACACTCTCTTCATCGTAAAATGCCTCCCTCTCAAAACCACCTCCTCCTTCAAGCCCATCCTCCTCCATAGAGATACCGTCTCCGACAACTCCCACATCTTACGGGACTCCTCTCACAACCGCCAGGTTCGTCGCCTCTCTCCCTTTTTCTACTTTGATACTTTTGGCTTCGATGTTGTATTCGGTATGGACCTAAATCTCTGCCTTCGCTTTCTCTCTTCTTTGGCTTCATTGATCGTGTTTTGGGTCGTCATCTTAGAGCCTTGATCACTACTAGAAAATAGTGAATTTGCGACGGAATATTTTCCGTTGCAAAAATCCAATTTTTTGCGATGAAATTTGAATTCCGTTGCAAAAAGTTGGATTTTTGCGATGGAATTCAAATTCCGTTGCAAAAAGGTGAAATTTTGCGATGGAAAAAAATTATGTTGCAAAATTTTGACAGAAATTTTTTTAAAAAAAATTGCGACGGAAAAAAAATTCCGTCGCAAAATTTTGCGATAGAAAATGAATTCCGTCGCAAAAATTCACCTTTTTGCGACGGAAAAAAAATCTGTCACAACATAAAATTTTCCGTCGAAAAATTTTGAAATTTCCATCACAAAACTTTGTTAGAAAAATTATTTAAAAAATAATTTTGCGACGAAAAAATAAATTTAGTCGCAAAATTTTGCGACAGAATTTATTTTTCGTCGCAAAATTTTTTTCGAAAAATTATTTAAAAAATAATTTTGCGATGGAAAATAAATTCCGTAGCAAAATTGTGTCAAAAAAATTATTTAAAAAATAATTTTGCGACGGAAAAAAGTTTCCATCGCAAAATTTCACCTTTTTGCGACGGAAAAAAAAATTCCGTCACACAATTTCGCAAAATATCATCAAAATCTACCAAACTCTAATCACCACCGTCGCTCTTCTTCTTCTTCGCTCGCTCGCTAGCTCGCCATTTCCCTTCTCATGTTTTCTTTTTGTTTAGTTTTTCCTTTTATCCCATGGCTTCTCTCTGGGACTCAACTTTTCTGTTGTAATTTTAGGTCGATGGAAAAAGATGGTGAGAGTCCACTGCAAAATCTGCAGAAGCTCACCATTTTCTATGACGGCAAGATGTGTGAAGGTGAACATCGGTTTCTTCTACTTTGAAATCTTATTAGTTTGTTGTAGGAAAGTTTGTAAATAATAAGTTTGTAATGAAATTTTATATTTTATATATATATATATATATATATATATATATATATATATATATATATATATATATATTTCTGATTTTTTTTAAATTTAAATTTATTTTTAATTTTTTCAATTAAAATTATTTTTTGAATTTTTTTTTTATTTTTTGCGACGGAATTAAATTCCGTCCCAATAGCAACAGAACATTTTCTGTCACAATTGCGACGGTACAAAAATTCCGTCGCAAATTTCAAAATTTGCGACGAAATTTAAATTCCGTCGCAATTGCGAGACCTTTTTCGCAACGGACGAATTCCGTCGCAAATTTCGTTACAATTATGTTTTGCGACGGAATTTTTCCGTCTCAAAAAACCAATTTTTTTGTAGTGGATGTCGCTCTCTCGCCATCCCATTAAAGGTAAATGCGAAGATTACATGATGGCAAAGATCGAAGGCAAAGGCGATGCCGGATAGTAAAGGTGAATGCATCAGCAAATGAAGGTGAATAATTTCATTTAGAATTTTTTCTTTGATTTGTGATTCATCGCAACGACGGACATCAATCTACGATTTTTTTTATTTTGTTCATAATTTTTTTCTTGTTAGTGTCTTAATTTCTAATTCCTTCAATTTTTGGTTATTTCTTTGCTTGATTTGGTTTGGAGGAGGTGATGATCGATGGTCTGAAGCGCTAAAACTTGTGGCATTGCTCTCATCTCTGTCAAATTCATTGCAATCTCGCGGCCCCTGACCTAATTTTTTTAAAGAAAACTTTATGCATCCCTTTAGGTGTAAATATGACTTACTACGTCTCTCATATAGGCTTCCCCCTAAAAAGGGATGTATAAAGTGCAAAAGAACGAACGTTACAGAGGTTTTTCGTAGTAGTGTGAAATTAGGGTAAGGAGAAAATATATAGGATTGTTGGAAAAATTTTGTATACAAAATAGATGGTTAATTGAAGAACATTGTTATAGAATTGCAGAAGCATTATGGGTAGAAGTTGCAGAGAAGGGGGAATCGAAGTTTAGCCTATTTTGATTTTGATTTACTCTCTTTCGTGCTCAATATTGATGGGTTATATTTCAATTTTAGATTTAGCAATTTACATTATTCAAATCACATCAAAATATCTTTTTATTTTACCAAATCAAGTAACTATTATTCATTCTCTTGCATGCATATTACAGTGTTATAATCTCTGTGAAACGATACTCTACTCATCATTTTTCATTTTTTTGACTGGTATACTTGCCAAATAAAATCACCAACAAGGACCTGCATACATTAACCTCCCTCATTTTGAGTGACGATCCTACCATCCTTTATACTTTAATCCATACAATTAGACCTTTATTTCTATAGGATCTTATAATGATTAACCACGTTATTAAGATCTTAACTAACAAGAGTAAAGATATCAACTAACTAATCATTTGATATCTCCAACATCAGGAATAATTTTGTTATGATAAGATAAAATGATATAATAGAAGTAAAACGAGAGTTCCACAGAGAAAAAAGGACAATAATTCAATCCAATAAGTTGAAAGAAGAGGGAATAGTGCGATGAGACGTACTACTGCAGAAAAAGGTCACATATCACAGTTATTTTCCAAGTACATTATGATTATGTATGGTCGCGTTATATATTGTTGACGCAGATACTTAAAAGTTTGAAACTGTAATATATTTAGTAACATATATAACGGTTCTAGCTAATATAATACGCATTATATATTGAAGCTTGGTGAGATTAAGATATGCGTAATACTGACATAATATATAATGAATTTATTCAGAACAATTAGTTATTAGTTTCACGAACCCGGCCTTTCCATTCTTGTCGGTTATTCTTTTTAGTTGTCAAGTATTTAACAAAAATTCTTAACGTTCTTAGCTTGTTTAGAACCGTCGTTTATTCGTATTTGCAACTTAACCTCTCCATAATTGACGGTACTTAGCTTTAAACATTAAGCATTTAGCGTTACATATTTACGAAATTTGTATTAGTGGTGAGAAGGCTTTAATTGTTGAAGAAATGATGTCCAGCCAAACAACATTCCGGAATTTTCAAAACTAATTAGATTTAATTAAGAACAACTTTTTAATATATAAAATTTCTAAAGTGCCATTCTTAAAAGAAAAGAACCCGAAAATGTCAATTTTTTTTTAAAAAAAAGTAGATAAGAATCATTGAACCACGAAAAAGATATGGATCATCATTCCATCTTCTTTTCTATAAGAAATGTTGCAATGGTGAGCCCTGTAGGCTAACAACAACTATGTGAAAATAGCAAATATTGATTGTGATATTTATATTGAAAATCCGTATGGTCATCGCCATACATATAACAATGATTTGTTTATTTATTTATTGAAAACACTTTGCTCCTCCATTACCCTTACCCCTTACTTTTAGAAAGAACATGTAATGATCGTAGGTGAAGTGTCCAAATCATGAGAATGCTTTCAAAGAAGATAATGAATATCTCAGAGAGAGAGAGAGAGAGAGAGAGAGAGAGAGAGAGAGAGAGAGAGAGTTCAATGAACACAACTCAGAGAATACTACAGATCACCATATTGTCGCCATTAAAAGAAGCATATCAGTCCTGATGTGTCGTGGACCCTCCCAACACAAGAAAGACTTTAAGTCATTCCTTCCCTAATTCCCAATTGTGCTATACTCTTTTTTTTTTTTTTTTTCCTTTTTATTTCCCTCTTCCGTTGCTTTCACTTAACTCAATCCACTCTAAACAATATATGTGTGTGTGTGGGAGCGCTCATCCCATGATCATGTTACTCCAAACACATGCTTCAAATTAACTAGTCTCATGCACTGCAATTCTACTTCTTCCCTAATCCTATACTCATTTCAATCATAAATATAAAATTATAAAGTTAACTATTAATTGTAAATTAGTTCACTATTTTAAAAATGTGTTAATTTTTCTAAATTAGAGAAAATATTTTTTTAAAAAAAAATTGAATATATAACAAGTGTTATTATTACTGAGTGAGATCAGCTATCTAGATTGCAAGTCTCTATTAACTATCAAGATCTATTGATCACTAACTCTTCATATACGTCATTGACTCCAAAAGTCTGTTATAAAAACTTCATTTGTTCTTCTTGGGGCTCTCTCTCTCTCTCTCTCTCTCTCTCTCTCTCTCTCTCTCTCTATTTTTATATATTTGAAAATAGCATTTGATCTTCTTATTTTATTTTGTGTAAAAAAGAATATATCTTGCCTGAAATAGAACAAAAACAGATTAAATGAAGTTTTTATGATGAATATTTTTTCATGAAAATGTAATTTTCTTCTAATATTTATTTAAGAGTGTGCGTGTTATATTGCCTGTAATTGTGTGTCTATATGCACGTGTAAATTTATGATAGATATATAAAATAAATTGTGGTATAAGGTATGGAGAAATTATTATTTGAATATACTATTTTTCATGTTATCAAAATCGGATTGGACTAGCCGTTTTGGGCTGGAAACCGGCCAACTGGTGGTCTAATCAATTTGCTTTGGTAGGTTGAACTAGTTCATCCCTTTTAAAAAAAATTTAAAAAATTAATTCATCTTTTAAAATTTTATTCATAATTTCATATAAATATCTGTTAATAAAATGAACTTATCTTATTCATAATAATGAAGTCAAAACTACACACTGACTCAGACCTGCCTTATACAGGCGCAAGCCCAACAACATACACTCTTGATCTTTAATGCTAACACAAAAATACAAGATGAATACAAGACTTCACTAATTACATTAATGATTGCTAACACTAATACTTCCCCTTAAGTTGGGGCTATATATATCAATGACACATAATTTTCCAAGCAAATACTTGTGAGCTTCTATTCCCAAGCTTTTTGTCAACATGTCAACCAATTGTTCTTCTGACTTGACATGCTTTTAGTTTGTCAAACCGTCATGTAATTTTTCTTTAACAAAGTGACAATCTATCTCATTGTGTTTAGTTCTGTCATGAGTCATAGGATTGCTAGCAATGTGTATTGTTGCACGGCTATCACAAAATACCTCTGTTAGTTATACACCAATGATATGTACATCTTTCAATAAATCAATAACCCAAACTATTTCCGAAGTTACATGTCCAATTGCTCGATATTTAGCCTTTGCAAAAGACTTACACACGGTGTTATGTGTTTTTTTGGCTTCCACGATATTAAGGATGTACCCAATTTTACCACATATCTTGTCATTGATCTTCTACTATCTTTACATGCAACCCAATCTGAACCACAATAGCATTCCAGCTTCATTGTACTATTTGAAGACAAAAGAATACCTAGCCCTAGTGTTCCTTTCAAATAGAGTAGCACCCTCATTCCTTTATTCATATGTGACTCCTTTGGCCCCACAAGAAATTGGATTAAAACCTAAACAAAATAATAATTGTGAGATCTAGTGACATTCAAATACGATAACCTACCAATTAAATTATGATATATCTCAGGTTGCTTTAATTTTTCATCTATTTTCTTTGGCTTCTTCTCTTTCTTCTTTTGATGCTAATCTGTTTCTATCATTTCAGGCCGTGGATGTTCCATGACCGTTGAATTTTGCTCCATTGGTGTTGTTGCCAAAATTACTACACTCAATCCTACATCACTAATCAAATCAAGAGTATATTTCCATTGATTTAAAACAATTCTAGCCCTTGACCTTGCTATTTATAACCCCAAGAAATATCTTTTAGTACCCAAATTCTTAATTCTGAACTGAGTATGCAAATACTTCTTTGTTTCCTTAATTGCTTCTTTATTGCTTCATGTGATGAGTAAATCGTCTACGTACACCAATACGAAAATCATATCACCCCTTTTCCATTTTACAAACAATGAGTGATCATGTGAACTCGGCTTGAATCCTCCTTTAACAAATCTGAGTGTAAGCTTGGCATTCCATTGCCTTGATGCTTGCTTCAACTCATACAAAGAATTGGTTAACTTGCAAACTTTTCCCTTTCCAACATCTTTAAAACCTTTAGGAATGATCATATACACTTCTTCATGAAGATCTCCTTGTAAGAATGCATTATGCACGTCTATTTGAAAGATATCCTAATTATTTATTGTTGCAAGAGCGAGAACCACTCTCACCATCACCATCTTTACTACCGGTGAGAATGTCTTATAATAATCTATATCTTGTGTTTGAGTGTATCTCCTTGCCACCAAACATGCCTTATGCTTTGCTACATTATCATTTGAGTCATACTTAATTTTGTAGACCTACTTACAACTAATTGGATTCTTTCCCTTTAGGAGGTCAACAATTTCCCAAGTCTGATTTAATTATAGTGCTTTAATCTCATCCTTCATTGCCTTTATCCAATTTTGGTCTCTAATGGCTTCTTTCAGATGGGTTCAATGAAAGAATTAGCACATAAAACAAAATCCTTGTACGAAGATGTTAAATTAGAACAACTATGGTAATTTTGTAGAGGGTAAGAACAACTCCCTGTTTAATCATCCTAGCTTCTTAAGTATCACTTGTCTCATGGTTGGAGCCACTATCATGCTTATCATTCACTACTACATCCAATCTTTTAGAGGCTAGATTATATGTTTCATAATGGTGCAGCCATCTAGGAGGCCTTCTATCTCGTGTAGAACGCCTATGTGAAGGAGGCGGAGGTGTATGCAGGTTATTTGGTTTGGTCATACTTTCAAGACTTTTGGATGTTCCTTGTGGCAAAGACTAATTTTCATATATAAAAGGGTGAGGAGCAACGGGCGGGCGGGACTGCCCCGGGGGTAACCCGTGGCCCGCCCGTTTATTTTACACGGGTACCCCGTACCCGTGGTCAAACCCGTTTAACCCGTTACGGGTTAAACGGGTACGCCTAAACATGTCCGGGGAACCCATTTAGGAATCTTCCCTTTTTTTTTCAGAACAGGGCTCATTACAAGAAAGCTAGATGCTGAAAGAAAACTCAAGCAAGCAGGGGTTCATGGATTGGGCACAGTGTGATACAAACAGTGAAAAACTTATTACAGGAAGCAAACCAAGCTGAGGCCGAGATTTTGCTGAGATAATATTATCAAAAACCAGTGACAAACCACAGTGATTTCGCCCACAGTGATTTATATTTCTCTTTGATCAGTGATTATTCCATCTTCATTGTTTTTATCTGTAATCATCGGTAACAAATTAACAAATTACATAGCTAGAGAGTGGGAAAAAGTAAAGTCAAGAGAAATGCAAAACTCTTGGATGGATGAAGAACAATGATAGCAATCAGAGATAGGAGAGAAGAACATTTGGTGCGAGGGTAAGACGAGAATGGCGTGGTATAAACAAAATCCTAGTTTGCTCTGTTCAAGCCGTCGAGATCAGGGGAGAGAAGTTCAAGGCATCTAAGCAGATTAAAAAAAAAAAAGGTAACCACTAAACCTTCTTTTCCTCCTGTGTTCCATCGTTTACCAATCTCAAATATATGAATAATGAATCTTAGAACTTAAAATGAAGAGCCACAGAAAACTGAACTAAAACAGGGGTTGGGGGGTGATTAAAAATGATAAATATATATAGCTACCATCGTTTGTTGTCATCGGTTTCTTTGATCTTATGAGTGAAACCATATATATATATATATAGTTGCTACTTGTGTCTTACGTTGGTTTATCTGTGTTGCTGCTTACCCAGGCTGTCATTAATGTTAGATATGTAAGGGAAGGAGAGTTTTCTGTCATGGTTGAACCAACTCCCCACTGTTCTAAAGAATATGGGTTCGGGTTTCATTTAGAAAAAGCTGAAGAGAGACTTTTGGTTTGGGCTAAATGGTTAACAAAAACTGATACATACATACATACATATATATATTATATATATATATATATATATGTTGTTGTTGTTGTTGTTGTCATAAACAGAAGGAAAAAGAAGAAAAAAACATTTTTGTCTGTGAAAGAAAAGAGAGACTATTTTGTTGCTTCACACCTATGTGTATATATATATAACGAGGTTGCTGAAAGGGAAAAAAAAAAAAAGAACAAGCTAGGTATATATATATATAAAATACTAGCTGTCATGTATAGATATGTATATAGTTTTTTTTTTTTTTTTGCTCGAAGGGATAATCTATTACCGATATGTATATAGTTTAGGGCTGCATAGGAATGAGAAAGAGAAAAGGAAGCATACTGTCATCGTCTTGTTGTCTTGCTGTTATAAAAAAAATTGCTGTCATGAAATTCTGATATTGTTCTCTTTACACCTAATAATGTATATTCATGCTTGCATGGCGTCTGGAATTAGGTGCAATTATTATGGGTAGTTATATTCATATAAGACAAAAAAAAAACGAAAATTTAGGAGTTGGAATCAACTAAGGAAGTTTAACCTAGTAACGAAGAGACGGAAAGAGAGAAAGATGACCGGCAGAAGCGCAAACCAAGAAAACTTAGATGAAGGCGGGTGATCGAAAATTGCAATGAGAACAGACTAAACCCAGAAGAAGGGTAGACTTATGATGACAGGAAGGAAAACCGTAGGAAACGAACGATCAGGATGGATTAATCCATAGCAGAGCCCGTTAGAATTAGTTGATTTTGGTTTAAGGGTTAAAGGTGCAAAAATATACATGTGTTTTACCCAAGAAGCATCTAACGCCAAGTGCTTTTTTTAGATGCAAAAGTAACTACGTGGTTACCAAAGTGGAGCAAAAATACACATTGACCGTTAGTTGACTTTTTCTGTACTGAAATGATGACATGGATGTTGATGGGTTCTGAGTTGTTATAAATTATAGTTTGGCCCCAGATACATTTCAAAAATTTTAATTTAGTCCCTCCATAAACTTTTGAAATTTTCAAGGCAGTCCCTGGTCAAAACTACTTCCTCCTATTCGATTGTCATCATTACCGTTGGTCTCCACCTGTTCTCTGACTTCGTTCACCTGCCATTTCTGTAAATTCCCTTGGGACGGTGGTTTTTAAATTTGGATTGTATTCTTCCACCGCTGTAGACCTCGACCACCACCGACGACGTAGACCTTGAGGTTGAGAGGAGCAATGACCTCGCTGAAAGTTAAATGACATTTATAAATCGGAAATCAGATGAGAGAAGCTCTGCAAAACTCATACTGATAAAAATGTGTTCTTAACTAACTAACTGACTTAATAACATGAGAGAAGCTCTGCAAAACTCACATTGTCACTCTCATGCAACATTATGAAACTTCATTGAGCAGTAGGTTGCCATGACTCATGGACAATGATAACACGCGAAATTTAGCTAAGGCGGCAAACCAACTTTAACTATCTCGGATCTACACTTCTAAATGGGCCACAATAGAATTCTTGATGGAGTAAAAGAAACTTCAACTGTCGTTTCTTAGTGAAGTATTCTTGTTGATTAAAAGTTGAAAGTATCAATCCGTTTATTTAAGGACATTTATGCATGATATTATTAATCCTTCATAAAGTTTCCCCCCCCCCCCCAAAAAAAAAACACACACACACACACAATTCATCTTATTTTCATTAAATTTTTGAAACTGAACATTTATTAAATAGCTTGCTTCGTTTTGTTTGCTTTTAGGTCTTGAAATTCTTAATGGAAAGAAATAGCACCAACGCTCTTCATTGTCGGGTTATAATTGGATTGGAATTCTATTCTACAAGCATATGTACTGTTACTTTTAGCATCAGAAGTGTGGGGAAAGAGTGTGAATTAATTAAACTTGACTGAAATATTTTTTTTCACATATTTAATTAGTCACAACGAGGAAGAGTTTTTTTGTCACATTTTTGTATATGACTACTGATTACTATCTCCCAGCTCACTTTTCCACATCCATGAAGGCAATTGAATGCAAACATGCAATAAAACTTAAGGTATCGGTCGACAGAACTATTAGACTACTTGCTCGTCCATGCTTTAATATTACTGTACCAAACCACTAACGTCTCTGTTTTGTCGGTGCGTTGGCAGAGCAAGTAAAATCAGTGCTCAACGGTTACCCAAAACTTAAACTTACCCAAGGAAGAAAAGTTCTGGAGATCCGTCCAAACATCAAGTGGGATAAGGGCAAGGCTATTGAGTTTTTGTTGCGGTCACTTGGTGAGTGTTTGCAAGCCAAGCTGAAACAAGTACTGAGGAACTTTCTGTGATGAGTTATGTCAATCTAACTGTCATTTAACTCATTTTTTAGGATATGCAAAGTCTCAAGACGTGTTTCCGATTTATATTGGTGAGGGAGATGGTGGTGCACGGAGGAGCAATGATGGTGTGCTCTCTTCTTCAACTCGATCTGTTGAGCTCTGTTTTGCTCTTCGAAGCCTCAGTTCAGATTTTCGACGGTAATAGCGAGTTTGGAGAAAGATGGTAGTGGGTGTGGTGAAAGAATGAAGGTAGAGGAAGGAAGGACGATGGCGGTGACTGGTGAATGGATAGGGTGAATTTTCGAAGGAAGGAGGTAAGAAAGGATGGACGGTAGAAGCACGGGTGGATTTTTTTTTTTTTTTTAATTTCTTTTTTCCTTCACCGCCAACTAGGATAAAAATTCACCAACTCATCATCCGTGCTGGCATTTTTAGTCAAACTAACGGTCAACATGACGGAAATGTGATTTTTACCCCTTTTTTACAACCATATAGTCACTTTTGCACCTAAAAAAAGTATTTGGTGTTGGGCGCTCCTTGGAGTAAAACATATGTGCATTTTTGCACCTTAATCCTTAGTTTAATAAGGAAGAATAATAAAATGCCGGGGAATAGAAGACAGATAGCTGAGGGCCTGGAATGAAGCATTTACTTATTTATGGCCTGAGGCCAGAGGGAAGGGGGAAAAACTTACATAAACGGGTAGCGGGGTGCCTCAACCCGTGACCCGTCCGTATAATTTAAACGGGTACGCGACAGCCCGTTACCCATGACGGGCCCAATCTGGGAGGGTTTAAACCGGGGAATTTTCACGAGGCGCGGGCAGTTGGGCGAGTTGTGGGTCACTTGCTCACCTCCCTAGGTGAAGTAGTGAAGGAGAAGCTCCCCCTGGATTATAGTCATCTTTCTCTTTGAAAGAAAATCTCTCTTCCACAAAACTTAATATCGGCTAATCATCATCATTTTCATATTCAAATTATATAAAATTATAACCCTTTTGAGTTGTGGGATAACCCATGAATAGACATTTATCAACCCTAGGATGAAATTTATATACATCATGCAATTTGGTTGCAAAAGCTAAACAACCAAACACTCTCAATTGTGTTCTATTGATCAGGTAAGATGCATCCTTAATGCTCCCCGACCCAAAAAAAAAATTGGTGGGGTATACCTACATACAACATTAAGCATCTAGCAAATTCTAATAAATGACTATGTTTCCTCTTCACAACCCCATTTTGTTGGGGACTGTATGTGTAAGAAGTTTGATGTAAAATACCTTCATCACAGAATAAAGTCTTTACTGTGGGGTTCACAAACTCCGAGCCATTATCACTTCTTATCCGTTTGATATTTGCCTTATGTTGAGTGAAAATATAAGCAAGAAAGGTTTTGATATACATAACAATTTTAGATTTATGTGACATAAGAAATATCCAAACCCCACATAAAAAAATCATCCACTATTGTTAAGAAATATCATAAACCTTGATGTGTGGGTTCCTTATAAGGTTCCCAAACATCTATGTGTAACATTTCAAAATAGTAAGTAGTTTTAATAGTACTAACAGGGAAATGAAGCTGAATCTGTGTCGATTAAACACAAATATCACAATGAACATTATCAGAGAAGGCAACATGTTTGTTTATTTCAACCAAATGTTTGAGAACATGTGAAGAGGCATGGACAAGCCTATGATGCCAAATTTCAGATTTTACATCTTTCAGAGTACAAACAAATTTCAAAAAAGAAAGAAAAACCTTTTGGGAATCAGAGAGGTAGTCTAATTGGACATTTTCTTGCAACATATAAAGATCACATGAGAGAATTTACCAATCCTCTTGATCTTCCCACTCAAGGTGTCCTGCAAAATACAAACATTAGGAAAAAAGCAAGGCTACATAATGTTCATAGGTCGTGAGTTGAGAAACAGAGATTAAATTGAATTTCAATCTAGGAGCAAACAAAATGTGTTCTAAGGTAATATTGTTGCCAATTTTCACATTTCCTATGTGTGTAGTAGTTAATCTCTCACCATTAGGTACCCTAATTGGCCCATAATAAGTTTTATAAGTGTGTAGATAATTCAAATTGCTAGCAACATGTGTATTTGCTCCTGAGTCTAATAGCCATGCAGGAGTAAAAGAGACAATATTAATCAAACTTGTAGATGAAGTTCCAACAACTCTTACAATAGTATCCATAAGATCCTCATAAGTGTCTTTCTTTTTATCATGGGAGTCCTTCTTAATCAAATGTATCAGCTGCTCATATTGTTGAGTTGTAAGGTTTCCTGCGATACCAACAGATTCAGAATCTCCAAGTGTAGAGGTAGTACGAATAGAAGACTCTCGTATAGGTCTCAGTCTCCAATTTGTTTGTAAACCAATAATGTGAAAACACTTATCCTTTTTGTGTCCTTTTTTGTGGCAATGTGAGCACTCATCTTAATTATTATTTCCTCTTGCTTGAGAGATATGAGCTCTGACATGTCCCCCTCTTCCATTTGATACCTGCAACATCACAATATTCTTAAGAGAAGGCTCAATATGACTAGAGTTAAAGGATCGATGGGTCTCATGTTGAGAAATCATAAAGAAAGCCTAATTGTCAATGGGCAGAGGGCTTAACATCAGAACGTGATTGTGAGCTTGATAATAGCTCACATTAAGATCCAACAGGAACTGAAATAATCATTGTTCTTGGACAAGTTTTGTATATTATTCAGAGGTGCGACACTCACATGAGGGTAGTGGCAAAAGACTTTCAAATTCTTCCTAGCAATCTTTCAATTTAGAATAGTAACCAGCAAGAGATAGGTTACCTTGCGTTGGTTTTTTAATTGCACAATGAAGACTAAAAGTCTTGGAACCATCAGTGTTATAGAAGTGTTCCTTTAGCTCGCCCTACACAGATTTTGCTCTTTCAGAAAATGTGAGACCTCCACAAAGCAGGGATTTGTCAACAGAGTATATCAACTAGGAGAGAAAATGGTGTTGCTCCGGTCCCAAGTGATCTTGAGACTGTCAGGATGACTAACACGAGAGCAGCTACTATCAACAAAATTGTATTTATTTCGATCCAGCAAGTTGATGCGCATTGATTGACTCAAGATAGGATAGTTGGTGGAATTAGTGAGGATAGTGGGGACGAGCATGGTGGCCTGCGTATCTAAGGGATGAAGAAACAAGGGATGATTGCACCCAAGATTTCCCAAATCAGTGGCACGAGTTGAAGTATCTCCTGCCATGATCTAGAGTTGGTCGAAGTAGCAAGTACGACAGCGAACCAAGATCGATTTGAGATTGAAACATAGTAATCGATAGTAGATAAAGGGATGACAATCAAAGTTGAACCAAGATTCAATAATAGAAAGAAATCCCAGCAACATTAGCCGTCGGAACACCAGAAAGCAGAATCGTGAACCTTTGGCAAAACTCGTGATCAAGCCCTCCAACTTCACAATTAGAACACCAGAAAGAAGATCTTCTGGAGAAACCTACTGATCGATGGTACTTTTGTCGTTAAAAATGATCAATTAAACTAGGTCCTAATTAATTATGCAGTTTAGGGTCAACCTAGGTCATTCTCCCAAGGAGCAAGCTGTGGGTTTTCTTTAGGACTAATTTTCAAGTGATAAACGATGCAGTAGAATGTAAATGGACCTAAAGTAGAATGCAAAATACTACTACCTATATGCAATTAACTAACTAAATTAATAATGCAATTGACTCTTAAACCTATATGAAAATGAGACTAATCTATATGAGTTGAATGCAATTTTTGGGGGGTTTTCTTATGAGAAAATAATTAAAATCCTACTAAAAAGATTAATTAAAAGCAAATAAAATAATAAGATTTAATTCAGTGATGATGATGAAGGGGGCAACTTAGGAATTGCATGGAGTTAACTTTCTTGGCCTAAATCAATTAATTAGACCAAAAGGAGATTAATGAATTTAATTAGCCAATCAAACATGGGAAACCCTCTAGCTCAATAACACCTATTCCACTAGAAAACTCATAATGAAATAAGCGGTGGCTAATTAAACCAATTAAAAACCAATCATAAAATAATCTTGAAAATCTTGTTTACAATTATCTAATTGAACAACCAAATAATTTATCAACCTAATTAAACAATTAAGATGATTAACCCAATTAACAATTAAATTAATAACGAAAACTCAATTATTAATTTAATTGACAATTTAAAGGTTGCAAACAAGAGTCCAACAATAAGCATAAAACTTCGAATTACCAGTTTAATCCAAAAGAAATAAGTTTACAATCTAAAACTAGATTGTTCTCAATTAACACAACTCGGAATTATTTAAAACTAAATAATCTCAAGTTTGAATTAAAAAGATAAAAGGAACAACACTCCCTTGTGGTCTTCATGTGTAAGCCCTAAGCTTTAGCCTCTTCCATACTCTTCCCAAATTACCTCCCACAAAAATTTATGCTTCAATGAAAACCATTCCTCCTTCAAGCCTTGAAAAGGTCAGTGCCATGTAAATGAATTGTGGAGTAATTGAATGATATGGCGTGGGACCGTGAGAGGAATTCAATGAATTAATGGCATGGTGAAAGGATTTATGCGTGAGAGAGAATGGAAGAATTGGATTTTGCTTTAACACACACCCACGCGTGGCTGGACGTGATGGAAGAATGGATTAATTGAATGAATTGGAGGTGGGGTCCACGGTTCAAGAATGAAGAATTGGTTGAATGATTCAATTGAATCAGTTCAACCTCTCTGCGTCTTCGGCGCTCTCTTTCTGATCGTGTAACGGCGTTTTTCGTCTCAAGCTTTTGCGGCGTGATCCCCCTTCAACCTAGTAGCTACTAGGTTATTTTAAAAGGGAAGGAGAGGGGAGTTTTTGGATACCAACTTAAGCCCAATAAAATTCAAGTAGTCCCATAAAATTTCATCATTGGATTTCCTTTTAGCTATCCTGAAAAATCCTGCACCATAAGATCTTATAAAATCACGATCTATCATATATCAAGAGATATTATTTAATCAGAATATTAATAATTTAATAATTTAAGCTCAATATCTTATAATTAATTCATATTTATATTATTTCATAAAATAGGCTAACAATCTAAATATTATCTAATAATTTCAAATTAGTCTAAAATAATCCCCAAAATAAATAAATAAGGTGGGATAAAAATATGAAAATTGGGATTTATCACCTGCCATCAGATTGATCTTCACCATCAGAACGCTAGAAAGAAGAATCACGAACCCCTGGTGGTTCTTGAAAACGTATTGAGGAAACTTACCGATCTTCATCGTTGTAAAACTAGAAAGAATAATCATGGACCTCTGGAGATTCTTGAATGCGTATCAAGGAAAGCTTTGTTCTCTTCTCTTCTCGAAGTCGACGACTCGAACACTAATAATTGATCAAGATAAAAAAATGTAGGCTCAGACACATAGACACAACCGGCCCACTCCCCAAACCGGGCTCAGGTACCATGTTAATGAAATGAACTTCTCTTGTTCATGATAATGAAGTCAAAACTACACATTGCCTTGAACTTGCTTCATATAGGCGTAAGCCCAACAATATAAACTCTAGTTCTTTAATGCTAACACAAGAATACAAGACTACTCCACTAATTACATTATTGGTTAATAACATTGATAAAATCTTCATTTCTTCACCGGTCTAACCTTAGAATAGCTCCAATTTGAATTTGATTTGATTCATTGACCATTGACCCAATACCTTGATCAGTTCAGTCATCAATCCAATTTTAATAACCTTGACTATTTTATCCCCTAAATAATTGTTCTCATGATTTTCAATTCTCACTATTTCTTCATATCAAATAGGGGAAATTTTTTAAATTTATTTAATTTTAATAAAAAAATTAATTGAATTTAAAGCTTTTTCTTTATTACCCTAGAAAAATATGTTAACAGTTCCTGTAAATAAGATATGAAGACTATATAAATGGAATTAAATATCCCTAAAAGAAACGGATGATGTATGTGGTGAAATCAGCCTTCACTTCAAGATTACAAAAGCCGAGCCTGACTTGAGGTCAACGAAGAAAAGGATAAAAAAAAAAAAACGCTCAGTCTGAGTAGACTATGTGGTCCAATCAGATGCTCACAGCACACAATCTCCATGCTCCCCTCGTGCGCATTACTTTATGGCCACTACACGCTCTCCACGCGCCTGATTACTGCGTCTGGGAAAGACGGAGAAAATGAACAGAAAAGCACGAAATTATCAGATAAAAAACAAAAGCAAGTGGGAGCAGATTTTGTGGAACGCTAAATATATAGTGAACTCAGTGGACAGCACGTGCTTCTACCCCTAAGGAACGGACACGTGCTATTGTTTATCGTGGGGTGTGAGTCCAACTAGGTGAGAGGGAAACTATAGGGTGCGGGACCCCCCACGATACTGATTCGACAAAAGCCAATGAGGAAGCGGAAAACAGTAAAAAGTCACTGACCATGTGGGTTGACCAATAACCACCACTTTAAATGGATAAATACGTTAGCTCAACTCAGACTAAAGCCCTAAAAGGGGAAGTCAAGTTTGTGCCGAGGGACAAACAGACTACGAGAAGGAAATCAAGGAAATACAAATTTAATTTTAGTAGCCGTATTACATTAAGTAACTCTAGGAATATGATTATGATAATCAAAATATCATGGCTTCTCCAACTACTGTCATTAAGGAAATTATTCATGTATCCTCTCTGCTTTCTCTGTTGATTCTATTAAGAAGGCTACAGAGTTAAGCTAATTATCTGAGTACTTATAATTTGAGGAAATTCAAAACTACTAGACGCACCGTTATCTTAGAAAAAATGAAGTTTCATAGGAAGTCTAGTTGTCAATCTTGGATTTGTTTTGAAGGACAAGCAATATAATGCATACTCTAGAATTGAAGAACCACTCCTCCCAATCTTTTTTCGGCTTTGCTTAGTCTTAGAGCATCCTTAAAATGGATACATGAATCTAAACAAACTCTTCTGGTGATCATTTGGTTGGGGAAAAGATCTCTGCCTTCGGAAGGTGTTAGGAAAGGATCTTTAAACATTTGATACCGAGAAATCTCTTCTTTCCTTTCCTATTTTAATTTTAGGAATGTTTTAGTTTCAAATTCATTAGATAGTCATGTTAGAAATATTCTTCAGTCATGTTCTTGCATGATTGTACAAACAAGTGATACCTATTATAACGATTATAATATATCACTTCTTATTTTTTGAGGTTTGATAAGGTTATGATCTAGTCATTCTTGTGATAATAATTAACTAGCACATGTGAAAAAAATATTATAATATAGGGTTTAATGTTTCATCCTTTGAGACATAAACATTTTAGCTGTTTCAATCACATAACAATGAGTGAGCTCCACTATCAAGAGAAGAAAAAGAAAATAATAATGGGACCCACTTATTTTTATGTGAGTGAAGCAGATAAAATATTTCTGCCTTAAAGGTAAAAACATTAAACCCTATAATATATTGTAATACTTGCATGATACATAAAAGTCTCATTTTATAATTGTTATTTATTCAGTAACGTACATAAATTTTTTTAAATAAGAACCGTGACTTTTAATAAAATTTAATAACGGTGTCATGTAGACAACCATTAAGTATTAAATACATAAATAGCTGTTTATAAATAAGAACTATGAACATTTATAATATATGACGGTTTTTATATAATAACCATGATATTTGGATATAAAACTCTTCATATATATATATATATATATATATATATATATCATTTTTATGAAACATTTTATATTATTATTTAATATCTATCCACCACAATTTACATATAAGTCATTACTTTTTGAATTTTCGTGGTTTTTGATTTGGATGGATGATACAAAGCATTAAAAAATTGAAATCAAAGACAAGAAATTTAGTTTTTTTGAAGTCTCTATCACAATTTAACCTATTAATATCAAACAATATTCAGACACAAACATATATTACTTTATAATTTGTCATATAATTGTTAAAACATATGGTAGTTGTTGTTTTTTTTTAATTTCAAGACTCTCGTTATAAATTTATTTTGAGATATCTCAAAATATGAAAATAAAGGAATGTATTTGAAGCTTTTAATAGTATTTATTAGGTATTATTGGAGTTTTTGTACATATGCTATTGGTTAGGGAGTTACCACTTGGGCAAGCCGCCTTGCCAAGTCCAACTTGCCTTGGCCAAAATGGTTTAGGGCTTCTACCAGATAAGATATATCAAGCATCAAGTTGCACAATGCAGCTTGTTCATCCTTCATGCTAGGCAATGGGTGGGAGTCTCGCCCTGCCCATGACCACTCCTAGCTATGAATTTAGTAAATTTTGTTTCATTCAATTTGAATGAATTAAAAGTTTCATAAATTTGTAGCAAATCACACATCATCACATTACTTGTCACTAGAAGAGTAACTTGAATCATCTAGGAGTATGTCAGGATCATTGTGGCCAATCCCATACTAAGTAAGAATGAGATTGGCCTTATTTTTCATACTCAACAAGTATTCAACCAACTAAGCTCCTCCCTACATGGCTAATGCGTTTTGCATGCTTCATTATTGCCTCCAATTGAGGCGAAGGTGGACATTGTGGAGGAGGAGAAGGGGGAGAAGGAAGTGGTGGTGGTTGTGGAGGAGAAGGGATAGCGTCATAGATTTTCTAGCAAGTCTTCAACATGATGTTTCATCTTGATGATTGAAAGAATAGAGGTGATGATAAACATAAGGAAATTGAGAGTTTATATAAACTGGAAGTGACGAGTTCAAACATCATTGTATTATTGAAAGTTTTAACAAAAAAAAAAAAGAAAGCAATATTGCATCATACCATTAACAAAAATTAACATTGACTATTAAAAATATTGACGTTGGCTTTTAAATTTTTAACAATAATGAGAAATATATTGAACCCAAAAAAACTTCTGAGTGAAACATTGCTACTAATTAAAAATTTTGAGGACAAATTTACACCTTAACCCTCCTTCTTAAAGGACAATGATACAGCGCAAACCATTCATTAATTATTTGGTAGGTACTCCAATCACTTATTAACTCATAAAGATTCAAGGCTTTGTTGGGAACAATTCTAATTGTCAAGTTCCTAAGATACAGCGAGTCAGACGAGTCTTTTCAATATTTTTACTTTGATGACACAAATTTCATTGGTCAAATTTAAGGTGAATACATTCTAAATCATAAAGTAGACTTGTACAGTTGTACTGACCTACGGCTTTTTTAAAAAATTGTCTTCATATAATTTCATATTCCTGCACGGGGTTATTGATGTATAAGAGAGACATCACACATGGACAAACAAGAGAATTCCATGTTGACTCAGTTCTGAAGAGAAGGGCGTGTCTCCGTTTGATCTTCCTCTCAATTTACTCTCTATTTAATATATTTACCATTAGATCAAATTTTAATGATTGAGATTTAATTATATATGTAAAAATATTATTATAATTTTAAATATAATAAAAATATATCATTAAATCTCAATCATTAAAAGTCAATCTAATGGTAGAGATGTTAAGTAGAGAATAAATGGAGAGGGATGTCAATAGAGATAACCACTACCATTATTATTCTAATGGGAGCGAGACTGAAGAACATTCTACTGATAATTATCAATATCAAGCTGATAAACTTTATTTAGGAACTTCAAGTGAATGTACTCTATTTTTTTGTTATTTTCCTATTGAAAAAAAAAATCGTTAATAATTTATTTTTAACGCCTTTAGTGGAAAAAAACATAATATTTATAAACAAATGTCAAGGATAATTAGAAAATTCTTTAAATTAAGATAATTTTTTGGGTCTCTAATTAGAAACTTTATATTTCGAATATGACATGAACAATAAACCCCACCTTATTTCAGCTTTTAGATGAACAGCAATTCTTGGCGGGTTTGACTAGTAACAATTTTCAAAAGTTGATATATTTAAAATGTAAAAATGATGTTGGATATAAATGATTAGTTATATTAGCCTTTTCCGTCTATAAAACATGTACACTAATCACAATAATTTATATATACATAGTAGAGTACACGTTTTTTTCCTTAGAATCGTTTATCTTATTTTATATGTGCGCATACCTAATCAAACAAATTTACACATGTATTCAGAAAAATTTCAAAGGCGATATGTCCTAAATAGGAGAGCTTCATAGGAGAAAACATAAAATAAACAAATGCAATCCACATAAGTATATCCTAATATAATGTTTCTGTCGGTAATAACATATTTTTCTTTTAATGACCGTTTCTTGTATCGCATGGAGGAGAATACCTAGTTGTCTAAAAACGTGAAACAATCATCAATTTTTTCACCTTAAAGTTTCTTTTAAAAATATATATTTAATGTCAAACTATGAAATTTCTCACATCCAATCATAATTAGCCATGTATTCTATTTTTAAAATATTATCATTTAAATATAAATTCACATAAAAAAATAAGATGTACACACATGGTTAAGTATGATTAGATAATTTGGCACAATAGACATAAAAAACTTGATGTAAGTATAGTTCATATGTTATTTACGGTGGAGAAACCAAGAATAAGATGAGTAAGATTTGATTAGAATTTATTATTATTAATTAACTCTGGATAATATTTAAAATATTAGATAATTTTTAGATTATTTATAATATCTAACTAATAACTTTCTTGATATCAGCAAATTAGTTAAAATTTTTGAGATAGTTTGGGCACACTTGCAAACTTACAACTTTTTCCCCTCTGGATTACAGAAATATTTAGTTAAAACTTAAAACATTTTCTTAACCAAAAAGTAAGTTAAGTTAAAACATAGAAACTACAAAATAGATCAGACAAATTCAAATGGAAAAGGGCAGAATATGAGATCTTCTCTCATACTACCACAACAATTAGGTTGTGCATATCAGCCTCTCCTCACTTAATTAGTTGATGAGCTTTCCTAGTCAGAAAATTAATCAGCACAAACATTAAATAGCTTCAATACCCTAGTTCAAGTGGATCATACTCCGAACCTAATTTTGGACCTCATTGAATGATTAATTATGATTTAGCTTGGCTCTCCATCCCTTTGTGACCACTTAAAAGGGAAAAGAAAGACGAACACTCAATACAAATATTAAGAGAGATCTCTTGGATAACAATTTAGCAAAAAAATTAGTTTTTGATGGAGTATAATGAAGTCATTATCTCTGTAACTAACCCCACCTAGTGGAATATATAAGGCTTGTTGTTGTTGTTGGTGAACAGTTGAAAGACTTCCAAAAAGAATCAGTACAAGCAAGAGTCATGTCAAATCCATGTTGCTTACATAATTGAAGAGTACGTACTAGCATAGTAACAAGAGCAAGAGCAAGAGCAAGTAATTTAACAATAGTTAGATTAAAGAGAGAGACCTTCGTTTTCCTCGAAATACAATTGTTCATTCTTTATTAGAATCTCTAATCAGATCTTCACAAGTGTTGGTGTTTACCTGAGACATGAGGTAAACAATAAACGAACATAATGGTGGTGTACACTGTACACTCTTAAAAATCTGATACTATCTCAAAACATAAATATGTAGAGGGGCCAGTCTGATTCTGAGAATTTAAAGATGACACAGTATAATAAGGTCTCCTCTGAGCCATGACGTTGATGACTTTAAATTTTCTTATTTTTTCCACGCTCTGCAACCTTTTTCTTAATGCTACCTTCGAGTTCCTCCAATGGAAATTGCCTTTATGACTTTCAATCTTCTTATTACTTCCACGCTCTTTTAGGTTGATATCTCAAATCTCTGACCTCTCACATTTGAAAGCTTTTTAAATGAGGCTGTGCAGATAAGGGCTTGTTTGGAGCCATCCCAACCTATAGCTTAGCTTCTAGACATGAAAAAATACTTCAAATTACTCCAGTTGGATGCAAAGATATGTTTGCATGCATATCTGAAAATCACTATAATGTCTGTCTGGTATGGGAGAAATGGGGTTAGAGGAGAAATTTTTTTAATGAGTTTGATTTTAAAAAATTAAAGAAGTGTGGTAAAAAAATAATAATTAGTTTTTTTAACTATTTTATCTCACATCTTATTGTCATTAAGAAATTTTAATCCCACTTATCCATTTCTTTTAAATTGAACTTAAAAAAATTTTCCTTCTCTTTTCCTCCAGCCCTCCACTCCCCTTATCCCAAATGTATCATAAAAATTGTAAGTATTAACTTCTAACTTGTCAACAAATGTTGGTCCAATTGGCAAGAAGTTGGCTCATAGCCCATAATATAAGGTTGTGAGTTTAAATTATGTTGTCGATGTGAGGGATTTATTGATAGACGAACTGTAGGTATTTTTGTAGACATCTTAAACCTAAAAGCATTTATTAACCCTAATGAGCTGAGACTCAACTCACTAAACTTTTCATGTATATAAAAAAAACTTACTTCTAACTTTTGGTTTTTTTCCCCATATTCAAACTTTCTAAAGTATGTATATATATATGTATGCGAACTGATAACCTTTTCTAAAAAAACAAAAAATAAACGCATTGGTAAGTTTTTATAAATAGTATTACTATTATATAATTAAGGCCCTATCCCATCTCGCTAGCCTGTTTAAAATAAGGTTTCTTACTTTTGATGATATATAAACAAATGTTTTCTAACTCACTGAAACTATTATAGAGCATTGATGAAGGACATCGGTTGTTGAACGAATAGAGAAAGGACCCAAGAGCAGTCGTGGCGGTTCGTTTCAAATATTCCATGTTCCTATGTATCACATCCATGGGCTATATTTTCTGTGGTTTTTAATACTTGTTGGCGGTGGTGTCATATTTATGACCAGAGATTTTTGTGTGCTAATTATACTATAAAGTATGTTCTATGTACACCAATTTATTTAAATACAAGTAACTATTTAAAAAATAAACTATAGAGCATTCCCCATACTAATTCAAATCAACGATCAGTTTTTGATATACCCCATTTATTAAGAAAAGTTGCCGCAGCCAGCTAGGGTTCCAGGGATCTCCAGCTATAGCTCTATAGCTGTAGCTATGGAATCTTCACACCACTGAACGCTTCAATGAATGAGAGCCTCATATTTTGATTTCCATATTCAGTTAGAGAAATTCTTCCCCACCCTAACCAATGGAAATCTTCCCACTTAAATGGAGTATTCATATAATCTTATTTTTCTATATGAAAATTTTATCTTAAAATTAAACTATCTCACGTTTTTAGGGTAAAGAGATAAAAATACACATATGTTTTATTTTCAGAAGCGTCTAGCACTATATACTTTTTTTTAGAGTAAAAATACACACGCGGTCACAAATTTGGAGTAAAAGTCACATCTCACTGTTATGTTACTATTCACCACCATTATGTTACTATTTACTTGATTTTTTTCTCTCGCATCATGGTGAACAGTAACATAAATGTGAGATATAACTTTTGCTCTAAAATAGTAACCACGTGTGTATTTTTACTCCAAAAAAAAGCATATGATCCCGAAGATAAAGCATAGGTGTATTTTTACTCTTTTACCCCACGTTTTATCCCATTTGATATATTATATTTGATGAGAACAAATTTTATATAATAATAAATAAAAAATAAAATTGTATATTCCTAGGTAATATTACGCGTGGTAACTTATAAATATGAGAAAACAAAATCTTATCTCCCTGACTTACAAAATAGAACTAGAGAAATAATTTTCATTGCTAATGCACAACCCAACAAAGAATTTTTGTCTTGACAATGAGCTTATAACCTAATACATGATAGGGTTTTTTTTTTTTTTTTGCAAGTGTAAGGTAATTAGTTCGATTTCACTTCTAACTTCATTATATTAGTGTCTACATGTCATATTTAACAAAAGTTTATATTCTGTGGCTTGCTAGCTATAATTAATTTCTCCGTCCAATCCATTTGTGTAAGAACTTGAAACTTAATTTGCCTTAATCTTTTTCATAAGATACAGACCAGTAGAGGTTGTCTAAGCATTTAATGGATTTTTGCCATGTTTGCCCTTAATTAATTATACTATCTCTTATCTTTTTGCCCCCATATTACATTCTCTTTAAAATTTAAATTATCTCATTTGTAATTACTACTCTATTTCTCTTTCTTACTTGTCTCCTTATAAATAAAGGTATATTTAGAAAGAATTTTTTTTCATATGCTTATTACTCCCTCTAGTCTATTTATAAGGAATTAATAATTGAATTACACAGTTTAAAAAAGTAGTTAGAATTAGTAAGAAAACAATAAGTGTGTATGCAATAAAATTTTTCTAAGTATGTCTTACATTACAAAAAAAAAAAACCACGATTTGTAGCGGTTAACCAGTAGCAGTCTCAAAAAACTGCTACAAAATCATAGATTTGTAGTAGTTTTATACAAAACCACAACAAATTCATAGCGGAGAGTTGGCGCCAAAGCGCAGGTCTTTTTGCAATGTTATTTATAGCGGTTATCACCAAATAAACCGCTACAAATGTGGTGCTAGCTTGGTGCGTTATGACGTGAATTTTTGTTGCGGTTAATTAGTTGCTATTTTTCAAAAAAACTGCTACAAATGTGGCACCAACGTTCGCGCATAATGGCTGAGATGTTTGTCGCGGTTTTTTTGATGCAGTTACATGAGAATAACCGCTATAAAATGCCAAGAGCCTAAACTTTTGTAGCAATTATAAAAAACCGTTACAAAGTTTCACAACGTATGAGGGAGGGTTTCTTTATTTGTAGCGGTTGAGGTAGCAATCTTTTAGTTAAACCGCTACAAATATAAAGTTCTTAAACATGTTACCAATTGAGGTAGCGGTTGATTTTTTTTTAAAAAAAATACCAATGAATTTTTTTAGCGGTACAAACATAAAACCGTTACAAAAAGTGTCACATAAATAACTACAAAATTGTGAAATTTTGATTTTTTTTTTAAAAAATAACAATGAATTTTTGTAGCAGTTTTATAACCGCTACAAAATTAACAAAAAACCGTTACAAACATAAAACCGCTACAAAAAGTGTCATATACATAGCTACAAACTGTGAAATTTTGAATTTTTTTTTAAAAGTACCAATAAATTTTTATAGCGGTTTTATAACTCCACAAAACTAACAAAAAACATCTACAAAAAGTGTCACGTAAATCGCTACAAAATGTGAGATTTTGTTTTTTTTTTAAAATACCAATGAATTTATAAAACCGCTACAAAACTAACAAAAAACCTCTACAAACATAAAACCGCTACAAAAAGTGTCACACAAACAGCTACAAATGAAAACCGCTACAAAAGTTACGCATATCCTTATAAATATTCCCGCCACTCCCCATTTCACACACCCCTTCATTTCTTCACATCCTCTTCTCTCTCGTTTTCTCTCATTTCTTCCCACCCCCGACAAAATCTTTAATTTCAATGTTTTAGTTTTTTATTTTTATACAATTGACAACAATTTTTTTTCCTTATATAGAATTTTGAAGATATATATTTCCTCGTCATTCTTTCTATCATCATCAACATTCTTTCTATAATCAAATATCATCTAGCGGACAACATATTTTTTTGGCTCAAAGATGAACAACATAATAAATCATTATTATCTTCATATTCTCAATATTATACCTACATAATATTAAGAATACAACATAATAAGTCCTTATCTAACTTAATGTTAATCACTTTTTAAAATATGAACTATTATCATTTAATTAGTCACTTATATAATAAAATATTCAACATAATATTGTAACAATAGACTCAAGTTATGATTTTTTTTTTTAATTTTCCAATATTTTGTAGTGGTTTTAAAACTACTACAAATTTTATCTAATATTTGTAGCGGTTTTCCAACCACCACAAAAATTTGACACTAATTTTTTTGAAATTTGTCATCTTAATCGCATCTTGTAGCGGTAGCTTAAAACTGCTACTAATATAGTAACAGTTTTATTACATGAGTAGCGGTTTTAGAAAATCACTACAAAACATTTTGCTATGGTGTATTTTGTAGCGGTTCTTTAACCGCTACTACTATCATTTGTAGAGATTGAAATCGCTACAAACACACAATTTTAACCGCTATCAAATATTAGCTTTTTTGTAGTGTTAATTTATGAGAAACAAGTAAGGGAAATAAATACAGTAAATACAGTTATCACAAACCTTTTAATTATATGTACTCCCTCTATCCCTATATATAAGTTTCAAATAACTAATTTAAGCTTATAAAGAAAACAGTTAAAATTAATTGAGAGTAATAAATATGTATTTTTTTTAACTATGCCCTTAATTGTAAAGGGATACTCCCTCTGGTCTTAATTATAAGGCACCAACTATCTTTTCTCACAAACCAAGAAAATGGAAGTTAAGTCATTAATGAGCCTAAAATTAATAAAAGTTTCCAACTTTATCCCTACTTTAATGAGATAGATTTTAAAAAGTTTGTTAAAGTAAAGGCATAATAGGAAATAGTAATAAATAAGTTAGTTAAATGTAGTTGGTGCCTTATAAAAAGGACCAAAAATTTTGGGTAGTTGGTGCCTTATAATAAGAACTAAAGGGAGTAACTGAGAGAGTGATAATAAATGTCATAAATACAGTCAAGGGGTAAAGTTATAAAAAAAAACATAATAAATACTTTGACAAAACTAAAATGAAGTTTATATTTTGAGATAAACTCATTCATAAATTTAAAGCTCACATTTAGAATGGGACGGAGAGAGTAAATAATGAAGGCTAAAATAGGGGGGGAAACTCATTAAGTGTTGAGACAATTTTTGTTAATTAAACTCTTATAAAAATCACTAAAACAATCTAAATTTAAATTCTTATAAAAAAAAAAAAAATCAGAGGTGCTACTTTCAACTAATTAATTTAAACTTATGTGTAATTTTGTTATCAAATTGTTACTAAAAAGGAAAAGAGAGAGTGTTAGCCTATGTGAGGAAAGTTGAGTCCGGTTGCTCTCCTTGGCTCATCCTTCCTTATCTCTCATTATCCTTTATCTACACTGTTCATTTTTTTTGTTATTAATTTTAGCCATCTATTTCATCTCTACCTCGTAAAATATTTTTACCTCGCGAGATATAAAATAAATGACTCAAATTAACTTTTAATTAAGATTAATGATGTAAATGAAAAATGAGGAGGGATGAGCTCTGGAGAGAAACCACTTCCAAGGAAAGTTAATTAGTACGCAGAGAATTCAAAAACCGAAACCTTTTTGGTCAAAGCTGTGGGATCATAATTCAAAAGCAGTAATAGTAAGGAGGCAGTAATCTCTCTTTTCCCATGACGTATTCAATAAATGGAAGTCAGAGGGCCATCCAATAATTGATAGTCAGAGGGTCAAAGAATAGTTGAATTAGTTTTAGAGAATACTAGTAGCTTTTACGGTTTTACGGGATATACATATAAGATAGGTTTTGTCTTGACTTATAGAAAATAGCTCCTCAGATTACGATTTCAAAGTTACCTAAACAGTCATTCAATTCAATTAATGGTACAAACTGCCCCACTATTCCTCTCATCCTAATTATAAGTTTTAACTCTCACATATTAATAAGATTAGTTAACTCAATAATTAATATATTTAATATTCAATTTTTCCATATGAATGGTTCCAAGAGTTAATATGAATAAATTCTTTTTAGTTATTGCAATTAATAGGAAGCATCACATTCAATACTCTGAAAGTAGACATATAATAAGGACTATATTTTTTTTAAAAATGACTTATAAATAGGATTAAAGTGGTATTCATCTTCTCTTCCTCCCTCATTCATGTATATAATAAATATTCAGCCATAAATATAAGGCCTAGTTATTTTGTTTTGGAGAGATTAAGGAAACTAAATAAGTTACTTAATCATATTGTATATTGTATATGATTAAATTTTACTTCCTTCAGTCTATAATATAAGTTGATTTAGAAGAATGACTTGATGATCCATAATATAAGTCACTTTCAGAACAATTAATGTGTATTTGCCAATTTTAGCCATATAATTAATGTCTAAACTTGACTCGTATTTTTCTTTCTCCTTTAAAACCTCAATTAATATGGGTAAAATTGAAAATTAATTTGAATTTTTAAAAAGTTAACTATTGTTTCTTGATTATGATGAATTAATTGAAGGGACTTATATGATGAACTGGAAAAAATATATAAGTTTATAAATCAGATAAATTAATTTAACAAAAATAATTATTTAGCTTTCTTAATTATCTAAAAAAATTAACTGAGTCTTATATATATAACAGTAAAGGTAATAAAACAAAGACAAAAATATCTCAGAGCGGATCGAAGAAGCTAAGGATTATTTACATTATTTAATGAACAACTTGCTATATATGAAGCTAAGGATTATTTACATTATTTAATGAACAACTTGCTATATATGAAGCTAAGGATTATTTACATTATTTAAGGAACAACTTGCTATATATCCTCATCCCCATGCTTATATAGCTTTCAGATGAACTCATTCATTAATTAAGATCCTCTGATAATTGCTCTTCTCTCTTTCTGGTTCTTTCTCCTTTTACCTACTTTGATCATCACATTAATTTAGCCAACAAATCAAAAGAGGAAGAATAATGGAAGAAAAAAGAAGAAAAAGAAAAAAAGAAGATATATATGTTATACAGTCCCTCACTCCGTTACTTTTTATAAGAAACATTTAAAGAAGATCTTATTTTTAGGTTAAGGTGCAAAAATATATACGAGCTTTTTTTCTAGAAGCAAAAATCACATATACTTTTTTGAGGAGCAAAAATACATATGTGGTTACTGTTTTTGTGCAAAATTCACATCCCATCGTTAAGTCACTGTTCACCGTGATGAGAGAGAAAGAGATGAAGTGAACAATAACTTAACGGCGGTGAGCAATGACTTAACAGTGAGATGTGACTTTTGCACCAAAATAATAACCTCATGTGTATTTTGCTTCTCAAAAAAGCATGTGTATTTTTGCTCATGGGAAAAAGCTTATGTATATTTTTATACCTTAACCCCTTATTTTTTAATCGTTAATTTCTTATTTATACAACCTCATGATGCTTATTAATTACTTCTTCCATATTTATTATATTATTATTTTTTTCTATAATCTTCTTTATTATAATAATATTTTATTCTCTATCTCCTCATAAATAGAGAAATTGAAGTAAAGGGGTAATATTTTAACACATTTATTAATCTTAACCGATATTATGAATATTTAGTTAAGTGTTGCTTGTAAAAATCAACGGAGGGAATACTATCTACCTCTCTATATGTATACCTATTATATACACTTTATTTAGTTTTTATTATATAGCATCAATTAAAGTTCTCACAAACCAATAAAAATACGTAAAGTCAATAAAGTTTTTCTAAAATTGAAGTACTCGTAATTTTTAATATTACCTATACTAATTGTATTAAATTTTAATATATATTATTATTATTCTCACCCACTACCCTATTAATCATAGATATACATGAAAGAAACAATTAATACGCTATGAAAACAAATAAATACCTTAGAAAAAACATCAAATTCATTTCTAATTAGTGCCTTATAAAGTATACGAATAAGTGGGGCACTTTGCATGAAGCTCTTCAAGATGCCACCATCTGTCCCTCCTTTAGCTGCCACGTAGCACCCCTGTCTCTCTCCACGTGGCTCCCCAATATAGCTCCTCTCATCCCTCCCTCCTTATATTCCCCTTCCCCTTCCCCTCCTCGATCTCCTTTCTTCATTCACACACGAACTCTCCCTCCTTCTCTCTCTCAATCTTTCTCTCTCTCTATAATTACATCTTCCCAATATATATATAAATATATATATTTATATATCACACTGAAACCCTGACATACAGTACTGCAAACACCAACATAATGCCAACACCACCACCAACCGCACCGTTTGGTCCTCCTCAAGAAACCCCCAATGCACGCTCCTCTCCTCCTCCTTTATTATCTTCTTCTTATCCAATCACTCTCAAGGTAATATTTCACGAACCTATACCCAGATTCATCACCTTTTTTCTTCACAATGCTTCGATTTGGTGTTTGTTTATATACATGTATAATTGGATTTTGTTGGTTATTAATTTGTTCATGCAGTTCCAGGACGTGGGATACAGAGTAAAGGTGGACAGAAAGAAAGGAGGGATTAACATAAAGCGAATGATCTCGTCCATGTCAGTCGACGGGGGAGCCACCACCGCGGCGACGCAAGAGAAAAACATTCTGAACGGCGTGACGGGGATGGTGTCTCCGGGAGAAATCCTGGCGGTGCTGGGCCCATCGGGGAGCGGGAAATCGACGCTCCTAAACGCACTCGCCGGGAGACTCGGCCAAGGCCAGGGACTCACCGGAACAATCCTCGCCAACGGATGCAAACTCAGCAAACCGGTTCTCCGGCGAACCGGGTTCGTGACCCAAGACGACGTGCTTTACCCTCATCTAACGGTCCGAGAGACTCTGATCTTCTGCTCACTCCTCCGGCTCCCGAGAACACTCTCGAAAGCGGAGAAGATATCGGTCTGCGACTCGGTGATCGCTGAGCTGGGACTAGTGAAATGCGAAAACACCATCATCGGAAACGCGTATATAAGAGGTGTTTCTGGAGGGGAAAGGAAGAGGGTGAGTATAGGTCATGAGATGTTGATGAATCCGAGCTTGTTGATACTGGACGAGCCGACGTCGGGGTTGGACTCGACAGCGGCGCACAGGCTGATGACGACGCTGACGACGGTGGTGGCGCAGCAGAAAGGGAAGACGGTGGTGGCGTCGATACACCAACCGTCGAGTAGAGTGTTTCAGATGTTTGATAAGATTTTGGTGTTATCGGAGGGACAGTGTTTGTATTTTGGCAAAGGAAGTGAAGCGATGAGCTATTTTGAAACGCTTGGGGTTAAACCGTCTTTTCCCATGAACCCCGCCGACTTTCTGCTTGATCTCGCTAACGGTACGTCGTCTTCTTCTTCTTCTTCTTCTTACTGATGTGAATGATGATAAGTCATGATTTGCTGCTTGATTTAATGAGGGTATCATATATATATATTTTTTGAACATATAATATATGTGAAATATTTTTTTTAAAAAATATATAGGTAAATTCAAAATCCACTTTATGAGGTGAATGTGACATTTTGAATAAAGAATATAACTACCACACAAGAATCTTTTAGGTTTTAGAATTTTGTAAAATATTATGTGTGAGTTATAGGTTTTTTTTGTTCAGTTTTTTTTAGTAAAAATTACAATGCTGGATTGAAGTAGTAAATTAATTAAGTTATATATTTTCAAGAATGATGGGGAAAAAGTATGAAAGAATAGATCTGTTTTCTCCGCTTTGGAACCTACATATTGGTTATATATATAGAAAAAAAAATGTCATGCTTTAATTAGCATGATAAAAATAATAGGCATGGATTAAGAATGTGTGTGTGTGTGTCTAAGAATGTATAGGGATTAGGAATAATAGGGACAAGATTTGGGGGGATAAAGGGAAATAAGCAGGTTCATGCAGGGAATGGATAATAAATAAATAAAACTTCATTTTAATTAATTAAAGGGATTAAGAAGGACAACATAATATGGGCACACACATATAATTATGTGACTTCTTGGATCATCCTATACTTTGTACATTTTCCTGACACATCCTTGTTGTCATTATTGCTTGCAATATGGAACAACGCTTTTTGTTTGATGATTTATTTAATTTATCTAGAAACATTATCCTTTTTAATACAATATATGATAATAAATATATTTAACAACCAACAACTATCATGAATGCATAGATGTGTACACAGAACCTGTTCCTGAGTTTGCGTAGAAGCGATCACTTGTAGAGTCTTAGAGTAATATGAAAAAAAAAAATCAAATAAATTATAAGGGTTCTTTAAGTTTTAAGGTGTTTTTTAAATCTCTTGTGGTATGCGTTGATTCTAATGCTTTTTAGACTCAACCCATTTAAAACTAATTCTAACAAAAATATATGACTGAATTAATCAAAAGCATCATTAGTGATTGATTTTGCATATGTATTAAACTATCATAATTAATTTTTTTTTTTTTCTGTGAGGAGAATATTAGTTAGAGGGTTTTCTTTTCAGAAACTGCATGATATAATTGGAAAAAAAAAGGTTTAAGTGTGAGTGGGGGGAAAAGAAAAATTCCTTGATATGGATACAACCACGTGTCTTGTTCTTTAGGAACTCATGGTCACTTCACTTTGCATCTCAGCCTTAGCCACAAACACAGTGTTTTTTGTTCTTTTTCAAAATGCCAAACTGACTTTGGCTTTCCCTTGCGCGCGCGCGCGTGTATATATATATATATATATATATATATATATATATATATATATATGTATGTATGTATATAAATTTTTACTCTGGTCTTTATTATATACTCCCTTTGGTCCTTATTATAAGGTATCAACTACCAATTTTTTTTGTTTTTATTATAAGGCACCAACTTACTTTAACTAATTCATTTATTACTTTTTTCTCATTATGCTCTCATTTTTATTTAACTCATTTAAAGCTACGTCATTAAATTAGGGGTGAAATTGGAAACATTTATTAATTTTGGATTTAATTAATGAGTTAACTTCCATTTCTTGGTTTGTGAGAAATAGTAGTTAGTGCCTTATAATAAGGATCAGAGGGAGTAAGACACCAACTAACAAGTATTTTTTATCATTTTTATAAAGCATTTGCAAGTTTTCAATGTGTAATTAATTCATTTTTCCATGTCTGCCCATATTTAATAAGGGTAGTAAGAGAGAGTACTATATTGGAATTTAGGGTAGTTAATAAAGGTAATATTGGAAATCACTTGAATTTTATGACAACTTTAATATTTTTAACTAACTTTATTGGTTTATGAAAATTGATAGAGGGAATAGTTCTTAAGTGAGTGCTGGAAACCACAAAACCATGGTTTCAAAAGTTTTTTTTTTTTTTTTTTGTAAGTTGAGATATAACACTTTTTATATTTTTATCTTGTGAAGCTTAAAAATTATACTCTAAAACCTAATTCAAACATACATATTTACTCTATTTTCCCTTTTAATTTTGCACAAGGCCAAACCATAACCGCTGACTACTCCCAGGTTCCTTCCAAATATACCTTTACGTACGTATGTATACATATAATGGAGGAAGACTCACGCAAGACATCTTGATCGTAATACTCTGATCCTATCCTCAATCTAAGAACAACTTAACTAAATTTGATGGATAGATTAAAAAAAGTTAGGTAAACTAAATAAATGTAATAAAGGTGACCTGATCTTCTCAAAATACATTTGTATAACAAATCTCTTACAATGTTATGAATTTGATTTATACTATAGTTGAGTGAGTATCGATTATAGTAATTTTGGAGAAAATAATAAACATGAGAGATAAAGTTGGTGGATGTTTTACAATTAAAATTAAAATAAACCTCCAACCAATTTTTGTATTTAGAATTAGAGGAATGTGTGCGTGTGTGTGAGGTTTTTGCTGTGATAGGGGAAATGACAGAATGGCTAGGTATAGACCCACTTGATTTTTTTTTTAAGAAAATAAAATAAAAAATAAAGAACAAGCTTTTCTTGGAAGGCTAGAAAAGTGGATGAAAAATAAGGGAAATTTTTAATATCAACCTTTTAAAGAGAGCTTTATCAATTCCAATACAACAAATATAATGTTAACATGTCATGTGTTTGTATGAGACTGTGGGGTTATAATCCTTGTTTTAAAAAGAAATAAATATACTATATGTAGTTATGATCACACACTTGTAGATATAAGAAAGGTTTGGATACAGTCTGGTCCATATTTTCTTTATAACCATATACTTTTTCAACATATGATATATGCTATATATATATAACATCACATAATTTATACTATATGCTTTTGCACCACATCCATTGGATTCGAAATTGCTTTTGTTGTCGTACTGGAAATATAGGAAAATATTTCTTTTATAATAATAACCAATATATTTGACATCACTTATAGACAACATCTATAAAACTGACCTTTATTATATTATTGATTATTGATTTTCAGTATAATTCCTTTGTTAGTGTGAAGATAATGTGATGCGCCTTTTTTATCCTAAAAATCGTAGTAAATTAAAAAGGTTGCTAAAGCAAATTAGTTGTAGATATGTATGAGTCTTAAAGATTTTTTTTTAAAAAAAAAAAAGCATGACATTTGTGTTTTATACAGATAAAATTTATTTAAAGCAGGTTGATCACAAATCTGAGCTAAATAAACAGATCTACCTTAAATTATTGCAACAAGTATCCACCACTTGGTGGGGATATTATAGGTCGATCCATGAATCATAAAGAATATACATATATTATACAATATATAATTAATTTTTTTACTGTACATTTTTCTGTTCATTGATACGTATCCTTTCAAGTTCAAACATATAAACTAAGCTCACTAAAGTAGTGAAGCATGAAAAATCAAAAGCCTATAGCTCATTGAATGGGTCACTCTTTGTTGTTTTTTATTGGACACACACACACACAGACAATATAAAATTAAGTTGGGAGGACTAGATTAGATCAATATACGTATCATAGAGAAAGTTCTTCGAGTGGGTCACATAAAATTATATTGTTTATGATTAAAACTTAAAGAAGAAAGTGGCAAAGAAATAAAGCTAGGAAATAAAAATGCTCAAGACCAATAATGGATCGTAGTTACGTATCAGTCCTAATTATAGTGTTTTATTAGTATTGCATCACTAAGAATGGTCTACGATTGATTAATAATAAAGCAAAAAATAGTAGTAATGTGTGATAATATATTACTTAGTGCTCTTTGACTGGACACCATTTTTTTAAAAAATAATTATCTGATCAATTCTTAAAGAGCTTTGTTGGGGTTTTGTGTCTCTCTTTTGATTGATTCTTGAGCACCGTGATATATATATAGAGTGGTTTTTGAGTTGATGACGTGAGAAATCAGCAAACTTAGGAGTATGTTGGTTAAAAAGTTAGGGGAAAAAAAATAATGACCTAGCACTTGGACACAGAGAAGAAAATCAAGTGGCACGTTGAATCAACCTCTGCCCTTGAATTAATTGGTGTCTCAAACATAAATAATTAGTATAATCTTTGATTTGATCCGCCATTTTGATCTTCAATTTTATTGGGAAACAAAAGTTCATGGGGTGTTATTCTATATATATTAAAGTTGGGTTTTTGGATCATCATCATTAATTTTGTGTTTTCCCATATTTACATGTTTGTATTATTAGCATATCATCTGTCTATTACTGTATTTAGTTTAGTGGTGAACAAAAATTACAAAGTGGGGGAAATTGAATTCGAATCCCACTTTCTTGAGTTGAAAGATGCCTAGGAAATCGAATTCTTTTGGTTACCTGATAATAGTATCTAAGAAAAAACTCAGATAATAAAAAATTTAATTATTAATATATTTTATAGATGAAATTTATGCTGAATTATTTTAAAATTGTTAATTTAATACGTATCTTAATTAACTTAAAGAGATGTTCATCTAGTCGGCCAAATTAGATTGAGATTTGAGTTGAATATTTAATAATCTAAAAATTACTCTAACACAACACTTTTAAGTGTTAATTTGATTTAGGGGGTGTTTGGAAAACACCCAAAATCTAGGTTTCACGTAAGTCGAGACAAAACTCCTCTCACATACTTACCTTGTACTACGTAAAATCTAGGTTTTGGAAGGTTTCCAAACAAACCCTTATTAAAAAGTCTTAAAACACTTTTTTTGCACCGTTGTATCCATCATTAGACAAGTCAAAATTTGACCACAATTATATTTCTTTTGAAAATGATGTGGTCACCATATATATAGAGATAAATGGATGATTCACTTTTTTTTCTTCTTATGGTCGCTTTATTATTTCCTTTTCTCACTTTTGAATTGCCCCAACTTTTTCATATATCTTTTAAACATATTAGAATCTGTTGATGACACCTACACGTGTTGGGCTGCCTTTAATTCTCCGTCATAATATACATTATGTTCTCCCACAAAAGCGAAGCAACAATTTGACATAAAGTATTTGAATTGACAAGGTTTCAGAAGCATCTTCACTCACGTTATATAAAAATCAAAGTGGCAGCAAGTGGTGGTCCAAACTTTGATATCACTCATAGCATCATTTTTAGTGGAGACTCATATATATATATATATATATATATATATATATATATATATATGATACTTACGTATCTGCTTTCTTCAAGCTCCACTGTGACCCAACATAAATCTGACACTTAAGAATAATAAAATGTTTAATGAATTAATTATATTTATGACACGTACGTACCTATGTATCTTCTTTTTGCGTTTGAGTATGATTCTTTTTTTTTTTTTTCCTCTTTTGATACAATATTATTCTGTGAAAATATTCTGCCATACATGTTACAGCTAGAAATCATGATGCGCATATATAGATTATTTAATTTTGATTTTTTGCCAACATATTTAATATTGAATGAATCTATCATATTTATGGAATTGATTGAGATCATGTGGTATTATGAGTTGATAAGGATGTTTCGTAGGAAGGTTGATCACTGTGGCTAGCTTTAATTTCTTTATTATCTTTCTGTCATAAAGTCGAATAACCTATGTTTTTTTGCCAGCTTAAAAGAAAACTAACACATTTTTTCTTTTCTTTTTTAAGAAAAAGGAATACACTTTTTAAACTTATCGATTTTCTTTTTTATTTTTTCTTTGCTCTGCGGGACACTTCATCATCAGTATTCTCCTGGTTTAATTTTCCCTTATAATGGGTACTTTAAATTCAGGAATATAACTGCATAATTTATTTTGTTCAGTGATTGGAGTTTGACCAGTTAGAAATATGAGATTAGTTGGCTAAGATGTTAGCTTAATTAGTTAAGATCTTGTGTGCATGAGTGATGAGTAACCCTAATCCATCTAAAGGGTTTTAATTCATAGCTAGGTTTAGTGTTACATGTGAACGATAGTGACACCACCCAAAGAAAAGAGGTCAATCAACATGTCTCCCCCTGTGGGAGACTTGTGTTAAAAGAATTAGGATGTGCCTTTACTATTAGTTTAAGCTTTTGGTATAATGGTTGGTGCTTTTATTCCTAAGATTTGGTACTTAAATGAATCTGATCCACGTCCCTCCTAGAACTGGACACATATATCATTTGGTTTGTTGTTATAATTTGTAAATGCTTCTAATGGGCTGTAATGATGTCATTATCAAATCATATTTTACTTCATTTTTATTCACTTAACAAAAATTCTTGCCAACATGTTAATTAACGAAGCTTGATCTTTGTTTCATGCAGGTGTTTGGCATCAGGCTGATAGTAGTGTAAGTGAAAGAGAAAGGCCACATAATATAAAGCAAACCCTAGTCCAATCTTACAACACCATTCTAGCTCCCAAAGTCCAAGAAGCGATATTGAACAACACAGACACTTCAACAAAACACACTCTTCAGCAACAACAAACCCCAAAAATCACCAATCCCAAAGATGGAAGAAGTTATATTAAGTTCAAGAACATGAACTTTACAATCTCCCTCTCTAATTGGTTCAACCAGTTCAGCGTCCTCCTCCAGAGAAGTCTGAAAGAACGAAAGCACGAATCCTTCAACCCGCTCAGAGTCTTCCAGGTGGTGGCGGCCGCCCTCCTTGCTGGCCTCATGTGGTGGCATTCTGATTATGGGGACGTCCAAGACCACCTCGGCCTCCTCTTCTTCATCTCCATTTTCTGGGGTGTGTTTCCTTCCTTCAACTCCGTCTTCGCCTTCCCACAAGACCGTGCCCTCTTCGTCAAGGAGCGAGCCTCTGGCATGTACACTCTCTCACCTTACTTCACTGCCCGTATCGTCGGCGACCTCCCCATGGAGCTCCTCCTCCCCTTCATCTTCCTCACCATCACCTACTGGATGAGCGGCCTCCGGCCAGACCTATGGTCTTTCCTACTAACCGTACTCGTTGTCCTCTTCTATGTCCTCGTCTCTCAGGGGCTCGGCCTTTTCCTTGGCGCCGCCATAATGGACGCCAAGCAGGCCTCCACTGTGGCCGCCGTGGTGATGCTAGGGTTCGTATTGATCGGCGGGTATTACGTGCACAAGGTGCCTTCATGCATGGGGTGGCTCAAGTATGTGTCAATGACTTTTTATTGTTACAGGCTTCTGATTTATATTCAGTATGGTGATGGTAAGAGAATCGCAGACTTTCTGGGTTGTGTTAACAATGGAGGGATTATTACTAGTGACAGAGGACACTGTAAGTTTGTGGAACAAGACTTGCTGGGTCAGATAAGCCCTTGGGTTTGTTTTGGGGCTTTGGTTTTTATGTTTGTGGGTTACAGAATGTTGGCTTATTTAGCATTGAGGAAGATCAAGACTTGAAGATATACATATATATGCGTCTTCTAACACAAAGGTTGATGATGAAGAAGAAGAAGAAGAAGGAAATGGAAGGATGAGATTTTTGGGGTTTTGCTGTTTAATTTTAAGATGTAAGACTATTATGGTAGGAGCAGATTCTTAACAACTGTAACTGAACAAAGAGAGAGGTACGAAGCAGAAGAGTTTGGATATCTAATGAAGAGGAAAATTTGATTCAATGTACATTTGGGCTTCAAATTATGTAGTATCATCAGTTTGGAGCCGATGTTCAGGGAATTAATGAAGAGATTTTTTCCCCAAAAAAATGTAATATGAAATAATAATAATAGTAATAATTTCTTTTTGTAACAATAACCTTTAATTTGTATTTATTTTTCATTTTTCATTTCTGGAGATGTGATCATTGGGTTTATTACCACTTCGCAGTCACTATCACCATTATATCTGACACGCAGCGTGGCAATTGTATCGGTCTTTCTCTAATTATCGTTTTACTTAATTGCTGAAATCAAATTATAAATATTTTAATATATTTACTTTATCATTTTAAGTAAAACATTAAAAATTGTTGTGAATAGTAATTAAGAAAAAAAAATATGCCATCATGTTAAGTAAAGTGACTGGAGAGAGATAAGAAGAACCAAAATCAAGAATCATGATTTTTTTAGAAGAGCAACAGTTGGTACAACCATTGTATAATATAACTCACTTGGTTTACATTCACTAATCATCACTCACTTGAGGATAAAGAACCATTAACCCTAATTTTTTTTTTTGATACAAAAAAGTTTTGGAAGGGTTCGACACTAGTTCCCTACCAAGGTTAGGCACGGCCCCGGGCTCTATGAGCACTTACTGAGGACGTACGAAATCGTCTACCAAAGGAGTTCTAGCGATGGCAGAGGGGATCGAACTCACGACCCAAGGGCCTAGTTTTGGACCCCTTACTATCTGTGCCAACTCCCTAAACTTTAAGTGTTATGAGGAATACTACTCAAGGTATCATTTCTCTCTAGAAAGAAACTACATACTCTCTCTTTAATTGGTGGGGATTTAATTAATAGGTTAAGGTGCAAAAATACACATAAGTTTTTTCCTAGGAGTGCCCAGTACCAATAACTTTTTTTGGAGCAAAAATACACACGTGGTTACCATTTTAGAGCAAAAGTCACATCCCACCGTTGACCGTTGAGTCACTGTTCATTATGATGAAAGAGAAAGAGATAAAGTGAACAGTAACATAATGACAGTGAATAGTGACTTAACGGTGGGATGTGACTTTTACTTCAAAATGGTAACCACGTGTGTATTTTTGCTCCAAAAAAAAAGTTCTTAGTGTTGGGCGCTCCTGAAGATAAAGATCGTGTGTATTTTTGCACCTTAACCCTTAATTAATTACTCTTCACACTAAATCACTTCACAAAACTCTTTATTTATAAATTAGGCTAATTAGGTGATTCATCCCACTAATTAATTCATTATTCTATCTCATCATATGAAAAACAAAGAATGAATATGTTACTCAAATTAGAAAAATTTCATTAAAGCCACATGTAACAGAGAGGTTCTCAGTCTAACGAAGAAGGCTGGCATTCTGGTTTGGAATAAGATTTTTTGTGGAGTTGTTTATAACCATGCATAATCAATTTTCAAAATATTGGATATTCTATCATATCAATGCATGTAGGGTTTGAAAAGGCTTTTGATTTGAATATAGTATGAAGTATGGCTCCTCCATCTTTAAACTCGTTACTTGTTTTGTTGTCACTATTTTTACTTTTTGTTGTATGGTGGGCTGAGCTGATGATTTGTCTAGCAATTATTGGATTAGTCCCTTAAAACCCCAGTACATCCGGGCCTCAGGGTTTTGATTGATATAGGAGTAATAATTTTAGTTGATGTAAAGTTATGTATGTTTTAAATTCTTGGATTATACAATTTTTTTTTTGGTCTCTTAAATTTATTCTCATTTTAATTTTCATCCCTCAAATTTTAAATAAGAGGTTTTAATCTCTAAATTTTCATTTTATTTAATTTAAAATATTGGTCTCTATTATTAAATAAGAAAAAGACTATTTTGCCCATTGAAGGATCAAAACCTTTTATTTAAAACTTGAGAGACTAAAATCAAAATAACGAAAAACTTGAAGGACCAAACCAAAATAAGAAAAAACTTGAGGGAACAAAAATTATATTAACTCTAAATTCTCTTACAATCTTAATATTTTTATATGCTTTCATGCTAATGAAGAGCATTTTATTGTTTTTTCAATGAAAGGAAAAAATTCATTAGCTTATATTGTTGGGGCTTTGCTGCCCAAATGACACTAAGTACTCTTTTTGATATATAAATAATTTTTTTAAAACAAAAAAAAAATTATATGAGTTAAGTCTTAGGAACTCACTAAGGTCAGGAAAACGGCACTTAGAAATATACATACAAAATTATTATAACTCTTTTTTTTTGGTACACAAATTATTAGAACTCTATCACTATTATGACTCTTCTCACTGTGGACTTGGGCCAGCCCAACTAAACTTAGGCCAGTCTTAAGGCAGGCCCAACTTAGTGACTCTTCTCAAGCCCATGTGGGCTTGTCTCAGATTACTAGGATAAAAATCTATTTTATAGAAGAAAAAATATTCATGCTTTGTGTAGTAATAACAAAAAATGCTTGGAAAGTAGTACACATTGAATTATTGATTGAGCCATGGATAAGCACAGATAGAGTGATGGATATGGGAGGATAGAGTTGGAAATAAGTTATGCCCCTATCAAGGCTTACAACCTAATTTACTTTAAACCTAATCTAGCTTATTTAGTAAGTAAGTCAGGTTCAGACTTAGGCTCTGTTTGGTTTGAGGGAGGGGAAGGGGAGGGAAGAATACCTAAGGAGTAAATTGACCAAATTGCCATTAATGAAAGGAATATTCATTTTTGTTAAGAATATATTTTTGTAATATTGAAAATTTTATAGGGGCAATTTTGTAAGGATGAAATGAAAAATTTATCTCTCCTCCTTCTCTCCCACTCCCTCCCCTCAAACCAAACACATTGTTAGACTTATTGTTAGGCCTATTTAGATAAATAGGTCAAACATATTTTCATAAGGCCTAACCTACAAGCTTAACCTTTTTATTTTTTTTCCCTCAACAAAGTATAATTATACAATTTAATTTGAAATAATTTTATAAATAATTTATAAAATTAATAATTTATTTTTAATACATTGTTTCAAATTTCATCATTTATCAATTAGTTCAACATCTTTTTGATTGTTCGAGATGACAATACTAGCTCACTACCACTCCCTTGATTTATATCATTTAATGCAACATAATAATTGCAGTAAGTTTATTTTAATAACTTCTAAATGAAAATGATCTCAGTGAAAGGAGTTTGTCTTATTTTCTGCAGAAAAAACAAGAGGTAAAATTTAGTTTTACACGACATTTGCCATGCTTGGTTGATTTTAAAAATATATATCCTTAGTCAATTAATGATTAATTTTTCTTATTCTAACTTACTCAGACAATTGTTTTCAATACGTATTCTTTTCTTTCTCTTACTAACTCTTTTATTTCATATGAGAATAAATACCTAAACTTTTAAGACATAAATGTATAGACATTTAAATATGTTTGATGAATTATATATAAATTTAAATGTATAGAATTTAAATCTATTTAAAAACCCACATTTTTAGTAGGCCTTTAAATAAGCTTCAAGCCTTGTCAGGCCTTCTAAAGGCTCATGCTCAGGTTTAAAAAAAAAAATCCTACAATAAAGGCTCAAGCACGGGCTTAAGATTTAGATCTCTGTTGCAGGCCCAAACCTACTTAGTTAAAGTCTAGCCTAGCCGATTTCCATACTTATGGCCAGATTGGTTTGATGTTCCCTTCATTAGGCAGTTATTATAGACCGATCCAGGACTACTCCTCTTTTTCTCCCCAAAATATTTTAATACGATAATGAATGAACTCATCCTTATAGTTTTTTAAAAAATTATTAGGTTTTTATAGTTAATTTATCAGTTCTCATATTTTTACCTTTTTTTTTATTAGATCCTTATTATTTTTTCCTTTTTATCAAGTCCTTATTGTTTCACACAACTTTTGATCAGATCCTTGTATTTATTATTATTATTTATTGAATAGATTCTAATAATATTTGTATATAAATATATAATATAATATTATTTAAAAAATACTATTCTTCAATAAATATTTAATTATTATAACAATTTTATTTTGACACTCTCTTTTTATGAATTATTTTAATTATAATCTCAATTTTTTAATTGAACATATATTTATATTATTTATTTTTAATTCTAATTTCTATTTATTTTTATATTATAAATTATTAATTATAATAATAAAATTTTCTAAAACTGGAATAGAATTATAATTATTTGATTTAGAATGAATAATTAATTATTTTATAATTATTAATTGAAATTTAATAACAGAAAATTATTTTCATATTTTTCATTTATTTAATTTTCAATTAAATTAATAAATTAAAATTAAAAATCCTATAAGGACCTGATTAAAAATTAGATGAAAAAATGAGGACATGATAAAAAGAAAAACGATTACAAGGACCTGGATAAAAATAGGTTAAAGTACAAGGACATGATAAATGTTTATTTTTAACATCAATTTTTAAAAAATAGATGTTAAAAGTAAAGAGAAAATTACAACAATGTTACTGTCTACTTTTTATTATTATTATTATTATTATTATTTAAAACAGTCATTGATTTGGGACGTTAAATTCCTATTTTGGAATAGTGGCGGTATCTTTTAGTTAACGATTTATCTAAAGATTTGGTTGCTAATATACAATGGTGTCACGTGATTCATGTAGCTAATCTTATATTACTCTTAGTCTTTAATATAAAACTCAATTGACATTTTTTTTGGAGAAATTAAAGAAGTTAATTTAATTGCATTAAAATGTTTACATTTATAGTTCTTATTCAAACTAATTTACCTGACTTATAAATTCATGTGTAATCTAATGATGCACGAAATATACTATGATTAAATAGTTTATTCAGCTTCCTTAATCTTAATATCTTACGAAAAAATCGATTTAATATTATATTAAGGACCATGAGTTGTTGCGAGAGAGTGACTAGGCGGAAACGAAGGATTCAGTGTCTTAAGAGGAACGACGACAGCCACTATACACATGGAGCGCCACTAAAGCTTGATGTTGTTATACTCATCACATGACCACTCTTTCCCTTTCCATTCTTAATTTCTTATTGTTGGACCTTTCCCTTTCTCGCATCACCACACCTCATTACACCTCCCTCTCGTATTGTCCTCATGTGTGTGTGTGTATGTGTCTGTGTGTATGTATCTTCTAGAGCATCGTAAAAAAAAAAAAAAAGAAAAAAAGAAAAAGTCAAGTTGGTGAGAAGTAGCTAGTGAGGTTAATTTCATTACTAATATAAAATTATTTGTTAGGAACCAAAAAGGGAAAAAGAGGACAACCAGGTGATGAGAAACTAGGATAAGATAAATGTAAGTGGATTTATTCTTAATCAACACCATATAAATGTAAGTGGAAAAAAAAAAATTGATATATATGAAAAATGTATCTTACATTTAGGATTAAGATCAAGTTTATAAAAATGTTTTATATTAAAGACTAGAAGGAAAATCAATTATTGACCTTGTAACTTAGGGACATAAAAATTTTCTTATGAATGAAAAAATGAGGATTTGATCACATTTATAACGTTAGGCTGATGGTATGCTGCCCTTTAACACCAAAATAGGTTGCAAAGGAATAAATATGGCATGAAAGAAAAACCCGTGGACACCAAATAAACCCGCGCATAAAACAGATCGAATAACAACCACGCCTAATGGACCAAAAGCGTCCGATATCAAATATCTTGAATGAATTGAATGCGCCAACACCAGCAAAAGCAACCCCTCTGTTCCACTTATTTCCATAAGCGAAATCAAACGAAAAGTAAGGAAAAACAGAAAAACACAAAGGACGATGTACAGAGGTATGATCTTCTTAACCGGCGAAGGTCGGAGAGAGATACGCCATGCACAATTACTTGCATGAGATACTGCTCTGCAGAGAAACTCGAGAGAGGGAGAGACCTAAGCTTTCTCAATATATATTCTTGTGTGGTTTGTATCATTATGATGTGGCTGGTCGGATTTTGTATGGTTGTGTGTTTTTTAATACAATTTTTTTTTGCCTTTGTTTTTTAATACTAATTTATATGCTTAATTATGTGTTATTTTGAATGATATGAAGATACTTTGGTGGAGACAAAAAATGACCTATCAATTCAAAAACACACAAGTTTTTTTTTTATATTGTATAAATTTTGCGATAAAATAATGTTTTTCATAACAACTTTTTTTTTATTAATTTTAAATTATATATTGATATTTTAACAATGCATTTCAATATTTTCATCTTATTGTACGTCATCCTGTGATGACCCCAAGAGAAGTTTGGCTTGTTTATTTCTATTGGAAAATGGGTTTGATTTCACCCAAACTCATCGGCCTTGGGACTAAAATAAAATATTTAAATTCTTGGGGTATACATGTGTAATGTTCTCCACTCAATTTAAGAAATTGGTGGGAACGATTTTTCATAGATCTGGGTTTCTGGGAGAGTAACACTACTAATATGTATATGAGAGAGAGATCAGTTGGACGTATGAAAGAGAACTCTTCCACAAAGAAAGAAAACTATCTTAAGGCCATTCCTCTTCCTTTGGTGCATTTTCTATGTGATATGGTCAGAGTCCGTCAACGTGACCCGGTTTGTGTGGGTATCTCGACCAGTTGAGTTTAGTTTTTGTTTTACAGTGTTTATATTTTTTATGGTTGTGTGTATGTGTTTTCGGATGGAAATTGTGTGTTATTTTTCGTTCAGTTTCTACCTCTGTTCTATGAGAATATGTGTATTTAAATGACTCATAAAACACATAAGAAAACTCTAGAACTAGAGACTATGATAGATGAATAAAATCCTCAGAAAAATGAAACCAAGAACACAACTACATCAGATTGGGTCATCTAGAAATGAATGATTTGGGCTTCAAAAATGGTTCTATTGCGTAGAGCTTGAAAAAATAAAGAAAAGAACACCAATAATTTGTTAAAAAATTATGAGCAATCTGGTACAACGTTGAAATAGAAGATCTGAGCCACATCTGAAAACATTGTCCTACAGAGTTATTCTACGACCACTGACAAAGAGGAAGCGGTACTCCCCAAGATTAAACATACCCTTCCTGAATTGATCAGGGCGGCAGAACAAGTGGAAGATTATAATAATAACAGCAAGTAATCAGAGGAGGAAAGATTGTGATTATTGTACTAAGCACTCCGTCCAAATCCCTTTTACAAATACGGTCGACAGATAACCAATGGACGCGAGATTATTCGGATGACACAACCCCTGAGACCCAACAAGCACTACCGGAAAAGACGAATCTGAACGTTGACAACGGAAAGTTCGTTCAAAGACACGGTCAACCGCTGGCAACGTCTGGTCACGAAGGATTCTTAATTTTAAACCCCTAAATATAAATATTGTGTCTTTTCGGTAAGCCTCAATTTTAAAGCTTGATGTTGTTATACTCATCACATGGCCACTATTTCCCTTTCCATTAAAATTCTTAATTTCTTATTGTTGGACCTTTCTCTTTTTCACATCACCACACGTCATTATATATATTCTGGAGCATCGTAAAGAATAAAAGTCAAGTTGGTGAGAAGCAGCTAGTGAGGTCAATTTCATTACTGATATAAAATTATTTGTTAGGAACCTAAAAAGGGAAAAGGAGGACAACCAGGTGATGAGAAACTAGGATAAGGTAAATGTAAGTGAATTTAGTCTTAATTAACACCATGTATTAACTCAAAACTCTATTTAATTAAGATTGTAAGTTTATAAGTTATTCTTCATGTGTGTGTGTGTCTTCTTATTATAGGTAGCTTCACATCCTAACAATATTATTACGAAGGTATATTTTGAAAGTCTGATCTGACTTGGCCGGGTGACGCAGTGAATATAATAAATCTGGTGAAAATTGATGAGTTGACTTTTGAAGGAGGAAAAATAGTGAAGAAGTTGGAGGAAGAATGATTGCCATTGCACGCACGCGCATGGCCGACAAGAGCAATGAACTCGAATGACATATGAAATTACCATTACTCCTTAGTGTACTTAATATTATACTTCTAACTGTAAGACTTAGTTGAAGAGGTTAATGAATTTAAATGAGTCACTTAATCATGTCATATGTTGTGTATTATTAAATTGTAACATTTTAGTTTATAAGTCAAACAAGTTAATTTTAAAAAAAATGATAAATATGAATATTTTAAAGTAATTTAATTAGTTTCATTAACATTCTCAAGTAAAATCAACTGGATATTATATTTAAGACCGAGGTAGTATTTGACATGTTGACTAATTTGGTTTAGGTTAATGAAGTTAATTATATTTGTCAATATGACATGTATTTTACTTTAGTCATCTTTCTTAATTTATCCATAACGTCTCTCCTCTTTAATTATTGTTGATAAAGCATCAATAGGGATAAATTAGAAAAAAAAATTGAAAAATATAAAAAATGTGTATTATATTTAAGATTAAGATCAACTTCACAAATATGTTTTATATCAAGCATTAGAAGGAAAATCAATTATTGACTTTGTAACTTTTAGTGGCATAAAAATTTTCTTATGAATGAGAAAAATGAGGATTTGATTACATTTACAACACCACAGAAATGCTTGTACAATTGTCTTCACTCTCCAAGTCGTACGCTTGTACACGGGTCAGGTTTCTCCTATTATCCATTTTTTCATCGTCCCTCATAATCTTTAAATCATGTCCATCTAATGAATCTAAAAAGTCACATCATCAAGTTATACTCTTTAAATTTTTTTTATTCTTTTTCCAATCAATGGTCCATATTGGATTATGAGAAAATAGATTATGAGAGTATCTCACCGAGCTTGTACACTTGCTTCAAAATGCTTCTTTGCTTCATGAACTGTCAATTATCAAATTGAAAAGAAAATTACATTTAAGTCCCCAAATTTAAAAAAAAAATTATGTTGATTTTTCTTTAAAATTCAAATTATTTTTAAAATTAAATTAATATTATATTATTAAAGATAAAAGATATAAAAACATTTGAAGTAGTTCAGTGTACATTAAAAAAAAAAAAGGCTATTTGAGGTGTGAATATTAGATAATATAGAGTCATCTTTTAAAAAAGGAGATGAAAACTAAAGAGAATACTTAATTAAGTGATTGAAGAAGTTTTAATTAACAATTTAACCTTGATTGTTAATTGAATAAAATTCGCATTGTCCAACCACCAAGGGGCCATAATGTCCTTTTTTGTAATTATTATTTATTTAGTTTGATACTGTGCTATTTCATGCTTATTGAGTGTTGATGACGTGCTTTAATTCAGGGAATAGCTCCTGCATCTTAGTTTAATGTCTTAAAAAGTTAATTCACATAGTTAAAACTTAATACTTTATTTAAGTACTGTATTAAGTTTCTTATCACATCCTATTATTGTCTATTTCTAAAGATAATATCTTGTATATGTGAGTTGGGAGCGTGTAACAAAATTCTTAGTTTCACGTCAAATGATCACTCCATTATCAATCCCATAAATGATTGGATCAACATGGTGTTGTTTTCCGGGAAATCAATTTTTTTATATAACCGTGCTACAATATTTCTTTTAATTGCAATTAATGTGTTTGGCCAAAAAATTGTAATTTATTGTAATTCAATTAATGAATTGAAGGGGGAAAATGAAAGAAAATACTCCCTCCGGTCCTTATTATAAGACACCAACTAACAATTCTCATATACCAATAAAACCAGTTAAAGTCAATAAAGTTGTCCTAGAATTTAAGTAATTTCCAATATTACCCCTACTAATTACACTAAATTCTAACATTCTATTAATTATTACTCTCACCCACTACCCTCATTAACTAAGGGCATACATGGAAAAAGATAATTAATGCTCATTGGAAACAAACAAGTGCCTTATAAAAAAGACTAAATGAACTTGCTAGTTGGTGCCTTATAATAAGGACCGGAGAGAGTAACATTTTAAGTATGTGATTGTGAAAAATATGTCAGCATCTTGAAATGTGAACATTTTCTAGAAACAGTGTAAAAGGAAAATGCTCCATGAAATCGAACTCTGAGAAAGACTCTTCAACCACACAAAAAAGGAAGAAATTATTGGTTTTCTTTGAACTCTAGTCATTATTTATATTTTTTTTTTGTTTTTTTATCAATTGCATGAAAAAATACATAATGCTTAGATTATTATTTTACTTAATAGCATGAGTATTATTATTTTTATGTTATATGCCAAACAAAGGTTATTGAAAGATGAAATTAAAGAAAAGTAGTTTTTTTTTTTGGAAAGGATATATAAATTGGATTGAAAGACGAAAATAAATTCACTTGTTAACGATGATACTTAAATCAAATTCTTTATATCTATTATATCGAATTCTTCATCTTATTTTTTTGATATTGGTTTATTGTTAAATGATAATAATTCAAAAATATAACACATGATCACATGTGATTAAAAAACTTGGCAAAATCGATATGACGAACTTGACCTAAATATTTTCTAATTTACTTTATTTGAGGCTGTGAACATATCATTTTTATGTTAAGTTCATTAAAATTAACCTAGTTAATTTACTTGAAACTACCAAAGTCAATTAAAATATTTAATGCACTGTCCCACATAATTTTAATCCTTCAACCAAACTAGAGCACTAGACTTGTTATGGTGGTATTTGAACATTAAATCAATTTCTAAATTTTTCCTTATGGTTCAAAAAATTACTATAAAATAATTATTTGATAATTTATATAAATTTTTGAAAATATATACGCACAAAAAAGGAAATACACTTTCTCTTTTTCTAAAGTCACTTATAATATTTTCATCAAAATTGAGAAAATATTTATTCAATTGTCTTAAAATTAAAAAGATTTGCAACTTTGCCTTTGTTAAACTCATCGTCAAAGAGCTGGGTTTTTCCATACGTACGTGAACCAGAGAATTATGTTTAAAATACAGAAACCGACATTGAATACTACTAATATGAAAAACAAAATACTTTTTACAGTCCTAAACATAGGATCCAGATAACTAATTTATAAAAATCAAGGAATCAATTATTAGTAAAAAAATGTGTTGATTTCCTTAAAATATCTCTTAAATCATTTATATTAAAACTATACTCATTGATTATAAATCATGTTTAATATGTACATTCAAATTGAGACAATTTCGAAGAACACAATTATAAGCATAAGAGACAAAGTGAATTAAAAAGCCTAATATTTGGGATTTAAAAATAAACCCATCACCTAACTTTTATGTTTAAGATAGGAAAGAGTAATCGACATGATTAGATAAGACCAAATTCAAGTTTATATCATAATGCCAATAAATTTAAACTTATAAAAGCACTTTCTAAAATAAATCCATGGTCCCTAACCCCCTAATGTAAGTCACATGAGGCTTATTTATAAACATTTTCCAATTTTATCCCTATTGTAAATTAATAAAAGAGAACTTAATTTTAATTCAGTGCTTTTATATTACTCTTCCAATGCCGTGTTTTCTTTCTACTAAGAAGGGACAATGTTAAAAAAATAAATAAATGAGTTACGTCATACATTATAAATTCACTTTTAGAAGCTCTCAAAAAGAAAATGTTTTTACACAAGTTGAGACAATGTTTTATCTCACAGACTTATATCCTACAGCGTGAAATCACCACTAAAATAATTAATCCAAACAATATTAATTACGATAAGGTTTTTAAAGGTGATTTATGGTAAGAATTAGAGAGAGTGTGTGTGTGTTTATAGTTGCATTAATTAAATTCATCAAATTGAGGGGAAAAAAGAGTAGAGTTCAAAAGATGCAACCAAATAGAGTTGATCTAGCAACGTAAAGCTTCAATAAATCTTTTTGAGTCTCAAGTTTTGATCTCAAAGGAAATACTTATATTATATATGTTGGGAAGGACAGTCACAAATCCAAAACCGAAACCAAATAATAAGATAAAGAAAAAAGAGTATAAAAGCAGCATATGGATGGTCTGATCAAGCAAATAAGTTATTACAGCATTAAATGGATGAACGTGATTTATCTTTTAATTTATTACGAACTCTATCAACGAATTAAAAACCAAAACAACGATGGGGATTGAACTGCCATTCATGACGGTCTTAAAAAAATTAAATGGATTTATCTTTGTCACTTCATCAATTAATCTCAGATTAAATATAGGATGTGAAGTTGCTGTTCCTTCAAGGGTAAACAATCCATATTCTGATCCATTCTTTTCAGTGTCAATTGTATGCATATATATACTGTTGATATTATAACAGTTTGATAAAATTTTCTTTTAAGTTTATTAGGCACTTTTCTGATTAGAACTGACTTTTTTTTTACCATAATACAAAATGACATTAAGAAAATAAGAGTTTACATAGTACACTAAGTTAATGTGTAAATAGGATCGTTAAATAAACTAAGGGTGGGTGGGGGGGGGGGGGCAAGATAAGAACACAACTTTAACAGAAATATAAGAAAAACTCGAAGAAATAATAAAATTTCCTTCCAATCTAAATTAGAAAAATAAAAAGGACTAGGAATAAAGAAAATAACATATTTTAGTCTTATTATTTTTAAGAAGATATAATAATTAAAAAAATGAAAAATAACCTATCAAATGGGGAATTGAAGGGGGTGATGGGTATGGATTTGGGTAAGAGGTTAAATGCACAATAAATTCATCAAAAGACACAGAGAAACAACTATGTAGCAGCCTATGTTTCTCGATGTGATTATACCTTCCTTCTCAATCCTTCTCTCCTCTTATTTTATAATGTTTGTTTAGGTTAGCGAAAACCTTTTTCTAACATAATTTATAATATATAAAACAATAATGTAAGAAAAGTTTTGTCACGACTCATGTGAATGTGCTTTTAAAATGCTAATCCAAAAACATGTTTACTCTTTTATTTATTTATTTTTTAATTAAAGAAGCAAACACTACCAATATATATGATGTTAAAGCGAGATTAAATCTGCGGCTTCATTTTTATAAAAGAGATTCTATATCACCGAGCGATAAGTATAAGGTCATTAACTAATTGTTCTATACTTTCTACTTAATTGTTACAGCTCTTTGATTAATTATCTCCAACCTCTTGTGTCTTTTCGTTTTCCCATTCTGTTCCTCTCCCTTCTTTAATGTTCTCACTTATTTTTGTCCTGCAAATTTTCCCAATAATGTCTATTTGAGTTAGCGTCAAAAAGCATGTTTACGCAAGCCAACACAAAATTCAAATCATATAGTATTTACTTCATAAATCGTTAATCACATTTAAAAAGTAACTTGGGCCGCTAATATAACATATCAAAATTTGTTTGGTACATTAAGTAAAGAAGTTCAAATCAAATAAAGTAAAACTCTTATCTTTCTAAAAGGCATATATTTTCTCTATTTTACACATGAACTACTATTTATTAAAAAAAATGTAAATGATATGACACTTTAAAAAAATACAATTGTTAACTAGATAAAAAAAAATAAACTTATATATTTTCCCTTAAAACTCATACTGTTAATAAGGTTGATGATAGTTGAATTTAATATGATGGTAATAGTAAAAATATAAACCATGCGGTTGTAATTTATAAAAAAAAAAAAGAAAAAAGTATCAATGTTTTAAAATTTATGTGTCAATTTTGAAACTAGATATTAATTCGGAGAAATAACATGTAATTTGCTCTCATACGTTCCGTCAAATAATTATTTAAAAAATGAAGAGACAACGAAACATGGAATTTAATGAGTCATGTGTGTGCATATATATAAATCGACCAAACAAACACCAAAGAGAATAAAAATAAAAACTCAAACCTTCTCTCTTTCACCTTTCTTCTTCCATGGATTCTTCAGCAATTCTCACAACTCATCATCATCATCATCCCAAGCCTCTCCCAAAACATCTAGACTCCGCCAGAAAACAGCCACTGCCACCTCGGTCGTGCCGCCGGACTCCGTCGTTCTCCTCCTCGTCCTCCTCCTTCTCGCCGTACAACTCAACTTCCTCCCTTGAATCAGTACTCTACTTTGCCGGCGGCGGGGGTGCCGATGACAACGATGGAGACCCAAGCCCGTATTCTCCTCTCAGATTCTCCGGCGGCTGCGGCGTCCCATTTTCTTGGGAACATCTTCCTGGAATCCCCAAGAAACAAACAAGTTTCAAGAAGAAGCTTCATAATATTCATCAGGAATCTTCCATGAAACTCCTCCCATTGCCTCCTCCAACTAATAATAATAGCAACACAACTTCTTCTTACGATTACAAGAAGAAGAAGAACTCTCTTCAGAGAGATCCATTTTTCGCAGCCATGGTTGAGTGCTCCAAGGGCGATGAAGAACAAGAAGATAATCATCATCATGGAAGAGGATCTAATAACAACAACAATAAAGTTTCCAGAAGTATCAGTGATCGTTTCGGGTTCGTGAATTTTTATTCATCATGCAAAAATGCTTCTGCAATTTCTGAATCCATAATCTATCTTCCCAGCTCAAGGAGATCAAGAACCAATTACCAGCATTTTAGTCGTCGCAGGTCTCTCTGATCTGAGCTTAATTAATAAAACTTCCTTTTGCTTGATGAGTTCTTGTATGAAATATAAAATATATAATTAGTAAGTATGCTAGATATATATCTGTATACTGTTAATTAGTGTGTGATTATTCAGAATATAATCTAGCATACTTACTGTTGTTAATTAGTTTGATCTATATGTATCATCTTTGAGAGTTGAATTTATATATAGTCACATGAAGACCTGAGTCGTTGTGGTCACGAGACAAGGGAAAAAGAGAGGAATCTGCTCTGTTTTTATTCTCTGAGTGAACTCTGTTTTTTTCTTGTTTCCAAGTTCCCAATTTAGAACTTGGAATCTGGTATGTGAAGACAAGTTATGTCTTTGGAAACTTAAGCTATTATTGTAACAAGTTAATACACGTATGGGAAGCTTGTCTGCTAGTCTTCAAAGATTCTTGAGCTAGCTCATATCATTCCATATATAAAAACAATTATAAATATATGACATAGTTTATAATAAAAATTATGTTATAAAATATGTCTTATATTTAAGACCGTATTTAACTAATTTAAGAATATTTTAAGAAATGAAATAAATTGGTTGAATTTAAATAAATGGGACATAATATCCTTAAAATATTGATGTATAGTATTAGATTATATGTGTGTGTATTAGTTTATAAAATATGCAAGTTAGTTTGACAAAAATGATAAATATAAAAGATAAAATGGATTAAAATTTTATATTTTAGATCAAATTCAACCTCGAAATAGACTCTTATCAAAGAGTAGAAGTAATATAATGTTAAAAATACTATTAGGTGATCACACACACACATAAATATTTTTTTTCTTCTCTTAACATGATATTTTTTAGATTCGAATTCTCAATGTTAATTAAGGAAAATCCAATCTCTTCCACTTGATTTAACCAGCATTGCTTCATGCATGTATATAAATTTCACTATATATTACTATGTCCATGTGCATACATGTATATATGTATATGTATATATGGACTTGATTTGATGTTATAATGGAGGAAATTAAATGAGTGAAGGTTCCATGATCCCATGTGAGAACAATGTAGAGGACCACAGTCTAGATGATGAAAGGGACTGATCTGAATTATTGATTTGACTTTTTCTAACTTTTAAATCGTGGTGCGTGTTGATGTTGATGAGCTACCTTTTTTTAAAACAAAAATTTCACATGTAATAACCGACAGATATTTTCATTTCTATGTGCTTTTTTTTTTTTTTTACCATGTGTTTAGTTTTTAATTTAAGTTTGTTATATTTTACTATGTACTACTATAAATCTTAATTTAATTTTTTAGGTGTTGAGAAATAACTTAATTAATCATACAAAGTAAATAATTTCTTAATAAAAAAAACTCATTATAAATTGATGTTGCCACACAAATTTTCATCTCGCAAAGTGAGTCTTAATTATTGAATTCTTTATTGTTATAATTGAGAGATAGTATTATAAAATAATAAAACTAGTATTAACTATATGTACGAATTTTTTAATTACTCACTACTCCTATATATATCGTAAAACTTATTGAGCATCATGGGCAAAAAATAACAGCAGCAACAATACTATCTCTAATCTTAAATATAAGTCCTAATTGATTTTCTTTTGAAGATTAAGAAAGCTAATTATATTACTTTAAAATATTTATATATATTGGTTTTTCTCCAAATTAATTATTTTAACTAATAAAATGATATATAATTTAATCATACAAATATATAATAAGGTTAAATAATTTATTTTGTTTCCTTAACCTTTTCAAAAAAAAATCAATTAGTAATAATTTAGACTACAAAAAAAATTTGGGTCAATGACAAAATTACCCACGAAAAAAATTATGTGAGAAGTTACCGACAAAATTTTATAGATAATGTCTTCTGCTATGGTTTTTTCTGTGATGGACATTTTCCATCAGAAATCCAATGATCGACAGAATTCCGACGGTTTTTTATAGTGTTATTGAGGATCGAAATTCAAATAATCCCTTAAGCCTAGTTGATCCCTCAAGTTTGGTGAATTCTTAAATGCAAAAGTTGACATTAGGGGGGAAAAATATTTTAGTTGGCAATTCTAAACTGTGTTTAATAAGTCTCTTATATTTATTTATTGTTTAAAATGACTATGATCAACATCCACGTCCACGCTTAGAAAGCAGTGATTATTTTCTCTCTTTGTTTGGATTATTATGCCATGCATCTTACTAGTAAAACGTACATTTTACGCCAAACCACACGTGGTTCTTAAATGCGTTTTTAGACCTAAAACAAGATAAGGGGAAAAATATAGGGAAAATTGATTTCAGGGCCCAAGCTAGGAAATTAATTACAAAAAAGGCCCAAGAAACATTCACATACCAGAAAAGGCCCTAGGGCCTTTTCTGGAATTTTTTCAAAGAAAAGTGTACGGATATAGTTGCTAATTTCTACTGATGTAGTTGTTAATTGCTACAGATGTAGTTGTTAAAATGTAGTTGTTAATTAGACTGATTTAGTTGTTAACGAGGACTGATATAGTTGTTAAACGCTACTGATATAGTTGCTAACGCTTTTTGAAAAAATGCCAGAAAAGGCCCTAGGGCCTTTTCTGGTATGTGAATGTTTCTTGGGCCTTTTTTGTAATTAATTTCCTAGCTTGGGCCCTGAAATCAATTTTCCCAAAAATATATAACGACCGTCAAAATATGTCTTAGAATGGTTATTTATAATGGCCTAAATTCTCATGAAATTCTTAAAAACTATTTTGGAATTTTTTTTTGAACCATAAAAACTATTTTGGAATTAAGTTTCCATATATTAGCTTAATTGCCCTTAGCGTTACTATCTTAATTGTTGTTGTTGTTGATATTCGGCAAAAATTTAATAAAATTAGTTGTTATTGTCTTAGTTGCTATTGTCATTTAATAAACTAGAGAATTCTCCCCTGCATCGCTTTAGAATATGAATTTAAAATCAAACATTTGCTATTGGTTCTTTTTCATGTATGTTGTTGTATGTTTTAATTTTTTTTAAACACTTTTTAATGTAAACTCATGCGTAATTAATACGTATCATATATATATAACGAAGAGAATATGGCATTCCAACTCTAAAATAATTAATAAAATTATTAAATTTTAAAAATATTATTTGTAACATTTCAACTCCTTCCATTGTTATGTTAACATTAACAACCATAAAATATAATTATATAGGTAACTTTTAAGTGGCTTTTCAACTTCTTACTTGATAAACACATTTTCTATTTCATAGTTAATATTTAAGTGACTATTTTTCCAAACAATTTTTAAAACACCAAAATGTGGGGATTAACAATTATCACATAAGTGTAATTTCTTAAACCCACCTCCCCATAGTATTTAGAGATCCAATCCTGTGTTCCATAAAAAGGATGTAATTGAATTGAAATGTCAAGGCATCCCTGAGATTTATATAAAGAGGTAGGATACATTCTTCTCATCCACTTTACCAAGAAACTTTTGGAATTCAATAGTAATGGATGAATAAACATTTTTAACTATGCGCACTAATTACAGATATTTCATCTTCCTTTCTGTTTTTTTAACGACAATGTGTCCTTTCACCTCAACTTAACTGTTTCGACAAATATTATATTTCAACATTTGAGTAATAAAATCTGTTAATAAAATTAACACTGTTAATATAAAGTGATGGCTTAATCAAATGTTTCTTAACACCGTTAGAGGAGCCGTTTCTACAAATTTTCTGATAATACAATAGATTGATTGATTGATTGAAGTTGTTATTTGTTAATATAATATAATCATTTCTTTTTTTGAAAAAAAATTAAGAGCATTTAAATATTTTCTGAAAAATTTAATCTCCAGTTAATCCTCAGGAATTCAAAATGATTAGGTCCTTTTGGAATTCTAAATTAAAATTTGTGGATTTGGGGCGTGGTTTTATGTTTTTCTCCCCATATAGTTGTTGAAAAAATGTTAAATTTTGTGTTGAAATTTCATATGTGAGTTATAAGTAGAATTGAACACACGACAATCAATCTGATCATTTTGATAATGTTCTTTTAATTAAGACATAAGAAACTTGAACTTTTATTGCCAACTTATAAAATAGAAAGTTCAAATTGAAACTTAAAAAAATTATCTAAAGTATATATTTATGGTTCTTTAAATTTGTATCAAGTTTTAGTCTAGTCATCAAAGTTTATAAATTATACTTTTAGTTCTTTAATTTTAACACCATTAATCATATAAGTAAAAAATGCCATCTCAGCGAATTTAATTGGTAACTCTGCAATAAAATTCTAACAAAGTAGGTTTAAATTTTAGTCTTTTGAAATAATTTTTATATTCTAAAACTAAATACAAATAGAATTATATTTTAATTTTAAAATATAAAAAATATTGTACTAAATTAAAGGAATAAAATTTAAACATGTCATGTTAGCGTATTTAATTGTATAGTTACCATTTTAATATACCGAGTCAATATTTTTCATTAATAAAATTAACGGTTTTGAGATTATGGGATTGAAAATGACTTTATATACTTAAAGATAAATGTAAAATTAGATAACCAAACCTACACTTTATATACTTAGAGCTAAATGTAAAAAACTTAACGTAGATCAGTCGACCGGGGAATTAATATTTGAAAATGAAACTTGTTTCTTCTTTTTTTTTTTTCTTTTTTTCATAGTAATTAGGAAGTTACGGTGATCTTTCTTATGTATCAAACATAATATTGCTTGATTTAGATCAAAAACATTATAAAACACAAGCTCAGAGATCGAGATACGAATCTTGAAGACTTTACGAGCGATGATGATGATGATGATAATGATATGTACGCTAATAATGAATATACAGAGACAGTCTTTGAACTGAAGATATGGAAAATGGTCCATAACTCCTATAATATCCTCACATTCAATGCACTTGTTTTCCCTTAAGATTCCATTTATTTCTTTTTATTCTCTTCACAATCATATCATGCATTTTTCAATTCCCTCAAGCAATTAAAAAAATCACATTTGATCTTTTTAAATTATATTGATGTAATCTTCTATATATATGTGTGTGTTTTTTTTTATACATGAAGCAGGGATTGAAATCCTGAGGGGAGGGGGGAGGCCAGCTCCTAAGACTGTCACAAGGTACTGGGCTGTGTGTTTTAATATAATACCATCGGTACTTCTTAGACGACTTTAGCCATGTGTTGAGAATGATGAAAGCTGTATGTGTGGCATCTCTTGTGTTATCATTACCTATGATCTAAAGGACCAAAAGCAAGTGGATTTGATTAAAAAAATAATAATAATAATAATTAAGTCAAAAAATATATGGCACTGTAGTGGTAGGCTCATTAACTTCTTTTCCTATTTTTAAAAGTAATTTTATGTCACTCGTTATTGTTTTTTAGTCGTTCCTTGTCCAACAATGCAGGTTGATTCCAGGTTACTTGTAAACTCTTTCCTTTTTTTCCCGAAAAATATACAATTGAGCTTATAACAGGCCTAATTTATTAATTATTATAAGTTTGTTTAATGTGTTAATTTATTTGATTTGATTTTGTTTGATATTAATATTTGTTGTATAACATATACATTCGGACATTATTATTTTCAACAAGGGCAACTGCATATGTGTGTTTCTATGGGAAAATATATTGGAAGATTTATTTTTATTTTTATTTTTTGAAAAAGATGTGAATCTCATATGATCATATCTTTTGTTTTCGTCTGTCTATGTTGAAGTAGAAATTTTAATTTAATTTAATCACCGGCAATCGAAGTTTTCTTATATTTGGTAGTATTATTTTTAAGTTAAATCATTTTTATGGTTGTGAACTTGTGACTCCCAATTTTGATCTGCACTCAGCAAAATTTAATCAGGAGTGTATCATTTAAAGATTTTTTATTTATTTTTCCAGATATCATTTAAATATAAGTCTTTGTTACTTGTGAGTGATATTTATAATGCCTTGGAAAAATTTAATCCGTCATTAAACCAATAGTAGTTATTGAGTAAGTGGTCCAATTGCGATTAAATTAGGGCTTATTCCATTATGATTCACATAATATAACTTAAATTAAAATATATTCATATATACAACCATGAGAAGAGTAATATTTGAATAAAAGATATTAACCTACAATTAAGTGTGGTATTTATGTATAAACCACACAAAATTCAATAAGTTACTAAAACTCGGCTCAAAAAGAGCATGGTTCAAATTGCCCACTAAAGGTATTAGGCACGCACGCGCACATTTAAAGTCACTAAAATACAAATATGATAAGTTACCTTTTTTTTTTAATTCTCAAAACGACTTCCCTTTATTAGCTTTAGCAAATGGAGGAGAAAGATGTAAATTAAAATTTAACCTAATCAACTTATTCAAAACTCTTAATCAAACTGACCAACCTGGAGTTGGGTTTTTTTAATTCTATGGTGATCGAGTGAAACTGTGTTTGTATTGATGGGTGAATATAATTCAACAAAATCAATTAAAAAAAGCTTAATATGTGGCAATATTAGATTGAGGAAGGGTGAAAAAGGGAACAATTGATCGAGTGCGACAAAGTGAAATGCTCGTGCATCTGTTTGTTTTCTTGTCTAATATAATTTTGTAGAAATCCAAACAGCTTGATTAATCATTTTTTTGATTACACAAACCCTGTTTTCAGTAATCATTATCACGCACGTTGACAAGACCCAATCACTAACAACTTCTCATTTTAATTAATTGTAAAACTATTTTCTTTATTATTATTCAAAACGTTTTCAAGCCATATATTTATATATATATATAAAATAATTTTATTTTTAATGTGATGTTCTCATTTGAATTGCTTTGCTTTTGTGAATACCACCACAAAAGAATATACATACACGCATGTTTGCTTTTGTGACTGGTATTCAGAATAATATTAGACCCTAAATCAATTTGAATATATGTGTTTGTATTATTTTGTAAGATACTTGTTAATTATTGTTTTTATGGGGATCAAAGTTGGGAGGGAAGGGACAGATATCACTGCCTAACCTAGTCTGTCAAAACCAAAAAAAAAAACTATTATATTTTTCGTTTATTGGTGATCCATTTTGTTTCCAACTAATAATACAATCAAACATATATCAGCATAATTATGTCTTTTGCCTTTCCTTTTTCTTTTCCTTTTTCCCTTCATACTATTTTATTCTGTTGGTCTTTATATATATATATATATATATATATATATATATATATATATATATATATATATATATTATAAGGATAAGTGATTAGGTTAAATTTGAACATTGTCGAATCCAATTTAAAATAAGCCATTCAAAGACGTTTTATATGTTTACTTAGATCCGAACTAAAAACCTCATGCTTAAGTAGTTAAAGCCTATTTCACCGATCAACACTTGTTGGTAGAATGATTTTATATGGTTGAGCAATATAGGCTATATTATTTATGACTTTAAAAATAATATATATTATTATAAGTTTTATATTTTTAATAAATATATTATTTTTTATATTATATGAAATCTGAAAAAATAAATTACTATATTTTATATGTAAGTACATGTCTTCTTATTAGTTTTATATTGTATATTACTATCATTAATAAGGATATGGCTGTCTCTAATTCCAATTATGTATATGCATATCACTTAATTTCATCTCGATGGGTCAATGTGAATATATATATATAAACACACACTAGGTCTCTAGTTCTTAGTTTCAGATCATGGTTTGTAAGACGAAATCTTTTATTAGGAATTATATGTAATATTATTCATATAATGCGTAATGTTGTTAAACTCACAAATTTAAATTAACTATTGATATAAATATAAACTTAATTAGAGCGTAAACTTCAATGGCAAGTCGAAAAAAATACTTTTATTAATAAATAGTTAACTGAAGTATATGATTAAATAATTAAAATCAAATCCATCAATCTTTTTGATTTATCATACTCAACAAAGAAACTTCTATAAGTTACTAAATATGACTAAATCCAAAAGACTAGCATGCATGTTTAAAAGCTTTTAAAAAAAAAGTAGTATGTTTAGACTAAAAATACAAAAATGATAAATTCAGCATGTGAACTTGTGAGCACAACAGAATTTGCAACTAATAGATCGTATAAAGAATAAATTCACAAAATATTATAACTAAGCTAAACATACAAACAAGCTCAATAAATCAACTTGGGAGTTTAATTAACAACAATGTGGATATGCATGTGTGTGTATAAGTAGAAATAGAAGTTCGTGTGCAAAAAAGGGTACGTAGGTTACTTGTAAGAGTTGGTCGAAAGTGGAGATGTTGTGCGCGAGGAAGAAACTGAAGAAAGTGCGTGGGACTATTTATAATAATAATAATAATATATATAATTATATTGGCATCATCATTATCGCCACCTTTCTTCTTTTAATCATCAAAGTTGCGTTATTTTTTTCCCACGCCGACAGTTTTATTGCACCTATATATATATATATATATATATATATATATAAAATACCTGGAAAGATGCGATAGTAGAAATTTTGAAAATTAATTAATATATTTTTAAGTTGATTAAAATCGTGCTTTTGAAATTTTGACTCATGTATAAATAATTTATCAATTTAATAATACCTGATTATTAGTATATCTGAATTTATAAAATTTATATAAATAATTTTCTAGTCAAATAAAATCATATTTTAGTATGATTATATATTATAGCACATAATTTTTTTAAAAAAAAATATATAACAAGCAATGTAAAACTGAAAATACACAGGCACCAAAAGTAATGATTATTATAGTATAGAAGTTAAAGTTCAAAATTACCACATACAATATATATAGGATGAAAGTACTTAATACCGAGATGTAATTTATCTTTTCTCTTAAAATATATCATGTTAAAAGTTAGAAAGTCATTTGAAAAATTATTATATAGTCCACAATAAATGATCGAAGATTAAAATTGAATCTCCGCTGCTTCATGTAATAATGAACAATTTTTTCACTCTTTCGTGTTTAAAACTAGAACACTACTTGAGAATGTTTTCACATAATTAAAATTGTCAAATTTAGCATGAAATTTCTGCATTTGTATGTATTTTATATATATATATATATATATATATATATATATATATATATATATATATATATCACTTTATTGATTGGAATATAAGATCAGGTACAAAATTTTATATTTCAGAAATATTTTATAATTTGATATAAAAATACCAGCTCAAAGTTATATGATTTCGTCAACAATTTAAACTTGACGAATATGATGATCATCCTACATCTATACATTATATCAAGTTATTCAATTATACATTACAATGTGTTCTGTTTTTTTTTTTTTTCCATATGTGTTTATGGTTAAATGATAATTATTTAAAACTAAGACATATTGATATAGTAACATGTAATTGGAAAATTTAACCAAAAAAATATAAAAAAGTTAACCTAATATTTTCCTTTTAGTATGTGTGTGTATAAAGGAAATAATAATTTACTTGTGAAAATAAAGAAAATACTGTTAAATTATTTTTTTCCGCGTCTTTCTGTAATCATTAATTATAAGGACAGCATTGCCGTATTCAGTAAATGTGTCTTTTACAGATTTATATTAAATGCTACATCACATCACTTGAAGACGACTATTGAACTACTAGTAATAGGGTAATATTTATTTTATTTATGTTTGTTCATTTTATTATGAATGCCTCAGCTACATCTATAGTATTTTTTCCTCCACAAATCGAATATTTCTCACCAGTCACCACACTTTGATTGAATTGAAGGACTCAATGTTTCACTCCTTTCAAGCTAGTGGACATAAAAAGCCCCATGAAAAGAAGAAACCAACTAATTCAGACCCATAATTAGGTGTATGGCTAGCCATTTAATTGAGTGAAAATTAAACCTAATGGCTCATATTTTTAACATTATAATCTTCGGGTCTTATCTTTCTTTCTTCTTTTTTGTTGCCCTAATAATCCTCTGGTCTTATTTATAAGACAGAGAAGGAGATTTTTTTTTAACCCGCTTATAAATTATATTATTAAATTTCCCATATAAATATACTCCTTTCATTCTTAATTATAAGCTTCAAATAACTAATTTGCAGTTACCACGAAAATAGTAAAAATTTGTTAAAGAGCATTAAATGTTTATCATTTTTTCAACTATACCTTTTTTCGTAAAGAGGTAAGCTGAGAGAGGCAATAAATAAAGTGAAAGGGTAAAATTGGAAAAAACACTATAAATATTTTGACAAACCTAAAATGGAACTTATATTTTAAGACATATCTATTCTTAAATTTGAAACCTATATTTAGTGACAGGGGGAGTACTATTTGATTCTTCATTTGCTATTACAAACTTTGTTTTCATAAGGTATAACGTATATTAAATAGGAGTAAAGTTAAAAAATTATAAATTTTGAAATAGAATTATCGAGGTTTAAAGTTTTTTTTTTGTTCCAAGTGAAACATGTAAAAAAAAGATTTATAAACAGGACTCAAGGAGTAATAGAAAGGTTTATTTTGATTCTAAACATAAAACCTTAATCCACTCTTTCTCTCAAGTTCATAATCCCCCCCCCCCCCAAAAAAAAAAAACTAACTCTATTAATTGCACATAATAGATAGAGTTTCTATAAACAAGAGTAATATAATGATTATAGGAAGTAGTTTTGGGACATCAATGCAAGTTACAAATATATGATTTAACTAATTTTATTTTGGCTAAAGTATACATTTAGTCTTCTAATTTTATATTAAGTTTTAACTTAATTCCTTAAGTTTATAAAATAGACTTTAAATGTCTTAGTTTTAGCATAGTTGATATTGTTAATAAAAAATGTTAAATCAATATAGTTGGCCTTCATTTCTCCCAACCATCTGTTCACTTCATGCTTTCGTTCGCCCTTCACCTATGTGCAAGGAGGTGGCAAAGTTGGGTTGTAAACTTGTAATAATTATGTTATACTCTTTTTAGTTCTTAATATAAGATCTAATTAACTAATTGGAATAGACTAATTATGCTAGTTAAATTAGTTAATATGATATTTTTCCTAAAACACTTTAATCTTCTTCCTTACACCATAAAAAATTGCCTTTTAGTAGTAGTTAAAATGACAGATTTATAGGAGTTCTAACCAGTACAAACGTCAATAGTAGTGATTAAGCAAAGTGCTACAAAATATATTGTTACAAACGATTTTGTGATGGTTCTTTAAAACCGCAATACATATCAACAAAATCACTATGTTTGTATGCCAAGTTTTTTTTTTTGCCAAAATGTGGGTGTGGTGTGACGAGAAATGAAATTTGAAAATTTGACTTCAATATTAATAACAGTTAGCCAACCGCTACTAATTAATTTAAGAAATTTGAAAATATGGCCCCAAACATTTGTATTGGTTTCCAGCTGCTACAAATAAATTTCAATTTGTTGCGTCAAAAATTTATATTTGAATTTTAAATTTAACCAACCACTACTAAAAATTGCATAATTTTTGTTTAAAAAAATATTGCGTGAATAATTTTTTAATTTACTTTTCCAATATTATTTGAAAGGTTGTATAATAAATAACAATTTCAATGATAATAATTATTATTTGAGGAGAATTATTAAATTAAGTTAGATAAGTATGAATGTTATGTTTAATATTGAGAAGCATTATGTATAAGTATTAATCATTTAGGTTCTTCACTTTATGAAATTGAAGTTGAAGAGACGTATTTATGGATGGACTGTTGAAAATGTGGAGGAAGGAAGCATCCTTGAATATATGTAGAAGGAAAAGAAATTGGTATAAGAATTATATGAAGATGCAAAATAAAGTGAAATGAAATTAAGATTTGAGGGGAAAATTTGACCTTACAAGTTCAGTTCTTCATCCAGAAATTTAAAGAAGAGAACCGAAAATGAGAGAGGATAGGGGTTAGAAGAAATGTAAAAAGTAAGAAGTAAGGTATGGTAGAAGTATTTATAGGGATCCAACTCCCACATTTGTAAATGTCTCCATTAAGGTGACAGTGTTTTAGCGGTTTATGTTTGTAGCATTATTTTGTAGTTTGTAGTGGTTATGAAATGTCACAAATATTAATCAGAACTTTATATATATATATATATATTTTGATAGCTTTAGATGTTTTTGTAATCATTCTTCATTGTCATCCTTGAAGAAAAAATGTGTGGATAAAATATTAGTATTGAGTTATAATTTTGTACAAAAATTATATTCAAATTAAGTGATAATAAAATGTAACTTATAAAAACACATATAATTATAGGTAAATTGTCATCGCCATCGAGAAGTAGTAGTCTAAATTGGAGGACTAGAAGGGCTCATTTTTGTAAGCAATATTATCACCATCACCTATATCATAAAAGTTTCAAAGTTTTAAATAAACCACCGTATTTCAATACGTGTTTGTTTCTCTCGTCCTCAACATAATAAACCTCTAAGATAAGAATATTTAGTTCATCATCTTCATATTAAACGGTATAAATTGATCGGGATAAATTTGCTAATATGATAATTGTTGCATCAACAAACTTTCAACAAGGGACGCTTTTCCCACAAACCCTCCTTCCTCGAGCTCTGAACCCAGTTTCTACTACCACCAACCCTTCGACTTCGTTGGGCCTTTGGATAAAAAAAATGATTTCAATGAGTCATGGAGTATAATCATCTTCGATTTACTAATCGTAGAGCTAATATTTCTACTTCTTCTTATTTTTTAAAGAATTTATAGCCATTTTGACTGAGAATTCACAGAATCTAATATAACAGATTAGCTAGTCATCATATACACCTACTTATTTCTCTTTTAAACCATCCAACGCGAATTAAGAAAGGTTGACTTCCTAAATTTGTCTTAAATTATTTTTTTTCCCTAATTTTAGCTTTATTTAAATTTGTCTAATCTCTCTTCTCTTTATCAGTATCCAATTTGTCCCAGTACGCGGCAGTACCATCAATATTAGAACATGATAATTAATATTATGGACAAATAATTTTTTTGGAAAAATCCCACCCAGGATCTAAGTAACCAAAATATTATTAAAAAAGATTTAAAGAAAAGTCACATGTCAAAAAAGGTCTAAGGCCTTTTATGATATTATTTCAGAAAACATTAATAACTAAATCAGTAGACATTAACAACTATATCAGTACGTGTTAACAACTCAATCAGTATACATTCCGTTAATAACTATGTTTTCTAAAATAATACCAAAAAAGGCTTTAAGACCTTTTTTTGACATGTAACTTTTCTTTGAATTTTTTTTGACAATATTTTTGGTAACTTGAGCCTTGAAGGAAATTTTCCCAATTTTTTTCTAGAAGGCACCTTATGTATTTGACAAGAGGGAGAAGTACATTTTAATACTTTTTTTTTTTAATTTCAACAGAAAACCTTAGTTGATAAACATTAAAAATTTGTTTTCAGAAATAACTTATCATTGAATTTTGCAAAAAAAAAAAAAAATTGTTAAAAACAACTTACTACAGAACTGTTCGTAAAAGTATTACAGATTTAATTAGAGTTATAAGTTATAACTACCCTTAAGTTTGACTGTCAATTTACTGAAACTTGATCAGATGTTCGATGTCCAAATAAAATTTTAATTTTAAATTTGATATTTAAAATAATTAGGTTAAAGTATATACAATCAGTCTTTTAAATATGCATCAAGGTTTAATTTAGTCCATTCAATTTATAAAGTGTGTTTTTGTTCTTTTAATGTCAACACTGTTCAATTGTTCATCTTATTAACGACAAAAGTTGAGTCAATGAATTTAAATGGCGGATCAAGAAATTAATATTGACATCTTTAATTTAAAATAAAACATAATAAAAAATTCAATCTAAAGAACTTTCAATATCAACAACTCATATTTTAAAATATAAAAATATTATATTCAAGAATTAAATGTTAAACATGCTCTATCAATATTTAATTGCAGAGGTACCATTTATATTTATTGAATTGACATGTTCTGTTAATAAGATTAATAGTGGCAGCATTAAGACTTTTATGTAAATGTAAATGACCAAATGTACACTTTAGTCAAATAATTATAATTTTTGATGATTTTCTTAAAATATTTAAGTTCAATGAAACTTATTTTTGAAAGCCAAAAATATTATTGTATCTTATGTGAAATTTGAATATTGAAATTATAACTATTTTCAATTTATTAGTATTTTCTAATGTTGACACTTGACAGTGAGTTTTGGAAATATCTTAATAATAATTTTAGTCTCTATAATAATCCTAACTTCTTTAGAACTTTATGTCTAAATATCTTATCAAAAACTACTTTATTTTATGGGTCAGTAAATGTAATTTTTCCGAAGGCATAGCTCAATTTAGAAGGGCAATCAATTTGTTTAAAATAAGAGTAAGCCAGAATTATGCCGATAATATTGATCTAATTGATAATAATTTGTTGGCCAAAAAAAAGAAACTTAGCAATAATTTGATTTATAACTTACATAATCCTGGTTTCAAATATTATTGCTGATATTAATGACCTTGTTTGTGAGCAGTTTAGTATTATTTCTGTAAATTATCTTTGAATTTGGTTTGTGATGAGTTTGATGCCATTGAATTATACACACACACACACACACACATATATATATATAGAGAGAGAGAGGTGTTACAATGAGGAAGCAATCACATTACCATCATCATTGTAATGATAAAAAATAGGAAAAATTCCTTTAAGTTAAAATGTTAAAAAATCTCAATGAAAATTTTGATGTAAAAAAAATCTCATTGACAACTCTTTCCATAGGTGGTTAAAAACTCCATCTGTGTGTTTTGATAACACTTTAGATTTTTTTTGACATCAGAATTTTCTGTAAGATTTTTTTGACATTTTCTTAATCCTTAAAATCTTAAAGGGATTTCCCCCAAAAAAAATTTAGTTAATTATATAGGTCACCAGTCTGCTTTATAAGCTAAAGTCTTCGCATCAATCCCGATTTCTCATGTTGACTATTTAAAATGCTTCAAGTAAAAGTTGACATTTTCATTTCATATGCTCAATTTATAGTTGACAGATCCATTTAATTAATCATGAAAAAATATATAAAAGCATAAATAAAAAGGAACATTTTCCAGTCTCCTAAGACATTAAAGGATGCTGCAGAGACACAAACTTATTTGTGAAGCCAAACAATGTTTAAAGAACTTATTATCATATAATTATAATTATATTACTAATAACAAAAGGTTTTATAAGGTATATTCCCTTTTTCGGGCTTATTTAATACATAATGTATTCTTCGTTTAGATCCCAAAAATCTTGCAGTTTTGGGAGCCTCAAATGTCAGTAATGTCAAATAGCGGTAAAGATTTCACCTAATTAGAATTGACTGTTTTGAACTCTTTAACTGTTCTACGTCCAAGATTTCAACTCCATAGTTATTTTTATGTTCTTTTAAATTATATTTACTTTTTTACTGCGCTTCATGGGGTTGTTATAGAATTTGAACTGATGATTTCATTTAATGGACTAAGAAGTGAAAAATAAATCATAATTTAGAAAAATGAACACAGGAACTTAAATTAGAACTAATTTAGATATTTATGATAATGTTGTTGATAGAGCACAAAGATAAGTACTCAATGAGGTTGTTGAATGTGATAAAAATATGTCTAAGGATTTTTTTTTTTTTTTTTGACATATTGTCTAAAGATTTGATATGATAGGGGTATAAAAACATTGGGTGATTAAGGTAGCTAAGGCCACACAATGAGATAAGACTTCTTGTTGTTGTACAATAGTCACATTATGATTTGACTTTTGGATAGTATAAAAGTGAATTCAGACATAATCAAATGAAAACTAATGAGACCAATAAGTTAAGTTGTTGGTTGAAATGCTAAGTGACTTCAACTCCCTAAGAAAAAGAATATAAGTTCAAATAATGGAAAACATACTTATTATGGGATATGAAAACATTTTGTGTTCTAAACCTTGAAAAAGGAAACCCTTCACATTATTTAAAAAATGGAAAATAATGGGAAAGTAACATTAGAATAATAAAAATGTGCAATATAATTGAGTTATATCAAAAAGTGAAATTTTGCCATGCCCAATAACTCACATTAATTAGATTAATTGTATTTCTTTCAATTGTTCGCACTTTATATTATATAGATGGAGAATTATTGAGATCTTAAAGAAGAAATGTAATCACCATATAATCCAACAAATAAGCAACATACCATTGCAAGTTCTAATTTTTTTTTTTTTTTTTTTTTAAAAAGGAAAGCATAAGAAGGAGAGGAAGAGAAGACGACAGCAAATTCACACTACTCATTTGTTATTAAAATTTTCTGAAGATTACATTCATTCATTGGCACCTCACTAGATTCTTCTTCATCATTATAAGTTGTACTTAGAATATAGAGTAGTTTATCTAATCCCATAGTTACAAGAGGGGGGAAGGAAAATAAATTGATCATTTCTAAAGCTCAAGACTAACAACAATTGCTGGCATATAAACTTATAACCACCTATAGATTTCATGTGGATTATCATCACTACTTCTCCCTGATCTGTACAAACAAATCTCCATCAATCACTTTAACCTGTCATCATTCGGAAACTTCATTGAATCACAAACCCTACCACCATTTCAGAACAAGATTCTTTGCAGGTGATTTCCTTCCAGTTCTGTCCAGGTGCATGTGAAAATGTAGAGGATGGTGGATATATGCTATACGAAAAGGCCCACGAAAAAATTAAGAGGTGGCGTGTTTTACTACACATTGGAAAAGAGAGAGAGAGAGAGCCAAGGAAAGAAACTGTCCAGCTGAGAAAACTATTAAACAATCAGAACATACAGAACTAATTCAACAGCGATTTTTCTGTACAGGCCAAACATTTTTCTCATGTTAGCAGTTAAACTATATTTTTGAAAACCAAGAATATGACATGGTGAATATCAACCCATTATGACTTAGGCAGAAAATGCAAAAGCATCAACATAAAACAAACATCATACATTGATGTTACAGTAGTGTACACCTCAGCATGAAGAAATCGATTGCCAGATGTGACCACATGGGATGGAAGCAGATCATTGGTCATAACAAGGCAACGAACTATCTGATTTAGTGCAAAGAGGACATGAGAATTTACAAATGTTGTTTCATGTCTCTTCTTCATGACTATCTGAAAATGCGGAGCAGGCCCCACAATGGTAACCCAAAATCTGGTTCAATAACTCAGCATTCTGGAAGGGACTGGGCGGAAGCAAATGGAGAGAAACTTGCAGCTGACTCGCTATAACGAAGAGGGTGTTGATGATGACTGGAAGAACCAAGATAACTTGCTGAAACATTGCTCGGGCTTTGAATATGTGGAGACAAGTACCTTGAGTTCATTGATGACATTGATGGGTAACCCATAGAATGGGGAGAATTCAAAAGAGAAGCTTGAGATCTTAGGGATGCGTTCCTAAGATCTACTGAGCTTCGACTGACACTCATGAAAGGAGATTGGCGAAGGGACCTAAAAGATGGCTGAATGTAGGGAGTACTAGCCACAGAATGGTCCCGAGAAACAGATGGGGACCGTGACGATGCCCGGCCAATTTGTATTGCAGCAGATGATGCTAATGATGATCTCAGAGATGACGCTACAGAGGATGCTGCAGATGCTGCACCAGATGAAAGCAAAGGCGTGGATTCTGAAGGTGGAGGATCAAGTAGACCAGTCCTCGCATCACGCTTACAAACTGGACAAAAGGTTCTCCATGAAGTGAGCCAAGCATCCACACAAGCAGCATGAAACTCTGCCAAGAAGTAATCAGAAATACAATTTGGTTAAACTACATAGCCAAATCATATTTTCATATGCATGCAACGCATTTGTATCACACCATTGAACAAGAAACAATACATAAACTAATGGATCATCAAATAACGAGAATCAACAGAAGAAGCCCAAATCGAGAATATTTGTTCGTAAAGAAAGATTAAGATGGTCTTTCAAATTTCCATTGAGACCATGCCAAAAAGGTACACATAATCAAATAACCACTAGGGGCACTCAGATTATTGGATGAGAAGGGCATTTGAGTTATCAAGTCTCCAATAATCAATTTCATATCCCTGTCTCAAGGCAAACACCATATTTCCATATATAGGTCCTCCATTTGCTTTAAACTTAATTGACCTGTACCAGATGCCCAGGCCAACTAAGACATTTTTCACGAATTGTTGCCTTGTTCTATCGCGAGGTACTTCCAGCAAAGTTGGATAAACACCCAGGTATAGGAGTACTTATTTTCAGCTTAAATTTATCTAAAACTGAAGATAGAAACCAAAATTGTATTTGCATGTGCAGCACTGAGAAGTATATAGTTTTTCAGGTTAGAATTTAAAGCAGAGAAAGTTAACAAGCCTTCTCTGCATACCCCAACATTTTTTATTTTATAGGATTAGATATGTAAAAAGAGCTTAGTTATGACACTATTAGAAATCCTCATGAGGTTCATATAAATGTGCAATGAGATTTTTGGGCTTTCTCATGCAGTTTTTTTCTTCATTTTATTAATTTCTTAAGGGGGCTAATGGAAAAATATCGGAGCAAAGAAAGGGATTTGCTTATGGTTTTCATTGATTTGGAAAAAGCGTATAACCATGTCTCAAGAGATGTACTTTGGAAAGCTTTGGAAAAGAAGGGGGTACAAGTTGCATATATCAAAGCTATTCTAGACATGTATGAGGGGGTTACAACCCATGTTAGAATGCTTGGAGGTGTTACAAAGGACTTTTTTCTAAGGATTGGCCTACATCAAGGATCACCTTTGAGCCCTTATTTGTTTAACCTAGTGGTAGATCTTCTAACTAAGCCTATAAAAGAGGAGATCCCTAAATGCATGCTTTTAGCAGACGATATAGTTCCGTTGGTTGAATTCAAGGAGGAAATTAATTACAAACTTGACATATAGAGACAAACTTTGGAATTGAAGGGCTTTTGTCTGAGTAGGAGCAAAACTGAATTTATGCATTGCAATTTTGATAAGAGACAAGGTAGAAGTGAAGTGGAAGTTTTTTTTCTTTTTTTTTTCGGGGAGGGGGGAGGGGGGGGGCGTTTCATTCCACAAGTGACAAATTTTAAATATTTGAGATCAATTATACAAGAAGATGGTGAAATTGATAGAAATGTTAATCACAAAATTCAAGCTATATGATATAAATGGAGAAAAGCTACTGGAGTTATTTGTGATCGGAAAGTACCTAATCAAGTAAAAGGGAAGTTTTATCACACTTCTATAAAACCAGCAATGCTATATGGTAGTGAGTGTTGCGCTTTAAAAGGACAACATGAACATAAAATGGGGGTAGCTAAGATAAGGATGTTAAGATAGATGTATGGTCATACAAGAAAAGATGATTTGTAATACTCATAGACATGAACCAGTTGAAGTAGCTTCTATTGAAGAAAAAATGATAGAAAGTCATTTGAGGTGATTTGAACACGTTCAACAAGGGCTATTGAGTGCACCAGTGAGGAGGGTTGATCAAGCAGTATGGAGTCCTATAAAACGAGATCAAGGAAGGCCGAAGCAAACACTCAATGAGGTCATAGATAGGAATCTTACGGTTAATAATATATCTAAAGATATAGTTTTTGACAAAGCACAATGGTGTTAGGGTTGACCATGGACCAGGCCAGACCGGATTTGGCTTCAACCCGAAATCTAGTCTGGAGAGTACATCAGGCTGTACAAGGCAGCCCAAGTTCCGGTCTGGTCCAACACCAACTTGAGCTCGGGCTGGACTAGACAGGTCCAGTGGACAGCCTAGAATCTACTTGGTGTTTTTTTGTTTATGTTTGAGAAATTCTAGAAATGAAACGAGAAGGAATCTTGATGGAGATGAACTTAAATGGTGGAAGGAGGAAGAAAAAGGTTGACGGCACTGAAGGCAAGTTGACGGTAATGGTGGTTGAGCGAAAGACAGTGGTCTTAATGGTGAGATGATGTTTCAATCCCCTCTTCCTTCTTCATTCAAATCTCTCTCTCCAGACCAGCTCCAAGTCACAACATTGTAGTGGTAAAGTTGGAGAGACAGTGGTCTCGTCTCCAGCAAACTTAGTAACAGAATGCGGTCTCCCTTTCCTACTTCGATCAATCTATCTCTCCTCGGGTTCAAACCCAAATCACGGCCTCCATCGATGGAGAAGACTCCGGCGGTGGTGAGAAAGTCCTCAATAGTGGATATCATGCATGACTATGCGGAGTTGTTGACTATGGAGTCTGTGAGTATAGTAGGTAGTGTGTACTGTGTGAGTGTGTGGCAGTGACGTATTAAAAAATAATAATAAAAACAATATTCAGGCTAGATTGAACCAAACCAGGGGGTCTAAGGCCTTGGTTCGAAGTCCGGTCCGGCCTAAGAAGACCAATTTGGTCTGGTCTGCCCAATATTGCTTCGGGCCAATTTTTCTTCACTGGGTCGGATCAGATTACCTGGACCATCAGGTTTTCTTCCCATCCCTAAATGGCGTTGTGCAATCCATGCAACCAACCCTACCTAGTAGGATAAAGGCTTTATCGTTGTTCTTGTATTAATTTCTCTTGTTTGGAGATAGATTATCCTAAGTAGGTCTCTTCTAAAATTGAGGTTTTCTTAATGGGTTGTTTCATCAACTAGGAAAAAGGGCCCTAATTTCCAATTTGTTGTTTCTTAATGAATTTTTTGTTTGATCTATGAAGCCGACCCTACCTAGTAGGACAAGGTTTTCTTGTTGTTGTTGATGATGATGCACTATAATACGGATGTAGACACATATCTAGGGGCAAAGGAAGGATATTCATGCCAAAATAAGGAATTTTGGTAGAGTAAGTTTAAATAATGACGTTCACAAGTTCCTATATTTCTTTTCATTGTATGCAAAAAAGGAGGAAAAAAAGTGTTCCAAACCCTTCCAAAAAGATAAAACAAAGCATAAACACCCTTGTCTAAATTAACACCAACTAATTTTCTACATGCTTGAATGACTTTAAATATACAAAGTATACAGACAAAGAAAGCTGAAAGCATAAGCTCTAGAGTATCATCACCAAAGTAAATTTATGAAAATACAACTACAACTACAACAACAACAACAAAGCCTTATCGCACTAGATGGGGTTGGCTATATAGATCACATGATGTCATTGTGCTCTATTGAAAACCATATCTTTAGATAGATTCTTAACCAAAAGATCCCGCTCTATAACCTCATTGAATGTTCGCTTCATATTCTTGAAAACAATATCATCCTATTTTCAAATACACTGTTATGGAATTATAATATGAAGTTTGTTAGTTCATTAGTTAGTGAATGGTAGCCATTGGGGTAGGTGAGGGACATAGGAATATAAATAAGACCCCAAACTCTACTGTATCCATATTTGATTGGCATATGAATGAATCCCAATGTTATTCTATGATTCTCTCCCTCTGTTTCTATCTCTCTCTTCCCTTTTCTCTCTTTCTTAGCCATTTTCCCTAACATACACTTACCTTTCATTATCAATTAATAATTTCCAGTTTTGGAGAGCTAAAGAGGTGATCAATAAGTGGAGTTCCTAACATCTTAGGAAACTATAAATTTTCTAAGAGAAACACCCCACAAAAGCTAACTCATGAGGTTAGATCTCAATTTCTCATTATTCCAATCTGGGAATTACAATTGTATCGCAAGAATAACTAAGACTTGCTTGTTCTAGAATGCCAATGTTATGTAAATAATAGTAAGAGAATGAGGGTTAGTTAGTTAAGAGTCCGTTAGTTGATTGAGAGTCTGTTTAGAGGATTCTACAGTAATCTGTATAGTATATAAATAAGAGGATAGGGCCAGAATCTGTATGCTAAGATGATGATGATGATGAACCTAATGAGTTGGATCTCTTTTCTCTGTCACCCCCCCCCCTCTCTAGCCTATCTATCTTCTTTCTCTCTGTTCCCTCTCTATATCCCCTGTTTTCCTCTCTTCTTCCCTCTTCCTATCTTTATTCCACATCAGCCACCAACTAAGCATATAAGATCATCTGCAATTCAAACAATCAAAAATATTAAGAGAGCCAAAAGAGTGAGAGAAGCCAAAACATGAACATTACATCCCACTTGTGATGCTTAAGTAGCAAGAACACTGGAGACATCTCAGAGGAAAGAAAGTTGGAAAATTTCACTTCTAAACAGAAGAAAATTCAGGAAAAAATATAAAGAAAAGGACATACTAAGTTGTCAAGTTATGACCATCCTATGCACTATATGCTTAATCTTCAATGAACCCTAAGAGAAATGGCTGGGAAGATAGCCATAACCAGCTTCAAGACCATCCTTATTTGGCAGGTAATGATCTGTCATAAGTTTACCCTGCATAGCAGAATATCACAGATATGCAGCAAGAGACAAAAGACTCAGTACTCTACTGATAGGATACCAAGTCACCCTCTTGTTTATTCAAGGGTAGTTAGTAAGGGTAGTTAGGAAGTTTTATCTTATCTTTAGGAAGTTAAGTGAATCTTATCTTTAAGTAGTTATAGGGAAGTTATTATCAGTTATGATATTTGTATTATGTCTGACGTCTATATATACATGCAAGTCAGAAGGGAGGAATGAATATATACAGATTTGGATTTGTCTAATTGGTCAAGAATTCTGATTCTGATTCTTGAATATACTAGAGTTTCAGATTCTGGCTCTAGTTTCCCTTTTTTCTCTCTTAATTTCCTTAAATCATATCATCTACCCACCAAAATATATGCAAATTCTACCATAACAACACAACTCTTTGACCACAAAAATGTTTCCCCAAGTCATATCAGACCAACTAAATGAAACAACTTTGTTGAAAACATAGAAGCTGAGAAAGAAATAAAATGGAAGGACTTACTGTGACAGCAGGGCAGAATCCTGAGCTTCTCTCCAACACAATAGTCTTCAAGGCATATTGCACATGTCATTGATGTGCAATTATCCTCTAAAACAGCAGTAAATATCAAACTAGGCATTGCTTTCACAAGGCGACTACTCATCCCATGAAACTCACGAACACGAGAAGTCTGAGGCCTTTCCCTCCGAATGCGATGCCTCCGGACAAAGAAACAAGTAGCCAAAACTGCTGACATTGCTAGTAGGGAAATGAATGAAATTGCCATGATAGACCATGCTGAGTTTTCAAAACTTGGAATTAGCCACACTTCAATGTTAGTCAGTCCAGCATATCTTTTCAGTGTTTCACCTGAGGCTTTAGTTACAAATACTGCATGTATTTTTATACCACCTGAATTTCCTGCCACTGAGTTTCAAAGAAAATTAAAATTCTAAAGTATGAAAGGGAACTAGTAACTGTATAACGGAATTTCAACTTTGCGAAGAACATGAAACCACACAATGCCAAAATGAGGGAATTGGTCATTACTTGAAACTAAGATGCCATCGTCTTCATCATCATAGACAATTGCGGCTTTAAAGCCAGCCTTCTGTGCTCTTCTGACTTTCTCTTCAAAGCTGCAGCCCCCTCTAATTATCAAAACAAAAGGTGAACTTGTATTTGAAAGCGGTTCAAATTTATTTGTCAGTTCTGTACATGCATCAACCGGCTCTGCTATATACAAGACGCCACATTCTCCAGAACCTTTCATTGCTGGAGCTGAAATCAAAATGTCTTTCAAGTCAAGAGATAGAAAGGTGGATGGATATATATATATATATATATATAGAGAGAGAGAGAGAGAGAGACAGACAGACAGAGAGACAGAGAGATAGATTTAATGACACCATGTACAAAACAACGTATTGACTTTGTTATCCAGTTGCTTCCCAAGAAACACAAACAAGAAGATAGCACTAGCTTTGTAACGATGTGCATATGATTTAAACAAGTTTCATCACAAAAGGTAGTTTCTTTCATAAATATGCACAAAAGCATGCTTATTTTTCCTCTTTTTCTTACTTCTTCTACTCGCTACACAAGTCAACTTACTACTTTTTTTCTTTTCAGATGAGATCCTAAATTTCATACATAAAAGCTTCGGCTGAAAATGTTTTCCAGCTATAAAGCTGAACCAAAGTCCTACTTATGCTCAAATTTCAAAAACTCAAAACCACAGGAACCAAACAAGAATCAGCTTCAACAACATCGAGTTTACTAGAAAGTATCCATGCTCCTAGCTCATCTGAATTCCCAAACCCAAAGAGAATGCCAAGTAGAAAAGGTTTCAAAAATTTTTTTTAAAAAAGGTCCAATAAACTTACCAAAATTAGCTTCAATATCGTCGAAGGATAGAGTGACGTTGTTCCCAATCAGCACCACCTTGGCCACCGCCATATAGCATGAAGCCATCACATAGAAGAATAAAAACACAAGAAGATTCATCGTCCCCATCAAATCAAGCTTTCGAACTTCAAAAAAGCAAGAATTGTTCGGTAAATCTCATCCAAAGAAGAGGCGGAGGAAGATGGGATTATTTGCTACTTAGGGTTTAGCAAAAGAAAACACTAAAGAATGGATACATCAGCTTCCATGTCTCAAAATCAAATGGATCTCTTTCTATTCAGTGATGCTCTCGCTTGCTACCTGTTTCAAATTGATTGCTTTCTTGACATAGAAAGGAAAATTTTAAAAGAAAAACAGGGAATCAGCTTTTTGCAGATAATAATGTTTGTTATTCGAATGGTTATTACGGAGCACGGTGTTGGTCAGAAAAAACAAAAATGCAATTATATTCACAGAACATGGGCTGGTCTTTTTAATGCGTATAAAGAAAAACAATTATTTTCTAGAAGCTATTTTCAAAATATTTAATTATTTTCTTAGTTTTATTTTTTTAAAAAAATAAAATTAAAACAATGAAAAATATAATTTAACACATAAATATTATCAAAATTAATGTGTAAATGATACGCATAATTAAAAGTAAACTATTATATACATACCATGATTATAAATAATTAATAAATAGACTAAACAAAATTAAGGCTAAAGTATACTTTTAGTCTCTAAGTTTTATATAAAACATACTTTTGGTCCCTTAACTTTATCAAATATACATTTAGTTCTAAAAAGTTAACAACGTTAATATTACTAACGGAAAATGCTGATGTGGCGAATTCAAGTAATAACTAATATCATTTAATTCAACAAAATTTATATATTCTTAAATTTACCCATATTTTAAATTTAAATTTAATACCATTTAATTACACAATCATCACTTAAATTTACATTGTCATCACTTGAGTTTGCATTTTCCGTTAGTAAAATTATAGGACTAAAAGTATATTTTATAAAATTAAGGGACTAAAAGTATATCTCATATAAACTTAAAGGACTAAAAGTATACTTTAGCTCAAAATTAAAAATACTTCTTATAAATATGTTATGATAAATATAAGTACTCAACAAAAAAACAATAGAAAATAAGTCAAAAAATATAAAATTAGTAAGAATATTTATGAAATAAGAAATATCTTTTATAAATTTTTGTATTTTTTTTATGATTAGTGTAAGATATTCTTATTAAACTTAACTTTTTTAAAAAAAAAGATAACAACAACTAAATATTTACAACATAAATAACAAAGTATAAAAAATTAATAACATTATGGGTTAAAGTGCAAAAATACACATAACCTTTTCCCTCAGGAGCGCTCAGCACCATAACCTTTTTTTTGGTGCAAAAGTACCCATGGCGTTACGTTTTTGGTGCAAAAATACCATGGGTCGTTAGTTGACCGACGTTAACCATTAACTTGGACAGAAATGAACAGTAACTTGGGTAAAATTACCATTTTGCCTTTAGTTTTAAGCTGAAATTACCATTTTGTCCCTAATTTTATTTTTTTTTAAATAAACCTTACTCCACCAGTGGGCCCCACCGCCGGCGGCGGCCGCCCCACGCCATTGCCGGCCGCCCCCTCCAGCGACCGACGGCGGCAATTTTTTTTTTTTAAAAAAATTTTAACTAAGGTTTTTTCTTTAAAAAAAAATAAGGTTTTTTCTACAAAAAACTAAGGGGAGGCCGGTGGGCCCCACCACCGGCAGCGGACGCCCTCCCCGCTTTCGGCCACCATCGTTGGCCACTTCTGGCGACTGGCGGCAGCAACTTTTTTTTTTAATTTTTTTATTTTTAAAACTAAGGTTTTTTCTTTAAAAAGAAAAAGTTTTTTCTACAAAAAACTAAGGGGAGGCCGGTGGGCCCCGCCACCGGCGGCGGATGCCCCCCACTGCCGGCATCCGCCAGCGACCATCGTTTTTTTTTAAAAAAAAACTAAGGTTTTTACAAAAAACAACCTTCGTTATTTTAAAAAAAAAAATTCGCCGCCGGTGGCGGGGCCCACCGGCCTCCCCTTAGTTTTTTGTAGAAAAAACCTTTTTTAAAAAAAAAAGAAAAAACCTCAGTTTTAAAAATAAAAAAATTAAAAAAAAAAGTTTCCGCTGCCGGTCACTGGAGGTGGCCGGAAATGGGAAAGCCGCCGGTGGTGAGGCCCACTGGCCTCCCCTTAGTTTTTTGTAGGAAAAAACCTTATTTTTTTTAAAGAAAAAACCTTAGTTAAAATTAAAAAAAAAAAAAAAAAAAAATTGCCACCGCCGGCGGTGGTGGGGCCCACCGGTGGAGGAGGGTTTATCTAAAAAAAATTAAACTAGGGGCAAAATGGTAATTTTACTCGAGTTACTGTTCATTTCTGTCCAAGTTAACGGTCAACGTCGGTCAACTAACGGCCCATGGTATTTTTGTACCCAAAACGTAACGTCATGGGTACTTTTGCACCAAAAAAAAGGTTATGGTACTAGACGCTCCTGAAGGAAAAGGTTATGTGTACTTTTTCACCTTAACCCTAACATTATTATCCTATAAATAATTTTTTTTAAAAAAATATGGGATAAAAAGACTAACTTTTTTAAACTCATTTTAACTTTTAACACAAAAATCTTAAATCCAGTGTTTACTAATTTAGGACTTCATTTTCTCAACTCTAGTGACACGGCTGGCAAAAAAAAATAAAATAAAAAGAAAAGATTGGAACGCCGCCAAAGGGACTAGATTATTCTAAGTTGGTCATGTAGGTACGACCTGAAAGGGAAATTAATCAAAAAAATTTGATTAATCATCAAGTAATCAACCACTAATTAATAATTAAGAGAGAAACGAGATAAAGTTGATTAATTGATGAAAGTGGGACCACTTGGATATTTAGTAATGAGTTTAATTGTGGGAATATGCCAACGCGGTTGGATGATGAAGCTATGACTTGTTCTGTTCTTATCTCAAACAATGCTTTAAAAAAAAAAAAAATTAAAGACAAGTTGAGAATTATAAACTGAACAGACACCCTTAAATGATAAGTAAATAATTTAGAGAATTTTGCTAGTCTTTTTGTATTTTTTTTTTCATCTATTTCTATTAAAAAAAAAGGCGTTCTGGGTATAAATTAATATTTGTCATAATTTACTCTTGTACCAAAATCATAATTTTATGGTACTCATTTTTTTACCAGCAATTTGTTACACATAATTTATTGTGATGTAAAGTTTGAATTAAATTTATACCAAAAAAATAAAGTTTGTATTGAAAATATATAATCTAGTGAATCTTATTTGTATTTGTATATATTGTTCGCGTGATATAATTAAAAATTTTTAATGTAAAAAATACTCTTTCTGATCTTAGATATAAAACAGATTTAATCCTTTTTTTTAGAAAATAAGGAAGGTAAATTAATTATTAAATCATATCATTTATTATGTATCAGTAGATTATATATCAATTTATAAGTTAAATAAAATAGTTTTAAAAATGATAAATATAATTTTTTAAAATAATTTAATCAATTTTCTTAATAACTCAAAAAAAATTAATTATGTCTATTATTTAAAACTTTCTATCTGGTCTTCTCTCATATCCGCACACAGATTTTAAAACAGTTTACAATCAAAATATGCTATCGCCCTTTGGATTGCTGCCACTTCACCAACAACCGAAATTATTATTATCAAGTGAATGACCCCATGGTTATCACTTATCAACAAATAATAGCAGCTTTAAATATAGGGTTAAGGTATAAAAATATACATAACCTTTTCTCCCATGAGCGCCCAGCACCATAATCTTTTTTTGTTGCAAAAGTACCCATGACGTTACGTTTTGGGTGCAAAAATACCACAGGCCATTAGTTAACCGACGTTGACCGTTAACTTGGACGGAAATGAACAGTAACTCAGGTGAAGTTATTATTTTGGCCCTATTTTTATTTTTTTTTAAACACTAAAATAAACCCTCCTCCTCCGGTGGGCCCTACCTCCGCCAACGACCACCCTCTCCATTGCTGGCCACCGCCGGCGGCAATTTTTTTTTTTATAAAAAAAACTAAGGTTTTTTCTTTACAAAAAAATAAGGTTTTTTCTACAAAAAACTAAGGGGAGGCCGGTGGGCCCCACCACCGGCGGCGAACGCCCTCCCCGCTTCCGGCCGTCGCCGGCGGCCACCTCCGGCGACCGACGACGGCAACTTTTTTTTTTAAAACTAAGGTTTTTTCTTTTAAAAAAAAAGGTTTTTTCTACAAAAAACTAAGGGGAGCCGGTGGGCCCCGCCACCGGCGGCGGACGCCCTCCCCACTACCGGCCTCCGCCAGCGGCCACCTCCGACGACCAGCGACGGCCACTTTTTTTTTTTGAAAAAAAAAACTAAGGTTTTTACAAAAAAAAAACCTTCGTTTTTGTTTAAAAAAAAAATTCACCGCCGTTGGTTGCCAGAGGTGGCCGTCGGCGGCTGCCGGTAGCAGCGAGGGCGTCCGCCGCCGGTGGCGGGGCCCACCGGCCTCCCCTTAGTTTTTTGTAGAAAAAACCTTTTTTTTTTAAAGAAAAAACCTTAGTTTAAAAAAAAAAAATAGTTGCCGCCGGTCGCCGGAGGTGGCCGCCGGCGGCGGTCGGAAGTGGGGAGGGTGTCTGCCGCCGGTGGTGGGGTCCACCGGCCTCCCTTTAGTTTTTTGTAGAAAAAACCTTATTTTTTTTGAAAGAAAAAACTTGGTTTTTTTTTTAAAAAAAAAGAATTGCCGTTGCCGATCGCCGGAGGTAGGGAGGGCGGCCGCTAGCGGTGGTGGGGCCCACCGGTGGAGGAGGGTTTATTTTAGTGTTTTAAAAAAAATTAAACTAGGGGCAAAATGGTAATTTCACCCGTGGTATTTTTGTCCAAGTTACTGTTCATTTTTATCCAAGTTAATGGTCAACATCGGTCAACTAACAGCTCGTGGTATTTTTGCACCCAAAACGTAACGTCATGGGTACTTTTGCACCAAAAAAAGGTTATGGTGCTGGGCGCTCCTGGGGGAAAAGGTTATGTGTATTTTTGCATCTTAACCCTTAAATATAAATATAAATTATTTTTAAAAATTGGGCAAAAAATATTTTCAAAAATGATAAATTTGAGTATGTCCTTTTTTTTTTTAGGAGTTAGAAGGTCAGATATTTTTAAGCTACAAGTTAAAAATATATATGTGTTCGATTCCCGCTGTTGTCGATGGGACTCCTTCGGTAAGTGATCTTATAAGTCCCCATTAAGTGCTCAAAAAATCCAGGGTCTAGCCCTAGCCTTGGTGGGGGATTGATGTCAAACCCCTCCAAAACTTTCTCTTATATATATATATATATATATAAGTAATTAGACTATATCTTTAGGAACCACCAGAGATAAGTTAAAAAAATGTCAACGTCTTAATGATAATTTTAATTTTAACTTTAAAAAAATTATTTTTTCCAAAATTTGTTAAAATTATAAATAGGATATAATTTAAGTAGAATATTCTTAAGTTTGATCCATTAACAAAACGATCTGAGGATATGGTTTAAGACATACTCAATCCGGTTCAAATTATAGGACGAGGTTAACTAATTCACATAAATATAAGAATGTTAGTTAAATAATTTAATGTGTCTTAAATTGTTAAAATTAAGTATATATTTTATCCATGTTGAAGAATGTAATTTTTAAATACTCTATGTATTTATTATCTGTCACCTGCCAGGTATAAAAGTGTAGAAAACAATAAATAATTATCATGCTAACCTCCAATAACCTCTTATATTTTGAACTCAATTTTTTTTCCTATAAGACTTCTTATACTTTGTACTGTAGTTTTTAATGGGTCAAAAAAAACCGACGTCTTATTTAGTACTCATGCTGTTTCTTTTTCTTCTTCCCTCCTTTTTTTATCATCGCTCAAGCTTACTCAAAAGTCAACTCAGTTTGGCCAAAGTGCTTAATTATGCAGCAAATTAAGGGAAAAAAGAGGGAAACACCATTGTAATAAATAATATCATAGTTATAAAACCGAGTTGACTTTTTTTAGAAAAATTAAAGAAACTAAATAAATTACTTAATAATATCATATGTTATAAATCCTGAGATTATATATTAATTTATTAATCAAACTAATTAGTTTGGAAAAAAATAAAAATACTCTAAACTAATTTAATTAACTTCCTTAATTTCTCAAAAAAAAAAAGTCATAGTAATCAGCATTGATAGTTAAAATCCCTAGAACATCTTAGCATAACTAAACCCATATTGATTGCAATAAGTACCTAAATCCATCAATAAAATGCATAATTTTCCTGAACTGCACAAAAATTTTGAAACTACATCCAATGATATCTACCTGATACCAAGAACTTTTTTTTTTTTAATCCTAAAGCAGAGCAAGATGTGATTATTATGTCAATGAAATGTTAATTTAATCTTCTTTATCTTCTGGCTTATACTCATTGCTTTTAGCCTCTAAGGCAGAGCTGCTAGCATGATCAACCTGGTCTTCTCTTGGTACCCTCTGGTGCTTATCATCTCCATTGCAAAAGATCAGAACAAGCATCAATAATGCAATAACAACAATAAAGACATACAAGATTTTAAGGGCTGGAGATTTTTTCAGCACACGCAAGAGCGATGGGCCATCGAGTCTTTTCTGTGTTGTTCTTCCTTCCCTGTATCCTTCTAGGAAGTTACTGATTTGAGTTGCCTGATCCACCTCGTCAATGCTTTCTGAACCAATAACCTGAAGATAATTAAAAAAAAAAAAAGTATTGGCTTCCCTCTTGAGGAAATTTTAATGCAAAATTAAAAAAACCAGCCAGCAGATTTTAAACATAGCAGCAATTCATGTGCTTGTGTACCGTGAGAAAGTTGGATAGTGGAAACAACACAAGGGAAATCAAATGATCCAATGCATTAATTAAGGGCTAGAAGATATCTGCATATTCCACTGGGGAAAAGGACATATCGACAATATACAACAAACAAACCATAACTAGTTCTAATCCTTAATATAAGATCCATTTTGTAATTTAATTTCTTCATTAAAGGGGATCTTATATTAAGGATCGGAAAGAGCATCATACTGCACATTAAAAATAAGTTTCATTACATGTCTTTAGCCTTTTGGATTGCCCCTTGCTGATTTAGAAACTAGAGAATCACTTCATGCAAGTTTTTAAGTCAGTAAACGGTCCTGCTTAGTTTAATTACATATCTTGAGGACTAAGTTACCAAACCATCATGAGACGGACGATGAAAAAACATGAAACTTTGTAGCAAATAACATTCTGGAGGCTTTTGGTACATCTACATTAAGCAAGACATGCCAGATCATCTATACCCATATTTTGGGTACAAGGGTCATTGGACACCTATTAACATGTTGGCATACCAAGTACCAAATACTCCCTATAGTCCTTAATATAAGATCCACTCACTATAAAGTGGACCTTAATATAAGATTCACTCACTTTAAAGTGGATTCCAGAGGGAGTATACAATCAAAGAATATGTGCGTACAATAATATGGCATTCTATCTTTGTTATCTTCTTAGATAAAGACAAGCATATGATAAGGAGTATCAGAGCAAGATAAAAATCTAAACTTGAGATTACACCTCTAAGTAAAACAAATGGAAACTGATTATCATATAGTGAGATTAAATTAAAGCGAACTTGACGTAATAGAAACTCTTTCAAGGTAGAAAACTTACAGATAGGTACTCATCACTTCCATCCCAAACAACCATTTTTGGCAACTTGTTGAGGTCGAATTTTTCAGCAAAATCTTCCACTCGTTTAACACCAACATGACCAAATATTAAATCACGATTTGTAGATGCACCAGCCTTCAATAGTTTAATGAATTCCTTTGATCTTTCTTCATCCTCGTCCTCAAAGATTGTCAAGACAATTTTCCTCCCATCACTTTCCATCAACTTTAGTGTGTCAATGGATACAGGTGCGACCAAAGGAATCAGGTTTTGTTTCACAAAATCTTCCACTATCTTCTCTGATTTTTGAGGCAAGAACATTACCAAGAAAATTTAAAATGATGTATCAAAGTTGAGGTATTCAAAATATTAAAATTGAGGGACAGCATATATGTGGCAACATGCAATGTGATGGTATATTAGTACATGTTGATAAACTCAACTCCATGTCGGTTTCTGCGAAAGCAGCAAAGTATTTCAAATATATATAATAATTGGGATATTGACTTCATCATTCAGATATTGTTTGGAAGTAGATATGAACCATCATCACACATAGAAGTGGGAACAATTGAAGCATAACTATTGGGATTTAACACTCTGCTGCTCTTTTACTCTTATCTTTTGAAGGATTTTATTTATCTTTATTTTCAATCTATAAGTGGAACTTAATGACATCCTTTCTAGAAAAAACAAATATAAGGAACAGATTATTCAACATATCATAAACAGAGAAACATATGCCAAATAGAGAAGAGAGATTTCAAGGAAGTGATCATTAACATCTAAATAAAACAATTTAAGATCTGAGTATAAACTAACCTTCAAAGGGGCCATATAAAGTGTTCCACTCATTGTATTCCTGAATAAGGGAAACCAAAGCAGGAACCTTATCAAAATGATATGATCCCATGACATCCTCTGAGAAATTCTTTGCGACGGAAAACCATGCATTTTTCTTGTACTTTATGGCTGAGTTTTCTATCATAGAACTACTCAACCCAAAACCTATAAATATGGGGAATAAAGTGCCAGCTGCTTCAACAAAGTTATTAACAGCAGAATCTGAATCAAGAATGGTAACATCTGGAGCAGCAAACTTCTTTAGGTAACGAACTAGTGGATCAGCTTTCCTTGGTCCATGATAGTCTGTGGGTACACCATGTATAAACAGCATAAGGGAAGGATAAGCACTACATCACAGAGTAAAAGTCTAGCATAAGTTCATCTCCAGTAAGGAAAGAATAAGATTCTAAACCAATTCCCTTCAAAAATAAAGTTTAATTTCAAAAAATGGTAAAAATGGGGGCCAGAACAAAGAGAGAAACATGACAGACATTTCAAATTTTAATGGAAACTGGAGTGGGAAAACAACAATAGTATCACTTGGAAATAAATGTAGTTTCAACAAGCAATATACAGGGCAAAAGAAACGTACTCCACATTATATTTTCTTGCAAGATGGCTGTACTTGTCTGCATCCACTTTTGCTATGACTATGGGTTCCTTTAAAGCTGCAAGTGCAGGTGCAGCTGCATCTAACTAAAAAGTAACAAATAAGACATTTCATCCTACTCACTTGGAATTGAACATAAATGGCAATCAGGCATGTTTAAAGAAGAGAAGTCAAACATGAATTTGCTGTGTTATATAACAACCCTATACCCTTCGCAGATAATTCTTGATCTATGAAATGACGTTAAGCATATCAAGTTATCAAGTCACTGATCAAATTTAACAACTTGGCTCCTTGTTTCTAGCATTTATAATTAATATTATCTATGGATGTTTAATTTTGTTCTGTTATCATCTTGTCAGGAAATACAAAGAAGGAAAATCATACTTCAGCATGGCTCAAACCAATGGTATTGTTTTGTTTTTTTTCTTTTTATTAAATTTAACTAGGGAAGGCATTCCATTGTGGGTGACGGGTTAATGCCATGGTCCTTGGAATGCCAAACTTTTTAGTGTTAAAGGGTTAATGAGATCATATCCCTCCTCAAATTGTCTTATTCAGAACAAAGTGAAAAGAGGACATAATTTTTAAAACCTTCCCCAAATTTTCCGTTTATCTATTTTTTTTTTCTTTTTTGCCAGAAATTTTCCGTTTATATTGTGTAAAAAAAAACAGTAATTGGTGATCAAATAGAAGACCATGATGACCAGCCACTTGGACCACTTCATCTCTTGATTCAATGCCGTCTACGCATCAACTTAGTTTATCAAACCAAATATTTCCCACCATGGATACTGCAATTGCTAACATGCATTACAAAAAGCATAAACTAACATTAATAAGACATTGTTCAGGTGGTCAAATTGAAAAACCTAGCTAACCGCATGCGAATAAACCTAAAAATCCAACATTTTGAATTGAGACGAGGAAAAAAGCTCTTCCTAATGAGTCAAATTGAATAAAAACTTCAATAAGCGTTCTCAAACCCAAAGGTGAAGCATAAAAGGTTAAAATACTATCAAATGCCTTCAATTATCCGCAGCAATTAATCAGAGTACGAATTAGAAAGTAAGGAGAAAAGGGTGAACCTCGGGAGAGAGACGCTGGCAGTGACCGCACCATGGAGCGTAGAAGTCAACCAAGATACGATCGAACGTCGATATGGCGGAATCGAAGTTGGATTCGTCCAATTGCAACACCGTCCCGTCCACCGAGAAAGGCTGAACTGAAGAAAACGATGAGGAATTTAAGAAAATCAAAAGAACCGCAAATGCTAGTGCATGCTTCATCGTTGATCCAAATTGCAAACACAAGGTTTCTGAACGTTCTTTATCTCTTCGCTCGTTTATACTTCGCGACACAATTAAAGGAACCTTCCTTCTCTGCCGCGAGTTTGGTCGGTTTTTTTCTCGTACACATTCTGTTTCGGTTCAGTTATTATTGTGGTTAGGTACTTGGTTCTCTCCCATTTTCCTAGTTCTTATTTTCTTTTTATATTCTTATATCCATGGTTAAGGATAAAAAAATTTAAAAAAAAAAAAATTTGTTCGCACCCAATATTTTATAAAATTATTAATATAAACAATTCATTTTATGATTTAAGGGTGGAAATAAAATTATAAGAAGAAAATAAGAAAGAGGAAAGAGAGTATTGTCTTCCATATTAATATATTATTGATATTGATTATCGGGAGGATAATAATTTATGATTAATTGATTGATTTTGAAAAGTATAATACAACAATTAAATATTATAATATATCAATCTGACTTATTTTTTTTTTAAAAAAATATTGACTTTAAATCTAATGTTAAATTGGAATAAGAGCACATTAATATTATTTGTATACATTTTTAATTTGATTATCTCAATTTGATAATTTAAAGTGTTTTCTAATAAAATTTAGATTGGGAATACATTTTTAAATTTTTTTAATCTCACATTTTAAATTTTAAACCCCCGAGGACACCCTCTAAATAAAAAGGTGCAGAGTCGCCAATGAGAGTTGACACAGATGGTAAGGGATCCAGGATTAGTCCCTTTGGATGTGGGTTTAATCCCCTCTACCGTCGCTGGAACTCCTTTGGTAGGTGATCTCGTAAGTCCTCAATGAGTGCTCATAGAACCTAGGTCTGTGCCCTAGCCTTGGTGGGGGACTGGTGTCGAACCCTCTAAAACTTTTAAGTATAAAAAAAATAAAAAAAAGGTGCGGAGTCTCATTTGAGCAATAAACTCATCCACACTATAGTTTGCAAAATTAAATTTGGAAAAATTATAATAAAGGATCTAGAATAAATAATATTTAATAAAAATGACCATAAAAATAATAATTATTTTGAAGGACTAGAATTTAGAATATTAAAATAGAAAGATTAAATTACCCCTATATTATCTCTAAATCCTCTTCTAATCTCTCTTCTCATACAAAGCAAATCTCACTATGTGATTCACGTCTTATTTCGATTGTCTATTTTATTGGAAGTCTTTTGCTTCGCTTTGTAACTGTTATCTTTAATTAATATGAACAGATATCGTTCAATTACATTTTTCTTACCATAGCCCTTCAATTACTATCAAGGTGAAGCTAAATATAGAACACAATGTTTCAATGAAAAAGTTTAATTATACATTGAATACGATGCAGAAAAACGAAAAATAGTAGTAAAGATTCAATTCAACGATGACAAGAATGCATTTTGAAAATAGTTCCAAGAACGCCAAAACGTTACCGTCGATTAAACCGTAGCTGAAGAGAAGAAAACTTGTAGGATTTGGGATTAAGAAACGAGCTCAAAGCAACTATCCAGTTACGACTTTAAGATTGATGTCCCTCTGCTCTAGTCTAATCATCAGCAATTCAAGATAATGGTGGAGGGGCAATGAGAGTTGGCACATATGGTAAAGGATTCAGGATTAGTCTCTTGGGACATGGGTTCGATCCCCTCTGTCGTTGCTGGGACTCCTTTGGTAAGCGGTCTCGTAAGTCACCAGTAAGTGCTCATAGAACCCAGAGCCATGCTCTGATCTTGGTGGGAGACTAGTGTTGAATCCCTCCAAAACTTTCTATTATTAAAAAAAAAAAAAGATAATGTTGAAGGATTATAGACCCTCATATTCTCCTTCCATGTTTTTGCAATGAGCAGAGGGCTGCTAAGTTAAAATGATTAGGTTAATTGTAATACAAGAAGATTTGGAGATAACATAGAGTAATTTAGTCTTTTTTATTTTAATATTTTAATTTCTAGTCCATAAAAATAATTATGATCCTTCTTAATAAATATTATTTATCCTAGGTCCTTTATTATAATTTTCCCATAAAATTTTTCCAGTCCAATTTTGCAATCTAAATAAATCTTATTTTACTAAGTACATAAAAAGGGGGTCACATTTACTAGTGGAAATTTTTGGCAGAAAAGACTTAAAAATTTCATTTATTCATGATATTTGCAATATTAATTTTGGTTACAAAAATATTCCTCAATTATTTAATTTTTTTAAGAAAATTACACTAACTTTTTAAAAATTAAAAGGTATTTTTCAAATTAAACTTTTAAATTATTTTATCATTTATCGTTTTTGTAATGTGCGCGCGCGCCTCTCTTTAAATATGGTGAAGAAGCTTACATGCACAAGGATTTCTCTAAGTTATTAAAAAATCTTATTATTAATTCTATCAAATTTCTTTAAAAAATTTATGTAAGAATACTTTTAAAACCTTGGAAAAATTTGAAATATCTTGTTTTGTAACGATGATTTTATAATTTTCTCCATTAATAATGTTTCATACCAAAAGCTTAGGACCCGCTGAGGCAGTCGTTTTACTTTTAGCATAAAAGCTTTAAAATCTTGATTCAGTTTATTCCCCTATTGTCTTTAGGTTTCCTGCACATCTTTTTATAATACTTTTTATTTATAAAAAGATAAAATATAAGTACTCCATTGAGATTGAAAACGAGGATAAACTACAAGAATTAAATGATACTTTTTATTAAAAATTATTTATCAAACTAAGAGTGCAAAACATACATTCAGCAGCTAAAAAAATATATATATCTGAGATCATGAAACGTCATCTGTGAAATCACCAAGGAGAACGAACCTATGAAACTTACAAAAAATATGAAGTCTAACCAAATCTAAGCCTAATAAGCTAACAAAACCCTCAAGTTCTATCTGATTATACTTGCCTCAAATTACAATCTACAGCTCCCATATAGTTCGTTGTGATACATTCACAGGCCCCATCTAGATTAAATATATCTCTCTTTTGCCCCTCTCATGATATACTATATATATTGTATCAGCATCAAGGGACTAGCTTGGCTTTGCTTCCTCTATTGTGTTATCTCAGTCTCAGAAATTGTATCCATAAACTGTAGAGAATAATGATCAAGAAACTCACTCCATCTTTACACGTTTAGAATTGCTTTGCTTCAACCAATCAATGCATTCCTCTGCAGTTCCAGAAGGATTTGCTAGTTGCCAAGCCATTGCCTTGTCAAGCTGTAAGCCAAAAAAAAGAATCCAAAAGTTTAAAACAGTTTCAAAAAATATGGTAGCAGCAGCATAATAGCTTACCCATTCCTTCACAATTGGTCCTCCTTTAAGCTGCAAGACACTCATAACTTCTTTCCCATTGATCAATGGTTTTATGTCCCAAATATTTTCCAGACCTACAATTCACCAAAAAGTGTCAATCTGCCACCTCGAAAGATTTAAGGGGAATTACTATAAGGTCTCAAGGAATTGATTTAATCATTCAAAAGTATGATAACAGCTAAGAAGCAAGTAATGCCAAGTTCTAGAGCAGGAAGTGACAGCAAGCCTATGCTGCTTACTTGTCATTAGGACTTTTTAATAATTAAATCCCTTCCTTGGAACCTGATAGTAATTCTCCCAAAGATTTATGCAAAGTAGACAGGAAATATTAAGACAGCCAAATGAGAACATATAGCAGAATGAAAAGAAAAGGCACTTAGCTCACCTAGTTTGATTATGGAATTCTCTAGCGTCTTGAATAGATCTCTTCGTTTATACAGCTGCGAGAGCTCATCCTCCGCATCAACAGTGTCGATGGGATGTACTAATGTGGATATTAAAAGTGCAACTCGCCAATAATCTTTAAGTTCTCTTAAGAGAAACCCTGTATAAATGCCCATAGGTAAGATAAAAGCTTAGCCTTCAGGTAAGCAAGAGGAGAGTGAGCATACTATCAGTGCCTACAGTTTTACTCAAATTTTAAATTTTAAATTAGGTTTCTAAAGTTTAAGAATTTGTATTGAGGTCCTACTAGTTTTAAAATTTTTAGTTATAGCTAATGTTATTAATCTTCTTTCAATATTTTGCTAAAGCTTCACATGCCCAACCATATATCATATAGGCAATCTACATTTAGAAAATGCCAGCCAGTTCACCCAAATCTTATTTGCATCAAATCTTATATTGCAATAGAAATCCTTTGACTCAACCAAAACTATAACGTATCAACATAATCATAAGAAACTATCGCCAAAATCACAAGGCATTAGCTGAGGCTTATATTCAACAGCTGCTCAAGAAATTTCAAAATGCTGATGCAGCAGCAGGGTAGCAAGAACATTGTACCTGTCAGTACACGGAGCCTAGAACATACAGGGACATCAGTCAAATCCCTCATCCCATCAACATCTAGATTGACATCCTCATTTGAAGTGAGGTAAGGGATCAATGACTTCAATTTATAAGATGATTGGTGTAAATCAAGCACCTGCATCAAGAAGAACAAACACAAACAAACAAAATAATTCAAATATTAGCCAAAGTTGCAACGTGTAGAGTCATTCAGAATTTACTTAGTAGAGATAAGAATTGACCTTTTCTGCATCTTTAGCTTTTCTCTTGAGAGACTCCCGGATGATATGATTGACAACAAGAATCTGCAGTTAAAAAAAATATATTAGGCGGCCAAAGAAGCAATTTACTAGAAATAATAGCTGCAAGAAGAAAAGAACACTAAGCGCAATAACTAGATACCAGAAGAAAACAAACAAACAAGCTGTTAAGTGTAACATACACTTCAACAGGTTATGCTACGTTAACAATTCAGCAAGCCTCAAGAAATACAGTTTGCATCTTAGCATTCCAAGCTATTATAGCAGAACATCAAATAAGAAGAAGCAAGTACCTCCTTAGCTTTCTTATCTTTGTAAGTGGTGCTTCTCAGGGGGAGAAACAACGCAGCATACAGGGTTAATCTCCTTTTTTCATCCTAAAACACACAGAAAAGCATTGTTTGCTATCATGAAAACCTAAAAGGAAAAGGAATGGCCTTGAATACAACTCCGGTGTTACAAGGGTAATAATAAATCAAGAATATGGATCAAGAATGGTTAACTTAGACCATTACTTACAGTAAAGGTTGATTCTCCAACTAAATGGATAAGATTCCATGCAGTATCCAGGTAAGTGATGCAGTGCCTGAATAGAGAAGAATTATCAATTGATCATCATGACCAGTCAAAATATCCAAACCCCAATCTTCAGACATCAAAGAAGGATAATCTTATTGCAAGTCCTTCCAACTGCTTCATGTCCATAGAGGGGTATAGGGTTTGCAGTGCTTTCACAACAATTTCATTTTAGAGTCTATATGAAAAATAATAGTTTTGCACTGTTATTTGGCATCTACACTACCTATATTTTTCTTATTTCCAAAATAAAGTACCTATATTTTTCACCAGCATCTTAATATACAAAATTCTAAAACATGATAAAAGAATAAATGTTGGTCTCCAATATATAAACTATACCTGTCACATCCATCAATAATGGGAGGCCCAAACTCAGGAGGAAGACTGAACACAACCCAAAATAATGTGAGATCACATATACAAGTCATTGCTTTGACAGGTTGTTTTCCTGATATCATTAGATCAATCTACAAAATAGATACAACAGAGTATAACTAACTAGATTCTATAATAAAATGTAGATAAGAGAAACTTTCTATAAGAAATCCAGACAGAATCTCAAAGAACCAAAAAAGTGAAATGCAGGATTGCAAAAGTACTTCTGTTCCAATTCGCTCTCTGCTAATTTTAGCAGCCAGTGCTTCCGTCACTTCATCACATGCTGCAGCTCTCTTCAGGTCTTCATCAAGAGTAAAACCAAATCTCGCACCTAAAATGATAATAAACAATGTCCATCAGTTTAGAAGAGATAGCAATCAAAATATAAGCAGAAGCAAACAAAAAAGGTTTCTGCGATGGCGTCAGGAACTAATAGTTGGGGATGATCTATAATAGAGTGAAATAGTTAAAGTAGACTGGGCCACTGCTTGATAGATTTTTTAAGGATGGAGTGGAGTGGCTTGGACGGCCTCCAAGACCATACTGCTAATCATCCAAACTCCCGATTGTTGTGTCCCTCCTAACTGGGGGATCAAGGATGGAATGGAATAGACATGAGGTACAAATACAACTATATCCTCCTTGGCTAATAATATACATCAATGTCTATGTGCAAACAAAAACTTGGTCAAAATTATGCCATACCAAAACGAATGGCTCGAAGAACTCTCAATGGATCATCCAGAAAGGTTTCCTTTGGAGGCAAAGGAGTCACTATCTTTCCAGATTTCAGGTCAGAGATCCCTGCAGGGCACCAAAAAGAAAATCAGATTGACAGATAAATGGGAATTGAGCATATCCAAAAAATAATAATAACTTATTTGGGTCATTATGATCTGTTCCCACCTCTTTTAGTAAAATCTTCAACTGCATCAGTGTTGATATTGTAGAATAAGCTGTCAAGCACAACCATTAATGAGACTATCCTCCAGAATATGAGCAGGAGCAAAATGAATTAAAATGCACATGTGACCAAAAGATGAATAGAAGGAACTGGATCTCATGATTGTTAATTGTGTCATGCCATGTGCATAAAATTGTTAAAACTTTTAAGTAAAGAAAGATACCTGTTTATGGTCAAATCCCTCCTATACGCATCTTCTTCAGCAGTGCCAAATCTTTGCTGTTAGACATAAGATAAATTTTAATCCTGGCATTTGACTTGGATACTGTACATTTAAAACGATTTCTAAGATACATATTAAACTTAGCAAAAAATACACGTAGTACCAAGCAAAACAAGAAAGAAGGGCACAATTGCAAATACACAACACCTTTAGTTAAAGCATAAAGTCCCTCAATCTAACAAGAAAACTATAATGATTTTCATTTCCAGGCCAAACTAAACATGTAAAGCAAACTTGAAATACTAGTAGAACAAATAATCTATTCAAAAACAAAAGAACTACCAATCACAAGGTACCTTGGTAGGAATGCGGCTATTTTCAGTATACTCTTCACTCCTCAAGTTTACAAAATCAATCCAAATATCAAACAGGCGCATCCTTGCTGTTTCCAAGTGTTTGGATTGCTCTGGATTACTGCAAAAGTTGAAGTTCTAAGTAAAAAATATCCATTAGAATAGTGACAGGACCAACCACCATAACATTCCTCCTTTAATTATATAAACGACATTCAAAATCATTTAGTCGAAAGAATTTCTCATTCAGCAAAAACACATTACATACCTCTCAATAACACATACTCCTTGGGCATCTTCACCCACTGACAACAAGTACTCCCTCACCTTATCTACAAATTCAGTACCCATCATATTGTCGAGAGCGATATCAATATCATAGCAATCTTTTCCCAGAAGCTGCAAAAGGAAACAAGCACAATCAATCAATCGCCATTAAAAAAAAAAAATACATTTTCACATTACAAACAGAACAATAACAACAACGCCTCAGTTAATCAACAGACCTTGTCCCGAACCCATCCACCAGCAACTCGAAGCTGAGTTTCAAAACCGAACCGGCGAAGGGTGGCCAAGAGCCTATCGAAGATCTTCTTCTCGGTATCGGACAGTTCAATCCTGTCCCTCACTTGATGGTGCAACGGCGAGGTCTTGGCCATTGAAGGGGAACTAAGAAACCCAAGGGTTTTGGCTCTGACGCTAGATTTGGCGGGTTTCCAAGAATTAGAGAGAGAAAGATAATGCGAGAAAGAAACGAACTTTGAGAATTCCTCAAAGCTATTATACGAGGGAAGTAAACGATGAAGTGGCTGCTGGAGCTTTATGGCACTTCTCATCAGAGCGGTTCTCATGTGGCTTTTGAATTATCACCAAAAGTCCTAACTTCTTTGCTCGTGTCCCGTTGAAATTAGGAAAACATCCTCCTCCTTTTTGTATATTTCAACAAAATTTAAATTTAAATGGCCTTATTTTATCCTACAAAAATTAATATCTACATATTAGGTAAGTAAGGGATATGATATTTTTACTATCATTTTTTTTTACTACCACTTTTTCACTGTTAGATCAGAATCTCAATAATAGAGAGAAATGATAAAAATAGATAAGATTATGATCTAACGGTGAAAAAGTGGTAGTAAGATTGGTATTTGGTAGTAAGAAAAAGTAGTAATAAGAATATCCTATCCCGGTAAGGTAATACTAAAAATATAATTCATCCAAATTATATTTAGCCAAATAGTACACCCCAGCTTAAGTGATGAGAGCCTTTACTATTCAATCCTACTTGAATTTGTTTAGTGAAAATATTTTAAACATGATATTAGATATTCAATTTTAATAAAGGTAATCATAAAAATATAATTAGTTAGATTTAGTACGCACAAGGATAGAAAATGCTAATTTTTATAACTTTCACCTCCTCAGTTATACCCTAAGAAATTATAAATCTATGAAGACAATATGCATTCAATTTAGGTTAATAGATAATTATTAGGAAAATTGGATTTAGGTCTCAAGAGACCTAGAAAATTTCAAAAAAGTCGCAAAAGAAATTCAAATGTCAAAAAACTCTCATTAACAACTCATTCTATAGGATTAACAACTCTCATCTATGAGATCAACAACTCCATCAGTCGGATTAACAACTCTTTAAGATTTTTCTGACACATGAATTTCCCTTGGGACTTTTTTGAAATTTTCTTGATCTCTAGGACTTGAACAGAATTTTTGTATAATTATTTAGTATATTTGCTAGTTGATCGCTTAGTTGTTAAGTAGAGCTAAGCATGAAACCCATAACCGATGAACCCACTCACAACCCAATGTAATTGGGTCATTTTGAGCTCGACCAAAAAGACCCATAATGGAGCGGTTAGGACCTGCCCATTTAAGACTTAAATGGTCGGGCTATGGGTACACCTATGGGCTACCCATTTAGTGTAATTTTTTTTATTAACTACTCATTCCATTCCGTATTCCGCCATAAGATAAAGGCATTCACTGACTTCCTCTCTATTTAAGATTTTGAGTATTCAACTGCCTCTAATTCATAAATTTGATGAGAGTACAAGTGTTGTTACGGATATTTTCAATAACATTCTCAATTTGTATTGTTTTATTTATTTTATTTCATGTTAGATTATCAATGATATACTTTCTCTTCATTTATTTTGCTGAGGAAGATTTAATGTTTAGAGCTTTAGTCCCTTCCTCTAGTGAATATGAAGTTGATGGTGAAGACTAAAGTATGTAGATTCAATGGAAGCATGCCATTTTATTAATTTATGAACTTGTAAAGTTGTAGTTGCAATATTTTAATCTAAAAGTTGGAGTTTGAATATCAAAATTATGTCATGATGGTAATGGTATAAATTTATGTTATTTTGTATGAATTGTAATTATTATACTTTAAAGATTCAGATTACAAAAATTAGAATGATGAATTTGGATGAACGTTTAATGCTTATATATGTTTTTTTAAAAAATAATAATAAACAAGTCAAATATAAATGGGTTACCCAAAACCCGATTAGTTCACTCATTTATGTGTCAACCCGTTTAAACGGGTTTAAATGGGGTTAAGGTATATGTATAGACTAACTCGTATTCATTTAAAATTAAATAGATAGATTATGGGTTTGACCCTAATCTTAAATCTTTTAATGTCCACATGACATTGATGAGGGTTTCTAAGTGGATGTTCAAAAAAAGATCTTTACTATCGGTCCCAACAGGTGAAAGCATGAATAGCAAGGTGATGCCATTATTTTCATCTTTATTATGTTTTCAACCTTAAACATATTTTCCTTGTTTTTTGTTTTTGTTCTAGTTCATTGGGAAGAAAATTGCAAATTGCAAATCGCTTTATCACTTCTAAATATATCTTTCGCATTCGTTTTGTTTGAGAATTTTATAGCTTCTTGGAGATAAGTGTCGTGACGATATTTGTTAGTGTGGATATTTCAATTTATACTTTTATGTCCGACTTTCCTATACTTTTTATAACAAATTTAGGAAAAATTAATCTCTTGGCTCTATAACTATTAACTCACTTATAACCCATTCCCACAGATATGACTCGGCATAACTTAGTCTCTGAACTTTTGCCTCGGTTAAAATTTGTGTCCCTCATCTTTCTACGTTTAATAATTTAATCCTTTTCATATATAAATTGTTGTATCATCACTTGATTATTCTATGTGGCAAAAAATATCACTTCAACACAATAAAAATTATAATTGTGGCTTGGTATGCAAGGAAATAAAGAAGGCGATCGAGAGTGGATTTTGAAGAGTTAAAGGTACAAAAAGGAAGTGAATATCACATGGGTGGCTCCAACGGGGGGTTGGATTAAAATTAATGTTGATGGTGCATCTAAAGTGGAAGCAAAACTTGCAAGGTGTGGAAAGCCACAATTCTTGTTATGTTTTATCAATATATACATGAGCTGATGTGGAAGCCACAATTATAATTTTTCACATCCGCAAGTTTCACCCACACACAATTCTTGATTTCAAACATTCTTTATGTTTTCAAAAAATTTGACTTTCCGAAGGAAACATATATTTGGGAGGTGTATGATACACCCACATATACATATACATGTATACAAAGGGGCAACTAGGACTCCCCCCCCCCAAAAAAAAAAAAAAAAAACCTGTACAAGAAGATAAGTTTCTTACTCGATCCATCACATATTGGTGAAAAGCATCCACAAACTGGAGGAGTTTCTGCTCCACCAGGCAATGACGTTTGCTGTTGTTTGTTGCAGATCCCCTACCCTGCAAAACGTGAAAACAAGAACGGGTCACAAAAAGTTTCATACAGATGGTGATAGAATCCCACGACTCTTGACCGCTTTCGGCAGAGGCAGAAAGCAGCAAGTGTCGAAGCGGGAAAATAGGAATCGTTGCCTTTAAGCCAATATAACAAGTTTCTAGCAGTAGTTATTGTAGTCATTTATGATTAATTATTACTCCTTATTATCCTTATTATATTATAAGGTAGCAACTAGTAAATATATTTAATCCTTTTTATAAGGAATTTGTTTGTTTCCAATAAGTATGAATTGTTATTTTCCGTTGTATGTCCATAATTAACCAAAGTAGTGGGTGAAAGTAATAATTATTATAATATATTAGAGTTTAATGCAATTAGTAGAGGTAATATTATAAATTATTTTAATTGTATGACAACTTTATTGATTTTAATTGTTTTATTAACTTGTGAGAATTGTTAGTTAGTGCCTTATAATAAGAATTAGAGTGAGTATTCTGTAATTTAGATGCAAATGCTAACACTCATAAATGCATTACGTGGCAGGCTTGAGACTTATTTGAACCAGTATTTGGAAATTCTCCTTGGTTTATTGAAGCTAGTAGTGTTTCTAGATTCTAGCATTATTATCTTTAGTAGAATTTCTCTGTATTTCTCTTCTTGACCCAGATCGTTTCAATGGCGTCCAAAATTAGGTAAAACACAAAATTGAATGCTATTCTCAAGAAAGATTTATACGAGGAAAACATGATGGAACTGTTGGATTATTTGTCTAAATCTTATAGGTTATGAATAAGAAGTAGGTATTGCTTTGCCACGACCGGCTGTGTTGGTTCTCCACTGGGTGTATTTCGCCATGGTCGCATTGATTCGCCAACGAGTGTCTATCTGGTCATTTCATCATCTAGAAATAGACGTGCGTGTAACAAAAAAACTAACTCATTTTTCTAACACTATGCTTTCATACATATAGTTTAATGCATTCTATAATAAGTCTTATACTGAATGATTCTAAAAGCATGTGGTTATGTTCGCTCGAACTCCTGATTGATAGTGCCATCATTCTGGAGACGTAATTGTTGTAGAAAATCATTCAATTGGAATTTTCACAAAAGAAAGAATCTGTGTAATCAATATGTATAATCGGTAAACATACCATACATCTACACAAGAAGGAAAAACAATAAAAAGCTCACAAGACTGCCGAAATATGATAATGAACTTTGAAGAAATCCGGGCCCAACTTTCATTGTGTCCTTAAGACAATTTTGCTCCCTCAATACGGATGCCGAAGGTTTCTGAGCAATTGTCTCTCAGGATAGAGCGGATTATTCGTCTCCAGAAAGATGGCTCTGTCTGTCTGAAGCCCAAGCGAATCCAACGAGTCTGCTTTCGGAACGCCCAGAATGTATATGCAATATGCAGAAAGAGTGTATATAGACAAATCTTGTTTTTATTCTGTGACTAGGGCACCCTATTTATAGACTTTGAAAAGGCACGATCAGATGGACTTGTCTCTTGTTGGTGAATCGACACGACCGTGGCAAACTAACGCGACCGGTGGTGGCGAACCAGTAAGACTTCTTATTCATAACCCATAGGATTTAGTTATAAATTCCAACAGTAATTCGTTCTATCATGAGAGACAGTTGTTCATGATCCTTGTGCATTCGTATAGAGGGAACAAATTGTCTTAAGAAGACAACATACATTGGCGCTCGGATTTTCATCAATTTCATTATTATTTTCGGCAATCTCGTGAGTTTTTACTATTTATTCTCATGTGTAAAATTGTTATATGTTCATAGATAGTTCCATCTTAATAACATAGATTCTAACTCTTGTGAAAATTTCAATTCAAAAGTATTTTCAACAACTGGCAGAAAATAAGGAAAAACTATATAAAATTACCTTCCACATCCATCGTCCCACTTTATCCAGTCCAAATTTTGCTCGTTTGCCTGACAACAAAAACCACATCGCCTAAATTTGAAACAAAAAAGGGGGAGGGGGATCAAGTAAGATATGAAGAACCAACCAGAGTGCAAGCACAACAATAGTAATTTGAGATAAGTTGGGATACTTTCTTGTTTTATGTTTAAGGATTTTTCATAAAACAAGACATTCATGACATTTACATTATAAATATAAGTACAAAATATATTGGAAAGAGGGGTCGTGCTCGAAATAAATAAGGCAATTTTTCTACTAAGAAATTTTATAGGGTAATTATCTTTTACACTACAATTGATTATCAATTTCAAGAATTAAATAGGTTCAATGATAATACTATTGAATTACTTACTTTAAGTGTCACTTTAGATCTAAGAAACAAGTGCAAGTCATTTGATAGTGATAATATTTGTAAATTTGTTGATAAATTTTATTCTAGAGATTTCATAGAACCAAAAAAAAAAAATTGTGTTTAAAGATAAAGTTACAACATTTTGAGCTTGACATTCATAAACATCAAAATTTGATTAATTTATCAATTACATCTGAATTATTCAATAGCTAGCAAGAATTGGAAGGTACATCATTTACCCTCTTATTAATAGAGTAATTAGACTATCACTCTTTTGACAAAAAAGATTAGACTATCACTCACTCTTCCAGTTTCTACAGCAATTACTGAAAGATCTTTCTCTGTTATGAAGATAATCAAAAACATGTTTTGAAATAAAATAGAAGACCAATTTTTTGATTATTCTTTTATTACATACATTGAAAATGAAATTGTTTTGATTTTCAGCACAAATTCAATTATAGATAAGTTTAATAATATGAAAACATATACAGTAAGAGTTAAGTGAAGTCGTCTAAATTTCTGTAATTATTTCTTTCAATTTTTTATATATTAGGTTTGTATTATATTTCTAGTACTTTTATTTATAATATAGCATTTTTTTTTATTTCACACCCCGTCATTAAAATTTGGGAAAATTGATTTCAGAGCCCAAGCTAGTAAAATAATTACAAAAAAGGCCCAAGAAACATTCACATGCCAGGGCCTTTTCTGGCATTTTTTCAAAAAAAAAGTGTACGGATATAGTTGCTAATTGCTATTGATGTAGTTGTTAATTGCTACAGATGTAGTTGTTAATTAGACTGATTTAGTTGTTAACGGGGACTGATATAGTTGTTAAACGCTACTGATATAGTTGCTAACGCTTTTTGAAAAAATGCCAGAAAAGGCCCCTTCTGGCATGTGAATGTTTCTTGGGCCTTTTTTGTAATTATTTTACTAGCTTGGGCCATGAAATCAATTTTCCCTTAAAATTTCTGATCTACCACTGTGCGTGCACATATACTTGGAATGCATATATATTGAGAATGTTTATATATAGGTATGTGTGGGATATTATAGGTGAGACAGTTATTCCTCACAACAAGTATATGGTATATGATATAAAATATATGTGGGATAGTTGTTCTCCATCAAAGGTTATATGTATTATAGTATATGATATATCACCCTAATATTATTCATATGTTCATTTTAACCGAATCACACATAACAGTGAGATGTAGTTAATTCAATGATTATAGGATAAATTTTCAACTTTGCAGTCATTTATGAATAGGTATCTTTCAACTATTTCTTTTTTATCTATTTTCATTTGTACAATTAATATGGGCAAAATTGTTATAATCTCATTTATTACCTTAAAGAGAACTTATAAATATAAGTAGATTTTTTTGGTAAAAAAACAACTTATGAATAAGACCAAAGTAGTATATGTATAGGTGAGATGTGTAATAGCCACCTGTAGCTTTCCTTGCCACACCATGTGTACCAATCATTCCCTAAGGCAAGTATTGTCCTCTCCTCTAAAGGATTTGTTCCTTTAGAAGTAATACATACTTCACCAAAGGACGCCTCCCCAAAGATTCAAAGCCACGACCTAAGGCATACATAACAGCCTTAAGAGCTCATTGGTAACCATTTGCACCATGGGTGTAATGGTACCAGGAGTTCCATGAAGCGCATAATTACGCCTCAGTCGTGGCATTGAGCTCCTAGAGAGATGCTCTCAGGTTAAGTATTTGTTACTTCCTGACGGAAAAATCCTCTAGAGCGAAGGACAATACATGCCACATGGCGTGGCCAGTGCCTAGCGACCATAATGGTGACCCTTCATACATGGCGTGGGCAGGCCAGCCGGGGGTGACCATTACAAGATGGTTATTCCTTACCATAAGTATATGTTGTGTGAAATACAATAGAGGCGGGATGATTATTCCTCACCATAAGTTATATGATTATGATATACTATATATGGAATAGTATATAGGTGGAAGGTTGTTTAGCACCATGATTAATATTGAGTGATTGTGTAGATTGAAAGATTGTGGTTGAATTTTTTACTATCATTATATGTTTTATGACTTATTGAGATAAGGATTAAGTGAACCTTTACTCTCATATTGATTTCAATTCATTATTTGAATTTTATTACATTTATTTATTTTGAGGAAAGCCAGCAAAAAACTCTGCGCATTTTGCTCCGCTACCGAGCACTTTATTATTTATGTTCTCACTAAGTTAGTGTTAGACTTATTCTCTCTCTCTCTCTCTCTCTATTTTTTTCCAGATAATGCAATTAGTGAGGTTGATTGTGGTCGATGTATATGGAGTATATTGTAATGTATTGGTGAACCTCAGGAGATCCCATGATGTCATAACCACCATGATGGTATTAAAGTCCTTGGGTTATGTAATAAATTGGATAGCATGTGCATTCTAAAGTTAATTATTGTGGATTTGTGCTGACATTGTGATGCTAATATGGAAGTTCAATGAGTATTATTGTCGTGCAAATGTTTGTTTGAGTGTCGGTGTACTTTAAGGCTCGTTAGGCTAATTGGAGTATCTGGCTTAGCCTATGCACGCACGTCGTGACTCGAAGTTTAGGTCGTGACATTATATTTCTATAAAACTAAGTACACTTTCTATGTCATGTTATGTATTCTTTTCATATATTTTTAACAAAGAAAGGGACTAAACTCAATACAACATACATGTTACTCAACTGTCTAGAGGTAACAAAATGTCATTTTGCAAAACGCGCCTAATATGTACTTAGGAGTTACATTAATGAAATAGTATTTATTTTTTGCTACATTAATGATTCTGCTTTGCAATAATATTATTATTAATCATATTAGATCTTCTAGGAGTATACTATATTTGAACAAACCTATCACGTCTCATCATCTCTTGACATATTCAAACAAGCCATATTATTATCTTTTAGGGGGCAAGCATATATTTGAATGTGATGGCAAACTATTGTCCACAGAGTAAAAAATGACTTGATATATAGATAACAATATGAAAGGGTAGTTTATAATGTTCAGCTTATGTTGTTATTTTGTTATATTCTATTAGAAGGTCATAGTAGTCGTTGCGGTTATAAATAGTGTATGTTCAGCTTATGACTTGTTCTATTTTGTTATATTCTATACTCTTCTTTAATGTGAGCGAAGGGTTTTTTTTTTTTTTTTTAAAGTTATAGAAGTGGGGTTAAAATTTTTAAGTAATTTTTAATATTTTTTTTATCTTACATCTTCTCTTTATTAAAATTTTATAACCCCACATCTCCAACTTTATTAAATCTAATTTATAAATGTTTTCTCTCCTCTCCCATTGAAATCCCTTATACCAAATAAATCCTAATCACAAACTACAAGTTTGATCTCACTTATAATCTCAACCTACCCGTTTAATTCAAGAAAAAGGGATAACATACGTTTTGAAGGCAAAAAATTATCATTTATTGAGCCTGTTTGATAAAGCGTTGGGAGAGCTCCAACACACTATTAGAGGGGGAGAAAGCACGAGGTTTAAATGGGTGTTTGGGTTCACGAGGTTTAAAGCTGAAATTTTGTGCTTTTATGGTGACACCGTGAGGAGAGAAAACGATGATTATGAAAAAATAAAGCCTCTTTGGTGAATGGAGTTGGGAGAGTGGGAGTGCTCTTGCTATGGAGTAGTAATGGCTCTTTGATATTTTGGAGATTTTTTTTTTTCCAGATTTGGCTATTTGTTAAGAAATAATAAGGGAAAGTTGGAAAAAAAAAAATCCTATTACATAATTAAATTGTTAACAACATTCAGATAATTTGGTTGTTTGTTTGAGAAATCATACGGAAAACACAAATTGGCTCGCCGGATTAATTATGTGTTTTTTTTTTTACTGACAATATTAAATTATTAATAAAATTTAGATTAATTTGGCGACATGATAAGAAATAATAAGAAAAACACAAATGACATTAATTAGGATATGTGGCTATAATTTGATAAGATTCATGTCATTATCAATTATTTTTTATTTACACTTGTTTTTCAAATAATTATCCAAATAAGTTTCACTTTTAAGAAAAAAAATCACTTATATCACCATCAATCTAAACATAAATCATATTTATAATCTAATTTTTATCTTATATTAAGTTTGCCAAAGTAAGATTGGAAGAAAGTCACTTTGTCCCTACTAATTCAAATAGGTCATTATATTCTTTTTAAGCCGAGATTTATGGATCATTTAAGGAAGTAGCCAATCGACCGGGCTCAACTTGGCAATAAATCAGATAAAGTGGGGTTGGATGAAACCCAATGTCATGCGACACCAATAATAGATGTTCCTTTCCTTCTTAAATATAAAATAAGTTTAAAGTGTCAAAATACACATGATTTTTTTCTTCAGGAGCACTTAACATCAAGAAATTTTTTTGGAACAAAAATACACACGTGGTTACTATTTTAGAGAAAAAGTCATATCCCACCGCTAAGTCACTGTTCACCGCCATTATGTTACTATTCACTTTATCTCTTTCTCTTATAACGGTGAACAATGACTTAACTGTGGGATGTGACTTTTGCTCCAAAATGGTAACCACGTATGTATTTTTGCTTCAAAATAAAGTTCTTGATGCTGAACACTCCTGAGAAAAAAAATTATGTGTATTTTTTTCACCTTAACCCTATAAAATATAGTTGATTTTTTTTTTGAAAATATTAAGAAAACTAATTAAATTGTTTTAAAACTTTATATTTATTGTTTTTCTCTAAATTATGTTGCTTAATTAATAAAATGATATATAATCTAATGATACACAATATATAATATGATTAAGTAACTTACTTATCTTCCTTAATGTTTTTGAAAAAAGTCAATTATGTATTATATTCAGAATAAAAGGGAATGGTTATATTAAAAAGAAAAAAAACAAGGTCTAATCATGCAAAATTGAGAAAGTAATTAGCACTAAATTAATTTTAAAAAAATATAGGTTAAAGTGAAAATTTATAGTAATGTTTTTCCGAAATTAATGGCACCATAAAGTTTAATTAAGTAAAAAATGTAATGAACTTTTTTTTTATAACAAAAAATGTAATGAACTTTTTAAAATGAGGTAAAAATGACAGAATAGTTAATTTAAGAAAATACTATTACTTTGTGTTTGTGTTGCTTACAAGATTTCACTCAGCGTAAAGTAACCGGGTCTCTGTGTTTGCCCACATTAATGGTTTTCACATTTTTTACCTATTTTAAAAAGTTCATGTATATTATATACCCAGTTCAACTTTATATTGTCAGGTAAAATTTTGGAAAAACTTTTATGGGTAGATGTCGAGAAATATTTTGAAACAGTAAATCATAAATTGTTATAAATAATTTTACTCTTTCGTATTCAGAGATAATCAATCTCAATATCTCAAGTACCAAGCAATAACACCCTAAAATGTTATAATAATAAGGGTTAAATACCATTTTTGCTAAGAAAGTTTACCTTGAGGGGTACTGATCATCCGAAAGTTTTTTTGGTCTCATTTTTACCCTGAAAATTTAAAGGCGTAGCAATCTTGCCTATCTATTAAACGATAATTCAACAGTATTACGTTTTTAAACTTTCGAGACAAAAATAAGATCTAAAAAACTTTCCCACGACCAATGCTGCTGAACTAAACTTGCAAAAATAATATTTAACACTAATAATAATATATCATGATCATGATCACATAAATCTTTTAGCAGCCTTAATTTCGGATCTCTACACACTCCTGGAATTGCAGACACAGCCTTGTCTTTTTACGTTAGACTCAGTCAGCATCTCCATTCCTCTTCATTTCACGACTATTATCGATCGTCACCTTAATTCTTCTCCATAATCTCTAAGGACTTTTTTGCTCTCAAAACGTCTCTTCTGGGTTTGTAGATTATATCTCCTCCAAACAAATCAAACATATATCCATACATACAGCCTCAATTTTAAGAAGGCATTCAACAATTCTTGACACATGATTATCTGATCGATTCAGATCCGACCATTGTCGAACCCAATTAAGGGTTTTAGGCCATTGTACAATTCTATATGAGACTTTTCAAACCTTCATTGTTTGAATATTCTTCTCGATCAGTATTGTCTCTTTCCATTGATCATTCCAAAATCTGAAACACCACACCGTTCATATAGTTATATATATCAGGCCTTGATTTTATTTTATTTTTATTTTTTGGAGTAGCATTATGCATGAACGCACGCGGGCATGGTGCCTTAAATCGCCATCGACGCGCGCGTGTCATCTTCTTCAAAAGTTTCTGCATGCTTCCAGCCAACACGTATTTCCATTCATTCCTCTGAAAATTCACAAATCTGGACCCCATTTTCTTTGTATCTATATATCTGCATTGTTATTTGAGGCTCTTGCCACTTGATCTTTCGTTCTAACAATCCTTAACTGACTTCTCTCTCCCTCTCTCTCTCTATGTGCTTGCTTCTTCCTGGGAATTAATATTTAAGATGGTAGAGAGAAAGAGAGTGATTATTACACGTTGTTGCACTGCTTATCATAAATTCATAGCCATTGTCATTGTGGTGTGTTTGGTTGTGCTGATTCTGATGATCTCTGGGATCATCGAGCTTCCTTTTTCGTCGATATATTTCTATTCATCACTACCTTCATTCACCATCTTCAACAACGCGGATGTTCACCATCACGATGACGGTCATGGCTTCAGCGATATGCTTGGTGCCTTTAAGGAGTGGGATGCTAAGGTGGGTTGTGAGGGGTTTAAGAAGAAACTGAAGATGCAGAATTATACAGAATCTTCTTCTTCTTCTTTGAAACAAGAGATTCATGGTGGTCATGATAAATTATGTGAGGGCTTAAAGATGAAGCATGTGAGTGTTTTAGTAAAAGGGCCAACGTGGATTCCTGATAATTTGGATAACTTGTATTCTTGTCGTTGTGGTTTGAGCTGCTTGTGGACTAAATCTCCTGTTCTTGCTGATAAACCTGATGTTCTCTTGTTTGAAAACACTAAGCCTCCACTTAAGGTATGTGTGTGTGTGTTCTACTTGAAATGGCTTGCTTAGTTTGTGATCTAGATATATGTTTGATTAGTACACGGTACAAAAAATGCTTTTAAGACTGGACAGAAGAGACATCGTAAGATCGGACTCGCAACTGGTCTTGTTCCAGCCAGCATTAAAAGTATATCTTTAAGACCGGACTTATATATGGAATAATTGTTTTTTAGGAGCTTATTGTGCTGTTTAGATTTTTTTAAAAAAAAAGAAGCAGTAAAATATATATGCTGATTCTGTATCCTGTTAGTGACAGCGCACCAATGAAAATGATCAGAACTGAGCGTCTTCTGGACGAAACTAAGAATTGAGGATGTCTCTTGGATAAGCTGATGAAATTAAATCTTATTCATATATATCAGAATTTGGTCCTTTTCTTTTTTTGTTTTGAAAATGACATTAGGGTGAGAATTAAGAAAAATAATATTACAAAAGCTGATTTACTTGCTAATGGTTATTTTTTCACTTATCATTAATAATTTATGAGACTTTTCTGATATTATTTTCTTTAATTGGGACTTTTATATCATTTTCCTTGTTTTTTTAATACCAAGTGAAAGCCAATATTGGCCTTACTAGCAGGAAAATAAAGACTTTAGACTTGTATCTCCTCTTGACTGATCTTTGAATGATCAGTTTGTGGATCAGACCTGAGTATATAGGGTATGAATTATGAACCACCAAATTAAATATGACAGTTGAATATCCAATAGTAAATCTTGGCAAGAATAATAATGATTGGCACACACGCGCGCACATTTACATTTGCTTGTAGTTGAAAACTGTGTAAGGTGGGTAAAAGTATACTCTCCTAATTATTTATATGAATGTCCAATTTTACCTTTTATAAGGTAAAGAGAGAATATTTTATATCCAATTTCTAAGTTACATTAATATGAATATATAATTTTACCTTTCCTTAATTATTGTGTAGGTTTGGTTCTTATATATAGGGAATGGTGCATCATATTAAAGACAAAGTTAAACAAAGTTGTTAAATTTTAAGGTAGGGTTGACAACGTTTAAGGTTTTTTTTTTTATTTCGGTGAAATATATTGCAATTAACTTATAAACAAGATAAGAGGAGTATATATAAGAATATATGATGAAGAAGAAGAATAAGTGAAATAATAATTGATCAAAGGCTGGTTTGATGATGAATATGTTGGCGAAATCTGAAAAAAAAAATTATTTGGTTTGAGTCATGTCCAAAGATACTGTCTTAAACATATATTCTGCAGCCCTCTCAGTAAATAGGAAGTGAGCATCTCCCCAAGATTGAACTAACCCTTCCAATAAGTGTATAGGGTGATAAAGTTGACGGAAGATAATTTAACTCAACAAGAGGTTACTGAGACTTCTTATTCTCTCTTTTCAAATAATGTCAGGAGTGGAGTATTTATAGACAATGAATAGATGCATTGAAGGAGTGCCTCTTGAAGCATATACCCGCTTCAATTGAAAAGTCATAACTATCTATTAAATTTATGAATCATGTTGATTCATGAACCAACCAACGCAAATCACATGACTTCTCAAAGTATATCTCTTCGTTTTATTGAATATTGGACAGACTAATTCTTTGACACACCTTTACACAATACTTACAACAGAATATTGATGTTGAACAGAGGAAAGTGGGAGAACCAGTGAGGGTGTATATCGATCTGGAACCAGAGAGAGAAAGAACAGGGCGTGAGGACATATTCATCAGTTATCATGCAGATGATGATATTCAGACTACGTATGCTGGTGCCTTCTTCCACAAGAATCGAAACTACCATGTTTCCCCTCACAAGAATACTGTGAGTTTTCTTTCACACACACATATACACACGCTTCATCCTAATCATAATAATAATAATCCATTATCCATTAAACCAAATAGCTACTTAAAACTAGATTATTAGTTGGGTTCTTCATTACATATAGAAGTTTCAGAAATCGGTGGTATTTTTCATAATCTATAAATAATATAGGGTTAAAGGGGAAATTTGTCCCGGAAGCATTTGCTGAAAAGTAATGTTGCCCCAAAAGTTTTTTTTAGGTATAATGTCACCTCAGAAGTTTCAAAACATAGCATCTTGCCTCATACTGTTAAAAAATTGACATTAACTGTTAAAAAATTGACGTTGATAACTAACTTTTCAACGATAAAGGGTGACATTACTCCATTTTAATACTTCAGGATAACATTGAACCTAAAAAAACTTTCAAAACAATACTGCTTCTCTGTAAAAACTTGAAACCATTAACCCAATAATATACAACTTCCATATATGTTCACTTCGTAGTTGTTAGTTTACCATACGTTTGATATCTTTGATGGGTGCATGTTGTTGGGGCTACTTTCTACTGTGGTATTTGTGGCATTAGGCCTCCATGTATATGAGTAGCAGTCTTGTCCTTTAAGTTTGTATTTTATATTTGTGTATGCTTGTTTTGAACTTCAGGCATCTTTTGCTTTTAATGTATAATTGATTCTTTCTTCAAAAATATATATATATATAACGTGCAATAAATGTTATAGGGTAAATACTGCAACATTCTTATATATAGGATACGTGGTGTTTATGCAAAGTGTGTCACATTTTTCATGATTAGGGAGTTCATTATTGTTCAGGGCTCACTTGTGTACTGGTCATCGTCCCACTGTGTATCCAAAAGAAACAAGGTAGCTCAAAAGCTTCTCTCCATGTTACCTCACCATTCCTTTGGAAAGTGCCTCAACAACGTTAATGGCAGAAACAAGGCTCTCTCCTTCTACCCTCATTGTGCTCAATCTTTCTCCCCAAAATGGTGGGACCACCTTCACTGTGCTATGTCCCACTACAAGTTCGTCCTCGCCATAGAAAACACCTGGACCCACAGCTACGTCACCGAGAAGCTCTTCTACGCCCTCGACTCCGCCGCCGTCCCCATCTACTTTGGAGCCCCCAACGTCGCCAACTTCGTGCCTCCTCATTCTGTCATCGACGGCTCCAAGTTCAGCAGCCTCCAGGATTTGGCTTTGTACGTTAAGGCTTTAGCTAATGACACTGTGGCTTATGCTGAGTATCATGCTTGGAGAAGATGTGGTGTTTTGGGGAATTATGGAAGAACCAGAGGGCTTAGCCTTGACTCTTTGCCTTGTAGGCTCTGTGAGCTTGTTAGCAGAAAAGGAGGAAGAAATGCAGAGTCGTAGTCCTATTGAGATTGCTTTTTGGACATGCACTAACGTACGACATGATGTTACAAATGAGACCCAAACCTATGACTTTTCACTTACTTGAAAGTATTCATGCTACTAGGCCATGAGATCTGAGATCGTTGGAAATTGAGATTGCTGCTATATCTCTTTGTAAAGTAATTAAAGTTAATTGTACACACGAGTACGAGAATACTTCAGACTTATGTGTGTATGATATGTCTTGGGTTTCTTTGTGATTGACTTAGATATCGTTTGTATAAAAAATTACTTGATATTGTAATTTATGGGAAGGATAGAATGATTGGTGAATGGTTACTTGTCATATAGGGTGGGTAATAAGTATTTGAGTTCAACATTTTTTTCTCTTGTGATTTTTATAATTTTAAAAAATTGTCATAAGAGAAAGAGAGTAGGAGTGACACATATTTAAAAGAAAATGGTAGAAAATTGTTTGAGATTATCTATACATATATAGAGAAAGCCATTGAGGGTGCTGATGAGGAGGGTAGATAAGATAGTATGATGTCTTTTGAAGAGGAGTAGACGAAGAATGAAGAAAACATTCCAATGACGATTTTGAACAAAACTTTTTAGTTCATAATCTATTAAAAGATTTCGTTATTAATAAAGTACAGTAACATTATAAAAATTATGTAACCAACCTTACTTGGCAAAATAAAGCTGCATGATGAAGCTGCTTGCTGCTATTATCATGCGCTAATGATGGGTTAAGATGAGATAGTATGAAATCTTTTGAAGAGGGGTGGATGAAGACTAAAAAAACGTTCAATAAAGCTATTAAACAAAACCTTTTAATTAATCTACTGATAGATTTAGTTGTTAATAGAATACAATAACATTGTGTTAACTAAGTAGCTATGTAACTGACCTCGCATGGCGAAATAATGCTTGTTGCTGCTTTTATCATTTTGGGAAAAAAAAATGATGATGATGATCTGGATTCACCCGAGTGCAGTGTGTAGATGTTCAGTTTTGTCAAAGAAAACGCGTCCTCACACATTCATTTGAGTCATTTTGCCATTAACGTATGTATTGGAAGCTGCAGCTATTTCAGCCACTTGCTGTTTCAGTTACCATTTGACCAAGTAATCAAATTCATTGGCTAAGGCTTCTATTTAATCACTTAAACTAATAATTTGATCTCCGAGTTACTTTAACAAACATTCAATAATCTTACGAGTCAAAAAGTCTCGTGTAACCTATACATGAAAAAATGACTGACTTCAGTTCAGTTTGTTACTATTTCCAAAGACTCCATTCATTAATTTTCCCCTAGGAAAAAAAAAAATATATATATATATATATATATATATATAAAAGGGTTTAATGTTTCTGCATTTAAAGCGGAAACATTTTATCTGCCTCACTCACATAAAAGTGAGCGGGTCCCATCATTATTTTCTCTCTCTTCTCTTGATGGTAGGACCCACTCACTTTTATGTGAGTAAGACAGATAAAATATTTCTTCCTCTCAGAAACATTAAACCCATATATATATTAAAAATTTTCTCATTCTATTTGACTGCATTGAATTGTTTTCTGGCCTGTATTCTGAAACAATGAATATCGGTGGTGGAGGAAAGAACAAGAAGAGAGAAGTAAAAGAGGCCATAGTACAGTCATGGAAGGACAAGAAGGAAGTTGCTGATAAGGAAGAAGATGACCTGAGTAAGGACATTGAAAACCTCAAAACATGGGTACCTACTTCCCTTTTACTTTCTTCTAACTACCAAGTTTCCTTCAATAATCTATAGGCTTTTTGAACAAACCCATGATTCTTCTCAAGAACTCAAGAAAAGTTTTTTGACCCTGCATTATTTTCACAGGTTGATATGATGCAATCCATGAACAATCAGCAGGTGAAGGAATACCTCCAGAACAGACCTGATGACTTGAAGAAGATCAAAACATGCCAAAAGAGCCGTAAGAACAAGACAAAGGTAAGAGAAAGGATTACAAATTTGTAGGGTATAATTTTTTTGGCCCTTTTAATGCACTTGATGAGGGTGAGGCTTGGGATAGTGGTCATAGGTTGTGAATATCTATCCCTCCCCAAACTTCACCCAGTGAAAGCCACATTCCCTGAGCCGCCCTTTTTTATTGAGAAAATGATAGAAAATACCATTTGAATTACAAAAACCCCCCAAAAATGTCTACTAAATTAGCAAAATGACAAATAGGTAATCCGGTAGGAATCTAGTATTTTAAAATTTGGTTGTTAACAACTTTAGGATAACAATTAGCAACTTGGATATAAAAAGTGACAACTTGGGAAACTCATATTGTTAATCTATATACCCATGTTACTAATTTGTATACTTAAGTTGTCAACACCCAAACTTCAAAATTCTCAGATTCCTACTAAATTACCTATTTGTCATTTTGCTAATTTAGTAGACATTTTGAGATTTTTGTAGTTCAAATGGTATTTATCTGTTATTTTTCCCTTTTTATTTGCACTAGATGTTCAATCAGATGAGTTTTATACTGCAGATTCAGTGTGCTGGGAAGTCCAAATCTTCAGCTTATAGTGGAATATTGGCTTCAGTTTGGAAGTTCCACAAGGACTAGAATCCATAAGGCAATCAATCACCTCCTATATCTTCACTCTCTTCATTAGATCCCCTACATTCAAGATTATTGATCAACTAACAATCTTTTTTAGGTTGAATCTATCCAAAAATGTCTTTTTCATGACTGTAGTAATAGCTTAGATATCTGCTGCATTAGGTGTCTGCTAAAGTTTTCTGCACTAGGCCATATTCACCCAAGAATTTTAAGGAGGGAAAAGTTTCAGAAAAGAAAATTACCTTATTAATAAATAAAATAAATTATGGAAAAAATACCAGGGGCCCCACGATCCTCGTACGACTTCATAATAGAGATAAACTATGGGCGGTTACAGAAAATTGTGGCAATATAATGATGACATTAAAGCTGAAGCAGGAAGCTATATAGTCTAAGGTTTTAACGGAACTGGGTTGAGTGAAAGGGAAAGAAATAATTACAGTCCTTAAGATCTTTTAACTTATATTTTCTTATTAAGTTTGAGTCCTTCCATGTAGTTTTCCCTAAATTAAAGGTATGAAGATCTAAAGCATTGACAGTGTAATCTTGGACCTTCTATATTGCATGATTGCATTAGAAATGCAGTTAATATTACTTTCATCTGAAAACTGAGAAAAGTTTTCACATCCCAATTTTTCATATGTACACTTTGAAAACGATACATCATTGACATAAACAAATTTTATATTGTAAAGCTGGATTCACCAGGAGGGGTTAAAGGTAAAACAAGGAACTAAAAGAAATACCTTATGATTTTTTACCGTGTGAGTTGAGCCTGCTATGTGATCTAATTCTATAACTTTCCTTTGTAAAACAAGAAATTAGCCTCTATACTGCCTGTCCAACCAGAATTCAAGGCATCACCAACATGAAGTCCTACAATTTCAGCCAAAAAAACTCAACCTAGCCCCCTTGAATTTCTTCCACCCCTCCTGCTAACAGCTTCACATAACCGACACGGTAGCGTGTCAAGGCTCAATGCTCGAGTTTTTCCATAGTTGCCCAACACACCACACCTTCTCCATGCATGGTATTCTGCATATGCCGCTGGGTCATTAGCTAGGGCCTTCACATAAGAAGCCAATTCCTCCAACGACCTGAACTTTGTACCGTCTATTATCGAATGTGGAGGGACAAAATCCATGACATTTGGTGCGCCAAAATAAATAGGAACTGCACCAGAGTCTAAGGCATAGAATAGCTTCTCCGTCACATAACTATCTGTCCAAGTGTTTTCAATTGCAAGAACAAATTTGTAGTGAGACATGGCGCAGTGTAAATGATCCCACCATTTTGGGGTAACATTGGCATCGCTTGCACACTCGGGGTAAAGGGATAGAGCCATGTCAAGACCACCAACATTATTTAGGCACTTCCCAAATGAATGGTGAGGTAGCAAACTGAGGAGTTTCTTGGCAAGTTCATTCCTTTTAGAAAGGCATCGCGATGAAGACCAATAGACAAGTATATCCTAGAAATGAAAAATTGGGCCAAGTTACAACAAGATCCTACTCTTGACATTCTGATTCAGTCTCATATGGCATATTACTTACATTGTCTTTATGAGGTGAGACATGGTAGTTTCGACCATTGTGAAACAGAGAACCGGCATAGGTTGACTGGACATCATCTCCAGCATGGTAACTGACATACAGATCTTCTCGACCTGATCGCTTCCTCCCAGCTTCAAGATCCATGTACACACGAAGTGGTTCTCCCATACGTCTCTGAAATAAAAAAGAAGGCATGAAAAAGTGAAGCAAGTGGAATCTCATATGGTGCATTATTATCAACAAAATAAAGTCCTGAAAGCCCACTATGAAATGAGAGAAGCATTTATGAAGGCAAGTGATTATGTTACACATCTCTAACTGGCAAGAACAGCAGAATTACTCCATCGGGAGGCAATCAATCAATAAATAAAGGCAAAATTAAGACCTTAAATACATAAAGGCTCAACCTCCAGGAGATTCTCAATCATTAGATTGCATGTATCATGTGACAGACAACAGAAAGGAATTTCTACAATTGCAACTTCCACACCTGCTGAAGTGAGCATTTTAGATAAGCCAGTAACTTTATAGCGGTTCTAAATATCAGTCAATAATCTCTGGTCAAGAAGATGATCAATGCAGGCAACAAAAGCTTAACATTCGTAAGTAAAACAACACTATCCATGGTTACGTCCTATGGCAATTAGAAAGATAGATAGCTGTTATTGAACAATAATGGGGTCCACAGCTCTTAAAAATTTCACTGACAAAACATTCAGTACCTGACAGTTTACTTTGGAATTCCATTTTTCATGAGTATAACTGAACCAGCAACATCTTACAAAAAGAATTCAAGGATACATAGCAGCTGTGAACTCTTTTACTTGATTTCTCTAAGTAATTAAAATTCCAAGTAATCCACACTTCCATTAAAATTTTCCTTCACTATGCTATTATAATACTTAACACTCAGTTTTAAGCCAACTTATAAATCAAATTTACTAATATTTATCCCCTCAATTCCTTTAAGGTACATGTCATAGATCATCACCATCAAAATGTCCTGCATCAAGTTTTTTGGCCAATAAATTTCCTACATCTTTACATTCATGCAATACACATAGAAATTAAGGGTTGACGACAGTAGCATCTTCAGAGTGATTATGCCAGGATAATTATGTGCAATGTAATTCCAGTGAGTGAGGACCCAGATGAAGAAACAAGCTTCTTAATTGTTAACACTCACTTAAACTTCATCCACAAGAATATAAACATTAGAATCAAACCTGCATGTGTTCTTCAGCTCAACAAAAAAAACAAATCATCATCCCACCCAGGATAGGAGTCCAGCAGACCAATGAACTAAGAAGTACCAATATCTGATAGTGACTCATATGGGTAAACAGTACGGTATGGACAAATCTCATATAAATATGAACTCTAAAGATAAAATCATTAGACAAACAACTGAATGTGTATAATTCAAAAAAATCTGAGGATCAGCAAGAACTGGTTTCAATAGAAGCACCACTGATCCTACTCAGACACGGGAAGCACAAAACAAGACGCATATAATTAATGAATATAATTTGAAGGATCGTGTTATGTAGACTGTAGAGAATTGGACACATGTTAGACCCCCACAAGTAAAACAACCAAAAGTCCAAAAGCTTATTGTCTAAAGAGATCACTTCATCGTTTGCACTATCACTAAGTCATGATTATTGCTCTTGTTAGACATTCAATCTCTTATTCCACATCAAAATATTTTGATGGCAAAGAAACCCAGCATATCTACTTCAAGCTAAACTGATAAAAAAAACAACAAAAAAAACGTTTTCAATCAAAGACCTACCAGAAACGGAGGCGACGTAGTTTCAAACAATAACGCGTCAGGCTTGTCCGCAAGAACCGGCGATTTAGTCCACAAACAGCTCAATCCACATGGGCAGGAGTACAAATTATCTAAATTATCGGGAATCCAAGTCCACCCTTTCACCAAAACGCTGACATGCTTCAACTTCAAGCCCTCACATTTCGAAGCACTTCCAATCTCTTGCAAAGGGGAAGGACCCATTGACTTATTATCATATCTGTCCCTGAACCTAGAACAAGCCACTCGAGAATCCCATTTTCTGAAGGCACCCACCAGATCGGAAAAGTCTTCCGGTGATGCTTTGATCTCTGAATTTACGGGATCGTTGAGAGATTGGCGTGAAAGTGATAGAGAGGGAGACTGGAGGAAACCGAAGAAGATAAAGAAGAAACTGAAACCAAGTATTAATGCAACGGTGATGGTGTTAATGGGTTTCTGCGACATGGTGGCGAGGACGAGATCGAGATTGGAATTGGAATATGTTAAGCCTTCTCTCTGCTTTGGAAAGCAGAAAATGCGAGAGAATGGACCAGAAGATGCATGAGAACGAGTCCAAGGAGTCGTGTCCAAAGACAGCGTTCTAACTTCTAATCTACCTCGTCGTTGCTATTGCTGTCAGTTTGGTAAATAGCCTTCTCCCACAACAGGACAGAAAGACTGACACTGAATATATTTATTTTAGGGTCAACGTGAAAAAAATATACATGATCAAAACAGCGTCCAGTGACCAGTGTTTTTTGTGAGGTACAAAAGTACACACGTGGTTATAAATTAAGTGTAAAAATACTGTTTGATCGTTAAGTTTGATTTTTTTTACTTTCAAATGTGCAAAAATACACATGTGCTTTAGCAAAAAAAGCACCTAACACCAAGTATTTTTTTATTTAATAATTTTATTTTAATTAAAGGAAAATTATTATTTTTCTAAGTATAATTCCTAAAAAATTAAATTTTTTATTTCCATAATTTAATTTCTTTTTTTTAAATCCTTATTAAATTTTCTTATTAAATTTATGTAGTTCGGGAAAAAATTAAATAAATTTTTTATATTTTTTGGATTTTAAAATTATCGGTTAGAAAATAATTTGTAAAAATGCTGTATAGACAAATTAAAATCGTTAACCTAGTATGGAAATTCTACAAATTGTTTCCTTTAGTTGAAGCTCAAAAACATAATCAATTAATTATGTAGTTAGGGCGCACAATTTGATATTACTGAGTAACGTAAAGCATTCATTAAATTCTATTGAATAATTAAATTCTCATTTAATTTTATTATTTTTTTTACCACTATCTTAACTTCTTATGTGTTATTTAAACTTAAATTTAAAAGAAGCTTAATAACTTGCTTAAGAATTAGTTATATTCTTCATTGAATAATTATTCTTATTTATTTTTTATTTATTTTTTTGAATAATTTTATATTTGAAATTATTTTGGAAAAAGATAAAATATTAATACATGCAGGAGAAACTCGCTCAAATGATTAAAAAAAAGATTTTTTTTTTTAAATGAAAATTGACCATCGAAGGGCAATTCTTGAAAATTGACATTGCAAAGGAAATTTAATAAGAAAATTTAATAAGGATTTAAAAAAAAAATTAATTATGGAAATAAAAAATTTAATTTTCTAGGAATTATACTTAGAGAAATAATAATTTTTCTTTAATTAAAATAAAATTATTAAATTAAAAAAAAATACTTAGTGTTAGGTGCTCTTTTTGATAAAGCACATGTGTATTTTTGCACCTTTGAAAGTAAAAAAAATCAAACTTAACGGTCAAACGGTATTTTTGCACCTAATTTATAACCACGTGTGTACTTTTGCACCTCAAAAAAACACTTGTCACTGGACGCTCCTCTGACCAAAGCACATGTGTATTTTTGCACCTTAACCCTTTATTTTATGGGAAAATATTATTGTGGGAGAAAAAATATTAAAAAACTCTCAACCCTAAAATCTCATATAAAAAAACAGTCACTCCAAACTTTTTTATATAATTCTTTTTATAAAAAAGTCTCATTGTTAAAATATTTTTTCATATTGTTAAAATAACTTTATTAATTATTAAAATGTTCATATAAAAATGTCGTTATCAAAATGTCTTGAAATTGTGTCAAATGGCTTTTTATATTGCCAAAAATCCTTCAGGTTTCTAAAATTCTACACGCTGGAGAAAAAACTCAGAGAATTTTTGATAATATAAAAAGTCATTTTGACAACATTAAAAGTTATTTTAACAATGAGATTTTTATACAAACATTTGAACAACATGAAAAGTTATTTTAACAACATTACTTTTTTTATATTGAAATTTTGTAGCTTATTCACAATTAATATTAAATGAAAGAATTTAGAGTTGGAAATTTTTTAATATTTTTTTCACCTAGTGATTTCACTGATATTCCCTATTTTTATTGATACAAGTGGAAATTGCAAAAAAAAAAAAAAAAATACTTGAGTTGTTAATTTAATTGAGACCGTCTCATATGTTTTAAATTTTTTTAAATAAAAGTAGTTAATCTGAACAATTGAGTTATTAATATGCATACTATTCTCGTATAGATTTTAATAACTCAACTATTTATATTGATGATTATAGTATAAATATTATATTGATGATTATAGTATAAATATCATCAACTCAAATATTGATAACTTTTGCTTGAATTTTAAAAAAAAAATATATATGAGATTGCTCAAAGCTTCAATGAGCTCTATTTACAACTTTAGAATACATATTGATGAGATTGTTAGAGCTTTGGTAGCCGCCAGCAAGAGAGCGTGAGGATTTTTTTTGAAAAAAGGTAGTTATATAATTTCCTACATTTGTCTAAATTTCAAAACTTTAAATCAATCAATTTTGAAATTATTGAAATTCTAACACTCTTATTTATTTTTTACTTATGCTGACAGTATTTTTCTTTCATTTTTTTATTTATTTTACCCAACAAAAAATGGTCAGGCAAAACAAAAAAAAAACCTTACTATATGATGGAATTTTAATTTCAATCCACGTAATTTCAACTTATTGTTTGTAGTCCCCATAATTCAATGAATAGTTGGTTGAATTAACATTATTAAGTACAAGGACCTAATCTAAAACTCTTTAAAAGTATAAGGTTATTCCTATTAAAAAAAGAAGAAGAAGAAGAAGAAGAGGGTTATTATTGGCGTAATACCTGCAATTGCTTAAAAAAAATCATAGGTTATAGGTAATTTTGAGTTAATATAAATACAAACTAAATTAAAGATATTAAACATTAAAAAAAATTGTTATTTAAGAAAAATTATTTTTTATTTTGTGATTTGAATTTAAAAATTAAAATTAAACTAATATCATCAAGTTTAAAGTCCCACTCTCAATCCCATTGAACAAATCCCTCCTTAAATAAAATAGCGGATTTGTTTTGGTTAGAAATATACAAGTCTTCAATACACTTTATTTTCTAGATTTATAATTTATTTTTGAACCCCCATATGCAATGCAAGTAATCTTTTAAGAGAAAATCTCCTCGGCGCTTAAGTTACCAAAATATTATAAAAAAAGATTTTAAAAAAGTCACATGTCAAAAAAAGCTCTAAGACATTTTCTGATATTATTTCAAGAAACATTGAGATAACTATATCAATACATAATTAACAACTAAATTAGTACAATTAATAACTATATCTAACAACTAAATGAGTACTTATTAACAACTATATCAATTTCCGTTAACAACTATATCAGTACCAGTTAACAACTACGTTTTCTAAAATAATATCAAAAAATGCCCTAAGAACTTATTTAACATGTGACTTTTCTTTGAACTTTTTTGATAATATTTTTGTAACTTGGGTATTGATGGGGATTTTCCCATCTTTCAATGCATACACATTGCATCTCTTTCCCAATTCTGTAATAATGCCTTGTGTTCCATGGCTCGCACCATTCAACATTCTTGTCTGGCTCAATGGGAAGATTGGATAATGCTGCATCAATTCCTTCAATCTTCTCAGAAATCTCCGGTAAAATATTTTACTCTTAATATTATAAATATTTAAGTCTCTATTTCAATTATAATGGTTTTTTTCTCACAGCTACTTTAAAAATTGTGTCATCGTCCAGTCAGTAAAAAAAGTTAAATTAACGGTCAAATGATATTTTTGGCCCAACCACATGTATTTTTACAGTTAAAAAAAGTATTTGATGTTAGGTGCTCTTTGGGCCAAACCACATGTGTATTTTTGTACATTTGAAAGCCACGTCACCATCCAATTAACAAAAAAAAAAATCAAACTTAACGGTTAAACAAAATTTTTTCACCTAATTTGTAATCATGTAGTCACTTTTACATATAGAAAAACAGTTGGTGTTGAGCGTTATCGGAAAAGAAATATATATGCATTTTTGCACCTTAACTCTAAAATTAAAGTAAGGGTAAAGGTACAAAAATACCCATGAACTTTTACTCAAAGTACATCCAGCACCATATGCTTTTTTTTGTGTGTGCAAAAGTACACATAAACTCTTAAAATCATAGCAAAAATCCCTTTCCATCAAAGTACATTAACAAAGGTTACTTTTTTTGTGGGCCCCATATTATTAAAAAAATAATAAAAAATGGTCTAGGCTTTTAATTTCCTTTACTGCCCTTTCTTCTCTGATCAATCGCGAATCATCATCATTCACCAGAATCCTTCTTAGATTTCGGCGACAGCTCTTGCCCTCTATAACCCAGCGATTTCTGCTTTCTTCGTTCCCAGTACCAGACCCAAGCTGATGCTTTCTGATTTCGCACTAGTTTACCTTAGCAATCTCTTCGATTTCTCCATATCTCTGACCCATCGATCGTTGATGAGCAGTGAAATCCTCATTTCCAACATACTCATTTTCTAATTTCAGCCTCTCTAAGCCTTTAGCTTCCGATGAATGCCCCGATGGCTTAGCTTGAATGCAACCCATAACTTAAGGTTTCGATCTGACGCGTGATTGATCCTTCCCCTTACACTTTGCAGATTTGAAAATTGTAAATAACCCTAACGTTTCTTCGACTCTTCGACTTCGTTCAGTGACAATTATGATTGTTATCGAGGTTAGACGCATGGCCGCTGAGTTTTCAAAGGTCCCCCACCAACTATCGATAGCATTGGTGTTTATATTTTTCCACAAAGTGAAAGGTGTGTTTTCTTGTTGATTTCTTCATACCATAGTTCTATTCAAATTTACTAATATGAGCAGGGTCGTTGGTTGATCAATGATGAGAAGGTGTTTGATGGGGTGATGAGCGATGTGACCGAGTGAGATCTGGCTCTCAGGGCAATCATCGAACACAACGTGGAGCTCCTCATATTTTCTTCCCGAGTATTTCCCACGCACATTCGCATGTATTTATATACAAGACTGATGCTTCATTTTTGCATTGTAGAAAGTTGTATATGTTAATTTATCTGCTTTTTCATACCATGTTCAACTTTCCTTGGGCGGGGTCTGAGAAATTGTTTCTGAGACGACTTTTCTCACATAGCCGATAACAGTTTGTGGTTTAATTCTTCTCGTGCTGTTTCGATTCATTGATGCAGGAGTGTAATCGTTGTCAATAGAAACAATGATAAAGGTAATATTCAACCTAGATCGATTGTTTTTTTAGTGGCAATGTAGAAGCAAATGATGATGAATTGAGTGATGAATCGAAGGTTTGGAGGGAGAGGGGCTTTCTGTTGATTTTTGGGGGTATTTTAGTATTTTCAATCTGTAACTAACGTCAGTTAAGCAAATTTAACGAAGATGATATTTTTGCTCTAATTTTAAGAGTTTATGTGTACTTTTGCACAAAAAAAACATATGGTGCTGGGTGCACTTTGAGTAAAAATTCATGGGTATTTTTGCACCTTTACCCTTAAAGTAATTATAAAAAAAAAACTAAGGGTTAAGGTGTGAAAATGCACATATGTTTTACTCTGAGAAGCGTCTAACATCAAATGTTTTTTTAGGCATAAAAGTAACTACATGGCTACAAATTAGGTGTAAAGTACTGTTAGACCAATAAGTTTAACTTTTTTAGTTGACTAGACGATGACATGATTTTTAAATGTGTAAAAATACGTATGTGATTTGGTTAAAAGAGTACCCAACACCAAATTTTTTTTTTAATTGAAAAAATCACAACCTGTCCAGTAATTCTTTATCTCGTTGTCCGTTCTTCCTAGTAATCTCCCTGCTATCAGTGACCACCTACACTCCACATTTATATACATATCCATTAATTGAAAACCCCTAAACCAACTACTCACTACTCCATATTTAACTTCTTTATTGGTCTAAGCAATATAATCTCGTCAAGAAGCAAGTCCATTGGCATCTATGAGGGAGTGTAACGACATGTTTTAAAAGTAACGATCATACTTTTAGATCTCATTTCACATTTTAAGCTATTAATTAGCTGATCTATTACTAATCACTACTATAAAAAATGTCTTTAACTTTCCTTTTTTTACACGTTAAACATCCTTTAATAAGGGATGCCTATTCAGGGGCATAATAAATCAAACTTACGGTGTCCTAAAAAAGTTAGGACGCTATAAGTGATGGTTACAGTTTCTCCAATAAATAAGGACGCCATATTGTGTTTGAAAAAAAAAACTCAAACCTTAGGTTTGGGGGTTGGCTGTGGAAGAAAAATAGGGCGTAGAAGAAGAAACAACAAGAGCTTCCAAATCAACCCGAAATGATATAATCATAACAAAAATAATTGAACCTAATATAATCAAAACCCAAAATGACTAAAAAATCAAGGAGACTTCCTAATTTGTGAAAATTGGTGTTCAACCCTCTTAGATGTAAAAAAATCAACAAGAGTCACAGATCTAATATATCAACTATCAACATTAAAATCAACAAGAGTCGCAAATCCAACTATTGATAGTAAAATTTCAATGTAAGTATTTTGTTAATAAAATTAGCAGAATTAGAAAATGAAAAATCTTACAAAATTAGCAGAATCAGATCAAAGATGAAGGAGGAGGAGAGATCGAAGATTGTGCAACAACACCGACGTCTTCTCAAAACCCATGCTTTTGTAGCCAACTCTTCCGTAGAAAGAGGATATGAAGGTGGAAGCTCACCACTTTGCCGTCAATAGAGGGAGCTTGATTCAACGGAGATCCTGCAACTCCAAACGGTGTTGAAGATTTCAAATATGCGATTCCTTCTTCTCCATTGTTTACAGTAGTGAGAGTAACGAATAGGAAGATGTTGTTTATGGTCGTGTTGGGCACGACTCCGTCTGTGGAGGTGTTAGGATTGAGATGATGGACAGTGAAGATGATGAACGAAGTTGGGAGAGTGAACAAATGACTTTGAGCGATTGAAATGACTGGGACTATAACTCCTTATTGTCATGTCATATTTTGACACACACACCTAAAAAAAAAAAAGTCACGGGATGCACGGATTGAAATGGCTTTGGTGTCCTAAAATATATTTACAACACCAAAACTTGTACTTTTGGTGTCTTAAAAAAATTTAGAATGTCAAAAGCAGTGTTTTATGGCGCCATAATTTTCAATTGCCACCTATATTACCAAATTTCCCTTCTTTTGAATTACCTTTGGCATCCTAAAATATATTAGGACGCTTTAAGTACTACTTTTGGTGTCTTAAATAAATTTAGGAGACCAAAAGCAATGCTTTATGGTGTTAGAATTTTGTTTGCCGCCCATATTTCCAAATTTTCCCTTTTTTGAGCCACTTTTGGCATCTTAAAATTATATTATATTAAGACGCCTTAAGTACTATTTTTGGCATCTTAAATAAATTTAGGATATAAAAAGCAGTGTTCTATGACACTTTTAGCATCCTAAAATAATATTAGGATGCTATAAGTACATTTTTTGCGTCCAAAAAATTAAATTGATGTCTAATATGTCAAATTTTCTCTAAATAATTACAAAAATACCACCGTTTTCATATTTTTCTTCCCTTTTTAAAAAATGGACATCCTTTAAAAAAGTAATATCCATTTTTTTTTAGTAATGAAAACGCTGTATCTTTAGTTTTTAGCTAGAAAATCAAATCAAAGATTGATATACATATACAGATTCAAAAGAAGTTGACTACGCGAGAAAGAAGAGAGGAGAAGGAGGTGGAGGGGATAAATGATGATGAAGAGTTTGGAGCTTACTTGTTGCCAAGGAGGCTATGGAACTTGATGATGAGCTCATCTTCTTTCTTCATTAAAGTTGCCGCATGCATTTGAGGTTGGGGCGGAGGTAGTTGATTCACAGAGGCGGCAGCTCTTGCCACAACGGAGGAGTCCAACGCCTTGGAAAGAGAGCACTAGCAGCCCTCGCCGTGAGCTCGAATATAAGCAACGAGGCGATTGTCTTCTTCTTCCTTGGTCCATGCTCCTTTGTTAGTGTGAGCTTTCTCGCAGCAAGGAGACCTTCCCATGTTTGGCTTCTGCAACACAAAAGCTAGGCCTTGCAAGGGGAGCTTTATATATTGAGTTTTATTTATTTATTTATTTTTTTTGCTCGGAATATAATGAGTTTTATTTGACGCAGAGAAAGGAGAGATATATAGTAATAATTACAATATAATATAAAATCAAACCAAGGATTGAAATGGTATTTTTATACCTAAAAAAAAATATTTGTTGTTGGACGCTCTTTTGGTCAAACTACATCTGTATTTTTGTATCTTTAAAAGTCATATCATCGTCCATACAAGAAAAAAAGAAGTTAAACTTAACGGTTAAATGGTATTTTTGTACCTAACTTATTACCATGTAATCACTTTTACACCAAAAAAAAAAACTCTTGATATTAAGCGTTCTTGAAGATAAAGCATATATGCATTTTTTAACCTTAATCCAAAAACCAAAATTAATAGTCAAGTAAAGGTTTAGATGGATGAAAATAAAATCCTAAAATATAGAGGGGTTTCTATAACATCTTTTTCAATTTTAAGAAAGGGTTATATGAATTTTTAAAATAGATGGAAAGTGTATATAATTATATAATTAAAGTAAAACAAAATTTTTGACATTGTCATTTTTATTTTTTTTTTATACACACACAATATATATACACCTACATACACCCACAAACACACACACATATGGCTTGGAAGATGTTTTGGGCCTTACATTAGACTATAAGAAGGCCCTTAAACGGAGGTCAGATCCGGAACTAATCGTCGCCAGTTGAGTACTGCGAGTGCGCTTTTCTTTTCTAGAACGATCTCTCGTCGGCGGGATCTTGTCGCGGTTCTTGAGGTTGAGGCTTCAACCCTTCAGGTAATTCCTATCTCTAACCTTAGGAACGTTTTAATTTTTTGTCATCCAGTTTCCCCCAATTATGGGACTCTGAACGTATTTTGCCCTTTGATTTTGTCGTGGATTACATTTCGATTATTCAACTCTCTAGCAATAGAGATTAGGTCTTTGATTCCTTAGGAAGCGTCTTCTGATTCGTTTAATGTATCCAAAACCCTATTCCCCAATCCAATGACAAGCAAAACTCCAGAATTATAAATATTTTGAGTATGTCATTAGTATTAGATGTTATGAGATATTAGAATTAATAGATGAAGATTACTATTATTAGATATTATGAGATATCAGGATTAGTATTATGAGAGACGAAGATTAATATTATTAGATATTATGAGAAATTGAACGAGTGTTTGGTAAACCACCATCAGAAGCCATTTTCGCCTAATCCAAACATATACTAAGATTAAGATTAATATTATTGGGTATTATGATATATTAGGATTAATATTATGAGATTAAAATTAATATCAGAGATTTGAATAAGATAATTGTAGATTACCTGTGACCTATAGATAAGGGTAATCACTAATCAGTTTTATTTTCTCATGCTTGAACTCTTGAATTATTAGCAATTCCAGTTTCTCTTCTATGACTTTCTATCCTTCCCTCTTTCTCCTTTCTATCCTTTCTTTTAATAAATTGTCCCGCTCTCAGGCTCCGTGGTGGTACAGCTTCACAGCAGATCCATATACAGCCATGTCTGCAAACACAAGTTGCGATGTTTACATAGGTCAGGCCCCTATTTCTTTTCCTGTTGTCCTCACACCATTGAATAATACCATATACAGCCATGTCTGATGATATCGTGTGTTTTCTTTTCCTATCTCTGGGCTTAGGAACTTTTTAATCAGGAAATAACTTTTAAAAATCTTTTTTCTCTTTTGATATTAAAAGAGACTTTGCGTGTGATCTGTCTGCTGCTTGCCAAATAAATTGCAAGTGTTTTTATATTGTCCTTCTGGATGTTAACATGGGTGATATTGGCTTGAAAGATTATTTTTATCCGTGTATGGTTTGAATTTGGATCTAATTAACACTCCAAGCTTAAGTTTCAGCTTTGTCAAGAAAACTTCGGCGAAATTCAGATTGTAACTTTTGTCCTTTATTTACATATAAAGTTTCCATTTTTATTCAATTATGTTTTAATTCATGGATGTAGAGTAGCATGTAATTTGAGGGGTATTATAGTGTATCTAAAACATGGTATTTCAAGAACCTTTTGAGACTTTATTATTTTACCAATACTAGTGTTAAGGGCTTTCAGATTATCTGAAAGTATAGCCAACTTATACATATGCAGATCTGATTTGGTTCTTTCTTTTCAACTCAGGCAATCTAGATGAGAGGGTCACGGAGAGGATCTTATATGATATATTAATTCAAGCAGGACGAGTGGTGCACCTGCATATTCCTAGAGATAAGGAATCTGATAAACCTAAAGGGTTCGCTTTTGCAGAATATGAAAGTGAGGAGATTGCAGATTATGCTATCAAGCTTTTCTCAGGCCTTGTGACACTCTACAAGAGAACACTGAAGTTTGCGGTCCGTTCTTTACCTCCTGTTGATACTTGGATTTTGTTAACTTATTTCCATTTTTTGAATTTGTCATAGTTGATGGGAACCTCAAAAAAACCTTAATTGTCATGTGAAATTATAGTATTGGCTATAGCTGAATGTATAACAGTTCCATAGGCTTGTCTGCTGAACTGTGTTGTATATCACTGATTTTTCATAACTCCTGATTGGATTTATGAATGAAATTTTTTGTCTACTAATGTACAGAAATCTGGCCAAGACAAAGCTACTCCAAATGGTTCTGCAGTCGCTACACCGGCATCAAATTCTTCTAACCGGTCAAGGCCCCACCCTGTGCCAATAAATACTACCGAAATTTCTCCGCATTCTGCTAGGTTACTAACACCTAGCCGAATTTCAGATTACCCAGTCAATTACTCCCAAGGTAATATATTTGCTTTACTTTCCCAACTTATTTTTTTTCTTGGTAGACTTTTTTTCCCCCCACAGAGAAGTTTTATTACCAGAACATAATTCAAGATTACTAAACTACTGTTTTCCCCCTTAAATTCCTTCAACTTTTATTTCCAGTTACCCGCCAAGTAGTTGACCAATCTAGTGAGCATGGATCTCTCTACAATAACAACGATTATGAAAACAGCCGGAGAGTTTTTGAGCCGACATTGGATAGCTTTAGCCGGTATGGGTCACGCCGTTATGATACAAATAACCCAATCCCTTTCCCACATTACTAATATTCCCAGAAAGATCTGTGGGGAGTTAAAGTTTGCCCTCCCCTAAATGTAATTAGTGTGAGTAGTACTTGACTAGTTGTGCATCTTTGTACCATGTATGTAAATGGGAAATATTCCGTAATTAGAAGATGCTGCTTGATATTAGTAAAGCCATTAATGTAGGTGCCCCTGATAATCTGATATATACTTATTGTGTACTACGTTATTAAGGAAGGCTAGGTATTTATTCATCAGTTTAATTATTTTGGTTTTCTTCCTCATTAGGGAAGAACACTCCTTAAGTAGGTTAAACTCTGGGATGAAGTACGAATTTCTCATTGTAAGGGTTAAGTTATACTTTTGTATTTGGATATTTCTGGATTGTGAGAGCTATAGAAAATGTTTCTCTAGTTTAACTCACAGGTTTAATTTAATTCTATGTGGTATTCTTTTCTAATCACTTTTAACTGAGGTTTATTTGCCTGCTTTATTTTTATATATTAATCTTTTTACAAATCATTCCACCATGTATTAAGGATAATTTGGTAAATTGCTATTATATCTTTTTCCTTCCTATCATATTTTCATTCTTCAAAGCATAGTGATTCCCGATTTGATTGTATTTAAATAATATTTTATTCCACCCGCATACTTTTGTTCATTCCATTTCTTAACTCCGCCTATATTTTATAGCCGGTGCCAAGCCCAGACATGTCAAATATTTTTTGATCATGGATCAACAAAGAAATTGTGCTAATGAGGTTATAGAACGAGATCTTTTTATTAATAATTTATCTAAAGATCTGATTTTTGACAAAGTTGTTGTGTGATCCATATAGCCGAGGAGAAAATGTTGAGGAGACTCAACAAACCTATTGGAACTCACCAATCTCCCTAGTATGGAATAGAGTCATAAAGCCTGCCAGCATATTTATGACAAGTTGGCAACAGCTAGAAAGTGATGTTGTGGAGACTTAACAAACCTATTGGCCCCCTTTATTTTAGCTAGCTAACTCAATTAAATAATAAAACTGACTCCTAATAATATTCATTTAAACTAATTCAAATTTTAGTGTTCCTTAGTTTTCTCCTCTAATAGGTTAGTGGTTTGTTATGCTGACTAGGGAGGATCCTATTACAGATTTTGTATGTTTTTGGTCTCCCCAAAGTATATTACATCGTGAAGAAATGACATTGGGAGAAAAGATTTAGCTGTTATGCTGACTAGGGTGGCATGAATAACATTTGTTGTATGATATTGGCTAAAACTTTGATAACTGTCATGATCTTGGCGCGCTATGATCTTGAAAAGCAGTCATGGTGCAGAAATAATTGCGATCATCCAAGGACTACAAATATGTTGGAATAGAGGATATAGGAATGTTAAAGTGTTATCTGATTGTATTGAGGCTGAAAATATATTGACTAAGGATTGTGATTACACTTAACCCTGTAGAGACAATATTGATAACGCCAGATTATGGTTGTTTGGAGCTGGCAGGTTTTGATTAGTCATATTCCTAAGAAATATAACAACTTAGCTGACTATTTAGCTAAGATAGCTCACAATATCATAGGTAATTTCACGTTTTTTCATCACCCACCACTTTCTTATTAGGAAATGTAGATTGTAGCACCCCAATTTTTCTTTGTTTTTTTGACTCTCGAGTTATTAATGAATTCTATGTTTTTTTTAAAAAAAAAAAAAACACACACACACACACACGTGGCTTTTACATGAGGAGATTACTTATCTGCCGGCAAATGTACTTTTCAATAGTGGCCGATGAATCCTTTTAGTACTGTCCATGTCTTCAGGAAAAAGCTATGTTTGATGAAGGATTCACAAACAATGACATCTGTTCAGAAGTTAAGACTTTTCAAAGCTACCAGAAATAATTGAATTTTTACATTAAATTTTAAAAGTATATAAAAATTTAAATTAACTCACGAACAATAAAAAGGTACTTACATTCATTTTTTTTTGCCAGCTAGTTACATTCATACTAGGTTTTCAAAAAAATGATGTTCAAATCAAAATATTATTTTTATGAATTATGAAGAATTATACAATTTCTGGCCCATATATTTGTTGAAGAGATTATTAAACACATAAATTGAAAAGTTTAAATCTCAAATATGATAAAAAAAAAAGTTAAAAAATATGAGTGTTAAACTAAAATATATTAAATACATAAGTTAAAAAATTTTGAATCTCGAATATGATATAAATTTTAAAAGTTTGAGCATTAAATTTTTGTTGGTGATAATCTTCAAAATAACATTTATATAAAAGAAGGATATTTTGGTCTAAAACATGTAAGCAAACGGTTAATTAATATTTTTTCAGTGAGAGTATCAAATTTGATCGACCTAAAATGAAAATGAGATTATTAGTATCAATTTCACACGCAAACTATTAAATAATTTTCCCCTCCATATGATATCTATAGACAAAAACAATCGTGGTGGTTTGTTGGAAAAAAATCTTAATTTTTCAGTATACAAAAATTTGAATTTTTTCATAATAAAGGATCATTTTCATTTTTTTTTCCTGCAAACATAATTTAAATCAAATATGCTCTCTTTAAGATTTTAGTGTGTAAATACAAATTTCAGTTCTGTCATTAATTTTGTTGAGACCCGATTTATTAATTGTCAAAAGTTAAATCTTCCTCCATCCGTTAACGTGCATGCGTACATACACATGAAAATTACTTGTAGAGTACATTCGCCTTGTATTTGGACGGAATAAAAAAAAAATATGAGGAAAACTCTCAAGTATAGTAAATTTTTTTTATCATTTTAGGGGGGGAGGGGGGGGGGGGAATTGTATTCTCTCCCCCTGTTTTTTATTTTGTATTTTTTACTTTTCTCTCTCCATATAGGGTTAGACCCGATCTATTAAATTCTTGTTTTCTTAACAAGGTGGTTTTAGTTAGGCTAAATATGGGTGCACATTAGGTGCCAAGCACCTTATGTGCCCCTTAGGTGCCCATCCCTCTATTAGAGGGATGGGCATATTTTTTTTAATTTTTTTTAATTTTTTTATATATTCTATTTATTTATATTTAAATTATATGCTGCTTTCTGGAAAAAAAATTTCACCCAGTATCTCAAATTAATTAGTTTTCAATCCTGCATTTAGTAATATTTATCTGTAATACCAGTATAATGAAAACTAATTAATTTGAGATACTGGATGAAATTTTTTTTTCCAGAAAGCAGCATATAATTTAAATATAAATAAATAGAATATATAAAAAAATTAAAAAAAATATGCCCATCCCTCTAATAGAGGGATGGGCACTTAAGGGGCACATAAGGTGCTTGGCACCTAATGTGCACCTGGCTAAATATGAGAAAAGTGAGAGCATGTTAAAAGAGAATCATCACTAACCCCTCTTGGACTCCCTCTCCACTTAATTTCTCCACTATTAAATGGATAAAAGTGTAAAAATACACATGAGCTTTTTCCTCAGAAGCAAAAATATACATATGTTTTTTTTAGGAGCAAAAATACACATGTGGTTACCATTTTAGAGTAAAAGTCACATCTCACCGTTAAGTCACTATTCACTGTGATAAGAGTGAAAGAGATGAGGTGAACAGTAATGTAACGGCAGTGAACAGTGACTTAACAGTGTGATGTGACTTTTGCTCCAAAATGACAATCACATATGTATTTTTTATCCTAAAAAATGCATGTGTATTTTTGCTCTTAGGAAAAAGCTCATGTATATTTTTGCACCTTAACCTCTATTAAATTGGCTTTTAATGGTTATTCTGGAAAAATATTATTATCATGATATAAAATCTCAACAATTAAAAGACAATCTGATGGTAAAGAAATTAAATGGAGAAGAAGTGAGGACAAGAGATTGGTGGAGAGCAGGCTTTGTTGAGAGAATTTAAGCTAAACACATGAGGCATGTGTTGAAAAAAGCTTATTTCAAGAAACTACTAAGAATAGCTCACCAAAAATAAAGCTATAAACTTTAAATCTATAAAACATTCATTATTAACTTAATGTTGTTTCAACAACTAGGTGTTGAACTTAAATAAATAGAACAAATTGGTAAAAAGTTCCCATTCAAAAAATTCATTGACTAGAATGACCTCAATAAGATTACCAATACTTTATCTGTACAAAGTTTGTATAGTACAAGCACTTTTTATATCAAATTCTACCAATTAAAATTTTCAAATATAGATTTTTCACCTATTGTCCCAAAATATAATCACTTTTTTTTTCTTTATTTTTAAACAAACTAGCTTTTAATATGTTGCACTATTAGTTCTATGTTTATCTTAGTTCCTAATATCTGGTGCTACATCTTCACATTGGGTTTCTCTTATTTTCTCCTTTCTCATTTTCTTCTCATACTCCCATATCAACCGTTAAATTTAAAAAATAAATAAATGGTTCAAATTCAATATTTTATAAAATTATTACTATAAAACTAAATACATAAATTTAAACGCTTAAAATTCAATCTATACAATGTATACACGCAATACAGAAAAAATAAATAAATTTAATATACAAAACATTATGATAAGAATTTTATAAAATATTAAATCTAAACCATTCATTTCATAATCTAAAGGTAAAGATGAGATTATGTGAAGAAAATGAAAAAGGAAAAGGAAAAAAAAAAAACAAGAACATATCATCTTCATGTTCATTGCAACTAGATACAAATAAGACAATTTTAGAGACGCTAACAGGTCATAAAATAATTATTCAAACATATTTTAATTTAAAAAATTCATTTCTTATACGGTCAATACAAATATAAATCATATTATACTATATAACTTTTATCCTATATTTTGTGTTTGTATAAGTCATATTAAAAAAAAACAAAAAGTTACTTGATGGGCTGGTCCAATCAAGACTAGCCTATGGTCCAACCCAAACATCTATCTGACTCTTAAAAAAAGAGAACTGGTCCAAAATTAGTGGAAATCCGATTTAAACTGATTATCTTTATTTTGAAAAAAAAAACAATAATCCAAAACTATATTACTACCTCCCGTTAAATATAAAATGTAATTGGCTTTTTAGAAGATACTAAAAATAATAAATAAATTACTTAAAGCATTTCTATTAATGGTTTTTCTTCAATTTATTTTATCTCACTTATAAATTGATATATAATTTAATAATACACCACATATAATATGATGAAGTAATTTATTTAATTTTTTTAATATCTCAAAAAATAACTAATCTGATCTTATATTTAGGGCCATGGGAGTATTTTGTATTTTTATTTTATGTTTTGGTTGGTTTCTTTTAATGTTATGTATATTTAGTGATTTTATTTATTTTCTTATTAACCATGAAATTTTGATCTATATTATAAGGTCTTTGATAATAATTACTAGTTAAGGTGCAACTAGGGGCGGAGCCAAGATTTTTATCAAGGGGAGCATCATTTGGGGGATATGGGGTTGGGGGTTTTGCCCCCAAATTTTTTTCTTTTAAAGGAAAATTGGGATCGAGAACGTTTAGTATTGGTACTACTTGATTTTGTATAATACCTTTCCATTTTAAAATATGGCAAGTGACAATAATAACAATTGACAATTTTAAATTTACAATAATAATAAAAATAGAAAAAACTTAAACTTTAATCCCTCTTATAACTCAAATAATAGTGAAACTTCACTATTCCTAACCAATAAATACATATATATATTTAGTTCTATTATTTTCTCAATCCAGCTGCAACCATAAACAAAAATTTAAGCTTACCTCTCATAAAAAGAATAAATAAAGACCAAATAAGTATACAAAACATGGTTAATTAGTTTTTACACATAAAGTGAACACTCCAAACTTTTATTTTTTTTTCTTTTCCTATTTTAGAGGCACAACAACATGGAAATATATAAAATAAAGGGGGCAGATATATTTTATTTTTATGAACAATCACCCTCCAAAATTTTTTTCTATCTTATTCTTTAAACAAAAATGAAAATTCAAGGGGGGGCAATAATTCACAACGTAGCTCATGGGTACAACGTGGGGAAAAAAAGAGTTAAGGTATATTAAGCACCATAAAGTGTTTTTTCATATGCATCGAGTTCTGTAAAATATTTTGTAGTACATTAAAAATCTTGAAGTATTTATTTTAGTGTACTCAACATAGTAGAATATATTTTCTTGCCTTAATTGTTGTAGCACAAAAAAAAAATCTTAATGTGCTAGAAACATTTTAGAAAAAGGTTAAAGTACAAAACTATACATGAGTTTTTTTTAAGAGCGTCAAGCACCACATGTTTTTTTTGGAGCAAAAATACACACGTGGTTACTATTTTGGAGTAAAAGTCACACTTTTGCTTCAAAATAGTAATTACGTGTGTATTTTTGCTCAAAAAAAAAACATGTGGTACTGGACGCTCCTGGAAAAAAAAACTCATGTGTATTTTTGCATCTTAACCCTTAAAAAAAATATTTGAATCCACCTAAAAAAATATTTTAGGATACTAAATATACCTAAAATATAATGCTACTATAAGAAAATGAATTATTTATGGTGACTTTTGTGAAGTTTTATTTTAAAAAAGAAAGAAAAGAAAAGAAAACCCCAAACAGGGTCCCACTGCCAACATGAACAGAAGTTAGCTGGGGCCATGCTGGTGCAGGGCGAATGAAGCACATTCTCTACGTAATGTCCCACGCGCCACTCCAACCACCCAATTTCAGTCATAATAATTTTTAATTAATCTTTTTTGAAAATACATTTTCATCACGTGTTTTATTTGTTACTTTGTAGTTACGTTACATTATTTCGTTGTACCATATCATTTAAGGATTTTGAGCTGCCCCAACAAAGAGCTAAGTCTCTCCTAATTATTCTATATTCAACCTTCTAAATTATTTTCCTATTAACATAATTAGTATTCTAAAAATAACTTTTCATGCATCAGACATTTTAAAGCATTTTAAAATAGTTTTCAGTATGTTGAAGTAATAAGGGAAAATCCTAAATAAATACTGCTTGAATTTACAAAACCGGGTGAATTTACCGTTTGAAGTAATAAGTACCAAGGATCTATGAAGAATATGCAAATTCGGGTGAAATTACCATTTTACGCTTAGTTTTAAATAAATAAATAAAAATACTCTTGCTGGTGGCTGTCGACCGGCACCCATCTGGCGGCGGCCGGCACCTCGCCACCGGCGGCTCTCCGGCGAGGGTATTTTTATTTATTTTATTTATTTAAAACTAAGAGCAAAATGATAATTTCATTCGAATTTGCATATCCCTCATATGTCCTTGTCACTTCTGAATCTTTTTACAAATTTAGTAGGTTTTTGGGGATTTTACAAATTCAAAAGGTATTTATATGGAAATTTCCCGATTAATTTTTTGTACAATTTTACAATTCCATTTTTTTTTAGTTTTAATAATGAACACTTTAAATTTATGATACTAATCCTTGGAAGAACGTTTTAGAATGCTATATACATAAAAAAATAATTTTCAGATGGTGATTTATATTTCAGAAAATACTTTAAAATGTTAAATGTAGCTCAAACCTTTTTTTTTTTTTTTAGTGCATGGGAAAGATATTACACGACTATATCGGAAATAAAAATGAGTTATCATTTAGAAAATAACCAAATTATACTTTTATGTTACTCCTTCAAACTTTAATATATGACATATTTATCTAATTTAATTTGATAAGTAAAGTTAATTAAATTAGTTAATATAATATGTATTTTTTAAAACATTTGAAACATCTTCCTTAATTTCATCATTCCCTTTCCTTCTTAATTATTGTTGAATAAACAGTGTAAGTTAATAAAATATTAATAAATATATAAATTATGTCTTATCTTTAAAAACAAAATAAACTCTCAAATATTAATAATTAGGATTGTAGAAATATGCAAATGATTAATATTGGCAATTACTAAAAAAATATATGCAAAATAATGTTATTGGTGTATACGAGGCAGACATTTAATTAGAGTGTCACCTAATCCTTTATTGAAAACGTTCCATCTACCCCCACTTAATATTCCTCCTTCCCCTTCCACGTTCTGAATGCTCCTTCCTTCTTAAATAGTCGCATCAATTTTAAATATAAGTTAAAATTGGTTTTTTAGAAAAATTATTTAAATTACTTTAAATATTTTTATTTTTTATCGAAAATAATTAATTTAAAAAATTAACTAATATATAATCTAAGAATACACAACATGTGATATGATTAAATAACTTATTTAGTTTTTTTAATTTCTCTGAAAAAATCAACTTATTTAATTTGACTTTTTGAAAAAATCAACATAGGATCAGATGAAGTATAAGACATTGTTGACTTTTTTGAAGATATATTAAGAAAACTAATTAAATCATTTTAAAATATTTATATTTATCATTTTTTTCTCTAAATTATTTTGTTTAACTTATAAACTGACAAATAATCTAATGATATAATTAAATAACTTATTTAATTTTATAAATCTCTAAAAAAGTTTACGTTTAAAATATAGGGGAGTATAATATATCATGCTCCTTCTCTCTTTTCTTCTTTTCCTCCAGCTAAGCCAAGGTATTACATATGTCATGCTTCGTTGGCATTAAAAAAGAAAAAAATGTCATGTCATGTCATGCTTCACACGCCAAAATAATACCAATTTTAAATAATATATAGAATATTACGATGGTAGAGATTGTTGTTTTTTAATACAAGTCAATTATAAAATTTGAAATATAAGGACGCGAGGTCTGAGGACTACGAGTTGGAAATGTGAGTAAATTTTGATTGCTGACTTGTATATAATATTTCATGTTATTTAATAAAAGGACTAGTTGATTTTTTTAAAAAAATTAAATAAGTTATTTAATTATATCATATATTATGTACTATTATATTATATATCAGTTTATGAATAAAAAATTAGTTTAGAAAAATATTTATATTAAATTCTTTACATCTATTTTGTTAAATTCTTTTATCATATTTGACTGTGTGTCATATTTTTTTTTATTATTATCTAACCAATAAACCTATATACAATAAATAAGACACATGGTCATATGTGATTAGAGACTTTGATGCAATGTATATAAGGAACTTGATGTAATCATAGTCTATTCCTTGATATAAATACATTATGTGCTTCACACTCACAAAAACAAGAATGGAGAATAGATTTTGGAGAATAATTTCTAAAAGGATATACCATTTACAAAATAGTATATAACATGAGTTTTGTATAGGCTTGTGAAAAAATGCATTAAAAAAAAACTTTTTCATGGTTTTTGGAAAACCATTATTTTCTTCCCTCAAACTATGATTTTCTTGCCAAATCATGAGAATTTGAGAGTGTTTGAGCAATTTATATCAAACCATGGCTTTGAGACTTAAAAACTATTTTAAATTTTGATATGCTATTTAACAACCTCACTTTTAAAACTATAGTTTTGGGCTCAAACCATGATTTCAAAAATAAAACCAAACATACATTTAGATTGACTCTCATCAATTTTTTCTTTTTTATATATACTGAAAAAGTTTTGGAAGGGTTCGACATCAGTCCCCTACTAAGGTCAGGGTACGGCCCCGAGCTCTATGAACATTTACTGGGGACTTACGAGATCGCCTACCAAAGAAGTCTCATTAACAGCAGAGGGGATCGAACTCACAACTCAAAAACCTAGTCTTGGATTCTTTACCATATATGTCAACTCTCATTGGGGACTCTCATCAATTAAGATTGTAAAGATGGACAAACTCAATTTAAAATAGTTTTGATGAGTTTGCTTCTCTTATCGGTGAGTTGGTAGAAACAAAATAAATAAATAAATAAAAGGATAGTTGCGTAGTAGTACTCCATAATAATTTGCCTTAAAAAAAACAGAAATTAAAGGGAAATTGTGTGATGGCATACCGGAAACGTAGGAAAGATGAAAGAAAAAGGAGTGAAGTCAACCTTAATTTAATTGAAGCATTCAATTCAATTCAATCCACGAATTTGGAATTAGAATTGTCAAAACCAAAAAGTCCAACCACACAACCCAATGGAAACGCTCATTCAAATTCAAGCTTTTGCTTTACTTTGCCTTGAAGACCACCAACTGGATAAGATCTCCAACTCAATGCTGACTAATTTCCATTTTATTTTCCCATTCATTATTTCCAATTAACTCCGGTTTTCTCTCTAATATTATATTTTGGTGGGTGTGGGTCCCTCGTAGCCTTATAGTGTGTTTGGTTTAAGAAGAGGGTGTGATAGGGGAAGGTGAGGAAAGAAGAGAATTGACCAAATTGTCATTAATAAAGGGAATATTCTTTTTAATTGAGAGTATATTTTAGGAATATTAAAAAGTTTTTATGGGTTTTTTTGTAAAGAAGAGAGTAAAAGTTTTCTCTCTCTCCTCCCCCTCCCTCAAACCAAACACACCCTTAATGTATCCTTAACCAAAGACAAAGAGTTGAATATGATATTATATATAAGATATATTTTTCATATTTATCAATCTTTTTCTAATTTGTCTTAATTGATCCTCCTTTAATAATAATGAAGAAGAAGAGAGAGTGAGGGAATTAAGAAAGGTTAGGGTGTTGTAGAAAATACATGTCATATTAATTAAATTAACTAACTTATTTTATCTAATCAAATTAAGTAAATATATCTTACTAATATAAAGTTGGTTTAGCGATGTAGGCCCCTGTTAAATTCCTCTGGGCCTTAAGTTTGAGTAGCAGAGGAAATACTTGTGTTGGGAAGGGTAATTATGAACCCCAAAATGGATATCAAATAGTAATATAAAAAAAGTAAATACATCTTATATTAAGGACTGTTGAGTATATATTTATTCCATCTGACTTAAGATATAGCCCTCCATTCCAAATTTAAGTATTATCATGAGTGAATAACAGTATATTATTTTAGTCTATTTATAAGGTATAGAGATAAAAGAATTTTTTGGTCATACTTATAAGTTAATTCATTAAATTTTTCATGGGAATGTATAATTTTACCTTTAATTTATTATTATTGTGTAGACTTTATTTTTAGGAAGAATAACCAATACTCTATCCTGTCCTTTTTAATAGAAACAAATGATTAAATCACGTGGTTTAAAATGTTACTTAAAAGTAATAAACGTGTCAAATTTGTATTATTCTTTCCAATTATACACTTATTTATAAAGAAAATATACGAGAGAGAACTAGTAATATTGCAGAGATAAATGATAGATATTTAATGAAGATAAAAATAAAAAAAAATAGTTTAAAATTTCAGGACAAATGGGATTTGTTAATTATACTCCATTAAGGATCACCTCTATGAAAGACAAGGGTACTTATTAAAAGTATAAGAGGGAGTATTAAATATGAGTAAATTGAAAATTTATTCAATTTCAAGGCAGAGTTAATAAATTTTAAGATTTTTCTTACTTTATGGTGAAATGTGTTTAGAGTAACTTATAAATAATATCATATGAGTGTATCCCAATATGAAATTATTTTTTAAGATTGAGCCTTTCCTACTCAATCTAGCATTCTAGCTAATCAACATTATGTTATCGTTCTTTGTCAATTGGAATCACATTCAATTGCGCTTACCACTAATTCTCTTTCATTTAGTCCTTTATTATCAATTCCCTCTCACATTTTTTTATTCTCTCTCTCTCATATGCTCTTTTCATAAATAGGGGCATATTTAAAAGAAATATGACATTTTTGACAAAATTATTGTTTTTAACTAATGTTAAGGGCTAGTTTATTTTTGAGCAAACAGGAAAAAAAAAATATGCTTATAAAAAAGACTGGCTGAAGTAATTCATACTCTTTTTTTTTTTTTTCTAACTTGTATACTTATTTTACCGTCTACAAATTGATTAAAAGAACTTTATCTGCTCCTCTGGTCCCTCTTCTTTTACCATAAGCTCTAGTTTTATTTATAAGCTAGAGAGAGAGAGTGCATATCTTTTAATCATATTTATAAGCATGTATTATTTTTTTTACATGAATATACAATTTTACCTTTAATTTATTATTAAGTAGATTGTTACTATCTTTGGCTCAAAACACAAGAGCAAAATAACTAAATTAAGCAATTCGAAAAGTTAGTTAAAATTACTTAAAGCTAATAAATATGTAAAAAAAAAAAAACAATACTCCTATAATATACTTTCCTTACAGATGTGTTTGATTTAAAGGGAGGGAGCGAACATTTTTATCTCATCCTAACCAAATTGCCTATGAGAAATAAAAGGTGCTACCTGCACCTTTGGCACCTGGCCACCGCAAAAAACGCCAAACTAAAATCTGCCAACAAGAGGAAGGATCTGGATCTGGATCTTGTTGTCGTCGACGAACTCCGCCAGGCAAGTCGCACATTCCTATGTTATGATCCTTATTGATCGTCTATCTTTGCTCTCATGGCGAAGGTGAGGCACTAGCGATAGTGAAGGACAGTGAGGTATCATCAATGGTGAAAGACGCCAAAACACTAGCAATCTCAAAATCCTTTAAGCTTTCTCAATCCTCTTCCTCCAACCACAACCTGTGCGTGCAGGTTCTTGACAGCTCCCATCATCACCGACTCAAATCCATAAAATCCTCGGCACCAATATGCCGCACAGCAGGGTTCCTATCCTAGTTCCCATCCTTGAGGACCTCAGGCGAGGGGAGAGGGGCATGGTTGAAGGCATGGTCAGGTAGGGGAGCACTGAAAATGGCGAACCAATGAAAGAGCCAAGTGGAGGGTTAGAGGCATGGAATATTGAAATTTTTCCATTGGCAATTTGATCAAAATTTTCTTTTCCCTCCCCTCAAATCAAACACACTATAAAAAAGTCTCTATTGATGGAGAAGGTAAGCGAAAGAGAGAATAGATGAAAATATATATGAGAGAAAATGAGCTAAAAAAATGAGAGAGATGTATAATTAAATAGGGGTAATTTTTTTTTTAAAAAAAAAGGCATTAGATGATGAGACAAAAACAAAGTGTTTCTTATATAAAAAACCACACACCCTCACAAGTTTGAGTCTTTTATTTTGAACCAGAGGGAGTTCTATTTTTTGAGAAAGTGTGTGGCTACCACTTTAGTCCTTATTATAAGTCTATTTTAATGAATTCCTACATACCAAATATTGTTAGTTACGTCATTAAATACGTTCGTTAAAGCTTTCTTTCTCACTACATTTACAAACCATTTTCACATATCTCCCCTCTTTCTCTCTTTCCAAAACGAATTAATTAAGGGTAAATTTAGAAAACATTTATTAATAACATGTAAATGGACTTATATAAATAACCAAAAATTTCTTTTAAAAGTGGATTTATAATAAGAACCAAAGTGGTAGATAATGATAAAGTTAAAAAATTGTTGACTTTTAAAGTAAAATTAGTGATATTTAAGGCTTTTCTAATTCTATGTGAAACATAGGACAAGTATCTTAGCCTCACAAATAAAATAGGGTATTTTTCCTTCTTCTTGTGAGTTATATGTCATTATTTTTTTAATATTCCACACATATTTAGTAGTCCTAACATTCAATACATGATTTAGGCTGCTCCATTTGAAGCTCGGCATCTCACTTTTTTTTTTTTGGGGGGGGGGGGTTAAAATATAGGACATTTAGCCCATACTCATTCCTGAATCAAAATAAATCGTGGGTATGAAACACCCACATAATCTTTGTATAATAACCTTTCAACAATCAAAGGAGGGAATAAAAAATAACATTTTCTTCCTCCTGAACAAAACTAACATTCGCAAGAGTATCTGCACAAGTATTTCCTTCTCTATAAACATCTACAAACATAAGATTTGAAAACTTCTTCATTGTTGAGTTAATCTTTACTAACAACCTCATTCCAGCTTCAACCTCAATCTACAAATTCTTTAATAGATATACAACAGTAGCAAAATCACATTTTACAATTATACTATCAAAATTTTTACTCAAAGCTAATTCTTAACTAGTCAAAACAATCCATAATGCAACTTTTATGGCTGATCAAATACCCAATTTCCTTGTGAAACCACATATCCACTTACCATCACTACCTCTAATTAATCCACCACATCCTGCTAGTTGCTTTTCCCTTTGAGATGATCTATCAACATTGATTTTAACCCATGACCCATCCTTCCAAATGAGCCACCCATCTAATGTTAGCCTCCAGTCTTGTGCCTCGAACTTTCCCGAAGTCTACTCTTGCCCTCTTTATTTCCTCTGCATACCATTATACCATTAATTTTATTTTTTCAAGCATGAGAAAGACTTCCTCAAATTGACACTTATTTCTCCAAGACCATAGCAGCCAACGTTAGTCAGAATATTAGGTTCCAGTCATTCCTTGATCTTACTAAATTCTAACCAAACCATTCTTTTTCTTGCAAAGTCTCAAATTGTTGTTCAATTATACCATTGAATAGTTCATTCCACAACTGCCTTGCCACTTCACAATCCCTCATAACATTCATTAGACTTTCACTATGTTCAGAGCATTTGTAACAACTAGAGCTTCCTCCAATGAATCGTCGTTTTCTTACACTAGTCAGCAATCTATCATGTATTGCTAACCATAGGAAGATTTGTATTCTTTTTGGTCCCCTCCACTTCCACATCTTATTCCACACACTCTCCCCATATCATGTTCTTTCCTAATAATGTGATACATATCAGAACCCGCATATTTATTTTGCAACTCCCCCCCCCCCCACCTAACAATATCTTTACCTCTCAGGGAGAAACCACATCCAATAAACTTGCCTTCCCTTCTTGATTTAGCCTTCCCCCAATCTTTTCCATATCCTGACCACTATCCTGACTTAGACTTACTGTCTCTTTCACCCTTAACTTCCCCTCTTCTTTTATTAATTGCCCAGTACACATCTCTTTTAACATCTTGCCACCCTTTGGTCATTTGTCATGCCAAAAAATAACTCTCTCCCCATTTCCTATTTCCCAGCCTATGTTACTTATAACTTTTGACCATACTATAGCCAAGCTTTTCCATATCTCTAAATTAGTTTTCATCACCCTCCATTCTTTTTAAAAACCATTATGCCACCCATATTTTCCACTCAACAGCATCGAACATAAATTCTTAAGTTTTGCAATTATGTTCCAAACTTCTCTCCCCAACAATGCATCATTCAAAACTTCTAAGTTCCTCAAGACAAGCCACTATTCTTTTTTTTTTTTCTTACATATTATTTCTCAACTCACATCATGTATTTTCCTTTTCCTCGCTTCACTCTTCCATATAAATTCTCTTTGCATCTTCTCTATGTGTTGCCTTACCCCGATTGGGATTCGTGAATACGGAATATAAAATACAACCATTTGATTTGTAACAGCTTAAATCAGAGTTATTCTCCCAACTAGTGACAATGTCTATTTTTTCTAGCTACTTAGTTTGCTTTGCATTCTATCAATTAAATACTGAAACTTGCTTTTACTATTTCCTCCCCTTACCATGTATACCCCCATATATCTCCCCAAATCCTCCATTTTCTTGAACCCATAATAATTACATATCTCATTTTGTATCCTTCTATCAACATTCTTTGAAAAAAAAAAATGCTAGTTTTATGTGTTTTTAGTTTTTGTCCAGAAATTTCCCCAAAATCCTCTAAGACCCAATCATAGAGCAAATATGGTTCAAGTTAGCTTCATATATAAGTAATAAATCTTCTGCAAATAGCAGATGAGATACTTCTATTCCATTTCTACCAATCTTATTGGCTTCCACTTATTGTTATTAACACAATCTACAATCAAATGCGTTAGATATACAAATATGCAGATGATTTATCACTTATCATATTTGAATATTTGTATTGGGAATGGAGAAACCCGGCATCTCAATTTCTTATTGGTTATGCTCTTCTCTCCACTTAATCAAAATAAATCCACATTAGTCACATCACCTCACTCTTTGTATCTAATCAAATATTCCCCCATCCGGTTGTATATGTCAGAGCCTGATAATTGAATTATGAGGTTTAAAAAAATGGTTAAAATTAGTTAGAAATAATTAGTGTATCTGACATAAACTCCCCCCCCAAAAAAAAAGGCGTGCCTTTATTTATGAGGGACAAGTAAAAGAGAGTAATGAAGTAAATTAAGGTATTATCAACCTTATAATTAATGCAATATATATAATTAGCAAGAGCAAAAATTGAAAAAAAAAAAACTCATTAAATATTCAAATAACTCTTGTTAGGCTCTTATAAAAATGACCAAGACAATTTAAATTTTGAGTTTTTATAAAAAGGATGTGGGGGGAGTTTAACACAAAGCCATGATTGAATTTCAACTTTCTTTATTTGGTGTGTGTTTGGCTAAAGTATACGTTTGGTTCTTTATGTTTGTTTTTGTTATCATTTTAGTCCCTTAAGTTTGTAAAGTACATGTTTAGTCTGGTTAATGTTGACACTGTTAGTCTAACTTAATGGAAAATACTAATTCAACAATTTTAAACGATGATTATGCAATTAAATGCTGACCAAATATGCTTATATGTTAGTATTTTAATAACTTAATATTTTAAGTCTTATTAATTGAAAAATATTTAATCTTCTCAGATTGATTTACGGATTTTTATAGTTTGTAGAGATTAAATATTTTTTAATTAATATGATTTAAAATAATAATTTATTAAAATACAAACATATAAATATACTTGATCAGCATTTAATTACACAGTCATCACTTAAAATTGTTGAGTGAGTATTTTTCGTTAAGTCAGACTAACAGTGTTAACATTAAATGACCAAATATACTGTTTATAAATTTAAGGGATTAAAATAATACCAAAAATAAATATAAAGGATGAAACATATACTCTTTACAATTCAACGATCAAAAATAAACTTCTCACCTCATTGATTTCGGTTTGATTCCTTTTTTTCTGCCATGATTTTGGTTTGACTCACCAGAAGCAACCGCCCAATTGGACATAAAGATTTAATATCCTTAGGAGTGTATTATTATTATTATTATAATAATAATAATAATAATAATAAGTAATATGGGACATACACACAAACATAAAAATGCTTAAATATAATCAAATTCAAAATGAATCGGCATGATTTATTCTTTATTGCTAGTTGTTGAGAAGTTTTGTGAAGCTTTTAAAAAGTACTGAATAAAGAATAATTATATAATTTTTAAGAGAATAAAGATTAATAACGTGTAGTTATCATCTTTTTCTCTTCATCTATCTCGCCTTTTATATAATATATGGAATAGTTGGTATGAAGTTGACATTTCAATTCGGATCGTGCTATGTGATATTTCATAGGAACTATCTCAGAATTAACTACGATAAAATAATTCCATGATTCGTCCTATTTCCCTTTTTTCTTTCCACTGTCAACATTATTGGCTTAGTGATATATATATATATATATATATATATATATATATATATATATATATATATATAGAGAGAGAGAGAGAGAGAGAGAGATAATGAAATTATTCTAATCTATTTTAGTAACACATGGTGCTGATTTGCTTCCTTTCTCATATACTATATGAAGTATATATGTTGCGGATCCCCCACTTTAATAATTGTTACGTAAAATCTAATCAAGTGATCTCTATATATATAGTGACACACCACTTTCTTTTGTTTCTTTTGCCTTTGATATACGGATCAGATACCTTGTTTTTTTTTTTTTTTTTTGAGGGGGGGGGGGTGGAGATTTTATGCTCTGATTTTTATTTTTAAGAAAAGTAACCCATTTAATTTAGGGAAAAAATCCATATGGGGCCCTTTTAATAAAGAAAATCCAAAAAAAGCCCAAAGGTTATGAAAATCCCAGAAAAGGCCCTAAGACCTTTTCTAGTATAATTTCATTAAAACTTTAGTTTTTTTTTTTTTTTTTGCTATTACACCCGGTTCACCAGAGTTTTGTCATGACTAGTCCGAATCAAGGTTCTGTCGGGCGCATACGCGGGGACCTCTCCTAGGGAAGTTTTCTACATCTATAAGGATTTGAACTCGAGACCATTACTTAAGCGACACAAATCCCTTCCACTTGAGCCAATTTCTGTTGGTAAAACTTTAGTTCTTAACGAAACTAATATAGTTGTTAACGGGTAGGTCATTAACAACTCAATCAGTACCATTAGCAATAATATCCTAACAACTAAATCAATACCGTTAACAACTATGTTAGCCTTTAACAACTAACGTTTTAATGAAATTATACCAGAAAAGGCTCTGGGGTTTTTTCTGGGATTTATATAATCTTTGGGCCCTTTTGAGTTTTTTTTATGTTAAAAAGGCTCTTATATGAATTTTCCCTTTAATTTATAATATTTATGAAATTTGGTTTATAAAAATGCATGACTTTCAAAATGGTGTTAAACAAAAGGGAAAATTCTACTCAGAGCCCAATTAATAAAAATATTGTCAAAAAAGGCCTTAAAAAAAGTCATATGTCATAAAAAAACTTTAGGACCTTTTCTGACATATAACTTTTCTTAAGGCCTTTTTTTTAAACATTTTTATTAATTGGGCCCTGAGTAAAATTTACCCTTTTGTTTAACACCATTTTGAAAGTCATACATTTTTATAAGCCAAATTTCATAAATATTATAAATTAAAGGGAAAATTCATATGAGGGTCCTTTTAACAGAAAAAAAAAAACCTAAAAAGGGCTCAAAGATTCAGTAAATCCCAGAAAAAGCCCCAGAGCCTTTTCTGGTATAATTTCATCAAAACGTTAGTTGTTAAGGGGCTAATATAGTTGTTAACGGTACTGATTTAGTTGTTAGGATATTATTGTTAATGGTACTGATTGAATTGTTAATGACCTACCTGTTAACAACTATATCAACTTCGTTAACAACTAAAATTTTATTAGCGGAAGTTGGCTCAAGTGGAATGGACTTATGTAATGCATGAAAAAAAAAATTATACTTATGTCGTTACATCAAATTCTCCAAAATTACATATAAATATATGTCATATTTTTTTTATACGGATTATCGTTAGATGATAATAATTAAAAATAGAACACATGACAATATGTCATTAGGAAACTTGAAGAAATGAATATGAGGAACTTGATCTAAGTATTTTTCAAAAAATTAAATTAAATTAATTATAATAATTTACGGATTAATTTTGCTAAAAAAAATTATAGAATCAATATTTTTTCTGTTTGGGTAAATGGCAATTTTGTAATTATATTGGAATCTTTCTTGCAGATTCCTCCCTCCTGCAGTCTTGGATGCGGGGTAAGGAAATGTGGTTATATTATGGATATTATTAGTAATAATATTTAATTTTTTGACCGGTAAGGTGTAACTGTTATTATTTTTATTAGGAAAATAAAAAATGGTATATTAAAAAAGTATCACGAATTTCAACGGTGACTCCAATTTGGCATATGGGATATACTTTTTTCAATACGACTTCATGATAATATCATACGACCACTGGCCAAAAATAAAAATGAAGTGTGGTTCAGAATCTAGTTAATAAGAAAAATAAAAGATTTTTTTTTTTACCTGAACGAAAAATAAAATATTGAGAGTTTAAAATTAAAAAATGTTATGCAATCGAAAAAAAAAAAAGAAAATAGTTGCTTAATTTATGCAAACTACATTTGATTTTAAGAGAAATAACAAAGAATTGAAGAAATGACATTGAATTGTTTGCTTTATTCATTCTCATAAACGTTAATTCATTGCATTTTTTTGGGGAAAATATAATTCATTGGATTTGGTTAAAAAAACTAATTGATTGAAAATAAGAGGTGACACCTAATGCATTAAATAAATTCTAAATTATTTTTTTTCACTTTTATTTTTATTAAAAAATGTATTTAAAAATCTAACGAGTGAGTAAAATTGGAAATGAACATTAATTACAGAAATCAAACTAGTAAAATGAGCATTAATTATCATACAATTGACTTATATTTTAGATTAAATTATTTTTCAAAAAAATTATTATATTTATGAAGCAAAAGTGTGAGGAAAAAAAGCAAATAATTAATATAAATAAATATTAATTATCTTACAAATGAATTATATTTTATATTAAGTCATTATTCTAAAAATGACCTATATTTATAGGGAGAGAATAAAATAAAATAAACAAATAATTAGTGCAATTAGGATAAACATGAAAAATATTAGAAATTAAAATACCAAGAAATTATTAATTACAGCAACGGATGGAGTATGTTAATCATTTAATTTTTAATTTAAATTCTAATTTAATTCGCAAATTTAATTTTGTGGGACAATAATCAGTTAATCACTCAATTTTCAATTAATTACCGAAAACCCCCCATGAATTCCCAAATTCCCATAATTTGACCATTGGGGACAAAACATGCCGTAACTACGAATTCCCATATCATGTCACGGGTACGCCGAGACATACGCCGAGACAGTGGCTCCCATCCACTTCCCTTTCCATCATTTTCTTCATCTCAATCATAACTATTGGATCAAAATATTGACGGTTCAGATTTCATCTTTCATAAAAATATTATTTTTTAACATTTTATTAATATTTTTAAAAGATAAAATCTGAACCATTCATATTTCAATCCAACGGTTGAGATAAATAAGAGGGTAGAAGAAGTTGGGAAGGGAAATGGATGGGAGCCAACTCCCCGAGACAGGACGGGAGAAAAAACTGAAGAAGAGAGAGAAACTTAGTTGTCAGAACTGTGTCGTTTTAACCATCGGGACCGTACCGGCATTGGCCTCCCTTAACCGGCAATAGTAGGTAATCTTTCTTACATTGATTAGGTGGAGTTGGACGAAGATTTTCTCTCTCTACTCTCTACACTTCCCTTACCTATTTTTTCATCCGTCTCGCATTATAAATATATGCTTTGAAAACCATGTTCATTTTTTCGATCCTTCTTCCCTATTTCCCCATTTTCCTGGCTGGCCTATCCCGGCCAAATCGCCGGCCAACAGCCGTAGCTTCAGCTGCCGGATAATCACCCCCGCCGCCATTCCTGTTCCTCGAGGTTTGTTCCTCGGCCAACTTTGCAGTGCATTTTTCTCTCATGGCTTGTGTAGAATGCTTCAGATCTGTACTTTTCTCGGTTATTGATTAATTGGACTCATTTCTATGACATAGTTTGCTTGTTTGACAATTTGAAGCAAGTTTTTGTGCCTTGTTTTCATCTGGCTGGTATGATAATGGCGGTATTTATTGCGCCTAATGGATCTTGATGTGTTTTCCTTGCTTCAGCGTCTCTGTTAGTGAATTTCTCCGTCGTCCGGCAGTGCTGTATGCCTTGTTAGTTTGATTGGTACAGTTCTTTTCAGCTCTGATCTTGCTGAAAGACGTTGGAACTTTCTATTTTTGGCATTGGGCTTTTTCTTATTCCCAAATAAGGTGTTCTCCTAATTTGTCATTTGTGGTTTCATTGTTTTCTTAAATATATCATATATGATGATACTGTTCACAGTTTTAGTGAATAGTATGTCTAGAATTTGAATGTATTGTTGTTGGTTGGTAATGTAGCCTATTTTGCATCAAAACTTACCCTGCATTAAATATATCCGTCTTTTCACTTTATTTTCCTTTATGTAAAGCCTGATATGTAAAGGCTACTATATGCAGAATAGTTGTGATCGATTGGGGCATTTTACTTGTGGGTATGCTTTACATTTCTGATGCTGTCGTTGGTTTTATACCTTCTAGGTTTGGACTTTGTTAATATGTTTTATGATATTTTTATGTTTGACTTTGGAGCATTTTATATTTTGGCTGTAGATCTGTATTTCTGATAAAATATTTGGCTATTGGAGGAGTGTAGAAGATGGAAGCAACTGTGGGACTTAGAAATGTTGGCTCACACTGCTCTATCTCTGAGATGGATGATTATGATCTCTCTCGTCTCCTTGACAAGCCGAGGTTGAACGTAGAGAGACAGAGATCATTTGATGAAAGGTCACTTAGTGAACTGTCAATTGGTCTCACAAGAGGTTGCTTTGATGACACATATTCACCTGGAGGAAGATCTGGTTTAGACACACCTGCTTCATCAATGCGGAACTCATTTGAGCCTCATCCTATGGTTGCTGATGCTTGGGAAGCCCTACGAAAATCTCTAGTCTCTTTCAGAGGTCAACCAGTTGGAACAATTGCTGCTATTGATCATCAATCAGAGGAAGTTCTAAACTACGATCAAGTAAATTTCTCCAGTTATACTGAATTGCATTTCCATTGATTTTTGACAAGTAATAAGTTGTCACTATATCTGGAATATCATAATTTGTAGGACTGGCTGCCAACTTTACATGGCATATGATTAATAACAATTTGATTGAGATATGATAACCAAAACTTTCTTTTAACAAAATAAGTTCGGATGTGTAGGCTCTATTATAAGTTTGATTAACATTGTCTTTTCAATTTCTGCTCTAAACAAGTAAACCCATTGGAGATGAACAGTTAACGTAACTAAAGATTTTAAATGATAAAGTGTGTAGTTCAGGTTAGTGTTTTAACATTCTCTTACAAATTCGGAGTGATAATTTTAGCTAAGCAAAGATCAAACAAGGAGGCGGCTGAGATTAATTGAAAGACAGCATTCAACTGCCTATATGTTTCTGCATGTCTGATTCTTATAAGTCATAATGAATCCATGTTGTCTGTAAGTAGTTTAACTCTTGTCATGTCTTTATACTTAATTAATTGTGAAGTGCCTAACATATTAAATGTATATGATGGATTGTATTTTTTTTTTTGGGTGATAGTGCATATTTGTAAATGTACTTGATAGATTGTTGTTGACTGTGATAAAGTTTAGTTAAGAGACTTTTGGCTTTTGAATAATGCTCACTTTTGTAGCAACACTTTGATCCCCCACCTTGTGGGATAAGGCTTTGTTGTTGTTGTTGTTGCAATAACACTTTGATGCAGGATCACCGGCAAAATTTAAGAAGGGTATTCAATGAGATGTTTTATTGATCACATAATTTTTTCTTTTTAGGTTTTTGTCCGGGATTTTGTGCCTAGTGCTCTGGCCTTTTTGATGAATGGTGAACCTGATATAGTTAAGAACTTCTTGCTAAAGACACTTCATCTTCAAGGCTGGGAAAAAAGAGTAGATCGGTTTAAGCTTGGCGAAGGTGTAATGCCCGCTAGTTTCAAAGTCCTTCATGATCCCGATAGGAAAACAGACACTCTGATTGCAGATTTTGGTGAAAGTGCTATAGGACGAGTTGCTCCAGTTGACTCTGGATTCTGGTGGATCATTTTGCTTCGTGCCTACACAAAGTCTACAGGGGATATAACTCTGGCTGAAACACCAGACTGTCAGAAGGGAATGAGACTTATATTGACTCTATGTTTGTCAGAGGGCTTTGATACATTCCCTACTCTGCTTTGTGCTGATGGATGCTGCATGATTGATCGAAGAATGGTAAGCCAGATTCCAATCAGTTGTTTATCAATATATTGATGTAATGAAGCTTTTAGGATTCTAGCTGTTGAATTCCCAATTCCGTAATAGATTAGGAATTACCCCTTTTTTAAGTGTCATCAAATTAATCTGACATAATGTCTTTTGTAGTGGTGTGAAATTGCTTACATGCTCAACCATAGAACTCTTGTTTTCATCATCACAATGTGATGATTTACAATTATTACAACTTTTTTTGGCCAAAACCATAATTACAAATTAAGGAGGTTTTTTTTTTTTCTTTTACTGTCTTCGTAGTGTATTAGTGCTTGTTTTGGTTAGATTATTTTAAGTCACTTTGCGCTGTACGAAATAAATGTTAGGGGAGTTGTGTCGTAAAGTGCAAGTTCTTTTTTTTGAGAGATTCCAAACAGGTATTTAGTGTTCCTTTGAAGTAGTGAACTAATATTTAATGTGAAGATGTGATGAAGTGGAGGCAGCTATCCTGAGTGACAGAAAGGAATTAAGAAACAATTATTTAATGCAGAGATGTAATGAAGTGGAGGCAGCTGTCCTGAGTGATAGAAAGGATTTACTGTTTTTAAGCTGAGAAGGCAAGAATAGCTCATTTCTTGGAACTGCTTTAGTAGATTTATATCTTGGCCATTTCCTTTTCTTTGCTCTTATGTGGACCTAACCAATATTCTATGAGTCATCCATCTTTCTGTCTTGTGCATCCTTTTCTTGATGAAAGTGTTTCATTATCATTTTCTGACAATTTCCATTTTCTTGTCATAATGATGATTTTAGTCTGCTGGCCTCTTTGTAGAATCTAAAATGTAAAACTCATGCTCTTTCTTTTTACAATTTGGTATGAAGGTTGTGATAAAGTAATGTCATGGAGTGTGACTAGGGTTGGTTCAGATGTTCTGACTAGCTGTTGATTGATGTTAACTATATGGATTATTTAAGAATAGAAATATGACCAATGGGAAGGCATGCAAACACTTCCTCAAATGGTGGCTGCCCCTCTCCCTATTTATGAACCATGAAAGGCATGAATATCATTATGGAGATTATCTACTAGATTAAATCCTTTAGATAACAGTACAGGACAACTAAGTCTCCTTCCAAACTCATGAAGTCCGGGACTCTAAATGTTGAACCTGTGCTCTAGATGAAGATAAATTCCAAAAGCATTCGGAGGGCAGTCAATAACTTAGATATGTTTCTCAACATTTTCCTTACCCTACCTTTTGGTTTATGAAAAATGCCTCTTATTTACATTTATGTCATTAACATCTGAAAGAGACCATGCCATGGAAAGTGGATATGCCTCTTGTTATTGAGTTACTACTTAGAGGCTCTATCTTATCTGTCTTACTTTTTGACTTCTTCTCCTGGAGTTGGGATTCTCTTGTTTCTAAGGGTTTGTCGTGGGGTCAAAAGCTACAGTTTTTGATAATATAAAGAAGGGAGGACACAAGGGCTGAAGCTTCTTCCTTCAGATCTTTAATTTCTGGTTTCTATCATTACTCTTATTCCATTATTAGATATCATATATAAATATATATGGTTTGCAAGTGCTTCAATTTAAGTTTTCACTTAAACTAAATTGTGAGCCTTGTGCTCATAGGCGAGCTATACTGTTGAGGCTTATGTATAGTGTAGCTTCTTTTAGATTTTGTATTAATTTTGGAGATTTGATTGACTTACAAATTTTAATAAGTTACTCTTTTTGTGCAGGGTGTTTATGGCTATCCTATAGAGATTCAAGCACTTTTCTTTATGGCGTTGAGGTGTGCTTTGGTGATGCTGAAACATGATGCGGAAGGGAAAGAATGCATTGATCTTATTGTGAAGCGTTTGCATGCTCTAAGTTATCACATGAGGAGTTACTTTTGGCTTGACTTCCAACAACTAAATGACATTTACCGGTACAAGACTGAGGAATATTCACATACCGCAGTAAATAAGTTTAACGTTATTCCTGATTCAATCCCAGAATGGCTATTTGATTTTATGCCAACACGAGGTGGCTACTTTGTTGGAAATGTTAGTCCTGCTAGGATGGATTTCCGGTGGTTTGCTTTGGGCAATTGTGTTGCAATCCTTTCATCTCTTGCTACTCCAGAGCAATCAATGGCTATAATGGATCTTATTGAAGCCCGCTGGGATGAGCTGGTAGGAGAAATGCCTTTAAAAATATGCTATCCTGCAATAGAGAGTCATGAGTGGCAAATTGTTACTGGTTGTGATCCCAAAAATACCAGATGGAGTTACCACAACGGAGGATCTTGGCCAGGTTCTTCCCTTGTTTCATCATATGCTTAATCTTGCAAAATAAATTTAGCTTGGGGAGCAGTCATGTTAACCTGTTAATTTTGAATTTATCAAATCTTCCCTAAGGAATATTGATCTGGTTCATTTTAGGAGATATTATTGGAATTAAAGTGTTTTGAATGATAATTGACTAAAATCTTGTTTTTCCCATGAATGTTTAACCGTTCACTAACCTGATCGTTTATACATTATTTGCCTTACCAAGTAAAAATTAATGAAACTTAATCCATTCTCAAGTTCAGCTGATGTCTCTTCAAGAAGAGCCTTTTTCTATTATTTTCCATTTATCATTGGAATGGAGTAATCTGCTTGTACAATGTTTATCTGATTACATAACTGCGTTGTAATCATTCATGCATTCTATATAATTCCTTGACCTTGAGAGCATTACGTGGCTATGAACTATGATGCTTCTTGATCATTGTTTGAAGCATCATTATTATTAGATTTAGGAATCAATTTTCTAGGACATGTGACATTCCAATTTTTAGCATTCACCAATTGGCCACACAAGATTCCTATCCCCATACATATGACCATAGCTTAGCTGCATGATGAATGTATTTTGGTGGTACCAAGCGGCCCAAAAGGAAGTCACGCTGTTTGTATTACTGACTTGTTATCATTATGTTTTGCAATGAAATGCTTGGCATTGATGGTTTTCCTTTGGGTCTTCTGTTTTCTTTTGGCTTCATGCTCTTGATTGCAGTGCTCTTGTGGCTACTAACGGCTGCCTGCATCAAAACGGGGAGACCGCAAATAGCAAGACGAGCAATTGAGCTTGCCGAGAGCCGGTTACTGAAGGATGGATGGCCAGAGTATTATGATGGCAAACTTGGTAGATATATTGGCAAGCAGGCAAGAAAATACCAAACGTGGTCTATTGCAGGTTATCTGGTGGCAAAGATGATGCTTGAGGACCCCTCTCACCTTGGCATGATTTCCCTAGAAGAAGACAAGCAGATGAAGCCATTGATTAAAAGATCATCTTCTTGGACTTGCTGAGAAGTTTAAGAAAGATATTTAAATAGCAGAAACAAAAAAGGTGAGAGATTGTGTTATTTCAATACGGCACCATTATTCTTGGTAATTTCCTTCTTCCTCTTATTAGGCTTTGATTGGATGTTTGGTTATTGTAAAATAGCAGCTGCTGAGACTAGCATTCTGCTTTTCCCAGATAAGGAAAAAAAACACTTCGGCTCTTTTTTTTTTTTTTTTTTATTTGAATTCCTACGCCATCACTCCTCTTCATGATGGGATTATTCTGATTTATCCGTTGACCCTGCTGCTTAGAGCCAGTGCAGAGTTTTTTTCCATTATCTTTTTCAACACAAGTTCATAGTTTCTGTCTGTAGACATTGAAAGAAGTATTCCTGTTAAGGAAACAAGTTCATAGTTAATATAAGATCTATTTCAATGAAGAAATTTAACTGTAAACTAGATTTTATATTAAGGATTCGAGGGAGTATATCATTTTGTATTTGAATTTGAATATATCAGATAAACATTCTCCAATTCCATGGATAAACTGCTGGACATCCCTCTTTTCTGAAAACTTAGAATGTATCCCTACTTGTGTTTGTGAGAGTGGAAAAAATATACCACCTCCGGTCCTAAAATGAGTTAGTTTAGAAGTGAATTTTCTCTCCTCTAAATGTAAGGTCTTTTTATTTATTTATTTTATCTCTCATATTTATAATTTTTCTTCAAACTAAATTACCTACGGATAAAGTGATATATTATATAATGATATACATAAGTTTTTGAAAGAAGTCATGTAAATTACATAATGTAACATGTTATGACTAAATAATTTATTTAACTTCTTTAGTCTCTCTAAATTGGTCACTAGCTTTTTTTTATTAAAGACTTGATGGGGAATTATTAAACCTTTGTTTTTTAACAATTGTCTTTTCAATGGGAAATGACACAATTTTATTTTTGTGCTATACAAAAAATGTTCCCAGCTGCTCATTTTTTAATCCAAACATGATAGTCTGAGTTCCCCACCTTTGAAAGAGAGGAAATATAAGGTTAAAAGAAAAAGGATAGGAAATATAATCCTTTCTTTATAATGACAAGTTTGGGCGAGTTAGTTGGGGGTTTCACTAAGGTCATGGCATGTCTCGAGGTTAAAAAAGTGTTTATAGATGTACTTACAGATCGTTTATCAATAGGGTCCTCATATCAGTGAGATTTTAGGTAGTGTTTGGAAACTTTTCAAAACTTAAGTTTTGTGTAATACAAGATAAATTTGTAAGAGAAGTTTTGTCTCGACTTACGTAAAACCTAAGTCTTGAGTGTCATCCAAACAGGCACTAAATTTAGTCAACTCTCTACAAACTTACCAATCTTTGTCGGCAAATATAATCCTTTTGAAGAGGGGAAAAAATCTGCAACCACATGGTTGGGTCATGATACGCATTGACTTCTGAAATTGGATCTTCCTTTTGGGAGTGGACTGATTAATCTTCAGTGCACTGAGGTTTGGCCACTGTGCCACGTTTGACGGGCCCAAAATCACTGAAAAGAATCACCACAAAAATCTTCACTAAAGTGAAAGTGATTTGTTTTTTATTTTTTTCATGAGCATATGATATTATGGACCTAAACACTGCCATATCCTCAAAGCTCGAATTCAAAACCTCTGGTTAAGCTAGAATAACTCCTACCAGATGATTTAGGTGCTTAGTGGTTAAAATGATCAAACATATTAAAAAAACAGTTGTACATCTTGAGTTGGTATAGTGGTATCCAAGGAATGTAAAATTAATAGAAAATAAGTTTTATATAGGGGTGACTAGAAAATGAATATAGTAGTGGGTTAATATCTTTTTCAAGGTACCACTGAAATCAGAATGGATGAGTCGAAGATCTCCTTCCGATGAGAGTTGGATTTCTCTCATCATCTTTTTTTTATTATCCCTCATAATTTTTAAATCACATTCATCCAATCAATATAATATTACTTTTACTTCTTTCATTTTCTTAATCAACGGTCCAAATTTAGCCAATGAGAGAAAATGAAAGAGATAAGGAGAAAATCTCCTTCTCATGAGGGGATGAGTTGGCCATTGAGTAAATTATTCTGGCGTGTGGTTGAAAAACTGAATTTTGTAATTTTTTTTTGGGGGGGGGGGTCATACTAGAAGGGTTACCTTTAATTTAGATTCATAATGCTCAAATCTGATTAAATATTATCAGATACCACATGTTATCTTAGGAAAAAATGGTCTTTCTTTTTCCTTGTTCAACTTATTTAAATTTTATTATTCTCATGATTTATTTTTTCATACCATTTTATCATGTTTAAATTTCATATTCAAGACACTGTTAAGCATTAAATGAGGTGGAAATTAGAATCTTGGTTTGTTATATTGTAAAAGAGTAATCCTTTTTATTGGACCTAGCCCCATTGGTAATAAAAGGCACTTCTAATAGGCAAGGTTACTATAAAAATCAAAACCACTTATGCTTCTTGTTTTTTTTTTTTTTAAAAAAAAAGTAGTATGGCCACGTTTATGTAATTTTTTTTAAAAAAATAATCATAGCTATACAACTAACTTTTAGAAAGGTTTCTTTAAAAGATTAAAAAAAAAATTCCGGACGATGTAGGAAAGTAAAATTCTAATTAGGTGCTTAGTATCTCACAATGCCTTCAACAAAATAACCTTTAAAAGGAAGGCATCTAGTCTTAAACATTTAGGAGATTAAGACACACACACACACACACAAAAGGTGAAATATTTTAGTCTTGACCATTTATGAGAATTTGTGTGGGACGCGCAAATACTTTAGCTGTTAAGCACTTGGCCTGGCTTTGTTCTTTTCCTGCTATTGCAAATGGAGAAAAAGAGAGATAAAAAAAAAATCTAGGAAAAGTAAAAATCTCAGAAAAATATAATTAAAAATGAGAAAAGATAAATCAGTGTTGTCAATTTATTAAATCTCATGTAAGAATTGAAGTAGGAATCTTGAATTTCTAATTCTGACCAAATTACTGACTGAATTAATTACCCTGAATGAATTGAAGACACAAGTTTCAGGCGTCAACAACAACTTCTGTATTTATATTAACAATATCAGATTTTACATTAACAACTTTACTTTTATGTTCAGGGCAAAATAATCATTTGGTTAGAATTAAAAATTTCAAATTCTTACTTCAATTATGATCTGAAATTTGATAAATTGACAGCATTAATTAATCTTTTCTCATTGAAAAAAAAGGGGGAAATCTGTATAGGGGTCTAAGTAAAAGAAAAAATTTCAAAAAAGACCCCAACATTCTGAAAATACCAGGGCCTTTTTTGGTATAAATTCATTAAAGTCTTTAGTTGTTAATGAGGCTGATATAATTGTTAACGTTTTAATAAATTTATACCAGAATTTCTGGTATTTTCAGAATCTTGTGACTTTTTTTGAAATTTTTTGTGTTACTTGGCCCCATGCAGATTTTCCAAAAAAAAAATTCCGATTTTTATGTCTCCTTATCTCCCAAAAAACCTGTGGGGCCCACCATCAGATATTTGCCCAACAAACGTAGAGCAATGATCACCCTTCCACCTTTCAACTTTCCGCATGCAATCCAAATCCTAATCTTCAAAAAGTATTCCATCCCTCAAAGAAGCAAATAATAAAGCAATGGCTTATAGTTTCATTTATCTACATTTGGGCATCCCACCCATAAATATCTAAATTTTTTATGTCTCCACTAAAATATTATATAATTTAAATAATATATACAATGTGAATTATAACTAATCTAGAAGGGACTCACTATTCATTGAACAAACAAAGATTGTATGGCTCAAGTCATAAAAATGAAACAAAAAATCATATCTAAAAAAATGTAAAACATGCTTATCTATCCATAAAGCATTCTCCCATATGTAAGTACACACAAACATTCTCAAATGGAATAAAAATGTTACCTACATTAAATCTTGCAACTTAAACGGTTTATTAGACAGAGAGGAAAAATGTTAAGATTTAAAAGAAATGGTTAAAGTATAAAAATATAAATATGGTTTTTCCAAAAGTGCATATAACACCAGGTATTTTATTGGGTGCAAAAGTGACGATGTGGTTATAAAAGTAAAGCAAAAAATACATATTGACCGTTAATTTAACCTTTTTGTATTTTTTAAGATAATATGGACGGTGGCTCATCTAAAATTTACCCCAGCTAATAGTGGAGAATTGGAGAAAATTACAGAAAAATGTCTAAATAGTTTTAAAAATTACAAAAATGTGGTAACGACGGTGAGGAAGCAGAGATGAGCGGTCCAATGGGTAAGATTGGATTAGGAGAGAGAAGGGTTGAACTGTTTCCAAAATATCGAAGTTATTATTTTTTTTTTTGTGTAATTTTTTTTTCTAATTTTTTACTGATAGCTAGGATGATATTTAGCTGAGTCATCATTCATATCAACCTTAAAAATATAAAAAAGTCAAACTAACGGTCAATAGGTATTTTTACTTCACTTTATAACCACATAATCACTTTTGCATCTAAGCATTTGATGCTAGGTATACTTTTAAAAAAAACCATACATATATTTTTTGCACCTTAACCCTGAAAGAAATGACATTTTTCCTCAACTAGAAAATTTTCATGTGAACTTTATATTTTATAAACTTTATATTTTGAGGAATCTGAACTTCTACCTGTGTCCACTAATGCATATTATAATAAACCAACCAGAACCAAACTGTGACCACCATGTTATAATAACAAACAACGTACACTTAAAAAGGTACTTTAAAACAAATTGCAGGAATTTAGGGAGCTTTGTAAATAAATGTAAAGTAATAAGGTCGGAAAGTTGAACATAGAATAAGGGTCGCTCTTTGACGTTCCCAACCTCATGATTATGTCACATGCAATTTGGACAACTTGTGCCTCTTTTTCCCTAACTATAATTTATATAATTAAAATTTTATTGTTAATTCTTAGAATAAAATAGAGAAAATTGGTAAACAAATTTCTCTTTGTTATTGATAATAAGGACCTGATAATTGATTACCTTTTAAACATAGAAAGCACCAAGATTATGTAGGGATGCATATATAAAAATTCAAATCATTAAATTTTTTAAACTGCTATTGACTTTTTACCTATTTTCCCAAAATTTAGGGTATATAAAACCTTTTTTAAAAGAATATAATAAAAAATACTAATTCACATCCTATAACTTTTTAAAAAATTTCAACAGTAAATCACTCTAAAAGGTTCTAGATTTGAGCTCACTAGTTAATAGTTAAAATTATATATCTCAAAGCTATTAGTTGTTTTTCATGACATTTAATATTGTATATTAAGTTCCAAAATTTTTCAAATTTTTCTAGGATAGTAAGATGGTAAGATAATATTATTTTTGTTATTATCATTATTACAAACACTGAGTTCTAAACTTTAATGTATGATTAAATTAATATCTAAATATGCATGTGAATTCTCCACAAACTTTAAAAGGTTAAGGGGCAATTTTTCCTCAGAAGATTTTTGGGGAGTAATTTTGTCCCGAAAGTTTAAGAAATTGAACAATTTTTCCTTGATAATTATCTTAGTTAATTTTAACCATTAGTTGACTAAATTAATTGAACTGATAGACCACATGTCATGCACATCATTGTTGTTAAAATGCAAATTAACCCCGAAAAGTTTCATATCTAATATTGAAAAAAAAAATGAAGCACATGACACGTGAACTTTTAGAGAAAATTTGCAGTTTAACAAAAATAACCTAGATAACATATGGATTGTCAAGTTAGCATATTTGATCAATTAACGGTAAAAATTAACTAAGATAATAGTTAAGACAAAATTGTTCCCGTTTTGAAACTTTTAAAATAAAATTACTAGTAAATAATAACTTCCAGAATAAAATTACCTCTTAACCCAACTTTAAATTCTAAAAGGGCTTTTTGACTATCCCCAATACTGATGATAGTATGCATTCACATGTTTCTACTCCATAACTTTTTGAGGATTAAATATTACAAAACAATTGCCTTCCCTTTGTTTTAATAGTTGTTTTTTTATATAGGAGAATTTCTTAGTTTTATAGAGTATTAAATATTTTTTCATATATATTCATATTTAATCAAATTTCGAGGTATTTAGGCCCCAAAAAAAAAAATCAAACATCAAGGTAGTAAGAGAGGTTACAAATTAATACTACATCTACTTTTTAATATAAGACCTAATTAACTAATTTAAAAAGATTAAAGAAGCTACATAAAATACTCTCTTTGGTCCTTAATTTAAGACATATTTACCTAATTGATTAAATTAAAGAAATCAGTTGAGTAATTTAATATGATATATTTTTCGAAACACCCTAATTAACTTCTTTAATTCCCTCCATCCTTCTCATTTGATTATTGTTGAAAGGGCATCAATATGGGGGTAAATTAGGAAAAAATTAACAAATATAAAAAAATATATTTTATAGTAGTATTTATAATCAATAAAAATATAAATATTTAAAATATTTTGTTTACTTCCTGAATCTTTACAAATTAATTAACTAAATTTTATATTAAGAACTAGAAATACGATAATATTGATAACTTAGGCGTGAGTACTTTACACATGATGATGGGACCTAAAGTCACCTTCAAAGACAAGTGTTTTTAATTCTTATATAAAATATTTGGGAGGAAAATTGAAAAATAATACTATCTCTACATTCTACATTCAGTCATAAATACAAGATCTTATTGATTTTTTTTAAAAGTCTAAAAAAACTAAATAAATTACATAAATTAATTTGAATACGAAAATATAAATATAGATAATGAAAATACTTTAATTAACTTTGTCAACCTCTAAATAAAATCATGTCGGCCTTATATTTACGATTACGATGTACATTAGTGTATAGTGCAGCTCCAGCACTAACTCAGTCACGGGTCTTCATGTATTGTAATATCCAATGAATGTTTTCCACTTTTCGTGCATTATATATACACCACAGTCCCTCGTGTCTACCCTCACAAATCCATACTCACACAACAATCTCATCAATGGGATCCAAATCCAATCTTGTCAATCTCTTCCTCTTCTTCTTCTTCTTCTTCCACATCACTACGTCAGCCACCGTAGCCTCTGCCGGAGCCAACGGAGGAAGAAAGTTTCTTTCTTTAGAAATGGGTTCAAATGGGGAGCCTCAGGCTGCAGGAACACCAGAAGGAGGTTCCGGGTCGGGACATGGTCCGAACTGGGATTACAGCTGGGGTTGGGGCTCCGCGCCTGGAAGCGGGTGGGGCTACGGATCCGGGTCTGGGCGGTCTCAAAATGGGTTCGGCAGAGGCTTTGGTTATGGGTTCGGTTCGGGCTCTGGGTCAGGGTCTGGAAGCGGGTACGGTTATGGGTCTGGCACGGGTGACGGTGGCGCTTATGGTGGTGGCAGCGGCTCCGGCAGAGGAAGCGGTGGCAACCACTGATTCATGGTCAAAAATAGCCATAGACAAATAAAGGGTGTCCCTCTCCATGAGTACTTTCAATGCGTCAATAAATATATATATATATATATATATATATATATATATATAAATAATATGTTTGTGTGTGTGTGTGGGTTTGTGTATATATACTATTTGTTGTGTGTCTGTGTGTGTGATGACTACAGCTAGCTGAACCAAGAAAGAAGAAGACTTACAGCTAGCAAGCCATAATAAGCTTTTGGGTTGGGATTAGTATAGCTAGTGAGAATCTTAATACTCATCTTAACCACTTGACTTTTTTTTTTTTTAAGAGAGATTAAAGAAATTAAATAAGTTGTTTAATTATATTAAATGTTGTGTATTATTATATTATATTTTAGCTTATAAATCAAACAAATTAGTTTAAAGAAGGAAAAAAAAATACTTGAAGATAATTTAATTAGCTTCCTTAATCTTTCTAAAAAACGAGTCTTAGAACTGAAAGTAATACTTCCTCTAGCATTAATTATAAGATATAGTTGAATTTTTTTTGGAGAGATTAAGAAAAATAATTAGATTAGTGTAGGGTATTTTTTTATTTTTATTTTTTTCTTCAAACTAATTAGTTTGACTAATAAACTAATATATAATCTAAGGATATACAACATATAATATGATTAAGTTACTTATTTATCTTCCTTAATTTTCTTCAAAAAAAAAAAAAGTTAACTAAATCTTGAATTATTTTACTATATTAGTTTATGTGCTTACCCTAATTTTTCTTGTTGTACCTTCTAGAACTTTTATATATAAATAAAATTTTGATGGAAGATGCCACCTAAATTTCAGTACACTTATGGTTTTCAGCGGATGCACGTGCCCTCTGTGACAGACTGACAGTACATAAAACTCATCCCTATTCTCTTCCTAATTAAACGTCACCTTACCAGTAAAAATTAGTCTAATATAGAATAATACCACTCATTTTAGGTAAATAAATGAGCTCATGTAGTACAACTTATATGTTAGATTTTTTTTTTTTTTTTTTAAGGACAAATATCTTTTTATTTTAGACATAGTCATATATTCAACATGGGCACTTCTTTAAATCGAACATTAATTCATTAAATTGCATACTTTAGTCTTGAACTTTTGGTAAGTTTTTGAATTCATCGAAACTATCCCTCATATAAAGATATGTATTTTTTATTTTACATTTATAATTCATTTAAAAGTCTATCATATTGAATTAATTCATTCTTTGGTCACAAGGAGATTCAAATTTATATTTTCAAACATTTAATAGAAATAATTTAGGATTCGAAATGAAATTCGTTAGATTTAGTCTATCAAAAGCAGGCCAAACGAAAAACCCCCACTTCCATACAAACTAGATCATGTCATTTATATATACATGGATTAATTAATTAATTAATTAAGACTATATGTTCAAATTACACAATGAAATATCTTCATTGTAATGTACCAACGAATAATTGTAGTCAAGTGCTTCTAGCTTGCATGACAACCCATAACTTCTCTCATAGAATAGGTTGGAGGTTTTTAAATTGTTAGAATTAAAAAAAATAAATAATCGTATAGATTTAATAAAACCATTCATTTATGTAGTAATGTTAATGACTAAATATATGGTTTAATTATATAATTTGACATTATTAAACTTTTTAACAATATAAAATTACACACGGGGTACACCGTCAAGAAATTTCTTGCCAAACAGCACAGTCAAATTTGGCTCAATCATATGATCTCTTCACTTTTAGGGCCCAGGAGTAAATAAATAAATTATTATATAAGTGTGAATTCCTATTACATGTTTTCCGGAAAAAAAAAAAAAACTTCTAAACTATTTTGAGAAGAAAAATTCATGAATCCTCACCATATTGATTATTAGGGCATTGGGCGAGTTGGGCAGATGTCAAACCTATAGCCCAACCATTTAACTTTAAATGAGTATGAGTGTATTTCAACCTATATAAATAAATTAATATCTAAATGGGCAAGCTAACTATATTTTAGGTAACCTATTTACATTTGATCTGTCAGTTTTTTTTTAAAAAAAATACATAAATATTAAGCATCCATCCAAATTTATCATTCTTAATTTTGAAATGAATTTTCAAAGTTCAATAATTATAATTCATGCAAAATAATATAAATTTAGACAAATACTATCGTAACATAAATTTATTCAGGATAAGGAGTCAAAGAACACCTTTACCTCATGTCAAGATGCGGAATAGGATGGGTAGTTAATAAAAAAATTATACTAAATGGGCGGGTATAGACAAACACATAGGTGTGCCTATAATCCACCAATTTAAATCTTAAACAGACAGGTTCTAACCGATCCCATTATAAGTCTTTTTAGATGGGCTCAAAATAGCCTAATTATACTGGGTTGCGGGCGGGCTCATGGGACATTGGTTCCATGTTCAGCCCTATTGATTATACCATAAAACCATAGGTACATAGTTATGCATAATTATGGATTATTTCAATTAATTATTTCATATCTTTATCATGGATCGAATATTTACAATTACTTTTTTGGCAAAAATTATATACAATTCAATTATCATCACATGTAATAAAAATCCTCTGCCCTCTGGAATCAGATGGAAATAAAAATCCTATTCCTCAATCATCCCTCTCATTCTCCTTTTACATTGGACTAAAATTAATGGTGATTTTCCAACCAAATACAACTCGAAATTATTTAAGATAAATCACAATTGACATAAGGAGTTCATTCCTCATCATCCTGTCCAATTAATGTCACATTTATTTTATTGTTCAAATAAAAAATCATAACTATAAATGAAAGTGGTGACAGTAAAAGAAAAATATGCTTGAACAGCACACTTGCCTGCCAGGTCTCCAGTGGAACAAAAGGCATATATTGTCCATTCTTGCAAATCATTATGGCTGATAAGCCTCAGGTAGACGAAGACCCACACTAGCAGCAGATTTTCCAATGACCCTTTTCATTTCATCAGTTCTGTCCACAGCAATATTGTAAGAGAACAAGAGATCCTGCAAAAACCACCAATCAATGATTAGAATGTCCGAGATAAAAAAAATGAGAATAAATTTCTCAGAGAAAAAAATTACAATTAATATTAAACAAATAAAATCCACGTATAAAATCTGACTGTAATAAAACGTCAAAGAGTTTTAAAGACAACAATTGGTAGAGTACACAGAGGAGAGAAAGGAAGGAATTGTGCATTTTCTTATTCAAGTCTAAATGAGTACTCGTGTGCTTATTTATATCATTTGACTATCTCTATTTCGTTTCAACTATCTAATAGTTGTTACAGTGGAATATTCTGCCACGTATAGCTATAAAACTTGTGCCATGTAACAACAATCTTTAGGTTTCTTACCTTTATTACAGCAAATAAGGATGGGGCCATCTAAATGGTTAATTTTTAGATTGAATAAGCAGGTCTAACTTTCATTTGAACAAGCTCAGCTGTCCAAACATCTAATTGCATGTCTGTGTGAAGAATAGTTTAAAGAAAATAGCAACAGAGAGTGAGTGAGTAATGCCTTGTGATGGTGCACACTGTTAAGGAGAAAAGTATAGTCCCGAGCAAGCTTTATTTTTTGTTGGATGGCTGCAACATCAAAGAGACTGCTGCTTTTACGAAACTCGGATGTTATGAATTCCTGGAAATGCCTCTTGTTGTCTTCCTTGCCGATGTGTTTCTGGACAGCCTTTAGAAGCTGGCGATAAATCTTAGCTGTTTGGAAGGATGCTTCTGAACCCATTTGTTTTAATCAATGTTCACTATCTACTTCCTGCATTAGAGGCCACATTCAAACAACCAAAGAAAACTAATAAGAATTTGTGTCAACAAACTACTTTCTTTATTCAAAATTGGCATAAAGTACCAAATTACCAGTTCTTGCTAACATTAAAATAGATGTCAAAAATGGAATTTAATTCACTGTTCCAGTTAGCTTGGGTGAGGGAACTCATTTCAAAATGTACTAGACTACTTCCTAGCAAGATTTGTAACAGATTTTTTTCTAGCAAGAATTTGTTGGAGCGTAATTGTCACACCATCTATGACGTTTAACAGATTGGTTGTGGTCATAAATGGAAGATAACTAATAATGTCAAATATTAAGTTTTGCTGATGCAGATATAGACAAGATTCTACACATTTTCATGTGCATATGAACATGAATATAAAGAAAGAAAAACGCAAAGGACAAGATAAGAACAAGAAGTAAAAACCTATCATAAGTAGCCAAGTAAACAATGCTAAAGAAAAGAAATAGGCTCATAGTGCAATCATTTCTAATTGTACAACAGGATGGAAAGCAAAACCCACACTATCCCTGATTGGCTGCTGCATCAACAAAACTACAAAAGTATAAAACCCAATTTGGATGCACTGAGATTTTGATATATGATATCTGGCAAATCCTCAGTTTTGAGGAGGCTGATCATGGTTTTCACTGTCCTTTACAATGAATCCTATTGGGGGAAAATGGTGAATCTCCCTAGTGCCTTTTGTATTAGAAAAATAGACTTCATGAATATCCCTAATTAGTAAGGAAATTAACCCTTCATCAGTTGGAAACTAACGCACGAACGCTAAAAGCACAAAAAACACTCACCTTACTCTACTGCAAGGGAAAAGTGATACAAACTCATCTATTCCAAGAAACCATTTCCAATTGAACCAAAAGCTGTCATTAATGTCTTCCATATCTACAAAAATAAATTGTTTGGCATTGAGCGTAGACTATTAGGCCATCTACCTCCTATATTAGTTCTTGTTGTTCAAATAGAGTTCCTTTTATATTTCTCTATGTTAGTTCTTCCTTCTATAGATTTTGGCAGATGACTTTGTTCAAAGGGATAGAAATGCCTAAAAATATATACATATTGGACCAACAATAGCAGTGCGAGGACGGAAGAGAAAGTGACTACCTGTTTCTTTTTAGCAGAGCGGCACGAAGGTCGAAGAAGGAGATGCCCAGACTGATGGAAGAGAGAGAAGGAGATGCTTCAGCCAACAATTACGACGGCAGTGGGAGAGGCCATAGTTGAGCAAGGAGGTCACTTAAACTATTGGGGACCTAGGGATTTTTTTTTTCCATTTCTGGTCGGCCGCTGCAAAAAAAAAAAAATAAATAAATAAATTTAAAGCCGGTAAAAGAAAAATTAAAAACATACCATGTTACGAGTAACATCCATCAAAATTTAAAGGGAGAATGAGATTTTCTAACCATTACTGTTAGATTTTGTCATTAACATGAATTTCAGAAGGGACACTAGAGCCATCGGGTTGTAAAAGGAATTTATCTTCTATTAACAAATTCCTCTTCAAATTCCATCTAACAAATAAACAACATTATCCCAAATTAATTAGCACACAAGTAGCAGCTTATCCCATAAACATTGTGCATATGAACATGTATTACTGTTTGGAATCATAACACAAAACTCTAAATTCACATCCCACAAAAGAGAGAGAGAGAGAACTGAATTGAACACTAAATGTACCATGATAGGAAAAGGTTTTGAGGAGCCTCTCAATCAACATTCTATCAATCAGACTATCATCAACAACCAAAACATGGAACTGTGTCTGTGCAGCCATACCCAGAAAGAGAGAAAGCTAAAAGAGAATTCTGAGATATGGAAAAAGATGAAAATAGAAAGCAACATTTTAAAAAGGGAGAACCATTATGAAGAAGAAGATATGAGATCCTCATGGGAAATCTCAAAGTTTTGATAAACGAGATCACTCAGATCAGACTGTTAAGCGTATAAGAAATTTGATCTCAAAATGGGTTCTGTTCATTCCTTGATTTCCTTCTCTCTCTTAGCCGTCAATACAGTTGGAAACAACTGAAAGGGGAAAAATGAAGAAATAAATAAATATTTTTTCCTCACAAAATTCAATTTTGTTCATGGATGAACAGCGAATACATACATTTGAGCCAAGTTAGGCAGATTCTGGATTCATATCAGCATTTCACCAGATTGAATGATGCTGAACATGACAAGGCGGAAATCACAGCGAGATTTCAACTCCCATTAAGGTTTCAAGAAACCAATCGCAGTAACAAGTATCACTTACATAAGATAATACTTTTCAAAGCATCGGAAGGACGAACCCAATCGCGAAATGAAACACAACCAAGGTTTTTCAACCAAAAAAAATAAAAAATAAAAGGGGTTGCCTTGTAAGCCAATCCGATTACAGATCACAGGAATCTCGCAGAGAGATGGAGATAGGGAGAACAAAGAGGAATCAAAACAGACGGTGAAGGGGGAAAAAACAAGAAGTGAAACGTGGCCAAAAATGGTCGTTTAATCCCCAATTCAAACTATTATACTACAGTGAACTAATAAATCACTATAATACGGTAAGAAAGCAGACAGCATTCAACAAAAATAGAACAAATAGGACATCAGAAACCAAAAAAGAACAACTTTTTGAAAGCCCTCATAGAGATGACAAGACGAACAGAAAAAATAACCAAGTACCCTAATGTTACTATCAAGAAAGCCTCACGAGAAAACAGATTTGCAGAAACAGATTGGGTGCATCACTGGATTGTTTCAATGGGGATTTATATGATTAACAATTTTAATATCGCTCAGGGACAAGAGATACTCACCGGAAGGTATTAACAACTTCGATCGTGCTCTCCGTCGATATCGTCTCCCGCTTCGATCGTCGTCGGTCCTCTATCACGTCTCAAGGAATGAGCTAGCTGCCGAATAGATTTCGTGCGAGCTGCATCGAGTTAAACTTAAAAAGCGCCTCAGGATATTTCTGGTGGCCAAAAAATGTGTTTGTAGTAATTTAAAAAAACTAAATAACTAAATTTCAAAATTAAATTTTTTTATAATGGACCCACTAATATTTTATCTATTTTCTTTTTATAATGAGACTCACAGACTTTTATGTGAGTGAGACAAAAAAAATATTTTTCCAGGTAAAAACATTAAACCCTACATAAAAAGTAAAAAAATATTATAATATATTGGAAATTATGAACACAAAAGTATTAGAATTATTTTTGAGTTGTATAAAAAAGGGTTAAGGTGTAAAAATACACATAAGCTTTTTCCCCAGGAGCGCCCAGCACCACGTGTTTTTTTGAAAGAAAAAAAATACACATATGAGTACTAGACGCTTCTGGAGAAAAGCCTATGTGTATTTTTACACCTTAACCCTATAAAAATTATTTTTGAACAAATATAAATATTTATTTATTTGTCTGAAAAAGAGTATTTTGGTCAAAGCAAATGTTGGTTGATTAATTTAACAGTTAACTAATGATTTGCTAGATTGAGTAGAGAGAAATGAAATATCAAATATATATAAAGGAGATTTCTACAACATACATTTTAATTTCACACATTTTAATTTCACGCAAGATCTATGTAGATATTTTCAAACTAGGAGGCATTAGGTAAAAGTGTAAATCAGATGAGTAGTTAATGTATCTTATCCTTTGTTCAAAAATGTATTTTATCCTTAATATAATTTATTTAATCTCTCAAAATCAATTAAATATAATATCAAGCACTAGAGGAAGTACATGATGGAGTGGGAGGAAGTCTCTCCACTAACTTCTCTCCTTACTTCCTCTCCATTTAATTTCTTAATCACTAGATCATATTTTAATGGATGAAATTTAATTATATGTAATGATATTATTGTTGTAGATTTTTATTATATTTAATATTATAATTTTTCTTCTCAATATAAACCAGATAACAATACTTTCATAGAGAGAAGAAGGAGAGGGTATCAGTCAAACCCAGCAATTTTAACCACGAAGTTTAATCAAAATTTAAATGTTCATCTTTTTTTAATAGATTGGATCTACTTTTAGATTCTTTAAACTCTTTTTGGTTGCATCGATTGAGACATGGACTATGAGATGTAAAAAGCTACATGGGAGCGGCAACAAAGATTGCACTACGAGAGATACCTGAACGAGAGAAATAACGAACGACAGAACAGGAGAGAAATAGCGAGCCACATAACAGGAAAACTGGAAAAGATGATGAGATGACGGCTCTAGGTCTAACTGTATGATTCTTTGAGTGGAAAAGACTGAATAGAAAACAATAAAAAAAATAATAGCACTACATAATATAGTAATTATCTATTATAACTTTAAATTAAAAATTATAATATAATAATGGTTAGAAAATAAAATTAAAATATAAGAAAGAAAAACATATAAATTAAATATTTTGTGTGTGTATCTATATTTAATAAAATAAAATTATATTTTTTTGTGTAAATAGGCTAGACTTTAATAAAATAGGTCTTACCTAATTACACATTTTAGACCTTTAAATAGGTCTTGACCTGACTTTTTTAACAAACAAGTCAAATCAGACTAGGTCCTAAACAGGTCAAATTGTAGTCAGCCTAATAGAAGCTTGATCTATTTCCACCACTAAATTTTAGACACCATTATGCTGCGTTAAGTTTTTTCTTTAAAAAAAAATATAATATTAACACAATTATCTTAATCATTTTCGGGTTTAAAAATTTCAAGTAAATTGATAAAATTAAAGAAAAATTAGAACAAAGGATCTAGAGTATCAAATATTTATTGGGAAGGATATTAAAAATTGCAATTATTTAAAATGGAAAATTAAAATAAAGGACTAAAAGAAAATAATATTTATATAAAGAACCATAAAAATTGTAATTATTTAGAAAGACCGAACATTATAATATAAATTTAAAATTATTAAACTACCTCTAATCAAACCTCCGGTATGATCTCTTGTATTCATAATTAAAAAAATCACTAAAATTAAAACTAAATGTGTTCATCATGATATGATCATACCTTTTTTTAATTTTCAATATATTATTTAATTAATAACAATTACACTCATATTTTTCTTAATTTTTATCTTTCACCAATTTATATCATCAAGTTGTCTGATTCATATTATCAACATTGATATCAATTAAGATTTTTTTTATAAAAATAAAAACTAAACATATTTCATATTTCATGATATAATAGGTTAATTAATTTTTTTTAATTTTAATGACATTACATGATTTTTTTAACCCACATAAATTGCTTCTAAAACAAAAATAAATCATACAAACTTTATTGGTTTAACATATATGATAAATTAAAGAAGACCTTGACTTTTAATAAAATTATATAATTCCATTTTTAATTATTTTTTTAATTTTGAAAAATAATAATTTTTACAAATTGAAGAATGCGTAATTTTTTTTTCATAGATATATATTCAAGTTGTGAAGAATGAAAATTCAGAAAACTATTGTTTAATTTAATGAAACTTAGAATTTTGTATCAATTTTAAAATAGAATGGAGGAGGAGAATATAGGAGGAATTGCAAAAGATTTTGTCAGGGACATATTAGTACTTTTAATTTTATATTTTTATATTTGGTCATTCCAAATAATTATAATTTTGTATAGTCCTTCTCCATAAATATTTTTTCCTCTAGGTCTTTCATTCTAATTTTCCCTATTTAAAAGGACTAAAGAACAAAATAAAATTTTAAAGTACTAAATTACTTATAATCAAACCTCATACATTTCCTCTCGCATTCTAGGTTAAAATTAGTGTGAATTTCTATATTTTATTAAATTCAATGGTTACCACTAACCGGTTTTGCTCCTAAAATCTTTAGGGTTGCTTTTTCCAATAAAAGTTGGTTACATTTATTTATGATATTTGTACCAACAACCGGTTTATGGAGGAGTGTTCTTGGAGTAGTCAATTTGGCCTTGAACTTATATTCCTATAACTTCATTTCTCAAGAAATCCGTACTGCAGAAGATCCTAAATTTGAGACTTTCTACACAAAAAATATTCTCTTAAATGAAGGTATTCGTGCTTGAATGACATCTCTAGATCAACCTCATGAAAAACCTTGTATTCTTTGGGAAGGTTCTACCACGTGAAAACACTCTTCAATGGAACTTGAGCTTTAACTAGTCTTGCATGTAGATATTTATAAAAAAAAAAAAAAAAGAAATAACACAAACATCTTGCAATTTTGTCAAAATTTTAATTTTAGGAAATTTCAATTTTTTTTATAATTTATTATAAATGTTAAAGAAATGTTATATGTATCTTTTTAAAAAAAAATAAAAAATAAAATTGATAGGGTCATGTTCGTGGCCTTCCAGTGTTGATGGCACATGATAATAAATCAACCCCTATTTATAAAACTATTAATTATAAATAATATGACTCATTAATCTCTCATGATATTCAAGTTAACATGTTATAAGTGTTAAATTAATATTGAGACCATATCAATTTTCTTCTTAATATAATATGATTTTTCAATTTTTGACATAATCTAGTAATGTTTTATTTTATTTTTTTCATTTGACACAACTTGTTTGATAAAATATAAAATGTGTTTAATTTCTTATTTTGATTGATAGAGTTTTTTTTTAATATTTTTTTCCTGATTTAGGAAAAAAATTAATGATATAAATGGGTCAATATCTGTATTGATAAGAAAATGATATAATGACGTGTTGATAATAAAATGATATAATGATGTAGATGTTAGTTGAAGTTTTTTAGAAAAATATATATGATTCTGGCCATAATAATTTGGTAAAAACACTTCTCTTGTTGTAGGAGAAGTGTTTTCTCATATCATACATATATAAAATGATGGGACCCACATATATGTATATAATTAATTCATATATATATGTGGGTCCCACCATTTCATGTGTCCATTTCATGTGTTTGTAGGAATCTTCTTCTTCTCATGCAACATGAAAAGTTTAAACCCCTTATAATTTTAGTGGAAATAATTTTTTTAAAAAATAAATTGTAAGAAATAATGTAGGAAGTTTAATCAAGGGAAATTTCATATTTCTAAAAGTCATTCTAAATAATTACAACTTTTATGGTTCTTCCTAATAAATATTATTCTTTCTAAGTCATTCTCTCTAATTTTACCTAAAATTAAAGGGACTTGCACATACTTCCAAATTTCAAAAGGAGGTAATAGTGAAATCCTCCTCATCTCATCGGTGGTTGTGACATAGAGAAGTCTTATTCATTATATTTATTCGTCTAGTGATACATGTTCTTGACACACACACACACACTCGACATAATATATATCTCTCTAATTTAGTAAGGGTGATGATTTTGTTCATTGTGGAAATATACGAGGCATCAAGTCCGACCTAGCATATTGGGGGTGCTGGCCAATCATCTTGATCTCTAAAATGAATTTGGTACGCGCAAAAGATGATAAGCTGAATCCCACATAAGAAATGCAATATAATCGGCCACTTCATCCAAATTAACTAGAAATTTATTACAAAATAATTGTCTGCACGTACTTCCTTATCCTCCAAAACTCAGCTACTCAATTTCATTCTGTGTTTAAGACCTTCGGAACTTTAATGTAAGGCTCCTCGTAGCTTGGAATGGAAGCAACCATGGTGCCCCTATATTACCCAGTTCGTACCATTAGTTTTTCCAATAATGTTTAATAGAAAAATAATGAATAATCCTAGTTACCTATCGTCGAAAGTCTCAGGAACATCATCACGCACATTGTTGTTTTCAGTATCTGCAGATAATATGACAGATAAATTAGTCCCATCCGAAGCAAGAAGCATGACATGTATTAGCCTTTGTTTCCTATTTTTTATCTGTTTATGAAACAGTAAAGGGAAAAAGACAAGAACCACAATATGTTACTATTCATCTTATAGTTATCATTCAAACAAAACGGGCTTGATCAAAGATGAAACGTAGGAAAGCAATCAGTAAAAAAGAAGATACCATGATTCAGTTGCCAATGTGTGGTGAGTGAGACAGCGACAATACACTATTTCTCCAAGTCTAGTAGGAACAAAGCAATTTTGAAACATGGATGTATTGTAGTTTATAAAAGAACAGGACAAGTTTATAGTACTACAAAGAACCATTCTTGCAAATAAGGGGAAATAACCGCAAGCTGATGCAATAGAACGATTTTCTGATTTATGAAGAATTTTCAATACATTTTTCTGGTATATGGAGACAGAATAACTAGTAGCTGAACGTGGATGACATTTTCGTTAGTAGATGTAAGTAAAAAAGGTCAAAGAGAACCTGCTCTGATGGAGGGTTCAATGCTTTCGAGATTAACACCTTGAAGCTGTCCAAACCTGCCACAAGAGCCAATTTAAACCAATTGATTGATCATTGAAGTTTACATTTTAAGAAAAGTAATAGTCATAACAATGCTATTGAAGAAGCCACATGAAGGAGAAAAACAAAACATTTTGATAAAAAATAAACAGTGAACAATTAAATGTTAAAGCACGCAAAGAATTCAGTTACTTTTTTGCAACGCTCATAATGCTGTGCAACGTAGAGTTTGAAATTTGAGAGTCCTTTTAAGGAGTTGGGGTAAATAAAACAAGATTTTACCAATCTATCACTTGTTGAATCTTAGGAGCAAATTCTTCCACCTGCGAATAAATAAAAAAATAATGTAAAAGCAAAATAAATAACAAGGAAAAAAGAATAAGCAAAACTACTCAAATTCCTTGCAATAAATCATCATGTAATATTAAGTTAAAATCACCTCATTTGATGTAAGAGCAATTCGAGCTGTTTCTGCCAAACGAGTTACATCTGGAGGTGGAAGAGAGGACAGAGTTTTTGTTGATGAACAGTTTCGAACTTTATCGTGATGAACAGTAACTCTTGGGAAACCAAAGTAGTTGAAACTTCTCTTGGAGTTGGAAAGGAAGCTATAACACATTGCTGATGAGCATGACACTCCTTTGAGCAAAAAGACTCTGCTTCCCATCTGTTTCAGTTTTGCATTAATTCTAGCTATCAGATAGCGGGACTCTGTATATTGGCCTTTAAATATATAGAAGTTGTGTCCTGTTTTCTTAGGAAAGAAGAAAATTTATAAAGGAGAGCACAAAAGTTTTGACCTCCACTGGACAAGGAAACAGGTAAAACCTGAAGTGTTTTGCCTACAAAATGATTTCCGAGAATAATATTACTTTCATATGTTTTTTTTAAAGTGAAATGATTTATAATGAACCTGACAACTATCAAGAAAATGAGATTGAAAACAGAAACAATCTGGCCTTTATGTTTGGGTGAAGGTGTAAGCATATTTGAGCAAAAAAAACGGTGTAAGCATAACATGAAAAGAAAGACAAAGTCAGTAATTGTATTCATAGTAAACAGAACATACAATTAAGAAGGACTATTGTTAAACTATCAATAAACCTAAAGAATCCATGACAATCCAATTGGTTAAGTTTAACAGTAACCATGTATCAAATGGAAGCAATAAGAATTCCTTTCCTATTTAGACCTATCTAACCAAAAACTTCCCCTTCAATGCCCTTTTCAGATACATCGCATAATTCCTCAGTTCGAAGACACTAATTCTCATAAACAAGATTCAATAATTTCCCAATAGAAAGTTACACTCAACATTATTAAGCAACAATGGCATACCTCGAAAAAATCCAATTTATTCAAGAAATTCAACTCTTAACTAATAATTCTTACGAAGCTTTAAAGCCATGTCTCTTATTCTCAAACTCCAATGAAGGTTGAGTGCATCATTAGTTACAGTCTAGTCAAGGTTGTATCGAACAATCTAACACACCAAGTTACAGACTTTTAAGCATGACTCTTTTTCCTATCAAGCATCTTATCAAACACTTGAATTGCATCTAGTGACCATAGTTGAACTGTCAAACTCGCATGTGAATTTCTTCCGCAAGCAACTCCAAGTAAGAATCAAATTATCCAACAACTTTCGAAAAGAAAAACTTAAGCAATTAGCTGAACGTCTCCATTCCGATCTCTCATTAACAGTTTAGGAAAACAAAGAATGGCTCCTGCAAACACATCACCGGCTCACACACCACAATTCACGCTATAAGTATTCAGGCCATTCCAATTCAAACTATAGTTTTCATCAAAGCCATGACAATCACCAACAATTCACCAGATAAAACATTCAGTTTAATATTAATCATCCCAGAAGACCATATCCTCATGAAACAGAGCAGTATATTGAGAGAGAGAGAGAGAGAAGAGAAGGAAACAAATATCTCTTGCACATGATTTTGAACCCAACCTGTTGCAAACCCTAGACGATTCTTTGCCGATTTAACTTAGCCTCTCCACTCAAAATGCAACGCTCCTCCAATGAAGCCGATAAGGTCCCAACACAATCTGAACTTGCATCTGCTAATGGCGCTTCATGTCTGCATCAAAGCATTGAAACGACGCTGTATTGATTAACAAAACGACGTCGTTGTAAATAGTAGATAGACTGCAATAATGATGGATTTATCCCAGATTCGAAAACCATCGGCCTTCCTCAGTCGCTATCGCTCGCTCCTCTCGGCTCTCGCGTTTCAATCTGTCGAACTGATCTCAGGCTTGAAGTTGTCGCTATGGAGTATTTTGCAATTAGGATTCCCAATGGTACGACTATTTTATTTTATTTTTGGATTAAGTTGTAAAAATATATATGATTTTTTTCTTAAAAATACAATCCTCCAGTATACTTTTTTTTTTTTGAAACAAAAATACACAGGTGTTATTATTTTGATGCAAAAATCACATCTCACCATTCAACCACTGTTAATCGTGATATGATGAGAGAAAAAGAGATAAGATGAACAGTAATCTAACGATAATGAATAGTGACTTAACGGTGGAATGCGACTTTTGCTCTAAAATCATAATCAGTATTTTTACTCAAAAAAAACATGACGTTGGGCACTCTTAAAAAAAAATTCATGTGTATTTTTTATTATTTTTCCTTCATTTTATTTTAGGTACACACCTTGACATGTCAGCTCCTTAGTTAGCAATGGGGAGTGACACGGGGATTTAAATGACCCGAGTCTTCGTCCATGTCACCATTAATAATCAAACGTCAAAATGAAATAATTTAACGGAAAAAAATAAATTATGATGGGGGTGTGCTTTTAAAAAAGGTTGGTGAATATATTTTCCGCTTACCTCATATATCTTATATTTATATACACACACTTAGAATAAAATTAGGGCAGCGCAAGTTTTAAGAATAGATATTTAATGAACAAAATTAACCCGAATAATATTTAAAACTAATATTGCCTCAAATCCTAATTATAACCCACTGGGTTGACCTTTTTAGAGATATTAAAGAAACTAAATAAATTACTCCCTTCAATCCTAATTATAAGACATAGTTGACTTTTTTAGAGAATTTAAGAAAACTAATTAAATTATTTTAGAGTATTTTTATTTTTATTATTTTCTTCAAACTAATTAGTTTGACTAATAAACTAATATATTATCTAAGAATACACAACATATGAAATGATTAAATAATTTATTTATTTTCCTTAATTCTTCTAGAAAAATGTCAACTTTATTTTATACTCCCTTCGGTGCTAATTATAAGACATAGTTGACTTTTTTGGAGGGATTAATGAAGCTAATTGAATTACTTTAGAGTATTTTTATTTTTATTTTTTTCTTCAAACTAATTAGTTTGACTAATAAATTAATATATAATCTAAGAATATACAACATATGAAATAATTAAGTAACTTATTTAGCTTCCTTAATACTTCAAAAAAAAATCAATTTTGTCTTATAATTAAAACCAGAGGTAGTAATAAGGACTGAAGGTAGTATTTAAATGTATTCTTAGATTATATATTAGTTTATTAATCAAACTAATTAGTTTGAAGGGAAAAAATTAAAAAAAATATTCTAAAATAATTTAATTAATTTCCTTAATCTCTCAGAAAAAAAAAATCAGAAAAAATAACATAGTCGGGTAATTATCGGCAAATTTGTAGACCTCTTGGTAAGCTGAAAAAAGTATCACCTCAAGGTTCTAAGTTCAAAATACTAGTACTACTACAGAGGATTCCCATAAAGTTAAGGTCTCTGGAAAGTCTTTTATAGAATACAAGCACAAAACAGTAGAGTAAAATTAGTAAAAAGAAAACCCATGTTATGTACAGAATTGGAGCCCAGCTTCTCACTTTCTCCCTCTCATTGTCCTCTTTTCCTGTTTGAGGGAGAAAATGATGTATAGGTTAGATATCTCTCACAAAAATATTGTCGTCACGGCTAAAGGATTCTCAACCCTAGGGACGATCAGGCGGTTACAAGATGGTGAGATGCTCGTGGAAGGCCACATGAGTAAGTGACATACTTGACACTATCTATGAGCACAACCACAAAAACCTGAGGAAGTGATTTAGGCTTCATTACACCATCCACATCGATGTCTCCGACCTCCTTGGGATCAACAAGAACCGAAACCACCATGGAAGATGTTGATTTATTACCATGGAGGTTCTCATTCTGGGAATTTCTCATAACATGTTCTTCGCTTGCGTTGAGACCAGAAGATCTGGCAAAGGAATGCGGTAGCTTGTGAAGGAACCTTCTATTCCTTCTCTGCTTGATGCTTGTATCATTCTGGCGGTTAACAGTGGAAACATTTGCAACTGATGATGATGCTGGAACTATAGCTCCCGGTTTCGGTGAGGCATCAAACTGGAAAACCTCTGTGCACATCCCAGAACTCAACATTGGCCCTGCATCAAGAACTTAGAACCTTCAGTAATTGAGAGACATAAGGATGCCTAAATAGGCAAACAACTCTCTGCTTTGGCATAGCTCAGGCAAATATGTTACATCACAAGATAGAAAATAACCAGCAATCAAAGTCATCCCCGACCGTTGTTTAACTTAAAATATGAAGCATTAGAATTTTCCTTACTAAGAACTTAGACCATGGGAAATGAATAGTGCCAATCAAAAGGTCAATCTTATGCCTGTTAGTAAGCGTAGCTAAGCATTACAACAAACTTAGCCCTACTGTACATACAAGACGTTATTATTGCAAATGACAAGCAACTGCCAATAAAAGATGACTATAAAACTCCAGATGTTCCCTTAGGTTGTCATTATAAATATTTTGAATAAAGGGATATATATTACAATCTAACTGCTTAATGATCAAGCAAAATGCAAAAATCTAATTGTCAGTTTACAGATGTCTATCTGAAAAAAGTAAATACTCAATTTACACAGATCATAAACCCTATTACTGGATAACATTCCCTAAATCTACCAAAAATGGGAAAAGGACAGAAAGGAAAAATTACTGCCCCCTTTTAAGTTCATAATGGAAACATGTCACAAAGGAGGATAAGACAAGATTGGCAAGCATTCTGGAAGAAAAGCCACAGATGCATTAATTAGTGGAGTGTATTATCGACTGTATAAATACCAATAGAAAAGGATACTGAATAAAGTCAACACTACAAAATAGGCCACAGTACTGTGCTTGACAAAATAAAAAACCTCAAAAATTTAACAATACTCATAACAAACATACAAATAAGAAAAATGGTTTCAAAATCACCGAACTGTATGATGGTTTTTTCATATTGTTCTGACAACTTTGACGTGTACTTGGACTATCTATATGGTACAGGCTAGCTACCAGCTTAGGCAACAACTATGACACAAGTCGGTGAAAAAAAAAAATGCATCAATCATACCAAAATCTACACGTAAAGGGAATCTCAGAAAGGGACAAAGAAAAAGCATCTCACCAGCAAGACCTTCACGAAACCATTGTTGCATCTTACCATCAGTCGCAGTTGACTTTAAATGGTTCTTCAATGTTTCAGCAGAACCAGAGGCAAGAGCCTTCCGCTGTTCAGGTGGGCCACTATATGAGTGAGGATGTTGACCCCTGTTCCTTCCAACTTCAGGAATAGCCAGTGCAGAATCCCAATTTTTAGAAATCACCAATCCATTTTCTCTTGCATTCTTTTCTGTATGAGCAGTATCAGTTGTCATGGCTTTCTCAGTAGCCAGAACAGAGTGAATTATCAAGTTACCATCGATTTTCACAAGCTTATCATTCCTTGGAACATACAGAGAAGCAAGAAGAGGCTCGGGGTCACTAGCATTTCCCCTATGAACAAAGTCATCTGAGTTCATTCTATATGGTGAGTCCTGCTGTCTCAGTGTTTCTTCTAATTTGCGACCTTTCTCATATAACATTCTATCTGAAATACCCAAATTCCCGCTAGAGAATCTTACTCCCTTTTCTCCTTCAGATTTATTTATATGACCACTAACCTCCCAAGCTTTGCCTTGGTGCTGACTATACAACCTATCATTAGCAGAAATAGACCTCCTAGGAACATTGTACCCCATATCTCCAAACTTAACATTAACAAGAGGAACGAGTCCACCAAAAAGAAATAAAAAGAAAAGCAAACCTATCAAACTAATGCTGGCAACTTTCTTAGTTTTTCCCTCAGTCTTTTTATTATCGGACTTTTTGGCCTTTGGAGCAGATTGCGATTTTTGAGACTTTAATCTAGGGATTGGAACCAGAGGAACCTGAGAACCTTGCGGTTTGACAACATAGGGTGCATACGGCAGCCATGGATAGGTCATGGGTGCCATTGGAGGATGAGGGTGAATCCCTGGAGCTGGTGGTGGCGGGCACATTCCACCACCACTCAATTGCTGTCTCAAAGCAGCATTCTCGGCCATAACAAACGATACCTTACTGCTTAAATCGGTTATGGTTGAATGCATTGACCTCACCTTCTCCTCAAGCTCGTCCACATAGTGCTTCTTTCTCTGTCTGGAGAGCTGGGCACTTTCTCGATTCCTCATCAGCCTAGCCTTCCTTTTCCCGTCCTCTTCATCCACGGCATTAAGACCAGGCTGTTGAGCGGTATCCACTATAGGCATCGACGACTTTCGGTACTTGGTAGTTCTGGACTCAGTATTTCCTTCATTCTGTTGCTTCTTCCTTTTCAAATCACAATTTTTACCCATGTCCTCCAGTTTTATATTCTGATCAGCAATCCGATGAGAAGAAATGTCTCTGTCGTCGCAGTGAGAATCCGGTGAAGACTTATCCATCACTTCAGAAGCACGCGAATCACCTAAACCATCGTTGCCTGAACCCTGGGATGAAATAGACCCACCAGAAGATTCCCGGTCACAAGAATCAGAATCTGGTGATTTAAAGCTCGAAGCCTTGACATGTAGTGAATGATGCGAGTTCCGATCACCAGAATCATCCAAGGAGTGTATCACAGAATGCTCGCAACTACCAGATTCAGGTGATTGTGTATTCAAAAACTCTGCAACATCAGGATTCCGATTACCCGAACCTGAACAACTATCCGGGTCAGGTAACCCAGAATTGGAACTGTAGTAGCTCAACCGCTTATCATGGTCATTCAACTCATAAGATCCAGGCGGTTGACCGTAACCATCGGGGAGTAGGAAATCATCGGTTTCATCAGGAATATGGAGATCGGTAAGATCGTCAAAGGAAATCTCAAATTCTCCGTCATTTCCGAACTCCATGGCTAAGTCAAGATCTGATGCGAATGCTTCAGAGGGCAGGGCATGGTCATCGCCGGAGAAAAATAGCGGATCCATGGATGGAACAGGGAGGTTATCGAACTCGGATGATAAATCATTGAAAGTCAGATCCGAGGACGAAATTGGTTCAGCCATAGCTAGGGTTTTAGAAATGAAGAAGGACCCGGAGGAGGGTCTATATAAGGTCAGGCAACAAATGCGACAACGACTTCGAGGTTTAGGGCATGCACAGGATTGTCACTAGCTTTATCTCTCCGCCTTGAATCCTGCTACAACACACCCAATTTCTTCTCAGATTCAAAACCAATTTCCTTCTGATTGGCTAGCAGATCATCCTTCACCAGCTCCTTTCCCGGCCATCAAGGCTGTGCAACATAGTTTTTCAGCAATAAACCAAGATCGAAGAACAGAGGAGATGGAATTATACAAATCGCGAAACTGGAGTTAAACAGAGGAGAAGAACAGAGAAGGTAATGTAAGAACGAGCGTTGCCATTTTGCAGCTGCAGAACGTAATGCCAGAATGTTCCGATCACCAAACCTTCGAAATTAGTAAATTACTTTTTGTAAAAAGATATTATATTCCGCTTAATTTCTGATAGGTTTGTTTGGATTATTATTTCAATTAATTTTTTCATGAGAATCAAAAAAAAAAAAAATATATATATATATATATATATATATATATATATATATATATATTAGAGTATATTTTAATTCTCATTTAATATTTTAAATAATATTGGCTTTGCGGTTAGATGACTAATTTTTAAATATAAATAAAATAGTTAAATCAATTATATGTAATAAATATATGTTGATTTCTTTAAAGTGTTTCATTAATTATTTGTAGTGAAAATTACACCTCAATTAAAACGTTTTTAGTCAGTAAAATTAATATAGAAAAATTGGACCAAGGTCTAAGTAAAAAATAATAATATATGAAAACTCCCATAATTTATCAATAGTGCCACATTGTCACTTTCCCTTGTTAATGCCTAAATTGTATCACTTTCATTTGCCATTAATAAAATTTTTTAGATATTATTTTATTTAATTTGGGCTTGCTGTGATTTTACATTTCTAATCAAAGCAAACTCATCAAATAACTAATATTCCAAAAATTACAAAATTTCAAATCTTTACTCATGTAACTAAAAATCAAATAAATTTTTTTATAGCTATTTCTAATAAGTAGCTCCAAATAAGCATTTAGAAAAAAAGGACTAAAAATACAAATATGAAACTAGAAAATGACTAGTTTTTCACAAGCGTGGCTTTCTTCCGATGCATTAAAGGATCCGCTGCCTTTTTTCCTCTGATTTTTTTTTTGTCATGTTATTATTATTATTTTGTAAAGTTAAAAATTTCAACTGGAAAGAGGCAACGGATACTCCGATGTATCAAAGGAAAGCCGCCCCCAGTTTTTCACAACGCGACAACCTAAACCTAAAATTCAACTCTTGATGTTATTGCTTCTTAAAAATTCTTTCATTTTGAGGACATTGTGGCAAAAATGTCTATGCAAATTATTCATGTTTTTGTTGTTGTTTCATATAGTTAAGAATTAAGATTCTGTTATCTTAAAGACGTCCAAGTCACATGATTTGCTTATGAGAATAGCAGCTAACAAGTGTCAAATAATATTAGAAAAACTAGTCAACGACATTTAAATTGGGGTTTTAATCCTGTAATAGAATTACGTGCATTAATATGATTTATACATCGAATGAACCGCAAAGGGTGGAATACCACAAAGAGAAAGTGTACCCACTAAAAAAGCAGTTTTTGTAATTGGCACATGTTTTGTTAAACCACCCCTTGCTAAAGAGGGACTTGGCTTTTGGTCCAATGTGGCCTCCTATCCGCTGCATCCTTTGCAGCAAAACAGCGCCGTTTTGGTGCAAAGAGGGAGGGCAGCTCCTGTTTCTTTTTTCTTTTTGCGTTTTTTTTTAAAAATATTTTAAGTACAGATTAAAAGATACTTTAGAATATTGAACAGTACTGAAAAAAGACTTTATGATTTTGAAAAATTCTTTTAGGGTCCTAAAAATACATTTTAAGGTATTGATTGATATTAAAAAAATACTTGAAGATACTAACTGATATTGAAAAAAATACTTCATGATTTTAAAAAATTATTTTATGATCTTAAAAAAATATTTCAGGGTACTGACTAGTACTAAAAGGATATTTCAGAATACTGACTGGTACTGGAAAAAAATACTCCATGATCTTAAAAAATTATTTTAGGATATTGAAAAAAAATTTCAGGATACTGACTGATACTAAAAATATACTAAAAAAAAATTCAGGGTACTGACTGATACTAAAAATATTTCAGGGTATTGACTAGTACTAAAAGGATATTTCAGAATACTAACTGGTATAGGAAAAAAAATACTTTATGATCTTAAAAAATTATTTTAGAATCACTAAAAATATACTTCAAGATATTTTTCAGGACCCTAAAAGAATTTTTCAAGATCATAAAATATTTTTTTAGTACCGTTCAATATTCTAAAGTATCTTTTAATCTTTACTTAAAATATTTTAAAAAAAACACACAAAAAAAAAGGAGCTGCCCTCCCTCTTTGCGCCAAAACGGCGCTGTTTTGCTGCAAAGGATGCAGCGGATGGGAGGCTGCATTGGACTAAAGCCAGGTCCGCTAAAGAGTTGAATACTTCTATTTTGTCACACGCATGAGATATTTTAATACCTAAACGACGGCTAAGAGAGGAAGGTTAAATCAACTGGCTCTTGGTGGGCTCAAAGTTTTCCTAGCCCAGCCTACATCATGATTGGGCTGACGAATTAGCCCACCCTCTTAAAAAAAAATGCATTGTACACTTCATTTAAAAATTTAATTAGTGAGAATAATCTGAATTTGAGTCCCATGCATTTTTATTTAAAAGGGCAAGGAGGAAAAAATATCCATATATATTTCTCATATGTGCACTTGGCACTATATATAAATCTTGGGTACAACATTACTTTAGATCATTATGGGTCTATTTGGGAAAGCAGTGAGGGGTAAAAAAGAATGATAAAAAGGAAAAAAGCACAGTGGAAGTAAAATGGGGTGTTTGGGTTAATTTTTTTAATGAACTTTTAGGCTAAAACCTACTATTAAGAAAAAGCCACTAAGATATGCTTTTTACAACGTGTATATAGGCTTCTATCACCGTCAATTCAAACATAGATTACATTTACAATCTTATTTTTATTCTATCTTCATGTTATGAATCTAATAAGAAAAAAAGTCACTACTAGCATCGCTAATCCAAACAATAGTGTACAAATGCCACCCCTTATCTTTGGGTTCAACTGACAAAGGGGTTGGACACTCTTACCAAAGGGAGGGGTTCGATCCTAAAGTTAGTCAAGATGTTAGAGGAGGCATCTTAGCTCTTGGATGCCTAAATAAACGTCTGAGGGTAATAGACAACTTGCCCTACCCAACTTTAGTATCAACTAGGTGGAAATGAAATTTTACCCTACCTTTAGATTGTGGGTGAGCCGTGAGCCCAACCCATTTCCTAACATTTATATATATATATATATATATATATATATATATATAGTGTACAAATGCCAAGGGCGTTAAGTCCAAGTCCATCAAACGTTTGTTTGTTTTATGTTATGGGCCCGCTATTTTTCACCCTTGTCGACTGTCATCCACTGTAGCTATTTTCCTTCCACGTAATCTCCTCATCCTCCTAGTGTAACACCACTTCACCCTCTCGACTCTTCCTCCATCGGAACCTCTCCGGCCTTGCCTTGCCTTCTTTTGGCCTCATTTGGCTTTGCCTTCTTCATCTCCGGCAACCTCTTCAGCCACCATTCTCCTCCGATGGCACCATGGCACTGTCTTCTTCCTCTCCCTATCCTCATTCGGTCATTGTCCTCACATGGAACATATCTAGGTTCCACGTCATCATATTTTTCCTCTCTCCCATGTCGGTTATCTCCTTTCTCTCCTGTATCATCCTTCAACATAGACATCTTCCTCTTCCTTATCCTCCCTCGACGCCGACATTGTTAGATCTGGGTCACTGCGCCCATGTGTTTTGTAATTTTTTTTTTGGCTTTTAAAGTCTGAATACGGTATTTGGTTGTTGTTTGAATGGCTTATGGGTGATTGCTTTTGCTTTTTTAAGATCTGTGTAATTTTGGGTTCTTTTACCAGTCAGTGTTCTGTATTTTTGTTGTTTGATGGCATGGAGTGGTGAGAGGAGGGGATCGTTAGATTGTTAGAGGGGTGACAATGATTGGCAGAAGCAATCACCTCCTCTGCCCACTTCACACCATCAAACAACAAAATTATGAGCTTGTTTGGAATACTGATAGGAAAAATGATTTATAAAAAAGTCAGATGGTGAAATATAGATTTTGTTTGGATTGATGGTTATATAAGTAACTCTTACTCTATAAATTATAAATTAGTTAAATTCAAATAAAAAGTTTTTACTCCGTAAGCAAGGAAAACTAAGTTTTCAAATAAGCTTATTTTCCTCTTAAGTTCGATTGGACACATTTTTCATCTAAACAAGAGGGGGAAAAGAAAAACTCATAAACTTGATTACCCCTCATTAAAACTATATCAAACATGCACTATATCATGCTAGGTGCACATTAGAGAGTTGTTGATAGGTGTTTTTACACCTTTGTCATGTATAAAAACATATAAAGTCTAGAGTGCACATTACATGTTTTTCCTTACATGCTTGTTAGGTGCTTTTCCCTTTAACTAGAAAGATGAGGACATTTTTTAAAATTTTTATTTTATTTTGTATAGATCTTCATCCTTCTAATTAGAGAGAAAAACACCTAACAAACATGTAAGGAAAAGCATGGAATGTGAATTCATAAAGTCCGTGCTAACAAAATTTTAAAATAGATATTTTTCAATTATTTTCCTAATAAAAAATAATGATAATGTATGACTTGCACAAACCAATGGGGTGGGGTCTAAGTCTAATTTAATTAATCCATCGGACTAGTTTCTCATAAACAACACAGTATGTTACTCTTTTTAATCTTTATTGTAAGGCAGTCCAAACACCTCATCAAAAATTAATAAAAGGTGATTAATTAAGTAAATTTTTTTAAAACTAAAAAAAAAAATCAAATTTATTCATATTTAGAATCATGAATTTCATTTGTAAAACGAAAAATTTGTATTTCTATTTAATTTTAAATAGAAAACCGTTAAAAATGTAATTAAAGTTTGACTTGGTAACCCAATAAAAATCACCCATTTCTTTTAGGAAAAATCCCTAAAAAATAACTTTAAAAATGCTAAAGGAAAAAAACTGTTCCAAATATTCATAATATCGTAGAGATATGAGTGCCTAATTTGTTATTTTCAAAACTAAATAAAAATGACAGAAATGTCTTATCGGTTTAAAATAAAATATGTGCTCGTATTTTTTATAAGGGTTTTATAAGTTTGAATAAAGTTTTAACAAGTTTTTATAATAATTTCACATATTTCAATTTTAAAAGCACCACTTACTATAATAACAACATATTGATTCCCACTTTCAAAAGGGTTTCACAAATTCATATAAGGTTTTAACAAATTCTGATAAGATTTTTACAAATCTATTGATTATAGAAGAGAAGGGACATTGAATCCCTCCTCCTTCCATGAATATTGTAATAACTAAATTAAAAATACAAAACAACAAAAGATATTAGGATATGGTCATAAATTACAAAATATTGCAAATTTTAAAATATTTCATGTTGAGAGTCCCCCTCTAACCTCTTGACATGAATATCCTATCATCTAAAAGAAAGAGAAATATCAAGAAGATAATTACAAATTGAAAAATATTTTGAAACATTCAAATATAAAATAAAATATTTTAAAAATATAAATAATGAAAATGTAGTTTCAAAATATTTTGAAATCTTATCAAATTGCACTCCTCTTGATCCTACTACTAATGCTTTTCAGAAGTTAAAAATATTTTTATATTTCATAAATTACTTTTTGTAAGGATTCCTCTCACCTCACTCTTCACCTTTTATGTCTCTCTCTGCCTCAGCGCCATTAGCCTTCCCATTTCTTGTATTGTAAACTTGGCAACCAACTAATGTACTATAAAACCTTGCTTTTGTTGCATCCATTCGACTAATGTAACTTTGTGATGTCTAAACATGAGGTTGCTTGTGATGGTGCCTAAATGGAAATGACTCTTCATAATGCAAATGTTAGTTATATAAATATTTTTGTTTACCTTGTTGTTTTACATGATCTCACACCAATTGTGTTGTTATCACATCAACTTCTCTTACACATATCCTGCTTATATGGTTCATCATGTAAGTTGTTACCAATATTATCAAACTCAGACCGGTCATCGACCCGATCAGGATACTGGGTTAATGGGTCATTGGTTGAACCGCATAACTATGACCCGGTCTCGAAAATCATATTATATTTATAAATTATACAACCATACTTATAAATATATATATAAAAAATGAGTTTACAAAATAAAAGTACCTAAAACGTTTTTACAAGTTTAAAACATGAATAACTCAATTAATTAGGAGCAAAATTAAAGAAGATGGGTTTTTTTTTTTTTGCTCGAAGAAAGAAGATGAGTTTACAAAATAACCTCTAAACACAATAAAGTCATAGCCAAGAATTCAAAGGTAGTGTATTAATGAAATGCTCTTTATCATTATCAAAATAATGTGGACAACCAACAATATCTTCAGCAAAGTTATTAAAAAAAATGCACCAACCGACCGGGTTTCACAGACCCGGCCGATTCGCCGGTTTTCTCCAAACTCGGCGGTCGGACCAGTCCAAAACCGGTTTTGACACATTTCCGATCCAATTACCGGCTCAGACCGATTGGGTGACCGATTCGCCGGTTTCCAGGTCAAGCCAGCCGGTCCGAGCCAGGTTTGATAACACTGGTTGTTACTCTACCACAAACATTAAGTGACTTTTAATTTCAATGTTAGTTGCGATGCAAAGTGCTTATGGACTACTATTGTGCGACCTTTCCTCTACATGGCCAAATACACCAAGTTTCAAAAAGACTTTATTTGAGTCTTGATGGTTTAATTTTTTTTTTTTTTAAAAAAGCTGGTCTAGAATTTGCGTCTACTTTTTATGAGTTATACACTTTAGAAATATAAAATCTTTATATTTCATAAAATACCATTGTTACAAAATGTTTATATATTTTAAATTTGAAATCCCTCTTTTTTCCAGTTAATTTTACTTGCCATTTGAAATTTAACAATTTTTAAGAGTATCACAACAACTTGATTATTTCTGTAAATTATTTTTAAATCAGTTGGGAATCTATCCATACTTCTATTTTGTGGGAGTTATCTGAACTAAAAATATTAAATCTTTACATTTTCCAAAATATGTTCCACACATCCATTATCTTTGGTGGAGCGAAGGAATTTATAATATTTAGATTAATATCATACCGACTTATTTCATGCTATTTGGAGAAAGAATTTTCATTACTATAAGAGATTATAGTAATGATTATAAATCTTTTTAATTCTTCCCTTTTTAACTCAATACATATGAAAGTTGCAAACTTTTTCAAATATATATTTAATGTAAATGTAGTAGATTTTTTTTCCTCTTATTTGAATGAAGTATTCCCAAGCTGCTTTGGGTAAATTTATTTTATTTGTAGATATAATTAATAAATTTTAAAATCTTTATGAACAATGACCAGACTGAGTTAAAAAAAAAAATTAGAGAAAACATAGTTCAATGAAATCAATAAAGATTTGGATTGGGAATTTTTTCACCAACAATGTGAATCCAGAAATCTAAATGTTTTAATCTTAAGTTTAAATATTAAAGTTTAAATTTACCTGAAATCAAAAGGTAACAATAGAAAATTTTATCACAAATTATAGCTTCCTATCAATTTAAAAAAAAAAACCCCCCAAGACCTAGCCTAAACTTTTTTGAGAAAATTATATTGGGGTTCCAAGGACCAAAATTAATTACAAAAAATCTCAAACTAGAATCCCATTATGAAAAAGTCCCAAAAAAGTCTTTGAGACTTTTTTATAATTAATTGCCTAAGATGACAAAATCCTTTAACAATTTGAAATGATATATTAACAACTGAAAATGCTATCTTGACAACAAAAATTCTCAGTTGTTAATATAACATTTGAAATTGTTAATACAGCTTTTCAAGTTGTGATAATTTTTGTTATTAACATAACAATTCCAGTTGACTTTTGCTATCTTGACAATTAATTAAGGGACTTTTTTGTAATGAGATTTTGGTTTGGAATCTTTTTGTAAGACATTCTTGTCATTGGGACTTTAGTGTAATTTTCCCAACTTTTTTTAACTTTCCACTTATAATTGGAATTTAAAATGTTGCAAAATTGATATGCTATTTTCTGTGGACAAAAATTGATATGTTATAACTTCCTAACCATGATCATTTTTTTCGGTTGAATTGAAAAATCATAAATCAATAGAAAAATATAAAGTTTCTGAATAAACTGTTGGTCCACATTATAACTATTGTAATATGCCCGTTTAGAAATATACATTAATACTTATACATATATATGATATAACATAGAATAATGTCTAGAACAAGATATAATAAATGAGAAATGTTGTGACGAGTTTATTGGTTTCTTTTCAAAATATAATTTAGAAGATCATGTTTTTTTTCCTATTTTTTTACCATGAGATTTTTGTCTCTTTTTATAGATTATATATATTTGTGTGTTCTTCTCTCTCTGCGTCCGCTCATTCGGCTGGTCCTAAACTAATTCTAATTCAAAAACCAACACTTGTTGATGAGGGTTTAACAACTTGTTAAAACTTTTGGAAAATTAAAGGGAAAATTATACTTAGGTCAAAGGACCAGAATTAATTACAAACAAGTCCCACTCCAGAATTCCATTACAGAAAAATCTCTTAGGACTTTTTTGTAATTAATTGCCAAAATAACAAAAGCCTTTAACAACTGGAAATATTATATTAATAACTGAAAATGCTTTGTTAACAACAAAAATTATCACAACTTGAAAAGCCGTATTAACAACTTAAAAAGTTGTATTAACAACTTAAAATATCATATTAACAATTGAGAATTTTTGTTGCTAATATAACATTTTTAGTTGTTAGTATAACATTTCTAGTTTTTAAAGGATTCTTTCATGTCAGGCAATTAATTACAAAAAAGTCCTAAGGACGTTTTTGGGACTTTTCTGTAATGAGAATATGGAGTGGAACATTTCTATAATTAATTTTGGTCCTTGGGACTCAAGTGTAATTTTCCCAAAATTAAATCCTTCCTAATTCTTCTCGTATAATTTTGGGAAAATTATATTGTGGTCCGAAAGACAAAAAAAATTACAAAAAAGTCCCAAACCAAAATCCCATATTAGAAAAGTCCTAAAAAAGTTTCTGGGGCTTTTTTATAATTAATTGTCTAAGATGACAAAGGCCTTTAACAACATAAAATGTCATATTAACAACTGAAAATGCTATATTAACAACAAAAATTTTCACAATTTAAAAAGCCGTATTAACAACTTGAAATGTCATATTAATAACTGAGAATTTTTGTTGCTAACATATCATTTCTAGTTATTAATATAGAATTTTCAATTGTAATTAATATGAAAATTAATAATAAAAAAGTCTCAAGGACTTCTTTGATATGAGATTTTGGTTTGGGGTTTTTTTGTAAATTTTTTCTTGTTCTTGGGATCAAAATGTAATTTTCCCTATAATTTTCCATTGCCAAAGGTTTTTTCTTTTTTCTTTTTTGTTGTTGGGTTTCTTGGTTTTTTTGGATCTGAATGGAACTGCTGATGATAGACTGATTGAGTGAGAAGACTCGCCATCTCGCCGCTAAAATTCTCACGATAGTCCCTTGAGAGCTGTTTCGATATCAAACTCAATTTTGTTACATCATAGTTCGTAGAAGAAGCCCTGGTCACTATCAAACTCAACTTGGGATCTGCTTCGGTTCGTTCTCAACTTCACTTCTGTTCCTGATGTGCAGTTAGCAACGAGTGCGATCGAGATCGCTGCTATTGTAGAAGACCAGAAAAAACTGACTAAAAAACATCGAAAATCCATATGTCGCGTGAGAGACTCAAAAGAGGTGCTCTTCCTCCGGTCCGAGAGGTACGATCCATGAATATGTGATTCCTTAGTAACTTGCTTTTTCGCAGGAAATTACGGGCTCGCAATTTTGCATGAGAAATTATTCGGAAGTGAATGTAAAATTTAAAGAATTTATGCTATTTTTAGATTCAGCTCACTGGAAATTACTTATCTGGAAACTTAACGCCTTAAGTATAATGTTATAGATGATGGTTTTATGTGGATTGTCTGAGTATGGACCATATGCTTCTCAGTTGACAAGGATATTCTTGAATTGTTCTGCATGATCGTCCCTTGTTTTTAATTTCTCTGACGAGGGTGCACCATAGAGGCAGTGCTTTTGTTGGTTTATAGTGAATATATGAAGGATGAGTCTGGTCATTATACGATTATCTTAAGCAAATGGTGTGTAATTGCCATGGCCGAGGAGTTTTTCCGTTTCTTATATGTTGGGTATATGATAATCTTTATACAGCGTAGGAGATTGTGAAGGACATTTATATTTTAATTCTTGCATCTTCAACATTTTTCAAATTCAAAATTTCTTACTTGCACTTAGTATGATTTGCCCCTGCCACTCGTAATTATTTGACATTTCTTCAAATGTTTTCAATTTAATATAAATATTTGTTGTTATTATTATCATTTGGCAAAATGCAGAATATTGAAAAGTTGCAGAAAGTTGTAAACGAGGGCAATTATTATGGAGCTCAACAAATGTACAAATCTGTCAGTGCCAGGTTGAAGCAGCTTCTCTATGATACTCCTCATCAAACCTTTGTATTTTATTTTTATAGAGAAGTGTACATCCCATCCCATGTAAATTATTAATTATTTGGTCAGCAATGGGAATGAAATTTTCAATGATCAGTCCATCTGTTGTAGTTATTTTCTCTTAATCAAAAAGGATCACTTTATTGTGAAATGAATTTATCTTTTTTATTTATAAAATAAATTTCTTTTCATCAAAAGGGGGACACTAACGAAGCATTCCTACGCAACTACAGATATGTATCTGCTCAGAGGTATTCTGAAGCGTTAGATCTCTTGCAATCAGGAGCATGCATTCAATTGGCATGCGGACAGGTTGCACAGTTCTAATTTCAATATTTTTCTGCAAACTTTTATCATGTTAACAGCCTCTACTCTGGAATGATGGAAAATGATTATTTACTTGTAATGCATTTCTGCTAAATCAAAAGGTTCTTAGCCATTTTCAGTTAGTTATGCAAACCCCCCCCCCCCCCCATTTATTAACAATGGAAAATGATGCAGAGAAAAGTTCAGAGATTGCATATACAGACCATTAGAGTTGTAATAACTTTTATGGATTCTGTTAGATATGGCCATTAAACCAATCTGGGGCCTTAGGCTAACAATTAAGCTTATAAGTTGATATGATCGAGACTCAGGAGTTCTATCCTTGTCCCTCTCCATTTATTCAATTGCAATTAATTTGCAACACAGATGAAGTGCCTATGCTTTATCCATATTTCAAGCTTAAAGGGACTTATTATGAGAAGGGACACTAGAAATATTGGTGAAACCAATCTTAGACATCTTTGTTGGCAAAAATAATAATAAAATCTTAGACGTCCTTCAACTTTAACTATTGTTTTCCTCCTTCTCCTTATTTGTGGTTAGTGTGTGCATGGTCACTTGCTCACTCGATTTAAGCATGCCAATACTGAAGGGAATGTAAATCTAATTGTTTTTGTGTGCTGTAATTTACTTTGTATATGCATAATTTGCTGAATCTATCATCTTTTATATAGAGTTGTATGCTTAGCTTTCTCTTCAATCAAAATTGAAGTTCACTATAATATTGATCAGGCATTATATGCATTCAGAGTTTGCTTTTAAACATTTGAATTTTTATGGTTGGCTTCTGCTGTCCATAGTTAGACAATGCAATGGCATAGTTGAGATGGCTGCGAGTGTGGGATGACAGATGTTTCTATTAGAAATTAATTTGATTTGATAGAATGAAATCTATGTTTTAATATCTCCAGAAATGAAATTAACATTTAATCAGGGTTGATTGTGGCAAGAACATTTATGTAAGAGACTCATAGTTTCTGTTCTTTAGGTCACCTGTGGGGCAGAGCTTGCTTTATTGTTTGTGGAGACACTTGTGAAAGCGAAAATTCCTTACAATAATGAAACTCTTGGTGAGCCCTTTTAATGTCTTTTAAATTTTTATTGATACCAGCAGTTCATTTCTTGTTTCCATCCGCGATGCAATATAATTCCTTTTCTTTTATGCCTTTCATACTTTTGATAATTTGCATGCTCCTAGTATATGCCGCATGTGCTCAAGGAGATGGAAAATTTGTCATGAGGGGTCTTTGTTGCATGATTTTGTAAATGTTTTTACTTCTCATTCTGGTTCTAACCTTGCTCTTTACAAACTAAAAAAATATATATATCTGGCAGACCGCCTTGAGAATATCTACAAAGCTTTTCCTCGCGTTCCACTTCCACAAAACTTGAGAGTCGATGACGACATGCAACAGATTTCTGAAGCCCTTGGAGCTGCAAAAACACGTGTGGAAGGCTGCTCCTCATTCTTAAAAGCTGCTATCAGGTGGCACCATTTATAGTTATAAGATGTTTGTAATTGAATTCTGCTGTTAATAAGCCTTCTAAAAGAAGTTGTGTTTTGGTGCCAATGATTTTGATGCAGTAAACAGTCACTTTGTCTACAGAAGTTCTCATAGTTATAATATATCCTATAATCAGTTTTGAAGAAATGGTTCCAAAAGATGAAGAAACAGTGTAATGGATATTTCTCTTGTTGATCTACAAATCAACTAGAAGCAGTGGCAACGCACACACATATACTAGGAGCAGAATCAGAAGGGGATTTATAATTCCTTGACGTTTGGCCAATATATAAGCAAAGAATTTTTAAAATAAGGCAATCACAAATGAATCTCATTAAAATGAACTTGTGCTTGAAGCGACATTCCATTATTTGAATTACTTGACTTTACCCAATAACAGAAGAACTGCAATGCTCATTGAAATGTAAATGTCAATTTTAACTACAAGTTTATTGATTTGGACTTATGTTAATGTGGTTACTGCTATTATGTTCAGGTGGTCTGCAGAGTTTGGAGCAAATAATTATGGATCTCCAGAATTGCACATTATGCTAGCTGAATACATTTATTATGAATCTCCTGAGGCGGTATGTATCAAAATTACTTCAAGTATTTGTTCTTTGTTACTGCTTGTTTTGAATTTATACTCCTAATGCTACAGTTTGTCTAAGATGACTTGGAAAGGAGATTATGTTTTGCATTTTGAAAAGCTTGACTTAACCCTGAAAGTAATATGAGCATTATTCCTGGTCCATTAACACAGTATACTTCTGACATGCAGGATATGGCTAGAGTAACGAACCATTTTGTGAGAGGAAATAATCCAAAGAAGTTTGCTTCTATTCTTGTTGATTTTATGGGCAAGGTTAGCCTTGTTACATTTTCCCTTTTTTCTTTGTTTATTCCCATACCTTTTGTCTGGTTCAAATTTACCAAATTCCTGTATGATCTGCCAAAGAATTCTTCCCTTTTTTTAAACTGAAATCTGGCTGAGGCGTTCAATGATGATCTAGTTGTATTGTTATGAGTTATTGTGTTATATTATTGGGTTCTGTAACTGATATGGAAAAAGTTAATTGAGAATTTCCTTTTTTTCATAATGTCCTTGTTTTGAGAAGGTTCAACTGATATGCCTCTTACTTTTTGTAGTGTTACCCAAATGAAGATGACTTGGCCGTTGCTAGGGCAGTTTTAAGGTAAAAGCAGTTATCATCCCGATGATCACTTAGGAAAGTGATAGAAACCTTCTGCTCCTATAATTGAAATCAAACTCAAAACAACTAGGAAATTTGATTAGCATCAATGCTGGATACTAATCCTTCATCCTATGGTAACAAACACAGATTATGTTGCAGAAAGTCAAAAAACCACAAACTCAATGCAGAAAATGCAGAGGTGAGGGAAGAAAAGTAATGCTCGCATTTTAGTGGTCTGCCCTCACCCACAGAATCCTTTACATAAATCTTTACACCTACCCACTACCCAAGCATCATGAAAATTACTTTCTTATTGCCTCATACCCAGTCATCTAGCTTGCCATACATCGGCAGCGGTAGCAAAGTATATCACCCTGAATTTCCCTTTCTGCCTCCCACCCCACCTCCCTCTACTTTTTCTAGATTGCACTTTCAACCTTTTAGTCAGGCCACATCCTTCAGGTCCAATCTCCCTCTTTTCCTCTCCTCTCATCTGATAATGTTGACAAATGTATATTTTAGTAGTATTAGCTGCAGCAAACTCAGCAAAATGTTTTGCAATGTTAATCCTATAGGATTTTGGCCGTTCTTGTCTATTGCATTACAAATGTAGATTATTCTTGGGATTTTTTTATAATGCTTTTTGACTTTGCTTAGACAGCTGTTTGGGTAGCAGAATGTTTTAGCGCCTAAGTTTTCATTGACTTAGTTCTGGCTTCAAATTTAACTGTTGAGCTATTGCTATGATTCCTTGTCTCACTTGAAGTCTTCCAATCCAAGTCTTCATATGCAAGAGCGCATTCATATAAATGACAGTCATGAAAATAATATCTTTTTTAATAGAAAAAGGGTTTTCTTTGTCTTTAGGATGATTAAGATCACATGTGGGACTTTTGTGGGCTTCTCCTTATGTTGGAACTTCTTTCATTTTTGACAAATGGATTTTCATAAAGAGCATGATAATAAAGAGGCAGTTTTTGTTTGGCAAGATATTTTTATAAGACTTTTATCAATATTGTTGGGTTTGGAAAATCTCTCAAAATAATGCTTTGTACTATTAATTATTGAATTGCTAACACATAATTTTCTTTTCAATTAATATCACTTGTATGAATAAATAATTGGGAAAATGGCACCAAGGTCTCAATTAAGAGAAATAATATCAGAAAAGTCCCATAGCTTGTTAATGACAAGTGAAAGAGTAAACATTAACAAGCGGAGGAGCTACCATTGACAAGTTTTAGGACTTTTTGTGATGTTATTTTCTTTAATTGGGATCTTAATGTCATTTTGCCTAAATGATTTTAAAATATTTATTATGGTTAATTTTAATTATATTACTAATGTTTTGTTTGGTTAGAACATTGAAAATAAAATCCCAATACATGTATCTAATATATCATTATACATTAAAAAAAGTATACGAAGGCAGCAGAATTAAAAATTGGAAAATTATGAAAATTGGCAAACACTAACAAATTTAGAAATGAGTATCTTTTTATTTCTGAAGAAAAAAGCTGCTTAATATGGAAATTATCCAATGTCAAACAGGCTATGTGTCAAAATTAGCATTGCCAACGAATCGGATGGGAGATTCTGTGGAAGCTTCCCTTGGTGCTTTTCTTGTTAACCCTGATACACTGTGATTATCCTAGAGTGAATGTTCAGGATAGCAATAGATGCACAATCCTCTATTTTGTTTATGTTGATATACTTGTTGGAGTTTTGAATACTTTTCTCCCTGCTTATGCCACTCACCAGTACTTTCTTGTATATGACAACTGGGTTTTAGACTTAGGAGTTGCTTCTTTTCTTGTATGACAGGTATTTATCTTCAGGCAATCTGAGAGATGCTAACATATTGATGGAAGAGATAAAGAATGCTGTTGCATCTAAAGAGATTAAATTTCCTCAGACAGATTTAATGCAGTTCATCAGCTTTCTATTGCTTACGTAAGCTGTCATGCTTCATAGATTGATTGATCAAATTTGTATTCCTGACTTCTCCATATCAATCATCAGCGTGTGCTGACTTTTGAAAAGTACCAAGAAGCTTTATAGAATTTTTCTAGCAATTCTGTTTGAATTCATGACACATTCTCTAATAATTGTTTTGGATGGGTAAGAATCTTTTAATTTCAGGCAAGGTCTTTGCCTTTACCAACGTTATGGTTTAGTGGTTGTGTTTATGGCTTCAGTTTGATGTTTCATGCATGTTGCTTTTGAGGCACTTTTGTTGTTTGATGTGAAAAGGGATTTGTCAGCTTTGTAGCATTTTGAGTTCTTTGTAGTTTCTAACCCTCTATAGGAGGATAACTGATTCCAACTTTTCTTGCAGGTTGGAGAGAGATGCATTGCCTCTTTTTAATATGTTGAGATCAAATTATAAATCAAGTATTGACAGAGAACCTGCATTCAACGAGGTGATCACACCTACAAATCCTTGTGTCTCTGTTGTTTGTGTTGAAACTCTTATTGGTAGTTACCTAATTTATCCATGATTTTAAATTATATGTGAGCTCTATTATGTACTTATGTTTTAATTATTTGCATCTCTGCAATAAAGAGAAACTCATCATCATTTGACTTGAAAAACTTCGATCTAGATGTTGGATGATATAGCAGAGAAGTTCTACGGAGTACAACGGAAGAATCCTATGGGAATGTTTGGAGATATATTTAAGGTAGGCCACTGACACCTTATATTTCATACTAGCCCCCTTGACATGGACATATAACAAACTATTGGATATCTAATTTAATTGATAATTGAGAAATTGCTTTGAAAATCATATCAACTACAATTTTATTTTTCCCATCTATTTATTCCTTGGTCGAGTAAATGAATATTTAATTTAGTTGATTAGTTCAACTAATTGGTAAATTAGTTGATTGTTTAAGTCATCACATTGTGTTTAAAAACTTGGTGAATGTAAATCCTTACTTTTCTTTGTTTTTTTAGTTTTTTGAAGTTTACATGTTTTCAGATTTATTCTTATCTCTCTTGACGTTTTGCAGAAATTTTTGTTAAAGAAATAACTTTGATAATAATTATTTAATAAATAAACTTAGAAGGTCTATTTAGTAAATAGACTTGTGAAAATGCTTTTTAGATGCTTCACAATGAAATTTCCTTACAAAGCTTTGATATTTTTAATCTCTATTTATTTTCCTGTTTCTCTTATTTTTCATCATTTTAACTTGCTTGTGAAGAAAATAAACATATTTGTTCTCAGAAAAGACTGAAATTTACTACTCCATTGGGTTATGGTATAATATCTTTTGATACACAGGATTTTGGTTTAATACTTGAGTTTTTGAAGCCCTAATTTGAAGCTGACATATGAATCATATTCATTTTTATGGGGAAAAAAGTAAACTGGTCTTGGAAGGTTTTTGATATATATATGGGGTTATGGTGCAACTAGTACCCCAAGCTATTTTTGGAGGTACAATCAACACCCTAAAGTATTTATGGGTGCAATTTTGAAAATGGGGCAATTATCACACTAAAGTAACAGACCCGTTAACCTCTTTCAGTTTACTATTCATCATCTTCATTGGATGCATGGTTCTTCTCTGCTCCCTCACTAAAACAGACCAAGAAAATGCTAGTTGGGTTTATCTCCCTCAATGTTATCAGGGACTCTGCCTCTCAATGGCCGATAGCTCCACAACAATATCGGCGAACCCAATAGTTTCGCCTTCTTTTCTTCGGTTGATTGGTGGGTGAGAGTTTTTCCCGTATATGCTATGGGGACTCTCATCCGTGATCCTAACTCTGTTTTGGCCTCTTCCATAGATGATTCAGGTAGCGCTAACCTGATTTGGGATGCCGTCAGGCAAGAAGCTAAGTTGGAGGCACGCTAAAACTGGGCCTTTGTGCTTGTCTTTTCTTCTACTTCATTTCTATTTGTTGGTTTCACTCTCTGATTCCTCTGTTCCATTGAAAATGGTTTTACAATCAAAAGATTTGTTTGGATGTTGAACAAGGTGTTCTATTTTAGCGACGGAGGAGAGAAGAACCTGGCGTCTAATGAAAATGATGAATAATAAATCAACAGAGGTTAACGAGTCTGTTCCTTGGGGGTGATAATTGCCTCATTTAAATAGTTGAGGGGCAAAATTGCACCCATAAATACTGTACGGTGTTGATTGCACCTTCAAAATTAGTTCGAGGTGCTGATTGCACCTTAACCCTATATATAATTAAAAAGGAAATGAAAACAGGACACACACACACACACACACACACACATATATACCCTGTTTTCATTTCCTTTTTAATCACTTCACTTGCAGCTCAAATTGTGGAAACTTTTCTTTTTGAGAACTAAAAAGTTTTAATTATTTCACGCATTAGAGAATTAGGGTTATCAGGAAATGAATGTGTTGTTAATTTGTAAATAATATAAGCAAGAAGTGAACATATTGTCTACAAAATTGTATAGCTTAAGCATAAATCAAACAATGTAATTTTCTGGGGAACAATTTGTAACTCGAACACTGATTTTAATTTCTTACTACGCAGTTGATGGGGGCTGATTGATGATATTAATTATCTAGATGCCAAAAGAATTGCATACCATGTACTGCAAATGGTAAACTTGTTCGACAATATAAACATTATGTTGGGTCTGTAAGATTTATTTATTCTGTTTAAGAAACATAGGTGAATTTATCTACTTTTGAGCAACATCTTTGTGTAATCTCTTTAACTAGGTTTCATTTTAATGAATTTCTTGTAAAGGTCGGCAGTTTTGCAGACTATTCAACTGCTAGATTATTTTTCCTGCAAAACGTCTGCATTGAAGATTCATTGCATTGTAGTTGGCCTCTATAATCTGGCTTATTTGAGTTTGAAAATTAAATAACCTGCAAAGATGATTCTCTTTCCCTTTGGTGTTTTATGTTTGCTTTGTTGCGTGGAATTTAATGTCGTATTGCCCACAGAAGTTTTTTGTACAAGAGTGTTTGGTTTAGCTTCTAAGAATAGACTGTGGAAAACAAAAATTGATTATTGGATTAGATATTAGTTATTCTCCCCTGCTTATACAAAAACCAAGGTTTTGGTGGAAAAATAGACTATGGCTAATATTGAGTGTGCGAGTTTTTCCCCCCAAAACCTAGTTTTTTTTTTTTTTTTATCAAATAAGTGATTATGGCCTGCATCCAAACACATAAATATATTGTGCTCATTGCCTTTGCTTCTGAGTATCCTTTTAATTCTCTAAACAAGAAGATATTATATCGTTTCAAATGTTCATCACTCAGCTAGAAAGGCCTTTGTGGCTTTTTCCAATTATCAATATATTTCATGATTAATTTTTTGACAGCACCAACCAGGTTGAAAATTCATGTGGATGACTAACTTTTTAGATTTATCCCTAATCTCAAATTATGTTTAAATTCTTGTCCTACAAGAATTAGGATGAAGCCAATGAAAACTTTAAGTGAATGAGGAAACAAATCAGTGTTGCCATTCATTTTTACTTGCCAGGCCTTATACTCTACAGGTTATCTTAAAAATGAATCACACAGTTCAAGGCCTATGATGTAAATTTTATATTTGATATTGATTCTATATTGAAGTGTGAATCAAATGGTCACCCAAATCATGACTCAGGTTCTAAAACAATTTGTTCTTAGGGAAAAGGCTGCTTTGTTTTGTGCAATAGAAGGTAAAATTTGGAATTTTAACAAATCTGTCACCCAAATTCAATTTGCATGATCACATGACCTTTGTTTCAGTTTTTAATGGTGAATTCTATTTTTTAACTGCCAGTAGTTATGGTGCATTATCTGTTGGAATTGAAAAAAATCCATATAACTTGAATTTGTGTGCCCAAAATTGTTAGTGTACAGATTCAGTATGCAGAGGTAACTCTTCAAAAGTTAGCCTTGAGATATGTATGTGATTGGTTTTCTATCCTACATACTAAATTTGTTAAAAAGTATTACACAGAATCTTTAGGAGCTGCATAATTCATGATAAATGTGTGGTTTAGGTTTATCAATTTAATAATACCCTCCTTTGGGGTAATAAGAAAGTGCATTTGGAATCTTAACTTTGTTTCCCTTTATGTGACCAAGGTTTCATTCATTTGATGTGATGTGACTATTACTTATTAGAGCATCATATACTGATGTGCTTTTTTGACGCTTCTTTCATAATTGAACTAAGTTCATTGCCCTCAAAAAGTTCAACTTTTGTTTTTTCTTCTGTTAATATAATTGGTTATCTTTGGAATTAATTGATATAATTTAAAAATAATTGTGAATTAAAAAAGTAACTTGTGTATCTATTCAATATACATATTAGAATATTTAAGTAATTACTATAGAAAACACAAAATATGAAAAGTGATTTCCCCTTACCAAGTAGTAAATGATAATGATATTAGTAAATTTAGTATATGATATGTAAATGAAAAAAATAATCATGTAATGGTATCAAAGATAAACTCTCATATCAATAATGATATTAAAAATATGATAAGCACTATTGTTAGATTCTTCATTATGGTGTATAATTTAAGAGTTAGGACCCAGTAATCTGACACAAATCTTGAATTAACCTCATTTCTGTTGGGATTTAGAAACAACCACAAACCCAGAATATTGGGCTTTCTGGCTTTGGCAAATTGATTCCTTCCTCTCCTTTTTCTCCCCCTTAAATCACTTCAATCATTTTCCCTTCACTTGTTCTCTAAGAAAAGGGACAATCCCTTGTCGGTACAATCATTTCATAACTTGTGCTTCTAATCATAAATTTCTTTCTGCATCTTCTTGCTGTTTTCACCCTCTTAAATTAAAATCGACATGCCTAATATAAATATATCATTAACTTAAATTACATATTGATTGAGCACCAATTGTTTGGATCAACTGGTAGGAGTTGTTTCATCTTAACCAAAGTTCACATCACATATGTGATAAGGCTTGTAATTCTTTGAGAGGCTGATCAGGATATTGGATACTCATGAGGAAAAAAAAAATTTACACATTGATTGTTGGGGTGTTATATAATTTAAAATTTCAACAAACAATGCATGAGATATTGTTTAGGCAAAATTTTTAACGAAATAATTATACACCCATGTGATTCAACCCGACTCAACTTGAATTTATTTACCTAACATAATCTAGTACTTGTTTGAACCAATTTATTTTGACTTTAGAGTGATTTTATGTCATATATGAGAAGAATTTTGTCTCTTAAAATGTAAGATTAATACTTATTTGTAGCGAAACACACATAGACTTAGTAGAAAACCAATTGCAATCTATTTAGCAGGGTTTAAGTTAAACTTAGATATGCATATTCTTCACATGATATAGCATGGTTAATTTTAAACAATTAGTTGGGAATGATTTAGAATTTGCAATACTATATTGCAATTTTTTTGGGTGATGTAAAGAAAATAGTTATGATAGTTTCACCTAAATGAAGGGGGAAATGAATGATTAACCCGACTTCTTTTTTCGGTTGGTCTCACTGCTTTTTCTTTATTTTTTTTAATAATTAATGATTAGGTTCACAATGACATTAGTTTAGATTCTGCCTTTTTGTTTTGTCCCACAGTGATATATAAATATAATATATTACGTTCGATCTTAATTATAAGACCTAATTGATTTTTTTTAGGAGACTAAAAAAGCTAAATAAATTACTTAATCATATCATATGTTGTGTATCTTTAGATTATATATTAGTTTATTAGGTAAACTAATTAGTTTGAAGAAAAAATAAAAATAAAAATATTCTAAAATAATTTAATTAGCTTACTGAATTTCTCTAAAAAAGTTAACTTGACTTTATAATTAAGACTGGGAGAGTAATATATATAAAAGGACTGGAGGCAAAGATATTTTGATCTTATCATTTTATCATGTGGATAGGGAGCATAGTAGCAACTAGCAAGTCAATACTATTTATATAAATAATGCATCATCTCTCTCAAAAGAAAAAATTTAAAAATAATAAAAAAGACAAGAAGAATCTAAATTTTGTCAAAAGTGGGGACACTTTCCTTTTGTTGTTTAAATTAGTTGCCGAACTTAATCCCACTTGAAACCTTTTTCTTCTAAAAAGCTTTCAAGTGTCTGCATTTCTGTCTCCAACATGCCCTTTTCATTAATTACCCTTAATTAACCTTCTTGCTTCAAACTACACACTAATGTCAACTTTTTTAATTTAATCATGGATTAAGGTGGGTTCCATTCTCTTAATTAAATATGTATAATTTTTCTTAAAAATAAAATGAAATAAACATTCATATAAGGGAAATCGGTGAAAGTTCCCTATTTAAAAATTTTATTGATGATAAGAACATGATTCAAGTATCAATACTTTTTATATATGAATTTCTACAAAGTACTGTTTTTTTTTTTTGTTCAAATACAAAATACTACTTACTAATTGTACATAAAAAAAAAATATATCAATCCCTTCTCTTTAAATCTATCATAATTTTTAAGTTTTATAAATGTAAGGGATTTCCACTCACATTTTTTTTTCCACTTTATATGAGATATATATAATTAAAATTAATATAAAATATAAAATTTATAAAAGTGTTGCAATTCAATGATGGGAAAATCCTCCTTAGAGCCCAATTAAATAAAATAATTTCAAAAAAGGCCCTAACAACTTTCAAATGTTAGAACATGTGAAAGTGTAGTAAAATGACAAAAACGCCTACATGTAATCTGACAAATGAGAGAAGAGTTAGTGTTAGGGGTTTTTTTTGTTTTTTCATCACACATTCACATGTCAGAAAAGGCTCTAGGTCCTTTTCTAATATGTGAAAGTTGTTGGGGCTTTTTTTTAAAAAAAATATTTTATTTAATTGAGCTTTTCCCATGATCAATAAATGTCATACCTATCCCTATATGGCAATCATCCATATGCAGTGACCAAGAATATTATAAGAAAGCCGACAAAAGTAGTGATAATTAAAAGTGCAAAATTATGAGCACAACCACATTCTTCTTTTTTTAACCCAAAAAAGATGAACTTCTAGACACTTCAATCACTCTACCCTCTCAATCCAAAGGGAAAATAAAAATAAAAATAGTCAAATCATTCACGTCGAAGCCAGAAGAATTAGATTCACTTCACAGCCTTATAGATACTCAATCGTTACATGCTTATTTGTGTGTGTTTGGATGGGAGAAAGGGAATGTGTGTTTTAATGTAGTCCCTCTATCCCTATTTATAAAGTATCATTAGTCAAGAAAACATGTAAAATTAATTAAAACTAATAAATATGTAAGAAATGTACGCGCGTGGGTACTCCTCTTTTTATGAGTGGATAAAGAAGAAAAGGTAGGTGTAGTAATTAATGTAATATGTGAAATTAATGAATGGTAAAATAGGTTAAAAAAAACATTTGTTATTCAGAAAAAACCAAAGAGAACATTGTAAAAGGGACGGATTATTTATAAAAATAGGATCTTAGAGTAAAATATTTTAACCTCCCTTATTTTCCTTAATTACTGGGATATTTCTTTAATTCTGAAAATATACACTTGAGTCTAAATCCTTAACTCTGTTAAGGATTTTTATTTATTAATTTACCTTTCATCATTACTAATTCCTTAATTTTGGCTAAAATAATTGAAGTAATTTAATATTTTTTCTTTGATTTATTTTTTTTACTTTTGCAAATAATTATTTTCTATTTTTTTCATATTGAGATAAAGACTTCATTAATTTAACTTGTGCAGACATAGAAAATTTAATTAAAAATATGATTAATTATTTTACTAGATGCATACATAAATAAATGTGTTTATAAATGTTTTGTGCAAAACATGTATGTAAAAAAATTAAAATTTAAAAGTAATATAAGTTATATAATATCTCAAATTTACATTATTAATAATATATGGTAAATAAAAATATGCCTTTCAAATATGTTTTCAATTATGGTGTCATGAAAAACATAAAAATAAAAATGTTTTTAGTCATTTAAAAGAATACTAAATAAATAAGTTTCAATAAATATGACAAAAAATTGAAAATTGAAAATTTTATAATATAATAAAAACTAATATATTTACAATATATTGAAAATTTTGAACATGTTTGTATACAAAAAAATATTGTTAGGCAAATATAAATGTTTGTTCATTTGTTGAATGAGGGGTATTTTGATCAAAACAAATGTTTAATAGACAAATAGACAAATTTAACGGTTAACTAACGGTTGGATAAATGAAAATATAATCTTAAATATGTAAGAGAGATTTCTATAACATGCATTTTAATTTCAAGAAATATCTATATACGTTTTCAAAATAGACGAAAGGTTTGTGTAATTTACATAAAATAGAGGGACACTCCATATATTTTACTCTATAAATAAAGACAGAGAGAGTATATGTATAGATAATGGAGTATGAAAGCACATGCATGATCAAGTATATTTTACTCTATAAATAAAGACAGAGAGAGTATATGTATAGATAAGGGAGTATGAAAGCACATGCATGATCAAGTATATTTTACTCTATATGGGACTCCTGAGTTAAAGTTGGTTTTGTGCCATTTCATTCAAACCCAATTTAGATAGATGTTTGTTATTCCTCTTTCGAGAGTGAACTTAGTGGCATAAGCTTCTTCGAAACAACTTCTTAGTTGATGAATTCTTCATTATGCGGCGTCACAAGACGAAGACAAGGATTCTCCAAAAGATCTACGTACTACTTGCTTATGTTTTATTGACGGATCATCATCTATGTCTATGGCTGGACATGGTTTTCATCTCGGTGTCTAGTTATATCCTTTTACTTTTTAACATGTTGGAGGTTTTTATTTGGTTGTTGATTGTGCTGGTTGTAGTAGTTGTTTTTGTGTCTGTATCTTTTATGTTTAATAATGTTGTGAACTCTCTTGCAGTCGATCGGCGTCTAGGGTCCGTTATTGTCTTAGGTTTGTTATGTTTCTTTAGTCCTGTTGTGTTGTACTAATGTTTGTATACTTATAAATATATATATTTGATCATTTTATAAAAAGAAGAAAAAAAAAGGCACATGCATGGGATAAGGGGAAGTTGGTGGTTTGAGTTGTATCCAACCATCAAACCCTACTTTTTTCTGGCAAATAGCTGAAGAATTTGGAAAGGATAATAATAATTCATGTGCTTCTTCACCAATATATATTATCATTAAAATATCATGAGATTATTTTTTCTTTTTAAAAAGAGAAAGACGTGTTGCAATTATATATATATTGCCAATATTGAAAATTGTTGTGCTTGATAAGAATCCTGCATGTATTTGCATTTGCACACTGAATATTTATTCAAAGTTTTCCATCATATAATGGAAGAAAACTTCAACATCATATAAAAAAGTGACACACTTATTTCTTAAATCATAGTTTAAATATCCCAGACGCAACTCTCTTTGACATTTGGTAATTGATTTTATGATAATTTCTTTTACTTTAATATCAAATCATCAGTCAACTTAACTCATTACGCATGATCTTTTTTTTTTTTTTGATGAGACATTTGTCAAGTATTGATGTGAGTAAATATTTGATACTAGCCGGCTAATTAACTTAATAATTTTAATATTTAATTTAATACTCGTAAGAGTTAAAAGGATAAATTTGCCTGAAAGTTTTTTTGTTAAGTGTAATTGGTATTTAAAACTTTCAATCCGTGTAAAGAGTTAAAATACTGGTTTTTGGCACAATGTTTTAGGTTTATCAATGTTCAAATTAGAAGAAGTATCCAATAACTCATTAGCAATGCTCCATAATTACTTGTATTCTCATATTTTGATAGAAGGCAATGCCCGAGATTGCTTGAGAGAGTTGCACTGTTTTTAAATTTTCAGTGGAGACATATATACTTTTCTTAGAAAATTATTATGAAATTTTAAAGAAAGGATTTAATTACCAAAAAGTCTTGATAATATGTGAGTAGCAAAAATTTGTTATTATTCCCTATATTGAAACTTATTATTGTATACATATCAGTTGTTATCAAATTTTTAGATGATTAAATTAATTCCTTAAGACCTTCTACTAATTAATTTCCCCTACTGTGTAATAGTTAACTAATTACATTTATTGAAATAGTTTTAGAAGCAAATATAAAGTATGTCCTCCAATCCTTAACATAAGATCTACTTATCTAATTTAATTAGATTAAGAAAGTTAGTTAAAATAGTTAATATAATATATTTTTTCCCTAAAACATCATATTATCTTCTTTAATTTTCTCAATCTCTCTTTAACTTGATTATTGTTGAGGAAATGTTAATAAGAATAAATTAAAAAAAAAAATAAAAAATGGAAAATAAATTTTATATTTATGAGCAAAATCAACTCTCAAGTTTTGTTTCTTGTTTCATATCAAGGAGCGTAGGGAGTATCTATATATGTATTTCTTGGTCTTATTTTTGAAAAATGCTTGTTCCACACATATAATTTACTTTGGCTTTACTTTATAAAAGAATATTAATTAATTGTACACATAACTCTTCACATTTAAAAATTAGAACTGACGCTACAAGTCTACAATACAAGATACAGATGAATCTTTTGTGGGGGAAAACATATACATATGAATCACACAAGTAGATAGAAATTCGTACATAATTGAAGAGAGAAAGCGTGTGAGCTCATACTTTGAAAAGAATCAAAATCCAACTGAGCAATGACGTGTGGACCTTACAATCCACACACACACACACATACATATAATTCAAGGTTTCGAGGATCAACATGAACATGCATCATCTTCCCTGTTTCTTCTAAGGTGGACAAAAATCAAACCTTATGCTTTTGAACCTTCTTATATGAGAAATCCCTTCTTTCTAATATTATATAATATATAATATAACAACTCTCACTCCTTATAGGCTGAGGGCTTATGGGGTGTTCTTTGTTCCCTTTTGGCCGGGGGATGCGATTACCTTTTAATATGTTAATAAGGCATTGACTCTGCCTTTGCCTTGATGGTTTATTCTTGCATACTTCATAGTCGTCCTTAAGGATCTCCTGCTTCTGGGAATTAGATAACTGCGTAACTATGAGAATTCAATTGCTAAAGAAATTACATAAGAGAAAGCTTTGTGACTTAAGCCTACATGCGATCTACGTGGGCTTGATTAGATAATACATAATACATATACTCCACCTAAATCCATATATTCCTCAAAAACCATCTTTCTTGATTTGCGTGACTGAATATTGAATGAGAAATGGGTGCATGTTCAGTTTTTTTTTTCGTATGATGTTTGACTTTATGATCCCATTAGCGAAGCCATTCCTGTTAAACGCAAGAAAGAGGTGCCATAGCATCTATTACTATTAATATTTATATAAATAAATGAAAATTTACCTTTCTCGCTAGCTGGGAGTAACTGCTTGGACTAGATGCGCCGTGTATATATATATATATATATATATATATATATATATATATATATATATATATGAGAGAAATCGTGATTTTGATTTATTTTTATATTATATAATATATATTATTGATTTTATTTTATTTTTTTATTTATTTAGGTTATATATTATATGCCTCTTCCTTGGTTTTTCAGTTAGCAGTATACGTATTTAGTTTGGTTTCCTAAAATTGATAAATCCATTTTGTGTGTGATTGAAATAACTTAATCGTGAGAGGATAGTTTTGGGATGGTACCATCTAAAGTGATGAACACAACTATTAGGCTTTATGCCTACGAAATATTATGTGATGTAAACTGATAGTATCCGTCCTTGCCAAAGCGATGTTTGGCAGGATTTCTGGGACACTAGTAACAACTTTGGGAAGAAGTGTGCACATTAGGAAGAAATATTTTTTTTATGGCTAATTTTATGATTTGTGACTAGCAAGGTTTCCCGGATCATAAGGTAGACTAGCAAGATATCCGGGTCTACTATGGTTCTCTTCCCACTAAATAAACTTCATAAAGAATAACAAAACAGACATCTCCTTTTAATTGTGTGTGTGTGTGTGATATTTTTATTATGAAATTATTTTATTTTATATTATTGTATTATCTTTGTTTTATTAGGATTACCCGCTTTGCTGATGTTTGTGTTCGTGGGCTGCGATGATCCTTCGGGGGAGCAGATTTCCTTTGAAACAAGGCTAGCAGTGATAAGTGAGGAAGGATGTTCAATTAATTCTATCTATTCCCTTTTTATTTTATATTCTGAATAAAACATTTCTGTTTAGGTTTAGATTTATGTTAATGTAATAAGTTGCCTTGCACTTGTCCCAGTACAAGTGCAACGGTAACACTTCCCGAATTTGATTATTTTAAATTTCGGTATTATTTATAAAAACCATTGCAATTTAATGTTATTATAACTTATAGAAATTTGGGGGTGTTACAACTAGCCAGCCAGAGCTCCAATTGTTCATATGTTAATTTATTCCACTTATTCGAGAAAAGTTGCACACTTGCAAAGAGACTTATTGAATTTGTGTTGTTTATTTGCAAGTATCAAACTCTTCCTGAACAAGTGAAATAAATATATGAACAACACATATTAATAGGTTAACAAGAAAATATAGGATCATGAGCAATTAAGTCCCATTTGCTAGTGTCCAACTCTTCATGAACAAGTAAAGACATATTAATAATGCAAATTCAACAAGTCTCATTTGCAAATGTTCTACTCTTTATGAACAAGTGGAATAAGCATATAAACAACACATTAATTACTAATGTCTAGAGCTTTGACCAACCGGCGGCTAGCAACTGTCGATGATTGTTCATTAGAGTTTCAATGACGATCAAACCTTTTTTGTAAAAAGAAAAAATAACGTAAGGGAAATTATTGTCATTTACCCACATGCAAAACTTATTTTCATTTTAGTCTTTAGGTGTGTAGTGAAATTTCCTAATGTTATGGGGTTTGATGGAAATAAATCTAGTCCTGTAGGACTTAACATAAATTCTCCCTATATTTTAATCTCAACAAATAGCTAGTGATAGTTGAGTTAAGTGAAAAAAATGATGATTGTGGATTTTTCCACCTAGACAATATTGATCCTTCATCAATCGAGAGGACTAAATCAATTTATGGTACCAACACTTGAGACAAAATTCAACTCCGAAAATTATTTATTGTTATATTTTACACATTTATTATAGTCTCTACAAAGATTTCAAACTCAACTTGGCACTTAAAAAACCTTAAGAGGATTGTTTAGTGTTATTTGAGCTACATGGCCCCTCAACTCTGAAAAAATCGATAACTAATAAAACTTAAAAAGAAATTTTTGAAAAGAAATTTTTATTTCTTAAGTTTAATGATACCCAAATCTGAATTAGGCATAGTATCTCTTACTCAGTATCTATATGAAGTATTTGCCAAAAACATGAATTTGGATCTCAACAATCATTACTTAAAGAATTTTTTTAAGGAGGATCTATACTTTGTATATTTAAACAAAATTCGAAACTACTGAAATTTTGTTATATATGCTAATAAATTTTTTATTTTTTATTTTTCATGCTATAAATAATAATTAAGATGAAGGGAGTATGCTAATTTACATGAGACAAATTGTTCAATGAAATAAAAATGGAGAGTTAAAATAAAGAATCTAATGCATAATATATACGTGCAAAAGATTAAGTATTAATAATAATTACATGAAATTAATGTTGGTTTGTCTAGATGTGTGTATGATCAATCTCACATGCATATGCAGAATTTTGAAATGGTGCTTCAAGTGCCAAGTCATTAACCATATTGACTTTTCTGCTGAAATTAAAAAGCATCCAATTCTGAACTTATATAATAATTAACAACAATTAATTTAAGTCTCCTATATATTTTCCAAACCCTATTACCATTTTGGACTTTGATTTCTTCAAGAAAATATTCCACTTGGTATTAAATATAAGCCACTTCAAGCTAATTCATACGAAGCAATAAAAAATGTTAAAAATTCATATTTATATATAATTTTTCTCATTACCCATATTAAATAGGAAGAATTAAAATAAAGGGCCTAGAGAAAATCATATTTATTATAAAAGACTCTAAAAGATGTATTTACTTAGAAAGACTAAATATCATAATATAAATTTAAAATTACTAAATTACCCCTAACCAAACTTTCTTCATTATCTCTTGTATTCATAATTAAAAAAAAAATAACTCATCATTCACATATCACATCCTCAAATCTTTTTTGCTCCACCAAATTCCATATTAATGTAATCAATACATTATTTAATTAAAAAAAAACTTGATTTTTTTTAAATTATATAAATTTTGATTTTTTTTTTGCTTTTTGAAAAATAATAATTTTGACAAAATTAAAGAATGTGTATTTTTTTTCATAGATACCCATGCAAGTGATAAAAATGAAAATTGAGAAAATTTTTGTTTAATTGAGTGAAATTTAAAATTTTATATCAGTTTCAAAAATAGAAGATAGGAGAGAATGTAGGAGGGAATGCAAAAGATTTCATTAGAAGCATTTTAATATTTTCAATTTTATACATTTGTATTTGGTCCTTCTAAATAATAATAATTTTTATGGTTCTTATTAATAAATAATTTTTCCTCCCGATCTTCCATTCTATTTTTTCCTATTAAATATAGGTGCATAAGAAATAAACTATTTAATTTAATACTCTTTAAAATTAACATATGTCTTATTAAAAAAAAAAAACCAACAACGCTTTTTAGAACACGTCTTATATAATATGGATCAGAGTGAACACACACACACTTTATATATATATATATATATATATATATATATATATATATATATCAATACAGAATAATTAGACATATAGGCGCACAAAACCTTCGGCTTTTCAACTATGAACAAATAATTCTTTAGAAATGTGGTGTCTCATTAATTATAACTTTGAAGTCCAAGTCACGCATTAGAAATCTCAGTCTAGACATTATGCATCACAAAAGAGTCTTTGCAATTGATTAAAAATAAGAATAAGTTAGCAAAGAAATTCACAAATTGTTATTTGAATAATGCTTGTAGATTATACTCTTCATTGTTTAATTATATATAATTAATTAAAGCAAGAGTTGTTCAGCGGTGGGAGAGAAATGATGAGTTTAGTTATTTTTGAGTTTAATTAACTGGGTGTGGTAATTAACTTTTGTTCTTTAACTTTGGAATTTAATTATTTTTCGTTGACTTTGTTATGAGACCAAAGGTAAACCAATGATGCTGATATTTCTTCATAACACATAACTAATTTAGTCATCAATATCGCCATTGAGTAGTCTCCTCTCTCTCTCTCTCTAGCTATGAACCTAAAGTTTTTCCTGAACGTCATCTCAAGAGATTACATAAACGCACCGTTTCATACACAAATTGCACTTTCTAAAAATTGGAGGAACATTATTATTTTTTAATTTTGATCATAAGATAAATTTGAGGGATAACATAAAAATCATTAAAGAAAAAAAATTAAACATTAGAGAGGATTAGTATGAAACCATGTCATTTATTTTTTGGCCAGCAAGTATGAAAACTATGACATTGAAAACCATTTTTGAATTTTGAGAAGAAAAAAAAATGAATGAATCATACATGGACTTCTTCTTCTTCTTCTTCTTCTTCTTTTTTTTAAAAAAGAATTTTATGGCGTTATCTTTGAGGCAATTACAAATTATAACCAATTATTCTTAAAATAACTATGATCCAATCTGAAGGGTTTAGATTTCCTCATCCAGGAAGGAATCAGCATTATACATGGTTATTTAATTAAGGAACAAAATTAAATAACGTTATGTATCTTCCTTAGAAAAATCATTTATATATTATGGTCAAATTTCCAGCTGTTTGAAAACGAAAACTAAAAATCAACGAGGGAAAGACTTGAGAACCATGGCCCAGTTAAGGGAATATTAATTTTTATATGGTTCATGGTTATGTAACAAAAAATTAAACAAAAAATTAATGAAAATTTGTTATGTGTAATTGAGTATAAGTCAAAATTAAGAGTTGATCTTAAAAAAGTAGTTTGTTGGTTTGGATAACTTTTTTAAATTTACAAAGCACACTTTATCTGTAAGACTTCCTGATGTGAGACTCACATCAAGAACCATCACAAGTACTAGAATATGATTTATAAGTTCTACGTTAAGATCAAGAAGTCTCACAAGTGTAGTTTATGATTAAGTCCCATTTCAGAGAGCATCATAAGTAAATTGTGTGGTTTATAAGTTTAAGAGACTCTCGCACCCGACTAGTTCTCACCTTATAGAATTGTATTCATAACAATTTTTCTTTTCCCCCAAAGAGAACTGACCCAGCGAAAAGTGTGGAGACTTGATAAAGCGTAAAGACAAAACATACTCACGCATATGGTGGATAAAATGGATTAAATACTTTCTAATATAAAAGACTAAGACTTATCAATACAAACCCATGTTACCCAACTAGAATTTAATGTTCCAAGTTGAGGAAAAACTGAAAAAAATTCCAAATGAATCTGGAAAAAATTGAGGATTAATTGAAGGAGGACTTAGCTTCTTACTAAATTAACCAATTTATGTCACAATCTTTAGACTTCTAAAATAGGCACAGTCAAATCCAAAACACTTATATTCAAACGATATTGTAAATATGAGAGTGTTACAAATCGAGTATTTAAGTCTCACAATAAGTCTCTCCTAGTAATGATCTAGAACTAATTAAGATTATGATATTTGTAAGTATCTCTGATGAATAAATATTTGTAAACCCAACTTTTAATAATATTTTTTAGATTCACACTATCATAAAAATCTTTTTTGACATGGGTGTAGTGATTTCCCCAAGATTGGATTTCTATATCATGACAAATTAAATCAAGTAAAAAAAATATATATATATATCAAAAATGAAATTTTGTTATCATTCATGAACTATAGACAATAAATTTCATATCAAATTTTGTTTTGCTGAAGTAAGAGAATAGGGATATTAAGAGAGGGCCCACCAAAAGGTGATATTAGGGTGAAGTCATTGTCAAATAGCTAGTAGGTAGGGGATTTTGTAGGGTAGTTGTTGAGAGGTGAATATATGGTTGTTGCTCTAAAAGAATATTATTATTATTATTGTATATCTTCAATATGTTCATGTTCCTCTTCTCCTAACATTTCTTACTATTCCTTCTCCAATGTTTAGCATCCTATGTGCTCTCTCATTTCAACATATATCCAATTTCTATAAAGTCCCATTTAATTTCCCGATACAAGCTTTTCTTTTTCTCTTTAAATTAATGTGTTTCTTCATTGATCCAACACAACATTATTGACAACATATAGAAGTTATAAGAGTGCCCATAATTTGTACAAAAATGAGGTTATATTTCTTTATTTTAAATCACTTACTAAACTAGTAGTTCGCAATTTTATTTTGTATTTTAGTAATTTTGATATTAGAAAAAAATAATATTGGGGTTTAGAAGTAACAAAAAAAGTAAAATATAAATAAATAATCTGAGTCAAACATTAAACTAGAACTTGGTGTTTTAACTTCGTTGACTGAGGCTGGATAATGTGATTAAAGAAACTGAATTTGTTGGCTTCTTTTGTCGATGGAATTAATTAAGCTGGAGAAACTTTGTGAGATTCCTCCCATCCAGGAAATATTTTATTCTAGAAACATCATTAATCTACAAGAAACGACGTCCTCTGCTATCCCAACCTTAAGATTTACAAATCCCATCTAATATTAAGAGAGATTAGGGTTAATGTACAATTTTAGCAATGAAAACTTTTGCCATGAACATCGATCTCACATGCATAATTGATTTTTAAAGGGGTAAAAGTAGAAACAATCTTATAAAAATGGAGTAATTTTAGCAATTACATTAAATTAGTTGTGTTTGCTTTTTTACATGAGATCCACTTATTCTCCGTCCAACTTTATAACAAACATTTGAGCCAATTTAAAAAAATTACTAAAATTATATCATTTTTTAAAAAATTGTATATATTTTTATATTTTTCAAAACTTAGTCGTGTTAGTCGCACAAGACAAAATACTATATTGTCAAAATTGCACCTTAACAAGAGACTATAACGATGAGACCCATTTATTGTCTATATATGTTTAATTTTCTGCAATCACCTAAAAATTCAAATTGACTTCTAGCTACGTACAATACGATACGCAATAATAATACATTGAATCACAAACCAGCCTTCTAGATCATTCATTCATTCTTCGTGAATGCTTTGGGGTTCCGAGTTCAAGACAATGCTCCCTCCTTTGGACATGAAAATAATACCCCCTCTTATTTTTTTTTTAATATAAGATCTATTTACATAATTTCATTTGATTAAAAAAGTTAGTTAAGTTAGTTAATATGTCATATGTTTTTCTAAAACATACTCTAATCATCTTCCTTAATTCTCTTTTTCCCTCTCTTCTTTGATTGTTGTATATTGAGGAAGTATCAATAGGATAAATTAAGAAAAAAGTTTACTAATATAAAAAATATATCATATATTTAAAATAAAGATTAACTCTTCAATTATGTCATGTATTAAAGACTGAAGAAAGTACATTCATCCAATTGCAATTTTTTTTTTTAATAAAAAAAGTATTCATGCAAACCATTTATTATTCGTTATCCAGGCAGATACATGTCATCAAAACTTACTCACTATTTGATTCCGTGTGTGTGTTTGTAAATAATAAAGTGGGCGAGCTATATTATTGTTGCTACATAATGTGAAACAACGTAAAACAAGCTGAGAGATCGCAAATGAGAATAATGTGCAACACACATCTCAAGACATAATAGCCATTATTATAAAGAAGCATGCATGCATGTTTGTTTCTTCTGAATTCAACACAACAGCTTGCTGGTAGCCATATAGCAGAATCTACCAGCTAGATAGCTACTCCTACACACACACACATATGCGCATGCATGCATATAAGTAATACTAAGACAAATTCTCAACCTCCTCGGTCAACAAGCGAGACGAATAGTATGAGGAGGACGTGTTATTTGATGCATCATTATTCTACTTATATTTAGATTATATAATAATAATAAAAAAAGTTACGTACTATGCCTATGTTCCTATTATATATTATATGTCTCACATTCTAGAAATTGTTCATGCTTTTTATTATAATTAGTCATTTTGTAAAACTTGTCCGGTCCTTAACATAAGGGTTATTTAATTAATGTAGTAGATTAAGAAAGTGAGATAAATTACTTGATTATAATAAATGTGTAGCATGATCTCCCTACTAAAGTACTCTTATAACAATAGATTATATATCGGTTTATAAATTAAATAAACTAGTCCACTAACAAACTCCTATATTTAGGATCGAATGAGTATGGAATAGTTAATCTTTTTTCTAATAGTATACCTGTGATATGTGATATGGTTGAGAACATTTATGGTAGAAATAAGGATTGAAAAAGATTAGTGAAATTTGAATTATAATTTATTACAGATTTAATCAAGGTATTTCAGAAAGATGGGATAATTCTAAAAATATTAATTAATTTCAACATAGTACTTAGGGAGAATGACATAAAAAGAATTTTGAAATTACAAAATCTCAAATCATATTTATTATCAAGAATTTGTTAAAATGGTATAAGACGAAGAGTAATTCACAACTCTTTTTGTGATAAATACATGATTATTTAGGATTGTATGATTTCAAATTTCTTTCTCTCTTATTCTCCCTAGTACTTATTCATTGAATCTTATATTTTAGGAAATACCATAAAAATTGATAGAAAAAATAGGAAGAGGGGGGGGGGGTGGGGGGGAGCTTAGGCTTTGTGTAGGTGTAGCACACAGATATAGCGAGAACACTAAAGAAACAGTTTATATTCTATGCACATGAAGAAATGAGAAGGGTTTATGATTTTTCCCACATGAAAGGAAACAAAACCTGAAAAACTATTGATGATGTAAATTACAGGTAAGGTCAAAGATGAAAAAGTCCCAGGTTGCACTGTGTGATAGAAGAACTTATCCGTTTGAACTATGAGACTCAACAATCTTTTTTCTTTAAAAAAAAAAAAAAAAAAGCATTACACACACACACAACACACACATATATATGATTGAAAGAAACTCAATCATTATCCTTTTTTATGTTTGAGGGTTAAGGGAGATGAATCTTGCTAGCCACCTAATTTCCTCTCATCAACTATGTAACGGTTTATTCCTACCCATATATACAATACAAACACAGAATACACACACACACACACAGTTTTAATTAGTTTCCCCTGTTTTGACTTTCCGACAAGTTGAAGCTACAAGGTTCGTGTTCGTAAATTAGATCGAAAACCTAAAATGTCAATAGTTGTTGTTTTGGCAAGAGGATATTTCATCACGTGTCGTGTTGATACACACACACATATTATACTACTACATATACAGTATGTTTTCTTGACTTTGAATTTTGAACAACGTGAATTGTTTCTGGTATTGACATGTTTGTTCTTTCTTTTCTTTATAAGAAAATCGGAGAGTTTTGTTTTTCTTGTATTTTTCTATTATTTTAAAATTCATAGACTAGAAAATAATCAGAACATTGCTGTAAATTAAGTTTCACATTGTTAAATCCAATATTCAAAAAGTGACTGAAATTTGTTTATGGATCCACGTGTAACTTATATTTAGCTGTGCACAACGTATAATTTTTAAATACTTTTGAGTAATAAATTTTGTAATAGGGAATTTTTCAGCAATTTTCTTAAAAATAATCTATACTTTTCTAACAGGACAGTTTGAGCCCCAATAAGATTTTTAAGGTACAAGACACAAATCCTTGCTTGCTAATCGACAAAGTTATCTAAATTATTTAAGTTTCATTTTTGTTAAAAATTTATATACATATATATATATATATATATATATAGAGAGAGAGAGAGAGAGAGAGAGAGAGACCAAAAAATATTTTATTCTACATTTATTGACACTTAAATTGTGCACCACATATATGAACACCGAAAAGGAAGGAAAAAAAGGGATCAAAAGAAAGGACCAGTAATGGCTTTTGTACCCTCCTTGTCTGAAAGTTATCTCAGCTATTACGCAACTGCATGCTATTTAATCATAATGTTTTTCATTTCTTCATATAAATGTAGAGTTGTAACCCTATATTTGGCCAAACAAAGTTGTAAGCCTATAAAATCATTAATTTATAGATATATTATATAGAAAATTCTAGGAAGCCTTTGCCTTTATCCTGCGGTTGAATGGGGACAGTGCAAAAGTAAGGGAAATATAAAAAAAAGAAAAAAAAAGAAAAACCATAATAGAAAAGAAAAGAGAAATATAAATTTTTCCATATTTAGATAATATAAGAACATATGGTTGAAAGAAAAGTGTAAAAAAAATGCTTGAGGCCCGCATTAGTTTCCTTAAAGTTTTATTTTTCAAAGTAGAGAGATTTCAGAGAAAAAAAAAACATAATTTTAAAAATGACACTACCAAAAATATATATGCGTTGGGACTCACATTTTCCGTACCTATATATGGATATTATTGTTTATCGGTACTCAATCAATTTTCCTTTTTCCATATTTTTTCTTGCTCATCCAAATATAATGAGAAGAAAGAAAATAATTATTTCCACTTTTTTTTTTAATTTCTTCTCATCCAATAAAATCACAAAACAGAAAAGGAAAAAGTTTATGAAATAGTAGTATTTTGTTAAGTAACACATTAAGGAGCCTAAAACAAGTGAGGTTTATAAATTTAAAGGGTCAATTATCCTTCTCAATAAGCTAGTTTTTGGAAGAGAATACTTAATAATCTTGAAAATGGCTATCTATGAAAAGTCTGACTACTGAGGACCAAGTAAAGTATTGTGATCTAACAGTAAATAAGTTTTTTTTTTTTTTTTTTTTTTTTGAGTTGGGAAGGAAACCAAACTAACGCTATAGGAGATTGAACCCGCCACCTCCCCTATAAAATGAGATCACTTTGCTACTAGGACAAATACATCATGTGTAGCTATCAAAAAGTTAAAACCTCATTTTTTTCACATATTAGTCTTTTGAGATTGAATTCTCCCTTTGGATTTATGTTCATAATATTGGTATTTTTATTGAGAGAGATTGATATTTATAGAGGAGGCTACTTTCTGATTGGAGTGAAGTGCTATGAAGTGAAGCGATAAGCTCTCATAATGGTTTATTGTTGTGAGTCACATATCAAAGAACCTCATATGAGAAGATGAGTTTATAAGTCCTACAAAATATGCTAGTATTTTGGCATTGTCACTTTACCCATGTGTTCACGTTATATTTAATATTTACAAGGAATAACGTTGCTCTTTTTAAATTCTATACAAATAAATATACACAATACACTGTGGCACATCTTGATTAAGAAAAATATTACTTAATAACATTCAATTCCCATTATTAACCCATTTTAATTACGAAAATTACATGTGGAAGCAGTATACAATAATTGGATAGTTGGATTCCATTCCCATTAATAAATTCAAGTAATTGCATGTGAATGTGATGATATATGATATATATGACTTTAAGCTGCAAAAACTAGGTGGTTCTAGTTCAAAGATAAAACCCTAATCATAATGTTGGAGAAATAATTAAGCCAAGATTATCGAGAAACTATCCGTCAATTTGCTTAACATTGAAAAAAATAATGATTTAGCTAATCAAATAAATAGAATAAAAATTATTTTAACAAAGTTATCGTGTTTAGTTTAAACTTTTCCAACAGCTCCTTCATAAAAAGGAGAAAATTAATCTTAACGTGGACTATTACTCGTTTTGGGTAGAGTATATATATTATAAAAAATGTGTTTTTTTCCGGAAAGAAAAGATATTGTTAGATTATCAAGAAGCCATAGATCAATATTAATTACATTTGTTAAAATTTGAAATATAAAACGGTAATCTTAACGTGGATTATTACATGTTTCGGGTAGAATATATTTACAAAGAAAAATGCTTTTTTTTTTTCCCTTTGAAACGGGGAAACTTATGGTTAGTCCTACATTATCCACCTAAATATGATTGGGGATGATTCAAATATAGACAACTTTACTCAACCAATTAAGTTCAAAATAAAAATATAACAAAACTGAATAATAGATTTGTTAAGGGTTAAGTGGTGCGTAGTCTTGTCTTGTCTTGGAAGTGGTCAATGACGGGCATTTTACCCTGGAAATATAAAAAAGTAAGCAATTTCACCATGACTATTTTCTTAATTAATTTTGACTATCAATTGACTAAATATGCTAAATTGATAGTTCACATGTCATTTACATTATTTTTGTTAAGGCATAAATTTATTCGAGAAGTCTTAAATATAACTTCAAAAAAAAAAAAAGCAGATGGCATATGGATTTTTGGGGCAAATTTGTAATTTAAGAAAAATAACATAGATGACACATATAGACTGTCAACTCAACATATTTGATCAACATATAATTAAAATTAATTGGGATAGAGACTATAACAAAATTGCTCCCTTTTTTACACTTTCAATTACCTCTTGATGACAATTTCTAGTCCCCTTAACCTATCTCTTAATGAAGTGATTCAATATATATATACATATATACATAGATAACATATACATACATACATATGTATACATCTGTGTGTGTGTGAATTTAATGTTTTTTGCATTTACTACAAAAATATTTTCTTTGTCACATTCACATATAAGTGAATGGGTCCGTCACCCACCTTTTTTATGTAAGTGTGGTAGAAAAAATAATTTTACGGCAGAAATAAAACCATTAAACCTTTTACACACGCGTGTACGCTTGCTTTCAGAAGTTTTTATAAATAAGTGGTTACTAATTTTGCTTCTTATTATTACCTTGTATTCATAAGTAATTAAAACTATATTAATTTCAACATGAATACAATAATATGTCTGTACTTCTATTTACAATTCAAACTTAGTTTGGTGGTTCTCATGTGCGGTAATATATTCCTATAATTTGAATTGGATCCATGGAGCACATGAATTTTGAAAGCAATATGTTGACTGAAAAAATCCTTGTTTTTTTCAATAAAACAAATTTGATACCTGTCTTTCAAATATAAAAAATGACCTATCGTGCTTGGATCAAGTGAAAGTAATTAACCAATAATGCAAACTTTGTAAATATTAGATCCATTTATAATACTAAATAAAGTATTAAATTCAAGTTTTATTAGTGAAGAAATAAAAAAGACCTGTCGTGCTCGGATCAAGTGAAAGTAACCAATAATTATTAGATCCTTATATCTTTTTTCTTTTTATTGGCTCTTTCTAATTTTTATAATTATAGATATCAGTTCATATACTCATAATCTATTAATTTGTAAAATAAATATAATGTGAGTGACTAATGATGTGGCTTTTACATTTTATATATATATATATATATATATAAAATCAATTTTGTCACATGGGTGTAAATAAAACTAACCCGAATATGAATTCTATACACTATGAAACGATTATGAGCATGGTATTTTTTTTTTATTTTGATGATAAATAAATTATATTCTAATTTTTTTAAAAGCTCTTTTTTTTTACTCCTATTATTTAAAAAATTACACGTAATTAATTTAATATCCGCATAGTCCTAACCAACAGAATATGAGTATATGGACTAATGGCTATAAGTGAGAAAAAATAATGACTTAATAAAAAGGAAAAAAAAACTGCACTGACTTAATTAAAAATCAGGTGAAATTATAAGAGCACAAATTAATTTTTCCTTTAAAATTTAAATAGAATCAAGTAAAAAATTATTGATTTGGAAAAAAATGTCTAAATTCTGGATATTACATTATTATTTTTTAAAAAATAAAAATAATTTATCTGAACTTATTAATTTTCAATATTTATACTAGAAAGTATTAAAATTATCAGCCAAAAAATAATTGATTTGATGACAATAACGGGGATCAAATAATTTTAACCTAATTTTATGAGTGCTTGTGTGTGGTCAGCATAGGAAAATGGCACGTGATTTAACAAAAGTATTTTGTAAACAGCAGCAGCTGCCTGAATTAGAAAACAAATATTCAATATTTTCGGCCTTTCTTGTCATTTGTTTTTTTGGAATTAACTGTACTACCACAGTGTCATCACTTATAAATAATATTCTCTAAAAATACAGACGCCTTAAAAAAACATATTAATGTTACTACTTTTAAAATATTACTTTCATATTAAATTTTACTGTATGTTATCAAACTTGTATATCACGTTTTCTATTATTTTTATTCATAAATTACATTATATAAATATAAAAACCCACAGATCATTTACTACTATTTATTCACTTAGTTATGTGGTTATTGCATTATTTAGTAATATGTAGATCACAAAGAAAATCGGATGTTTTTGTATAATATAGGAAAACTTTATATATTTATACACACATACATATGATAAATCATTTTATTTTTTTTTAAAAAAAGTGAAGGCATCTCCAATCCATTGAAAAGAGCAACAATTTTATGTCAAGGGCATTATCAAAATTAATTCGATCGACTTGAGGGATGAGAACTATTTTAAATATTTGATTGTACTCTTTCCGATTCTAATTATATGATAAAATTTTTAGTGCAAATTATAATACAAACTTTATTCTATAATTAGGATTGGAGTTAGTAGTCATTCATATTTATATTTCTGATTGATATTTATATTTAATTCAAAATGTAACAAACAATATTATCTATGAATATTGTTAAATTTTTTGAAAAAATATTTCATTTTTACCTTTATTTTTTTTAAAACTCCATTTTTACCTTTATTAATATTAAAATAATGTAGAAGGGAAAATTAATCTTTTGGATACTATAACTTTTACTTAATTAGTTGTAATGAAGTCATACACTTTGACTTGATGCAATTCAATTTTTATAGTTTTGATTTTGTTCTAACTCAATACTTAAACTTTGATTTACTATGACTTGGTTCTTATAATTTTAATCATATTATAGTTTAGCCTTTATATTTTAGAAAATAAAATTATATATAAAATAAAGGTCAATGACTAAATTATAAAATATTTAAAATTATAGGAATTAAGTCGCAATGAGATAAAATTATAAGGGTGAGTTGCAATGAGTTAAAACTATAGTAATTGAGTTGCATTAAGTCAAAGTATAGAGATTGAGCTTAATCGAATCAAAACTAAAAGATTATTTTTTCCAAAAAATGTAAAAATAAGAAACTATAGAATTTTTCTTAATGTAATCAAGTGTAGATAAGGTTTAGGGGAAATTACCACTCAAAAGTCTAATAACAATTGAGAAATTTGTAAATGATAAGTTCTCATGTACGAACTGGTAACAAGTTGATGCTGCTCACTCATCATTAGAAATTTTTAGTAATTAAATTCTTCCTTAGGGCGCCATACTAATTCTCTCTAAGGTCTATGCATTATATTGGAGTGCTTATTATAAAATACTACTTAATATTATGAAACAAGAAAATTTTATAATTTTTTTTTCCAAAACTCACTCATCTATTAAAGTATTTTATAAAGAATTCATAAGTTTGAAGAAAGATATTTGGTGTCATTTAATCCTCAAGGAGCCAACTACTTCTAAAAAAGACTTTGTAATTAATCAGGAGCAAAGAATATTAATCATACTTTTTCGCTTCAAAGAATCCGTAAATTAATCAAAATAATTTTACAAATTTAATATTTCTTATTTCATCATTCTGTTTCCAATTTATTAAACAATATTACAGATATAACACTTTTTTTTCCAGTTTTCTAGCATGCCTAAATTACCAAATGCTGGTAAGGCTTTTCGTGTTCATAATTCACATTTATATTCTCAATAAATTAATTACGTGTTGATTGGTAAGGATATCAATTAATATTAAAATAAAATCTTAGCACATTTTCAATATGATTTCAGTTACATTGATAAAATACTATATTGAACATGATGTTATATATATCCTCTCCAAAGTATAGCTAGGGTTAAAATATTATTTCACCTTTTTTTACCTTCCATTGTCACCAACAGTGCGTCACTGTTTTTTTTTTTGTTTTTTGTTTTCCTGTTATTATGGTAACGAATATTCTACTATTATTATTATAGATCATTATGGTTTAACATCTCACTATCAACTTATTATCATTATTATTATTATCACCACATTTACCATTATCATTATTGTTTCAGTAAAGATAACTTGATAACCAGGAAATTATCATTCCTTCACATTTCATCTTAATTATGCCATTAATTACCTCATCAGATTAAATTACCATGGTAAATTTCTTAGGACATTTGCATATTTTCATTTTACTATAAATATTTTCATTTTTATTTGTACCAAATAACTTCTTCTTTTTTTTTCGTGGCTCACTATGGGTGCGTGAATTTCTTCCGTCGAGTAAATAATTTAGCAAAACATGCTTTTACTTATGTAATTTTTTTTAGGGAAAATTCCCCTTAGGGCCCAACTTATAAAAAATGGCTCAAAAAAGTCATATGTCATAAAAAAACCTTAGGGTTTTCTGGTATTATATCAGAAAATGTTGCACGGATATAATTGTTAACTGATAGTAATTTAGTTGTTAATATATAGTTGTTAATTGTATTGATTTAATTATTAACGAGTACTGATATAGTTGTTAACACTCCCTGAAATAATACGAGAAAAGGCCCTACAGCCTTTTTTTGATATGTGATTTTTATTTGAGTCATTTTTTACAATATTTTGATTAATTGGACTCTAAGAGGAATTTTTCCTTTTCTTTAACTTCATTAAAGTACTGAAGGTGTTGCTAACTAATTTAGTTATTATAACCATTATCCGTTTATGATCTTGTATACAATGAGTTAAAAGCTATCACATAATAACCTGTACAATAGTTAAATAAATTATATATTTTGTAAAATTTATTAAAAATTTTATTGGTCTCAAGTCAAAAAAATACAAATTCTTTCTTTTACCTTACAGCCCGCAAAATTTTTTAATTAAAAAAACTGATGTATAATTAAAATCAGCAAAACATGTATATGCAGATAATTAATTGTTCTAAAACTTGAATTTGTAAATTTAAAAATTTTGGAAAAATAAACTTAAATGAATTTAAGAATTTATATATCAAATATGTAATTTATCTTATATTAAAAAATTATTTCATACAATTTAAATTATGAAAAAAATTAATAAAATTGTGTTTACAACACAAATCAGAATTAACAGGATTACCAATTATACTAATCTTTAGATAAGTTAACCAAGTAGTTAAAAAATTAAGAGAAATTCAAAATATTTTCAAAACATGACAAGTAATAAATATGTGATGCTTTAATAAAAAAAAATGATTTATTAGTCTAAGGTATTTCTTTAAATTTTATGATTGTTATAATTAAAGGGTGATATGATTTACTAGATAAATTATACATATTGCATTATTCTTAAATATGTGTGCGTAAAGAAAATAAAAAATAAGTTAATTTAATTGGTTTTTTCTTGTTTAGATTTTGACTTGTGTGTGTGTATTCAAGAAAAATGAAATAATACGCCACGTTTGCTTGTAGAATACGTATTATGACGTCCTTCTCAAAGACGAAAGACCGAAACCATTATTTCCGTCTATTTTTATTTTTATTTTTTAATTCAGTGCTTGGGACTCTATATATAAAGACCCACACATCCCCTGTTTTTCGTGCTCTGCTTGACAGATAGATCTCACAATAATCATCACCTTCTTCTTCAATCTTCCTCTGATCTCTCTCTCTGTAACAATCTCTTCTTCAGCTTATGACAATGGAAATGGACTACAAAATCAAGACCACTTCACCATCTTCCTCCTCCTCTCCTCCTCCGCCACCTCCACCATCACAACCACAATCGCCGCCGTCGCCGGTGGTGGTTTCTCCTTGCGCTGCCTGCAAGATCCTCCGCCGTCGCTGCGTCGAGAAGTGTGTTCTGGCTCCGTATTTCCCGCCGACCGATCCGCTCAAGTTCACCATTGCTCACAGAGTCTTCGGAGCCAGCAACATCATCAAGTTCTTGCAGGTAACCAACACGTGTTCCTTCGTTTTCGTCGTCATCTTCTTCTTCTCATTTTTCTTTCGCGACATTCTTCGAACACCTTCAATTCTTCAATCTCCAGAAAAATCAGTTTCAGAAGAATCCAGTTGATCTATGTTTTAATTTTTCTTTTTTTTTCCATTGGTTTTTAATTAAAAAAACAATTTAGAGGAACAGAATTATGATTATCGGTCAAAAGTAGAAGGAAAAAGCCATCAAGATTTACCTAATTGAGAGTCATAATGGCCTGTTTTCTATCTTCCCAACACATCAAATTCTCTGAATAGACTCCATAATTTTTCTTTTTCCCCCTCTTTCTCTACCGAACTCTGCTTAACAAACCAGAAACCCTGCTTAACGGAATTTCTAATACAACGCTCATTTTTTCTGTTTTACTATGGGAAGGCCATACTGCATTAACAAACAATTTTTTTTTTTTATTTAAGAAAATAAAACTGTTAGTACCTAATTTTATAATTATCTATTTAACTTCTAAATTTTGACTCAAAACAATTCAGGTTCTGTCAACCCATTCCTTATGATAATTGAATTATTTCGAGTGAAAATTTAATAATTAAATATCAGTGACTTTGTACCACATGAAGAGCCCTATTTGAATTAATTTTTAAAAATAGTTTTTAAGATTTACAAAATAAATATGTGAAATCAATTTTGTTTTAGTTTGCATAAAATATAAGTTTTAAAAGGTTTCTAAACAAGCTCGAAAGTTCTCTATAAAGAAAGAGAAGAAAGAGTGAGTTCAATCATGTTTGCAATCTTGAATAATTAAAAATATTTAGTGCCTAAAAGTTTTATTTTTTACTTTAATTTATATATTTTTATTTGTATAACTCGTTTGGAGTCATTTTATTCATGTATTAATATATAACAATTGTCATGAGCTACACAGCAATAAATAATACCACTCAATTACTTATTTTCAGGTTCTGCCCCTACACACACTAGTTATAATAAAAATCAATGCAAGGACTTTAAATTTTATTTACCAAAAAACCTATATTTTATTTTGGAAATAACATCAACTAGCCAATAATGAATTAAAATTCATATAATCAGATCATTCTATTCATGTAAATATTTATATTTATATAAATAAAATTGAAAATTGGATGAATAATTTTCAGGAGCTTCCAGAATCACAGAGAGCAGATGCAGTGAGCAGTATGGTATACGAAGCAAATGCAAGGATAAGGGACCCAGTGTACGGGTGTGCAGGAGCCATATGTCAGCTTCAGAAGCAAGTGAGCGAGCTGCAAGGTCAGCTAGCCAAGGCTCAAGCCGAGCTGGTCAACATGCAGTGTCAGCAAGCCAATTTGGTGGCTCTCATTTGCATGGAAATGAGCCAATGTCACCACCCATTATCTTCAGAGCCCCATCACTCCATGATAGCAGCAGCTCAGTCGCCGGCTCAGCCGCCACAGCATCATGAAGACATGAGCTGCTTGTTCGATGATAATAACAACATCAACAACAACTTCAGCTCGGCTTGGGGGGCTTGGGAGCCTCTTTGGACATGAGCTGAACAAAAAAATATATATCTGTCTCCTAGGTTATATTTATATATTTAGAGTATAATTTATCTCTAGAGAGACTAATTTAATGGAGAATTATATATATTATATAGCGAGTAAATTTTCAATAAAATATATATAATATCAGTTAATTTATTTATGTGGTAGACTGGTAGATGAATGACGGTCATGGTATGCTTTTAGTGCTGATTTCTGTTGGTCATTTTTGGGAGCCAAACCTTTGAAAAGTTTGGGAAACTAAATTCTAAATAAAGAAATAAAGGTGACGGAAAAAATAATTCACCGAAAAAAAAAAAGTAATTGATGGGTCTACACTAAAATGCAATAATGATTTAAGAAAAAAGAAAATTAAAGTTTGGGTCAGCAATGACCTGACATATATTTTGTGTTTCTTGTCGAAACAAGGCTGATAATTGACAATTCTTTATCTCTCTCTTTTTTCCTTTTTCGGTTTATTTTGGTACAATTCTTTTTCGGTTTTGTTTTCAGTGTTAAGAACCAAGATATAGACTCGTGTGATATGATTCAACTATAATTTTTGCATTTATAATAATATCAATCTGTAGAATATTTGAATTTCAAGGTCAATATTTGTATATTTTAGTTTATTAGTCAAACTAATTAGTTTAAAAAAAATAAAAATATTCTAAAATAATTTAATTAGCTTCTTTAATCTCTCCAAAAAAGTCAATTATGTCTTATAATTAAGATTGAAAGGAGTACTAACTAATAAACTAAACAAAGCACTCCATTTGTTAAGGAGTTGAGTTTCTCTCATAATCTTTTTCTCATTATCCCTCATAATCTCTAAATCATATCCATTAAATCAATATGAAAAGTACTTTATCCCCTCTCTTTTCTTCTCAATTAATGATCTAGATGGGTTAATGAGGAAAAATGAGAAAAATGATAATGAGAAAATCCTCTTCCCTTATTATGACCAGAAAACTCAAGTTGACAAATTCAAAGAACAAGTTGATTTGACCCCCAAACGTGCAAACTAAGGAAAATATATAAATATATATTAATTGATTGATTAATTACGGGTAAATTGAAGCCATTTTTTCTATCTTCAAAGCACAAAATAGACGTCTTCGGATTAGGATGGATCGCATGGTGCTCTCACATTCACACACACACACACATATATATACTGTTTAAGAAGTAGTCACAACATTATTCTATGTGAAATCTATATATTATTATATTTATCAATTTTTATTATATCATCCTTTATAATATTTTTGTAAATTTAAAGTTCTAACGAGCTTGAATATGAAAGGAGATAATGGCTCAGTGTGTAACCAGGCCACTTTTCTATTATTTGTGGTGGAAGCATTTGAATGGTTAGTTTCTTATTATTGTTTTCTCTTATATCTATTAGCTTTTTTTTTTTTTTTACTTTAAATGATTTAAATGTTAGCTATACAAGTAATGTGTTTGATAAAAATATATATATATTAAAAAGATAAGGCAATAAGTGAGGGAACATTTCTTTTTGATTGAGAGGACACAAAAAAGGACAAGGTAGATAAAACATTGCAATCATTTGGTTAAATAAATTTAACGCGCTTTGTTTAACTTTTTTTTAATGACAGAACCATAGTACATATTTAATGCCTAAATTCACAAATTTGTTATTTGTAAGAATCATTAATAATAAATACTCATTATTTTACTTATAAATCTATGTTTTTTAGGAGTAAATAATGCTGCATATTTTTTTACTTCTAAATTTTGTTTTACATAAATAGTAAATATTCGTGGTTCAACTGGTAAAGTAATTCATATTATATAAGCGAAAAATTTGAGGGTATTCTTAATAATTAATTGTGAAGTTGATTTTTTTTAATATTAATCATCTTTTGTTTATGTCGTCGTTAACCTTTTTTGTCACGACAAAATAAATAAATAAATAACCTTTTTCTCTTTTATCTTCTCGTAACCCAAAAAACGCGTTGCAAATTCCTATCTTTGTTGTTTGACATTACTTATCTATCTCACGTCCAATCCATACGGTCCACCATTGACTCACATTAATCAATAATTGAAAAAAAACAAATTACATAATTTTTCTCTATCTCTCTCACACACACATGCATATTCGATTTAAACTTTAATATTGAAAATTAGTATTGTAATACCCTAATTTTCATAATACATGTAAATATTAAATTTTGATAAATGACACCTATTATAATAAGTGAATTTGTGGTCTCAAAACTAGTAAAATAATTACCTTATCTTTTAAGGTGATTTCTCATGAAATTAGAGTAAATAAAGAGCTAAAAATCCCTAAGTGAATTTATGGGTCATAAAATACCTTGAGAATGTTATGATAAATCCTAAGAGGCAACAAAATATTTATTAAAATTGGAGAATATGTTGTCTCCAACTTTTTAGTTGATTTATTATCATTTTTAGGAATTATACCATTTTCTAAGCAATTAAAAACATCGGAGGATGATAAAATCAATTAGAGAAAATTAGTAACAATTATTGGGCAATTGAAATTGCAATAATTGAGATGCTCTAATAATTTTTGAGATTAGCTAGTAATTAATTTATAAAGGTCATAATTAAGGAAAAATCAATTAAATTAAGGATCGAATGATATTTAGAAGCTAAAATTAGCACACAAGAAGTTATCAATTATTAAAATTAAATTAGAAACTTTGTCAATTTTGGTGGTTAAGCCTAGTAACCCCTAAAACATGATGTTGGAAATTAAAGTTAGGATTTAAAATAATTATTCCTAATTTATTTCTATGAGACAAAAATTCCTATTTAATGGTAAATAAATGGAAGAATTAAATTATATTAACCATAAATCCTAAATCTAAGTGGACTAATGAGAGAATTTTCTCCTTAAAAATGTAAGAGCATTAAAAATATAATTGAATAAATAATAACAAGAAGGAGGGGACGGTTTTTACTTGGAGTAGGGAGGAAGTAATCTCATTTTATCTAAATTCAATTAAACAAAGCACATGGGATAATCATAAATGGTCAATAGTGTATGGAAGAAGCCAAGGCAAGTGTGTGTGATATATGTGTGTAGCGAAATGTGTGTGTATGGTGAAGGAGTGTACATGGTTAGAAGTTGTGTGAGTATGTGAGTGTAGTAGACCAAGTAGTGTGTGGAAAAAGATTGGGATAACTTATGGAGCAAGTAGATGTCTTGGGGAGCAAGAAATTGTTTATTTAAAAGAAATTAAAATGAGAGCCTATAGAAATTAAATCATATCTTGAAATAGTAAAACTAAGTGTTTAAGATAAATACATATTTGAGATCCGTGAATTATGAGCATCAACTTGGTTATTCCCAAAGTTAATTTCGGATACATTTAAAATTCATACCTAAGTGTTTCGGGAATTAAAAATCACCATAAATCTAATCATAAAATTAGGATTTCAAAAGAGAAATAGGATCCTAAATTAGAACACCCAATTACACTTAACTAAATTAGCATTTGGGAGTAATTAGGGGATAAGTAGATTTTCTTGGAGACAAAGCAAAATAATTTGTAGAAGTAGAGAGGGGGGAGGACAGTCAAGAGGAGGTGTAGGGCAAGGATTTATGCCTCTTCTCCAAGCAAACCTCAAAGGCCAAGATCAAATTGAATTACTTGGTGCCTACTCATTTGATTTCCTATAAATAGAGCTCTTCCCTTCACAAGTTTCTCACCAATTTCTCAAGCCTCAACCGAAAAACATAGAGAGGAGGGAGAGAGTAAGGAGCTGCTGGAAGTAGGTAGCAAGTGTTCTTCAAGAGATAAGAGAGTTTTTAGCTTTTGAGTTTAAGTTCTTAGGTTATGAGATAGAAATGCTAGAAATGTTGTTTTGATCATCAATCTTCCAAATCCAGTTTTATTTTCATGTTTTTATGGTTTCCATTGCATTTATTTCGAAAAATTGATGATGAAGAAGTTATATCAAAATTTTTGGAAGATTAGGATCAAAATAGCGAAGCTCTGGCGGAATTTTATCAATTAGTGTTTTCTGGAGTCAGGGGTAAAAACGCCAGTATTTTATGAAGAAGATGATGTTCTAAAATTCTGAGAAAATTCATGGTGAAAGTAGACATCTAGGGCTTTTCAAATATATAAAGAATGTGTCATTTGAAGTTCTGTGCAACAAGTTAAAAATCTCAGAAGATAAGGCTACGTTTTCAAGGAAATTTCTGGGCAGCATTAATAAAAATAGAATCTGGGAATTTTCCGTGAAATCTGGGTAAAATCCAGTATTTTTCTTTGAAAATAGACATCTTAAGGATTCCGGGAAATTTTAGGGATCCTCATTTTGATTTTTCTAGAATTAGTTATGATTTTTCAAAGTTACAGAAAAATCTGCCCAGAAAATGCTGCACCACGTTTTTGAAGAAATGTAAGGGCAAAATTGTAATAATAAAACCATCAAGGGTAGAATGGTAAATAGAGGTGGAAATATCTCTTAGAATGTTATTCTAAGTGATATGGTGATATGTTAGGATATCCGGGAAGTCTAAAGCCGAAATCAAAGGTCGGATGTTTGACGACTATGCGGTAAAAGGTACGGACGCGTATTGTAATATTAACGCTTATGCTTATGGTATGGTTATATATGATAATTGTTTTCACATGTTGATACTCTGTTTTGAAATTGCTCATGGATTTGAGTTGTATACGGGTTATAGTCTTGATAACACCGTTGAGTTTTTCTAGCGCTGAGGACATGATAGGTCATCGTGGCACTGGTTATATGCAGACTTGAGTAACATACATATTGCAGTGGCTGTGTTATGTTACTTGCTGATATGTTTTTGAAAGGTATAATTGTGAATATATTATTGTGATACCTGTCATATACTGTTTACATAAGCATGAGGTTAACCGTTACCTGAGGTCCAATGGACATTGGACCTCAGTCTTAATGAATAGTACAAGAAAGAAATCGGGATAGAGAAGGTGCCGGTGGATAGAGCTGTATAGAGGCAGTAGTCAAAGATGAAGGTCAGTAGAGGCATGACGAGCATGGTAGTCTGGCACGAATTTAACAAAGTTATATCGGTCTATTTGGTGCTTAAACTAAGGAAGGATTCATCGGTGGGTTGTCACAAGTTGCCATAGAGTTGGTGAGACTCCCATTAGATTGAAGACCGACTTGGCCAAATTGACTGAATAACTGATGTTAGGTCTAGTTTAAAACTTTCTTTATCAGATAAATGTATTCAAATCTCTGTAAATTGTATCACATGAATATTCCTTCGAGATATTTAATATATCAGCTTATGTCGGGCATCATCATATGTCTGGGCATTTTTATATCAGATACTCGTTGTCCGGATCTTAGCGCACGCTATCAATTTCCGCAGTACTATAAGCTGTAGCATCTCAAACTCTGTTGTTTTTCTTAAAACTAAGTGTCGACCGACACGATTTTCAAACCTGGAATTTGGGATGTTACAAGTATAATTCACTTTGAAAACAATATCATTTCAAAGTAATAAGGAATTACAATGTATTGACTTAAAACCGCCAAGAACTTGTTCTATGTCAAGTGTTATATTTTTAAAGTATACGGCAAAGGCAAACTTTTTATTGTAATTAAAAGTGAGATAAGAAATTAAATATAATAAATACATAACAAAAATAGTTGACTCAATTCAATAACCCTTAACTATGATCGTAAATTTAAACATTTTTAACAAGAAAAATAGGTTAATAGAGCTATACCTCTATATCTAGTTAATACTAGTATTTAAATCTGACTTAATAATATCAAACATCATACAAAATTAAAAGGGAGACGCACAAAGAATTTGGAGGGAAAAAACGAAGTATATATTTGTAACCCTCTTCTTCTTGTTTTCTTTTTAATAAGACAAAACGATATTAAGATGGTAAAAAAAAAATAGTGACAAAAGTAGCATAATAAATATAACAAAAACATTGACTAAAGTTCTATCTTAAAAATAAAAAAGAATCCCAGAAAATTAAATCAGAAAAAAATAATTACATCATATCAATAAATGAAATTTTCAACCACCCAATTGCCCTTTCATTTTCATTTCAATCGTTGTGACATCGATCAATGATCATCTAGCTAGTGTGTACAACTCATTAACGAGGTAAGAAAGTCATTCTTTTATCATTATTTTGGACTTACAAACTTAATTATTTAATTCACATTTGGTTGTTGAAATGAATACTTGTTATTATAAGTACAATTATCAATCTTTTTCCTAGCGTTGAACCTATAATTAAAGTTGTCAATTTACGGGAGGTGACTGATATTGTGAACTTAAATATAATTGTAAATTTGTAAGAGTTTACTTTTATTATTAAATAGATATTAATGGTGTATAATTAAATAATTAAAATATAAAAATAATAACAATTTGATTTAAATATTTTTTTAAATCCAAATAATTGAAATGAAATTCATCAACATTCATAATTTATCATATTTAACAAAGATATATCTATAAAATTTATATTTAAAGCCCCTAAATGTAATCAAATTAAAGAAGTTAACATGAGATAAATGATAACTTAACACGGCTTTGTAAGCTGGAAACATGAAAATAGTAAATTCGGTATATAAACTTATGAGTTTAACTAAGTTTACAACAATCACGAGTTTACCGGTAATTCAACTTGATTTTATAAAAAATAATCATAAAAACGCTAAACTCGAAGAATTAACTTGCAAAAGTTTGACTACAATGCCGTTGCAACCTCTCTCACTTGCATATGAGCTTCCATGAATATTTTTTACATGATGAAAGTAGAAGTAAAAATAAGTTTTGATTTGATGTAACAATAAAGAATTGTTATTTTCTATTTATATTTGGTCAAATTAAACCTAAGATAAAAGTTACTCGTATAATGTAAGAAGAGGGATGATCAAATGTCTATGATATCCTTAATATTTTTTTAATTGATAAAATGTATTTGATTAAAATATTTTAAGCCAATGTAATAAAATAATAAATTTTTAATAATTGAAATAATATACTTTTAAGTACAAATATATATAATGATAAAAAGCAGTTTTGTAATTCAAATGCTTTTATTTACATTTATTTTGTAGTGAAATTAAATATGCATCAAATCATAAAGTGACAAATGAGTAATTTAGCATCTCATTCTCTGTTAGTCTAATTAATTTCATCCAGATTAATATGGAATGCCCATTATTCCCAAAGCCGTAGGAATGAGCATTCCTTAAGGATTGGATTGGGTTTTCATCGCTAAATTACATGAAACTCTCATAAGTTTTAAACCATGTAATAATTGTTATAATTAATATTTAAAACTTAATAATAAATCACCCTAAACTTTTAATTTCGTGTGAATAACATCCAAAAATCAATTATATATCCCATAACTTTTATTTTTATAGAGGATTAATGTGCAAATTTACTCCGAAAGTTTTCATTAAAGAACTACAATGTCCCAAAATTTTTTTAGGTTTAATATTACTCTAGAAATTTCAAAACATAACAATGTCACCATATGTCATTAAAAACCTAACACTGACTACTAACTTTTTAATAGTAAGAAGCAATTTTATTTTTTTTTCATTTTAACAATTTCAAGGTAACATTGCTTCGTTAGTTAAAACTTCCATATAGCAAATTTGTACTTTAACCACTTTTTATAAGAATAATTCTCACAAATTTTGAGTTATATGTATATAATAACTCCTTAAATTTTAAGCTATGTGCATGTAAATACATGTAAAAAGCCAATAATAGAAAAATTATCTGCATAAATGTAAGAGTTTAGCGAGATCTATTATAAAGTGTCAAAGACGAATGAGGTAATTATTTGTACATGATACACAGTTGTGTTGTTTACCAAAACACACCCTATAAAGAGACGTACGTAAAAAATTATGTGGGGGCTATATTGCACTAAAAAGTTTAATATATTAACAAAAAAATATATAAAGGAAAAAAAGTGAAAAAGCAATAATAAAAGGAGGAAGAAACAGAAAGTGAAGGTAACAGTAGTGAGGGGTTGTGAATGATTGCATTGTTTAAGTCTTACGCTAAAAAGGAATATATTGTTTGAAGAAGCATGTGCCTCAGCCCCGGTGGGTACTCTTCTCATCACTTGACACTGAAAGCTCATGAGTCAAACTCACCAACTTCAACCTTCTACTTTTATTCCCCATCATCAATTCATTGTATCCATTCATGTTTGGCTTATTTCCCTATTATTATGAACACACAATGTGATATACTACTACACAATGATCATTTAGAACTTTTGATCGATCAATTGTTGGATCAAGTCATTATATTAAATTTCAAATAGAAAGAAGACATGCATGAATATTTTTTAAAAGATAGATACTTTTATCATGCCTTAAATATATTTAGATGTTAGATATAAGAGTTTGTTTTGGTTTTATACATTTATGACCTCAATCTATTTTGCATATAACCTCAATCTATTTTTATCTTTTAAACCAAAAGGGTATAATGGGACTCAAAGTAGACAATAATGAGAGTGAGACGCCGAGATATTACAGGTTAATTACGACAAAAAAAGATATTATGTTATTCTAGATTGTGCATGAGGAGTGGGATGACGAGTGCGTATAGTCTAAATTCCATGCTCATGGTTGGACTCTATTTTTGGTTCACTATATGACTCTCTGTGGCAGTCCTGCTAGGCAACAATCTGGGAAGGCTTTTATTTGTAGTTATTTTGACCTCTGAATATCTCATCTATCACAATAGACGACTATTCACGCCCACACACACATATATAAAATCATTACCTTGTTTTATGCCATAAATAAAGGAAGAATATTAATATATACAAGTAGTTCGTTCTGAAATTAAGAGATTTACAAGACTTCATTCGAAGGTCCATAAAACTACTTGGCTTTTAGTGAGCATTGTCTGACCATATAAATGCTCTTATTTCACGAGAGATAGTGGATGACCGATATATTTCCCTTTTAGTTTGTAAGAGCTAGACTTAAAAGGTAAAACATATCTATATAGTATATAGTGTAGCTAATATGTCAGTAACACACTGATGATCATTATTCTTAAATTCACGAGTTAACTCTTTGAGTTTATCATTTTTAGTTTATAGCTTATAAAATTGAGTTGAGTTACTAGTAAACTTATAATCATTGTGAAATCAGTTAAACCTCACAGATTCATAAACCAAGTTTATTATTTTTATATTTCTAGTTCAAAAAATCGTGTTAATTTTTTCAATTTAATCATGTGCCTCATCGACTTTATATATAAATTTTATAGAAATTTCTTTATTAAATATAATAAATTATGAATGTTGATGGATTTAATTTCAATTATTTGGATTTAAAATATATTTAAATCAAATTTTTTTTTATATTTTAAATAAGGGTTAAGGTGCAAAAATACACATGAGATTTTCCCCAAGAGTAAAAATACATATATGCTTTTTTGAGGAGCAAAAATACACACGTGGTTACCATTTTGGAGTAAAAATCACATCCCACCATTAAGTCACTGTTCACTAAGATGAGAGAGAAAAAGATGAGGTGAACAGTAACATAACAGCAGTGAACAATGATTTAAATGGTGGGATGTGACTTTTGCTTCAAAATGGTAACTACATGTGTATTTTTGCTCCTAAAAAAAACATATGTGTATTTTTGCTTTTAGGGAAAAAGCTTATGTGTATTTTTGCACCTTAACCCAATAATTATTTATATATTATTAATACCTACTTAATAATAAAAATAAACTCTTACAATTTTATGATTTAGTTCTATTATGAGTTTACTTAAACTTGCCAATTTTACAACCTTGTAGCAAATTACTAATTAATGATTCAAGCTAAGCAAAAATCATCACCTCACCTATGATGATACGTTAGGAATAAAGAGTTAAAGACAGAATAATGGGCAATGATGGCCAAATAAGAGAGCAAAGAATAAATAGGTGACAATGAGTGGAACACATTTCTAACTCAAAATCTTAAAACTCGAGTTTGAGTTCTTCCACCTCAGGTTATATCTCCTCATATTTAAATATTCTAACAATTTTTTTTTTTAAAAAAATTATATTCAAATGTCAAAATCTCGCTTGGTAGGCATATCTTTTTAGGGATTTTGGCGTACACATCCAATAACTATAATTAAGTAGTTAATTATGACTATGTAAAATTATTTGCTAGTCAAAGCTCTAGATTAAGTCTCATTATATAGATGCCCATGACATATTAATGACTTCGTTTGGTAAAAATGGAGTGCCTCCCTTCTTTACTAATCACTAGTGTAAAAAAGAGCTTTAAGATCGCCTCATTTAGACCAGATTATAAAGAATCAGGTCTTAAAAGTATGACCAGTTGCAGTTTCGTAAATATAAAGAACTTTTTGATCGGATTATAAAGAATCCGATCTTAAAAATATAACCAGTAACAATTTCGTAAATATATAGAATATTTTTAAGACCAGATTATAAAAGATCCGGTCTTAACACTGGTGGCAATTTCATAAATATTTTAAAAAGACGTCAATCAGATATAAGTCCGAGAATGCGATGCTTTATTCCTTCATTTAATTGGAATTATATATAGATGTTAATAAGTAAAAAATCTTCTGACCTAGGCAGTTCCTGTAATCTAGGGATTACAATCAGGAATATAATTACAAAATTCAAAAAATCATAATCTGCTAACTTAATTCCTAAAATCTCTCTAACAACTTAATTAAGATAATTGCATAATATAATCTAGAGATTACAATCAGAAATATAATTACAAAATTCAAAAAATCATAATCTACTAACTTAATTCCTAAAATCTCTCTAACAACTTAATTAAGATAATTCCATAATATAATTTTATATGCTAACTAATTAAATCTGAACTTCCAATAAATATATAGAACACTTTTAAGACCAGATTATAAAAGATCTGGTCTTAAAAGTATGACGGGTGACAATTTCGTAAATATATAGAATACTTTTAAGACCGGATTATAAAATATCCGGTCTTAAAAGTATGACCGGTGGAAATTTCATAAATATATAGAACACTTTTAACACCGGATTATAAGGGATCTAGTTTTAAAAATATACTTTTAAGACCGGTTTTTACAAACATTCAGTCTTAAAAGTTGTGGAAAAAAAACATAAATTCGCTAAACTCATTAACTTCGTGAGTGCGTTTGTCTTCTTGGTGATATAACATTTACTTAATTATAGATTCAACGATTGTCCCGAAATCCTTACAAGTCAAATCCTCAACAAGAATAAAATCCTCTTCCTCTAACCTGCTCGCAATTTTCGTAAGTCGTCCTAAGAGCCACACAATCAAATCCTTGGCAACGTTGGCAGTGAGATGCTTCGAGGGTTTTGCGATGGCGTCAACTCCAATCCTCAACAATGGTGCAAGTGTATTACTTCGAGGATTTTAGACGACGATGGCTCCTTCCTCTTCGATCTATGGCTCCTCCCACTCCACCTTCACACAAATCTGACTTAAAGTCAAACCCAGATCTCTTCTTGCTTAAGTCTGTTTGCTTCTACCTTGACCGCTCTTGCTTATATTTGGACTTCGATTTTGGTTGCTTGAAGCTTTGCCAGCAGCGGCAAGAGGATCCTGCTCAAATTTGGTTACTTTAAGCTTGTGATTTTTTTGTAGATCTAGACTTCAATTTCACCTTTGATTTTATATTGAGTCAAATTCGATTTCCATGGTGAATGATTTCTATTTCTTGTTATGTTTTCTTATTTCTGAACTTTGTATTCATCTTTTTTGTTTTTCTTGTTGGTGTTACTTCCAATCTTCTCTTGGTTCTTCATCGCTGATGATGGAGGGACATTCAAAATGTTGCTAGATCTAGTGATTTGGGACTGGTTGTTTCATTTGGTTTTTTTTTTATAATTATTTTGAAACATTTTTAAGATCGAATATTTCAAAAGTTCAGTCTAAATTTTTAAGACAGATTGTCCATCCAGTCTTAAAAGTCAGACTTTTAAGACTGCTTGGAACAATACCGGTCACAGATCCGATCTCACGAGGCTTTTTTTGTCCGGTATTAAAAGGCTTTTTTTTACCTGTGAATTTTTCTAGAAGGATAACATATAATTAATTAGAAAGTTTATTATGTTTTAATATTACTTACTTTTTCATTTAATTAAAGATAAAAAATAATCTTTTGATTCATAATGCTTTAATTCGGTTATAATTTTGCCTCAATATAACTTAGCCCTACAGTTTTGACTCAGTTGCTTTTTAGTTTCTAAACTTTCACTCAATGCAACTTATAATTAGTCCTTATAATATTATTTTTTTAAAAAATATCAATCCTTATATTTTAGAAAATAAAATTATATATTTCATAAAACTTATGAATCCAAGCATTTTAAATAAATAAAACCATAGAGGTTGAGTTGCAATAAGTTAAAGTTTGAAAATTAAGTTTCACCCCTAAATTAAAACTATAAGAATTAAGTTATACCAAATCAAAATTCAGGGATTGATTTATAACTCAATCAAAACTAAAAGGATTGAAAGATTATTTCCTTTAATTTAAACAAGAAGCTTGCAATGAAACCCCAATTAAAATGGGTTTATGCAAGTTGTAAGCTCCATGAAAGCACTACATACTAACTTTAAATTGTTAGTTTTGAATGCTATAATTTCATAAAGATTTTTGGTACAAATTTAATGACAGTCCTCATTCTTAAATGAGTTTTGGTTTTAGTCTTTGTTTATATTCAAATTATAACTAAGTCCTTAAGAAATTATAGGATCATCAAAAGGTAAAGACCAACCATGATATTAATCTAATAGAAATCCTAGAGACATGTCTCTCTCTCTCTCTCTCACACAATATTTATTGAATAATGATAATTAAAAAACTGTATTTAAAATTAGTCTTGTACAATATTATCTAAACTTCCTTCAAATACGGAGGACTCTTGAAAGTAACCAAAAAGTGGTCTAACTGCTTGAATTCAAAGTCAAGAAATAGACATGGATGGATACAATGTACTTATTACATTCAATATAGACATCAAATTAAAGTGAGAATACAAGCAATATATGACTTGAATCTTATTAGGACATATCTTGTATATATGGTATAATAGCTAGGCATTGAACCCTAAAATGGATAATCTTTTATAGCTCTTAGTGGTATAATAACTTTTTAAAAAGAGAGGTAGAATCACTGAATTTAGATTATAAACGATGCTATATTCAAGTTGCACATACGTACGTAACCTACATCGATATTTAAACTTATCTCAATTAGGTATTGTCCCACGCCCCTCAACTTGTATATTTGCCACAGTATGAACATAGCTTGAGTTTAGACTTTTAATTTCCACGATAGATAGATACTCATCTTTTATAGAAAAATGATAAATATAAATATTTTGAAACAATTTAAATAAGATTTTTAATCTTTTCAAATTAATCAATTAGGTCTTATATTAAGAATCGGAGGTAATACGTCTGACTATATACCTTAGCCGAACTAAGAAAAAGTGGTTAGTGTTATGAATATTAATTATGTAGATATTATATAGATATTCATTGACTTATATCTTGATCAACATCTACTTGGATGTGTTTAAAAAAATTTTAAGGAGACAACGTACGTTGGGTTCAAATTTTTTCAAAGTTCATTATCATATTTTAACAATCTTATGAGTTTATTTTTCAGTTTTCATATTATACAGAGCTATTGTATATTTAAAGTATATGTAATCTTAGTTGTACGGATTCTTGTTATTGTTAAATTTCTATCTGTTTAGTATTTTCTCCAACATATTTAGTGGCAGAGAAATAATTTATTTAGTTACTGTATAGATGATGGCTGTAACTAATGTATTTTAATTTCAAGGTAAAAACTAATGAATTTTAGTTAGGTGCGAACCACTTGCATAAACATCATTTACATCAGAACTAATGAAACACGTCACTCTTTTACCACCAAATGTATTAGTTTTCACCCCTATTATATCAACAATCAACTTCCCATCATTATTACAACGTTTAAACTTAAAATTAATTAAGCTTTAAAATTATAGTCGTCATTGAATTGGTAAAAGTTTTTAATTATTTTTTTGTTTTTTAAAAAGGGAGAATTCTAATTAAATACTTTCGAAATAACAAAATCTAAATTGAGACCTGTATTTCCAACAAATTCCTAATCAGGTACCATGAGACCTAATAAGGAATTTCATAATGTTGTTAAAAGACTATAATGTCAATATTTAGTTTAAAAAAAAAAAGAAGTTTTTTAACTGTAAATTCTCATATACTTTTAACCATTGAGATATAAACTTTTAGTCGGCTTGCGATAATATTGAAGGATGAGTTCTAAAAAATTCTCTTTTGACATTAATGTTGCCCGATGTAGATGGGATGCATGTGGAATGATTGAAATTCATAAACACTAAATGTATTTGACTATTTGCAGATTCGTCATTGTTTTTTTCCTTGGCTTTTGATTTGTGATCAATCAAGAGCCACAGGGGGTGATTCAAAAGCAAGAGAAATCGATTGAGTTAGCACGTCAAAGACAAAACAATGGTCTCTGATCGTTCCATTCCCTTTTGTGAGCACGACCCTTCCTAATAAATTAAAGAAACACGTACCCAAATATAGGAATGAGGAGTGAGAGGGGCACCATCAAACTAAGTTTTTCTTCTTCCGTTTGTCATTAAAAAGCCCTAATTCTCCTTACCATTTTCTTTGTTTTTTGTTTTAGATGGTTTAGTCGGCTGAAAACATTGTGATGTGGAGGCTCATTCATAATTTTAACTATTAAGGGTATTTTTGTCATTTAACAACATTGAAAAATCCCTAATTAGGCTAAAAGTGTAGGCTTGAATTTAGATTTTAGTATTTCGAAAAGATTTAATTAGGATTTTCCCTTTAAAAAATGTCAAACAAAATTGATGCTCAAATAATATTAATAGGCATATCTAAATGTTTTTTTTTTTCTCTAACCAACCAACTCCTAAATGCTGAATTGCTACTGATAAACAAAATCCTCATTTTCAAAAGTAAGATTTCATGGGAAAACATCGAGAAAGTCATATTTAATTATACTAAAAAATAATACGTGATTTTAAATTTTGCCCTACCTTCAACAAAAGTCAATTCAGTTAGTAAGAAATTGACTCATAACTAAACTATAAAGTCATAAGTTCAAATCATAATGTGAGGAATATCTTATTAATGAATAATCTATAAGTATTTCAGTTAGTTCTCTATGACTTCAACTCTTTGTCCTTGTTGAATATGGCTATTTTTTTTAAAAAAAAAAAATACGGCTGTTATTGAGTCTCCATATTTAGTTAAAAGTTGAAATAACAATCCTCTAAGTTATCATGTTAGATGTGACAACAAACTAAAGCGTTCAAAGAGAGGAATAATCGTTCAACTAGCTTAGGCCGCCATCAAAATAATGTATAGTAAATCCTAAAAAGTAATAGTAAAAGCCTTCAAGAGTGCCTCAACGTTTTTATATTTCTAATAACTGTAATAATGTATTTACCTCAGATTGTGCAATTATGTGTTCCCAGAATAATGTGTACCAATTAAAATTATCAATGTACAAAAAAAAAAAAAAAAGTTCTTTACCACCACAAAAATCACTTCCGCACGCAGTTCGTCAATAAGACAATAACCTGCCCCCCTAGATTTAGTATATTAACTCATATTTTACTTTAATTTTAGCATAGTTTATATATACCCTCTTCACTCTCCACATCTAAATATAGGAGATAGATAATTAATTTATTAAAAAAATTAGTTATTTGTAATAAATTTACGTTGATTTTTATACAATATTTTATTTAATTATTAGCGCAGCTCTGCATACATTAAATGGAAATGTCATGTACCACATGTAATCAGTAAGAATATTTTGAAAAAAAGTAATACATATGGGAGATAATATGAATTGAGATATTATATTTTTTTTTTATTAAAATAAAATACTCAGCTAGCTTTATGACTGAAGTAAGTATCATGTGCATAAAAGACTAAATTACACAAAACTCCTCTAAATTTTGAATCATGCGCAATAACTTCCTCAACGTTTAAAACTTAATAGCAAAACCACCCTAAAATTTTTAAGTTGGTTGGATAATTTTCCTGGCCATCAATTATATACTCTTTTAGACTCTATTTTTGTGACATAATTATCCCTACAAACTTTGAATTATAAGCATATAACTTCTAGCTTAAACGGTAAGTAAATAAGTAATGAATAAAACCGGTAATGAAAAAAGACATAAAAAGAATTTTGAATTTGCAAAATTTCAAATCAAGTATTTCTCAAAAAAAGAAGTTGAAAATTACTTATTAAGTTTCGTCATTTCCTTATCAACTCTTAATAACAAACCCGATTGAGAATTTTGTAATTTCAAAATTCTTTTTCTGTCCTTTTCCAACTAATATATAATATCGGAAATATCTATAAGCACCATGTAAGAGCTTAGAAAAGTTTATGGTAAAGTTTTAAGAAAAATGAGGGGGGGGGGGGGAATTATCTTTACTTGACATAAAGTTTATGAAAGTTGCATAAAATTTAACCAGTAGAAAACCGGGTAAGTCGTGTGAAATGACTTAAACTAACCCAGACTAATGTGCTTGATCGTCTGAACTCAAAAGCGATAAAATGGATGAGATACTTCCTCTAATTTTAATTTTTTTAAGAGCTCAAAATTTAAATTAGCTTTATCCTTTTTATAATAGCCCAATAAAAATTGTTTGAGTATTTAATGATATATTTTTTTTCATCCTTACTCCTCATTAATTATAGATATTTCATTAATAAGTTAAGTTGAAAATCCGCCTCAGAAGTATAGCCCAGAAGCAACGCTATCCTGCAAGTTTTCCTTATCTCAATGTTGCCCCCGAAAGTTTAAAAACTAAACAATGGTGCCTTATTCCGTTAAAAAAAGACCATTCACCACCAAAAAATTGATGTTAACGGTTAACATTTTAACAGAAATGAGCAATATTACTACGTTTTGATACTTTTGGGGCAACAATATTGAAACAATAAAAACTTTCAAGATAATATTGCTTTTTAGTAAAAACTTTCGGGACAAATTTGCTACCTAATCCTTCATTAATTAAAAGATTGTTGTTCTTATATTTACTTTATTTCTCTCTCTCATTTGTCTCTTATAATTGAGGGTATATTTAAAAATAAAACTTTATTTTAGACATATTTATTATTATAAATTAATTTTAACTATTTTTTTAAAATGTATATTTTGATTATTGACATCTTATAAATAACATAGGTGGTGGGAATGTTTGTGGAGCTTGATGGACTCGGCAACTATAGATGTGAACACTGAGTGGCGTTTTTGGAGGAATTATCACTTTGGATCATTGTGCTTCTGCTTTGAGCATGTGCGTCTGCGGCCCCATTAGTACGGCGTCGTAAGTAAGTCATGACACAAAAATATGGAAAACGACGTCGGCTTATGACAACTAAGCCACCCCAAAGTCAACAACTCCGGGGAATCACAGGAAATTATATATTCTCTACGCATGCTCGCTTGCTCGATCATTACCTAAATTATTATTCAAGCCTCACCTAATTACCATATTCTTGTCTTAAAACTTCTCTTATTTTCTTTCCATACACTTTAACAATACTTCTTTGTTCTCTGAAAATGGGTTAGGAAAATATCAAAAGAGAAACACTTAATGAAGTGAAATTATTAAACGAGACTTGGTCGCTTAATAAATTAAAGCATAGTGTCGCTGTGTGATTTAATGTGTATTTGGATTAGATTTTAAAGAATAGTTTTTATAACTTACGAGGTAAATATTTGGGAGAAGTTTTGTTCGTCTCAGTTTGTGGAAAAATGATTTTGAAAATATGGTTTCAGAGTTACCAAACACTCAATTAAGTAGCCAACAATATTGCCTTCATTTTTTTAAGTTTTTGCAAATATTAAAAAAAACTAGTTGAGTTAGTTATTTGTAATAAATCTATATATGTTGGTTTCCCTAAAACGTAATCTTTTATCATATGAATTAGAACTACCTTTAATGTAAACTCTCTTTATATATATAATCAATAGGGATTCTTTAAGAAAAAATTATGCTATAGAATAAAACCTTGTTTGTAGCGTACCATAGAATAAATTATGCTATGGATGAGATCTTATATTAAAATCATGAGATAATATTTGCAAGATAAAATGGTTGGATATATTATTTTTAGGATCAAAATAAAACTCTTACAAAACTTTTAATTTTAGGATCTGAGGAGGGTTGACTTCGACTTGACCTTGTTGATTTTATTCCCTGTCTTTAAGCTAAGCAGCCTCCATAATCAACCTTTAATTAGTCTCTTATTACATTAGTCCAATGTTAAAACCTGTTCTATGTGTGAAACCCTTGAAATATCCGAATAGTTTAAGGAACAATGAATGTACACATGTTGTAACAGTACCGTTTGTAGAGTTTGTTTCAGTTGATAATGATCTCGGTGGATTGTGCAGATTTTCAACACAAGACAATTATGTATGGAAGGAACATATTTTCCAAGCCAGAGGGTGACTTTAAAAAACATGAATATATGTCGTTTTTATATATGTGTGTGTGTGTGCGCGTGTGTGGAAAATTGTTAGTTATATATCCACGTTTTGTCACTATCTTCCCCGTCAAATAAGTAGTGCGTAAACAAGAAATGATATGCTGGCATGTTTAAAACATTTACTAGTGATTCGGTGCTTCCACATTTAATAATAAGGACAAATTATTCGAACCCATATTAGAAAATTAAATAGAGAAAGATCTCAAAAAATTAAAATAAGTTTTTTGCAAATTTACTTTGTAAATAACAACTCCATTTATGAATTTTAAAGTTTGACTTATAAAAAGTTATAGTTAAATTTGACTAGTAAATATACAAGTTTGACTAATAAATATGAATTTTTTAAGATCTTTCTGAATTTTATTTTATTTTTATCTGGAACCTATATATATATATATATATGTAATTTTTCCTCATGTACTTTTACTTGTCACATATTATATTATATCTATCATCGGCTGGTGTGAAGAACGAAGATAGTCGGGATAAAGGTGACACTAAGATGTTAAGCCATTTTAAGTACTTCTATAATTTTATTAGCTATCTATAATGTGTTTACCCTTGAAGACATACTAAAGATGGTACAGATTTTATCAAGCCTAAAAAAATTAATGAAGAAGTTTAATTAACCAAGTCAATCAATCTAAAATTAATATTAATATGAATCTTAAGAATCCATATGGTTGTTCCTTAAGTATTCCATATGTTTAGCCAAATTAACAGAAGATACACAACAACTTAATAAACTAGGAACTCAAGCAATGTAATTGAGGATATATAGTAGGGCGGGTTTCTTAAATCTTTAAATATTTTATGAGATCATGCAGAACATTAATTTGAGAGAATGTAATATAAAAATAGAAACACATACTTATAACGTTCAAATACAAAAAGGTAAATCATCAAATCTTGAACTGTTACAATTCGATATAATATAAAATGCCAAGAATTGTAATATGGACTGGCTGTCGAATGTCAAGATTGGCTTCCCCAACGTTTCTCACAAGTATATATGATTTTGTATTTGGAAAATGACTTCCTTCTAATTCCCTTTAATTTCTTTTTCTTTTTTTCCTTCTGGATACTACAAATTAAAACTTCTCGTTTTTGAAAAAAATTCCAAAACGAAGGATCCCAAAAGTCGTTTCCGCTTTTGGAATACGCAAACAAGTTTAGCTTCTCATCTCATCATTCCTTCATTTATATCTTCTCCCATAACTCAAACTTATGAGTCTTTTCTAGGCTTTTCTAACAACCGAGGTACAATTTTAGAAGCCATTTTTTTTTCCCGCAAATTGAGACAAAACTCCTCTTACATACTTACTTCATAAATCGTAAAAATTATTTTCTAAAAACTAATCCAAACACACACTAAAATAAGCTTGAGCTATTCTTAGATGACACGGATGTCGTCTTGTTTGTTTATTGTACGTTCGGTAATTGATGACTACTATATTTAATGTTATTTTGGTTGTTATATATGTATGATTAGTTTGCTATCTTGGATGCCTTATTGGATGGCACACAGTACGTTATTTGTACTCATGTCACAATCACCTTATTGTACAAGTTGCATGCCCTTGTAACTAGTCCATTTTTACAAAACATTTAAGGGAAGCCTTTTTGACATTTGTTATAAAATGCCAATGTGCTAGATGACAATATATGAATCATGTGGTATTACATAATCTCACATGAATCAATTTGACTTCTTCTTCTTTCCTTTAGGAATTATGTGAAGGTTCATATCTTAACTATATAAAAGCAGAGCAGTAAGCATCTATCTGACTGATACATCAGCAAAATAATAGTTTTAAAATATTAAGATAAAAATAAAATAAAAAACGAAGTGGTTATGAAATATGGATAATGGATAAGGTAGTTACACAATATTTTGTTAATTAATAATAGAAAGCAAGGCGGTTATGAAATACGGAAAATTAGGAAGATGGATGATGAGAAAGGTAGTTAAATAATATTTTAAAATTGCTCTATAAAAATAGTTCTATTATTTTATCAAGTAATAATGGAGATTAATAAAATAAAAAACAAAGCGGTTATGAAAGATGAATAATAGAGAAGGTAGTTACACAATATTTTATAAATTAATAAAAAAAACAAGGCGGTTATGAAAGACGGAAAATGGGGAAGATGGATAATGAAGAAAATAGTTATATAATATTTGAAGATTACTTTACGAAAGTATTTCTATTATTTTATCAATTAATAATGGTGCTTATAAGTACAAAATATTTTGTAAATATTTAATTTAATATTTTTATTATTCCTTTAGAAATCTAAATAAAAAACAAAGTGGTCATTGAAGAGGGATAATAAGAAAAATATTTATATAGTATTTTGTATACTAATAATAGGGATGGTGGATGCAAAATATTTAGTAAATATTTATTTTATTTTTTTAAAATTCTCTTAAAAATCTAACTGATTTTTTATATAACAACATAATAATAAATATCTACACGCACGGGGGCTTTAGCTAGTTATAAAAATTTAAGAGAATTAACATTTATGGGTCTCTTGAATTGAACGATAATGTAGTTTTTTTAACCCGAAAACAATTCATTGAAAACACTTTTTTATGTAAGTATGTAGCTTCAAAAACACTTTTCTCTAGTTCCCAAACAAGCACTTATACAAATATATGAGATTCACTTTAATATTTACATACGAATTTATACTTAAATCATTGTTTATAATTTTCAAACATTTTTGTAGCTTTTTTTCTCTCTTAATATTGATAACTTTCAATTCTTAGGTTTTGAGTTTGAACTCTCTAGAAAATACTCTATTTAGTCCTTTTTATAAGAAATAACTACTAAAATCATGAGATTTAAAATGTTATTTAAAAGCAATAAATATGTATATATGAGAGATGAAGATTGATGAGTGGATATTTATTGTTGAAAGATAATAAGTGATATATATTGTTTTTGCTCAAGATAAGTAATATATATTTAATGGGATAAAAATAAGAAGATTAGTGTAAATTTTGAGACAAAAAAAATTATTCTTTATAATAATCTCCACCCTATAAGAGAAATTATTCCTTATAACAAGAAAATATTTTCAAAATCATAGTACCTTTTTTCTTTCCCCATGGTAATTGGATCCATGGTAACATTTTTGGGACAAATAATGATGGTCTCGTTTTCCTTCACATAAAAATGGGTTTAGGCCCAAAACCTGATATTGGGCTATTCATGAGAGAAATTGGCCCAACTCGACTAAAACGAACAGCTATATCCAGCCCGGCCCATTACACAGTGAGCTTAAGGGCATTGGCTTTCAGAGACAGAGAAGCTGGTTCTTCTTGTTGGTGGCGAGGAGGAATTTGTCTTTAGGAGAAGAGGAAATCGGAAAACATGAGCGGAACAATGAAGAAAGTGACCGATGTAGCATTCAAGGCTGGGAAGACCATTGATTGGGATGGAATGGCCGCGCTCATCGTCTCTGATGAGGCTCGCAAAGAGTTTGCTACACTTCGTCGCGCTTTCGACGAGGTTAACCACGCTCTCCAAACCAAATTCAGCCAGGTTCGATCTTTTCTTCTTCTACTTTTAAATGTTGTTTATCCTGATTCGTGCTTCTTTCTACGCCAGATCTCTCTTATTCTCCTATTATATATGATTATGTTCCCGTAATACGGGTATTATTAAGTTTTCGATTTGTTGAGTGAGCGTATTCATTTCCGAATATTATCGATTGAGCGGTGCTGTTTAGTTCCTAGAATGGCTTGCGTTCTATTGTTTACATCTTTCGAGAGTTGGATTGGGTTCATGGTGAAATGGACTTGAAAATGTGATAGCCATGATACTGAACAAGCTTTGGTTACTTTTATTTAGTTAATATACCATTTTCTATGTCTGATTTGATGCGTAATTTGAGTGTGGAAGAACAATCCAAGTTTGAAATTTAACTGTGATACCTAAAAGCTGGAAAATTTGGCATTTTTGGGCATTGGCACACTTTATATTTCTCATCAGTTTGGGCTGCGGTAGACAGATAAAAAAGTTTGAAACTTTTTTTTACTGTACTTATTTGGTTGGGCAAGGTTTCTACAGTTTTAGCCATTTGGCTTGGGTTTGTCGCAGGGATCTTATATAGAGCTTCAATACTTATTTGTTCTCTATTAATCAAATGTACAATCTGGGAGTTGGGGCGATTGTATTGTAGTTAAGTTAATTTTACAATTTGATTGAGCAGAATCTTCATCTTACTGTTATTGGAAAAATTTTATGTCCTACACTCCTTTCAAGAGACAACTTCCGTTCTCCATATGTTTTTAACTGAATCCATTGTACGAGAATTGGATGAGAGCCGTTTACTTTGACAAGTTATGCTAAATATTTAGTTTAGCTGATCAAAATGGGGTTTTTATGCCCAGACTTCGTAATAGTGGACTCATTCTGTTTACTTAATCCACTTTGTCCTTGAAAGAGGATTCAATTTACACTTAGAGAATATTCTTAATCTTCATTTTAAGACCTTTAACTATCAAATATCAATTGGGTCAAATGTTAGTGTGGTACTCTTGAACATCAAGATTGGAGTGAAAGGTCACAAAATCAAATGCATCAGATGTGATTGTTAGCAAGATTATTGATATCAAGATCTTATATGGGTTTGGCCAAGGTGCTAATGAGATCAGATTAGGGATTGTATAATCATTCTTATGAAAAAATAATATGGTATGACATTCCTTTTTGGATAGGCATAACTTAAATCTCATTATACTTTAGCTAAACAGGCCATATGTTGCTGAAGCCACAGCCTCATTAATAAAAACAGCTCAGTCACCGAAATGACCATATCCATATGTTAACTAGTCATAAGTCATCAAAGTGTCATTCCTCAAGATGACAATAAATCACTAAATTTAGACACATACTCATAGCTCCTTCTATAATCAAGTGCATCTGAATCATCCTCATCTTCCATGATCTCATTGTCATTAAAACAGCCACTGTTACTATCAAGCTCACTAGCATTTTCAAGTTAGGGACGAAGTTGGAAGTAGAAAATATTGGAGTTGGAAATTTTACATGAAGGAAGATGGAGATTTGAGAACAAGATGGTGGAAACTCGGAAGATGGGTGCTGAAAGAGACAACATTGACAGAGGCAGCTGAGGCAGATGACCTTGCTATAGGTCCCGATTTGGAGGTTCCAAAATCCCTCAACTAGAATGCCCTGTTCTGGAGGCTAGGCCATCAGTCAGGGTAATGGATTTGCTGTGGTATTGAGATGAAAGTGAGAGCAAGAGAGGATATCAGATAGAAGACAGAAGTTGAGGGAGGAGAAGGAGATAGGAACTCTGAATAGTTCCCTGTAATTCTCTTATTGATTCACAAACTGAACATACTTCCTTACAATAGATCCAGTGGGTTATTTATAATGCTATAACATCGCTTATGTCTTCCTCTAGCGCCTAATCATCCTAACGGTCATCTTAGGATCAACTAACTAACTAATCCCTACTTTACATATAGGTCCTTATCCCTACTTTACATATAGGTCCCTATTCTATGGGTTTGGCACTTGAAACTCGGGAAACTATTTCTTCAAGTTGAACAATGAGATCCAAGTAGCTTCCTCTTCCAAATACCCTTGCCACTGAACTAACACTTCAGTGATTATGCGACATTTCTTCCTTCCAACATTTTGGGTTAGTATCTTCTCTGGATATAATGAACTAGGGACTGCTCGCCACCAGTGTTGTTAAAAGGTAGAGTCTACGTTGAAACGGTAAGGGTGAGCAAAAACGTAAAAACGGAAAACATAAGCAAAACGTAAGAGTTTACTACATTGTGTTTTAATTTTGTATTATAGGTGTTTAAGAAGAAAATTGAGATTTTTGAGGGTTAGAATTAATGTTTTGAGGACTGGAGAAAATTATAAGAAAAGCCCTAACAATTTCTGAAAATTAAAAATCAATGAAGAAAAGGGCCAGAGAAAATTACATAAAATGATCCATATGTTTTAGAAAGTATAGTTATGCCCCAAAAACATTTCAAACTATTTCAGTTTAGTCCCTCCTCAAAACTTTAAATTATTGCATTTTAGTCCCTTGTACGTTTTGACCGAGGGAATATTTAGGTTTTTTCTTCTTCATTCTCAAAGTGTCGAACTAAACAGAGGAGATCGACCATCACAGCGCCGCGAACAGAGGAGGCTATCCAACCCTAGCGATTAGAGAAGCAGAGGAAAGGAAAGTCGAGGGCTCGAGGCAGAGCAAATACGCGAATCTATCTAGTGAACCACCACACATTTCTAACCTTTTTTGAAAAAAATTTCAGAACGGCAAACTCGCCATTCCGACCATTTCAGATGACGTCTCCACCGTTTCAGCAAGGTTTCCATCTGAACCGTCGTTTCAACACATTTTTCTAGCAAAAAATGTAAGAAAGTCCATTTCAATGTTTTGAAACGGCATTTTAACAACGCTGCTGGCCACTCAATGAAAGGATGCCGCTACCTCACACTCGGATTTGAGCACAGTTTTAATAAAGAGACATGAAAAGTAGACTGGATGCTCGTCTCTGGGGGTAAATCCAGCTTATAAGCTACTGGCCCTATCTTTTCCAGCACCCTGTATAAACCACAAAACCTGGGTGCCAGCTTCTGACTGCTCCTTGTAGCTGCTGATACTTGTCTCTAAGGTTGCAGCTTGAGAAACAGCTATTGTCCCACCTCAAACTCTATTGGACCTCTTCAAATCTGCCCTTTGCTTCATTGTATTAGCTGATCTATGTAGGTGATGCTTCAAAACTGCAATCATCCTTTCTCTTGCTTGAAAACTTTGATCCATATCCTCAACTGTATTTGACTAAGGCACATAGGGCACATAAACCAAAGGCTTTTGACCCTACAAAAGCTCATGTGGAGTTGCTTTGGTTGAAGTGTGAAAATTGGTGTTATACCACCACTCGGCCAAAGATAACCATTGACTCCACTCTTTAGGCGCTTCCCAACTCATGCATTGCAAGTAAGACTTCGAACAGCTGTTAAGCACCTCGGTTTGACCATCATTTTGCAGATGGTGAGCGGAACAATTACTTTGGTGCACTTTCAAAACCTTGAGAAACTCTTTCCAAAAGTTGCTGAGGAATAGAGGATCTCAATCACTCATAGTCTCCACTGGAGCACCATGCAATTTATAAACTTGATCTAAGAATGCTTGTGCTAGTGTAGGAGTTGAATAGGGGTGATTAAAGAGGGATAAAATGAGCATACTTACTCATTCTATCGAAGATCACTTAAATTACTTCTTTACCTAGACTTGGTCAATCCTTTTATGAAATCCATTGATATGTTTTCTTGTACCTTGCTTGGAATTGGTAATGGATACAATAACCCCTGTGCAGCCGCAGTTTCATACTTGCACCTTGCGCATGTATCACAGCCTTTGACAAAGTCCTCAACTTCTTTATAAAGATGTTTCCACCTAAACAAATCCTTAACCTTGTAATAGGTCCCTTGGATGCCCGAATGGCCACCTTGAGGGCTAGCATGAAGCCATTCCAGCAGCTTTTGCTTCAAATAAGCATCATTACCAACAACCAAATGATCGTTCTTCCTCAAATAAGTGCCATCGCAAGAATACTTCTTGAGCACACCACCTTTTTCTTTCACTTCAACTAGGATAGCTGCGACTTCTACATCTGATTCCCAACCTCTCTTAATCTCTTCAAATGATTCAGGAAGGGTAGTATCTAAAGAAATTTGCAACTATTGAGAACTATGTAGCCTCAATAAAGCATCGGCCACTGTGTTGTCATTCCCCTTTTTGTATTCAATTTCGTAGTCACAACCCATAAGCTTTTGCTATCCAATACATTTGAAATGGGGTCTTCAATTTCTGCCCCAGTAAGTACTTGAGGCTTTGATGGTCGGTTTGAATGATGAACTTGCTACGCTCCACATATTGGTGCCAATGCTCAATAGCTTGCATCACCGCCAACAATTCCTTTTTATAAATGGCAAGACTCAAGTGTCTAGGAGCTACAGCTTTATTAAAATAGGCTAGAGGTTGGCCTTTTTGCAACAACACAGCTCCAATCCCTACACCACATGCATTAGTCTCCACGACAAACTCTTAGGAGAAATCTGGTAGCGCTAAAATAGGAGCTGAAACCTACACTTCCTTCAACTTTTAGAAGGCTTCACTTGCTGATTCTATCCACTTAAAAGTATCTTTTCACAACAAGAGGCTTTATAAACTCAAGGGTTTTGCTAGTGAGCCATACTCCTTAATAAACCGTTAGTAGTAACCAGCAGAGCCAAGAAAAGCCCTTAACTGCTTTGCCGTCTTACATTCTGATCAGCTGGCAACAGCTTGAACTTTGTTGGATCTGTAGCCACCCTGCCCTCACTAATAATGTGGCCAAGGTACTCAACACTCTTGGCAGCAAACATGCACTTACTCCTCTGGTATCAGAGATGAAAGAGAGAGAGGATTGGAGAGAGAAGACAGAAGTAGAGAGAGGAGAAGGTGATAGGAATTCTGAATAATTCCCTGTAATTCTCTTATTGATTCACAAACTGAACAGACTTCCTTACAACAGGTCCAGCGGGTTATTGATCATGCTATAAGCTCACTTATGTCTGCCTCTAGTGCCTAATCATCCTAATAGTCATCTTAGGACCAACTAACTAATCCTTTCTTTACATATAGGTCCTTATCCCTACTTTACATATAGGTCCTAATCCCTACTTTACATATGGGTCCCTATTCTACATTTAATTTTATTCCATTGCAGGATTGCATGATCCAACAAATGCAATCGAGATCTTATTGATTTTATATAGATTCCATAAATACAATTTTTTTTGGTACAACTCGTACAATTTTACTTCCTGTCTAAAATCTTAAAATAAACAAAAATTTCCTCAAAATTTCTTCTGCGTAGTTTTTCCATGGATAGTGTTAATCTAAGAACATTTCATAGTACAAGAGAGCTTACATCTCTTCTATTTCTAAACGAGCTTTATACGCAGTAATGTTGCAAGAATATAGTATAGACAGATGGGGACAGAAGAAGAAATTGGGAGATGCAGAAGAAATGAGGAGAAGTGAAAATACAAACTACTGATGTTTTTTCTTGGTCCTTAATGATGACTCCTAATAGTTTAAACTTTCCCGAGCAAAAAAAAGAAAAAGTTTAAACTTAAAATAAAAATAATAATATTAAATCTTAATCCTCATAAAAATAATTAGAGGATATTGGATTCTGTTCAAAATAAAATAAAAGCAATTGAAAGATTAGTTCTCAACACTAATTCTAATTAAAATATGATTTCTTATATCTCATTTTCTTCCCATTTTCCATCAGCTTGTGATTGAAAGTGATCATGCATGCGGACTAGTCAGGCTTTCGCATGTACTTTATACAACAGATTCCTCACATCCTTATTGTTGCTTCTTCATTTTCACATCATGCAGGAGCCTGAACCTATAAACTGGGATCAGTACAGAAAAAATATTGGCTCACGCTTGGTGGATATGTACAAGGAGCATTATGAAAGTAAGTTTAAAGTTCTTTCTTGATTGGACCTTGATCGCCTCATTGTTTTTTTGTCCTGTGGTGTCAGAACAGGTAGCTGACATAACTCCAGTGCATTTTTTCGTGTAATACTTTTTTGGTGGATTTTTTTACTATGTTGAATATTTCTGATATTGGCACCCTTGATATAATACTTTTTAATGGTGTGAGAATAGGCAGTTAAGTTAACTCCAGTGCTTTTCATTATCCATCTGGTGTTAAATTTTGTTGAAATTTTTATAATATGTGGAAGAATGCTGATATAAAGTTATAAACCCTTAGGATGAATTGGCTGAGGAGTAGGCTTGTGAACTCGGGAATAGTTTGTGGAGTTCCATATAAGCTCATGGGTCTTTATTGTTTCTGCAATGCAAATTACTTCATCCTTATTCTTACTTAGACCGCCACTATGACTAATTCGGTGGAATGGATCATGCTGTCAAACCCTTCTAATAGAATTTGCCTTCAAACTCTTACTGGGCGGAAGTCTTTTTTTATGAGTTCAAACTGTGCAGCGTTCTTTTGGATCCTTCCCAACCGTAACCATCTTTGTTGTCTTTATACATGGTTAATTTTTCCGTGTGTCTTTTTGCAGGCATTGAGATCCCCAAGTATGTCGACAATGTAACTCCTCAATATAAGCCCAAATTTGATGCACTAGTGAGACCCCTCGTCATATCCTAAGTTCATTTCCCGGTTGTAGTACTCATTCAAATATATAACAATCTTAGTAACATACTCGAGCTTTTCCTGATGTAGTTAGTGGAACTTAAAGAAGCAGAGGAGAAATCTCTGAAGGAGTCTGAGCGACTGGAGAAGGAGATTGCTGAAGTACAAGAGTTGAAGGTAAAAAAATTGAAATAACTGTCGAGTTTTTTATCCCTTTCCAACAATGAAATGTCTCTAATACAATAATTTTTAATTTTTTTTTAACAGAAAAAGATCAGTACTATGACAGCAGATGAGTACTTTGCGAAGCATCCTGAGCTGAAGAAGAAGTTTGATGATGAGATCAGGAATGATTACTGGGGCTATTAATTTCGGTAAACTTTAAGAAAGCAGCAAAAACATCAGAAATTGTTGTGTGTTCCTTGCTGGGTTCATTAATAATATTCTAGTGACTTGTTATTAATTTCTTTGTGATGCAGTGCTTTTTCAATCTTAAGGCATCTTCAAATAACCAATTTCTTAGTTGTTGGAATTTTTGTGGAGCTGTGCTTAAAAGAGAAAATGATGTGTATTATGGTTTTCACATGCACCATTCCAAGGAAAATGTTGTGTTGCCGATTCCTTAATAAAATTTGTTCCCTGTATGAAGAATCTTTAACCTGTCTTGATTCTGCTAAATGTTTGTCCACACTCGCATTTTTCTCAACTGTGGAGAAGCATTGATACTCCTATTACACAGGACATACCAAGATATGAATTTATTGCCTCATTTGGATAAGAAACCTGGTTGTTACTCTCTTTGGAAATAAGAGGGTTCATTGTTTGAAATTGTAATTTCTTTTAAAATAAAATTAAGGTTTCGAATTTATTCTATTTTAAAATGAATGAAGTTCAGAAGTTTCGAAGGACGCATAAATTGCAGTTTTCTGTTACTGCAGACATAGTTTGATCACTTGATAGGAGGATTTTTTTTTTTTTTTTTTTTTGGGTACAACGATGGTAGGAAGATCATGAAGCTGAAATTTTGCTATAGCCCGTGAACCCCTAATGGGTTGAAATTTAAAACACATCCACATACTTATTTTCTGTTTGAAATAATCAATGAAATTACGTCTAGGGTTTGAGTTTCGGTAAAATCACTCGTAATCCGCCTTGTATTGAGTTATCACTATTGAGAGGGTCGTCTTTGTCACTGTAGAACCTGGAGTGGTTGTACATTTATCATTATATATATATATATATATATATATATATATATATATATATCAATGAAATTAAAGAAAGTAGAATTTCTTACATTGTCATTTGACTTGAATTTGTTTTATATTTAATATTTTACCACAGGTACTTGGTTTAAAATGTTATTTAAAAGCAATCAATGTGTACCGTATATCTTTCTTTTTAATTATACCCTTATTTAAAAAGAGTGTGCATGAGAGATAATGGGTGAAAATTTATTGCAGGGATAACGAGTGACATATATTTAATGAGGATAAAAGTAAATGTTTCAATTGAAATGGTTAATTCCTTGCTGTATCTATAATTAATGGGTTAACTCATGAAAGAGGTCTTTTTTTTTTTAAGAAAAATAACATGCGAGTCCAAGATAAGAAAGACTAAAGGTTAATAATTATTCACATGTTATCACTACATGTAAACATGGGTTTTGACTAATAAGTAGATGGTTAGGATTTGCCCATTAGTTTTCTTCCACTTTTCTATGATCATTAAAGTACACACAAACGATTTAGAAACATTGTACAAATGAAAAAAGGGTTCAACGAAGTGTTTGTCCCCCAACAATTTCACGAGAAGCACTGGATATCCTAAGCTATTTATTTGGACAAGTCAATATTCTCCATTCTGTTTTGGCTAGGAGAGCTTTGTTAAAACAGAGGAGATCTCTGAACCTCATCCCTCCCTCACCTTTCTTCTTCATCATGTATTGCCAGCTTTTCCAATGGATGGCTCCATGCTCCTCCTTTTGTCCCCACCAAAAATTTGATATCAACCGATCAATTTCCACACAAGTTTTCCTTGGGAATAAAAAAACAGGCCATAGGATACGTGGGAATCGAGTTCGCAACTGCTTTAATTAAAATTTCCCTGCCTGCAAATGTTAATAACTTTTGCTTCCATCCTTGAAGTTTTAGCCCCACTTTATCTCTCACATAAGCCAATGCTGTTGACTTTGACCTCCCCCATACAGATGGTAACCCCAAATATTTCCCAGCCTGCTTCGAGAAATCAATCCCAAGCATGATGCTATATTAGTCTTCACTTGGATAGGAACATTTGAGGAGAAAAATATGCTAGACTTTCCAGTATTGATCAATTGTCCAGATGCATTGCAGTAAACTTCCAGAATCTTTTTCAGGACCTAACAATTCAGATCATCAGCTTTTAGAAACAGAACAACGTCGTCAGCGAAGAAACAATGTGACAGAGTTGGAGCTTTCCGAGCTAATTTCACTCCAGTCAGCTCTTTTCGGTCAATATGGTACTGAATCATGAGGGAGAGTACTTCCGATGCAATAATAAACATGTAAGGGGACAATGGGTCCCCTTGTCGTAACGCCCGTTCAGGCATGAAAGGTGTCCCTTTATGACCATCCATTTTTAAATTGAACTCCACTATTGTAATGCATTCCCTAATCCAGTTTACCCAACCACTGCAAAAGCCCATTTTTAGCATCACCCCCATAAGGAAGTCCCACTCAACACGATTATAGGCCTTATTCATGTCAATTTTCAGCGCAAGCTCCCATTTCTTTCCTGATTTTTTGTTTTTCAGATAATGGTATGCCTCATGAGCCAGTATAATATTATCCTGGATCAGCCGCCCCACAATAAAAGCCCTTTGATTAGGGGAAATGATTTTGTCCATCAGCCCCTTCATTCTATTTGTTAAGATTTTTGCAATGATCTTGTAAGACACATTGCATAACCCAATAGGTCTAAATTGATGAATCCCTTCAGGTTTTTCTACTTTTGGGATCAGGATTAGTTTAGTAGCATTAATCTCCTTTAGACCAGATTTCCCATCAAAAAAAGAATGCACCATACCACAAACTTCATGATTCACCTTCTCACAAGTTGTCTGGTAAAATAAGGTAGAAAAACCATCTAGACCAAGTGCTTTTTCTGCTCTTAACTGATAAACAGTTTCCTCAATTTCTAGGTCAGTTACCGTTCTCATGAGGCTGGCGTTATCATCATCAGAGACAACTTTATTAACATAAAACAAGGCCTGATCCATAGGTCTAGACCCCACCGAGCTGAAGAGATTTACATAGAAATCATTAGAGACTTTATTGATCTCATTCCTCTCCTCCAACCATTCACCATTCTCATTTTTTAATCTCAATATTTTGTTTCTCTGGCGCCTTTGAATAACATTGCTATGAAAAATTTTAGTGTTTCTATCACCACACTTCAACCATGAGATCCTTGACCTTTGCCACCAGTAGGACTCTTCTTGGTTCCAAGCCACTTCAATTTGCCTCACAAGATCTTCTGCTTCCTAAAGTTTAACAGCCGATAGTGGACCAGCATAACAACAGCTCAGTCTCCCTCTCAACTGTTCAATAACCTTCTGAAAATTAGGAAATTCAGTCTTGCTCCATTCCATCAGTCTTCTGCAAGAATCTAGATGTCGAATTAAGTCCAGCACCCTGTCATCTACCCTACCAGGGACTTCCTTCCAACTTTTTTCCACAACTTGAAGAAAATCCGCATATTGTGTTCAATTCGCCTCAAATTTAAAAGACTTAGGGGCTTTATCCTCATGAAAACAACAATAGATAACTAATGCATGGTGATCAGAGCCTACTGGCTCCACATGAAAGACTAATGCTTTGTCAAATTCAGCCCTGAATTCTACATTCCCCAAAGCTCAGTCAATTCTTTCCCTTACAAGGCCTCCCTTCCTCTTGTTGCACCATGTGAATTTGGATCCCTTAATTCCAAATCCATTAGATTGCAGTCTGATAGAAGCCTCTAAAATTCAATGATCTTTCTCATTGATCTAGGGTTAACCCCCTCTTTTTCACTTTGGGAAAGAAGATCATTAAAATCCCGTACAGCCAGCTAGGAAACCTTTATACCAGCCGCTAGCCTTCTCAAAGAATCCCACACGATTCGTCTCTCCCCCTCTTTAGGTGGACCATAGACAAACGATACTAGGCTCAGCATGTTCAGACTACCAACTTCAATGAGAACATGAATAATATTTCTTGACTTATATAGGACAATTATTCCTATACCACTAGACCACCATACGGCTAAACCACATGATAAACCCTAGGTTCCACATACATCTCATGGTCAAAACCACACTTCATTATGATTTTTTTGCATTTCACAAAGTTGATCTTTGTTTCCATAAGGAAGATTATGGAGGGACAAAACTTTTTAACCATGTCCCTCAGATTTTTCATTATCAAGGCTCTTCCTAGGCCTTGACAGTTTTAGAAGATGATCCTCATGGCTGCTCGGGGGCCGTTAATGGCCAGCCACCATCGCCCTCGGCTTGGTTTGACATCTTCCTGCCCCTTCTTGCTCTAAATACGAATTATAGCCCTTCTGCTCTAGGTAGGATAGCTTCCTCCATTTTTTCATCCCAATTAGCTTCCTCTACCGGCACATTCTCTTTGTCCCCCCTAGTTTTCCTCTTCATCTGCCTCTTTGTTTTTGACTTAATTCTCCTCAAATATCCATCATAAACAGAAATTTCAGGAATTGGAACAATTGGTTTCTCAACACTCAGCCTTCTTCTTTTCAATTGAGACATCTCAAGATCTTCGTCTGCACCTCTTTTCAAGCCCAGACTACTTATTCCATGGATAACATCAGACAATGTGTTTCCTCTGTATGGGACCATTGCCATTGGATTTTCAATTTCATTCTCAAGGGGAGGGGAATTATTACACAAAGGATCATTGTCATCAGTCTTGTGTAAAGACTCAGTCTCATTAATTTCTTCGTTACTGTTATTTCTGAACAAATCTTCCTCTTCGTTGTCATTTGTTCTCCCTTCTATCTGAGGTCTTTTTTTGTCTATCTGAGGTCTACCAGACCCCTTGCCATACCTAACAGCAGGTGTCAATCCTTCCTTCTCCTCTAGTTTCCCCCTCATTATGGCATTTCCAGGGCAATTATTCAATTTGATGTAAAACAGGTCTTCCTCCACCTCCTTGGAGTCACAGGCGACCTTTTGATTACACTCATCTTTCCTTCTTTGGATGGCCTCCTCTTTGTTCCTCCTGAAATACTCAGCTTCTTCCCAATCCTCCTTTACCACCGCCACCGATTCCTCCCAATTTCTACATTGAATAGTCGTAGTCCAGGGACCAAAGCACGCTTCGTTACTATTGGCTTCAGACATTAGCATCTCTGATCTACAAGTTCGATTGTCATGACCGAGTTTGCCATAGTTATAACAAAAGCTCTGTATCTTTTCATACCGAACAGATATCCAAAATCTACTACCATCCGGTTTGTTCATCCCAAAACCATGAGCTAACGATTTCCGTAAATCAGTTACAATTCTAACTCGTAAAAAATTCCGAAAATACCTGCCATTATAACGAGGATCCTTAGCCAAGAATACATCTCCTGCATAACTTCCAATTTTAATAGCATTTTCTAGACACATAGCCTCCATCGGAATATTGTGGATTTAAATCCATACAGGACAGCGGCTGAAGTCGAACTCCTCGCACGTCTTGAATTTTGATCTTTCCATAAGATGCAGCAAATTACCATTAATAGATCACGGACATCCGCAGAGTATTCGATTATACTCATCAACATTTGAGAAATTGAACATGAATGCGTTTCCAGAAACTTCGATACCATCAAATCCAGCTTGAAGATTCCAAGCCTTCTGCAGGATCCTTTCGATAGCCACGCGATTGAAGGTTTTAGATGCCAGAATTTTGCCGACAAGAATCAACTGTGGCTCATCCTCCTTCCAGACTAGTGGTTTAGGAATTTGTGATTGCTCCATCGAGAAACTCTTCCACATGATTCCTTACTAGGTTCGCATCAAACCTCTGAACCAAATACATAATCCAGAAACTCTTCTCACCAACGGCCGTAAACATCCACCACCAGGCACCACCACGACTCTCCTCCCACCTCTCAGCGATCACCGGACCTCCGAACACTCCTTATCACTCTCACGCTTTGGCGGAGAGAACTAGGCTCCCACACAAGTGCGTGGGGAGAAAAACTCGAGTAATATTCCCTTTTAAAGAGTCAAAATTGGAACAATAATTTCTGATTAATGAACATTGACAGTCAATTTCAAATTAACTTAGGGTTAAAAGAGCATTTTTGCCCCTAGAGTATCATGGAACAGTAAATAATACCTTAAAATTTAATAATAAGAGCAATTTCCAACCCAACTTTCATTTATCCAAACAACATTGCGATTAAGGTGTCACTTGTTTTGCCAGCAAGGTATTCCTCAACCCCAAAAAAAAAAAAAATAAATAAATCAACCTGAATTCACAATCAATTTGCAACGTTATCAGAAATTATACATTGTCTATCATGACTAGCTAACTAAACACTTTTAGGTCAAATAGAATGCAGATTCAAACCAATTGAGAACGCGTTAATAGCTAAAACAGAATTCAAAGGATGAAAGGTGAAAGAAATTAATTGGACATCTTTTCTTGAGTCAATTTACAAGTGCAATACAAAATGGATTACAACTATAATGCTATAGTTGACAGAATGGTATTTAAAAGAGATGTCGGCAGATTGAAAATGAAAATGCTGTTATGAACTCAAACAGATTTTCCTTTTCTGGTATTGGGTTGCTGTAGATTACACATTAATCAGAACTGTCCACCTTCTTCTGAGACAACATGTCTCCCGTCAGCTCCTCGTTTTTATTCATGGCCTTCCTTGCTAGCTCATACCCTGCAAAGTTCATGGCACCTAAAGGAGCAATCCAAAAGAATCTGGGCACTGCTCCCTTAAATAAGCCTAGGGGACCCTCGTGGCGAAGTATCGAGAAGGCTACTAAGGTCATCGACACGGACCGTCCCTGTGCAGTCATCATTCTAGTTTTCATAACATCAAAGGGAGTTGTGACAACAGCAGCCAAGCCCCCAGATAAGGCCCCCACAGCAATTGTCTCCCAGGGCTCCAGTTCCCGTCTTAGAACTTGCTGGACAGCCTGAGATCAAAATTCAAACACAATGGCCATTATAATCCAACGTACAGCAAACTTTGCTTTTGGATTAAAAAAATTGTAGACAGATGAGTTATTTCAGATCAAAAGGGCCAGAGCATTTGGTGAATGGTTACTAACAAAGCTTACGGTTAGGGATCAAACCAAAGACCCTTTAGTCGACAAAATTAAATTCTAAAAAATAAGCCATCCCTTGTCGACAGACATAGCATACATATCTAGCCATTTGGAACACAGAGCAAATGCATTTCATAAAATTCAGAAGTGACACTCACAGGAATTGGGTATTATAGGATGTCTAAGTCTCACATAAGGTAATATGAGATATTTGGTATGTATCACTTTTAGTGGGAAAGGTTCTTCCCCCTTGATAGCCCACTTCTGAATTTTGAGCATAGATTCCACGAACCTCCTTGATCCCTATTATTTGGCATCAAAGGTAAGGCTAATTGGCAAATGTCACAGAAAGAGCCGCCAGCAAAAGGTTCTAACCAAACTCCCTTTTTGTCTCTTAGTATGTGTTGGGCCTATGTAGGTTGCGTCCCATCATCAATGACAGAACCCAACAAGTGAGGATCTCATCATGAAAAGCGTATCGCCAAGGGTAAAGAACCAATGCTCCCAGCAATTCATTGGTTTCTTTACCCTTGGCAATGCACTTTTCATAATGAGATCCTCACGTGTTGGGTTCTGTCATTGATGATGGGATGCAACCTACGTAGCCCCAACACATAGTAAGAGACAAAAGGGAGTGAGAGAGATTGTGGAAGCTAAGGCTGTTGAATAGGAAAGAAAGACTGATCATCCAATATCCGGTAGAAGGTATGAAGGTTAAGTAAAGGAGGAGGGGAATTTCAGGAAAGGAACTTGGGAGAAAGCTACCTCTTGAATGCTAGCTTTTGTCTTGTACATCTTATATACTTGTTTCTGCTTCTGCATATCTATTTTGGTGCTCGTTAGTGTCATTGTGCGTGTTAACCAGTGATGTCGGGGGTTTGAGTGCTCTTTCTTGTGTCTAGCAAAGTATTTATGTCCATAATCCATATCAGAAGTATTTCGAGTTCTGTGCTGCCTCTAGTAGAATATTGAGTTTAGAGTATAGTGCCCTTTTGTCTAGCATCTTGAGCATCAAGACCAACATTAATGTGTACTGCTATGCTATGTTGTTTAGTATATTTTAGTACCGGAATTCCAATCAGAAACTATAAATGAACAAGCATAGGCGAGCATACCTATGTTAATAGCATATTCAGAAGCATTTATGTCTAGTGGGCATAAAGGAGAATAAATTTTTTAACTTCACCTACCAGTGCCAAAAGGGATAATTTTTAGAGAAGGTATATTTTCGACATCAATAACATAAACTATACGGCAGATACCACTTGCTAGTCACAATTATAAATACTACGTTTATGAAAATGCTCCAGTCAAGATAATTAACAAGTTAGAGAAGGTATAATTACTACGTCTAAGAAGAAAACTTTTTACTCCGCCTACCAGAATGCATTTGTCAAGATATTATATTAGCTAACATTTCATATTAAAATCATACCTTCTTAGACTCAGCATAAAGAGCCATGCCAGCCACATAAAAAGGAACCTCACGACAAAGGGTTGCTCCAGTCCCACGAAAGAAACCCCTAGGACCATCCTGGTTCCAAGTCCCAACTATCGCCCCCCCTACATTGTCAAAAAGCCCCGCCTGCAGCCGCTGCTTCAACACCTCACATGGGATGCGCACTGCTGTACCCAAAAATGTGCTACAGAATGATGCTATAGATTGTACCTACACAATATGCTAATGCAGTTAGCTACATGGATTTTGAAAATTTGTACAAGCACATAGATCCAAGTTTTAAAGAGAATCCATTGTCAACCATATCAGGTAAAAAAAATTGCTCCACCAACTGTCAATAGAGTGCACATCACTTTCACACATGCAAAGGTATGTGCTTGTTCCACTGAAAATAAATGTGCCTGTTTGAATTACCTTTATTTAAGTGATTTTGCCCTATATGAGATAAATATGAGAGAAAAGTTGTCTCATAAAACACAAAAGCGCTCATAATACACACGTGCACTCATTCTGGAAGCTGGAAACATTACTGGGTAAAATATAGTATAAGATTTCTTGTTTATGGTGAAAGAGCTTGAAACCAGAGTGTAATCTTAAATACGCATAGAAGTTAATAGCAGCATTTTGCTCCATTCTCAACCATTATTCTCAACGTTAAGTCTAATCAATAGCCTCAAGTCAATCCCTAAGAAGCAAGTGAATTCCAATCCATAAAAGACAGGTTCATGGAACAAGTGCATGATAATACTCTACACGCCGAAGCACCAAGCAATTCACTTGGAAGCTCTCTTGAATCCCCAACAAAATGGAAGATAAAATAAATTAAAACACAATCACAAGTTGACCAGATCATAAATCACAGCAAAGTTAATCATTAACCTGGATGTCTGACAGTGTTGGAGCAACATTTATCATCACTAGTTTGGTTGCTTCAAATATCCCAGTTCGCAAGCCATGGCTGCAAGACTAAAAGTTAGCATGAGCTCAACAGGAAAATAATAGCAACATCATTTAGAGAAAGAACAAGCAATTTCCTCATCTTTTTTCTTATTTTTCTTGGGAAAGGAAGAAACAAGGGACAGAGGGAGGGAGATGAAACAATCATAACCTTGAAAACTGTCCAAGAATTGCAGGGATTGATCCCCTGTATAAACCACGTGTTCCAATCTGCGGAAGCTTAGAAATGATTTCAGGGAAGGACATGGTTGATGCTTGTACTCGAGTCTATCATATGAAACAAGACAATGGTAGGCCTTAGTCACAGGAAGGCACCAAAAACATCAGACATCATAAGAGGATGTGGAATCACTTGCAGCACCAACAAGAAACTGTAAGTTAGAAGAATTTACCTTGATTGAATCAACTGGATGCAACAATGCACAAGACAGGGCACATGAAAGCCCCCCTGCCAATGCAGACCTTAGAACACTTCCAGTAGGAATTTCAACAGGTGGTGGAACAGCAACTAAAGTTGCAGCTTCGAACCAAATACTCCTGATTACAGAGGATAAATAGTTATTGTTGGCTGCAATGCAATAAGAAAATTAGAGCACTAGCTACAACATGGATGGATAATAAAATATTCTTTAATCTTCCTAAGGATCTGTCCAGAACTTATGTTTTATTCATATACTACATATAGAGAAGAACATTAACTACATCATTTGACAACAACCAAACACTTATATTCAAGATGAATCAGAGGGAGTAGGAAAATTTCTTGCGGCCAGTGTCTCATGCAACAAAAGACAAGAATATATGCCAAATACCCGGTAGAACAACTTATTCACAAAAGGATATGAAATATCTAAAACTATTACCAGAACCTTTTTGGCACAACACACTAAATGGTAATTACTGGTACAACCAAAATATAAACTTGTCTACTGTCCTTATGGCCTAATCACATGTTTGCCTATTTCACTGCCATTTGAACTGAGCACATTTCAAGTTTTGTAATGCCCTAAAAGTGATCATTCAAACAGGCACCATAAAAATAAAATAAATACTCTTTCAGTCCTTAATATAAGGCATAGATGACTTTTTTGAAAAAATTAAGGAAGCTAAATAAATTAATTTTAAAATATCAATATTTATCTTTTCTATACCAAGTTACTTTATTTGACTTATGAGCTGATATATAATCAAATGATACATGAAATATGCTTTGATTAACTAATTTATTTAGCTTCCCTAATTTCTCTACACAAAATCAATTATGTCTTATATTAATGACCGGAGAAGTAATACATAAAATAAAATAAAATCTCTATAAATCAAATCATCAAGCTTATTTTACCTAGGATCCTCTTGAAGACGATCAGAGGGAAGCAAAAGCATAAAATTGCGAAAGTGTCCATAAGAAATGGATCCTTCAGTGTCAGCATTAAGAAATCGCATCATAGCAACTGCATTGTCTTCATTAGCAGGAAGTCCAGCACTCTTTAATGACTCCAATATCTCACTCTTCTTCAGTGTCCCAGACTTGCTTAGACACAAAGAGGTATATGCACGAAGAATTGTTGGCTCTTTCTGTTCCATCAAAGATAAAAACTGTTTCCAACCAAGAGACTTAGAAAATATGTGACTTCTGGTACGGCGCATAAATTCATGAGCATATCTCCGTGGTAATTTCCTCTTTCTCATTGCAATTTCTAGATCTTCCAAAGTCACTTGGCCATCGCCATCTGTATCCAGCTCCTCAAAGAACCTTCTTCCTGTAAGAAAAAAATGTTCCCGCCAAAAATATGAAATCAGCATATGTTTCAAAAGATGAATCACACATGCCAACTGATAGTTAAATAACCTTCATTGGCAAAGTCACTTCTAGGCAACCAATCTACCTATGCTGGAGAAAATTAACATTGAAATATGACCACTGCATATACCGGAAATCCCAAATGGACCCAACAATAGACATGCGGATAATTATTACTTGAAGAACATTTGTGCATTACTAGTTCTCATGGATATTTGTCTCTAGATAACTAAATTTGAAATTACTAGTCCAACATTCTTCATTACATATTTTCACTTTAGTGTTGACGGTATCTTAACTTGAGTCTTTAATCCAGGACTTTGATTAGTCAATCGTAAACTCAGAGATTATATTACATGAAAATCACAAAAGAACCCAATGATAGAGAAGCAGATAATTATAAGTATACTTGAAATTCTAGAACAATCGTCCATTACTAGTTCTCATACGTGTTTGTCTCTAGATAACTAAATTTGAAATTACTAGTCCAACATTTTTCATTACATATTTTTGCTTTAGTGTTAACGGTATCTTAAATTGAGTCTTTAATCCAGGACTCTGATTAGTCAATCATAAACTCAGAGATTATATTACATGAAAATCCCAAAAGGACCTAATAATAGGGATGCAGATAATTATAAGTATACTTGACATTCTAGAACAATTGTGCGTTACTGATTCTCATAGGTATTTGTCTCTAGATAACTAAGTTTGAAATTACTAGTCCAACATTCTTCATTACATATTTTTACATTAGTGTTGACGGTATCTTAAATTGAGTCTTCAATCCAGGACTCTGATTAGTCAATCATAAACTCAGATTATATTAAATGAAAATATGAAATGCCACATAGATGCCACGCCTGATGGTAACATTCTGTGGGCAACATTAGAATTGGATTAAGTCAGCCATGAATACAACTAAGCCAATTTAGAATGATTTATCACTGCCTTAAGGATGATCATCTTTCTCCAATTAGAGCAGTCCACACAGCCCACTCCACTTCTAAGAGTTACTTCCATCAACTCAGAAGAATCTTCTATTTCCTGAAGCTCCTTATATATCATATAAGTCAACATCAAAATTCAAACAGAGGTTTATACAGTTCGTACTCTATACTGTTCTAACTTCTCACTCCTTGAATGGCCTAATTTAATCAGTAGAAGCAGATCTAGATCTTTCAATTTGCCAGGATTTCCAACAACCAGTTTATTGAAATCAATTACCTTTTGTTGTTCACTCAACCTTTACACACCCAAATCTTAAAAAACTATATTGTTTTCTAGGAATTCAAGCCCTGCATGAATCAGCCAAAGTCAGGTTATCTAAACTAACCAACAGTATCACTCCTTCCAATTATGGCATCCTCCAGTCCTAGTGCAGCCCAACCATACCTCTTGGAACATAAATTATAGGCTAGGTGTCATTTATTGATCCTTATGTGAATCGCAGAGCTAGTAAATTCCTTTATCACTTTACACATCAACTATCCATTAATTCTGGAAACAACCCATTACAGACAGAATGAACATGAACAAGTTGAACTTAAGTAGTACTTCCTCTGGTCTTTACTATAAAGCATCAATTAACAGCATTTTTACTAACTTATTTTAACTAACTCATTTATTACTACTTTCCTATTATACCCTTATTTTTAACTAACTCATTTAAATCTACATCATTAAAGTAGGGGTAAAGTTGGAAACATTAATTAATTCTGGACCTAATTAATGACCTAACTTCCATTCCTTGGTCTTGGTTTGTGAGAAATAGTAATTGGTGCCTTATAATAAGGAGCAAAGAGTAACATGATATATTTAAAATCTATATCCAAATCAGTATTCAGGTTCATAGCTTGCATAAATGCAGTATGCATAATCTAGGAAAAGCACAAATTCCGTTGAGAAATCATACTGTCGTCATTACTGATACTGGATTACTGGCCATAGTGGAAAGCAACATTCAAGTATTGGACCTTTTATATACTGTTGTTCCCTTCCATCACTGTTGTCGACAAAACATACACTGCCCGCACATGCATTCAGAATATGAAATATTTACATAACCAAATGGATTCTAAATTTTGTTATACCAGAAATTTAAACTTTGAAAAAGGAGTTTATTTGCGATGCATGCAACAACAAGCAAAATCTTCCAATCTATGAGGGGGGAATACCTTCAGACTCTGTGTATCTAAAGAAATCCTGGACAGAGAAAAGTTTCTTCTTGTCTGGATGATCTTTAGATGTACGCCCAAGCTGCGGTAGAAGCTCGATCAATTCTGACAAAGAAATGGTGGAAATGCTGGACTTTAAACGCTCCACATTTGATAGAGGAATACTGAATAAGTTCGTGGCCACCTTCTGCGCAGAACTTCCACCAGTCTCTTCTCCGCTCTCAACAGTGGCACTACCATCACTCTCTTTAGCTGAAGGGCTTACTATGACACTTGATGGCAAACCCACCTTCGCAAATCTTAAATTTCCCAAGAAACCATTTACATTTATTTTTTGCCCTTCCAAAATGTTAGTGAGTGCTTTCAAATGATTTGAGTAAGATGGAATAGCTGGGGGAAGAGAAGTTTTATTACAGTCCCGATCATTTTCTAGTGCTCCCTCGTCATGATTCTGAAGAGTACTCTGAGCTAATTGATCAAAGATAAAACCTATGAGGCATTCAAGAGGAATATGAATTCCCTCCTTCTGCCTCCTACCCTTTTCCCTGAATTTTCTAACGAAGTGACCCTTAGGCTCAGTTTGCTTCAATTCACATGAAACACTAGGCTTCATGCACGAGCACAGTTTATCTTCATCACCCGTTTTCTGGAACCGCTTCTTGCTTGATTTAAAAGGAAATGGCAAAGTCTGCAAAAACCCATTAAACAACACAGGCCAAGTAACTGCAAACCGGAAGCAATTTGTGCAAGGCCCGTCTTCCTTGGCAAACTCCTCCTCTTTTGACCCTCTACCCAATACCCCAGCTTTATCCCCACTTCCTGAATTCTGTGAAAACATACCCAAGAGAGCCTTCAAAGGAACTTTTATTGATAACCCTTTCTTTCTCTCATCAACAACCACACACTGACCATTCTTCTTCTTCTTCACACCACAGATCTGAAACTTGCCCGCTTCACTCACTTCGGCAATCAACTGAACACCATTTCCCTTATTCTTAGACCCCGGCCAGGCTGGCCAGCAATGCTCAAGATCTTTCGTTGCCTTCCGAATACCTATTTCGAGTGGTGAAAGCACTTCCTTAACAACTTGAATCGAATTGAAGAAAGACTCAACTGGATCGTTCGCGGACACCATTACTGACTAAAACTTCGATATTCAAAGCGTTCAACGCAATTTTATTTCCACTGCGTTCTTAAAAAGAACAAATTTCAAATCGACGACCGCACAGTCGAAGGTACTGGTACGGGATTGCCAAAAAAAGGATCCGGTGAAAAAATAAAAACAAGAAACCTATCAATAACAAAACAAGAAATATTCTAGTCACCAGAATAGGTAACCGATGGAAATTGCAGATTTGAGGTACTCAGGATTAAGCCCATTTCAGTTTAGAAATGGTAGGTATCTACGATGAAGTGAGCGATACAAAGTTGAATAAGAGGGAGGGGAGAGGGAGGGGGGGGAGAGAGAGAGAGAGAGTGAAACAAATACAAAGGAGTTATACGGATAAGATTCCCCTTCGATAAGGTGTGTTAAGCGGCGACTTCGGACATAACCTGTGTTGAGCCCGATATGGGTGGCAGAGGAGGAAGAAGAATGCGAGAAAGCAGAGCAGAGAAGCCTATCATTTATTTTTCTCAAAAAATTTCCAATTACTCGTATTTTAAAACGGAAAATAAATAAATAAATAAATAAAGTGGCATTCCAAAACAATAAGAATAAAACAATGGTTATCTGCGGCAAAAAAAAAAATCTTGTGCAAAAAAAAAATCTGCGGCAAAAAATATATATATATATATATTTATTTGGATAATGCCATGGTTGCTGAGTGGATAATAGCTGACGTAAGGGCCATGTGTGCTGGGACATGTTTTAGGGCCACTAATAACCTTATTGTAATTATCGATGCAATTAATAATAATAATAATAATATTCTCATCCTTCTCAATAAAACATGCAAAAGTCCAATGCCTGTCCATTTACAAAATTATGCATTGAATGAAGGAACAACATTGTATGATACTAAATCTTCCCTATAATATATTGTTATAAAGGTTGTTAAACTCACAAATTTAAATAAATTTATGATAATAACAAAAATTCTATTGTAAACTCAAATAGTAAATTTATAAGAGTTTATTTTTATAATTAAATAGGTATTGATAGTCTATAATTAAAATATAAAAATGATAACAATTTAATTTAAATATATTTTAAATCCAAATAAATGAAATTAAATATATCAACATTCATAATTTATTATATTTAACAAAGAAATTTCTATAAAATTCATATATAAAACCTTTGAGGATGAAAAAATTGTAAAAGTTAACATGGATTTTAAAATGAGTCAGTATGGTGTTATTAGCTAGAAATGTAACAACGGCAAACTTAGTGTATAAACTTGTGAGTTTAACTGAGTTTACAACTGACACAAGTTTACAAGTAATTTGACTCGATTTAGATGGAATAGTAAAAACAATAAACTTAAAGAGCCAACTCCCGAGTTTGACAACAATAATTGTTACTCTTGTTCTTTTTCTAAATTTATTTTGGAAAAAAAAAGGTTCTTATTACAAGTTCATTTAAAGAGTAATTAATGACAATGTTACAAGTTTGTCCTTAATAAATATAAGAAAAAATTTAACTAAATCATATTGGAAAGAGAGAAACATGAGAGAGATGGTTGAAAATATCATTCATAAATTAGAGTAAAATTGAGTGAATGTATCAATTTAAGATATATTTAATAAGTTAATTATTCTTTTTTGGTATGTGAAAACGAGGTAAAATAAACTTATAAAAAGAAGTAAGGGATCGATAAAGTATTACCTCCGATCCTAAATATAACATTCGGTTGAATTTTTTTGGAGAGTTTAAGTAAGTAAAATAAGTTACATTAAAGTATTTATGATTATTGTTTTTGTTCAAATTAAATTATTTTACCTATAAACTAATATATAATTTAATGATACACAATATATGTTATGATTAAGTGATCTATTTAGTTTCATTAACATATCCAAAAAAGTCAACTAAGTCTTATATTTAAGACCAGAGAAAGTAATTAATTATTGTTTTCCACATTTTTAATGAAGGTAAAACATGTACTCCTTTTACTAATAAAGGTATATTAAATGACTTAACTGACATTTCTGGGGAAATTTGCGAAAATAGACAACAAAAAAATTGTTAAAATAGACCAGTAGGGAAACAATTTTCACATCTAACCTAGTTGGTGGTGTTACGTTAGCTGGCGCCACACGTGGCGCCACGTGGCACGCCACACAAGTGGTGCCAGCACTTGTAAAAAAAATAAAATAAAAAAGTTATTGTAGGGCGCTGACACGCCCAGCAAAAGCTGACTCGGGGGCAACTTTTCTAAAAGCTGCCCCCGAGGCAGCTATATATATGTAGGGGCCTACAATAATATTTTTTAAAAAAAAAATTAATTTTGCTGCAATTTGCAGAATGTGACACATGCTGCAAATTGCAACATGAGGCAGGGGCGCAGAGCACGCCCTTGCCTTTCTTAAAAAAAAAATAAAAATAATCTTATAAAATACATAGCATACCTTAAAGTAGCTACCAAGATGTTTCTTCTCCTTTCGTTCCTTTTTCACCTGCTGCTTCCAACCTCTCACGTATGTGAAGTTATGAAGTTTGTGTGTGTGTGTTGGGTGTTAAATAGGGAAAGAATTATATTTTTTTAAGGAAAAAAATCTACTGTAGGGGGTGTGAATCCCACCCGTTACAGCTGCCTCGAGGGCAGCTTTTCTATTTTTTTAAGGAAAAAAATCTACTGTAGGGGGTGTGAATCCCACCCGTTACAGCTGCCTCGAGGGCAGCTTTTAGAAAAGCTGCCCCCGAGGCAGCTTTTGCAGGGCACGTCAGCGCCCTGCAATAACTTATTTATTTATTTATTTATTTTTTACAAGTGGCGCCACGTGTGGCGTCAGCTGACGTGACACCACCAATTAAGTTAGATGTGAAAATTGTTTTTCTACTGGTCTATTTTGACTTTTTTTTTTTTTGTCTATTTTCGCAAATTTCCCACCATTTTCTGGATTAGTGTGAATTAGTTACCAACCTCTTATATTTTGCATCCGCCGAAGTAACTCATAACTTATATGTTCTTTTGCAAATTCTTCACATTTTCTCTTAAAGTTTGTCCTTGTATTGTTTTAACAACTTTGATATTAATTAAATCGTAAACTTTTTTGTGAATAAAATTATTTCTTATAAAAAAAAGTATAACTTGTATTAGAAAGTTGTGCAAAGAAACAAAGCTATAGAGAAAAATCAAATATTTTATCTTCAATTTTTATCCTAAATTTCTATTTTCTTAAAAAAATTGCATTGATGAAAAAATATGACCCCCATAAAAAATTGCGGTTCAGAGAGTCTCATTTTCCCTTTCTATCCTCTTTCCTCATTTTCTCTCTCTTTTTTTTTTAATTATTAGATTAATATTTAAATGGTTCATATTGATCTTTGATAAAATTATTATTAAAATATTAAATTGTGAATAGGAAAACAATTAACTAAATAAGAATTGCAAAATTTTGATATGATTAATTCAATATTATAATAAAAAAATTATTTTGTATAAAACTCAATTTAGACCATTCATTTGTTAATCTAATAATTATAAAAGGAAGAGGAGGGATGGGAAGAAGAGGGAAAAAAATTGAGTATCACAACCAAAATCTTCACCGATTATTATCAGAGAGCAAGTTAATCGGAAAAAAAGCATTGTAGGTGGTAGATTGTAATTATACAATTTACATTTAGAACTGTAACTTTTTTAATATAATAACGATACGGTGTATATTATTTATAAGAATACTTTTACCTTAATTCATTAATTTTTTTCTATTTCTCAATGATAACAAATTTCTGTTTTTAAGAGTTAAGAGAGATTCATTGACAGATGAAAGTTGCAAAATTTTTTCAAGTGCTTTACATATTTGGGTTTCAAATTATTCTTAGTATTCGTTTGGATCAGCAGTAAACAATCGTAATCATTATTTATACAAATGACATTAATTAAAAGTATCGTTGGTGAATCGTGATTTCTATTTGGATTTTTTTCACCAGCGACTTTAACAATTTTGATTATATTTGGATTTCATTTATTAAAATCACTTATAAATGTACCATTATGAAAATGTATGAATTGTATAAAGCTATCTTGAATGAAAGGAAATAGATGAAACTAAAAGAAAAATTATACATATTGAAGTATAGGACAATTTTGTGTAGATTTTATATTAGATATAAACGTATAAATATTTTATACATAAATATTAGCCAATAAAATACATGAGTCCAATTGTTCTTTTTATCATTTACAAGAGGCAATCATTGATTTTTTTTTTTTGTGAAAAATAATTTAAAAAAAAAACTAATAGCTTTTGATATGGGAGTCACGTCCTACGTTTAATTTGAATAAGGAGGCTATGAAACTCCAATTAGAATATGAAAACAAATCATTAAATCTTAAATAGGGCCCACATTTATGGTCTTCAGCCAACTCTTTTTTAATTTTTTTCAAGAGAACATTATTAAAGTACGTCTAGTTTCCTTTAATTTTTTAACTTAGTAGCTGGGTGTTTTTCTTCTTATTAAATCCTTTTGTTTTAACCTATTAGCAAAATTGGTTTGGGCTAATTTTGCTAAAAGAATAAAATCAAAATATTTAATGAGAAGAAAAAACACATATATAGCAAATTTAAAATCGAAAAAACTATATATATACTTCAAAAATAGTTTTCTCTATGTTTGAAATAAAAAGGCCACGCCTGAAATTTTTTAAGAGAATAGATTTATATTCCCCAGGACATCTTCCAAAAGTAAACTTCCCTTCCTGAACTTTTCTCCTCATCGCACAATACCTTGCCAAATCTTGCACAAACCAGTAGAGGCATGTATAAATGAGCATCATTTCAATTAATAAAAAGTGGGTAATATGTTGGAAATGATAATTGAGAAGGGTATGAGTTGGAAGAGACAAAATTTCAAAATATATTTATAAGTTAATGTGTAAAAATATATATGTGGTTTTCTCAAAAGTGTACCCAACATCAAGTGTTTTTTTGATGTAAAAGTGACTATGTGATTATAAAATTGGAGCAAATACCTATTAACCCTTAGTCGACCGACTTTTTTGTATTTTTAAAGCTAATATAGACGATAACTCAGCTAAATTTCATATCAACTGGCAATGGAGAATTAGAGAAAATTACAAAAAGGGCCCAAGGAGTTTTAAAAATTACAAAAAGGTGGCAACAACGACAATGAGGCAGAGATAGGTGGCCCGATAGGTAAGATTGGGATTAGGAGAGAAAAGGGTTGAACTGTAATTTTCAAAATATCTATGTCATTTTCTGTAATTTTCTCTAGTTTTTTAGTGCCAACTAGGATGAAATTTAGCTGAGTCATCATCCATGTCAGCCTTAAAAATACAAAAAGGTGAAACTAACTATCAATAGGTATTTTTGCTCCATTTTTGCAACCACATAGTCATTTTTGCACCCAAAAAAACATTTAGTGTTAGGTACACTTTTGAAAAAATCACATGTGTATTTTTACACCTTAACCCTACATTTATAAATAAATTTGTTAAGGGATATGCATTATTATTTCTTTTTCTTTTTCTTTTTCTTTCACCGAACTAATTAATTTTTGACGCATGCATTCACACTTCGCACCATTCTTCTTGATGTATACTACTCTAATTTTATTTATAAGTCTTTTTTTACCAAAAAATTTGATCCTATTTATAAGTCTAATTTTAGTGTAGTAAATGAAATTGTGACAATTTTACTCATATTAATTATACTCATGAACCCATAAAAAGAGAGACTTGACAATAAATTTTAAAATAGAGAGAAAAGAAAGAGTTGAAAAATGCTCATTCAAAAATTACAGTTAAGTTAGAAATTTATTACATAATCATTAAGTTAACTCTTTGTTATGTGAGATTTAATTAAAAAAAACTTATAAATAATACTAGAGTGATATATAGCAAATTCAGCCTTTTCTCTAGCCTGCTGGAAATTTCTGGTGACTGGAAGATTGTTATACGGTGTTGTATAGCATTTCATCTTCATAATTGTTGATATTGATATGTACTCATATTATTAACTCACATTAGCCACTATTACTATGCCTAGTTCAATCCGTCCTGCTACGGATGAAACTTTACAATGTGCAATGTTGAAAACTACGAGACTGTGTATTTATGTTCCTCAGTTAGTGGCATAGCTGAGGAAAAAGATGGTTCCACACGAAAGGTTTTTAAATCCGAGCCGGTTAATGAGTACTAGGTCACGAGTCAGTTAGTGGGTCACACCAGAGCTAACTGCGGCCAAATTAATGAGAAAGTAAAGATTTCAAGGTTACTAATATGAAATTCTTAACACACCAACAACAAAAAGAAACTGAGCTGGATTGACGGCTGGACCAGACCGGTTTACCGACCAATTCGCCAGTTTCTGGTGCGGGTTTAATAACATTGGTTCCAAGTGTGTCGTTAAAATGCAGATCCACCACCTTTTGTCTTTCCGAGCATCACGTCCTTCGCCTCATTTATTTTGGAAGCAAGATAATGACTGCCACCTGCATCAGGATGGTTTGCCACCATCACCTTCCTGTGAGCTTCCTTCACCTTATCTGGAGTAGCATTTTCCCTATCCATCCACAGAAAATCTTAACTTCAGATGACTTGGTCACAAAAACAGACCATTATTATCTTCTTCAGTTAAAACTGTGAGTGCCTGTGCGTGTAATCAATTATGACAACTCAGACTTTATGGCTTTGACCAATGCTCACGTAGAGGGGTTGAACTTTCACTTATCTGCTTCAAGCAATCCCCATATTCCTTGATTTTTTTCACAGGAGAAGCACATGGGATTCGTCTCATGGGGCAAATGCAGTGTCCTCTCTTAACAGATGCACAGGAGATAGTTAAAGGCCTCGAGTAAAAGATCCATATTACAGTAACAAATCAAAGAAATACTCAAAATTTAAATGTTATGTGTTATGGGTTTGCCCAATTAATCAGTCCGTTGTATTACTAAATGTCACAAGTTTTTGTCCGAAAAAAGGTTACACAGCAATAGCTTTGAATGGTCATGGCTACAAATAACTCGCCTTAGGACCTTCCCCCCACCATTATTTTGAAAGATAAAAGCAGTAAGACACAGTGAAAAACACCTTTGTATATCTTAAACATCATAATATTATTGACTCGCACATAAATTACTAAAACAAAGGAAAATGTTCTCAAAGAGTAATGCTTAAAATTTTTGAGCTGTTGCTTAAGAGCCTTGACCATCAAATAGCTGTCCATTGTATCACTAGATATCACAACATTTTTGGCCCAAAAAAGGATGTTACATAATATCAACCTCAAAAGGTCATGGGTACAAATAGTTACTCCTTGAATATGTCATTTCAATGTCCATCTTTCACACATTATCAATGAAATTGATGATTTCATTTATTCTTCCAATTGAATAAAAGGAATCATGTTGGGACGGCTATGACTTTTAACTAAGACAGCCATAAGCAACCAATGGATAAAGAAGAAATTAGCAATGTATCATGTTCACCTGATACCCAAAATTAGAGCTGCTTCTCTTCTTGTCATAGTTTGCTGGAAACCACCTTCATAGAACTTGCGTAATTTGGGTTTTGGGGGCCGTGCCTTGAAAGCTTGCCAAGCTTGAATGCCATATCTACCAGCAAGAGCTGCAGCAGCTACAGCAAGTCCAGCTAGAAATGGTGTAGCCTAATATACAATGCAGTTTGGCACTAGATAAGTAAACTACTAACGAAATTACACTTGCCAATAATAATTGCAATGTTAATACTGCATTAGATCACAAATATCAGTTCAGCACATCAACTAACAATCACTCAACTTATTTAGAGGACAGACTACACATAGACATTATTACATAAATGGACTAGCCACAGTTATTTGTTATGCACTCGAATGAGTTTTCAAATATCAAATGAAGTTCCAATGGAAGGGGAATAATTTTCTGCTACAAAGGAGGGATGAAGGCCTTGGAAATAATGAACGGGGAAAGAAGCAGTAGCCAGGACCAAACCCTCCACATCAAGTTCACCTTCTATTTTATAGAATGAGGCTGGTAAAATATGAGAATGCTGACAGAATTTATACATTGATTCCAGATGACGATAGTGAGGAAAGTCCATAACTGCATGTAGTTTATTAATTCCACACATAAATTTTTAAGAACTTAGGGCACACTGATGGCTGATAACTAACAAAAATGCTGGCAACGAGGGTAAAGTGACAATTGTAATTATTATGAATACAGAAACAAACATCTGGTGCTTAGTAATACAGCTTCCATTCAAAACTTGTAACAAATGCTTCTTTGTTGACTAAATAAGAAAATGGACAAAGGGGGATGAGAAGCAGATTCACAGACCATAACCTTTGGCGGCGGCATCGTTTTCTCTGCCTCTTTATGATTAATTTATCCATAGAGAAACAGGTCTTAAGGACTAAGGATACAATCATTTCAATATAGATTATTAGATCAAAACACTGGCTAGAAGCAACTCCAACCCCGATCATTAGAAAGAGCGATTGATTGCACAATACACGAGTCAGTTTGCTAAGATAAACCAACATTCGACGAAATTTGAAAGATAAATTTGAGTAACACTATAACAGATTCAATTCAAAATGGGCGATGAATTGTAACAGAACAAATATCACCTTGGCAAAGCTCTTCGTTCATGTTTTGATCAAAACTTCAAACTTAGTGAGCAATGTAGCCGGAAAAATCATACAATTTAAAATTGGTCGTGACTGAGAGCAGAAAACAAAACTTTAAGTCCAATTTTCAAACCAAAAGGAAAAATTGGCACGATTGCGGAAGCAAAGAGCTCGATAATTAATTCACCATTGTTATGGAACCTGACGGACTGGTAAGAATCTACGGGATTACATTCAGAACTTCTGGATGCTTCTAATACTTCAAAGTGTGAGACTCCGGGACAAGTTATCAAGTTTATTCAGATCTTCGGCAAATAGATTCGGACAACCAATTGCAGTTGCAGCGTCGCGTTTGGCATTGTCGCGCTTTATATACTGCCTCCGTTCCATTATGATTATAAGATTTTGTTTTTGAGGGATTAAAGAAGCTATAGCTTATTTAATCATTTCATTTTATATATTGTATATTCTTATATTATATATTAGTTTTAAAGAAAAAATAAAAATGCTCTAAAGTAATTTAATTAACTTTATTAATTTTTTTAAAATAAATTAATTATGTCTTATAATTAGGATGAGAGAGAGTAATATTTTTCTTTCATTTTCCTTTTTTTTAACCTGAATTTTCCTAGTGTTTATGTTTTATTTTTTTCATGAATAAATGTATTTATGTTTGCTAGGATACTTTTTTTATGCGCCTTTAGAAAATTAGCAAGAATGGTTTAATTAAAAAAAATTATAAATTGAGGAGATAGATTAGATTAAGTTCTTATATTTAGGATTGAAGTAAATCACTTATCTAACTGCTATATTTATGACCATGACCGTAGCATATTTCGGGGGATTTATTTATATGGGACTTAAATGGAAATTTTTTTTTAAAAAAACTTCATATTTTTATTATAGGATAAATGATTGAAGAAAACAAATCATATCTTGAAATATAATTGTGGGCAATTTAAAAGAAAAACATACTTCTCAGATATCAAATGTAGAAATACAATCGTCTATTTATATCATTTTGATAAAACCGAACCGACTCGACTGGTTTGGATTGAAAACCAACCAATGGTTCTATAGGTTGGACATATTCAACCTCTTTAAAATTGAAGAAAAAAATAAACTAAATCACTTTTTTAAATTTTATTCAATATTTCATATAAATAACCTCAAAATCTTCACTTCATCACCAGTCTAGTCCGGAGTTAGCTTAGATTTAACTTTAATTTGACTCATTGACCCTTTACCCAACACCTCAACCAATTCAATTGCTAATCTGGGTTTAATAATCTTGATTTATATTCAAAGGAGAGAGACATGATAATAAAGGCTGGGCTAATAAAACAAATGATCATTGATTAGCTAACAACTACTAATAAATAGAGAATATTTAAAATAAGGGTTAATGTGCAAATTGACTAACAAAGTGTTACGATAGGAGCACCAGGCACAAAAATGTTTTGAATGGAGCAAAAATACCAATGAAGAATTAATTCTGATAAAAGTAGCACAATCCCCGTTTTGATCTATTCCCAAAAGTTTTAAATTCTTTATTGGTATTTTTCTCCATTTCAATTCATATTTTTATTCCCTTCAAAACATTTTTGTGTCTGATGCTCCTAGCGTAACACTTTGTTAGCTAATCTGCACATTAACCCTTAAAATAAATACACAATATTCTCATATTCCCTCTCAAGTTTGATTATAAATGTTAATTAACTTTCTTATGCAACCTCCCCTTGTCGGTGGGCCCCACCGCCGGCACCCCAACGTCAGCCGCTGGCCATCGGTAATTTTTTTTTTTTAAAAAAAAAAATTGTTAAAAAAAAAATTTCCGGCGGCCGCCGGCGTAGGGTGCCGGAGGTGGGGTCCACCGGCAAGGGGAGGTAGGGTGGGGTATTTTTCTTTTTCAAAAAAAATTTGTTGCCGGCAGCAAGCGGGCATCGGCGGTGGGTCCCATCGGCAAGGGGAGGTGGGTGGGGTATTTTTGTTTTTTTAAAAAAAAAATTTGCCAACGGCCGGTCGCCGAAGGTGGTCACCGGCAACGAACGGTCGCCGGCGATGGGGCCTACCGGCAAGGGGAGGTGGGGGTGGGGTGTTTTTCTTTTTCTTTTTAATTATTTTAAACTAAAGGCAAAAGGGTCATTTTTCCATGGTTAAAGGGCAACAAACAGTCAACTAACGGAGAAGGGTATTTTTGCTCCTAAAATGTAATCACGTTGATACTTTTGCTCCAAAAAAAAAGCACATGGTGCTGAACACTCCTGAGAGTAAAACCAAGGGCATTTTTGCACCTTTACCCTTTTTTTATAGATAAATGAGACATGACCCATTTTTCTACTTTCTCCATGATGAAGTGTCTTTCTATCTCCACATGTTTCGATTGTTCATGTTGTATAGGATTTAAGGCTATGCTTATGGTGACCTTATTATCGCAATGGAGTTTTAGCGATAAATCCACACTGACTTGTATCTCATATAAACCATTTTAGCCACAATTCTTCCATTATCCCTTGAGCTAATGCCCTTAACTCAAATTTAGCATTGCTCTTAGATACAACCCTTTGTTTCTAGCTTTTTAACTAACCAGGTTTCCCCAAATAAAGTAGCAATAACTAGAGGTTGATTTCCTATCAAGGCGAGTTTTGCCCCAATCTGCATCAGTGTATACTTCTACAACTCTTTGTTCCTATTACTGGAAGAACAACCTTCTATCAGGAGTACCCTTAAATATCTCATAATTCTGTAGGCTTCGTCCATGTGCTTCTCCTTTGGCTTACTCATGTATTGACTAGCCATACTTAACTGCAAAGGCTATATCAGGTCTTATATGAGAGAGATAAATCAACTTCTTAACAAGTCTCTGATATCTTCCTTTGTTGATAACTTTGCTGGCTTCTTGTTCTTAATCCTCACCTTCTTCTTCAGTCTCATATTCTGAATCACCTTCTTCTAACTCTCCTTTATTGTTATACTTAGATTTCTTCTTCCTCTTTTTTTGGACCACAATAAGAGTTGACTCAAGACTACAACTCAACATGCATGTTTCTTTTTGAAGATCAAGTGTATACTTCCTCTGAGACTCATGGATGCCTAGTCTTGACCTGGCAACCTCCATCCTAAGGAAGTATATTTCAAGTTTCCTAGATCCTTGACTTCATATTTTCTCCCAAATGCAACCTTTATCCTTAATATTTCCTTAATATGATCTCCTATCAGAATTATGTCATTAATGTACATAATGAGGATGTACTTCTTTTCGTCGTCTATTTTGACAAACATTATATGATCTAATAATCCTTACTTGTAGTCCTCTGAGTTCAAGACTTTTCAAAACCCATCCTAAGAGACTGCTTCAAACTGTATAGATATTTCTTCAGCTTGTATACTTGATCAATTCTTCCCTTTTCAAAACTAAAGGTAGGGTCATGTATACTTCTTATTTTAGCTCTCCATTTAGAAAAACATTCTTGATGTTTAGCTGGTAAAGTGGCTACTATAGCTTAGCTGCCACAAACAATTGAACTCTAATAGTATTTACCTTCAACACTGATGCAAGTATTTCTTGATAGTTTAGACCACATGTCTGAGGAAACCCTCTTGCTACTAAGTGGGCTTTTAACTTGTGTAGAGTATCATCTGCCATATATTTAGGGGTAACATGCATTTATATCTTGTTAGTATTAATGTGTCCTAAAAACAATCTGTAAAGATAGATGAACACCTTTTCTACATTGTAATATTTCATTATTAATAAATGAGTACAATTTATCTTTATCATATTTATATCTTGCTTTTATTTTAAGGTAAATATGTATTTAAAGATACAAACCTAGGAATAGAACATGTGTTAATCTTGAGGATCAATGAAAGAGATCATTATCTTGAGAACTCAAGAATACTGCGTATATATAGCCTAAAACTTGCTCTTAATCTTGTTTCACCAAGAAAGGGCATTGATGATTTCAATAGACTAGTACGATATCATCTACTTGTATAGAGATACAAAGTAGGGACCTCATGGAATATAGACATGGTGATGCCTTAGCTGATGTTGTGGATTGATCTCTTGGAGAATAGATAGCAGTGAAATGATCCACTGAGAGACTCCATAAAGATTCATCATGGAGAGTATCATTGGATATGAAAAGTTTCTCATTATTTGATAATGCGGATCGTCCTAGACTAAAGGATGTCATCAAACATTATGTCTTAAGGTTATATTTTGACTGAACAACTTTATTCATTTGAAAAAAGAGAGAACAATGTACTCTTCGGCGTAACTTGAATACATGAATATAGATGGACATGCCGACAATGGCGAACCAAAGTACATGAGAGGGGGGGCACGTGCCCCCCCCTTATTTTTTATATGAAATGACAAAAATACCCTTTTGTGTGTTTTTTTTTAAAAAAAATCCCCATTCATTTTAGTCACTTGAGAAGGCGAGATAATCAAAAGTGAGAAGGCAGACCAACGTATTGTTTTTTAAAATTTTTGATGTGAATTTTACCCATTCTTTCACCACTCATTTTGTTAACATTGATTTAAAAATCCTTCAAAAGTCTCAAAGGTGTTATTACTAATAATGAGTGGGATAATCTATTTCGGAAGACTTCTAAATTTTGTAGAAGACATGATATAGAGATATCCCTAATTTGAAAAGTGTACTACAAGTACTAGGGAGAACAAAACTTAGAGGACCAATTACTCATTTGCATCACTTTAAGATTGACATATTTTATACAGTGATAAATACTCAACTTTAAGAGTTGAATGATCGTTTTAGTAAAGTTAGTTCGAATTTGTTGGAATGCATGACATGTTTAAATCCGTGCAACTCTTTCTCGGCATTTGACAAGAATAAGTTGTGTGAATTTGCTACCTATTGTCCTTTAGATTTTGATTTGAATGATTTTGTCATACTTGAATATTAGCTTGACACATATGTTGTTGATGTGCAACATGATCTTGATTTTTTGAATTTGCAAGGAATAACTGATCTTGCCAAGAGGATAGTTGAAAAGAAAAAACATATTGTGTATCATTGGATTTATTTACTTGTACAGTTAGCATTAACTTTGCCTGTAGCAACTGCATCTGTGGAAAAAACATTTTCAGCTATAAAATACATCAAGAATGCAGTTCGCAATCGAATGGGGGATAAATGGTTGATGATTGCTTAGTGTCTTATATTGAAAAAGATATATTTGATAGCATTGATGATGAGACAATTATGATAGAATTCTAAAATTTAAGGCCTAGAAAGATAACATTGTAATTATTGTAATATACTTTTGTTATTACAATATATGTACTTGAACTTATTTAGTACTCAGCCTTACTTTTTTTAATAGCACTTAGCATTGTTTTTCCCTTTATATTCTTTTGTTTTTTAATGCATTTAACACTTTACTTTAAAAAACAATTTTGAGGGCACTGCCCCCAAATCCCCCCGCCAATTGTGCCCCCTTCAATTATTTTCTGGGTTCACCTCTGCATGCCGAGAGGACTCACTGTCCTTTGCAAGAGATTAGTCATTCACAAGACCGATAGAACTTGGATAGCTTCTAATTGACTCGAGAGTTTGTGCGCACAACAAGTAATTGTGAAGAGTCATGTCTGTTATAGAGTTAATATAAGAAGATTCCTAGTTTTGTGAATTAACTACATTCAGTCAATCAAGAGAAATAATACATTATCTTTACTCTCAACTAAATATGAATAATATTGTGAGAGATGATGCATGCATAGTATCCAAATTTTAAAAGTAAATCACTTGATCGACTCAATTAATTTTGAGGCCCTAGACATTGCTAATGTCTTATGTGGTCATTAGATAATTTGGGCCCATTAAAGGAGTTTTAATTAGTTCAACTTTATTTATGTCAATGACTAATTGTACCTAGATCACACACAAAGGTTATTCCTGATTACTTAAAATTGGCAAACTTGGGCCAATAACTGCCATTGGGCTTTATCTAGAGTAAAGGTGTAATTGGATTAGAGTATGACTCGAAGCCCAATAGTAAAATGGTGAAACATTTGAGCCCCTAGTGGGAAATCATTTTCTCCACAAAAAGAGCCAAATGTGTTAGAAGACCAACAGGGGTCTTAGGCCAAGTTGAATTTGAAATTTAAGTTTAAAATTTGAATTTTAAATTCAAGAGGTTAGGTTATAAAAGATAATTCTGAATTATTTAATATGTGTGTGTGTGTAAAGATCCAATAAAGATTGGATGAAGATAGGAGAAATAATAAATAAAGATTAAATTAAAAATGATCTTGAATTTTAATTAAAGATATGGATGTGATCTATCATCTTAAATTTTTATTCAATCAATTAATCAAGATATGGATGTGATCCAACATCTTAAATTATTTATTCAATCAATCAATCAAGATATGGATGTGATCCAACATCTTAAATTATTTATTCAATCAATCAATCAAGATATAGATGTGATCTATCATCTTAAATTCAATCAATCAATTAAGATATGGATGTGATCAATCATCTTAAATTTTTGATTCAATCAAATAAGCAAGATAGGGATGTGATCTATCATCTTAAATTTTTTATTCAATCAAATAATCAAGATATAGATTAATTCATTATCTTGATGATTTGGATAACACCGAGTAAAGGGTCTATCATCTAAAACCCTATTTTTAGTATGGTGACCGAAATATACAAGACATTTAAGTCTTGGAATTTTCGGCCTACCAAGGCTATTTAAAGAGGAGTTGGTGGAAATTCATATACACTCATGCTCTTGAGAATTTCGACCAACTACCAAGATATAGAGAAATAGGCGCCATCCAAGAAAGGTAAATATCCTATCTTGTTCATTCTATCTTCAACCTAATTTCAAGAAACCATCATCTTTTTGAAAAGAGAAAAACCAAAAATTCGAAACCTCAACTTTATCATTTCCTAGTAAGCATCCAAGGAGTAGGAGGTATCAAGAGAAAGAGTTCTTATTGCGATCAGGGGGATAGCCATGTAGATTTACATTAAAGGACATAAAAAACATTGAAGTCTTTGAGCGATCTAAAGTAATCTTAATCTCCAATAGTTGTTTTGTCAAGTAATCATAATTCTCAATAATTGTTTTAATGAGTAATCCTTAAAACTCATGAGTATCATAAAGTGTTATGAGTTCTTGTAACTACTGTGAAGAGTTAGGATTAATGAATATAATAATAATGACTAATTAGCTTAAAGAGTTAAGGTTAATAATTCATGTGGATCGTAAGGAGTTAGGGGTTTCCGCAATTATTAACATTTTTTTTGTTTTCAATCTCATGAGACTTTGCATGAAAGTCATGTAATAGCCATAATTAACCAACACATCTTACAAGTTCCTTGCTTCTAGGCTTTTCAACTATGGTCCATGTTCTATTATTTTCTAGTGCTCTCATCTTCTCCATAAATGTTTTTCTCCATTTTGGTATCTCCATTGCCTCTTGGATGTTGTTGGGAATGTATACTTTATCCAGATTAGTAACAAATGCTCAATAACGAGGAGAAAAAGTCTTATAAAATATGTGTTTCTGGATTGGATGCAGTGTGCAAGATTGAGGCCGTTTCCTGAGAGCAATAGGCAAATTAAGGTTAGATTACTCACTAACCTATTCAAGAACTTAGGCATTAACTTATCCGACTACTATTGTTTCTACCTCTTATGATACTGCAGGAACTACTACCAGTTTTGACTCCTTTGGTGCTTTGCGTGCAACATGTTATTCTCCCTTAGATTGTTACTTTTGTGAGTACACTAACTCATCCTTATACTTGTTTTTCTGCTTTTAATTTTCTATATCTCCCCCAGCTTGTACATTTTGTTTTAAGGTTTGCATAAGAGATAGTCAAAGTGGTGGTAATGGCTCTAGCTCTGTTAATGATACAAATGGTAATAATGGCTCGAATGGTATTGTCATTACATTCTCTTTATTGGTTTCTGGTTTCCAAGAGGTTCCTCACCCATACTCTCCCCGAAATTGAAGACTTGTAATAAAAGTGAACCTCTTCATGAAAGATGACATCAAAAGTTACAAAGGTGTGTTTGGAAAATGCATACTCTCCCCGAAATTGAAGACTTGTAATAAAAGTGAACCTCTTCATGAAAGATGACATCAAAAGTTACAAAGGTGTGTTTGGAAAATGGATCAACATATATGTATCCCTATTTAGTGGAAGTGATTATGAGAAATATACATCTCATGGCAAAGGGTATGAATTTGCTATTAGAAAGCATATGAACATACATGGAGCAACCGAACACACGAAAAGGAAGGTTAAATTCAAGGTCGGTTGTGGGAAAGACACTCTGTAACGTTAGAAAGGGGTTTTGAAGGAGATGACTATATTTGGTATTCGGTTAATGAGATAGGTGGAGTGTAAGATGACATCTCCCTAATATAACTTTGGCACATTACAAGTTAGCATTAGTACTCAAGTGACATCAAGGATATGTCAATTTTTATGCTCAGCGATCCCATTTTGTTGGAGAGTATTAGAACAGCTTATATGGATAATACCATGTGTTTGGAGAAAGGCACTCAAGGTTTGGTTGAAATACTCTATCCATTGTTACTTTGCAATACTTTAATGCTCATATAGAATTTGTTTCTAATCATAGTGAAGAATTTTTTTTGAATAAGGAGGAAACCTCAAACTTGTCTTTTAAGAGATAGAACCAACAAGATGAGTATGGTCATCTATGAAAGAGATGAACTATTTGGTTTTGGTATGGTTTGGAATACGAAAAAGTCCCCATAAATCACAATGGATGATAGTGAAAGCTTTAGAGTACAATGAGTGGTGGTGTTTGGCTAATCATATACCCCACATCTCGTATCAATGCTAATATTTGGACAAAAAATTGGAAACATACGAGATAAGTAATGAATATCGAGATGACCCATTCTCTTATGCCATAACAAGATGTCATTAGTTTCAGAGTTTGATACAAAATTACATACCCTAATCAGATGTTGGTGGCTCACTTTAGCTTCATTAAGAAAGTAAAGCCTTCACACTGTTTAACATGGCCAATTGTCATCCTCGATTATAAGTCCTAACAAATAAAATTAGTAGGTAGAAAATTAGCACAACAATTAGACTGCTTTGTCATTGGCTAATAGACAATAGATTGCATACTAATTTAGGCACATGAAGGACCCATTCTAGAGTGATATATTTAGATATTTGAATACTTCCTTACACAGTTATTGGAGCAAGAGAGTAATCTACAATTTGAACTTTCAAATTTCAAGTACACAGAGTATAAGTAGAGAACAATTGATGACAACCAATCACATAATCTAATGCTCCAAAATCAACAATCCATAACACCTTGTTCTTTGATCTTGTGAGGGCTCCAATGTATTTTCCTTTCTCAGCCAATAATACCAACCCCTGCTGATTGATTAATGCCTCAACTTCATATTGGGAATGTCCATTTCTTGCAAGAAGCTGTTAGCATAGAGTAACAATATTGTTGCATGCCAGATCTAGGAGGTTGAAACACACTGACTTATAGACCAAAAGCATTATCATGACAACTACTTTATGACTTCCACAAGTTTTCGTTGCCGCTTGATTCTAACTAAACAATATGAGGATACAAGAATAAAACACTTGCATCACCATTGCTAGTGTGTTACCCAGGAGGGCTCTTGTAATGCCCTATAATTAGAGTACTCAGTCTCATAACATTCTAAACGTGTTTCAATAACATCGTAAACTCACTCTATAGGACTGAAATATTGCCAAAATGAGTCATAGGCGGCCATAATATTACCATAATCATCTTGTTGTCGTCGGTGGTGGAAAGCGCCGTCGAAATAGACTAATCACATGCTCCCACATGCGCCAAGAAGCCTTCTAGTGTAGTCGAAAGTGGTGGCACATGTGACTCATGTGCTATCGTTGGTCATCATTCTCTAAGGGTTGGTTGAAATATATATATATATATATATATATATATATATATATATATATATATATATATATATATATATCTGCCTTTTAGGCAGATAACCTTTTCTACCTTACCATAAAACGACGCAGTATCGCAGCATTATTAAACCCCCTTTTTCCTAGAAAACGACACCCCTCTCGCTTACCCGCCGCTTCTGTATTTCATACCCTATCGACTATATTCTTCATCACTCTTACGAAAACCCTTCTCTGTGTCTTGCGGCTCAAGAATAGGGGAATATCTCAGCATTGATCTTCATTGTCCAGCTGCTTTTAAGGTAACCCATGAGAACCTTCTTTTCCTCATATGCTCGGTTACTGTCAATAGGAAGATTTAGAGTGTAAATATGATAAATAAAGCCATAAGCCTTTGCTGAAACTGAATCTGAAATATGCTGGCTGTCATATATATGTGTATCAGCGAGTGGGTGGTGGGGGACACTGAAAACGTGACTTTGTGTGTGTCGTTTCTGTATGAAGAAAAAAAAAGAGTTACTGCATATATATGGTAAAGCTTACTGTCATTTAAGAGAAAAAAGAAGAATACAAAACGCTGGAAGGAAAGAAAATATAATTTGCTGTCATAAACACATTTAATTCAATTTTCGAAAATACGTTCTGCCTCGGAGTTTTCTGATTCCTGATTTTTTGCTAATCCTAATTTTGCTAGTCTTCTTTTAAGATAAGTTATTTCGGGGGCAGGTAATAGGTAATGTGAGGATACCTTGAAATCATTTTTAGTGGTAAAAATGAGATCCCCTTCTCTGTCTAACGTTTGATTATCACTACACATATTTTATATCGTAAATTTCTTCAGGATTCGCTAAACGTGTTGCTTAATTATTTGTGTACAGAGTAGGTTGCCAAATTATTTCATACATTTCTCTTTGAATTTACTTTTGATTTTGTCAATTTATGTTAGCTTTAACAATTTCATTTGTGCCTCTGATGTGATTTAATTAATCACACGTTTGTGCCTTTTGTGCCTCATTTTTTTTCTTCCAATTTGATTCAATGATTGTTTTGCTCTTTCAGGGGTGGTTGTTCAAACTTTTTATACCTCTATGATGGATCACTCTCATGTAACAACTATTGATATGTTTTGATGACGTTGTTGATTTAGAGAAAGACAATGACGAATTTGGAGAAGATTATAAGTGTGAAATCATAAAAGAAGAAGACAGTGGTTACAGGGAAGATAATGTGCATGAATTTGTGGTAGATGATGACAGTAAAATCATGAAAAAAGAAGATGGTGACCACAGGGAAGATAATGTACATGAAATTGTTGTAGATGATGATGGTGAATTTAGTGAGACTCCTATTTTATGTAGGGTATTTGGAACAGCCGAAGAAGCTTATCATTTTTATAATGATTATGCAAAAGGAAAGGGGTTTGGAATACGTAAGCGGGATTGTCAGAAGAGTGCAAGAACACAAGAACCATATATGTGGAAATATGTGTGCTCTAAGCAAGGCTTGAAGTGCCTAAACGATAAAAGAATTGATATTAACAATGTCAAAAGGCAAAGGGAAACAAGGACTAATTGTTTGGCAATGCTACAAATAAGGTTGAAAGACGGATTGTGGAAAGTGGAGAAGTTCAATGATACACATAATCATCCATTGATTAACACTCCATCAAAGGTGAACAAATTTTACTCTCATAATGAACTCCGACGATCAGAATTTACTAAATCTGTTGTTTCTAAACTCTATGAGGAAGGTTTAACTTCTTCAAAAATCTCAAAGGTGGTCAATGCTATGGGTGAAGAAATTAACATTACTCCATTTCAAATAAGCACTATTATATAAAGCCAACGAAAGAACAATGTAGGGCGAGAATGTCAGGGCATCATCAAACACTTTCAAAGGAAGTCTACTCTAGATGGGTCTTTTTATTTTGATATACAATTGGCAAAAGATGGTACTTTGAGAAGTGTCTTTTGGTCCGATGGTAGATCGAGAGCTGCGTATGCTCAATTTGGTGAAGTCTTGGTCTTTGATGTGACTTATAGAACAAACAAGTTCAAGTTTCCTTTTGCTTCTTTTGTGGGGGTTAATCACCATGGGCAATCAATTTTATTTGGTGCGGCTTTATTAGAAGATGAAACAGAGGCAACATATACATGGTTGTTTGAACAGTTTCAGACATGTATATTTGACAAGTCTCCTATTGCCATCATCACTAATCAAGACAAAGCTATGGGAAAAGCAATTGCCAAGGTATTTCCAGGAGCTTGACATCGTTTTTGTGCATGGCACATCAAAAAACATGTTATGGAGCATAGTCAAGCACTACGCACACAATTTAAAGATAGTTTTGATGTTGACTTTCGTGCATGGTATAAAAGTCGAAACATCAATGAGTTTGAAGACAAATGGGAAGCATTAATGACAAAATATGATATTCAAGCAGGTACTTGGTTGGCTAACATGTACGCTTCACGTCATTATTGGGCAAAAGCATATTTGAAAGATATGTTTTTTGCTGGAATGACAACAAGTGGTCGAAGTGAGAGCATCAATGCATTTTTTGATGGATACGTCAACTCTAACACAATGTTGAATGACTTTGTTACCTAGTATGATAAAGCGATAAAGTCTAGAAGGGATGCGGAAGAAGATGAAGATTTCAAAACTAGAAATACAAAAGCAAGTTTAGAGAGTGATCATCCAATTGAAGAAGTAGCCGAATAGCGCTACATAAGAAAATTATTTGAAATTTTCAAAAAGGAGTGGAAGGCTGCCATGCATGATTACTTTCATGAAAAGACTTCAATGAGTGAAAATATTATCAAGTACCAAGTTGGGTCTCGCAAAGTTGATAAAAAGTGGTGGGCAATTGTTGAGTACCATTTGACAGAAACCTTCACAGTTCTTTGTTCCTGTGCAAAGTTTGAAGCTATGGGGATATTGTGCAAACATATTCTTTACATCATGAAGAAGAAACAAATAATGACCATTCCTGAATAATATAAGGCTCAAAATCTTGTAGGCTTTTCAGGTAAGACAACTATTAATGAAGTTAGTGCATTGTCTCCATGGTCGGTTTACTTCAAGTTGAATATGGCTTTTTCTAAAGCAAGAGATTCTATTTCTGAGCTTAGAAGGCTTGACGCTTTCGCTGTTGAATTTATTCAACAACAAATGGAAAGAAAGAGAAAAAGAACTGAAGATGAACAAAGTTCCCAACCAATTCATTCACCAATTACCCTCATTCATGATGTGCGTGATCCCGCTCATCCAATCAAAACTAAAGGGCGTCCAAAGGGTGCTTCACGAATAAAATCAAGCTTGGAATTGTCTACAAAACAACAAAAGACTTGCAGGTATTGTGGAGGAAAAGGTCATAATAAGACTGGTTGTCAAAAGCAAAAGGTATTTGTTTATAAAAAAAGAATTTTTTTTTTCCCTCTTTGAACTTTATGAAAAGTGTTATGAATATTCTTATTATGTGGATGTCCATTGACCCATAATCTCCAAATACAGGATGACATGATATATACGCATAGTAATCTACTATTTGCATCCTTCTATAAATAGAGGTCTCCTGTAACTATTCATTACACTTGAATGAGAATCCATTTCATCTCTCTAGAATTTCCTCATACTTCTCTCTAGAATTCCTTCAGTTTTATAACACGTTATCAGCACGAGGCTCTAACCATATCAACTTCTTCTCATTACATAGATCTGCATATCTCCAGAATTTTTATTGCTAGAATTCATTCGTATTTGTAGAGAAGACAATGGTTTTCAGTTTCAGTATGAGCTTGAATCTTCTTCTTCTCATAGCCATAATCATCTCTCTCTTTTCTCCGCGTATCCATTCTCTTCCAGATCTGCCAGGTCTCTTCCTCCGATCCGACCCAATTCGTCGTTTCCCGAAGTGCAAGGTACAAGCTCATGTCCCCTGCTAGGCTTCCGATCTCCAGGTTGCTCTGTATCACAATTACTCCTGGCCTCAGTCCAAACTACGGTCTCGAAGTGCTCCGCCTCGTCGCCGATCCTGCCATGGATGATCAGATCCGTCAAGCTACTGCCGACAACTTTAATTGGTGATGTTTTTGGCCAACTTTAATTGCCATCAACTTTATTTTTCTATTTCTATTTCTAATTGCCGTCAACTTTATCTTTCTTTTTCTATTTCCAAATACTTCTGCTGCCTCGTACACTGATATTTTCGGCCACTCCCAAGATTTAAAGTTTGGTGAGAGTTGGTGTTTTTTTAAAAAAAAAAACTTATAATTATATATTATATATTATAATAACTTAAAACAAAAAAAAAATGCATCACATGGAGATCTAATTATAAGGAGCCTTTTTTTCCTACTTTGGACCCCACCCTTCTTTTGTATTTTTCCCAACCAAAATAACAATGATCCACATATGTCAATAATTATATGTCCACCGAGTGTTTGTCTTGTACCAGGTTTTTCTTCTTCACATGCTGTATAGTATTTCATTATTGCATGTAAGTGGAAAGAAGATCCACACATATGTCAATAATGATGATCCACGCTTTTGTTTTCTTTAGTGCAGGACGCTTGTTTCTAATAAAAAAAAATTATTTATTTTGTTTTATTTATTTATTTATTTTTAATTAAAAAAAAGGGGGAAGAAAGGAAGTTATTGACAATCCAAGGTAAGTACATTTTTCAACTTTATCTTTATAATTATTGATTTTAATTTCAGATTTTATTATTGTTGTTGTTAATTTGACTCCACATTGGAAGTCTAGATTTCATCCTTTTATTTTAAGTTGTTTTTAATTTGATATTTTATTATTGTTATTAATTTTACTAACATTTAATTTACGCATTTAATTTTATTGTTACTAATATTTATTTATGTTTCATGGAAGCACACTATATTTATTAGTGGGTTCCATTTATTTATTTATTTTATTTTACATTTATTTATCTTTTATGGCGACAACACTATATATTAGTGAGCTCCATTTGTTTAATTTAATTCTTTACTGTTTTATTTTTCATGGTGGTGACACTAGTATAGTGGACTCCATTTATTTAATTTAATTCTTTACTGCTTTATTTATTTTTCATGGTAGTGACACTATTTTAGTGGACTCCATTTATTTATTTATTTATTGCTTTATATCCACCTTCCTTTCATTTTTATTTATTTACTGTTTTCTATATATTATATATATATTTACATTTGCATATACATCCTCTTTCTTATCTTTGGATGAGATAGGTCTCGCTGTGAGTTTACTACCATTCCTATCTCATCTTCTTTTTATTTATTTAGCATGTTTATTTCCAGTCATTTATTTTATTTTATTTATTTATTTATTGCTTTATATATTTACATTTGCATATGCATCTTCTTTCTTACTTTAGGATGAGATAGGTCTCGCTGTGAGTTTACTCCCATTCCTATTTCATCTTCTTTTTATTTATTTATTCCTATTTCATCTTCTTTTTATTTATTTAGCACGTTTATTTCCAGTCTTTTATTTTATTTTATTTATTTATTTATTGCATTATATCCCCCTTCCCTTTTATTTTTATTTATTTATTTACAATTTATATATTCCCCTTCCTTTTATTATTTATGGCAACCACACTATTAGTGGGTTCCATCTATTTATTTTATTATGCTTATACTTTATTTATCCTGAAGATAAACTGTTAAAAGATCATATATATTATTATGAGATCAAAATGCCATAGAGATATGAGGCATAGATTGGCTTGAGAGATGAGGCATAAATTGGCTTGAGCCTAAGAGGCAAGATAGCCTTAATTTCAGAGGCAAGATTGCCTGAAGCCAAGAGGCAAGTTAGTCTGATAACAAGAGACAAATTATGAAACAATATTTGATCCATAAATTTTGTATGTTATCAGTTGTATAAAGGTCTCAAAATTGTATATTTGACATTAAATATTCCCTTAAATTATGAGACAAGGGATTGTATGATCATGATTGATATTATAAATAAATATATTCAATTTGCTATTGCAGTAGCAATATTGTGGATTAATTTCTTGCCATGATCAAACAAATCAGTGAGTTATGGATCATGAATTTTTATCCAACTTCATTCCCAGAAGTGAATGAAACAAATATATTATTATGGTTGTTATGTGATTTCTATGATTATAACAATTTTTATAAATACGAGAAAAGAATATTCATAAACAAAATAATTAAGCAAAAGGAAATATTATTTCAACAAAGTTTAATTGCGAGTGGCTCAACATCATTACAAACTTTAATCATCTCATTCTGAAGATATTTAATGTCTTCTTCTTTTGCTTCTCTTGAGATGGGATCCAGATGAGGCAAAGCTCTTCGTAATATCGAGATTTGCGTCATAAGTTTCTTGAGCTTCTTGTGTGGCCACTCAGTTAACCCTCCTTTTTGATAGATTTTTTGTATGGTGTGAGTAGACATATTTAATTGTTTACTTGCTTCATCAAGGGTTAAGTGAAAATAATTTCTTAAATCATGGAGCGTTGTTTTCTTTATTCTTTCTCATTGCTCCATAGTTAACCTATATAATTCACCCTGGTTAAGGGATGAAGTATCATAGGGTATACTTACTGCAGGTTGTTTTCCTTTGCCTAATGAGTGTTCAATATTGGTTTGAAATGAACTTCCATGGAGGTCATTTGGATTTATAGCCCATTCCGAACCAACATAGAGAACCTCATGATAGGCTAATACAGGATCACGCATCAAGATATATCCTGATGCTTGTAAATCTATACAATACTGTGTCAGAAATTGTTTGATTTCTTCAAAATTTTTATTTGTGAAATCAAACATTGGAAGCCTCTCAGTATTATAAGATTTATCCTGTACTTTTTCAAATAAAACAGCATGGGTAATCATACCTGTTCTTCTTCCGTGAACTTCAAGTTTATGGTACTGGAGTTCGTTGGTATGTATGATCTCTCGTAAAACATGACAACAACTACATTCCAATAAGCTAGTTGTTGCTAATTGACTTGTAGTTGATGGTTGGCTAGTGGTTGTTGGTTGGCTAATTATTATTGGCTGGCTAATGGTTGTCGGTTGGCTGATTGTTGCTAGCTGGATCGTGGTTGATGGCTGGCTGGTGGTTGTTTGCTGGCTTATGAATGCTGGCTCATTGATTGTTGTGACTATTGGTTGAATTTGACTGGTAGACTCCATTAGTTCAGCCATAGTTCTACACCTTTTAACAGGCCTCCTTGATGAACCTGCTTCAGTTGTACCTTCATTCCTTCTAAATTGAGGAAGAACATTTGTTCTTGGGGGAGAAGTAGGTATATTTGAAGCAGAAGGAGGAATAGTAGAAGGAGGAATAAACATCTCAAAAGGATTAGGAGATAATAAAGAGGTAAATGACAGGTTTGTCTGATCATCATACAACAAAGCATCAAGTAATGCTGTGTCAGATGTATCAGAAACTGGGATAAAATTACTTGGACCTGCCATTGCAATAATATACGCGATTAGAAGAAAAATGATAAGTTAGTATATGGTAGTGAATGTTATCAGATGCTTGAATGTTTGTGAGGCATGTTCGTTTGCCTTCTTCTATTTATAGCCGAATTAAATCCTATTGAATCTCTGCAGATATGCGCAGTCCTGTTGAATCTTTACAGATCTGCACCCTGTCAAGCACGAGCTTAGACACTTTTTGACTATATATGCATACGACAATTCCACAGTAATACATGTTGCGCCTGTGATTCCACAGTAATGCATCTGTGATTCCACAGTATTTTGATAATTTCAATGATTTTGTATTTATTTGATTGTTGTTTCTGGAAAATTGAAATTTTGTTACCAGAAGTAACAGAATAATGCATTGATAATGCATTTGTGGAATTTTAATGATATCTGTAGAAATAGATATCATATATGGAATATTGTATGAAATTACATGAATTAATTTCTACAGACTCACACTTGAGGGGGAGATTGATATATATCAAGTGTGAGTGTTTTTGTGTTAATTTTCTGTGAATGTTTGTGTGTTGATTCCCCCAAGATTGATATTGGATTTGATGATATATATGGAATGTTGGCATGACTTGTTTGATCATCCGAGTCATATTATGTGCTGCTTGTTCTCAAATAGATATGATTATGAAAATATTATTGGAAACGGATCTCTGGAAATATATTAAATTGAAAGAGTACATATGAAATTATTGATCTGCAAAGTTTGCAGTGATGATTGCAACCAGATGTTTGCAATATATTATGCGCGCAATTTCTAGATTGAATGATCCATAAATCATGTATTAAAGTATCTATGAATGGATAGATCAATGATTATGAGAACATTGTTCATACGTGTATATTTGCTGCTTATAAGCCAACAAAATTCTCCCCGTAAAATTTGGCTTTTGGTCAGGAGCCAGAATAATTCCATCTTAAAATGTTTTAAATGTGCAATGATTATTAATCTACTTCAATGCACATAGATGGATATACAAAGAAAATTGATGATTTGATGAGGAGGAGAAAAATAAGCAGATTGGGTAAAGATTTACTAGAATGAATTATCATTGGCTCATATTGATCATCGTACAAGGAATTGTGCACTAAAAGTTCAAAATGATAATTCAATTTCAGAGTTTAGTTAATCGAATGCTAGAAGCATTTACTGACCTAAAGAAAGTGACAAAGTCACATATCCCAACTGCAAATGCTCCTATATGAATTGTTATAAAGCACTCCTGAAGCGTTGCAGGTCCATCGGTTTTAAAAGATAAAAAATCCTTAAAAGAGAAAAGGAGTAATAAAATATAGATGATCAAGTCGAAGATAAGTAAGAAAAGCTCCAGAAGAGCCATCTCCTGAAGAGATGTTATCTCCAGAAGAGATATTACAAGAAGAGTGTATTGTGGTCTAAAAAGAGACCCAGGTACCTAATATATATGAATATAATGAGATCTCAATAAATTATGAATGAAATCCGATGGGGCCGAAAAATAAAGTCGACATTGATGATATTTATGTTTATAAGATAGCATATGTTGTAATGATGATAATGAGGATCATGAGTCATACTATATTAGTGTGTGCCAGAAGCACATATTCCTGAAGAACATAAGGCGCTAGAATAAGTCCCTGAAGGACTCAAGATGCTAGGAGCATCAAATTCTCGAGAATAATTAATTAAGTGAATTCATATGTAGCATGAAGCATTTATCGTGCATGTGATATTATTATCTGAATAAATATTTATGCACATGTATATTTATGATTTTACTTGAAAGATTTAGATCTTGCAGGTATACAATGAATACTTGATGATAGAAAGACAATGAAGCAATGAGGTCATCAGGGGGAGCAAGTCTGATGTAATCAAGAGGGGGAGACGATACACGCTGTACTCTTTTTCCCTTATCTAGGTTTTGTCCCACTGGGTTTTCCTAGAAAGGTTCTTAATGAGGCAAAACTCAACAGTGTATCAATGAATGTTGTACTTTTTTCTTTGGCTAGGTTTTTATCCCACTGGGTTTTTCCTAGTTAAAGTTTTTAACGAGGCACATTCATAAATGGACATCCAAGGGGGAGTGTTATGAATATTCTTATTATGTGGATGTCCATTGACCCATAATCTCCAAATACAGGATGACATGGTATATACGCATAGTAATCTACTATTTGCATCCTTCTATAAATAGAGGTCTCCTGTAACTATTCATTACACTTGAATGAGAATCCATTTCATCTCTCTAGAATTTCCTCATACTTCTCTCTAGAATTCCTTCAGTTTTATAACAAAAAGCTTATTAAGTTTCAAACAGAATAGAAGGTGTTGCATGGAAGACTTAGAGGTGGATTGATGGCTATGATGAAGACATGAAAGACATTTTGCTCATTTAATTAGGATACGTTTTCTAAGTTTGTATGTAAAAAGACCGTGAATGAAAACTTTGTGGGGCTTAATGCTTTACTTTTTGGCATGTTCGAGTTGAAGTTGCCACATGCAGCTGATATTTGTATTATTTTGAGAATTCTTTTTTAGCTGGATTATAGATGACATTTTTGCTAGATTAACATCAATCTAGCTTCCTTTCTCCTAGTTTTTAGATTAAAGTTTAAACGGCAAGAGGTTTAACAAGAAGCACACTGCCAAAGTAATAGTAGGCTAAAACATGATTATGAAAAAACCAAACATATTTCCCTTGAATCGTATGAAAATTTCTAGCTTCCTGTATTATTTGAAATTTGATTATTAAGTTTTATTTTTGTAAAAATTAGATCAAAGGTTGAATACTAAAATCATTAAACGCCAATGAGGTATGGCTTCTTCTTTTTTTTTTTGGGTCAGAGGGTATATAGCTAATTCTTTTTTTGTGTTATCTTAAGAATTGTACAATTATTGATATTTTGTCTCAACGTTGCCTGAAATAATGAAGGGAGGGAGGGCATTGTAGTACAATTTTCCTCTGTACAATTTTTGCGTGACGGAACCGGTTGAGAGATGATAAAGCATGTCTATTATTCCTCCCCCCACTCGCCGATACACATATATATATGACAGCCGGCATATTTCAGATTCAGTTTCAGCAAGTTTCAGCGAAGGCTCATGGCTTTAATGATGCTGCGATACTGCGTCGTTTTATGGTAAGGCAGAAAAGGTTATCTGCCTAAAAGGCAGATATATTATTCCATATATATATATATATATTGAAAATAATAATAATAATATTATATATTTAGTATTTAATTCATTTGATAAATTAAATAGCTAAAATAAACTGAGATATCATATATCTAATTTAATTTGAATTGAGATATAGTATCTTAGATTTAATTAAATAGATATGTATCATATCTAAGATTTAATTTTCGAATAGAGATATAATATATCTGATTTAATTTGAATTGAGATATAGTATCTCATATTTAATTAAATAGATGGATATCATATCTCAGATTTAATTTATAAAGATAAATTAAATCAGCTGGCTTTTAATTTGGATTAAATAAATAGATTAGATTAAATCTATTAGATAGATTTAATTAATATATTATTTTAATCAAAATTCAAATTCAAATTTCAAAATTAATAAGGATTAATTTTGAATATAATACATCTTTCGGGTTTTGAAAAACCTACAAGACTTTTTGTCAGGCATTAGAAAAGCTGCAAGAAACCCTAGAAAGAAAATAGAGAGATGAAAGAATACTAAATGCGCTAGCACACTGCCATCAATGTTGGAGGCCGTTCGTGTGGATACCGGTAGAAGGAGTTGATTCACAGAGTCAGCTCTTGTTGATCAAGTCAGTAGCCCACCAGATCAAATTGAAATAGACGCTTTTTAATTCACATAGGTATGGTTCTTTTTCTAACTTAATTTAAACATCGTTGGTAGATTATCCGATGGAATTTGTAAGTTTTAACTCCACTATGTGTACGGATCCCAACAATGGTATCAGATCAACTGTCCTCTCTCGGATGGGATTGGCAGTGAGAGCCAATGAGGCCTCCATCATCACACACAAGATTGCCCCAAGGACTTTACGTAGAGAGGACCTTATCTTTACGTAGAGAGGACCTTATGTGACCCATAGCCCACAAACCATAATCACATTTTTTAGCCTGATGCCCTTATACCATGTGGACAATTAGAGAAAAATATAATTCTCATATATAAAATGTTGACATACAATCACCTATTTATATACAAAGAAGAGAGACATGATAATAAAGGCTAATAAAACCTAATAATTAATGATGCTTAGCTAATAACTACTAATAAAGAGAGAATATTTACACTAAATACAAAATATTCCCACAAAAATGTTAACATATTTTTAAAATAAATTGTTACATACAAATGAGAAAATATAAACCATTTCAAATCCAAATTTTTAAAAGATGCAGACCAACTACATAGATTTCCTTCTTTTTTTTTTGAAAAAAAAAACATGATGAAAATAAAATCAGAATTACTTCCAACAAGAGAAAAATATTCCTGCCAAGAAAAAATAGAACAAAAAATATATCATTAATTTATGATTATAACCCACAAACCAACCTGTTTACATTACATAATCAAATCAAAACAAGGAACATAAAAAAAGATGTTTTATTTGCCAACGAACATAAAAAAGATGTTGACTATGATTATGAAATATGAATACAGCTTTATGAACAAAATAATCATCCATTAATTTTATCCTATCTTGCTTCCGCATCCAGAATACGATCACACAAGCAACTATCAAAGCCCTGTACATCCCCATCATTTTCTCTTTATATCTTCTTCATTCACAATCCTAACACCAAGCTCGTGTTATGTATGTACCAGTGGCAATTCTTTTTCACCTACCAGCACTACCTTCTACCATTGGCAACTTTCTTTTTAGTGGCTGAAGCCAAAAGATCCTCCTTAAGAGGACCAGAATGATTCCTCAAACGAGCAGGGGAAGAATCTGTGAATGATAATCGCTTCTTCACATTGGAGGATCCTTTCTCTGATGTCCCATTTTTATCTGCACTCAGTGATGAACTCTCCATTCTGGATTTGGTCTTAGCTGATTTAGTAGGAACCGTGCAAGTTGAGATTGCAGATGAGCTTCTGAAGCTCTCATCATCTCTGAATGATGATCCTGAAATAGTATGTCTCCGGTACTGTTGTGACTGAGAGCTAGTTGCACTCCTCAAGTCATCATCACGGCCCCAAGAAGATGACTTTGGGCTTGGTGCTCTTACTTTGGTAGAAGTAGATGAGACAGGTGGGACCTTTTGAGGTGGGGTTGAACGAGACCGGTGACTCGGGGGCCGGCTTAATTTTTGGCCAGCCGGAGAAGGCTTGCTATTGTGATGAATAGGACCGCGAGAAGTATACAGTTTAGTAATTTCTCCAACAGACATGGGTTGGTTTGCCATGCTTTTTGCATATGCATGCTGGCTGGGAACCATACCACTTTGGGTATCCTGACCTGGCTGTGCTACTACCCATCGGTCTAGCCAACTCCAGCCCCAGTGTGGGTTGTTTGGATCCATGAATGTCGTGGGACTTGCAGGTTTCGAAGAGTTCCTCCACTTTTGCTGGTAAGAAAACATTTAGATTGAAATCGTTAATAAAATCAAGAAAGTAATATCGAACCTATCAGCATGGAGAAATCTACAGAGACACAGACCAATAGTATATGAAGTTCAATACTATTTTCATAAGCGTTGAGGCTTCCAATTAAAAAACCAGGGTCATGTGTAATGCCTTCGATAAATTGTGTGCAAGCACTTGTGTTTGATTAGTCAAATCGGGAACATTATAGGACACCTTCAAACCATCCAGGTCTTGATTGTAAAAAAATAAAATTTTGACCACAAACCAACAATTGAATTTCTATAGTCCAATGACTATTTCCTACATATTAACAAGCACCAGAGTAAAACCCAGCCCTTAAAAGGAATTTCATGAGATAATGATGCAAATTAATATTAATACTTCAGGTGAAACTCATTGTAAGTTGTATAGAACACTACCCGTACTAGCATCAATTTCTATATTTGCATAAAAATCACTGAAAGAAGTTCATTATCTCATCTGAATTTTTGTTCTGAAACTCAATAAAACTATAAAAAATAAGACTATAAAATTGTAACTAAATAGATAAACATTTTTGAAACCTGATGATTTTGCTTGATTCGGTATGTTTATTCCTCTGTTTCACTATAATCCCAAATGCAATAACAAAAGAAGAGAACATCCTGGTACCTGATGTGAAAATGAATAGGCCAGAGCTCTCTCTCTTCGAACCGCAGCTTCTTGCCTTTTAGCCTGTCTTGCTTCCATTTGCTCCTTTGATTGCGCTGTATCATCCCAGTCTTCAACAGTCTGCTAAAAAATTACTTTGCCCCTTTAATTTTCAATTTTTTTGGCCAATTGCAACTTTAGTTCAACTGAAGTACCTTCACATTTTTAATATTTTTCAAATGGAAGGTGATTTAAGAAAATTCAACTGTTCGACAAATAATGACTAATCCAAGAAATAACAAGGTAAATATTATTCTGAGCTCAAACGCAAATTCATTCACAAGTAATGAAACAGAAGCATTGATACAAGACACATTCTAAGCCATATCACAATGAAAGTTCACGATATAGCACACATTGCACCAAAGCCAGCATTTCAAAAACAAAAAATAAAGACTTCTTACAGCAGCTTGCAACTTCTGAAGTTCTTTCACATGTTTCTGCGGCAGCTGCCACTGAAGAGCTTGATTCTCCTCTGACATTCTAGTCCTCCTCTCATGGACCTGAGACTGCAATCTAGTGAAGGTTTGCATGCAGTGTAAAGTAGATGCTGCTTGTCGTTTAACAGATTTCCCCTGAATCAATCTCTTCAACCTCACTAAACCTTTCAGGGCACGTAATGCTCTTCTTGCCTAAAAAGCCCCGAAACAAGAACTGTTATAAGCACAACGACTCAAAGCCATTGCATCATTGCTACAATTCATTAATTAGTTCACTTCATCATATAAAGAAGAAAGGCTTTCGAAATGCTTACAGCATTGTACATGGTCCAATTAAATTAATAAGAATTAATACAGGAAATTCAAAAGCTTACCAACATTGGTACAGCAAGCTGCATGTTGTTAAACGTCATACAAAACATATTTCATTATCCTATAAATCTTCCCTTTAAAAAGGGTATTGATATGTAAAGATAACAAAAGGTTAAGAGTTAGTTAGGGATTATTAGGAAATATATCTATTAGAAAGTTAGTTAGTTAGTTTAAAATTAGTTTGGTCCTTAAGTCACTCTAGACTATAAATAAGGGCTTAATCCTATTGTAAAGCAGATTATGATTGATGATGACTGATTTCTCTCTGTCTCTTCTCCTATTTTTGTCTATAATGTCTCTCTTCTACCTCTATTTCTCAAATCTATTGCAATAACCAAACAATGGTATCAGAGCGGTCCATCCTTCTCTCTCCCACTACGATTTCGAATGAGAAAAACAAGAAGAAAGGAATCTCCCAGCATGACTTCTACATTGTTATCTCTATTTCAGTCAAGAAACTTTGAACAACGTCGCCAACAAACAAAGAGGCGACTTCAGCTATGGCACCTTTGACAAGAGGTGTCAATAGCAGATTTTAATTATGCATTTGATTCCCTCTCAAACAATCTAGATATGCCAAAAGATTATCTCGTTGAGACATATGTTGGTGGGCTGAAAGAAGAGATTGCTAACTCAGTCAGATCGTTTAGCCCAGTAACCGTGTATCAAGCCTATTAGGAAGAACAGAGGAGACATTCTTGCGATGGCGAGACGAGAGGGCAAGAAAAGCTTTAAAAGATTAAGAAGGTAAAGGTCTTAAATCCTCTATTCTTGAGGAAGAAACAGAGACCGATGATGCTGCTCAAATCACGACAGATGTGTCACTAGTGAAAGAGGACTGCCAGGGTGATTTAGCGGACTGCAGTTCGCCTTACGACTTGAAGACTCTGAGCATGCCAAAGTTGAGCGCGATGGAGTCTGGGACTGAAATGCAAACAAAGAAGGCAAGAAAAGAATTGGAAGATCAAGAAAAAAGTGGGTCTTGTTCGACCATTACCAAAGAAGGCCCGGTCGACCACACAGCAGGGGACAGAGTTCATGAAGATGAATTATAGTATGGGTGAGCTTTCCATGCACAGACTTGTAGGTGATTTTCGCAAACCAGAATCATGGACAAATTTGAAAATCCCATTTGGAGAAAATGGGTTTTCGAACTTCGACTTCAATGAGCATTTTCAGGAGAAATAGCTCAAGGAACCTTCAGTTTCAGCGCCGTCGACGATTACTTCTTCTCTCTCAACGCCAGTTCGCATTCTGCCTTCAAGTTCAAGTTCTTCACCGGCTGTCTTCTTTCCTTTCCCGCCATCGAGTCCTCTTCCTTCTTCTCCGTAAGTGATGGTTCGGGAGACTTCATCACATGTTGCCGCTGTTCCGTTGTCACTGTCCTTGCAAGTCGCGAGAGAGAGTTGCAAGTCAGCGACAAAGACGAACGCAATAGTTGAGTTGCAAGATTTACTGTGTAGTCGAGGCTCAAGGGAAACGATATGTGAAAGAGTTGTGTGGCAATTGGTGATAATTTCAGAATCCATGGTTCTTGATGTGGATTGCGCGTGGAAGAATAAAGTAGAGTTTGAAAAGTTAAATCTGTTTACCACCATCTCTGATTGTCAGAGATATTTTGATATTTTCATGACCCACTGGATTTTCTAATATCGGACGAGTTCATAGGCTTCCCAAGTTCATTGCAGCCGTGGATAAATTCAGCCAAGCCTGTATACATGTATATTCACTAGTCTTTTCATGTTAAACCTGTACGAGAACTCATCTACAAATATGGTTCAAGGGAAAAATGATTGTAATGCTCTATGGAAGGTTTTGCTCTCTTAGAGGGAAAGACAAGAAAATGCCTAAAGGGTGAAGTATGCAGCAGAATTAAACACAATCCGAAGGAAAAAGCTTTTGCTCCCCAGATTCCAAGTCAAAGACCTTCACTAGTTAGCAGCATTTTTCAGAAGTTTTCTGGCTCAGTTTTTGTAAATCTTTGAAATTGACTTTTGTTGTTCAACATCCTTGAGGGCAAGGATGTTTTGAGGAGGGGGTATTGATATGTAAAAATAATAAAAGGTTAAAGTTAGTTAGGGGTTGTTAGGAAATATATCTGTTAGAAAGTTAGTTAGTTAGTTTAGGATTAGCTTGATCCTCAAGTCACTCTAGACCATAAATAAGGGCCTAATCCCTATCGTAAGGAAGATTATGATTGATGATGGAATATCAGTGTTTTCTGATTTCTCAGTGTCTCTTATCCTATTTATGTCTATCCTATATCTCTTCTACCTCTATTTCTCAAGTCTATTGCGATAACCAGACGACAGGAATCCATGATATAATCTGCTAACAGAGTTTAACATACACACAATGACAAGAAAAGCACATCTTTGCCGGAATAACAAACTTAAATAGCAAAACAAGTTCATACCAAATATCCTCGAAATGCCGTCTGGATTTTGGTAGCTGCCATGTCTTCCTTCGACTTTCCACGGAAACGGGAAACACTAGTAAGACGAACAACTGCTGCAGCAGCCTGAGCAGCAGCAACGGCAGCCTCTGCTGCAGCAGCAGTGGCAAGAGCAAGAGAATAAGCATACTTGCTCTGCTCATTCTCTGTTCCATTTAATTTAGTATCTTCTATGGATGGAAAAGCAGGAGGAACAGCAAATTTTGCTCCTTCACTTGGCAAAGCTGCTTCCAAGCCCTTTTGATTGTCATAACCTACTTCATTTGACTTCAGCTTTTTGTCCTTTTATTTCCAACACCAAAAAGGAAAAATAAAAGGTAGTCGAATTAGAATCTGTCTTGGCAACTGACAGCAACGTAAAATATATGTTATTCTATTGCCAAAGCATATATGAATTTATTATATATATTTTCAAACCTGATCTTTCTTGGAACGAGGAATGAGAACTTTCCTCACTGAAGAAAACCAACTCCCTTTCCTCCCCATGTCCTGGTCACTTACCCTGAAATAAATGGGGAAAAAAAAATCAAATTAAATTTGGAAGCCAAACCAAATAATGAATTTTATATAACTTTAAATCCTCATGCTTCCATAAGTGCACAAAAAATAGAATCTTCAAATGGTAACTTCAGATTTTGAAACCAAGCATAGGATCAATAAATAACAATCCTATAGAAAGGAGAACTAGAAACAGAATCCTGCTGCCCAGCAGAGAAAGACAGGACTTTCCACCAATTTTTTAGTGCAAAAACAAAGAAGCAATAGTGGAAAATGTCCTTGAAAGTTAATTTATGCGTGTAAGAATGCCCAATTTCAACAGAAATTAACTGTCCTGTGAATAAGATGAATGAAACAGCAAGTGATAAGAATCCGCCGGCCCATGAAAGAAAAGGTCAAAAAACAAGATTTCCCGCCAGTTTATCAACGTAATGAACAAAATGATGGCAAAGAACCCAGGAAAAAAAATCTCATATATTAATTTATCAGTGAAATGAACGCTAAATATCAACATTAACAGTCCTCTGAGTAGGACTGACCAAAAACTGAAACTAACAAGAACCGCGAAAGAAAACAAGTCATATGAGGCTTCCCGCCAATTTATCAATTTAATGAACAAACGAGGATAGAAAACCTAGAAAATATAGAAGTCCTATGACGAAATTTATCGGTGTGATGAACGACTGATTTCATCATGAACGAACAGAAACAGAAAATGCAAAGAAAGCTCCTCCTATAATTATAGGAAGAGAACAAAGGGGGGCTTCCCGCGAATTTACCAGAGTAATGAACAAATGGCAGACAGCTAAAGATAATAATGACCAAAAGAACAAAAAAAAAAACAAATCCAGAAAGTCCATCTACAAGACAAAGTTACAAGATAAGAAACAAATGCATCAGAAAGAGGCCGAAATGAGGAGAGAAATTTCGCAATACCTTCGAAGAAAAAAAACCAAAATCTGTGGAAATCTATACCTTTCTTCCTCTCGCCGGAATAAGAACGAAAGGCGAATCCGGAGAGGAAGACCGGACGTGCCGGCGAAGAGAAAGGAAGAAGGAGAAGTAAGAGGAAGGAGGAGATTCTGAGGAATGAAACTTTTCAACTCTTCAAGGGAAGAATTTATTAATTTATTAATTTATTTATATTTAACATTTTCAGCATGAGAAAAGTGGCTCCTATTTTTAAGCAACGATAACAATTAATCACGACAGCGAACAATCCAAACTGTCTGGGCTGTCTCTCTCTAGGATTTGGGTTTTGCTTTTTCCAACAGGTTTAACAGATAAGCTAGCAGTCTAGTATTTTGTTTAAAACAACTTGGTAATTTTTTGTCTAATTATTTTGCTTACAAGTTTAACAGATGTCTAAAAGTAGAAATAAGTTTCCAAAAAAATAAAATTTTTGTTAATTTTTTTATTTACAAGTAAGACAGTTCTTCTAGTTATTAATTAAATGTTCTACTTTAAGTATATATTATTATTTAAGTAAATGTTAAAATATTTATTTTAGCTTGAAACTTTAATTTATTAGAAATTGATTAATACATTTGGAAGTTGGAATATTTGATGATAAAATCATGGATGGTGTCGTTTGCCAATGACATCTAAAGTTCTAACCAGTGCATGCACCATATTAACCTCCTCATAATTTTTTTTTTTAAAGTAATTCATTATTCATTATATCCTAGAATAGTATATTAGATTTAGGGAATTATGTAATCTACGGATGAGTTTATAGTTACACGATCTGAATCCTGAATAAATTGGTCAAACTTGTAAGTTTAAATAATATTGTGATAATTAGGTTCAAAAAAAAATATTGTGATAGACTGTAAATTCAAATAATGATTTTGAATCGTAAACTTATAAGAGTTTATTTTTATTAATAAATACTCTTCTATTTATAAAATCCTAATAATTGAATTATGCGGTTCAAAAAAGTGATTATAGTTACTTAAAACCAATAAATATATTTGAAAATAATTTTTTTAAGTGTGCCCTTATTTATAAATGGGTAAGAAAGAAAGAAAAATAGAGTGAACATAAGTATTATCAATAAATGTGTGTGTGTGAGAAATTAACGAGGGACATGAATGAAAAAACTCATTAAATGTTGAACTAACACTGGTTGAGTTTTTATAAAAAGAACGGGAGGGAGCAAGTGTTAAAAGTACATAATTAAATATGAAAATAAAAATAATTGTATTTAAATATAAAAATTAAATTTATATCCACCAACATTAATAATTTATTATGCTTAACAAATAAATTTCTATGAATTTTATATGTAAAAATATCAAATATGATCAAATTGAAAAAGTTAGCATGAGTTTAAGAGTGGGTTAATAAAATTTTATAAGGTAAAAGCATAAAAACCAGTGGTGGATCTAGCTTTTGGCCAGCTAAGGCCCCCAAGTTGAACTTCTAAAATTTGTTAACATATATATGTATTTATTATATGATATTTTATTTGGCCAATAATTTGGCCCCGGCTAATTTTTTAATATTCCCTATAAGGATAATATTTGATTCATTACTTATTGGGCTATAAGAAAAAAGTAAAATTCTTGTTTGAAATAACTACTGAAAAGGTTAGTATCATCTTATATCTTGTTTTAATTTATAATTGTCAATTATTATTTATTTTTATTTTCAATGTGATACTATTTAGTAAATACTCCCTTTAGTTCTTATTATAAAGCACCAACTAACAATTCTCACAAGTTAATAAAACAGTTAAAGTCATTAAATCTGTCCTAAAATTTAAATAATTTTCAATATTATTCATACTAATTACACTAAATCTAATACATATTATTTATTACTCTCACTCAATATTATACATGAAAAAAATATTTAATACTTTTTGAAAACAGGCAAATGCCTTATGAAAAGGACTAAATACACTTGTTAGTTGTTATCTTATAATAAGAACCAAATGGAGTAGTTCAATAGATTTATTTTTTTGGCTAAAATTTTTTTTTGGTTCCACCATTGGTAAAAACAATAAACCCAATGTGTGAACTTGTGAATTCAACTGAATTTATAGCTTGCATGAGTGTAAAAGCGAGTTGACATGATTTTGTAAGCTGAAAACATGAAAATGGTAAGCTTGAAAAGTCAATTTACAAGTTTAACAATTATGATCCTAAAAATTCATGTTTTATTAAGGAGGTTGCGTTTAGTAAAAGGGACTAGTGCGTGAGACATCTCAAATTTTATTTTTAGGATTTAAGCAACATGAGTTTGGTATTTATTAATTAGCTTGAGATTTTGACTAAATTAAATTTGTTGTTTGAAGTATGGAAACATAGAATTGAGAAATCCTAATCATTATGAGTCTTCGTCACATTTTTAAGATATCATTTTTTTTTATGAAAAAAATGAAAATGAATGTAAATATTTAATATTGATTTCAATTTTATAGAATTATTTCTTGATAAATGAGAATTATCATATAATTTTATAATAGAGAGAATTGACTCAAAATATAATTAACTTTTATAGATATGAGTATTTAAAATATTTTTATAAATTAACGTATTAGAATTATTTACACTTTTAGAGTTTCATTTAGACAAATTCATAAATTTAACTTAATCTTTTGGATTTTCTTGGAAAGTCTAAAGAGGAAGATATGAGAGCAAGTTAATTTTTTTTAGTAAAAAAAGAAAGAAATAGCTTCATGTTATAGAACTTGTCAAAATATATGATAAGAGATTAGGGGTAAGAGAATAGAGGATTCAAGAGAAAATAGACACTCTTCTCATTCAATTTTTCACATGATTATAATGCTCTTTATTTATAGGCATCCAAGAGTCACATAACAAAGTTTACCTACCAAGAGCCACAAGGATCACTAACCAAGAGTCATCTACCAAGGTCATAAGGTTTACTAACCAAGAGTCACAAGGATAATTAACCAAGAGTCACCTACCAAAGGTGATAAGTTTTACCAACCAAGAGTCACAAAGGATGACAACCAAGAGTCAATAAACATCCACGTAATTAAGATATTCATAACACTTCATTAATAGTATGGGCTACAGCCCATTGTTGCAGCACAAGCAGAGACAATTCTCAAATGCCTTCCCTCGACGCACAACATTTCATATAATAGTTTTTCTTGTTTTTATTATAAGACACCAATTAAGAATTTTTACAAACTAATAAAAATAGCTAAAGTCATTAAATTTATCTAAAATATAGTTAATTTTTTAATATTACCCCAAATATTTGCTCCAAACTCTAATATCATATTAATTATTATTCTTACACACTATCCTTATTAATTATGGGCATACATGAAAAAATATATATAATGCTCATTGAAAACAAGCAAGTACACTTGTTACTAAAAAGAATCAAATACACTTGTTAATTGATGACTTATTATAAAGACCAGAGGGAGTATATTATAGGGAAAATCTCAAGATAATACCACTTGAATTTCAAAATCTTAAATAGGTGATTTCCTTACAAAGCAAATTGTCAATTGATTTACTGCTTTTGTTAATCCAATTATTGTTGTAAAATTTTGAAGTTCAAGTAGCATTTTTCTGTCATTTTAGTTATATTATACTCCTTCTAGTCCTAAATATAAGATAAAATTGAATTTTTAAGAGAGATTAAGGAAGCTAATTAAATTATTTGGAGTATTTTTATTTTTATTCTCCAAACTAATTAGTTTGACTAATAAACTTATATATTATTTAATGATACAAAACATATGATATGATTAAGTAATTTATTTAGCCTTTTAATGTCCAAAAAATTATCAACTTTGTTTTATATTTAGGACGGAGGGAATATATATACATTCCCTTTTACTTGGCTACATTGCTTCTGCTCGCGACGCACAAGTGAGAGAGAGAGAGAGAACGATCTAATTGAAGCTTATAAAAGCTTAGGGTAAGTAATCTTGCTTCATCCTCTCATCTTATCTTAGTTTTTTGGACTACTCCCTTCAGTTTTAAATGTAGAACATAGTTGACTATTTTTTAAGAGATTAAAAAAGTTAAATAAGTTACTTAACCATATTATATGTTGTGTGTCATTAGATTATAATCTATTTATAAATCAAATGAAACAATTTAGAGAAAAAATGATAAATATAAATATGTTTTAAAGTAATTTAATTAGCTTTCTTAATATCTTTATAAAAAATTAACTATATCTTATATTTAAGATCAGATGAAGTATTTTTTTTTTTAATGGTGGAAAACTTAGTATTGTTAGATTTTGAAATTTTGGGGCTTGTAAGTGATTGTTTTGCTTTTAATAGAGTTAGTGAGGTTAGAATAATAGTCATATGGTTTAGATTGGTGCTTGAATGGTTGATTTGAGGAAACTAGAGTTAGGGTTTGATTGAAAATTTTGTGATTTACAACATCAAGGCTTTTAAATTCAAATTTCATGACATGTTTTAGCTTATTGGGGTCTATATTGATAATTGAATGGATTAATTTTGAGGTTTATGATAAAATGTAAATATTGAAAATTTTGGTTGAAACTTTAAGCATTGGGAATTTGGTGTTTTAGAAAAAATTGAAGAGATAGTTATAGTTTAATGATTCTATGATAAGTAACATATAGTTAATGGAAGGAGGAAATGAAATTGAAAAAATGATTATGAGAAATAGTTATTTATATGATTTTTCTTAAAGATTTAAAGTGGGAAAATTTTTGGGATTTGAGGATGAATGGAGGAGAGTATTATTATTATCAATAATTTTAATAGGTGAAATAAATTTATTAGATTATGGAAATATTGTTGGGATAGTGAAATTGAGTTATGGTAGTAAATTGAGTTATGGTAGTAAATTGAGAATTTTAAAAATTTATGTTAAAGCAAACAATGTAAAGGAGAGTATTATTATCAATATTAATTACATATTGTAATGAATACGTACTTTGAAATGTTTATTGAAATTGAAAAAGTTATCATGATGTTGATGAATATTTTGATAGAAATTGGCCTGTGGAACCTTATGTATATGTATAATAAGTTGAGAATTGAGATATTATGACATGCATATAAAAAATAATTTGAATTGAATGATGTGAAAATCAAAATCTTGTTAAATTCATGTTGAGTTATTTATTATTCTTATTGTGATGGTTGGATTATGATGAAATTGAGTAGTTTGTTATATCACATGGTATAGCCTTCATTGTACACGATAGTTGGCTTTTTATGGTCTCTACTGGTTTGATAAGGGACAATCCAACCAATTCAATGAGTGTTCCACCGATTTAATGAGGGACTATCACACCGATTCAACGAAGCTGTGACACCACATTAGTTCAATAAAGAGAAAAGACCTATGGTTTGGGCATATGCTCCATAGATTTCGGCCGGTACTCATCACATGACCAATGAGTTTTTGAGTGGCTAGTGACATGAATAGTAACTTAGCCCATGCGTTTAGTCGATGGAATTAAGTTGATTTGGTTGGATTGATGGAAGGAAACTTGATAATTGTGATATAAAATGTGCAATACGAAATTCGTAATTTTTGAAATTGTGATATGGAATTTGTGATGTTGAGTTTGTGAGATGAAAATTGTGATGCGAAATTTGTGACAAAAAGACTGTGATACAAGATTTGTGAAATAGACTTTGTAATATGGAGCTTGCAATATAGAATTTTGTGAATTATATCACTAATATTTTGTTTTATAAATTGTTTCACTTGACACCTCACAAGTATATATTAATATGTGTAATGAGTTGGAAAACTGGTTACAAAGGCTTTTGTCTCACATCAATGATTTAACATTTTTCAGGTAAAAATTCTTTTGCTAATCAATTGGAGAAGGCTCTAGAGGCATAATTTTTGTGATAATCTTTGTAAAGCCTCATCCTTTTATTTATGTTATGAATTGCTATTATAGGGCTCTTGTTGCATACTTTGATGTGATATTAAGGTTTGAGTTATACTTTTTTATATTGTGGATAGGTAATTCAAGTGGATATTTGAACAAAAATTTGTTTAAATGTTTTGATAATTGAGTTTGCTATTGAGATTGTAGCCGATTGATTATATTATGGACTTCGAGAAGTCCGAGGCCTAAGTGTATTAAGTAATTTTGGTTTAGTTTGTGAAACGATGAGAAGAGTTTTATTATCCATAATAAATTTTAAATGACAAGTTCACTATTTTTTATCTTAGATAGGTTTTTGCAGTGATTTAATTCCTTTATTACCATGATAATATTTTTAAATAGTTAGTTGAATTTTTTGTCTACTATAGTTAACTTTTGAAAAATGAGATGTAATATTTTGTTTTAAAATTTTTTCTTTGACGCCATAGTATTGCTTATTTTCAGAAGATTTGATTTAATATATGGAAAATTGAGTTTTAAGAAAGAGATTTTACAATTAGTCCTTTCATTACATGGTGAACTAGGTTCATATCCCCACTAGTAGAGGTGCTTACATTTAGTACCTTAAATACAATTGCCTCTCATAAGAAGATACATATGCTTAGTTAAAAAAAGAAAAACTCGTGTTTTATCATAAGTCCACTTATAAAAGAAATTTTTTATGCTAACTATAAGTCTACTTGGTGTGTGTTTGGTTTCATAGGGATTTTAAAAGTGAAGTTGTCAAACATTCATAGAAAATTTAAAATAGTTTTTAATCCTTAAACTAGGTTATGGGATAAACCACCCAAACACTTTCAAATTTTATAGAACCATGGTTTCAACTGAAAACTATAGTTTGAAGGTTTAAAACTATGGTTTTTCAAAAGCTATTCTTTTACTTTTTCAGAAGCTATTCTTCAAAATCTATTATCTCAAATAACTTTTTTCACTTTTTTTTTTCTAAAAGCTATTTTCAATCTAAAAGCTATTTTCAAAAGGCTAATCCAAACTCATTAATGATTTTTTTCAATTTTACCTTTATTTAATTCTCGTTGGAAAGATAGAAAATAGAGAAAAATGTGAGAATGATTTGTAAATGTAGAGAGAAGAAATGAAGACTTGTAAAATTTAATCAATTATATCTGGTTTGAGTTGATGTTAGAAACACATGTTTACGCAAGTTGAGATAAAACTCTTCACATGAACTTACTTTGTATATCGTAAATTATATTGGAAAAATAGTTTTTACCGTTAATTCAAATAGTCAAACATATTTAATAACCGAACCAACAAGACACATAGACTTTAGCCTCGCTTTTGCTCATATCGTAAATGAAGGAGCTATTTTGTAAGTGAATTTTAGTTCTGAATGTAGGATTTTTTTTTTTGTTTATTTTATCTTTTATATTTATTATCTTTATCCAATCTAATTATAATTTTTTTTAGCCAACCTGATTATAAGATAATGTTACACACTTACACATAAAGTATTTACGGATAATTGCTATAATTAAAAAAAATTATTTAACTTTTTAATCTCCCTAAACTAAATAAGATCTTTCCGGATGAATGCATGTACATGTTGAAACAAAAATCTATGTCAAATGACTTGAAATCCATCCCTACAACGTTGATGCTAGATTTCCTCCTTTGTTGAGGGCCCCAACGAACCATCCAATGCGTATCTAGAAGAAGCAACATCATTTCATTAACATCAAAATCACGAGGATTCCCATGATTTGTTCTAAGTTAAGTTTGCTTGACACTAATACATTTTATAACCATATAAGCAATTACCAGCCATATTTCTGATTAATTTATGGATATGTAGAAAATAGAAATTATATTGATCATTGTAATTTCAAAGCTTTCATAATTCTGTCTCTATAATTTAGCCCCATGTAATTATATTGATTACATAGTTACTTTCACACTTAAAAAAAAGTTGGTATCGGACGTACTTTTAAAAAAACCACATATATATTTTTACACCTTAAAATATTAATAATTTCCTTTCAGGAAGAAAATGCCCTGATCTGAAGAACTTTTTTTTTTATAATAAAATTTTAGGAAATGGATTGGGTTCACTTACAATCCAAAGACAGAGTAAAATCCCCCTTCCGCTTAGGTGATACCAATGTTGGGTAGGACAAGCCGTCTATTACTCTCAGACGTTTACCTAAGCACTTAGGAGCTAGAATGCCTCCCCTAACGCCTTGATCAACTCGAGGATCGAACTCTCTCTCTTTGGTGAGAGTGTCCGACCCCTGTGCCAATTGAGCTCAAACACGAGAGGTGATCCGAAGAACATGATCCCACGAGCGCCCATCCCGTAGTTATTTTCTGTTCTGACCTTTGTATTTAATGGGCCAAAGCCCAATCAGGAGAATCACGTGGGCCCAAGCCAACTTAGCCCACCACCATTCGATCCAAAATTTACTATTTTAACCTTCGCGTTAGTTCCCTTCACTGACGACCGCCGTTCAGCAAAAATGCAGCCACCTGCCACCTCCCGCGCTCTCTTGCGAATCGGCGCTGTCTAAGCACATAACCTTGCTGCCTCACAGTTTTCGGTTTCTCTCTGAAGCTACCGTTCGTACTATTCATACTCCTATTCATTGGCGCCAACGAGGCAACGGCTTTGCTGACGGCTGCTTCTGCTCCTAGTCCTTCAGCTCTGTGTTTCCTCTGTTAGTCTTTCACTTCGGTTTTATTTTCCCTCCCTCACATGTTGTTGCAAAATGGGAAAGCTAGGGAAGAAAGCCAGGAAGTTCGCTAAAAAGAACTTACAGTCTGTTCAAAGAAATAAGAGGAAGACAAATTCTAAGTTCAAAAGGAAAGCTTCTAAAAGTAAGGATATATTATCTTGAGGCCATCTACAATTTCTTGTTTTGTTATATTCCAGGTTGACCACTTACTGTACAGTTTATTTTTTTGTCACAGTTATTCTCATGTGTCCCTTGGTGATTTCTTCTTTCATCACTATATAAAAGTTATGATTCTATGTTATGACAACATCGGAAATCTCTAATTTGCTTTTTTCTGTAATGTCCATCCTTATTGAACTTAATTTATTTGTTAGTGTTTATAATTTTTCCCTGTGCAAACAGATTATTGTGAGCGGTACAGCCTCTTGGGAAATTTTAACACTTTTAGTTAAAGGAGGGATTTTATGAAGTCTCTATGGTTGTGAGCTCCTGGTTTCTTTGATGAAGGGGGAGGAGCTCTCTTGTGCAGAGCTGTTTTAAGCTAATGATCTATTTCTTTCTTTCTTTTGTATGGGGAGGGGGATTTTCATTGTTTTGTTTATGTTGTTTTGGGACGACTTGCTCTCCTCTTTTAGTAGTGCAACATTTTATCATAATTTCAGACATTTTCATAATGCAAAATTTTAGGTGCGCTGAGAAAAAAACACAATTCATCTCTATATTTTCCTCTGATGAATGTATTAATACTCTCTAATTCTTTACTAAGCTTTCAATTTTTCTGTCAAATTTGATTGAAACAGGAAATAGTCAAGATATTGAGGAACATCAAGAAAAGGATTTGATAGAACAATCAAATGGAAGGTAAAAAGGTTTCCTACTTTCCTAACTGCATATATTTTATCACATATCCAATCTTACATGTATGTTTTTATTTGTATGCATATATTTATCTGTCTATGTTTCCTTTCTTTTCTTTTTCTTCAACCTCTTTTTTCCTTCTGAATTGAGTTTAGCAAGGTCTTTCTTCGAAAATAATTTTATGAGACGCTGAAAAAATTCTATTAATATGCATATTGGAACAAAAGAAAACGTCAATGTTAAATGAGCAGTGCATGCATCATTAGTTGCCTAAACATTCATGTTAAATCAGGAAAGTTAGAAGCCAGTAATGGTCAAGCGAATAGGGGATTACTGAATTGGTAGGGAAGGTTTTAAAAAAGTTTGGATAATGCTATCTGAATTACTATTAAACCATTACGGATGAACCTTGGACTAATTGCCGGTGATTCATTTGTTCTCAGAAACACTGGACGTGAAGAAAATGAAGATGCTTCCCTCAATGCCATATTTAGTGAAGATGATAGTGGAACGATAGGAGATGATTCAGACAGTGATGGATTTCTTCCTGAGGTTTGGATGATAATTTATAATCAAAACTCTTTTTAGCATTAACTTTTTAAAATTTATGCATTCTTGGCGTATTTGTGACCAGGACTCAAGCTTTGCACACAATACTGGAAATGAAAGCGAAAATGAAAATTTTATTGAGAGTAAGGAAATGCTTAGCTTTTGATTTTAGCATAAGTATGGTCTGACTGAGCTTTTTATCTAATTGGATCTTTATTGAATTTATTCTCAGACAGCACTGGTCGTAGTGCCTTATGTGTGCAGAACATAGATATCAATGCAGAACTTTTGAAGAAGACAAAAATGTTGAACAAAGTGAAAGAGAAGGTAATGCATTCTATATCATAACTATGCAGGTGCTTCTGAACAGGTTCGTTAATGAATAGAAATTGTGTACATGTGTTAGAAGATAAAAAGAGAGTAAACTCCTACTCTAACTAAAAGATATAACTTTTAGATTAAGATAACTTTATCCTAGAAATAAGGGCTAAGGTGTAAAAATACATATATGGTTTTTCCAAAAGTGCACCTAGCACTAAGTGTTTTTTTTCTTTTTTTTGTAGCAGTGACTATGTGGTTACAAAAATAGTCAATTGAATCCTATTCTCAACCTCGAGTCAGGAGTTGTTGCCCTAATGAAGATAAAAAGAGAGTAAACTCCTACTCTAACTAAAAGATATAACTTTTAGATTAAGATAACTTTATCCTAGAAATAAGGGTTAAGGTGCAAAAATACACATATGGTTTTTCTAAAAGTGCACCTAGCACTAAGTGCTTTTTTTTGGGTGCAACAGTGACTATGTGCTTACAAAAATAGTCAATCGAATCCTATTCTCAACCTCGAGTCAGGAGTTGTTGCCCCAATGTTAGTTCCTTCATACGGGCGAACAGTTGGTGCTGGTATGGGGCATATTTGAGTGCTTTGCCGCCAGCATCGCTCTTCTCTCCAAACAGAAGCACATGACTATTGCTTCATTTTTGTAACCACAATCATTTTTGCATTTAAAAAAAGCACTTGGTGTTGGACACTCTTGGAAAAGCCACATGTGTATTTTGGTATCTTAACCCTATAAATAACTAACGACAAATACTCCTTGTTAGGAATTAGTCATTATATGCTTATCATAATTCCCTCTTCTTGTTTCCCTCCCAAAATCTCTCCATGTTTCTTTCCCATTGTCTCCATGTTTTCCTCTATGCGTCTCCCTCTCCATTGTATATAAATAGGCCTCTACAAATGAATACAAGTAACATTATTTCTCATTCAGAGTTCACATGGTATCAGAGCTGAGTTCTCTTTCTGGTCACTGAGTTCACGTCTGTTCATGATTTTCTGGTGTGCTCTGTCTGAAGCTGAAATAGTGGGTGAGAGGAGAGATTTAGCGTTCTGCCATGGACTGTTTCTCGGTACACGCACCACACCACCGAATTACCCATCCTTAGATTGGCATTCGCCTGAAATCCGGTGACCATCCGATGGTTCTGTGACGGCGCGTGGACTACACGCGCTTCGCCGGCAGAAACTTCTGACAGCGCATGACGGCGCGTCAACAAGAGTTTAGTTCGGTGACTTCTTGATTTACCCTCTTCTCCTCATTTTCGGCTATGTCTTGAGTTTTTGATATTTTTCGGTGATGTTTGGAATTTTCCGGCGAGTATTTCCAGTTTCCGATGACATTTCCAGTTCGGGAGTCTGCATTTCTAATTTGGACACTTTATAGGACTTCCAGTTTGGACATTTCTTGATTGTTTGGTAGTCTTCATTTGACCTGATTGATCTATTTGTTATTAACCTCCGGTGAGGTGTTTTTGGTTGCTGCTTGTCTCTAGTGAAACATCTGGCGTATTGTTTGGTTGCTACTTTCTTTAGTTTTAAGATACTATTTGGGAGTTGTGATTTTTTGGTAAGACTTTCTGCTCACGGTTGGAACTTGTGATCTTTGGTGTCCATCGAGGGTTTATTGGATATTCTTCTTGGCTGGTGATCTTGCTTGGTGAGTTTGTTGTGGAACTTCACTTATTGGTGCAGAATAATGGCTTCTTTTGCTCTCACTACAGGTAATATCACTTCTAGTCTTGCTACTTCTTCCTCGAAGTGGATCATCGATTCCGGTGCTACTGATCATATGACAGGTAACCATCATTTGTTCTCCTCATATGCGTCGTATGCCAATCCCTCTAGCATACAAATTGCTAATGGTTCTTATTCTTGTGTTCTTGGCTCTAGCATTGCCAAACCTACCCCGTCTATTTCCTTATCCAATGTCCTTCATGTTCCTGACCTTGCATTTAATCTTTTATCTCCTAGCAAACTCACTCGACAATCAAACTGTTTCATCACTCTCTTTCCTAACCATTGTTTGATTTAGGATCTCACAACGAAGCGAGTTATTGGTAGGGGTTATGAATCTGGTGGTCATTACTTTCTTGAGGATCAAGTACCACATTCAGTTGCATGCTCTGGTGGTTTGTCCCCTTTTGATATTCATTGTCGTTTAGGTCATGTGTCTTTATCTTCTTTGAAGAAGATGTATCCTCAATTCCATCATTTGTCATCCTTAAAATGTGAATCTTGTCAATTTGCTAAACATCATCGTGTTCATTTGTCACCTCGCGTTAATAAACGAGCTGCGTCTCCTTTTGATTTAGTCCATTCTGATGTTTGGGGTCCATGTCCTATCGAGTCCAAGCTGGGTTTTAGGTACTTTGTTACTTTCGTTGATGATTTCTCTCGAACCACCTGGCTCTATTTAATGAAAAGTCGTTATGAGTTGTTTTCTCACTTTTGTAATTTCTGTGTTGAAATCAAAACTTAGTTTGGTGTCTTTGTAAAAACCTTACGAAGTGACAATGCTAGAGGATATTTTTCTGCCCAATTTCAAACCTATATGCTCCAGCATGGTATGCTTCATCAGTCCTCCTGTCCAGATACACTTGCTCAAAATGGTGTTGCAGAACGTAAGAATCGACACTTATTAGAAGTTGCTCGGGCTCTAATGTTTCAAATGAGTGTTCCCAAACCTTTTTGGGCTGATGCCGTGTCTACTGTGTGCTTCCTTATTAATCGTATGCCTTCTCTTATTCTTAATGGTGCTCCTCCATACACAATCTTGTTTCCGTCCAAACCCTTGTTTCCGATTGATCCTAAAATATTTGGTTGTGTTTGTTTTGTTCGTGATGTCTGTTCCACTGTTACCAAATTAGATCCTAAGTCTCTTAAGTGTGTCTTCCTTGGATATTCTAGGGTTAAGAAGGGTTATCGATGCTATTCTCCCACTCTTCGACGTTATCTTGTGTCTACAAATGTCACTTTCCATGAGTCGACCTCGTTCTTTCCTGTATCTACTGTCTCTATATCCCCTGTCTCTGCAGATGACACAACTGATAATCTTGATGATCTCTTGGTCTACCCGATTCAGTCATCATCTGTGCAAGCATCTGACCCGGTACCTGCTAAACCACCTATCTATAATGTTTATCAAAAACGCCCCAGGACAAGTAATGGAGTTGATCAGGTTCATGACCCACCAGTGCCAACTTCAGTGGTTGATCCGGAATTAGTTCCTTTCGCTCCTGCTTCTGATATTGATCAGGTTCATGACCCACTAGTGCCAGCTTCAGTGTTTGATTCGGAATTAGTTTCTTTGGCTCCTACTTCTGAACAAGCAATAGTGTCTAATATTCCTGATACTCTTGATACTTCTGCTTCTATCTCTGAACCCGACATAGTGTTTGATACTTCTGCTGATTTGCCTATTGCCTTACGCAAAGGTAAACGTACTTGCACCTATCCTATTTCTTCCTTTGTATCCTATAACCATTTGTCTTCTTCATCCTGTTCCTTTATAGCATCCTTAAACTCTCTCACCATTCCCACTACTCTCCAACAAGCCTTGACTCATCCCGGTTGGCGTGCCGCGATGGAAGAAGAAATGATGGCCCTTGATACGGCTGGTACCTGGAATCTTGTTGATTTGCCTCTTAGTAAGAAGGCTATCGGGTGTAAGTGGGTGTTCACAATCAAAACAAAAGCTGATGACACCTTGGAACATTTGAAAGCTTGACTGGTTGCCAAGATTTATGCTCAGACCTATGGTGTTGACTATTCAGAAACATTCTCTCTTGTGGCAAAACTATCCTCTATTCGCCTCTTCATTTCTATGGCAGCCAATTATGGTTGGGATCTTCATCAATTGGATGTTAAGAATGCATTCTTGAATGGTGATCTTCTTGAAGAAGTATACATGGAGCAACCACCTAGTTTTGTTGCTTAGGCGGAGCGTGGGAAGGTATGTCATCTTCAGAAGTCTTTATATGGCTTGAAGCAGAGCCCTAGGGCTTGGGTTGAGTTAAGAAGTTCGGTCTGAGTCAGAGTAAGTGTGACCATTCTGTGTTTTATCAGCAGACAGATGTTGGCATAATTCTGTTAGTGGTATATGTTGATGACATTGTCATTACGGGTAACAATGCTTCGGGAATCTCATCACTTAAAGCCTTTCTTAACTCTCATTTTCAAACAAAGGATTTGGGTCCGCTTAAGTATTTTCTTGGGATAGAGGTTATGAGAAGTAAGAAAGGCATTCTTCTGACACAGAGGAAATACGTTCTTGATTTGTTAAAAGAAACCGGGAAACTCGGAGCAGCACCAAGTAGCTTTCCCATGATTCCCAATCCTTTTTTGGATATTGTTGACAGTATACCATTTGATGAGCTACCTAAGGATGTGAGAAAGAAAATTGACCCGGAGAAGATCAAGTCGTTTGCTTATCCTGAGAGATATCGTAGATTAATTGGGAAATTGAACTATCTTACGGTGACTCGCCCCGATGTGACCTTTCCAGTTAGTGTACTTAGCCAATTCATGACGACACCAACTGTTGCTCAATGGGAACCTTTGGAGCATGTCTTAAATTACTTGAAGGGCTCACCTGGTCGTGGTATACTCTATACGAATCATGGTCACAACAAGATTGAATGTTTTTGTGATGTAGATCATGCAGGGTCAAAGGCTACCAGAAGATCCACTACAGGATATTGCGTGTTAGTGGGTGGAAATTTAGTATCATGGAGGAGTAAGAAGCAAGATGTGGTTTCTAAGTCAAGTGCAGAAGCAGAATATAGGGCTATGTCTCAATCAACACAAGAAATTGTGTGGATTCATCAGTTAATGAAGGAGGTTGGTCTTGCCACGTCATTACCTACAAAGCTGTGGTGCGATAATAAAGCTGCTCTACACATAGCATCCAACTCTGTGTTTCATGAACGTACGAAACACATTGAGATTGACTGCCAATTTGTGCGCGATAAGATCAAGGAGAACTTTATTTCTACAGGGCATGTGCGGTCTGGTGACCAACTGGGTGATCTTTTAACTAAAGCTTTAAATGGGACTCGGGTTGACTATCTTTGTAACAAGTTGGGCTTGATTAACATCTATGCTCCAACTTGAGGGGGAGTGTTAGGAATTAGTCATTATATGTTTATCATAATTCCCTCTTCTTGTTTCCCTTCCAAAATCTCTCCATGTTTCTTTCCCATTGTCTCCATGTTTTCCTCTATGTGTCTCCCTCTCCATTGTATATAAATAGGCCTCTACAAATGAATACAAGTTACATTATTTCACATTCAGAGTTCACACTGAATTAAAACAAAACAAATAGAAAATCTATTTAGTTGAAATAGATGCTTGAAGGCACATATCTCCAACATTCTCCCTGAAGCTGGGCATTTTCTATTTGGAGCCATTCTTCAGCATTATCAATTGTTCACTCTGACACATGTCATTTTCGAGCGAGAGTTTTTTGTGTTCCTAATATTGGCTTCTTTGTTGAATTTAAGTTCAGTTGTGAATAAAATGAGCCACGATAGCGAATCATTCAGTTTTCAGATGAGCGATTCTTTTTCTACTTCCTTCTTGCCTCTCACTTCTGAGAAAGCCTCTTCGATTTTCTTTTCCTATAACTTTAATAAATGGGCAAAGTGCGATCTTGAAATTCTAGTTCTTGACTAACGGTCAAGTTCTTCATCATAGTTTGAAGTACAATATCTTAGTTTCCCCTTTTTTTTTTGAGCCATGGATAGTCTAGTTTGTTGCACTTTAAAATAACTATTGTTTTTCATATTTAAAAAGGGAAAAAGTAAACAGGAACGATTAGCCTTACTTCCATTTGTGCACAGTTTTCCTTAGGAAGGATAAGCTTCAAGATAAAAAAAGTTTAAATATTCTAACATTATGTTCATTTTCTCTTTGTTAGACTCTGATAAATGGAGAATTGGATCTCCTGTGTTTCCAGTTAGTTTTTCTCATTCATCTTTCTGACTTAACATTCTGCCTGAAATTTTCCAGGATGCAAGATTTTCAAAATTTCTCGAAAGCTATTTTGAGAAAATGGAGCAAAGTAAAGATGAACAGACTGTGAGTTGTTGAATTCAATGTCTCTTTGATTTGAATCTGGAGGGTTACTGAGAAAATTGTCCTTGGAATATTTTGAGTAAATGGGGCAAGGCGAAGTTGACAGTTCACTTGATTTGATCATTTATATTGGCGCATATGATGTTATTTGATAATTTGATTTAAGCACTGTGATTGGGTCAATTTCATTTGCATAAATTTGAATGTTCATAAATAGGATATTTATTCATGTGGTGTCTAGATGGCTTGCGAAATACTTGTTAATTTGAACGCAGCCTGATTGCCCTGTGTTTGCTGAAACTTGACTCTTTTTTAAATCATTTTGCCAGGATTCTGATGAGGATGGGAGCAGTCATGATGAGGTGCTGCCAATGAATGAAGACTCCATGCATTCATATGTGGCCAAGCAGTTGACAAGTGCTTCTGTTGACTCTTGGTCTGAATTGGTTAAAAAGCAGCATAGTTTGCCTGCCCTTACTTGTCTCTTGAATGCTTATCGAGCAGCCTGTCACTATGAATCTGAAAATTCTAGTGTCTCAGGCGCTGTTTCGTCTCATGGAATTCAGAAGAGTGAAATTTTCTGCAAGATATTGATGTTTATACTGCATGAGGCTGATAACGTATTTAGGAAGTTTTTGGGAATACCGAGTGCTAGTTTTAGAAAGGAAACTGTGTTGGAGATAAAGAATACAACTAAATGGAAATCTATAAAGCCACTTATTAAGTCTTACTTGAGGAGTACCCTAATCCTCCTTAACCAAGTTACCGACTCTGAAATATTGGCCTTCTCAATCTCTCAGCTCAGAGCTTCAATCATATTCCTAGCCGCATATCCATCTTTACTTCGCAGGCTTGTTAAGGTATTTTACATTTAACATCTTGATTCTGAAAATCCATTGGGTTTTGCTGATTATGATGGTTTAAGAGATAACTCCCGATGTTCAATCTTCTAAGATTTAGTGCTAGTGATTAACACTTCCCATCACCACATATTTTCTATGATTGTGTGTGGTAGTCAAGATTTAAGAATTATGATTTATATGAAAATTAATGTTACCTCTTAGACTTATCTGTATGCCTGTGCTGCCTTCCTGGAAGTTTTCAGCATCTTTTGAACATTGCTTGGTTTGTTCAATGACATTATGCAATCTATGTAGCCGACCCTATCTAATGGGATAAAGCTTTGGGTGGTTGTTGTTGTTGTTGTTTGGACATTGCTTGGTTTGTAATGAATTTTGAAAACAAAAGTTTATCCAAGAACAATCAAATCCTCCTCTATTAGTCTTTTCTTGCTGTGTCTTGGGTTTGCTTTTCATCAGCTGTGGAATGTATTCCTTTGGAAGAAAGTTGCCAATAAGTTTATAACGATTGGATCGTGAGTAAAACCTTTGTTTGTATAAATGCCATTTGCAGAAGTGCTTTTTCTAGACACAAAACTCTGCTGTGGTGCTGTTGAGCTGTTATTTGGATAAAAATTACTAATTTCTTGGTAGTTGTAACTTATTAACAGATTTTCAGTTACATCAATTTCACTTCTATGATCTTTCTCATCGTTTGTTCAAATTTTATTACAGATTGCTGTCCATCTGTGGGCAACAGGTGATGAGTCTCTGTCATCACACTCCTTTCTGATCATACGAGATATAGCTTCAGTTTTCCACTCTAATCATTTTGACTACTGCTTTGTTAAAACATACAAGGCTTTCATTAGTCACTCTCAATCTGTTGAACCAAGGTTGTTAAAACATATACAACTTTTGAGGAACTCCTTTGTGGAGCTATGCTCCTTAGATGTGCAGAAATCATCTAATAAAGCAATGATATGCATGCGACATGTTGCTAAGATATTGCAGAAGGCATGGCAAACTAAAAGGAAGGTAAGCCTTCAAAATAATCCTCTTTTTTGTCTTCTTCTCTTTGTGTAAATGTGTTCAATTATGGAATCTTAATATTTCCATGTTGATTCTGTTGGTTTGCTTCTTTTTGGCAGGAAGAGATTAAGAAGATAAGAAGTTGGCAGTATATCAATTGCATTGATCTGTGGGTTGCTTTTATATCAACAAACGTACATGACTATGATCTGCAACCGTTGCTGTATATGACTGTACAGATTATAAATGGATTTGCTCTCCTGTTTCCTGGGCCTAGATATTTACCATTGAGACTTAGATGCATTCAATGGCTTAATCATCTTTCCAGGTCTAGTGGAATTTTCATCCCAGTTACATCGTTGGTGCTGGATATATTGGAGTACAAGATTAATAAAGATGGTGGGAAACCTGGGAAAGTGTTTGAACCTCTGTCTGCCATAAAGGTTAGACATTAGAATGAAAGCCGTAGAGCAGACGTCTATGTTGCTAGACTAGATTAGTTGGAATGTGATTGTTGCATGTTATAACTTCGCATGTAAACCCGGAATTTATATTTAGACTCAAGCATGTTACTGCTGTATTAAACTTTGAATATATTTTTGCAGCTGCCAAAGCATTGGTTAAAATCACGAAAATTTCAAGAAGAGTGCTTCTCATCTGCCATTGAGCTCCTTACAGAACACTTTGCTCAATGGAGTTATGACATATCTTTCCCTGAGCTGGCAACCATTCCGCTTATCTGCCTCAAAAAGTTCTGCGAGCTAACCTCTTTTGAGAACTTCAGACGTGTTCTAAAGCGATTTATTGATCAGGTACATGTTGTTCTGTGTTACCTAAGTACATGTGTAATACCCCAGATTATTATTATTATTATTGTTAATAATAATAATAATAGTAATAATATAGATATTAAAATTAAAATTAAAATTAATAATATAGTAATAAAACCTCATCTAATCAATAGGATGTTGCACTTTGATCATTTAAGCATAAGGTTTTAAATTTATATTTGTGTGAATGTACTATGAAACACTTTTGGAAAAAATGTTGGAAAAATAAAAAGATTGCTTTCACTAGATTATGGTATTACTAACGTAAATCATCCGGTATAGAGAGCTTGTTTCATTTAGTGATAAAAGGTAGGAAAATAAATGTCATTATTAATTGTTTGATATTAATTATATTCCTTTGAAATTTGAAAATTATTTTATAGTTTTATATCTAAATTACTGTTAAAACAACAATTAAGAGTATAATTCACTGATTGTTATATATAGTGTTCCCACCTGGTTTATTATAGTAATAATATAGTAATAATTATAAATAAATGAATGAATGAATAAAAAAAAATTAATAAATTTAAATTAGAATTTAATAAGTGACTTATTATTTTTCTTCATTAGATTAGTAATAGTAAAAAAAAAGAGAGAGAAAAACAAAAACAAAAAGACCCAACCCACAAAGCCCAACTCATAACTAAACCCTAAGAGCTTAATTATAAGTTAGGTTTAGCCGCCTAACTTTAGTCATCGCTCATTAGCTCTCTCTTTGAAAAATTCTTTACGGCAGAGTTTCTCCTCTAGGAGCTTAGCAAACATGGAGACCAGGGAATCCTAATCCCCAAGAAAATAAGAATTAATTGTTGGTAGCATTAGAACGTTGATTGGAATTGATTTATTGTAATCCTAATCCCTAGAGTAATCCTAATCCCTAGAACATTAGAAACTACTCACCTCACACATATATACACAGTAATTCTCCTTGACTTACGTGCGTGAATCATACTATATGCCATGCCTTGCGTCATCTTTGCTCTTTTTTTTTTTCCTTTTGTCTTTTGCGTGGGTTTTCCCTTTACAATTGATGTGTATATATATACATTCCTACAACTTTTCATCTTGCAGAGTCCTTCACGTATAATATATTCCTGTGTGTGCTTCACGTATTAATTAGGGTAAATGCTTTATAGGTTTTTAAACATATATATTCCATATATATTTATTCTTGTTGTTTTGCGAATCACTTTCCCTTAATCACCTGTGCATGCCATCCCTCTATTGAATTGGTGTGAAAGAATGTCATTTGTTTTCATTAATGTATATAATTGGTTTATATATAAATATAAATACATATATATAGCTTGGGTTTAAATGATAGTGTTGGGAATTTCCATGAACATCTTATGAAAACCCATGATATTTACTTTATAGTTCAAAAAGGGATGATGAGTAGAAGTTGAGATTAAATGATAGTCCTGGAAATTTCCCATGAAAACCCATGAGTATTTACTTTATAGTTTTAAATTGGGAAATCTTATAATAAAATAAAGACAACATTTTAATGATTATATTTGAGAAAACTCACGAGCTCCCATAAAGAGTTATAACTGTGAAATTAAGATCAACCATTTCTTATAGAAGTAAAGGATTTTATTATTATTTTGTTACAAATATATGAATACACCTAATAAAAATAATTTAGGAATTTTATGAGTCTAAACTACTTATAATAAATTAGCAAGCGGGAAGATAGCTTTGGGATGGTACCTTCTAAAGTGATGAACACACTTTTAAGGCTTTATGCCTTCGAAAAATTGTTTGATGTGAACCGATACATCTGTTCTTCCCAAAGTGGTGCCTGGCAGGATATCCGGGGCACTAGTAGCAACTTTGGGAAGAGGTGTGCACACTAGGAAGAAAATGATCTATGGCCAATTTGATGATGATTTGTGACTGGCAGGTTTCCGGGTCACAGGGTAGACTGACAGGATATCCGGGTCTACCTTGGTTCTCTTCTCACTAAATAGACTGGCAGGATTTCTGGGTCTAAACAAAATTTAAAATGATAATGATTAAAGTTTGATGCAATTATCAGATGATATATATACATTTGCTTTGATTAATAAATTTGTGCCAGACACCTTATGATTATACAAATATACGATATTTTATCTTGTTTTATTTTGTAAATATTTTATTTTAATTTTATAATTGTTTTGTTTTATTTCAATTTATTTTAAAATTATATATTTATTTACTTAATCATTTTAGTTTATGTTATATTATCTGTTCTTAATTAGGATTACCAGCTGTTGCTGATGTCTGTGTTTCTGGGCTGCGATGATCCTTCGGGGGAGCAGAATTTTAGTGAAACAGGTGTCAAGGGCTGGGGATAGTAGTGAGAAGTGAGAAAGATGTCCGATTTTAGTTTTATCTAAATTTCTTGTATTTTTATTATTTTATTTTATTTTGCGTAAAACATTTTTGTTTAGGTTTAGATCTATATAATGTACTTAGTAGCCTTGCACTTGTCCCGGTACAAGTGCGGTGGTGACACTTCCCGAATTAGGTATTTTGAATTTTAGTTATTATTTATAGAAATCATGGAAATTTTATGTTTTATAATTGCTAGAAATTCGGGGGTGTTACAACATGCTACGCGGAATTTCCACATGCAAATAAATGTCTGGCATCCAAAAGAATGTAGGAACTCCAAGACTAAAAAACCAACTAACTTAATTTGCTGAAATTCTCGTGCTAAGCAACTTGATTATAGGGCCTGGGGTAAGCTCTTCTATAATAAACATGCATTAACATTGTTTGTTTCACTCATAGTCCTGCTGGATCAATCATTTGAAACTTGATGTTGCTCAAATCATTTTTCTGTCCTCATTTGTTAATATAGATGGTAGACAATAATCAATGTGCCCATTTTTTTTTTCCATTTGTTTGGTCCATGCTTATTCGTATGTGCTTGGGTGGGGGTTGGCGGTTGGGGCTGCAGGTAGAGCTGAACATTGAGTTTGTGCAGAGGAGAAGAGATGATGCGACTTTCTCGCCAAAGGATCAGCAGTCTGTTGAATTATTTCTTCAGGTTCTCTCTCTTGCTCTCTTACCCTCTTCTTTTTCCCCGGCTGAATTTATGTTTTGGCCACAGATGTAACTTGGTCTAGTTCTATGGCTAATTATGCAGACTGAAAAACGAAGTGGCAACGCTCCTTTTACACATTATTATAAGAGCATCCTGAACAAGGCCGGTTCCAGAAAGTTGGTTTCAAAAACAAAGGTGCCGTTTCACTTAATCACATCCTTCTCTCGCCAATTTATATTTGTTTTGGACTATCTATGCTACTTATTGTTTGGGGGTAAAATGCTGGGTACAGTACTGGATGATGCCATTTCCACCTGCTTGAATTAATGATGATCTAATCATTGCTGCTTGTGCATGACTAGAAGTTTATCATCCATCTTCTCTCAAGTCCCTTATATTTAACAGAATAATGATCTGTATAATTCCCACTGGTAGGCAATGGATTTAATTTTCTAGTAACCAATTATACCATGGAAGAAGACACTGTTGGGGATAGTATGGATTGAAACCATATTTTATTCTTCTTCAACCTTGGATCAATTGTCAAGTTGATTCTTAATAGATTTTCGTTCTCAGTTTGATTGGTAATTCAAAATCATTCCAATTAGTTCTATTAGTGAACTTCTAACTTTGCCAATGGATCGAGGTCTGATGCCACATTACAAAACATGTGTCGTTTTCTGAAGTCCATTAGCCAAGTTAGCAGTTCACTGATGGAGGGAATATATTCAATAGATTCTGAAGTATGAGGACCAAAATGAGAATGAAAATCTATCTATTAGAGGCCAATTCAAGAATTATACATTTGTGAAAGGACCATAATAAGGTTCAAGTGGAGATAGTATGTTCTCCAATTCAATCTTCTGTTTTTTTTCCCCCAAGCTCAGCCATGTTTCTTGCTGCAGGGTCCCAGCAAACAAAGTGAAAAGAAAATGCGACATCAAAACGGCATGCTCGATGTAACTGTGGCTGATGGGCCATAGGAAATGGTTCCCCTTTCAATGGACGGATTAAGAAATTGAAAAGGGTGAGGAAGAAAACTATTTAAGATGAAGAATTATTGGAGAATGAGTTAATGTCACGATTTGAATCTACAACAGACAGATGAAAGAGGTCACAATGGAAAGTACGATTTCCTTTTGTAGAGGATCCAGTTGATATTTTGTTGTAACATCGCTTATAGGTTTACAGTTGAGTGTATTGCAGAAATGTTGAAAGGAAATACCCAAAAAATACAACTTTAAAAAATGAAGTTGAAATTTTGATAGAGCTGATAGCTAGAAAAGGCCCCTGGCATAGGAGAGGTGGAGGAGGGTTCTATGCCCACTGGGTCGGTTTGGTCCCCTTTTCAATTCAAAAAAAATAAATTTAGTGTTAAAAAACAAAATTAAATCTCTTTTATTGTATTCCTAAAATTTTTTACTTTCAGAGCAAGTGTCTCTGTTACAAAAAGTCTTTTTGGCTTAGCTAGAGATGCATAATTTTTTTATTTTGATTAATCCACCGGTATATGACACTAACAACCGACTATATGAATGTATGCTGATTGTGGGGGTATCTTGCTACTTTCATATAATTATCGTGGTTGCATATTGAGGATTCGAACATGAGATCACTAATTAAGTCGGAATAATCACAAGAGCACTAAATATGTATGTAAAATTGAAAGCGTACCTAAGGCACTTATTTAGATTTTTTAATTTTTATAAAATCATAGAGTTCTTATTATATATCTTAATTTTGAATCTGGTTTTTAGGTTATTTTGTTTGAAATTAACTTCACCTTAATTTGCTGGTCACCGAATTCACATAAAACTCTCTTTCCTCAGCTGGTATGCATATGGGGGTTTTATACCACCAAATTTTATTCTAATAGATTTTTTAAACTTTCTAATAAGTTAAAATTTATTAATTTTAAGATTGTAAAATTTATAATTTTAATTTTTCACAATATTTATTGAAATTTATTTATTTTTATTTTATAAATGAATAAAAATACGTGTCAAACACATTTTTTTTCCATCAAATTAGGTTTAAGAGATTGTGGAAGTCATTCAAATGGATAATTTCATTTTTTTTCCCTATCAACATGCAAAAAACTTTCAAGAATTTTTTAAAAAGTTTGTAATATTTAGATGGAAAAATCTTTTAAAAAAAAGACGGTTGAATTATTCAAATTTTAAATCAGGTCATTTTATTCAACAAATTTGAAATTAGATCATATATCATAAAATAAGATTTTAGATTCAATAATTTTACATATTACGCCTCATTTGGTTTCAACACAATAATTAATACTCCAATGTGTAACCTATACCTATCCCTTTTTATTATTTTTAATTTTTTTTTAACAAAGATACGGACTCATTAATTACTCTCCCCTTGTAAAAACTTTTCCAAAAACTTCCTTTCTCTCCACCAAACCTCTCTCTTATATGTTTTTTTTGGGTAATCTCTCTCTTATTTGTTGATTACTATAAATAATGATTTAGAAAATCCAAAGACAAAGACACGATCATCTCTTTCAAAGGGCCAACTGGGCCTGGGCAAGCTCAAGACCCAAGCCCAAGCCCAAGCCCGCACGTGCTTGTATTTACATCATCGTCATGAAGCTGTTTACGACGTCGTTTGCTTGCTTACTGTATTTCCACATCCCAATCCCAACGACCTGACCACCTTGCAAAACCACCAGATCTTCCCTCCCTTTATGCTCTTACTCACCATCTCCTCCTCTCCCGCCGGCACCGGAAGCTTCATCGCCGCCGCCGGAACATTCCTCCGTCTCTGCTTTTCCCTAATGTCTCTCAACTCCATCTCTGCCGGCAACCTTATGGACGGCATTCTAAACATGAACAAATACCACCTCCTCTTGGTCGCTGATCTCATCAACGAAACCCTCCCTCTGGAATAGTACTCCTTCGAATCCTTCAATCCTCGTACCTTACGCATGGCGGAATCTCCAGATATGGTGGGTTTCGAAGTGTGTTTGTTTAGAATCCATGGAAGAAGAACATCACTACTATTATCGTCGTTCTGGTTAGTATTGCTCTGTTTTGCGTCTTTCGAAGAAGATTCAATGTTGATGATTTTCCCACAGAAGATTATGTCCCTGTTCATCGACGAGTCTGTGAAATCTTCGCTAATGAACTCGAAGAAGTCGTCGTCGTCGCCGCCATCCTTTGAATATGAATAATCCGAATGAGCTGAATCGCCGGTAATTGGAAGGTCGGAGAGGGAGAGAGTCTCTTCTGCTTCAAACGGGTCTTGTGCTTCATTATCAAACTGAAATTCTCTGTCTCCCATCATCGTCGGAGCAAATCAAAAGGTAATCCCAACGATTATTAGCTTTATTTTGTGATTTTTCAAGTTCAATTTGATGAGAGAGAGCAGTATAGTGTTCTATATATATACAAGATTCTGTGAGAGGCCATAGAGAGAGACTTTGAAAAGCAAGTTTGACGATATCTTCTAGATGAAGAGAATAAAGAATTAATCAAGAGTAGCAGGTTTTAGTGTTGAAAGAGTTTAAATTTAATCATCTAGAAGAGCAGGCGCGGAAAAGTTTAAAATAGTGGGGCCCATTGTAAAGAATCATGGAGGCGCCTGCTCCGGGAAAATGCTTCTAGATGAGCTACTGGATCTACTTTCCATGCCTATAGGTAGGTGGTGTAGGAATCTCATAAAAAACGCGGAAGCGTATTTAACCGATTCGATTTGATGTAGGAAAAATAAGAACCTTCATTTCATCGTTTTGATTATCTGGAAAGATGCGGAGGTCAAAAGCCTCTGCACGAACAGTCCTCGTCCGCTCTATGACCGATCTAGTCCTCGTCCGCTTTATGATCGATCTTCCAGACTATCCTCGAGTAGGATGGAGTGGGTGGGTAGGCAACCGTTCAGATGATGAACGTCTGCCTCTTGAGTCTATTTATGATGAGCTATCCTTAGAAAGCAGAGCAGAAGTAAGATAGAATATATAGGGTTAAGTGCAAAACTTAACCTAACCCTAAGCCTCATGGGCTTTGGTCTCACTAAAGCCTAATAAGGCTTAAGTGACTAAGAGTATATATCCAACAGGTGAAACTTGTCTATTTCTAAAATGTCTATAACTCTATATGAGATTCGAGCGGTAAAAATTTATTTATATTTATTTTTAAAAATATTTTAATGGGTAGATAATATAGAATAAAAATTTTAAAAACATTTTAGAACGTAGAGACTCTAAAATAAAAGAGTTAAGGTGCAAAAATACACATGAGTTTTTTCTCTAGGAGCGCCCAACATCACGTGCTTTTTTGGGAGTAAAAATACCATTTTGAAGCAAAAGTCACATCCCACCGTTAAGTCACTGTTCATTATCAAAAATGATAACCACATGTGTATTTTTACTCCCAAAAAAAGCATGTGGTGCTAAACGCTCATGGAGAAAAAACTCATGTGTATTTTTGCACCTTAACCCAAAATAAAAATAATTTCTCAACTAATATTTTTTAAAAATAATTTTTTATTTAAAAAACAAAAAGTAAAAAAAAATAAATCATCTAGATCTCATTAGGACAGGATATGGACAAGCTACAACTGTATATTCACAGGTTTGGATAGAGAGGGGAATAGCTACTAGCCTACCAGCAATGGAACCACCTTTATGGTCACTTTGTCACAATATGCTTTGACTTTTTATTTTTTAATTTCTGGGTGTATTTGTATTTGAAAAATGAATATTATAGGAGTAATTCACATAGCTTTTAGTTGATTGCCACGGCGGCAAAAACGACTGATCAAACTAAATTAGAGCCCTAGTATGTTTTTTTGGACGGATTGGGTTTCGCCGCCCATGATATGGTCTAAATCCAATAAGAGCTTCTTTTGTCCTCGTTTTAACTGGTAAAGGGTTGGACTTTCTTATCAAAAGGAGAAGGTTCGATTCTGAAGTTGGTCAAGGGGTTGGGGGAGGCATCTTAGCTCCTAGGTGCCTAGGTAAATGTCTTAGGGTAATAGACGGCTCGTCCTGCCCAACATTAGTATCATCTAGGAAAAAGAGAAATTTTGCCTTGCCCTTGAATCGTGGGTGAACCCAACTCCTTTCTTAAAATTTTTGTATATATATAAAAAAAATCCAATAAGAGCTTGAGATTGAATTGGATGAGAATTGTCACTTTAAAGTAGGTGTATAAATTGTTTTTCAATATAATTTACGTTATATGATATAAGTTTATGAGAGGAGTTTTATTTCAATTTATGTGAATGTATTTTTTTGACGCCAATTCAAACAGACCACAACCACTAGATTGTCGTAACTGGTTCAATTAGTTTAGGACCTCAATTTCATTTTTTTATGGGAAGTAAGATTTTAGCATGATAAAACATGATTAAGACAATAACAATATATCTATATACATTAAAACTTATCCCAAAACATTGAAATTAAATCATAAATCCTTAAGAATTTTCATCAACATTAATGAACAATAACAAAATAATCAAATTACAAAATATTAAATAAATAAAAATCACCTGAATTAAAACTAGACTAAATTAGGTGGTTTGATCACTTGGTTTAGAACTCGATCTAGCCTGATTAGTAGATTTGGTCTGGTTTCATTATATGACTTATTTAGATTGGTTGGCGGGTTTTTTCCAAACCCCTGATTACAACATTTAAATGGTAGTACGATTTATTCTTATAATCCACGAGTTATTATAGGTTTAATCACAATAAGTTTCATGATCTTTCCAAATTAATGTCTCTAATCCAAGCAAACACACATTTATTTTGTAAGTAAAATATTTTGACTATCTTTATATTTTACCTTAATTATACAGACCTTTTTCTATTTTGAAAACATACACTTAAGTCCAAACGGTTAACTCTGTTAATAATATTCTAATACACACAAACACACATTTACCCGGATACTAAATCCAATTTTAATTGATAGCTTTTAAACATCAATTTTTTAAAAAAATTCTAGTAAGCTCTTTTTAAATGTTTGTAGCAAACAAACATGAAATTATAAATTTAAATCACTTATACAAAATCTCAATCCTATACAATTTTTTATGTTTGATAGAAAAAATGTGTGTGATATATTAGTCATTTAAGAGACTGAAAATAAATAAATTTCAATAAATATGAGGAAAATTAAAATTATATATTTTATAATATCAAATTTAATAAATTTTTAACATATTAAATTTAGAAATATTATAATTAAAATTTGATGGTATAAATTTTTTGGCCCATATACATATATACATGTTAAAATAATTCTAATATTAGAAAAAAGGCATTTTAGTAAAACAAAAGTCCAAGAGTTAACCTTAACGATTAACCAATGATATTGATAGATAAAAATAGAATCTTAAATTATAAGGAGGCTTGTATGATATATATTTTAATTTTAAGGGATGTTTATAAAAAATTTTAAAATAGAGCGAAGGTCTCTATAATTAAAAATAAAATAGATGAGTGATTAAAATATTTTACTTTTTAATTTTTTAAGCAATCAAATATCTGTAATTCCTCTTCACAATCCTCAAATCATTTTCCTCTTCGACTTACCAGAAGTCCAGAACCATTCTCATTGATCTCTTCTCAAGGTTCCTCTTGATTGTCATTTTTTATTATTAACTCAAAAAAAAAAAAATTGATTAATCTTGAAAGATTGTCACAATGATATATTATTGATGTGGTAGAGTACTCTTTCTAATTCTCTGTATAAGCTTCAGGCAAATTAAAAAGTTTGTTATATTTTATTATTATTAAACCGTGTATCATTGTTTATAATTTTTAAAACGCTGGGAAAATCCTTGATACAGACATTTGAAGTATTTTTGTTTTTGCTTTGGACTTTTGATACTTTGTGGTGAGGCTGGCTAAATGTACGGTTAATATAAGTTTACTTGGGGTTGAGTTATAATTATTCTTATAACCCACGAGTTGAATATTAGTGTTTTTTCGTTCGAGAGTTATTATAGGTTTAATCACAATGAGTTTCATGATCTTTCCAAATTAACGTCACTGATCCAAGCACACACACATCTATTATTATTTTTTTTTTTTGAGTAAAATATTCTAACTACCCTTATGTCTTACCTAAATTATACATGCATACCCTCTATTTTGAAAACATACATTTAAGTCTAACTGTTAAATCTGTTAAGAATATTCTAAAAATACATTTTTTATATAATAATAAAATTTATTTACTAATTTACCTTTAATACTAAATCCCAAATTTTAATTGACATCTTGTAAATATCACAAACTTTTAAAAATTCAAGTAAGTTCTTTTAAAATTTTTCTAGGAAAAAAATGAAATTATAAATTTCAATCATTTATATAATGTCTCAGAGTTTATTATATTTGATAGAAAAAATGTGTGATATATATATATATATATAGTTATTTTAAAAAGGGAAAATCTATCTTGGGGCCCTGTAACAAAAAAAAAATCAAAAAATGCCCCAAGATTCTGAAAATACTAGAAAAGGCTCTAGGGTATTTTTAAGTATAAATTCATTAAAACTTTAGTTGTTAACGGGACTGATATAAACGGAGCTGATATAGTTGTTAATGAGATTGATATAGTTGTTAACGTTTTAATGAATTTATACCAGAAAAGGTCCTGATGCCTTTTCTAGTATTTTCAGAATATTGGGGTCTTTTTTTAATTTTTTTTCTATTACAAGGACCCCAAGATGGATTTTCCCTTGAAAAAAATAAAAATAAATACATTTTAATGAAAATGGGGAAAATTAAAATTATAGATTTTATAATATCAAATTTAATAAATTTTTAACATATTAAAATTTAATAATATTATAATTAAAGTTTGATGGTATAATATTTTTGGCCGGTACGCGTGTGCGTGTTTAAATAATCTAATGTTACAAAAGCACATTTTGGTAAAAAAAAAAAAAAAAAAGTCCAAAAGACGTACTTAACAATCAACTAATGATTTGGGTGTATGCATGCAGGTGTGTATTTAAATAATTCTAATGTTACAAAAGGACATTTTGGTAAAACAAAAATCTAAAAAATAAATTTAATGGTCAACTAATGATTTAGGTAGATGAAAATAGAATCTCAAAATATAAAGAGATTTATGTAACATACATTTTAATTTTAAGGGGAATCTATATTGGATTTCAAAATAAAAATGTCTCTACAATTAAAGTAAAACATAGAGATGGTTATAGCATTTTAGTCTTATTTTTTAGGCCGAAAAGCAATCAAATATCTGTTCACTCTTCACAATCCTCAAATCATTTTCCTCTTCGACTTTTACCAGAAGTCCAGAACCATTCTCATTGATCTCTTCTCAAGGTTTCTCTTGATTGTCATTTTTATTATTAACTCAAAAAAAGTTTGATTAATCTTGAAAGATTGTCGCAATGATAGAGTATTATTGATGTGGTAGAGTACTCTTCCTAATTCTTTGTATAAGCTTCAGGCAAATTAAAAAGTTTGTTATATTTTATTATTATTAAACCGTGTATCATTGTTTATAATTTTTAAAACGTTGGGAAAATCCTTGATACAGACATTTGAAGTATTTTTGTTTTCGCTTTTGACTTTTGATACTTTGTGGTGAGGCCGGCTAAATATACGATTAATAATAAGTATATCTAAATTATATATATATATATATATATATATATTAAAAAAAAAAAGGTTACAAAATATAATATGTTTCTCATTTTAGCTACCTTTGGGTACAAGTTATTCACTGATCAGATATACCTTTAAGTTTCTCTCTGCGTAATTTCTCTGCTCATGTATCGGTTGCAATAGTTGATATTGGGATTGTTAATATTTAGATTAATTCAAGAGTGTCACATTGTCTAAATTTTATTCAATGAAAACACAATAATTTGCATCATTTTAATACTAGTTAGTTGATAACTCATATGAAATAATTTACACTTTTTTTTTTTTTTGCTAAAGTATACTTTTAATCGTTTAAGTTTACATGAGATATACTTTTGGTCCCTTAACTTTATAAAATATACTTTTAGTCTTATAATTTTAACACCGTTAATTTTACTAACGGAAAATACAAACTCAAGTGATGATAGTGTAAACTTAAGTGATGATTGTATAATTAAATGTTATTAACTTTCAATTTAAAATATGGGTAAATTGAAGAATATATATAAAATTTGTTTAATTAAATGATATTAGTCATCACTTGAGTTCGCCACGTCGGCATTTTCCGTTAGCAATATTAACAGTGTTAGCGTTTTAGGACCAAATGTATACTTTATAAAGTTAAAGGACCAAAAGTATGTCTTATATAAAACTTAGAGAACTAAAAATATACTTTAGCCTTTTTTTTAAAAAAATGAACCCCTTATTTATTTTGGGGGGACTAGCTAACTTGGATTAAGAGATTTATTTTTCTTAAAAAAAATTAAAATGTAAATTGTGATGAGTCTTCTATCTGTTAGAATTAAAATAACCTGGCTTAGTATATTTTTAGTGGATAGAGTTTAGATGTCACGATGCTTAAGTAGGTAATTTTTCTTATTTCTCTATCTTCTTAGACTTTTGTTTAAATTGTGATGGCCCCGACCTATGTTGCACCGACACCGACACGAGACACGAGATACGACACGACTCGACACTTCGACACGTTAATTCTAAAAAAATCTAAATTTCGACACGTTAGGACACGTTTTGATATTAAATATATATATTATATTTACATTCAAGTTCAATATTTCGTAAAATCCTTGCTTTCAACCTTAGCTCATCGTAAATTCAACCTCATTATTAAAGCCGTACCTCCTTTTTAAAAAAAAAACACAAAAGGAAAATTCATCATCAATTCAGTAATATTCAAAGCTACACATATTTTTAAAAAAATAAAAGTGTCGAGGAATGTCGAACGGTGTCGGAGTGTCCGTGCTTTATAGCTCCCCGACTATTTGTTTCTCTCACTCTTACCACTTTTATTGTTCTAGTGATGTTGTGCCAATTCTATATAGGCTCTAGTAGTCTAATTATTACTTGAGTATTATTATTATTATCAGTTATGACGCATTGGGGCTTTGACGTGGATCTGGGATCTAGATCCAAACGTGGATTCACTCCGGTACGCAAGTCTCTTCTTTCTTCCATTTTTTTCCTTCAAGACTTAATTATTTTGAACTATTACAATTATTTATGAGTCACAAGAAACTAGAAACATTAGGTGAAACTAGGTAGATGATAAGAAAAAGTACCCAAAAAAAAATCTGATTAAAATCAGGTAAGATTATGGACATACTGATTAATTTTCTTTATATAAACAATTTTTAATAATGTATTCGGCCTTTTCTGGTTGTCTCGTAGTGGATAGAATCCACGATGGTAGCATAACAGACTTCACTTGGACATGGCTTCTTTTAGTATCTTTCTCTCATTTTCCCTCAGTATCCCTCATCCCAGCCGTTTATCTCCTCTCCTCTCCCATCTCAGATTAATTTTTAATTGAGATGAACGGCTGAGACGAGGGAAGAGGAGGGAAGGAAGAGGAGAAAATCTGCTTCCGACTTGATCTAGGCCGAGTAAAAAGACTAATATTTTTTTTTATTTTTTATTTTGACCTGAATAAGAAAACTAATATTCAATTTATAATTTAACTACAAAGATTTAGACGACAACAAGGACTATATTCTTATAAATATGCTATCAAACAGGCGAAGGAAAACAATTTTTTAGAGGATTTTCATTATCTAATTTAAATTTAAGTTAAGTTTGGTTGATAGTGCAATTAGCCGCCATATTTCCATTATTTAATTCAAATAAAAACTTATTCAATTTAAATCCTTCTCATTCATTTAATTCAATTTGCAGTATTATTTAAATAAAATATTCATAATTTCCTTTGAGGGAAAAATTCCCTAGTCCGGAGAGCACGATCACGCAAGGCTTCGCCATTAGTTATTTTCTGTTCTCTCTTTCTAATCTCTCAGATTCAGAGGTCGAGGAGTCTCAGGGCATTCTTCAATATAATGGGCCGAAGCCCAATCAAGAGGATTGCTTGGGCCCAAGGTAACAAATTTACTATTACTCCCTCTTCCTTCTACGATTCTAAATATAAGATAAAGTCGTTAAAGAAGTTAAATAAATTTCTTATTCATATTATAGGTAGTGTATTCTTAGATTTTATATCGATTTATAAGTTACACAAAATAGTCTGGAAAAAAAATGACAAATATAAATATTTTAAAATAATTTAATTATTTTCCTTAATTTCTAAAAAAAATCAACTTTGTGGTGGAGCGGAGGGAGTGCTTCAACATATATTGGAGAGAAAACAGACCATCCAAGTCAATATTCATAGCGGTGTTCTTAAGCACAATAAAGCATCGATACTCTAAAAACATGTTTTTTAATATATGGAACTAGGGCAAAGTAATGGGCGGGTTAGGTAATCCAAAGCCAAATCCATAGCCCGCTCATTTAATTTTAAATGGGTATGAGGGTATGAAGAACTCATACCCATACCTCAAACCATTTAAACCCATATAAATGGGTTAGTATATAAATGGGCGGGCTAACTGGGTTTGGAGTAACTTATTTACATTTGACATATTTATTTTCTTTTGAAAAAAAACATACATAAGCTTCAAGAATCTATCCAAATTCATCATTCTAATTTCTGAAATCTAAATCTTCATAGTTTAATAATCACAATTCACACAAAACAACACAAATTTATACAAGAACCATAGCATAATTTTGATGTTCAAACTCCAACTTTTAAATTAAAACATTACAACTACAACTTTACAAATTCATAAATTAACAAGATGGCATGCTTCCATTGAAACTTCACGTTTCAATCTTCACTATCATCATTAGTTCACTTAAGGAAGGGATGATGGCTCTAGACATTAATTTTCCTCTACAAAATAAATGAAGAGAAAACATATAATAAATAATCTAATATAAAATAAAAAAATGAAACAATACAAATTTAGAATTTTATTGAAAATACTAGTAACAACATTTGCACTCTCATCAAAATTATTAATATCAAGGTTCTTAAATTTAAGGGATGTCTTGAATAACAAATTTTGAGCACATACAGTGCTTCAACCATCTTTGAAGATAAAGAACTCCTAAAAGAATATAGTATCCGATCCCAGTACTAAAAGCTAATCCTGAAGTATTGTAGATACTGGTATGGCCAATAAATCACGTGCCACCAGATTTAGAACTTATTATTTGGAAGTATTTACTTTCCACCACATCAAAACATCAAATTTTAGATCTCAAAAGCCTAATAATTTAGTTTGAAAATATTTATCCACTTCTAAAATCTACTCTACATTACACGTAGAGCTAGTAACGACTCACAAGTTCAAATAAATAGAGCCAAAGAGAGAGAGAGTGAGAGCGAGATTGAGTTGATGGCCGTTATGGTTAAGGATTAGTGGTGGCCAAATACTCAAAATCTCGAATAAGGAGAGAGGTAAGAAATACCTTTATTTTATGGCAGAATATTGAATGAGATATGTAGTTAATAAAAAAATTACACTAATGGGTGGGTATAGGCAGCCCATAGGTATACCCATAGTCCGCCCATTTAAATTTTAAATGAGCGGGTTTTAACCCGCCCCATTATGAATCTTTTTAAGCGGGTTCAAAATGACCCAATTACATTGGGTTATGGGCGGACTCATGGGCTATGGGTTCCATGCTCAGCCCTATATGGAACGCATCAGAAATGCCGTGTCGAAATCAAGCATTATAGTCATGCCAATATTATTTAAAGTAACGTATTGGAAAGCCGTGTCTAAATCGGTGCTCCATAACTTAAGCGAACCCATTTATGGGTGAAAGCCTCTTAATTTTGTCTAGATAGAACCGATCTTTCTTTAAAAAGATTTAGGAATAGTTGTGTCTATATATTCTCGGAAAAGGAAGCAATTCTTGATGCATCTTGAAGAAGACAGACTTACCTATAAATTGTTTACGCGAGTGAACATTTTGAGTTTTGGATGTGATGAATCTGGATACCATTAAATTGGGAGACTACAAATGACCGCGTTTGCAGCCTTCCCCATTTGAATCAAATGATTGATTTACTTGAAACAATAGTAACACTCAAAAGGCTTAAAGATCCCAACTCAACCCACAAGACACCATATGATTGTCTTCTTCCTCTCTCGCATGGCGGGCGACATCCAGAATTTTATCGAGTAGATTCACAATTCTCCATTTGAAGAGAAATGGAACGGCTTGAACCTTTTCTCTTTCTACATGGAACCGACCTTACTTTAAAAAGATTTAAAACTACAACTTTCCTGTATATTCTAAGAACGGCAAACTGTTATTTTAATTCATCTTGAAGAAGACCATCTCTCCTATAAATTGTTTGTGCACGTCTCTCTTACAAATTGTTTTGGACAAAACAGGGTAATTGTTAATTTGTACACTTTCTTCTTATTTTCTTGGCTAAAGTATACTTTTAGTCCTTTAAGTTTACAGGAGGTACACTTTTAGTCCCTTACTTTATAAAGTATACTTTTAGTCCTATAATTCTAACACTGTTAATTTTACTAACAGAAAATGCAAACTCAAGAAATAACGGTGTAAATTTAAGTGATGACTATGTAATTAAATGCTATTAAGAATATGAGTAAATTGAAGAATATATAAAATATGTATAATTAAATGTTATTAGTCATCACTTGAGTTCGTTGCGTCAACGTTTTCTGTCAGTAACATTAACGATGTTAGAATTTTAGGACCAAAAGCATACTTTATAAAGTTAATGGACCAAAAAATATACCTTATGTAAAACTTAAAGGACTAAAAATATACTTTAGCCTATTTTCTTTTGAGAGTTTTATTTCAAAACCTCTTTTGAGAGTTTTATTTCAAAACCTTCAATCTATTATCAGAACTCTACCCTTCGATTGATATCAGAGCTCAAACCTTCATACTGGTATCAGAGATCAATCCTTTAAATTAGTATAAGAGCTTTGTCCTTCAAATTGATATCAGAGCTCAAACCTTCATATTCATCCCCTTAAAACACTACACAGTTAGGAACTTCAATTCATTATGAGTTGATTTAGCTTTGGTTTTCCTTATTAGTTTTAGGATCTCTTTTCTTTTTCTTCTTCGTTTTATTGGTAAATGAGCCTGTAATTGAAAAGACAATGGCGTTCATTAGCCATTTGTGAAACTAAGATGATGTTGGAATTCTAATAACATTATGAAGAGTGAAAGAATCATTGAGTTTAACAGTACCAGAAATGCTAGCAACAATAGTGGAATTGGTTGGTAATGTTAAACGAATAGGATTGATATGGGAATATGAAACAAACAAGGCCAAAGAAAAGCAGACATGAGTAGTAGCACCACTATCAATTATCCATTGATTAGAAGAATCATAAGAGTTGTGTACATATGTTGAGAATCAATATTAGGAATCAAAGTGAGGGCATAACAGACGAATGAGCATCAATTTTTGGAAGCAGGGGCAAAGGTGCTTGAACCGTATGCGTAGGATGTAACAGAGCCATCAATTTATTGTATTGGTCTTGACTAATATATGAATTGGCAAGAGTGGGTGTCGGAGATAAAATTCCAACATATTAGTTAGGGAGAGATTGTACCACATTATTCACAGAGGCCTTGTTACGAGTCTCGTAGACTGGGGGAAATCTATGCTGCCATCAATTTATTGTATTGGTCTTGACTAATATATGAATTGGCAAGAGTGGGTGTCGGAGATAAAATTCCAACATATTAGTTAGGGAGAGATTGTACCACATTATTCACAGAGGCCTTGTTACGAGTCTCGTAGACTGGGGGAAATCTATGCTTCTTGTAGCAAGTCTCAATAGTATGTTGTGGCTTGCCACAATAGGTGCAGACCTTAGAATTATCATTATTGAAGTGTGGCTGAGAACCAAATTGTGAAGGTGGCTAAACTGAATCTGTCTTCACTTGGGTCTGAGAAGCCAGTAAGATCACGTTCTTGTTGCACAACCATGGAGAATGCTTTCTTGACAGAAGGCAGGGGTCCATCAGAAGAATTTGAGATTGAAAAACAATCATTAAGTCCTTTTAAGAAAGGATGACATAGTCTTAGCGAAAGTATGAACAAGAACAATCTGAAATAGAAGAACCACCTTAACGGATCTAATAGAGCTCGTCTTGTAATTTTGCGACCCGAAAAGCATCACCATGACTAAATCGCTCATTGAGATCATTCCAGACGTCCACCGATTGAGCCAGAGAACGCTTTGACTAATGGACAGAGAAATCAAACGGAAGAGCAAATCAGTGAACATTAACAACAATATCCTAACAATTAAATTAATACACATTAACAATTATATCAGTACCACATTTTTTTAGAGTTTTATTTCAAAACCTTCAATTTAGTATAAAAACTCAACCCTTCAATTTGATATCAGAGCGCAAACCTTCAAACTAGTATCAGAGATCAGTCCTTTAAATTAGTATAACAACTTTATCCTTCAAATTGATATCAGAGCTCAAACCTTCATATTCATCACCTTAAACTCCTACACAATTAGGAACTTCAGTTCATTATGAGCTAATTCAGCTTTGGTTTTCCTTATTAGTTTTAGGATCTCTTTTCTTTTTCTTCTCCATTTTATTGGTAAATGAGCCTGAGCCATCCAAAACAAAAGAAATTTGGAAAATCCAATCCAAATTACTAACGAATTGTTTAAAAAAAACCTAAAAAAATTTCATATGTCAAAAAAGACCTAGGGCATTTTTTAGTATTATTTTAGAAAATATTCACAACTAAATCAGTACTATATTAACAACTAAATCAGTATACCTTAACAACAATATCATAACAAAAATCAATACAAATTAACAACTATATCAATACAACGTTTTCTGAAATAATATTAGAAAAAGTCCTAATACCTTTTTTGACATGTAACTTTTCTCTAAGCCTTTTTTAACAATTTGTTAGTAACTTAGGACCTAAGGGGAATTTGCCAAAAAGAATTTGACACATGCAAATTAATTTTACCATCTATTATACAAATTCAATGCATGAAAATGATATACCCAATATTAACCGGTTGTCAAACCCAAACATATTAAAACGCATGACTGGCACGAAGTATAAGGTGACCTTACTTTGTAATCCCATTTTAATTTACTATTATCTACTAACAATCGGCAAGATATACTTCGTTAATGTAGTATCAAATGATATTATAATATTTATCCATTAACCTTTTTGTAAATATCGGTCAAATAACTCTTTCAATGTTGGACTTTCCAAATATATTATTTGGAACAATCAAACAACCCATTCCTAAGAAATGTTAAGGCTTTTTCTTAATATGTCTACAAGATTTTTGGATCCAGTTTTCTCTACTACAAGCGAATAATTCAAATTCATCTTAAAATTAACTTTGACAATATCAATTCATACAACCATATGATAAGTGATCCGTTCTACAATTCATATAAAGGAGTAGGCATATTTCTGTTATTTGAAATACAAATAACTTGATACTAAAATAAATTAGCACGGATGTATACTGGTTTAATTGAGCCCTGAGGAGGATTTTCCCAATAATAAGCACAGTCCGAAGGCCATAAAACAGGTGCAACTAAAAGCTACAAATTACAAGTACAACTTGAAGGTCAGGAATAACAAGTGCAACTAAAAGATCACAAATTAGGAATGAATAACAAGAGCAACTCAAAAGCTACAAATAACATAAATGGACACATAGTTGACTAGAGTAAATAGTAAATCCAGTGCTCTGCATTTAGTTCCTCTAATAAAAATGTTTACAATCTTGTAAAAGAAAGCTATTTCTTTCAATTTATGAATGTTTGCTTGGGAAAAATATATAAATATTTTTTTTTTTATAAACTTTCCATAAACAAATTCTCAGATTCCTCTCAAAGACATTACATACACCCGTACACACAAGTATATATGAGTTTAATAAGAACAACAACAACACAAAAGCTATGCAATAGCAACATATATTTTCTTTAATCATTAACAATCAAATTGAATATCAAATCCTTTCCTTGTCCAGCAAAATCTTCTCTCTAATAACTAGATTTTTATTCTATTTAATTTTCTTCTCATCCAGTTTCCTCTCAACACCATTTATTTCATTAAAATTCAATATCATCTCTTCCTTCCTCTCTTTGTTTTTTCTTAAATATTCCTATAACATCTCTTAATATTATAATAACCCATCTAAAGCATTCATTCTTCTTCCAAGCTGTTTCAATTTGGCACACTCAATTTCATTACCAATAATATCAACCTTAACTAATCGGATTAGTAAATTCAAAGACTAATTCTACTCTTTATATAATAACATAAAACATTATGCAAAATAGGGTTTAACCAAAATGGAACTCCTATAAATAGCTACAAAATTGTATTGTGTGTTCTCTTTTAATGGCATTTTAACGAGCACATTTTAGGCCCAAGGCATTTAAATCATCATTTTTGTTAACTTGATTTATTTCCCTAGTTTTAAGTTCTCTGTTGGTCTGAAAAACAGAAGGAAAATAGCCAGCACCATACTCATATATAAATAATTTACCAATCATCAATCTTCAAGAAACAAATTGATTTCTTAAATCCATATGTTGGTCTATGATCCTTTAATTATAGCTAGTTATTCACTTAAACTTTAATTCCTCTTCTTAACAATTTGACAAACACCATGCATGCACTTTAAAAAGAAAACTCAATTTCATTCTTGTCTCAAAAGACTAGTTACAGGGAAAAGAAAAGGATTGGCGTTGGAAAAATACATTCATGTAAGTTGATAAGGCTGTTAATAACAAGTGAAAAGAACAACCACTAAGAACTTGATTAATTATAATTACCAAGTTATGATATTTTTTTAATATTATTTATTTTGATTGAGAGCTAACGTGATTCCTTAGCTAGTGGCTGTCAGTCGGTGAAGCCGAGAGAAAGGCCTGATTCTGATAATAGAATATATTATTAGCTTTTTGAGTGATTCTAATAAAATTGGGCTAATTGTAAAATTGGCTTCCTTTCCCATGAAATTGCAAAAGTCCTGCTTTATTTGACTCTAATGGACATACATTTTCTCATATTTTTTCTTCAACAGGGTGAAGAAACTGATTACAATGATTCATATTAAGTTTTAAAGATTAAAAATATATTTTATGAACATAAAGGATTGAAATAAAATCTTATATAAACTTAAAAAACATACTTTAAACTACATTTATAATCTCATTTTCGACCTTTTCTATGTGACAGGAATATATATTCCCTTTGAATATGGGTGGCCAGTACCGGTAGATTAATCCAAACCCCCCGGACCATAGTATAAATTGCTTCATAAACCAAAATTATTTGGTTCATTATCTTAATTGTGGACTTTTATTTTTCCCTCTTATTCAAAAATGAATTAGTACCGTTTTGTTTTAGTCATTTTATGACTTATCCCTAAATAAAATAAAAATACTTTTTTTAACAAGTTATCAGCTTTTTTTTTTTTTTTTTTTGCCTTTTTCACAAATCAACCTATAAATTGTGGAGCAAAAAATAAAATAAGGTTTAATGTTTCTACATCTGAGACGGAAACATTTTTTCTGCCATACTCACATATAAGTGAGTGGAGTCCATTTATTTTTTCTCTTTTTTCTTTTAATAATGAGCCTTACTCACTTATATGTGAGTGCGATAAAAAAAATGTTTTAGCCTCAGAGACAGAAACATTAAACCCAATAAAATAACATATAAATTGGGGGGAGGGGGAATCTGCACTTAATAAATCCCCGTTACCCTTTTTATTTAGGAAAATCCCCTCAGATCTGAAGTTACTAAAATATTATCAAAAAATACTAGAAAAAAGTAATATGTTAGAAAAGACTCTTTTTTAGTATTATTTCAAAAAATGTTTTATAGATATAGTTGTTAATAGGTATTGATATAGTTATTAACGGGTATTGATTCAGTTGTTAATGTGTATTGATTTAGTTGTTAATGTTGTACTGATATATATGTTTTGACGTTTCTTGAAATAATATCAGAAAAGATCCTATAGTATTTTTTGACATGTGACTTTTCTCTAAAAATAATATTTTGGTTACTGGGCTCTAAGAGAGATTTTCCGTTTTTATTTAGCGTTTTACTTTTGACTTTCGTGGAGCCGCCACATAATGAAAGGAATTAATTGTCAATACAATAATTAAAGCAAGGGTTTTTCCGTAAACATGATAATTATATAATCCCTCTTACACTGTTAATTCCATTTCCTTCCGCTCTGCTTTGCTCACTACATTTCGTGCTGACAGGGTTTTAGCTTCTTACTGTCTTTCAGGTTCGGTTTCGCGTTCTTTGCTCTTTCTTTGCCTGTGGCTGCCGGCAATCTCTGCCTCCAACTTAGACCTTTTCATTGGTTCATTCTGAATGCTTTCGTACTTTTATTTTTTAAAATACATCATAATTTTCTTGTTATCTGCTATTTGAATGAGCGATCGTTTGTTCGTTCTTCCGATTTTTTTTTCAGAACTTTTTATGTCTTTGATGATGAATCGATTTTGTTTTTTTATTATGTCGTTGGTATTTTCCTGTTGATACGATTCCTATGTGAAGTATAGATCTTGGAGTAGATTTAATTACCCTAATGATTTTCTGTTGACTGATGAGAATCGGTCTTATGTGAAAGAAATTTGGGGATCTTCTAGGGTTTGTAAACGTGATCGCATGCGTTTGTGACAAGCTGATGCAAATTTTGGTATTTAACCTTTATATCATATGTGGTTGTTAGTTTTTGGGTCGGTTCTAGTTTGCTTGATCTGCCTGAATGTTTAGCATCTCATATGATTTTGATGAAATTCTGTTCAGTATACACCATCGTAATCTGACAGCACGTTCATTGATTGATGCAAAATTCAATTATCGGTGGTTTCGTCTCATATTTTGTGATGCTTATGAGGATGATATTTACTATTAATACAGTCTCCATAATATCTTTGTTATTTCTTGATCAGTCCCTTTTGGAACTATGGGTAAGGAGAAGACTCACATCAACATTGTGGTCATCGGCCATGTTGACTCTGGCAAGTCAACCACCACCGGCCATCTTATCTACAAGCTTGGAGGTATTGACAAGCGTGTTATTGAGAGGTTTGAGAAGGAAGCTGCTGAGATGAACAAGAGGTCCTTCAAGTATGCCTGGGTGCTGGACAAGCTCAAGGCTGAGCGTGAAAGAGGAATCACAATCGATATTGCTCTCTGGAAATTTGAGACCACCAAGTACTACTGCACAGTCATTGACGCCCCCGGACACAGGGATTTCATCAAGAACATGATTACTGGAACATCACAGGCTGACTGTGCTGTCCTCATCATCGATTCAACCACTGGTGGTTTTGAAGCCGGTATTTCCAAGGATGGACAGACCCGTGAGCATGCTCTCCTTGCCTTCACACTTGGTGTGAGGCAGATGATTTGCTGCTGCAACAAGGTATTTAACTAGCATCGCTGGGTGTATGTAAACATTTATTTGATAATTGCTTCTATTGTCACTTACTAATGTGGTTCTTCTGAATTTTCCTCCCTGACAGATGGATGCCACCACTCCCAAATACTCTAAGGCCAGGTATGATGAAATTGTGAAGGAAGTGTCATCCTACTTGAAGAAGGTCGGTTACAACCCTGAGAAGATCCCCTTCGTTCCCATCTCTGGTTTTGAGGGAGACAACATGATTGAGAGGTCCACCAACCTTGACTGGTACAAGGGACCAACTCTTCTGGAGGCCCTTGACCAGATCAACGAGCCCAAGAGGCCCTCAGACAAGCCTCTGAGGTTGCCCCTTCAGGACGTGTACAAGATTGGAGGAATTGGAACTGTTCCGGTGGGACGTGTTGAGACCGGTGTTCTGAAGCCTGGCATGGTTGTAACTTTCGGCCCCACTGGACTGACAACTGAAGTTAAGTCTGTGGAGATGCACCACGAGGCTCTCCAAGAAGCTCTTCCAGGTGACAATGTGGGATTCAACGTGAAGAATGTTGCAGTGAAGGATCTGAAGCGTGGGTTTGTTGCCTCAAACTCCAAGGACGACCCGGCCAAGGAAGCTGCCAACTTCACATCTCAGGTCATCATCATGAATCACCCCGGTCAGATTGGCAATGGATATGCCCCTGTGCTTGATTGCCACACCTCCCACATTGCCGTCAAGTTTGCTGAGATCCTGACCAAGATTGACAGGCGATCTGGTAAGGAGCTTGAGAAGGAGCCCAAGTTCTTGAAGAATGGTGATTCGGGTATGGTGAAGATGATTCCCACCAAGCCCATGGTGGTTGAGACCTTCTCACAGTATCCTCCTTTGGGACGTTTTGCTGTGAGGGACATGCGTCAAACGGTGGCCGTGGGAGTCATCAAGAGCGTGGAGAAGAAGGACGCTTCTGGAGCCAAGGTCACCAAGGCTGCACAGAAGAAGGGTGGCAAGTGAAAGGTGTTCAACTTTTTCGTATCTATTGGAGCTTATCCTTTTGCAAATGAAATGTTTTTTTATTTGTATTTTGTGTCCAGAATCTGTCTTAGTTTTTTATTGTTTACTTTGTCAAGTTGTCTTTGTCAGGCAGCTTGTGCTCCAATGAAGGTGGCAAGGTTTTCTGGTATGATTATTTACTTCGTGTATCAGAGAGTTCCAATTTTGAAAGCAGCGGTATGGTATAGGACTAATTTTCCACACTGCCAATTGGATGTCAAATGTTAACTTTTAAACTGTGATGGATGAATATCAAATAATAATGTAAAATGTTTCATATAAATGAAATTAAAATATATATATATATATATATATATATATATATAATATTCTTACTGCCTCTTTATCTTACTACCATTTGATTACCATTTTTTTACCGTTAGATCTATTATTTGATCCAACGGTCCTGATGTACCCTACTTAAAACCTTTTTCCTTCTCCACATTTCTCTCTCTTCCTTTTCCTTCCTCTTGATCTAGCCGCGTAAGGAAAAATCGCCAGAAGCTGAATTTTTAGGTCTTCATTGATCATGCCTACCTTCAAATTAAATTAATGGGTACTGCTGTTTATGAATTAGAATAGGGTTACTTTTACGTTTTTATAAATTTTAATGTAGCAAAAAATAGAAATTAATTTATTAAGGAACCGAAAAAGTGTAAAAAGTTCCCATGCTCTTCAATTGATCTAACAAAACATTGATCTAACAAAACAAAAAGATGAAATCTCCTTCCCCAAACTTAAATACTATAAAACTGGATCAAGAGTGGCTTATTGTTCGATTCATGAAAAAAGGATCTTACATGTGCTTCAATCATCCGTCTAAAAATATTCCCAAACTCACTCGAAAAACAGTTAAACGGATCAAAGAAGACATCATCCTTGGTCTACATTCTTCAGATTCAACCTCATCACTTGATCCAGATTCAACCCCATCTTTAAATCCAAAAGATCGAAATAATTTTCCCTTTTAAGTCTTCATGGAAACATTATTCTTTTGCACAGCTCCAAACTGCCACCAACAATATCGGTAAATCAGGATGGAAGGGAAAGGGAAAAATGTGGAGAAGGAAGAAGGTTTTAAGTAGGGTAAATCAGGATCATTGGATCAAATAATAAATCTAATAGTAAAAAATTGGTAGTCAAATGATAGTAAGATAAAAAGGTAATAAGAATATCTTATCTCATATATATATCAAAAAAGTATCATCAACCATTGACAAGTGGAGCAGCTATAATTAACAAGTTTTGAGATTTTTTTTATATTATTTTTCTTAATTGAGATTTTAATGTCATTTTCTCTTTATTTTATATAAAATAAATAAATAATGTATATTGAATAATATAAATTTTAAATAAATTGTACATAATTTTTCATCTGCTCAATAGTTATATATATATATATATATATAAGAAATTTTAGGAAAGGGGTCGGGTTCACCAACAATCCAAGGCAGGGCGCTTGGAGCTCAGTCCGCAGGGAATACTGGTCAGAGAGTACACATGTCTCCATCCGTAGGGAATACTGGCTAGAGAGTACACATGTCTCAATCTCTACAAGCGTTATCATTGCTTCCTAGATCTCTAAGATGCCTCCCCCAACGCCTTGACCAACGTAGGGATCGAACCTCCTCTCTAAAGGTGAGGAAGACTGACCCTCACGCCAGTTGAACCCAAAGACGAGGGGTCATTTGCTCAATAGTTAGTTCGACCTAAAGATGCCTAAATGTTTTTTTAAGCCACTTTTTTTTGGAATTGGTAGAGAAATTTTTTACCGGGTTTCTGGGCACCAAGCTCGCCCCTAGCCCATCTAATTTCCATTCAAATCTAAACAAATTCAGTTTTTTAAAGAAAAAAATAAATATCAATGGATTAACCTTTTAATTGGCTACATCTTATTTCCCTTTTACTACCTAAATAAGCATCAGGTGACAGTTAGTTATTTTCGGAATAAAGTGTAGCCTTTTCTTATCCCCTGGTTTGGTTAAGAAAAATGGAAGAGCAAGGAGGGAGATTTTCTTTTAAAAGAAACCATTCTCTAATTCGGAGACGATAGAAGGATATATTTTTACCATCTCATTCTGGCGTAGGAAAAAGATATTTTCTGGCATGAATTTGTTATAATAGATATAAGGAAAAATTTAAGTTTTACAATACCTAAAAAATCTATTAACATGTAGAAATGACACATGGATCCTTAGGGAGTAATTTGAGATTTTGAAATGTTATGTTTTTACTATAAAATGCCTCTCACATTTTATTTTTCAAAAAGACAAGATTCATTCGCCCATGGCCAGAGCTTTATCAACAACTCAAGTAATGTGATTAACTATTTAAAAATGGAGATTGACAGCTTTAGCTCTCTAAACCCTATCAAGCGTCATTGAATAGTTGAATAATGACATTGATAACTTTTGTATAGCAATACGTAACTATAATATAGAGAGTGAAAATTTAGGAATTCAAGTCGTTAATCTCTATACTCAAATTGTTATTCTTTATTCAACTCCTGATAGAGCTTAGGGAGTTAAAATTATTAATCGCCTTACTCAAGTAGTTAATCAAGTTGTCATCAAAACTCTGGCCATCGAGAAGATTTGCCTCTTTTTTTTGAGAAAAAAAATTAGGGGCATTTTGGTAAAACAACAACATCTCAAAATTTCATATTCCTCTCTAAGGACCTCTTTGTCTTTTTCATGTATTAATAAATTTTTTGGGGTTTTCTAAGTTCAAATGGTATTTAAATAAAACTCTTCCTAGATATAATGCATTATAAAGGATATTTTTTGTGAGATATTGGTGCAAGTTGCACTCTTAGGGTTCATGCATGTATAATATTTTGTGCACTAAATTAAAGATTTCATGTTTAAAGAGTAAAAGGTTTTCACCTTTCATAACAAATGTACCTTCAAAAATTCATATTTGTATTATCTTTTTTACAGGTTCTTTGATCCTTATATTTATCCTTATTTTAATTTTAGTTCCTCAAGTTTTAAATAAGAGGTTTTGATCCCTCAAAAGGTAAAACGATTTAGATTTTTATTTAATGATAAAGACCAATATTTTATATAAAATGATACTTGAAAGGTCAAAACCTCTAATTGGAAACCCAAGAGACCAAAATTAAAATGAGAGTAAAGTTGAGAGAAAATTTATATTAACCCCTTTTTTAATGGTATATTTTGCCGTTAATTTGAGTCTCTAAAGCGCCCATCATGAGCTCACTAAAGAGACATTATTACCATGCAAGCTGCTTCACATAGGTACTCCTTATCATTGGTCTCAACTGGCAAAGGGGTCGGACTTTCTCATCAAAAGGGAGAGAGTTCGATCTTGGAGTTAATTAAGGCATTAAGAGAGGCATCATAGGTGTTGTGAACTTGTGAAAACGCAAGCTAAGGTGGAGGCATGTGTACTCTCAATCCTGTATACCTGGGTAGCATAGCTATAGCGCCCTGTGCCCTTGGTCTATGAGTGAACCTAACCCCTCTTCTAAAATTTATGTATTAAAAAAAAAAAAAAAACTTCACATAGGTGCGTGACTTCTCTTCGCTGCATGTTAGAATTTACTCCTTATTATGAGACTCTTCTACATATAGTTCTCCGCATAATATTCGCTACAAGCCATTTAAAATCTTTTTTCCTAAATTCTCTTTGCTTTGATAATTTATAACTCACTAAACAACACTGTAACTCATTATTATTTATTTATTTAATAAACTTTGTTGAGAGTAATTGTGAAAAGTTAAAAATATTAGACAAGAGTACTAATTAAGGCCATCAACAACCAGTAAAACTCTATAAAATATTTATGACAGGAATAAACAAAGTATTAATTAAGAGTATTAAAATGTACTTATAATAGAGATCCAATGGATAATTTTTTTACACGTGTCTTTTCTCAATAAAATAATATTTTTTTATTGAAAATAATGCTCAGTAAAATGTTAGCATTAATTACATCTCCCCCCCCCCCCCCCCCCCACACACACACACACAACGTCTTACATTCTACTTTACTAACCAAACTATGGGTTTAGACCTAATAAAAAAGATTAGCCTCTCACAATGTTATGAACTAATTTTTAAATTGCTAACAAAAAAAAGTGTGTGTATGTGTGTGTAATGTTTAATAATGCTTCATTGACATGTTATTATTCAATGCCCAAAAAATTAAGAAGAAAAAAAGTTCACAAGAAAAAGAAATAATTGACAACACTAAAGCTCTCTGTCTCCATGTTACACTTCTCTAAACAAGGAAGGAGAGGAGAGGAGAGGAGGAGCACCAGAGATAATTTGAATTTTTTAGGTAAGTTATTTATTTTATAAGATTATTTTAGTAACTAAACTAACTTATTTTCAATAAATTTCTTTCATTTATTTTTCTCTTTCTAATGAGGCCATCATTGTGTTGATTAATAAAAGTTTTGAGATTAAGATTTTGGAGAATTTTGAGTTTTTGCAATAGAAAACTTTATATATATGTAGAGGTTTTTATTTTTCTATTTAAGAAGTTTATGATTCATGTTCTATAGGACGTTTTTACTGATTAGACGTAGTGTAAATAATATGTTTGTGTTAATATAAGTATTAATGAGATTTTCATCGATTTAGTTTTGACATTTGAGGACTAAAATGTTATTTCTAAAATTTGTAGGTCTAAACTGTGATTTCTAAAATTTATATGACTAAATTGTCATTTATGAACTTGGAAGGACTAAATGGTCATTTTTAAAAGTTAAACCCCAAACTATTGATTTCAATTTTTATGATAATCATATATTATTATCAAAGTTTGTATGTTTTGAATTATACAAAATTATAAGTTATAATTTTGATTATGTGGAGTTTTGAGGAATTATTAATGGTTAGTAAATTAATTGTGATATATTGATTTTGGCATATATCCGGACTCTTGAATTAGAAGTAGCATGATAATAATTGGCTTTGACAGGAGGTAATCACTTTCCTATTGTCATGCATGCTTGTATGATGTTAATGAGTGATTTTTAATTATATATTTATGAAACTATGTTGATAATGAAATTGTCTTGCGGGATTTATTTTGGAAAATGATTTGTGATATTATATTTTTGATTTTCAAAGTTTGAAAAGATTCTCTTGAAAACTTGTGAATTTATAATGATATATGTGATAAATCCTAATTTTCATATATTTTATCCCACCTTATTCATTTATTTTGATGATTATTTTAGGCTAATTTGAAATTATTAGATAATATTTGGGTTGTTAGCCAATTTTAGGAAATAATATAAATCTGAATTAATCATAGGATTATTGGGCTTAAATTAATATTTTGATCGTTATCTTGTGATTTTAATAATATTTCTAAATATATGATATTATGATTTTATTTAATTTCTGCCAATAAGAAAATATATTGGAATATCCTATAGTGTAAAATTTTTCAGGGAAGCTAAAAGGAAATCTAATGATAGAATTTATTGGGCTTCTTAAATTTTAACGAACTCAATTTGGGACCCAAAAAGCTCTCATTTCCTTCCCTTTTAAAATAACCTAGTGGCTGCTAGGTTTAAAGGGAGTAGAAGCCGCCGGATCATGGTAGCCAAAAATGCGTTTTAAAACGTACAAACACCATTTTTATGTTTTAAATTTAGCAAAACGCGTTTCGTTTGAGCAAAAAACATATATGGGGTAAAAACGTAAAAAAAACGCCGCAAAAAATAGTAATATCATAAAATCGAGGCATTTTTTGAAAAAACGGAATTCACAACCTTGGACCCAACCCAACTCTCACTCACTCTCTGATTCTCAACTTGTCTCGGCTGACGGACTCTCACAGTCTCACTCAACCCTCTCACCATCTCACATTCTTTGATTCTCAAATCAAATCTCACTCGCACGTGCCACCGTCGCTCACGGCTTCCACTCTTCCTCCATGCTCTGACTCTCAAATCTCAAATCTCAAATCTCAGACCCAGATCTCAGATCTCTCCATCTTGTCTCGTCGTCTTCCACTCTTCTTCCATGGTTCGTGCTTTCATTTCTCTATCTCAAGTCTCGACTTCAATCCGCAGTCTTCACTCCTCCGGTAAGTTTTCTTCCTTGCTTACATGCATAGGGTCGGGACAGTGGAGGAATAGGGTAGGTTATTCCTAATGTTTTAATATTGGCATCGCCGGCGGAGCTTCTAAGGAACAAGGCCCCCTAAAAAAAAAATAAATTGTTCAGGATATATTTTTTCTTAAAAAAGTAATATGTTGAAAACAAAGTTAAAATGGGCTGCATAAGAAATTTGTCCCCTCCAAATTTTTTTTAAACATGTTATATAATTAGAAATTTTTTAATTAGTTAATGAGTATATATTTAGCCCCTCAAATATTTATCTTAAGATCCACCACTAATTGCCCATGTGTTTATTACCTATTAATGTTCGATGAATCAAAGGCTTTATTCCGTTCAACTGTATCCCATGTTAGCCTTTTATCTTTTTTTTTTTTTTTGATAAAAGAGGAGGCATACGGCCAAATAAAATTACATAATTAAAATAAAGGGGAATTTAATCCCAAACACTCCTGATCTACCCATGCCCTCAGAAATAAGGGGCAATCACCCAAAACATTCGATTTCCCTAATCCTAATTTGGCAAGAGCATCGGCTATCTTATTACATTCCCTAGGAATGTGACGAATAGAAACTATCCAGTCTTTATCTATGAACTCCTTGATCTGATCTACTAGCAAACTGCCAGTATTGAGATTCCTGTCTACTATACTAGAGACGATATCATTTGCATCAGACTCCAAGAGAAGCTGCTTAAATCCAAGATCCCAAGCAAGTTTGAGACCCTCCAAGATTGCCCATTCTTCCGCACAATTAGCATTGCAAATTCCAATACTTTTTGTAAATCCAGCAATCCATTCCCCCTGGCATCCACGAATGACTCCCCCAATTCCTGCCAGTGACGTCCTAAGGCTTATCGCTCCGTCCCCATTAACCTTGACCCAATCCACCGGAGGCCTTTCCCAAAGTAAAGCTCTACCATTAACAAGAGAACTGCTATCAACATCGAGGATCCCATCAGAGGGAACGACATACTTCCTCCATGAATGAAGGATAATAGTCGCCGGGCACGAAGGTCTCATGAAGTTCGGATAAAAAATAGATAAATTCCTCCAACCCCATAATTTCCAAATGGCGACTCCAAAGATAGTACTCAAACTAGCACCCACTCCTCTACCAAGTTTGCCTTTGAGATTCACGGCTAGCCAATCTCTAAGCCGAGCAGCAAAAAATGAGGACACATATTTAGGCGATAATAATGATAACCACATTTGTTTCGCAAAGGAACAGTCTCGTAGAATGTGAAGAGTATCCTCAACCCCCATATTACAATGCTCACACATTGCCGACGATTGTGCCCACCCGCTTCTCCACTCATTGGTTGGAAGTTTGTTTAATGCAGCCATCCACATAAACACCTTAATTCGCTCCGCTCCTTTCCACTTCCAAATCAGTTTATGAAAATTGAATCTGAGATGAGCTGGATTAGGTTCTAGTAGAAAATAGGCACTTCGAATAGAAAACGTACCATCCTTGGAGGGACCCCAGACCATAACATCATGCCCTGCATCCACTCTCGGAGGGATTATCGCCCTAAGTCTTTGAATTACCTCAGGGGCCACACAATCAGCAAGTCTTGTAAAGTCCCATGATCCATCTCGAACCCAGTCTATCACACAGGAGCTCTCCTCCTCCATAGAAAGGCGCCTCGTACATAAGTGATTGAGATCCCGACCATCAATCAACCAGTTATCATTGAAGAAGCTCACAGATTGCCTATTCCTAATATGCCATTTGGTACCCAGATCTATAAGTTTACGCTGAGCGAATATAAAGCGCCACAATGTTGAATCCCCTAGACGATACATCAACATTGATTCCTCATCTCTCATTATATACCGTTTTTGTAGAACCTCTGCCCATAATTCTTCACACTACCAACCACCAATTTCCAAGCCAATTTTGCTCCATAAGCTTGGTTGAAGGAATTAAGTCTTCGAAATCCCAACCCACCAAACTCTTTAGGTCTTGTAATACTGTCCCATCCGACAGGATGAAATTTTTTATGTGAGTCATCATGTCCCCAAATAAAATTTCTTTGTAATCGTTCCACTTGCGAACAAACACTCGTAGGGATTCGAGCAACCTGCATTGGATACAAGGGAATAGTACTCAACACTGATTTGGCTAGGGTAATGCGCCCTGCAGTCGACAAACAGGACGCTTTCCACGCCTAGAGCTTTGATTGGACTCTCTCAACAATATAATGAAAAGTCTCTTTCCTCTTCCTATTCCTGGTAAGAGGAAACCCTAGGTATCTTCCAATTTCACCGGACACCTGCATTCCCGTAGTTTCCTTAACTTTCGCTTTGGTAGCACTAGACACTCTGGGTGAAAAGTAGACAGACGATTTCCCTTTATTCACCTTACCCCCAGATGCCTTAGAGAAGGAATCTAAGCATTGCATCATACAACTAGCTTGGGCCTCAGACGCCACACCGAATAATAAAATATCATCTGCAAACATCAGGTGAGGGATTTTTGGTCCGTCTTTAGAAGTGCAAATAGGCTTCCATGTACCATCATTAACCGCATCGCAAATTACATGAGAAAGTTTATCCATACAGAGCACAAACAAGAGAGGTGATATAGGGTCACCTTGTCGAAGGCCTCGCTGAGGAAAGAAGAACTCAGTCTGGCTCCCATTCCAAAGCACACTATAAGAAACTGAGGATACACACTCCATAATGAGACGGATAAACTCCTCTTCCAACCCGATCTCAACAAGAACTTGTTTCAAGAAGTCCCACCGAACTCTATCATAGGCCTTTTCAAGATCGATCTTAAATGCCATAAGCCCTTTCTTGTTTCTATTCGTGCTCATAATATGCATGAGCTCCTGCCCGATAACAATATTATCCTGTATGTGCCTTCCTTTAATGAAACTAGCTTGGAAAGGAGAGACCAATTCATTCAAAATGCCTTTAAGTCTTTGAGCTATTACCTTAGCAACACATTTATAGTGAGCCGAGCATAAGGAGATAGGTCTAAAATGTGACACGATTTCAGGATGATCCCTCTTTGAGATTAGAGAGATAAGAGTCTTATTCGAGCTCATCAGTGAAGTTGATCCTTGAAAAACATTCTTAACAAAATCACACATGGATTGACCAACCTTGTTCCAGTTATGCTTGAAGAAGATAGGAGGAAAACCATCCACCCCCGGAGCTTTGTAGTTCCCCATCGAAAAAACAGCTTCTTTAATCTCTCCATCATCTGGATTGCCAACAAGATTCCTCAAAGTAGCTTGATCAAGACTCGGAAACTTAGTTTTGGTAGATAAGTACCAGAAGCAGTTCCTATCATTTTGATATATAGCTTTATAGTAACCAGTAACCAACTACTTTACTTCCATCTCATTATCAATCCAATTACCCTCCTCATTTTTAAGAGTGATAATTCTATTTCGGCACCCTCTCATTTTAGACTTGAGGTGGTAATACCGTGTGTTACGATCACCTTTTGAAATCCATTTGGACCGAGATTTCTGGAACCACTTAATTTCTTCCAATTTAAAGAGTCTGTCCAACTCATCTTGAAGCTCCATTTCCAGATTGCATAGGAATTCCAAATAAGGGTAAGTGCTGGATTTTTGAATCCCTTCAAGACGCCTCATGATCCGCTGAATCTTCCTTTCAACAAACCCAAACACCTCCCTATTCCAATTTATCAGAGATTCTTGGAACTGAGATAAGGCCGAATTAATATCCACATTGGCTACCCATTTACTATCAACCAAATCATTATATTTCTCATGCTTAATCCACATTGCCTCAAATCTGAAGGGTCTACTGTCCACTCTAACACCATTTCTATTATCAAAACATAGACATATAGGATTATGATCAGAGTATTTAATACGAGGATGAACCTGAAGATATCCATTTGGGAAGCTAGACAGGAAAGATGCATTGGCTAAAGCACGATCAAGCCATTCAAATAGACGAGAACAACCAGCAACTTTAGGGCCTCTCCAAGTGAATTTTGAACCACAAAACCCCATATCTAAAAGTTGGCAGGAAAATACTCTTTCCTGAAACAATTGGATTCTGGATATACTGGCATTAGCTCCCCCTATCCGATCACTTGAGGAAAGAATATCATTAAAATCTCCCAACACCACCCATGGAGAGGTAGTAGAATCAACAATGCACTTAATCTCACTCTAGAGCAGCTGCTTTAGGTTAGGAACCGGAAGTGCATAAACCGCAGTCAAATGGAAAGGCAATTCCCCATTGAAGCAACATAAGAAGTGAATAAATTGCCTTTCTTCTTTAAGCACAGAGACATTCATCTGCGCCTTCTTCCAAACAGCAACAAGTCCTCCAGAACGCCCCATGCTCAGAATGAAGCTAACACCGTCGAATCCCAAACTCTCCAGGCAGCGGAATTGTTTGGGATTTTCCGTCTTTGTTTCCGAGAGAATCACCATACACGGTTGAGGGCCCCTACACACTGAACGGAGGTTCTGAAAAAAATTCCTATTGTTAGCTCCCCTGCAATTCCAATAAATAATATTTTTTTGGATATTAGACATAGTAAATATAATATAAATAGGGCATAAAAAAACCAAATAAATTGGCCCAACTAACTCCCTGTTGGATCCTGCATTTCGGCCACATTAGAGCAGCTCTCCAGTTTGGCCAAAACGCTGCCTCCCTCCACTTCCATACTTAAGTCATTCTCATTGCTTGGAGGGCCAGCCCAAAATTTACCATTTAACCCACAGAGCTTATCGTTATCTTGGAGCCCATCACACATGTTCGGCCCATCATCAGCAACCCATATAGATGTATTGTCCACCTGGTCCACATCTTTATTCATCTCCAAGTCCACGCATATGTCACTTTCCTCCTGCACCTTCTCTGCGATTTTGGACCCTTCTTCCTCCACCCTTCCTGCTTTATTCTCTCTTCCATTTATATAAGTCAACCTGAGCACCTCTGAACCTTTTCCAAAAGCTTTAGCCGACTCCCTTGTCCTTTTCTCCTTCCTCATCCCTTTTCTCTCATGTCTCAGATCTCTACTTTCCCCCACGAAAACGATCTCCTTTCCGAGGTTCTTTTCTGTCTCACTCTTTCTAGCCATAGCGATGATCTCAGAATTAGGACGTTGGGTGCTCTTCTCGATAGCTGCATCACGTACGAAGCTCGGATATGTCTCAATCAGTAAAGCACCCTCGCCGTTAGCTCCCTCGGCAAGCACGCCAAAACGAGATCCGTTTTCCTCTCGCCGGAAATTGCTCGACACCTTCTCCTTTCCGGCTTTCTTTTGCCGTTTAGGCCGCTGAACCACTCTCCAGACATTACCGTCGGCGCTCTTCCCTGCAGTAGATTCCATTACCACATCTTCATCGACTCGGCTACTTCCATCCTCCTTCGCGACCTCTCCAGTTGCAGAGGCTTCTTTTTTCATTGGACAATCATCCGCCCTATGACCATAAATACCACATCCCAAACAGAGCCAGTGCAAGCCTTTGTACTCCAGGTAATAATCCACTCCATCTAAGACAAACCCAGACATTAGTTGTTTCTCTAGGTCTACAGTAACACAAATTCTTGCAAGTCCTCTGAGGTGGTTGGATGTGTTAATATCAATTTTGATTGTTTCTCCAATACGGTTGCCAATCCAGGTTAAGGCCTCTGTGTTGTAATACTCAAGGGGGATATTTGGGAGTCTAACCCAAATCGCCACTTTATTGGTTGTAGCTGCTTTAGGTTGAAACTGCGGTTCCCATGGTCTTACTGTGAGATAGTGATCAAATATCATCCAGGGTCCCCTAGTCAGAGCCTTCAAATAATCCTCCTTGTTTGTGAATTTAACCACGAAAAAACCACTACCAACGTTGATTAGAGTAATAATCCCCTTTTTCGCCCAAATCTTTTGAAGAATAGATAATAGCAATTTATAACCAATATTCCTGCCAAGTAGCTTGACAATCACAACGTTGTTCCATGCCATATGAAGTTGCTTTTTCATTTTCCCTGAGAACGTGAATGTTGGGAAATTTCTGGTAGGGTCCTCAGTAATCTTGCATAACGGCACACCGTTGTCAGTGACTGGAATGTTTTCCTCTGATTGTTCATTAACCTCTGTAGTAGGCTCCTCCATCGTTTCTTCATTGCATACTCCTTGGAGTTTCTCAGCAAATGTCATCCCAGGGCCCCATTTTTCCTTCTTCTCAACACCAAGCTTAGGCCAGCTTTCATCAAGATTATTATTATCACCATTCTTAATCTTTTTTCGAGCTGCGGCTGATTAGATCGTTTTCTTCTGCAGACAGAGTCACCTGAGCAGAGGACTTCAATGAGAGCGCCATCGCCTTTTATCTATTTAATTTAATCCTCTGTACCCATTTGTCCTGTTGAGAAGCTCACTACTTTTTTGAGCAAAAGAAAAAGCTCACTACTTTACGATGGCCCAAAAAACATACTGTTAAAAGAGCGTGGCTTAGGTCTGTGATTCCGAACTCTACTGCTCCCTATCTTTTGAGCCTTGTCGGTGCTTGAGTTTAATTTGTTCTTGTAATGCTTTGAATGTCAAGAACTTAAAGTTTCCATCCGTTGAATCTTACTTTTAGTCGTTTGTTCTTGCTGAAAGAGCGTGGCTTGGGTCTATGATTCCTAACTTTACTGCTCCCTATCTTTTGAACCTTAGTGGCCGGATTATTGATGACGCCGCAAACCAAAGACGCCGAAGGCTGGAGACGCGAGACGCAGTGCAATTGAATTCATTAATTCCCCATTCCAATTCATTCTTAACGGCCCCACCTCCAATATCCGTCAATTCTCCATTCCTCTCACACACACGCTGAGAGTCACTTCCCTCAAAATTGGGGTTTATTAGCAAGTCTCGTTCTTCCTTGGGCGCCCCTCTTCATTCACCTTTCACTCAACCATGGAGGAAGTTCATGCGACAACTGTACCATCACCGACATGCTGGAGCAATATAGTGAAGAGCCAACAACCTCCGAAGCCCCCTCAAGATAATCCTCTCCCAACTGGTCGAGTTTTCGTGGAGAGCTGCAAATCCTCTAATGGCATATCAGTGGCGGTTATTGACGCTAACGCCATTATTGCCGGTGGCGTAAGGCTTCACAGCTGTGCCGACAAGTTAGTTTCTGTTCCAGAAGTCATGCAGGAAATTCGCGACCCTGTCTCACCCACAGGCTTTCATTCATCCCATGCAACATCGAATCCATGGAACCCACTCCAGAAGCCATCAATAAAGGTACTTATAATCATGTCATATATAGTATGATCTTTATGTTTTTGAATGTTAGTATTGTGGAGAGATTGGCTCTGTCTACCTTTAGAAAATTAATCACAGTATGTGAGCTGTGATAATTGCGGTTCTGAATATTACTCAAGTTAAAGCATTGTACTGAAATGACAGTGTCTTATATTTATAATGTGATAGATAGACAATTCACTAAATTAGGTCCAAATGGATGAATTATTTATAATGTGATAGATAGACAATTCACTAAATTAGGCCCAAAGGGGCGAATTCTATCCCTGAGCACTGTTTATCAACAATAAGCTTGAACTAATCATATAGTTGACTTAATATTATCTTGAGAAGTGTTTTGAATTGGCAATCGGGTTAGATAACAAAATTGTCAATCTTTGTAACACTATTATGGAAGAATTACAACTACAATAACGTTGAATTGAAGTGGATGTTGCTTAGTTTGCTACTAACTATTTTGCAATCTTAATCTGTTGCTCTTTAGAATCATGTTATGACTCACTTTTATGTTAGTGAAAGTATTTGTTGTCCTCTAACTTCAATTCTCATGTAATGTTGATACTTGACAGTTATCAAATTTGCAAAGGCTACTGGTGATCTACAGACTCTATCAGATGTTGATCTCAAACTCATTGCTCTAACTTATGCTTTAGAGGCTCAAATCCATGGAACAAAGCATCTCAGGGACATCCCATCGCCTGTACATGTGGTTAATGTCAAGAGATTGCCTGAAAAAGACTTGCCTGGATGGGGTTCCAATGTGCCCAATTTGGAAGAGTGGGAAGCATTAGAACATGAGACTGAGGACAAATCAAATTCCAATTCAAGAATCCTTCCTTTGCAAGACTTGAACTTGAACTTGGTTCCTCAAGATAACCATTCTGAAGATCGTTCAGCTGAACATATGAGTGAACCTCCTCCTGAAAATCTAGAGGGTGGTGAGTATGGCTCAAGGAAGCCTAGGAGAAACTTCCCTAAGAAAAAGGAAATAAGCATTGAAGGGAAGAAGATGGTTGCTGATGGAATTGATGCCTCACAAGGAGAGTTTGATGATAATGCTGGTGATTGGATGCCTGCTGTCAGTAGAAGTACTCATAGGAGATATCTCAGAAGAAAAGCTAGACGTGAGGCATTGGCCTTCAGTCATGATCAACAAGATTTGGAAGAAAACATCGATGATTCAACTGAGGATGGTAGAAGCTCAGATCAGCTTGTTCATCAAAGTGATGAAACAAGTCATGTTGAAAATGTAGATTTTGAGGATAACAAGTTGGTGGAAGAGAAGGAAGGAAGTGAAAACCTCCCTGCAAGTATGAAGAAAATGAGTCTAGAAGAAGGTTCATTGGAAGATATTGATGGAAAAAACGGACTCAATGCATGTCCTGAGGAACTCGAGTCAAGTAATTCTAGACTTGCGGAAAATGCTTCTAATGGTGGTGTAACCATGGCCATTAAACCATGTGAGCTAGGTACAATAAATGATGAATCAAATCACTTTGAGGTTATAAGTGAGACTAGCGAAGCCTGTGACTCTACATATGTGGATGATGGTAGTAGTGAGCAGAGTTGGACGCTTAGGTCTTTGTCAGAGTCAAGTGTAGCCTGTGTGACTGGTGACTTTGCAATGCAAAATGTTCTTCTCCAGATGGGTTTGCGTTTGCTAGCACCAGGAGGAACACAGATCCGAGAGCTGCATAGGTCAGTTGTTGTTTCCTCAGTACAAAAAATCTTCACTAAGAACTACTCTTGATATGATAAACTCCTCTAGCCCTTGCACAATCTGCAGAAAGGATGTTATATAAAGAATAACTTATGAAATAATTAAGGCCTAACCCTAACTTTTAATTATCATTTTGTAATATACTAAGTACTGCCATAGAGAACTAAGCGAGTATATTGGGAACCATCTTCAAAAATCTAAATCTGCTGGTATGGAGAACCATGCCACTTAATCTAACATAGGAGTTACTGGTGGCTAACCAATATGGGATTTTAGGCTAATGACATACTGTGTTAGCTGTAATCTTGGTAAGTTATGCAGCGTTGCATTATAATTGTGCAATAACAGCTTATCTTTATTTTATATGTTTCAGATGGATACTTAAGTGTCATGCTTGCTACACTGTTACTGCTGAAATTGGGAGGATTTTTTGTCCTAAATGTGGCAATGGTGGCACCTTACGTAGAGTAGCTGTTACAGTTGGTGAGAATGGAGTTGTTTTAGCAGATCGTCGACCAAGAATTACATTACGTGGCACCAAGGTAAGCGCAATCATAAGACATAGTGGTGGGCATCAGTTCTGTTTTCTTTTGCCTGTTACCACACCATTCATTATGATTAAACATTTGTATTTATCTTTATTTTGACCGCCTTTGTATTCATTTAGCTTGACTCATTGGTTCATATGTATATACAGTGTGATATTTATGTTGTAGTTGATATCTTTTCTGAAGATTTATAGGATGGGATGGATGGTCATTGCCCTCACTTTTTTTCTATGAAGTTTTGAATTTGCTGTTGTAATTTGTGTGCAATGTATCCAAAAGATGTTAGAAGGCCCAAATTATGTTATCACTATTCTATTTACATTTCAATTTTCAAGAATACTCAGTAGTGTATTTCTTTTGATCAGTGCTGTTAATTTTATTTCTTTTGGAACTTTGCTGTTTTCCATTGACATGACTTTATGATATGTCTGCAGTTTTCATCGCCTTTACCCCAAGGTGGAAGGGATGCAGTCACAAAGAACCTCATTCTGCGGGAAGATCAGCTCCCTCAAAAGCTACTCTATCCTAAAACAAAGAAGAAAAGCAACAAACAGGTAAACTTTATGTTGTAACTCCCTTCGAATTGTTGTTCTTTCTTTAGATTAGCTTATTTCAAGTTATTTTGTGATGTACTAGGTAAATACATGAGAGGAGTTTTATCTCATAAAATCCAAAAGAGTTTTTTAGAAAGGGTTCTCGTGTTTCCCAAACCAGCAGGACTAACCAGTTCTGTTCACTCTCTGTAGGATGATGATTTCTGCAGTCATGATAATATCTTCAGCCACAACACAGATAATAGGGCCCCTTTCCAGCCTCCTATAAGGAAAGCATTGGCAGTTTTTGGTGGAAGGAGAAATCCTAATGACAATCATTATTCACGTTCTAAGCATAAGTAGTGGACGTGTAATTGTCTAATTGAAATTTTGGTCTGTTTTTCTGATTTTTTTTAGTGTATCCTTCAAAATTTAGTTTTACCCCCTCGTGTTGGACGAAGTAACCGTTTTGTTATAAAAGCGTATTTTTGGAAGCTGGACTGTTATATATATATATATATATATATATATATATATATATATATATATATATAGGAATATTTTATCATCAATCATGCTTTTGATTTGCATAATCATGTTCGAGGGCAATGCTTTCTTTGGCAACACGAGGAGACATCTTTACAGTTTAACTTGTTTTTGATGATTTATTTCAGTACTCAGGAGTTTGATCGTACAAATATTATTTTTTTTTCAATTTAAAAATCATTACTTTCTACTTTTGTTATTTCACTCACCTGTTGTAAGTTAAAAGAGGAAAATCACTATCAGCCCGGAAAATCTCACAGGGAGCACTAATGACAAGTTCTAATGTAGGATGATTTGTCACTATCATGTTCATTTGTTATTGGGATTTTTGTTATTACATTTGGGGCTTTGTAGTGATTTTACCTAAATCTTGAGACATGTCTTGCAGCTACGAAAGTTCTTGCAAAATTGGTATTTGTTGGAAGGTCGCATAATTAATTTAATATGTATAAAAAAATCTAATTAATTTAATCAAAATACGTGCACTTGATGCTTTCTCTTCTTTTTTCCCCCTTCCTTTTTTCCTTTTTTTTTTTTTGGAAAATCATGGTGAAGTCATTATCAATTGAACTAATCTCTTTAGGAACTAACTCACGAATTTGGTGTGCCTGTTTTTATAGCGCAAATGACATCCACCCAGATAAATTTGTTAGAAAAAAATGCCCCTAAGGCTCAAATAATCAAAATATTGTTAAAAAAGGTCTAAAAAGTCACATGTCAGAAAATGCCCTAATTGTTAATGTGTACCGACTTAGTTTTTAATGTTGTATTGATCTATTTGTTAACGTATACTGATTTAATTGTTAATATTATGCTGATATTATCGTTAACGTTTTTAAAATAATACCCAAAAAAGTCTTAATGTCTTCTTTGATATGTGACTTTTTTTTAAACCCTTTTTGACAATATCTTTATTATTTGACCCCTGAAGGGGATTTTCCCAATTTGTTATCTTGGAGTCTTTTAGATTTCAAGGCAGCGGTCTATAAACATTCATTTTTTTAGAGATAGGCTTAGAGTCATAGTACTACCAAACAATATCGTAAAAAACTCTTATTAGCTAGCAATCCAATTACATGGGATATTTGTCCACCTGAGCATTCAAAATTAAATTCTCTTTGCTTTCTGCCATTGAGGATCTCAGACAACCAAAATTTGCTAAGATTAGGTGTCGAACATGCCTTTGCTTTTCTTCTAAAATCATAGATGTTGGCCAACAATTAGGCAAAAGTAAACAAAAGGTAATACTAATAAATATGAGGACCTCATATATGGCAATATACCTAGCTTTGACTTAAAAAGTTTTAATTTCTATTCATAACCTTTAAATTCGAACACTATTTGTAATCTTTACAATCTAACCATAAGTTGACGCATTAACTTTTAAATGAAAAAGAACAATATTGTTATATTTTTAAACTTCCACGACAACATTGAACCCAACAAAATTATAAGACAACATTACTTTTAAACATATACTTCAAGGGCGAATTTATTACTTGATAAAAAAAAAAAAAAAAAAGAACAAGAATCACATCATTCAAGAAATGTCTGTTCCTCATTTTAGGGTTTTAGCCGGTTTTAGCTTTGGGCCGCCGCTACGTAATGAAAGGATATTATTGTCAATACAGCAATAAAGCAAGGGTTGTTTTGTAAAATTCAGAATTATATAAACCATCTAACCCTATTGAGCTTCACTCTCTTGCGATTTGTTTGCGTCACTTGCTTCACTGCGGCTGAGGTCTTTGCTCTTACTCTCTTGCAGGTTTCTGATTCTGTATTCTCTCTATGCCTTTCCTTCAACCAATGGATTTAGCATTCGATTGTTTTACCGGATCATTCTGCTTGATATATGTTCTTCCGTGTTTTCTAACTCAGTTTTTCTCATCATTTCGTTCGTTCTTTTGTTTTGTTTTTGTTTCCTATAGACTTGTGTAAGTCTTTTAGATTAATATTTATTTATGTATCTGATGATGAATCGATTTATGCTTTTCATTACGTCGTTTGGATGTTCCTGTTGATTAGATTCCTATATGATGTACAGATCTTGGACTGGATTTAATTATGGATGATTTTTTGTTGATTGATGCTGATTTTCTAATTTAACTGTTGAAACTTATGAGGTTGTTAGCTTTTGGGTTGGATTTATCTAACTAGATCTGCCCGAATATGTTGCGGAGAAATGACAATTTCCTTAAACTTCAGTTTTCTATATATTTTCGTTATTTACGTCTGATTCCTCATACATCAATTGATATTCAAGTCAATTATCTTCAGCTGCATCTAAACGTTTGTAATGCTTCTGAGGATGAAATTTACCAAGTTTCATAGCTATTAACGTATTAATACAGTAGTCATAATATTTTTTGTGATTTTGTTCTTGAGCAGTCCCTTTTTGTCTGAAGTCTAGACGCTATGGGTAAGGAGAAGACTCACATCAACATTGTGGTCATTGGCCATGTCGACTCTGGTAAGTCAACCACCACCGGCCATCTTATCTACAAGCTTGGAGGTATTGACAAGCGTGTTATTGAGAGGTTTGAGAAGGAAGCTGCTGAGATGAACAAGAGGTCCTTCAAGTATGCCTGGGTGCTGGACAAGCTCAAGGCTGAGCGTGAAAGAGGAATCACAATCGATATTGCTCTCTGGAAATTCGAGACCACCAAGTACTACTGCACAGTCATTGACGCCCCCGGACACAGGGATTTCATCAAGAACATGATTACAGGAACTTCACAGGCTGACTGTGCCGTCCTCATCATCGATTCAACCACTGGTGGTTTTGAAGCCGGTATTTCCAAGGATGGACAGACCCGTGAGCATGCTCTCCTTGCCTTCACCCTTGGTGTGAAGCAGATGATTTGCTGCTGCAACAAGGTACTTTACTTGGATTGCTTGGTGTAGTTAACATATCTCTAGATGATTTCATAGATTGTAACTGCCTAATGTGGTTTTTATGTATTTTACTGTGCAACAGATGGATGCCACCACTCCCAAGTACTCAAAGGCCAGGTATGATGAAATTGTGAAGGAAGTGTCATCCTACTTGAAGAAGGTCGGTTACAACCCTGAGAAGATCCCCTTCGTTCCCATCTCTGGTTTTGAGGGAGACAACATGATTGAGAGGTCCACCAACCTTGACTGGTACAAGGGACCAACCCTTCTGGAGGCTCTTGACCAGATCAATGAGCCAAAGAGGCCCTCAGACAAGCCCCTGAGGTTGCCCCTTCAGGACGTGTACAAGATTGGAGGAATTGGAACTGTTCCGGTGGGACGTGTTGAGACTGGTGTTCTGAAGCCTGGTATGGTTGTGACTTTCGGCCCCACTGGACTGACAACTGAGGTTAAGTCTGTGGAGATGCACCACGAGGCTCTCCAAGAAGCTCTTCCAGGTGACAATGTGGGATTCAACGTGAAGAACGTGGCAGTGAAGGATCTGAAGCGAGGGTTTGTTGCCTCAAACTCCAAGGATGACCCAGCCAAGGAAGCTGCCAACTTCACATCTCAGGTCATCATCATGAACCACCCAGGGCAGATTGGGAATGGCTATGCCCCTGTTCTTGACTGCCACACCTCCCACATTGCCGTCAAGTTTGCTGAGATCCTGACCAAGATTGACAGGCGATCTGGTAAGGAGCTTGAGAAGGAGCCCAAGTTCTTGAAGAATGGTGATGCCGGTATGGTTAAGATGATTCCCACCAAGCCCATGGTGGTTGAGACCTTCTCACAGTATCCTCCTTTGGGTCGTTTTGCTGTGAGGGACATGCGGCAAACGGTGGCTGTGGGAGTCATCAAGAGCGTGGAGAAGAAGGACGCTTCTGGAGCCAAGGTCACCAAGGCTGCACAGAAGAAGGGTGGCAAGTGAAAGGTGTGTTGGTTGTTTATATCTATTGGTGCTGATCATTATAGCACCAATAAATATTTTTCTATTTGTATTGTGTTCAGAATCTGTCTTAGGTTTTTATTGCTTACTGTGTCAAGTTGCCTTCGACAAGAGCATCTTATGTTCGCGGAACAGGGTTGTCGTACGAGGGTGGCAAGGTTTTCTGGTATTATTTATTTTCTGTAACAGAGTTCCAATTTTGAAAGCAGCGGTATGTTATAGAACTAATTTTTCACACTGCCTATTGAATGTCAAATGTTGACTTTTTATATGTTTTAATGAATCCGTCGAGCGGTGTTTTTTCTGTCACTTGTTATATTCATTCCATTATAGTTAAGGATCGTCCATTAGTAGAATTCTTAACTCTATTCATGTGATATAAAGTGTCTTGTGTAAAATGTGGTGGAGAATACTTAGGCACTAGGGTCATGGATGGATCTGTGTGTGAGTACAAATGTACAATGTTGCTAAAGGCATTTTTGGTTGCGTGATTTACGAGGTAAGATCATGTAATAGTTTTTATATAACCACACCAAGCATGTGTGATTTGTTTTTATGAGGAGTTTTTTCATTGTAAGATTTAATTAGATAAATTCTTGTGCGTGCACGCACGCATATTTCTATTCCAACCAAAACAGGATGAGTTTTCTGTTATTAAAAAAAAAGGTTAAGTTTTCTTTAGAAAAAAATGAAATTGATGTAAAGGGGATTGAACTTCCAATCTTACTTAATGTTATAAGACTCCGACCATTCATCGACCTGGTCAGGTACTACTGGGTCAATGATTACTGGTTGAAGTAGTGGGTCACTGGTTAAACTACATAACTATAACCCGATCTTGAAAACCATACTATATTTATAAATTTATACAACCATACTTATAAATATATATAAAAAAATGAGTTTACAAAATAAAAGTTTCTAAAACATTTTTACAAGTTTAAAACATGAATAACCCAATTAATTAGAGTAAAATTAAAGAAGATGAGTTTACAAAATAACCTTCAAACACAATAAAATCATGGCCAAGAATCCAACAATATTTTCAGCAAAGTTTTTTTTTTTTTTAAAAAAAAAAAAAACCACCAACTGGTTGGACTAGTTGAGTGGTTTTCTATAAATTGGCTGGTCGGACCGGTCCAAACTCGTTTCTGGCGCATATCTGATCCTATGACCAAATCGAACCGGTCGGGTGACCAGTTCACCGATTTTCGGGACGATCGGCCGGTCCAATCCGATTCTGATAACATTGATCTTATTGACTTGTCACACTCACATCTCATTTCATTTTTACCACTTCAATTAGAATCTGGTGATAATTTGTTAATGAGAAAGAAATGCAGTGTCTTGAGACGAACTTGTTTTTTTTTTTTCAGAAAAAATCTATTGGTGCTTGTATTATAGCATTAGGCATATGGTCATTTAACAATAATTTGGAACTATTGGGAGGAGGGGAAAGGCTAAAGTATACTTTTAATCCTTTAAGTTCACAGGAGGTATACTTTTAGTCCCTTAATTTTATAAAGTATACTTTTAGTCCTATAATTCTAATACCGTTAATTTTCCTAATGGAAAATGCAAACTCAAGAAATAACAGTGTAAATTTAAGTGATAATTATGTAATTAAATGTTATTAAGAATATGGGTAAATTGAAGAATATATAAAATATGTGTAATTAAATGTTATTAGTCATCACTTGAATTCGTTGCAGCAGCGTTTCTGTTAGCAACATTAACAGTGTTAGGATTTTAGGACAAAAAGTATATTTTATGAAGTTAAGGGACCAAAAGTATACCTTATGTAAAACTTAAAGGACTAAAAGTATACTTTAGCCGAGGGGAAAAAAGAAGATTCCTAAAATATTTTAAAAAATAAATGTTATATTAACCCGTTTAACTTATTTACTTAATTTAATTAAATTAGGTAAATAAAATATTATTTTTGGTTCTTAATATAAAAACCAATTGATATTTTTGGAGACATTATAAAAGCTAAATAAATTATTTTTAATTTAATTATATTTATCCTTATTTATGCCAAATTAGCCTATCTAATTTATAGACTAATATACAATTAAACTATATTTGACATTTACTATAATTAATTAACTCAGTTACCTTCCCTAATCTTTACAGAAAAGCTACATGAGTTTTATATTAAATATCTGAAGGAGTATTAATTTTTTGGTTGATGTCAGAAACATATTTTTTAATTCTATATTAGTTGTTCTGTAAAATGAACATCTAAATTTTTGGATAAACAATAAAAGAACATACTCTATCCGGTCCTTTTTATTTTTTTGTCTACTACTACTTTCAATTCTTAAGCTAACACACACACACACATAAAATTTGATTAAATTTACAATTTTAATTAAATTAATTAAAATAACATAAATTTTCTAAAACATTATAATCATGTTCTTTAATTCTCTCGTTCTTTCTTGATTATGGTTAAAAAAATATTAATAAGATAAATTTGAAGAATATTAATAAATATAAAAAATATTTTTGATGTATGTATGTATGTGTGTGTGGTAAAAATAATATAAAAATATTTATTACACTAATGATGATGGTCCACTCTCTCTTGGTTATCACTCTCTAGGCCCATTCAAACTAGAGCCGGAAAAATGGACTAGGCCCATCAGGCCGCCTCGTTTAAGCCATGACCCTTTAAGGGTCGGGCTTAAAAAACGAACAAGATATTTGAAATTAGCCCTGTAAAGCGGGCCTTGACGGGTCTTGGGCTTAAACCGGCCGACATTGGAAGGGCCAACCTTGCAAGCCCTTTTCATTGTAACTTTTTTTCTTTTTTTTTTTCCTTTTAAATTTATTAATTTATATATATATTGTATTTGTTAGGCTTTGACCCTTCACTAACTGGCCTTAATTTCCAACTCTAATTTGAACTCGCAACTGACCGGTTAATACTCCATTTAGACCAAATTAAATCTTTCCAGAAATTCCTGTTCCTCCTTCGGCTGTTCCTGATTTTAGGGTTTTGATTTTGGTTTCGGGCCGCCGTCACATAAGGAAAGGATATAATTGTCAAACAGTATTAAAGCAAGGGTTGTTTTGTAAAAATCAGAATTATATAAACCCCTCTAACCCTACGAGGCCTCAGTTCCTAACGATTTGTTTGTTTCACTTGCTCCCCTGCGGCTGAGGTCTTTGCTCCTCACTCTCTCGCAGGTTCGATATCTGGCTCTCCACTTTTTCTATGCCTTTCCTTTAGTCACATAATCATATGGCTTCATGATTCGATCGTTTAACCGGATCATTTTGCTTGCTATATCTTCTTCCATGTTTTTTAATTCAATATTTCTTATCATTTCGTTCGCTCTTTTGTTTTGTTTTTGTTTCCCTTAGGCTTATGTAATTCTTTTTGATTATTTTTAATTTATGCATCTGATGATGAATCGATTTATGCTTTTCATTATGTCGTTGGGATGTTTCTGTTGATAAGATTCGTATATGATGTAGATCTGGAGTGGGTTTAATTACGGATGATTTATTTTTGGTTGATGCCGATTTTCTTATTTAACTGTTGTTTGTCACTTGTAGTGGTTAGCTTTTGGGTTGGATCGAGTTAACTAGATCTGCCAGAATATGTGGCATAAAACTGGATATTTCCATAAAATTCAGTTTTCTGTGTTTTAATTATTTGCATCTAAAACCACAATAATCAATAGATTTTTAAGTCAATTACCTCTAGCTGCATCTCAACGTCTGTGATGCTTCTGATGATGAAAATTACGAAGTTTCATGGTTTTACGTAATAATATCTTTGTTTTTGTTCTTGAGCAGTCCCAATTTGTCTGAAGTCTAGAAGCTATGGGTAAGGAGAAGACTCACATCAACATTGTGGTCATTGGCCATGTCGACTCTGGCAAGTCAACCACCACCGGCCATCTTATCTACAAGCTTGGAGGTATTGACAAGCGTGTTATTGAGAGGTTTGAGAAGGAAGCTGCTGAGATGAACAAGAGGTCCTTCAAGTATGCATGGGTGCTGGACAAGCTCAAGGCTGAGCGTGAAAGAGGAATCACAATCGATATTGCTCTCTGGAAATTCGAGACCACCAAGTACTACTGCACAGTCATTGACGCCCCCGGACACAGGGATTTCATCAAGAACATGATTACAGGAACTTCACAGGCTGACTGTGCCGTCCTCATCATCGATTCAACCACTGGTGGTTTTGAAGCCGGTATTTCCAAGGATGGACAGACCCGTGAGCATGCTCTCCTTGCCTTCACCCTTGGTGTGAAGCAGATGATTTGCTGCTGCAACAAGGTATTTAAGCTTGGTTGCTTGGTGTATGTAAACATATATTTTATGATTGCATCCATTGTCACTTCCTAACCTGGACTTTATGTATTTTCGTCTGCATTAGATGGATGCCACCACTCCCAAGTACTCAAAGGCCAGGTATGATGAAATTGTGAAGGAAGTGTCATCCTACTTGAAGAAGGTCGGTTACAACCCTGAGAAGATCCCCTTCGTTCCCATCTCTGGTTTTGAGGGAGACAACATGATTGAGAGGTCCACCAACCTTGACTGGTACAAGGGACCAACCCTTCTGGAGGCCCTAGACCAGATCAATGAGCCCAAGAGGCCCTCAGACAAGCCTCTTAGGTTGCCCCTTCAGGACGTGTACAAGATTGGAGGAATTGGAACTGTTCCGGTGGGACGTGTTGAGACTGGTGTTCTGAAGCCTGGTATGGTTGTTACTTTCGGCCCCACCGGACTGACAACTGAGGTTAAGTCTGTGGAGATGCACCACGAGGCTCTCCAAGAAGCTCTTCCAGGTGACAATGTGGGATTCAATGTGAAGAATGTTGCAGTGAAGGATCTGAAGCGAGGGTTTGTTGCCTCAAACTCCAAGGATGACCCAGCCAAGGAAGCTGCCAACTTCACATCTCAGGTCATCATCATGAACCACCCCGGGCAGATTGGGAATGGCTATGCCCCTGTGCTTGACTGCCACACCTCCCACATTGCCGTCAAGTTTGCTGAGATCCTGACCAAGATTGACAGGCGATCTGGTAAGGAGCTTGAGAAGGAGCCCAAGTTCTTGAAGAATGGTGATGCCGGTATGGTTAAGATGATTCCCACCAAGCCCATGGTGGTTGAGACCTTCTCACAGTATCCTCCTTTGGGACGTTTTGCTGTGAGGGACATGCGTCAAACAGTGGCCGTGGGAGTCATCAAGAGCGTGGAGAAGAAGGACGCTTCTGGAGCCAAGGTCACCAAGGCTGCACAGAAGAAGGGTGGCAAGTGAATGGTGCGTGCTGGTTTATTTATTGGAGCCGTTTATGACGGCTGCAAAAAAATTTTTCCTATTTGCATTTTCTCTTTTCAGATTCTGTATCTTAGGCTTATTGCTTACTGTGTCAAGTTGTTTCCTCCATCAAGCTGCTTGTGTTCAATGAACTGGCTGCTTGATCGACGGTGGCAAGGTTTTCTCGTATCTTTATTTATTTCGTGTAACAGAGAGTTTTGTTTTTGAAAGCTGCGGTATTGTATAGGACTTTTTATACACTGCCGATTGAATGTCAAATGTGAACTTTATGTTTAAATTTTGTTTTCATTAAACCTCGACTTCTGTGATCGCATTTCTGTATCCTGGTATCCAACAGTTGAGTTTATTTTCTCCTGTTGTTTTTTTTGTTGTCAGAATTCTTGTGGGCATATTTTTTAATCTTCATTATTTATTTGAGATGTGGCGAAATGAAAAAGTATTTCCACATGATAGCTAATCCTCGGTTTGACCGCAATTTTAGTTAAATAAATATTTGTATGATGAGTAGGTGAAGAATAAGGGGTTTTCTGATTCAAATTAAAATCATGCAAAATATGAATTCTGTAATTTTTTATCAGGCTGTGGTCGTTGATTATTAATGAATTTTATTAAGCTCTCTAAATTAATTGCCTAATTATGTTCAATGGATCACGATGGATATGACAAAAATAACAGAACGCCCCAAGACGGGATTTAAGTTTCTAGCTCGGTTTTTGACATCCTGAGGCGGGTGTACTTGGGCTGACTGATATATTCAGCGTCTGGACGTGAAAAATCAATGAAGAAAAGAAAGAAAAAGAAGGAAAATTTTTTACCAAAAAAAAAAAAAGATGGGGAATGTTTGTGGTATGTTAAGGCTTGAGGGTTTTCAAACTTCTAAGTTACAACAACCTAATTTACTTTATCATGATTAGAGATGGAAATAGACCAATTCTAATTAGGTTTTAGCTAAATAAGCTTAGAGTTTGTAATGAGATTAGAAGGCTTAAACCTGAGCCTCAATGAAGGCTATTTTTAGGCTCAGGCCTAAACCTTCATAAAGTCTGATTGAGCCTAAAGTCTTTTTTAAAGGTCTACATACAATGTAAGTCTTCAAAAAGGCCTAATATTATAGGATTTGAAGGTCATAATTAACTAATATAAGAATATGGGTAATAGACGGTTCACCCTGCCTAACATTAGTACCACTTAAGAGGAAGGGAAATTTTGTCTTGCCCTTGAATCGTGGGTGAACTCAACCTCTTTCCTAAAAATTCAATATATATATATATATATATATATATATATATATAGGGGATATAATTTGTCCAATGACTGACTGGAGGTAACCTTTTGTCCTGTGAGTGTAAAACTACACCATTTTGCAAACTCTCTCTTTCCTCTACTTGAATTTATCATCGTCCCAACTCCATCTGCCACGTCTCTCTCCATCTGAAAATGTATCACCTTCCTTTACCCTCTCTCTCTTTCTCCCTCTGCGACATCTTTGACCCAACCCCATCTTCAGTGTATATATGGCTGCCAGTTCCAAGTGCCGAGGGATCACCAAATGAGTCGATGGCCAGATCTGGACTTACAAATCGCCTCTCACAACTCACTCCCTTCCTTCCTTTGCCTCTGCTCTCGCTTCCAGGTGTGTATTTCTCTCTGATTCCTGCATTTGGAGTAAGGTTTGGTTTGAGCTTTCTCTGATTTGAGCTTTATTCCTGCATTTGGAGTAAGGTTTGGTTTGAGGTTTCTATGATTTGTTGAAGCAGCCCTGCATTTAGTAGCCTCTGAAAAGCAGATTGTCGAGGGTAAGCTATTTAAAGGTCTTTTTTTTCAGTTGTTGTCATAATATGGATCTGACTCTGTAGATGATTTATTTGTCTATAGCAATTTCTAAATTTCATTTCTTTCTCATTATATACATGTAGAGGAAGAGGAGGAAATTGAGATGCTTTTGGAAAATTACCTTCAAAGGTTATTCTCTATCTTATTTTGAGCATTACATTTCATAATTGATTTGTATGTTTATGTGCTCTTGGATTTCATATTTGCAGATGTGAATCTTGCCATGGCCAAGCTAAAAGGCTTCAAGATTCCGCAAGAGAAATGGAAGATCCTATATCTATCAATTTACCGATTCAATCAAAAAACAATTGTTAATCGTAACAGAGCATCATCGCAGTAGGGAAGGATTTACGAATTCAATCAATTTGTTTTTTGTAATCGCAACAGGGAATGATAACATTCAATCAATATCTATTATTTTTTTACCGATTTTATTTACCAATTCAGTTGGTATTTTTTGCAAAACAGTGTAGTTTTACACTCACAAGACAAAAGGCTACCTCCAGTCACTCACTGGACAAATCATATCCCCATATATATATATATATATATAAAAGAATATGGGTAGTGGTATAATTAACTAATTATACTTGAAATTAAAATATAAGCATGAAAAAAAAATTAAATATTGTGTTATTTATATGATATAAATATAATTATATTCATTTAATATATAAACCGACCAGGCCTGAAGGCTTACAGGCTAAGTCTTAACAAAAAAGGTTTAACCTATTTACATATTTAGGTTTTTAAATGGGTCTTGGTATAACCTTTTTAATAAACAAGTCAAGACATACAAGGCCCTAAATAAGTCAGACTGTAAGCTACCTGATAAGGGTCTGACTAATGGTAATTAAAATCTCATTTTATCACTACGATTTTATGTTTTTACAATTTTTTTTTCATTAAATCGATTTTACTAATTTTTCAAACGCTTTTAAGTTCTTACGATTTTACTACGTTACACTTTTACGTTTTACAATTTTTTACACTTCTTCCGATTTTACGTAAAATCCCGTTTTTAACAACCTTAGATGACCAATGTCATTATTATCATCCTTCTCAAGCTCCTTACCATTTTTCTTGCTAAACGACCACGTTTTGAAGAAAAGGACACGCAGCGGATGAAAAAGCAGCGGACAGAAGCCTATCCCGTTTGGGTAGACTTTCTTTCTTTATGTTTGTTTGTTTTTTGGGCCTGATGGGTAGACTTTAAATGTAGAGAAATCCTACCGATTAAAATGAATTTAAATTGGTTAATGAGAGTTGTTTTGGTGTTTCTCTAACTCATAATTTTGAGAATTGCAAGGTTGGGGTTGAAGAGGGTTGTGGTGTTTTTAGTATTTAAATTGACGATTAATAGAATAATAGCTTAACAAAGAGTGTATAAGGTTGAATTGAAGTTTAACCAGGTTTAATTTCACGTTAAAAAAACATATTTAATTTAGTGTTTAATGAGAATAATTTTATCATAAAAAGAATGATAAAACAGTAACAATTTTCTTTTATTTCATAGGCAAGTTTGCTTGGATTAGAATGATAAAATAATGGAATATTAAGATATTTTGATTGTTCCCAAATATGCCAAGTTATTTTTTTATTTTATTTTAATTTATAATCAAATTACCAATAAAAGGAAATAACATAATTGTATTTGTATTTGTTAAGTAATATTGTTCAAACAACTTATAAAAGGAACTAATTTTAATTCATTAAAATTGTTTAGGATTATTAAATTATACGAAAAATGACATAAATGTCTTAATTAAAAAAACAATATCAGAAAAGTCTTATAATTTGTCATAACCTTTTTACTTCTTAATGGTTACTCTTTCACTTGTCACTGTTAAGTTATGAGACTATGTTGATATTATTTTTTTTAATTGAGATATTTTGGCCAAGACCTTTGTTGTCAAGATAAAGGATTAAAAAAAAAGTCAAAAATCATCTTCCTAAATTATCCCTATCACTATTATTCGATTCTCCTCCCAGATGCACCCTGATAGGGTATTAATACAACTACGGATAATATGGACATTTCCCTTGAAGACAGTTTTATTCGTCTCCAAGCATTTGAATCTCTCTCTTTATTTTATTTTAAAAAAAATGAGTATTCAAACCTACTTTATTTAAGTATCCACATAAAGTCGATCTTTAATTATCTTAAATTTAATTCATACATCAGGTCACGACAAAGAAAAAATATTCTTACTCAATTCCATTGCTTGGGCCTCAAGAATATCATTAAATAGTTGAAAATATGGTCTTAAATACCATGGAAGAGGGTGGTTTTTTTAACAACTTTGATATGACAAATTGACAATTAATCCTACCAAAATTACCTGTGACTAGTTGTCAATTTATTATATTAAAATTAATATCTATAGTCTCATATAAAAAAAATAATGGTTCATATTTAATATTTTATAAAATCCTTATTATAATATGTCATAAAAATAAATAAATAATTTTAAATATATTTATTTTGTTGGGAAACTATAATAATAATCTTAAAAACTACTAAATATAAACCCTCCATTTTTTTTTTTAACTTACCTTGGGAAATGCTTCCAAGTAACCAAAATTGGCAAATGCTTCCAAGTAACCAATTTGTCACTTAGTCATTTGAGGAGTTCAAGTTGTTAAAATGAATATTGAAATTTTTAATTGTAATTAATAAGTTGTTATTCTCTATACAAAAGTAATCAACAATGACTGACAGCATTTGAGGAGTCCAAGTTATCAATATAAACACCAAAGTTATTAATTGTGACCCTTGAGTTATTATTCTCTATACTTAAGTAGTCAATGATGTCTAACATACGTGGCTTCAAAACATTACTTATAAGGTTGTTGGTATTTATGGAGCTCAATCTTTAATATTGATAATAAAATGTGTAATTAAAATTTTTAAGTTGTTATTCTCTATACCTAAGTAGGCAAAGGAATATATGTAATAATTTGGAAACCTTAACAGACATGTTTGTCATTTGGAAACGTTGCTAATTCCATATTCCTCCTTCAGATTTAACTTGGTATTTATGATATTGAACTCCCTTATTTATATTTTTCCTATTTAAAATGATTTTTTCTGAAATTTTCTTGGATTTAACGAATAAAATGCCATATCTCCCAAAGCGTGCCCTTATGTTCTGCCGTGTAGGTGATGTTTTAGTAGAGTAGACAAATTTTATCAAATCAAGAGCAACTTTAATGACACAAATACAACTTTGTAGGATGAGAATAGATGAAGAAGAAAGTTGTGTACAATCTTTTCAAAACTTTTGTAGCACTTAAATACTTAATTCGCTCCATTTATTTTGATCTTTGGTGTAAATTGGTTTGATGCTGAATTTCTTTTATAATGATACCCTTAAGTATGATTTGTTCCCTAAAATTTAAATCAAAGACAATAATAACGATTGTTACAAGGTGATAATTTATTCTCATTTCTCTAATGTGCTCAAAGATAAAGATAATTGTGTTTTGATATTGAACCCTAAACATATGTTATATAGACAATGAAGTGGTGCTTCTTGAAAAAATATATCCATTCAATAATAATAATAATAATAAAAAGAAGCCATAAACATATATTCTTTCATGAAACATCATACTTTCATTACTAATGGTTATTTAAAATAACTTTTTCAAAAAGAGTAACATCCTTCTCGTATATATAAGTTTTCTTAAAATAACGTTACATTTTAACAAATAGTAATGACCATAGTTTTAATTATAATTTTGACATCTACCATTTTGGCTAATGGCGATGGTAACAAACTTCTTAGTGATTATTTTCCCAAATACTATTTTGTAATATTAGGAAAGTCTTATAATTTATTAATGGTAACTTTTTCACTTTTTAATGGTTATTCTTTTACTTTTCACTACTAAGTTATGCGACTTTGTTGATATTATTTTCTTTAATTGAGATATTTTTATCATGTATAGAATCCCTTTATTAACATTTTTTTTGGCCAAGACCTTTACTAATAAAGTTAAAATAAAGGATAAAAAAAGCCAAAAATTATCTTCCTAAATTATCCAGGTCACTATTATTCGATTCTCCTCGTAGATGCACCCTGAGAGGGTATTAATACAAGTACGGATAATATGGACATTTCCCCTAAAGACAGCTTTATTCGTCTCCAAGCATTTGAATCTTTATTTAATTATCCATATAAAGTCGATCTTTAAGTATCTTAAATTTAATTCACACATCAGGTCACGACAAAGAAAAAAAATATTCTGACTCAATTCCATAACTTGGGCCTCAAGGATATCATTAAATAGTTAAAAATATGGTCGTAAATACCATGGAAGAGGGTGGTTTTTTAACAACTTTAATATGACAAATTGACAATTAATCCTACGAAAATTACCTATGACTAATTGTCATTAATATCTATACTCTCATATATATATATATATATATATATATATATATATATAAATAATGGTTCATATTTAATATTTTATAAAATCATTATTATAATATATCATAAAAATAAATATATATTTTTTTGGGAAACTATAATAATAATTTTAAAAACTAACAAATATAAACCCTCCATTTTTAAAAAAATTATTTACCTGAGGATTATGAGAGGAAAATAAGAGGTCCTGGATTTAAGAAGTTGACTTTATGTCATAAATCTCTTGCTTGACAATTTATCAAGGGAAAATCATGTTTAAGTCTCGACTAAAAAACAATATCAGAATAGTCTCATGAGATTGTTAATAACAAGTAAGGAAACAACCATTGACAAGTATATTAGTTACTATTAATAAGTTATGAGACTTTTATGATATTATTTTCTTTGATTGAGATCTAAACGTAATTGTGTCATTTATCAATGGATAGTTGTGCATCACCTATGGAGTCTTGTGGATCCTTATGATTCGATGTGAAAACATGCGGATCTTCAGAAACTCGGAATAACCATGAAGTGCGTCTTGGTATAAAAGCAAGGTAAAATCTTGGAAAATTAGGTTTAAAATAAGAAAAAGATAATTAATGTGTCTAATATCACAAATTTCAAGTGAAAGGAAGGGAGAAATGTGGGATTAGGAAATGCTTTCAAATAACCAATCAGTTCCTTAATAATTTGGAGAGTTCAAGTTATTAATATGAATACTGAAATTTTTAATTGTGATTTATAAGTTATTATTTTCTATACAAAAGTAATGAACAACGACTGACAGTATTTGAGGAGTACAAGTTATCAATATGGACACTGAAGTTGTTAATTGTAATTCTAAAGTTATTATGCTTTGTATCTAAGTAGTCAATGATGCCTGATATGCATGACTTCAAAACATTACTTACAAAGTTATTGGTATTTATGAAGATTAAGTTGTCAATATTGATACTATAATTGCAAATTATGATTTTTAAGTTGTTATTCTTTATACTTAGGTAGGCAAAAGAATATATGTAATAATTTGGAAACCTTAAGAGGTAAATTGGTCGTTTGAAAACATTGTTAATTCCATATTCTTCCTTCGGTTTTGACTTAATATTTGTGATGTTAGACTCTCTTATTTATTTTTTTCCCTATTTTAAAAGAATTTTTCTGGAATTTTCCTGAATGTAACGAATAAAATGGCATAACTCCCAAAGCTGCACTTAAGTTCTGTTGTGTGGGTGATGTTTTAGTGGAGTAGACAAAGTTTGCCAAATCAAGAGTAACTTCAATAACACAAAATCTCAATACTTGGTTGCAGAGAAAATTAGGAAGAAAATACTATTAGAAGGGAAAACTCACGAAAATAGTAAATTCTTTTATCATTTTTAAAAGTTTTTCTTCATCATATTTTTCCTCACTTCTCTTTCTCTTTAAACATTTGAGTGTTGTATAAGTAAGATGAAATAAGCTCTAAACATGACCAACTCAATGACTTGTCAAGACAATTTCTCAAGGCTCTTTCACACAAGTTCTTGTTTCATGGGATTGAATGTAGCAACAAAAAGCCTGAGAGATATTTCAGCCTTCCTTGTTAGTTTGAGCACTACTATGAGAGCTCCTTGAAGAACCCAGGGACCAGCATGAATCATGTGTTCTAAATCCATCATTGATTCAAACAACAGCAGAAAATAGCTACTAGTTTCCATAGTATTTTGTTGGTGGCAATGCTTCAGAGTAGAATGGGAATAGATGAAGAAGAAAGCTGAGCACAATCTTTTTATAACTTTTGTGGCACTTAAATACTTAATTCGCCCCACTTATTCCAAATAGCAACAATGGTAACAAATTTCTTAGTGATTGTTTTCTCACATGCTTATTTTATAATATATCCTAAAATAGTTTTCAAAAACCCAATTAAAAGACCTTGAGCATACAAATCAAGATGTTGCCAAACAACCAACACATAATTTTCAGAGCAAAAACGTGGGGGGAAACTCTCAGTCTCACCCACTAAGCAAAGGGAGAGAAATGAGGCCATCACTAGCTCACTATGGTGACAAGAAGTGGCGTCACACCGTCCTTCACACTGTCATTATGTAAAATAAATTTAATATTATTCTTAAGTGAATTCTATTTTCTTAAAAAAAAAAGAGAGAGAAAGATTGTGTAAGCTGGCTGTATATCGTGAAAATAAATTAGTATTCTCTTTAGTGAATTCACATTATTGTTTGTTAAAACAATATATATCAGTATGTTTGGGATGGCTTATTTGGGGCCAAAAATTAAAATTGGGGTCAAAGTTGGATTGGGAGTTTTTTAATTTTTTAGGCTTTGTTTGGTTTAACTTTTTTCTCATTGAGTTTATATGGGAAAAATTACTTATTTTGTTAAGCCATAATTTTAAAAAAGAAAAGAAGAAGGATATTCCAATGCCTTATATATGACTCATGATATTTGGCCTTCGGCTTCTACTATTGCTTAAAGGACAGAGAGGGGTCTAAAAATATGAAAGAGAGAAGAGAGAAATGTATATATGGTTGGTAAAAAAAAAAAAAACAAACAATATAATGTATATATGGCACAGGGATCCTGATTAAAGATGATAAATTTTTTCCTTTAGATTATATTATATGATATTATACTTTTTTTACGGGTAAAAAATATGAGAAATTTAATGGCGAGAAATACTTGATAAATCTTTGTACACAACTACCTATGAATTTAGGATCTATATTTCCTCATTTGCATTGGAGGCTCCTTTGCAAAAATTACACTAATTTTTTATTTTTTTGTAATGTGCAAATTTATACTGTAAAATTGCAAAGGAGCCTCCGATGCAAAGGAGGAAATCTAGATCCATGAATTTGGCACATATAGAGGACTCTGATTTAGTTTATTATCATTTAAATTTTCACTATATAATTTTTATATATATGTATTTTTAATAATGTATATGTTTTTTAAGTCAATTTTCATATAAATTTACTTTTCAATATAATCATTTAATCAAGTTTTCAAAAGTCAAATTGAAAAAAGTCACCTTTATCACTACCAATCTAAACAAAAATCACATCACACAATTTAACTTTTACTCAATTTTAAATTTACTAAAGTCAGATTGAAAAAATGTCATTTTTACTACTATCATTCCAAACACACCCACAATTGAAACGAGCTTAATAGGCATGGTTTTTATATAAACACTTATAGAAATATCAACGAAGTTTTTAGAAGTAGTAGCAATATTTGAACTTATGCCATTGTTAAATGTGAGCCAAGGCTATAGTAACTGTAAATAGCCATTTTTATTTATGGGGTGAATTCACATTATAAAATTAAGGCAACACCGTATTTTATACCATAGTAAATTAGTTTTTTAACACAGTAACATTTAATATTGTTGAACCATATTCAGAATTAGTAATCTCAAATCTCAATTGATAAATAATATGATTGTATACGAGGAATGATTTTTATGAAAATGCTTTTATTGGCAGCAAATGTTTTCTCTCCTCGCGTTGTATGAGATGAATATAATTTAGAATATTTTTTAATCCTTCCAAAAAGAAAAATCACATAAAGAAAGTAATGTAGTGTAAGATAGAAATAAATTACCTCCCCTAAAATTGAGGGATATAGAAGAAAATATAATTACCTAATTAGTGAATTATGAGAGAGAGGGGTGTAATTTCCACTAACCCTTCTCTCCACTTTCTCTTCACTTAATGTCATGATCATTGGATCACATGTTTTAATTAGTGAAATTTAAGTGTAGATTTTTATTTTATGTAATACTGCAATAACATATTTTACATAGCATTAAATCCAACTCATTAAGACATGATCTAATGATTAAGATATTTTTTTTTGCTCAACTAGTGATTAAGATATTAAGTGAAAAGGAAGTGGAGAAACATGTTAGTAGAGACATGTCTCTTGATGTATGGACCGTAAACCATCCTCTTTTCTTTTCTTTTCTTTTTTGATACACTTGAGTAAACCAAAACATAAACTAAGCTTTATCTTTAACCAAAATCCTCTCTAGCTCCATGTCTGCACTCGGAACGATCTAAAAACTAGGCATGAAGGAGAGGCTTGATTTGGCCAATCTGTTAGCTGTTGCGTTTGCCCATCGGCTAGTAAGGTGGACTTCCACTATTCAATCCCGATCCAAAACTCCTTGAATTTCTTCAATAAGTCGACTGTCTTCATGAGTATCAATCATCGAATCCTTTATCAGAGATACTACGTCCGCCGAGTCGATCTCAAGAATAATGTGTCAAAATCCCAAATCCCATGCGAGCTTGATTCCATGTAGGCAACCCCATAATTCTGCTGTCACGCAATCTCCCACTCCTCCCTTAAACATGAAGGCATATAGGAATTCACCATGTTCATTTCTCAGCAGTCCCCCACTGGCCACCCCCGGAGACGAAGATGAGAAGGCTCCATCAGTATTGACCTTCACCCAACCAGGCAGTAGAGGTTGCCATTTCTCTCCAAAATCGCTGAGAGTTGCTTGCTTTACATTTGCTGTGCGAAGTCTGCCGCTCGCTTCCGTTAAGCTATCCATCATGGCGAGAACACTGGAGATAATGGTGTGATTCAAAGTCTTCTTATCTTCAAAAATAAATATGTTCCGTTGCCTCCATAACCACCAACAGGTGATAAGCTGTTGTCTCCACAACTCCCTATCCTGACCTTCTCCTCTCATACACAGATTCCAGGTAAGCCAACGTTCAAGTCTTAACCCAAAGAACTTACGTTGAAGCTTAGAGGGAACAATCTGTCTCCATAAATCCTGTGTGTTACGGCATCCCCTAAGGAGATGAATTACTATTTCTGCTGTCTTTCCACATATCTGACACCGCGCATCTATACTCAGCCCCCACTTATACCTAGTTGCATTAGTCAGGATGCGTTTATGTAGTACCAACCAGATAAACATCTTACATCTCTCTGGAACTTTTAACTTCCAGATCTTTCCCCATATAGGGCTTGGCTACATTTCATCCTTGGTAATAGCCTCATATGCCAACTTCAATGTGAAAGTGCCACTTTTATTCCATTTCCACCTAAACTTCCCATGTGCCATTTCCTCAATTCCTTCCCTTACCTTATTCCACGTACGTTTGATTCCGTTCCACAAGTTTGATTCGTGTTTGCCCATGTCAATTGTTGGTAATACATCCATCCCACATTTATATTTATTTCTAATGACTTTTACCCACATCTCATCTTTTCTCGCAATTAGATTCCACCCCACCTTCATTAGGTATGCTTGGTTGTAAGCACTAGAATGGCGAAGCCCCAATCCTTCTCTAACCTTTGGTTTGTAGACTGTATCCCATGCCACCAACGGATTTTTTCTTTGCTCCTTCGAACTCCTCCATAAGAATTTGCAGTTACATTGATCCAGTATGTCACATATGTTAGTTGGGAGGAGGGAGGTTTGCATGACATACCCTGGAATTACCGTGGTAACTGATGAGATTAAGATGGACCTTCCTGTAGAAGAGAATGATTTAGTTTTCCATGAGGATAGTCTTGTCTTCACCTTGTCAATCATAAAGTGGAATGATTCCTTCGTTACTCGCTTATGATGAAGAGGGACACCCAGATATTTTCCTAGGTCGCTTGTGATGGAGAAACCAAGTGCAGTACACATCTCACTTCTACGAGCATGATGCACATTTTTGGAGAAGAAAACCTGGGTTTTTTTATGGTTAATCTTTAAACTCGAGCTCTCGCAGAATGTCTTAAGGCAATCATTAATTATAGATACATGATCCATTGAGGCCTTTGTAAACAAGATGATGTCATCCGCAAAAACCAGGTGGGAAATGGGAGGCTAGGACCTGTCAAGCCGAATAGGCTTCCAATCTCCTTCCTGAATAGCCGATTGGATAAGGTGTGCCAGTTTTTCCATACATATAACGAAAAGGTAAGGCAATAACGGGTCTCCTTGCCTTACTCCCCTGGATGGATGGAAACAATTAGCTTTATCGCCATTCCATAAAAGTTGCATGTTGGAGCTTGAGATACATTGGCCAATAACCTGAATAAGAGAACTTGGAAGCTTGATTTCCTAGAGGCACCCCATTAAGAAATTCCAATTAACACGATCATAGGCTTTTTCTAAGTCTATTTTAATAGCCATAAACCCCTTTTTCTGTTTCATGTTTCTCATTGTGTGTATAACCTCCTGGGCCACAATTATGTTATCACTACTATACCTACCTGGAACAAAGTTGCACTAATTAGGGGGTATAACCTGAGGGAGAATGGGTTTCAACCTATTCACAATAATTTTGGTTAGAGTCTTGTAGATGACATTATACAGACTGATTGATCTAAAATCCCCCATGGTCTCCGAGTGATCTTTTTTTGGGATGAGGACATGTAAAGTACCATTAATCTTGTTGATAACCTGCGGATTTGCAAACATGAACTGCACATAATTCACAACAGCCTTACCCATCGTGTTCCATTGATTTTGGCAGAAGAGAGCATTGAAACCTTTCGGGCATGGGGATTTGAGGGCACTCATACTAAACACAACATCTTTGATTTCAGTGTTAGAAATGTCTCTACAACACCATCTTAATAGTCCCTCCTCCACACTCGGGTAGGTCATAGGGCAATAAAGAATTGGCCTGTCACAAGTAACTTCTGTAAGCAGATTAGAAAAATATTCAATAGCCATACCTTTAATTAGAGATATGTCATACACCCATGTCCCCTCACTATTCTTGATAGCCTCAATTTGTTGGGTCTTCCGTCTTCAATTAGCTCGGGCATGGAAGTACCGAGTGTTACGATCCATATATATTGACCATTCTACTCTAGCTTTCTGAGCCCAGATGAGAGATTTCTGGAGCAACACATCTTCCAATTCCCTCCAAGTAGTGAGCTGGAGTTCCTCATATTTCAGTAACATGCCCACTCTAGAAACAACCCTATTAACTCCATCTAGACGATGCAAAAGATGCCTCTTTCTACTCTCCGTATGTTTGAAAATTTCTTTATTCCATTTCAAACAAGCATCAGAGAAATGAGAGATATTATGTACCCACTCAACATCATTATGCCAAGACTATTTAACAAAACCATCAAACTCCTAATGAAGAACCCAAGCAGCAATAAATCAGAATGGGCGGTTAGGCTTAGGAGCATTTGAGGCTAAATCAAGGCGAAGGAGTAGAGGCCTATGATCTGATTTAAAGAAAGGCAGGTGAGCAACCGAGGCATTAGAAAATACATTAAGCCATTGGTCATTAGCAAGGAACTTATCCAGTCTTGCCTTTGTATGGCCACGTTTCCATGTAAATTCAGGCCCAACAAAGCCTATATCCCTCATCTCATGTAAGTCAACCCAATTGATGAATTCCCGGTCAACAGAGCACCTGAACGTGGCCATAGATCCTCTTTCACAAAGAAGTAGTGTACCATTGAAATCACCTCCTATGATCCATGGCCCTTGAATTGATGGTGCTAGGCGAGTAAGATTGTCCCATAAAATCTGGCGAGACGCACTAGAGGGGCTAGCATAAACCACAGTGAACACCCAACTATTTCCTGCTACTCCAGTAACCTGTAAATGCATAAATTGATTATGACATTCAAGTAAAATAATAGAAGAAATGATATGATATTTTAGTGGTGGTATTTGGTGCCTTTGGGATCATAGCATTTGGGATCATAGTCAGAATAGAGTTATGACTGATTAAATTACACACACACATATGTAACAATGGCATCATTCTTGGTAACATACCTAAAACTTTGAGATTATCTTGAATGATTCGGCATTTTGTCAGGATTTAATAATCAATCTTACATTAAGAAAAAAAGTGATTTATTTTTATCATCAACGATGTGGTAAAGAAGGCATTTAAAAAGGTGAAAAAAATGGTACTACTATTTAAAAGAAAATACACAGGAACATGCAAAAATGAGATTATTAAATTTCAAATAAACAGTTAGAAATATTTAAAAAGGTTACATAATTCACTTCTTCCTTCTTTACCAAGAAAGAAATAATAGTCGCATATGTGACAATGTGCAGCAAATTTTTTAATAAATATATAAAAAATGTGTTTTTTTTTTTGCCCGAAATATAAAAAATGAATTTGAGAAAAAACAAAACATCCTGGATCCTTCGCCCTCTGCACGTTATTGTGTAATGCGTTTGATCAGAAAACACTAATTATTGTTGTGCTGGCCACAGACTGACAATGGGTTTCCAATTGTCTCTGGACTCGAATAATTTCATTTACTTAATTATTATTATTTAATTTAAGAAATTAAACAAATAAACTTTGGATCTGACCATCATAAGAGTACAAGCAAGGTAAGTCAAGTAAAATTGTAGGGCATGTTTTTATTTTACCAAAAGCACATTGAAAATTCGAGAAAGAATAAAAGCGAAGACGTATAAATATCTCTAATTAATTAGATTACACAAAGATACTGAAGATTCTTCTTAGACCACGTTTGGTTTGCGGAAAATTTGGGGTGGGGAAGGGAAAATCAATTCTTCCCGCCGGCAACAACTGTTTGGTTTGGGTTTTCCAACTGAAAATATTTTTTTCGTCAGAATCAAATTTTAGTTACATAATTGAAAATGAATTTCCACAAAAAATGATGTGAGTAGGAAAATGGGCAAAAAATACAAAAGCCCTTGGATGTGACTGATAATGTGGCATAAGTGTTTAAGATAGGGTAATAATGTCACTTGGCCTATTTTTTTACATCATTTTCTTTAAACCAAACAATTTTTGTTTTTTTTTTTTGGTATCAATCTATTTTTCTTTTTTTATGCAAACCAAACATTTATATGACAACATATTTTCCATTTATTTCTGTTTTATTCCATTTCTTTCTGACCATTTCATGAACCAAATGGCCTCTTAGTTCTTACTAGCATGGGGTTTAGCAGGATTTGAATGTTAGGATTTAACATTTTATAAATTTTTTTTCTTAATTATAATTGTGGACTATTTAGGTTAAGTTCTCACAATTTAAAGTTGTTTATTTATTTTCATAATTTTAGCGATTCAAATTCAAAATTTGATAATGTGAGAATTGAGGGAAGCAAATGAAAAAATAAAATAAAAAAGGAGACATGCCAAATCCATTATACACTGACTGGGGCTAAAAACTCCCACAGGAGAAAATGTAAAACTATTTCATGACACCTCGCTGGGTTAGTCTGCCTCTATTTAACAAGCCAGTATCACAAGTTATTGAAATAATTATTTAGAAGTTACTAAGTTAACCCTAAATATTAACTCGGTCAATTGATCCAAGAACCACGGTTATAATATTAAGGATAGGAGGGGGTATTTTAATTATTCAAAATAATAAATATATGATGTATGTATTTTTTCAATTATACATTTATTTATAAAGAGAGTATATTAAGGATTCTTATATTGTTTCTTATAAAAAGTATTAGAGGGAGTATGATATTTCCTTCGATAGCTAATATAAGACATATTTGAAGAGGTACTCTTATTTCTAATTATAAGATACAGTTTTTATATTTTGTAAATATTTTCTTAATTTACCTTTCTTGACGATCCTCTCAATAATAATAAAAGAAGATAGCAAATGAGAAAATTAAAGAAGATGACTTTGATGTTTAAAAAAAAATCATATTAACTAACTTAATTAACCTCTTAATATAATAAAATTAAATAAATTTGTTTTGTTTTAAATACGAAAGAGGGTATACTATAAAATTCTTAATGAATTTTGTAGTGCTACTTATTCTTCAAGTAGCACTACATCAAACGTATTTTCATATTACTCTAATTCTATTTATAAGTCCTTTTTAACTAAATCAAACGTATCAATAAGAGGTAAATAGCTCAATAATTATGAGGGTAAATTTTCAACTTTGCCCTTATTTATGAATTAATATTGTTACGGATATAAAATATGGGCCTAGACCAACAACCAACAGCCCAAGATAAGGGCTTGCTTGTAATTTTAACAGTCTCCTTGAATCATGGAAGTTGGAAATAATCTATCAATATCTCTACCAAGATCACAGCTATCCACAAATCAATGATTTGATCACTAAAATATATCTTATATCTTAAAGTGATAAGATAAGAAAAACCCACCAATTTAGGGCTCAGGTAAACCTATAGATAGGGTAGAGACCCTAATAAGGTACACACTCTGACTCTATCTTTTATGATTCAGTTCACGCACACACCCCCACTCCTCTCTGGTTATAAGCATATTGTGTCCAAGAGAACTATGTAACTTTGATCCTTTGATCCCTTTCAACGGTACGTAGGCCCTTTTAATCTTGTTCTACATACGTACCTTTTAATCTTGTTCTACAACAGAACAAATGTGTATTTTTTAAGGCTTTATTCTCTCCTTATTTTTATTGGTATAATTAATATGATTAAAATTGTTACAATCTTATTTATAATTCATTATTAGACTTATAAATAGAATCAATTTTTTTTTTATTAAAAGAGATTTATAAATAGAATTTAATACACAACACAATATTTTACTTTTAATAGCTTGTTCTTAATCCTTGCTTTAGGCGGCCAGGGTTTTGTTTTGATTTGAACTAAGGCCCCGGCACATATTCCGGATAGGATACAATAGTCAATTCAATTTTCATGAAGGGCTGTTTGGTGAATTAAGAAATGAGTCGCGTTTAGGGTTTTGTTTGAAGGGCGCTGGTTTAATGGTTGCCGCCATATAGTCGGAAAGGGGTATAACCGTCATTACATTGTTTTTTGGGCCCCAAGAAAAAATCGTTCTTTTATAATCCCCCGAACCTCGTTTCTCATCACTCCTCCACTCTCTGTTTCTTGCTATTGCTCGACTGCGGCTAGGGTTATTGCTTCTTCATTCCTTTTAGGTTTTCTCTCTGACTCTGCCCTATTTAGATGTGTTTCTCCATCTATGGCCTAAATCTTAGATCGTTTCCTTGAATGATTCAACACTCATTTCGTTCGTTTGTTTTTCCTTTTTGTTTATTATAATTCAGCCTATTGATATGCTTTTTTGCTGTACATAATCTTATCTAATCATGCAGCTCTGTTAGATTTTATTTTGTTAATTCCTTGCTTGTGATTTTTGTTGATGAATGATATTTTCTTATCTGGCCTGGATCTTCAATAAGCAGCGCAGATCTTGAGGAAATGAATCTTTATGTTTTGATGTTCATGAATTGATAATCTGGTTTGTGTTTACATCTTTGCATGTGATATGCAGATGTAGGATTTCGTATTTAACTTTTATGCGTGGTCCTTTGCTATTGTGTTGGATCTAGTTCGTTTGATCTATCTGTGCCAGAATATGTCGTTTCTTAATATTCCCGTAAAATTCGATGATGTATCATAATCTGCCAAGACGTTCATCGTTCGATACTCCTGTGAATCTCAGTGTTTGTGTTACTTCTGAGAGTGATCATTTCGAACTCATCCTATTTTAATGTCTTAATAGCGTGGTCTTAATAGTTTCCTTATGTTTGTTTTCAGTAGTTCTTGAGTTCGAAGTTTAGGCGCTATGGGTAAGGAGAAGACTCACATCAACATTGTGGTCATTGGCCATGTCGACTCTGGCAAATCAACCACCACCGGCCATCTTATCTACAAGCTTGGAGGTATTGACAAGCGTGTTATTGAGAGGTTTGAGAAGGAAGCTGCTGAGATGAACAAGAGGTCCTTCAAGTATGCATGGGTGCTGGACAAGCTCAAGGCTGAGCGTGAAAGAGGAATCACAATCGATATTGCTCTCTGGAAATTCGAGACCACCAAGTACTACTGCACAGTCATTGACGCCCCTGGACACAGGGATTTCATCAAGAACATGATTACCGGAACATCACAGGCAGACTGTGCCGTCCTCATCATCGATTCAACCACTGGTGGTTTTGAGGCTGGTATTTCGAAGGATGGACAGACCCGTGAGCATGCTCTCCTTGCCTTCACCCTTGGTGTGAAGCAGATGATTTGCTGCTGCAACAAGGTATTTAACTAGAACTGCTTGGTGTATCTAAACATGTATTTGATAGTTGCTTCTGTTGTCACTTAATAATGTGATTGTTCTGTATTTTCCTCTCCAACAGATGGATGCCACCACTCCCAAATACTCTAAGGCCAGGTACGATGAAATTGTGAAGGAAGTGTCATCCTACTTGAAGAAGGTCGGTTACAACCCTGAGAAGATCCCCTTCGTTCCCATCTCTGGTTTTGAGGGAGACAACATGATTGAGAGGTCCACCAACCTTGACTGGTACAAGGGACCAACCCTTCTGGAGGCCCTTGACCAGATCAACGAGCCCAAGAGGCCCTCAGACAAGCCTCTGAGGTTGCCCCTTCAGGACGTGTACAAGATTGGAGGAATTGGAACTGTTCCAGTGGGACGTGTTGAGACTGGTGTTCTGAAGCCCGGTATGGTTGTTACTTTCGGCCCCACTGGATTGACGACTGAAGTTAAGTCTGTGGAGATGCACCACGAGGCTCTCCAAGAAGCTCTTCCAGGTGACAATGTGGGATTCAACGTTAAGAATGTTGCTGTGAAGGATCTGAAGCGTGGTTTTGTTGCCTCAAACTCCAAGGATGACCCAGCCAAGGAAGCTGCTAACTTCACATCTCAGGTCATCATCATGAACCACCCCGGGCAGATTGGGAATGGCTATGCCCCTGTGCTTGACTGCCACACCTCCCACATTGCCGTGAAGTTTGCTGAGATCCTGACCAAGATTGACAGGCGATCTGGTAAGGAGCTTGAGAAGGAGCCCAAGTTCTTGAAGAATGGTGATGCCGGTATGGTTAAGATGATTCCCACCAAGCCCATGGTGGTTGAGACCTTCTCGCAGTATCCTCCTTTGGGACGTTTTGCTGTGAGGGACATGCGTCAAACGGTGGCGGTGGGAGTCATCAAGAGCGTGGAGAAGAAGGACGCCTCTGGCGCAAAGGTTACCAAGGCTGCTCAGAAGAAGGGTGGCAAGTGAATCGTGCGGGCTGGTTTGTCTGATGAAGCCTGTTATTATCGTCTCAATAAATGTTATCGTTTTAGTATTTTGTCTTTTCAGATTCTATGTTTTAGGTTTGTCGGTTACAGTGTCGAGTCCTATCACTCGTCTATGAGCTTCGGTTCTCAGAACTGGGTGCTTGATAGACGGTGGCGGGGCTTATTGTCGCTTACGTTTCTGCATGCTTAATTGTATTTTTGGAGTTTTATTTCTGAAAAATGCGTTGTGATGTTGGACTATACTTCTACACTGCTTATTTGGCTGTCGCTTATCGGCCTATTTCTGGATTCGAAATTATGTTTTAATCTTTTTGCCTCTTTATTTCATTTTTGCAGGTCTTCCGTTAATTCCTTTCCCCATAAAATGTTCTGTTTAGGAATTTGTATGCTTGAAACGTCGAATTACGTAAAGTTCTCTATTTTAGGTCCTTGTCGTATTTTTGTTCAGTCAAAGTAAGTAGTTTTTCTATGCGAACCATTTTAAAATTGAAGGAGGGTTTTAGTTTTGTGAATTTTTGAATTAAATTTTAAAAATAGATTCCTAAAAGCTGCGACTGTACAACTCTCTAGTTTTTTTTTTAAAGTTAATAAAAATGTTCAAGGTTCGGTTATTAAACTAAGGTTGAACTCGTTGGCAAAAAAGAAGGAAAAAACAATTTATTGAACTATGGTTGAACATGAGGATTATCCGATCAATCTAAATTGATTTTTCTCCAAACTAAACTCATCACCAAACAGGAATCAAGAATGTCCTTTTTAATTGTTTCATATTAACTTTACCTGTATAATTTTGCTTCATTTTAAATATAATTAATAAAATAAGAATGGAGCAATTGCATGAAATCATCGTTTAAAATGTCACAGTATGCAATGCGTAGCACCAATCAAATCATTTATGCCAGTTGAACAGGGCTCTTGCTTATTCCAGCAGCTAGGACTTTATTATATGCTTCAAGTGACGAAGTCCTGAAGCAAATTCATTACCTTACATTGCTTCACATATTAAAATTTTAGGAAATGGGTCGGGTTTACCCACAATCTAAAGGCCCCGCTTGGAGCCCAGTCCACAAAGAGTACACATGCCTTCACCTTTACCAGCGTTACCTCTGCTTCCTAGACCCTTAGTATACCTCCTCAGTGCCTTGACCAACACAGGGATCTTTAGCAATGGAACTCTATTTAGTGGTGTGCAATTTAATAATCAATTATATATAGAACAGAAGACATTTGCGTATAAACGAAGAATAGTTATCATTGCCGAACATAATTTTATACAAGGAAATGGTACATAAATAAAAATCTTTGACAATAAAATTTAGAATTAGAGATTTTTTTAAACTTTTTCTTTAGGAGCGTGTTGTCTTGTTTAGGTGAATAAATCAAAATGAAGTGGTACATTTTATATTTTATACGACTATATGTTATTTTGGCCAATATTATATAGGGAAAATTGACCTGGAGGCCCAAATAATCGATATATTAGTAAAAAAAGGCCTTACAAACTTTCTCATACCAGAAAAGGCCTGGGCCTTTTATGGTATTAACTTCAAAGGGAAATTACAAAAACGCCCCTGGTGTTCAAAAAGGAAGAGCAGAGTGTTTTGGCGCTGAAAACAGAAAAAGAACGTGAGCTTTCCGAAAGTTTCTTTGTTGCCATGATTGTTTTTCTATCTCCTTCGTTTTGTTTCGTTTGATCATTGTCTTTCATTTTTTTCATCTGCTGGACTGAAAGCAACTCATCTTGGTTGTATATTGCTGACTCTTCTTGGTGGTTATTGTTGTTCATCAACATTTTTTACAGTCGAAAGTTTGGGTTAATGAAATATAGGAGTTTGAGCTCATTTATGTTATTATCTGGTAGAGTATAGGCAAGAAATGCTAAGTTTTTCATAAAGATAGCTTAATCACCATCCTTCCTCAATTTTAATCTCTCTAGGGTGGGGTCAATAAAATGTTGCTCTGTTTTTTGTTACAGAAACAGAGGAAAATTTATGTATTTGAGTGGGAATGAGTGAAAGTGACGAAGGAATGAAGATTGAAAAACGCTGAATTTTGAAAGTTGTTAATACCTACCGTGGAAGTTGTTAATACCATTTGTTTTTGTTGTTAATATGGTTGTTTAACTTGTTAATATGAGATGAATTTGAAAACGTGGTAGGGGAGGAAGGTTGCTCTGTTTTTTGGGCATTGAAACAGAGAGAGGTCTATTAGTGGGAATGTTTGAATGTAAAAATACTTATATGGGATAGTTGTTAATACCTACAGTTTAAGTTGTTAATTCCTTCAGTTTTAGTTGTTAATTCGACTGTTAAAGTTGTTAATACTAACTCTGTTGCATATTGTAATTACAGATGGCTAGTAGTTCAGGGAAGAATATATTATGTTTCTTTCATGTGGGGGGGGAAGTTTCTACAAGGTGGAGGGGATGAAAGTGATTATGTTGGAGGAACGGTAAGAACAAGATGCATCAAGGAAGGGACCACATATGAGGAGTTGCAAAGAACAATATCATCTTTAATTGGGAAAGAAAGTAATCAAATTTGCGTGAGATTCAAAGTTAGCATGGATACATCGAAATTTATTGATCTTGTGGATGATGAAGGGGTGGATCACTTAATACGGTATAATGAAGAATATGGTCATGTGTATGTTGAAGAAATTGGGAATAATGACAATAGACTTGAAGGGGCGGAAGAAGAAGAAGTGTAAGTCTTGATGTGTTAAGAAATGCAATTTTTTCATATATAAGTTGCGAATAAAGTCTGAAACATTGTCACTACAAGCACTAATACTTGTTGTTTGTCACAGGAGTTATGACGTTTATGGAGGTGCAGCCGGGTTGTCCATATTGCCCTCTGAAATATTCAATGAAACACAAGAGTTGCCCTCATTGCTGTGTTGTTCTCAAACCGTGCCATTAACGAGGCCTGAAATGAATCATGGTAAATGGAAAGATTTGATCATGGGAGCAGGAAAGATTATTGCAAATGCTGTGACCCTTCGTGAGATGTTTTACAAATATAGCATTGCACACAACTTTGCCTACAAATTTGTGAAGAACAAGCCACAAAAGATAATAGTGAAGTGCAAGGTTGATGGTTGTCCTTGGTAGCTTGGTGCATATTCAGCTGGAGGAGAACATCAAGAGACCGAGTTTCTAATCATTAGGACATATAGAGGTGAACACATACGCTATGCACAAGATAGCCTTATTGTATCTCATCCACCTAAGTGTACCTTGACATCATCGATTGTAGTGGATGGTTTGAGATGTAATATTGAGAAGACAACCCATGAAATCCGAACTGACTTATATAGAGAGTATGGGGTCCGGCTGAACTATCATCAAGCTTATAGGGCGAAAGAAAAAGCGGTGATGCAATTGCATGGACGAGTACAAGACTCTTACCGGGTTATTCCTTGGATGTGTCGCAGACTGGTAGAGAGTGATCCAGACACTGTCGCAACATGGGAAGGGTCACCTAATAATAGATTCCACCGGCTATTCATTGCATATGGGTGCTCAATTAAAGGTTTCGCACACGGTTGTCGTCCAATATTTTACATAGATGGATGCCATCTAAGTAGCCCTTATAAGGGAACATTATTGTCAGCCTGTGCTTATGATGCAGACAATGATATGTTTCCCCTAGCGTATGCCATAGTGAGCGGTGAGACATATGATGATTGAGCTTGGTTTCTAAATTAAGTAAAAGACATTACAAGACCACTGGTGATAACAATTGTCTCTGATCAGAATAATTCCATCATTGGTGCTGTAAACGATGTATTTGGCACTGAGCGACATGCATTTTGTTATAGGCATTTGAAGAAAAATTATAGTACGACGTTCCTTAAAATAAATAGAGGGGTCACATGAACGTCTAGGAATTCTAAGGATACCGCATTGCACCTCCTTGATGGAATTGCGTATGCAAGGTTGCATGAAGAATTCATTGTCGCAATGGGAAAATTACAAATGTTCAACCCACATTTGGCACAATGGCTTCAAACTCATGGGGACATTCATCAATGGGCTCTTAGCAAGTTTCCTTTCCAAAGGTGGGATAACATAACCACCAACATTGCCGGTCTTTTAATGCATGAATGTTGAAAGAGAGAAGGCACACCGTGACAGTTTTGATACATGAGCATAGAGAGAAGTTGGCTTCAAAGTTCTAGCAAGCAAGATTGTAATACCCTAGATTTTATTTTATTTTATTTTTAATAATAATAATAATGATAATAAATACTAATAATACTAATATTAAAATTTATAATTTATAATAAAGTAGTGTGAGTGTAGATATATATATATATATATATATATATATATATATATATCATAATAATAATGATAAATGGGTAGGTAAAGATAAAAATTTAAATTAGAATCTAATAGGTGATTTGCCATTATTTATTAAACTAGTAATAGTTAAAACCCAACCCACAGAGCCCAACCCATAGGAAACCCTAATTTCAACTATAAACTTAGGACTAGTCATCTAACCCTAGCCATCACCTATCAGTTCCCTCTCTAAAAATTTTTGCGGCAGAAATTCTCTTCTAGGAGCTCTGCAACCACGAAGGCTAGGTAATCCTAATCCCTACGAATTTATTTGTTGGTAGCGTTAGAACGTTGATTGGAATTGACTGATTGTAATCCTAATCCCTAGAACACTTTCTCCTTCGTCTCGCATACTGATATGTATATACAACCTTCCCTCAACTTGATCTGCGTGAGAATATTATATGTGCATACGGTCATACATCTATTCCTCCTTCTCGGTTTGCGCATCGAACAATTACATGCTAAAATAATTCATACATTCCTTCGCCTCACTTTTCGTGATTGAGCATTTAAATGGTTTCTGCGTTTTGCTTCCTTGATGCTTTTGACTCTGATTGATTCACATAACCATATATATATGGGCATTAGTGACACATCCTTGATCCTTTATTGAATATTGAATGAAACCCCATCACATCGGACCTGCATGATTATTCTTTGGATTTTGTTTGTTTTGCTTAATAAAACCGATTTATAGGCTAACATAAATACCTATATGTGTGTGTGTGTACAGGTATATATATATTTTGTAGAAGCATAACGTCTCTGATTCTTTTTTTTTCCCACACACACATATATTGATATATTTTAATATTATAATACTTTTGGACATAGATCAGGCTTTTATCCAATGCTGTGTTGTTTTATTTATTTTAATCTACTTTTATTTTCTTTAAGAACAATTAAAATAAATAAGCAGTGGGAGAATAACTTTAGGATGGTACCTTCTAAAGTGACGAACACACTTTTAAGGCTTTATGCCTTCGAGAATTTATTTGATGTGAACCGATATGTCCGTTCTTCCCAAAGTGGTGTCTGGCAGGGTTTCCCGAGACACTAGTAGCAACTTTGGGAAGAGGTGTGCACACTAGGAAGAAAATTACGATATGGCCAAATTATGATGATTTGTGACTGGCAGAGTTTCCCGGGTCACAGGGTAGACCGGCAGGGTTTCCCGAGTCTACCATGGTTCTCTTCCCACTAGAAAACTCTAAAAACCATGACACCTTTTAGTTTATACATATACACATATGATGCCTATATGCTATTTTATTTTGCAATTAATTAATTTATATTATTTTATTTTATGTTGGAATTGATTTATTTTACAATTATTTAATTTTATTTCGTAATTAATTTATCTTATTTTATAATTATTTTATAATGGAATTAAATTATTTTATTTTATGATTAAATTATTTTATTTTATAATTTATTTATTTTATTTTAATTCATATCAAATTTATTTATCTATCTACTTATTTCTGTTCTACTTTATTTCATTTTATCCTTATTTAATTAGGATTACCAGCGTTTGCTGATGTGTGTATTCTTGGGCTGCGATGATCCTTCGGGGGAGCAGAGTTTCAGTGAGCAGGATTCAAAGATTGGGGCTAGCAGTGAGAAGTGAGGATGACGGACAATAAACTCTAATTATCTACTTTATTTTATTTTATTTATTTATTATTTTTTTTTACAATCTGGTTAAGTTTAGATTTACTTCATGTAATAAAGAGCCTTGCACTTGTCCCATACAAGTGCGGCGGTGACACCTCTCGGATGTTGAATATCTTGGATTTCTATTATTATTTATGGAAACATTTGGAATATTTATGTTATTTGAACTTTAGAAATCCGGGGTGTTACAAAGATGGCCTTGGTGGATTGGAAAAATGGCGTTGGACCTAACGTTGAGAAAAAATTGATGCAGCAAGTTGCTCTTGCTAAAAATATGCATGCTGCATATTACGGGGACTACCAGTTTTCGGTTGAAACTAGATGTGGCGATGCCATATTTCATGTTAATGTAGATCTCGATGGAAAAAAATGCTCGTGTTTGGCATGACAAATGAGTGGACTACCTTATCCACATGCATGTACGGCAATCAAGGTTCTTAATGGTAATGTATACACATTTGTAGACGACTGCTTTAAAGTTTCAGCACAAGAGAAAATTTATGCACATTGCATGTCACGCTATTTTTTTGTAAATGCCCATAGATAGGAATCACCACCATGTTATTTTTTGGAGGTGGTGTGTCAAGTTGAAAGCTCTAATTTATACGCATATTTTTTGATGTAAATGAAAGTTGGATATAACACACAATTGACACAATTGTATCCAGGTTTCATTTATGTAGACATATTAATATTGTTACAAATGTAAATGATGCTTGAAAATTATTGTTATTGTTTGCTGATGTTGCTGTCAGAATGGGCAAATTTAGGTGTCATTTTTTAGTGATATTGATGTTAAAAGGGCTTATGTACTTGTTAATAGGGGGTTGATAGTGTTGCTAACCGTGTTGATATACTTGTTAATAGGGGCTGATTGTGTTGCTAATTGTTTTGATAGTGTTATTAATATGGGGCTAATGGTGTTGTTAATTGGGGCTGATCGTGTTGTTAATTGTGCTGATAGTGTTGTTAATGGGGGCTGATTGTGTTGCTAAAGGGGGATGATGGTGTTGCTAATCAGACTGATGGTGTTGCTAAGGGGGCTGATGTTGCTGTCTTATTTTGCTGATGTTGTCAATTGATGCTGATATTATTTGCTGATATTGTTGTCAAAGTGGCTTATGTACATGTTAATTGAGCTGGTGGTGTCTCTAATATGGTTGATGGTATTGTTAAAGGGGGTTGATGGTGTAGCTAAGCGGGTTAATGGTGTTACTAAAAGGCCTGATGGTGTTGCTAAAGGGAGCTGATGGTGTTGCTAAAGGGGCTGATGGTGTTGCTAAAAGGCCTGATAGTGTTGCTAAAGGGGGTTGATGGTGTTGCTAAAAGGCCTAATGGTGTTGTTAAAGGGGGCTGATGGTGTTGCTAAAGGGTCTGATGGTGTTGCTAAAGGGGGCTGATGGTGTATGATGTTGCTAAAGAGGGCTGATGGTGTTGCTAATTGATAGTGACTTCGGCAAGTGCTGGTCGCCAACTTCCAAATAGAAAGTTGGCGCCCTGGGCGCCAACTTTTAAGGGCATACAGAAAATTGGCACCCTGGGCACCAACTTTACATTGATTTGGCGCCCTGGGTGCCAACTCCAGATGGGCTCACAGATAGTTGCCAATGGGGCTGATTGTGTTGCTAACCAGGCTGATGGTGTTGTTAAAAGGGGCTGATGGTGTTGCTAATTTGACTAATGGTGTTGTTAATGGGGGCTGATGGTTTTGACAACCGGGTACCTGATCATATCCATTTTTACTGCTCATACAAACACAGCCAACAGATAAATAGCTATTAGAACCAACTGTGGTTGTCATTTATATTAAAATGTCAAGTCAACTACATCAGTACATTTACAAAACTAGCTCCTAACAATGAACTCAATTGTTTTGTACAAGTTGTGTAATCTAATCTAACAGCCAGCCAACAAAATTCAAAAATTCAGATACAAAATTTAACCAATTCAGACATAGACTATCGGCTCATTTTCTGCGCTTGGACTTCTTGGATCAATGACAACACCTTGGCTCGATGTATGTTGTTTGGGTGATTGACCAGCCACCACAACATGCCAATCTTAATTTCTCTCAGATCATCCATTTGATATGAAGGCATTGTGTAGCCATCCTCTTGCTCTGTGTCGTCCCATTATTGGAGCCAAGAAAGGACATGAACACCACACGAGTCCCTACAAACAATAAATATACAAAGGTGTTAAAAACACGCTTCATGTAACTTTAACATGATACTTATGAATTTTAAACAACTTAATAAACACTTACACATCACTTTGGACATGGACTTTAGCCCATGTCACCCCCTTGGGAATTCTGTCCTCGTGTTCGAACAATTGAGGCTTCACTCTTCGTAAAATGTCCATGAATCACTTTCGCTAAAATCAAAGTTCAGACAATTAGAGATTAATTACGGCAAGCATTTTTCTAACATAACCACACATTTAAATTCATTTCAGATTACCACTTCATTTGCCATCTTTCCCTTATCATCAAATGAGGCTGGTTTGTTTGCCTTTTTTTGTACTTGGTTGCCACTTTCTTTCCTTCTTTCAGTTCCCTCTGAATGCGCATATATGTGAGGGTTTCTACCAACGAATCTAGCGCGAAGAAGGTCATCGTTGTCGTTAGGGGTGTTTAAGGAGCCCAAGGCCCGGTGCGCCCATCCAAGCCCAGGAAAAAAATGCCCTGCCCAACCCGAAAAAAAGAAGTCTGAAAAAATTTGGGCACATTTGAGCTGGACATTTTACGGGCAGGGCCGGGCATCAGGCAGGGTATGCCGCCCTGCCCATTTTGCCCTACCCGGTGTGTGTGTGTGTGTGTGTGTGTTTATTAAATCTATTCTCATATTGTGTATATATTTTTTAAAAAAATCTATCAGTATGTTTAATACTTTAATTCCAGGATTTCCAACTGAATCTTGAATACCCAAACCCTAGCCATCGAACCATTTTCTCATTTCGAAACCCAGCCGTGCGAGTCTGCGTCTCTATGAGATGATCTGCCTCTCCTTTCTCTAGAGCTCGAAAATCCGTCCAGGGTTCATGCATTGCTCGACTTTCTCAATCTCTCCAATGTATACGGTGCCTCATATTTGTCTCGGTCTCTCACTCTCTCAACATCTCATTTGGCTCGTCGCGATGTCACCCTAGTCGTGGGTCTCTTTGCCTCTCCCGAAGCTTGATTGCTTCCTGCTCCAAATTTCAGGTACTCACTTCCAGCTGGTCGTCGCCTCTCCTCGTCACCCAAAAGCTCATTTTCAGAGGTATATTTTCTTCCTTAAACCCTACATTTCTTTCTCTGAATAAGATCATTGCTTATTTTCGAAATTTACGGGTTTCCAAATTTCTGGTGGAAGCCCATTTTGGATTAAACCCTCATCACCCAGAAGCCGATTCTCTCTACATCTTGAGTCTCGGTTTTCATGGATTTGATGGTGTTACTCTGTTTTGCATTCAACCTGATACATTACTCTGATTTACTGGATGGTATTACTTGGTTTTGATCAATTTGAAGCTGATTAATATGACTCTGATTTTTTATTAAACCCCCATCACCCAGATTGATCAATTTTTCATTCAAGCTGATATATCCAATTCTGATTGACCTTCCAATTCTGGTTACTTTGATTGTCTGTACATTTTTCATGAATCCTTGTGATCAATGCCTGTCTTCTAATGCCCTATTAAAAGCAGTTCAAAATATTACTTTGCTTGATCTTTGGGTGATAATACGTATTCATGCATCTTATTAAGGCTTTCTTGTGTCTTGTTCTAATCATAATGAATATGATTTTCTTGGGTCTGGATGGCCCCATGTTTTTTATCTTTAAATTAAGAGTTTTCCCATTTATAAATGTCATTGCACTATTTAAGAGTTTTCCCCATGTAATATGATTCTCTCGACATGGACCTTTGCTCAATTTGCAATTTTGTCAGCTGGGATATATACATTTTAACACCAATTGCCACTGATTTAATTCTTATACATTTTTTAATATGTCCATGACTTTACTGTAGATCATAGGTTTCCCATTTAATCTGATTGATCAATGTGAAGCTGATATATTACTCTAATTATTGCTGCATTGATCTTCCAATTCTGATTTTGCTGAAAATCATAGGTTTTATGGACGATCAGGATTCTAATACCTCACCATCCCATCTTGAGACATCTCATCAAGATTCTTCAACTCCTATTCAAACACCAACTCCATCCAATGGCCCTTTTCCTCCTCTTGCTCCACCTTTACCTCAAAGTGTCAATCCTTCCCCCCTCCCTCCTCTTCCTCCTCCAAATTCCACACAAACAATGACTGAACCTGTCACCCAAATCACAAATGTTGAAAGTAAGGGTACCAAGAGAAAAGAAAGAGAACCCAAGCGTACATCAGAAGTGTAGGACTATTTTATCAAATTGCCAATTGAAGAAAATAACGGGCAACACTTAGTAGCCTGCAAGTATTGTTATACTACTTATAAAGCTGATCCAAATCGGTCTGGAACAAACTCTATGTTGAGGCACATCCCAAAGTGTCGACAGAACCCACATAAGGCCACTCCAGATAAAAAACAAGCCATGTTAAATATGTTTTTTGGTGGGATGAGTGAGCAGGGAAGATCTTTGGTCTCACATAAATATGATGAGAAGCAATGTAGAAGAGTTTTGACTGAATTTATTATATGTGAAGAGCAGCCGTTCAGAATTGTCGAGAAGCCATACTTTAAAAAGATGTTAAATCAGTTTGAACCTCGATTTCCAATCCCTTCAAGAATAATAGTTGCAAGGGATGTATGGCAGTGTTATCTTGGAGAAGTTAAAGTATTGAAGACATTATTGAAGAAAAGTTCTAAACGTGTTTGTCTTACCACAGATTGTTGGACATCAAACCAAAATTTCAACTACTTATGTTTGACGGCACATTTTGTTGATGAAGAATGGAACTTGCATAAGAGGATTCTAAATTTTGTTATGATTGAAAATCATAGAGGTGATACTATAGGGAGGACAATTGAGAAATGCTTGTTGGATTGAGAAATTGAGAAGGTTTTCACAGTAACCGTAGATAACGCCTCAGCTAATGATACAGCTTTGGGATATCTTAAAAGGCGCTTAAGGAGTTGGAATGACTTATTGTGTGGAGGTGATTATCTACAATTAAGGTGTTGTGCCCATGTCCTTAATTTAGTGGTGAACGAAGGACTTAAAGAGATGAAAGATAGCTTTGAAGCCATTTGAAGTGCTATTAGATATGTTCGTTCTTCTCCATCACGCTTTCTTAAATTCAAAACTTGGGCTGAAGCTGAGAAAATAGACACAAAAAGCCTTGTTTGCCTTGATGTATCAACTCGGTGGAATTCAACATACTTAATGTTGGAATTTGCCATGAAGTTTCAAAAGGCATTTGAGCGAATGCGTGATGAAGATTCTGACTATATTTCATACTTTAGCACTAAGCATACAACTTCTAGTGGTGATAGGCGCGAGCGTGATGCCTTTTCTGGTCCTATTATGAATGATTGGGATAATGCTAAGGTCTTCATCAAATTCTTGAAGGTTTTTTATGAAATTACATTGAAATTTTCAAGTTCTCTTTCTGTGACATCTAATGAATGCTTCCACCAGATTGCTCGTGTTGAGAAAATGTTGCGAAAAAATGTTATGAACACAACTAATAACTTCTTGGTAGAAATGAGTACTAGCATGCAGGTAAAGTATGATAAGTATTGGGGTCAAGCAGATAATATGAATCCATTGCTATTTATGGTTGTAATTTTAGATCCTCGCTATAAACTAGCCTATGTGAATCATATGTTTGATGTCCTTTACATTGACCTTGAAGTATGCTTGCTTATGAAGGAAAGGGTTAAAGATTGTTTGTATCAGTTGTTTAATGAGTACTCTGCAGGGGTTTCTATTGAACCAGGAATTGCCTCAACAAGTACATCAATAGGTCTTTCATTGTCTTCATTTGATAGTGATGATGAAGAGGATCCTGGTCATAAGTGGTTAGAATCTATGAAACAAAGAACATCAACAGATCCTCAATCTGAGTTGGATAGATATATTGCTACTGACTCAAGAGATGAAATCCCTTCTGCAACTGAGTTTGAGATACTATCTTGGTGGAAAGCTAATTCTGAAAAATATAAAATTCTCTCCCACATGGCACGAGATGTATTGGCTATGCCGGTTTCCATAGTGGCTTCTGAGTCTGCCTTTAGTACAGGAGGACGTGTGGTTGATCATTATAGAGGCTCTCTATCTCCTAAAATGACAGAAGCACTCATTTGTTGCCAAAATTGGCTACAATCAGGACAGTCTATCTCTGAATTTGTTGACACGTTTCGTGAGTTTGATAATTTTGATGAGATGGAAAATGTCATTCAACCTGCAAGTAAGTTTTAATTCTGAAGCTAAAAAATTGTTATATACACACTTAAACACATATGTTCTTATTTTGTAATGTAATTGTTGTTTTATTTTCTTCCTAGATGTTACACTTGGAGAAGGGGGAATGTAATGGTTATGGTTGTCTAGTGGTGGCTGTGAAGTAGGTAATTTGCAACCTTTTAAAGTTTAAACTAAAGCTAAGATGCCTTCACAACTATTTGTTACTTGTACATGTAAATGATGTAATCATAAGCTTTCGTTTTGGCTTTCTTGTAGGTGATTCCATATGCTTCTTCCTTTGGACAATTTGGGGCCTTGCAACCTTTTGAAGTTTTGGATGACTACAAGGCTTTGATTACAATTTTTTGATGCCTTGTAATTGTATTAGTAGATTATGAATGTTATTTAATTGTTTACTTATGGATATTGACTATTTGTTAAGACATATGATTGTCTGTTTAATTTCAAGACACAAGTTGTAGAATTATGAATTTTATTTGTAGTTTGTAATATTATTTATTAGGTATGATTGAAGTTTTTTTTTAATATATAAGTGTGATAGGTTATGGTCACTTGGGCATGGTAGGGCCGCCCTGCCCTGCCCATTACCACCCTGCCAAAAAATGTTAGGGCTTTTATCGGGCAGGGCTGGGCACCAGGCCACATTTTGTTGCCCATTGATCTTTCGGGCAAGGCATCGGGCAAGGGTCTCGCCCTACCCATGAACACCCCTAGTTGTCGTATCTAGGGCATAACAAAACCAGTGGTTCATCCAAAGTGACGGCCCAAATATGAAGCGACAATCGCTGATGTTATACCCAATACGCTCTGACAAGATCTCAGCTGCATTGTCTTCCACTGACCATATCCTTGGAGTGTGGATGATCTTGTGCATGAAATGCGCGCTGAATATGTGGCGAGTGACAACCCCTCAGTCATGTAGTTGATCAACAACCAATGTCCGTACAACTATACTCATTAACTGAAATGCACAAATGGATTTATTACAAAAACAACTAAAAGTAATAAAAATTTGTAAGACTTATCATTTCCCTCTTTCACAAAAAAATGTGGATCTTGTGAGATTTATTACATTAACAACAACTTATCCTACAAGAAATCAATATATATATATATATATATATATGGAGATCAACCATAGAGAAATAAACACTTCCGGTGTTTCCCATAAACAGTTGGATATTAAAGGACTCACTGATTTAGTATGTACAAAATAAACATGGTCATTATCATTTCATTTCAACATGTTCAGGAGTGTTTCAAATAAATCCCCTACATAAGGATTGAAAAATAGAATTGCACAGGCTATACTGTATCATTAATCCAGACACGTGGTTTAAGACAAGCCAGCTCTCTCCTTTTCATGTAAAAACCATGCATGTCAATAAAATCCCTAAATGGCAACAAATGACGTTGTTAATCATGGTATGCATTTTTTCAAATTAATTATAAATCCATGTGCACAATATTAGCTACACTTACTCATTAAGCTCCTCTATCGTTGTTGCACTGGTTCTGGTACACAACTCATAGAGCTGGTCCTTCTCATTATAGTGCCTCTTGCCCTTGGACTTTCAATTAGGATCAATCCAAGGGGATTTTAACACACTGCTACGTGTTATCACCCTCTTGGATCTTCTCGTTTGTACATCACGAACGTCTCCCTGGCTTGCTTCAGGTTCAGCCACTTGTGAGTCCATGAGATCAACTAAAATTGGGCTAATGTCAAGAGGTGCTTCAACAATAGCACTATGTGTTGATGGTCGTTGTCGTCATCAATGAACTCAATATCTTCATCCCTCGCATCATCAGTTTTCTCTTTGTCATCATCTTTATCAGTATCATCTTTCTCTTTCTCATCGTCTTGGTCAGACTCCCCGGAACTTGAAGGACTCTCGTTGGGTGATTCATCGTCTTTATCATCATCTTTGTCACCTTCATGGAATCCTTGTTATGCCCCTTCTTTTTTTTGAGTGTCCGATGCTAGTCTATCTTGAAGGGCCAACATCTCTTGGCCCAACATCGAGACAATTCTAAAATAGGTTTTGCGAACTTCCTGTAAAGCAAAAAATGAGTTGTTAACTAAACAATCGCAACAACATCAGCTGTCCTCAAATAGCTTACATAATGATAGAAACTTGAAGGAGTAATTCGACAATAATAATTTATTAACTTTCATAGACAACAACAATTAATGTTGCCAGTACAAGAATGCATGGATCAGAATAACAGTTCGCTTTAGTATTATTTCACAATAACAGATCAACAACACAATCAAGAAATGACTATTATTTCACAATGGACAGAACTGAAGAATTGGAACAAAAACGCAAGAGATGCCTATTTATAAATAAATACTAGGTAGTCAAATGAAATATAAGTAGATACTGAATAGGTAGATAAGTACGTAATTCAATCACCGAAAACAAGAGAACAGATTACAAGTGTTTCAACCAATATGAATTACAAAGAAATTAAAAATAGTGCAGAACAGAATAACAGTTCACAATATGAAATTTTCATGAATAAGTGTTGTCACACATTACCGGGTGGGTGAGCATCGTTTCAGGGTCAAACGATGATGACGCAGGCATCGATGGCTGAGAATCGGTGCTTGGCCGCTGAGAATGATAGTCACCAACCAGCAGGCCTTTTTGGTTTCGTTTCTCGAGCACCAGTCTACTCTTAACCATTTCATCCGTCCAATAAGCCATGGCTGAATTGGGTGCGGGAGCTATGGCGTCAGCTAAAGGAAAATTCTACAAACAAAACAGTTGAAAAAGAAAAAACAATTTCAAACCATTAATAACAACACCCCAGCAGTTGATGTATAATGTTTAAATACAAAGTCAGGTAGTCACAACTTACCATGAGGAAGTATACACATCCTCCAACGGTTTTGCTCTTTTTGCCTTTGGACTTGTGGGAGTCTTTCTTGAACTCAACGATGTCTTGGATGAGTTCATGAAGGATGAAGGAGCACCAATCAAATTGGGCAAGTGCATCCTTAGTGACCGTCATCAGCTTCAACATACGGTCACTAACATATATGGATGCACTTGGTGCCAAGAGGGTACCAAGGATTTTGGTCGCTCACTTTAACTTTGATGTCCCGGCCCCCCAAAGGTAGACCCATAAGTTGATGGACATCTTCAGCCTTTAACGCTCGGGTCTCCCTTCTAATGCACACTTCCTTTATTGGGGGGTCAAAACATTTCATATACTGAGCACATAGGGACCGGTTTATCTTTCGGCAGTTTATTTCAACTAACCTATCAAACCCTATCTTTTTAAGCCTTGCCATAACTTCGGGTTTGTCCTTTAACTGTTCAGCCACTTGCATGAAAGTGTTGGGTGCGCATCTTGTTAGGAATGACACATTGTATTTGTCCTGTGTTGCTTTGGTCGGGCCTCTTAGTAGTTGGGCCCTCCTTTTGTATTCAGCTTTTTCAGAGGCACTTAAACCCTTCCATACTTCTCTCAGTTTTACACCTAAGTCTTGATAGGTTTTTTGACCTCCTTCACCTTTCTTTCCCTTGCCCTTCAACTTTTGTTTTTGGTCAGGTCGCTTGAAGAACTCTTCAGTGAACAAATTACACCCAAAAAACCTAACAACCCTCTTTGAACTACTCATTCTTATCAGCACTGCAATATGAAATAAAAAAAAATGAACTTCTTTTGGAAAGGTGAGATAAATATTCTTGTACAAAACAAACATGAAAATAAAACTCACAGAACAACAAACATGAAACCTGAATATACAGGAAATAAATATGGTAGAAACACAGATTCTAGTCATCAGGACATTTAGAACTTATTTCCAGATCACATCTTTCTCATTTTTCCTCGCCTACTATATAAAGTTCAATAGTTTTGATGTTAGACTTCTTCATTCATTGATTCTTCAGGGAAATTTAGTTGAAACACAATGATGTATTACCTTAATTATAAAATGATGTTTGGCAAGGCTCCGAAGCAGAAAAATAGATAACAATTCGGTCCAAAGATAAACTCTTAAGCAAATGGCCCAACTTCGTCTCCGACCTTTACAATAAAAAGGCACAGAAAGTTTATTTAACTGGTGAAAATTAAAAATAAGTAAAACAAAATGTAATGTTGTTAATAGTGGGTTTAGCAACCTAATTCAGTAATGATCAGAATACTGAGACCACAAACAACTAAACCAATAGCAACATTATCCAGAGTATCCTGTTCTTTTCCTGGTATGAGTGCCAATATTGCTGCTATTAACTTATAATGTGAAAACATTATAAATTTGAAAGGAAACATATACATTTTGAATAGCGCACATCTCTACATTTTGAATTATAAAGCGCTTCATTATAATTCTCCAATCTAACCTTTAGATTTGATTTCATTGATTTACTCAACTAATTTATTATCTACATCACATGAGTGCTCATTTTAAAAAATTCTTTATTAGGAAACTCAGATTTTGCTCTAGACGGGACAAAACTATAGATAAAAAAATTGTACTTTTCTGAAATATATTGTTTTTGTTAGATGAAGACAAATGGCTAAAGTGACTTTCAAGTTTCAACTCCACCCACACACGTCAATAATAATAACAATGGCAATGAGCAATGTTCAGCGAAAAACAAATCCAACGGTAGAAGCTTGCCTTATTGAAATGAATTTCGGACAAGCATTTCGGACAGAGAGAGAACAGGAAAATCAAAGAATGAAATAACCTAATCACTAAAATGTAGATAGATTTGCCTACAAATCGAAAATCAAAGAACAGAAAAGCATTTCGGATATTTGGGCGAAGAACGAAAAACCTAATCACTAACCTTTCGGAGATTTGGACAATGTAGATACGCGTTGGCGAGACTTTCCACGAGACACTTTTAGCTTTCGACGGCGAGACGAGACGGGACGATCTGGCGGAGTGATAGCGGGTGTTGAGAGCACAGAGAGAGAGAGAGAGAGCGTGGAAGACGGTGGAGAGCCCAAAGACGCGAGAGTGAGAGTGAGAGAGATTGAGATTTTGGTACTTATTTCACAGTTAACACCAGAGGCGTTTTTGTAATTTCCCTTTGAAGTTAATACCAGAAAAGGCCCCAGGGCCTTTTCTGGTTTGGGAACGTTTGTAGGGCATTTTTTGCTAATATCTTGGTTATTTGGGCCTCCAGGTCAATTTTCCCTATTATATATCTTATATCGTACTAAATATAATTTTTTAAATATATGATAAAATTTATAATGTAATTTTAACTACAAATTTTATTTTATATTCAGTACTGGAGGAGGGAGTACCTAAATTAAAGATACTCCTTCTGTTCCTAATTACAAGACATAGTTGACTTTTTTGAAGAGATTAAGACAGTTAATTAAATTATTTTATAGTATTTTTATTTTTTTCTTCAAACTAATTAGTTGAACTAATAAACTAATATATAATCTAAGAATATACAGAAATGATTAAATAACTTATTTAGCTTTCTTAATTCCTAAAAAAAAAGTCAATTATATCTTATAAGTCGAGCAGTAATATATAGGGAGAAGGAGCAAAAATGCACACCAAGTTTGCCCCAGGAGCGCCCAGCACCACGAAGTTTTTTCTGGACCAAAAATGCACACGAAGTTACGTTTTGGGAGCGTCCAGCACCACGAGCCGTTAGTCAACGGATGTTGACCGTTAAGTCTTACGGAAATGAACAGTAACTTCGCAGAAATTACAATTTTGCCTCTAGTTTTAAGCTGAAATTACTATTTTGCCCCTAGTTTTAAATAATATTTTTTTAAAAAAAAACAATAAAATAACCCCTCCCCCCGATGGCCCCACCACCGCCGGCCACCAACCCCACCGCCGGCGACCTCCTCCGGCGACTTTTTTTTATATTTTAAATAAGGTTTTTTAAAAAAAAAACTAAGAGGAGTCCGGTGGGCCCCACCACCGTCGGTGGCCGCCCTCCCCACCGCCGGCCGCCACCTCTGGCGACTTTTTTTAAAAGAAAACTAAGGTTTTTTTTTTAAAAAAAAAAAACTAAGTGACCTCCTCCGGTGACTTTTTTTTTCAAAAAAAAGTCGTCGGAGGTGGCCGCCGGCGATGGGGAGGGCGGCCACCGGCAGTGGTGGGCCCACCGGACTCCTCTTAGTTTATTTTTTAAAAAAAAACCTTATTTTAAAAAAAAAAAAGTCGCTGGAGGAAGTCGCCGGCGGTGGGGTTGGTGGCCGGCGGTGGTGGGGCCACCGGGGGGAGGGGTTATTTTATTGTTTTTTTAAAAAAACATTATTTAAAACTAGGGGTAAAATGGTAATTTCAGCTTAAAACTAGGGGTAAAATTGTAATTTCTGCGAAGTTACTGTTCATTTCCGTAAGACTTAACGGTCAACATCCGTTGACTAACGGATTGTGGTGCTGGGCGCTCCCAAAACGTAACTTCGTGTGCATTTTTAGTCTAGAAAAAACTTCGTGTTGCTAGGCGCTCCTGGGGCAAACTTGATGTGCATTTTTACTCTTCTCCCTAGTATATAAGAAGAAAGGTTGCCGCCGGGACCCATCTCTCCGGGTAGGGGATCTGCACTCGCCTCCATTCTCCTTAGTGCAAGAAGGGGTTTTAAGTCTTTTACAAATTCGTATTTGATAGTTCGCAACTTCAACTTCAACTTCATCTTTTTCATTCTCTTACACCCACCGTTCATTCCGGTGGCCATGCACTGGAGGCCATCATAGTACGATTCTTCGTTTCAGCTACTTGATAAATCGTGGAAATCAACTATGTCCTGCGATAAGGTAAACATTTTTTCTATCTTTGGAACTTTGCTGAGTCTTCGTCTTCATCCCAAATTGTAGTTTTCCTTTGTCTATTGGGATTTGTGTTTCTAAGTAAGTTGGTATTTCCAGTTCCGTATGGACCCTTGTTGGTTGTGACACGTCTTGTTTTGAGTTTTATCACACACTGGTCAGAATGTTTCTGTTCCGGTTGTACTTAGAGATTGTGGAAACGCAGTAGAACCATTACGTGCAAGGAAATTGCGACTTATGAAAGAATCTATAGTTCTTTTGTCCTTGATCTCTTCGGCCAACAACCAACATTTGATGCTTGGAAGGAAGAGTTTATGTAGTGCTTTGTGTTTAGTCTGCTTCTTTATGCTTGTATTGTAGGCGAGCCTAAATAAGCTTTAAACCTGATGTTAAAAGTATATATATATTTTTTTCAAGTGACAACGTTAAAATTATATTGTGATGAGGAAAAATAATGTGAATATATATAAGTTGCAGTAAAGTAAATTTAACTTTTTTCAAACTGCTTTCTTCACTTATTAATGTGAGCTTTTAGCTATAAGCTTGAGCTATTGCTCTAGAATATCTTTATACCTACAAAGATAAATGAAAAACAACTATTATGTTAACAAAAAATTGAAGAAGAGTCATTTCACTCATTGTTTGACCACCCATAAATAAAATTATGGCTCATTCGTAATTTTCCAAGTTGTGTGCTTTCATGATTCGAAGTGTTATATACTTAAATTGAAAAAGAAGTACCTAAAATTTTGATGGTTGTGATTCAAGATTGTTGTGTAATTGTAATTCAAGATTAATTAGTTAGTGTGAGTTATGAAACTAGCCGTTAGGGAATTAGTTGCACTAGCCTAACTAAATCAGTTAAGCTCCTCCCTGCCTCCTGCCTTATTATGAATAGGCAGCCCCATTGTAATTCGACAGATTTTGTCACAATGGAATAACAGTGTGTACATGTTCAGAATTCCTTTATTCTCTCTTGATTTCTCTCTGCCTTCTTCTCCAACCCCTCTATCTCTCTGTTCTTTCCTTCCGTCCCTCTCCTTTCTTCTATCTTCTTCTACATAACTCTGTCCTAATTACTGAGTTATATCAAAGACAATCTAATCTTCATTGTTGCCCTAATGTTCTTGGTTTACCTTTAAACATTATGAACATATTAAATCTAAGAGGGTGACAAAAATTATTTGGATATCGTGGCATGAGGAAAAGATAGGTGATAGATGAAGAGCATGAAAAAATGGCTGGGTTTTGTAAAATTGAGACGTTATCTGTTAGCAGGAGAAACTTTGGTTACGGGAGTAAATTATTTGGTCATGCTGCATGAGCTCACAAAAGAGTTTTTTTTTTGGAAAACAAAAGGTCAGACCACGTACATTCTTGTATATACTGATAAATCATAAGACCATATACATACTTGTATATGTTGACAAATCATGCTTATTATTACTAAGTCTGAAGCCAATAATATGAAGGAACGTTTATGTGAAGTTCAGGTTTTCTTTTTTAGTTTCCCCATGATAACAGTGACCACAATACTTGTTAAAATTGATTAGTGTGTCCGCCATTGACCTCTAACTTTTGATTTACAGAACATAGTGAGAGAAAATATTTTGGAAAAATTGCATTTTTGGTGCATGATGATGTCTCTTAAAATTTTCCGGAGAGAAAATTACATGTATACATTTTGTACACCTAAGGAAGTAATGAGATGGAAATATACATTTCCTGAGATCTCCTTGATGATAATGGTTAGGCATCTCTTCATTTGATTTTGAGTTTTTGATTTTCTGATAAAGTTGAGTATATTTGATTACTTTCCAAAATGATGGCTTCCTTAATGTTCAAAATCATCTTCAAACAAACAAGAAAGAAATATTTCATTGTATTTCCCAACTCATTATTCTATAGCTCAATACTGGTCTAGAGTTTTTGCCTGCTGGATTTAAGTCTGACAATGCTTAATGTTTCAAGTAGTAGAATATATTTCTTTTTTTTAATTATCTTCTCACTGCATTTTGTGTTGTCTATATTTTCATTTTCACTCGTATTCACACACTCACAGTCACATAAATACCAAAGATGATTTTTGTGCTGGATGCAGTGTTACAGTATCAGATATCAGCTCTAAAAAGTAACAAATTTTGTATTACATATGGTGTTCTATCAGATGGAAACAGCAGGTGCGCCAAGTTCAGATGGTAGAAATAACAATCCTGGAAATGCTGATTGCTCTGCTGTAGAAGTGGAGGATTTTAGGCATCATGTTGACGAGATGATTTCAAAGGTTGATAAGGTGTGTTCTAGAAGAGAGAGTCATTATGTTTCAAAAATGAAAATAATTGAAGTAAGTTGTTCGGTTGTTAGTTTTAGTTGGAAGTGCATTTAAGTGAAATACAATTCCTATCTTACTCCAACTGGTGCATTTATGAGCCAGATGAGTTGCAGGAGTTGTTGAATCATCAATGAAGTTCTCTTGATATGGAAATCAATATAAAATTTAAAACCCATAGAGCATGAATGGTGTGGCTCCTCTCATGCATTATGTAACCTTTTTTGTTGGATTTTTTCTCCGCACATTGTATAGCTCCATGCAACTCTGTTTATGCATTCAATAGCACTTTACATATTCCAATAGAATTCAAATGTTAGAAAAGTTAAGCACAATCTTTGAGGAGCATCAAGTTATTATCCTTTTGTGCAGGGGAAATATCTAGTTATCTAGAATAAAGTACAATAAATAGTTCAGGTTTCTGTATTTTAGTCCTTTCTTTATTGCATAAAATGAATTATGCAAACTGGCTTACAGTGAATTAGAGACAAAGGACTGGGGAAGATGGTTGGTAAGGGTAAAGAAATTACGTCTTTAGGTGATACTCACTTCAACAATAAATGTATCTACTGATTAAAATGCTATCATATTTTAACTGTATCAATATTGAGTTGGTTTATAGATTTAGATTTGTATTTTTCCTGCAGCTTGAGCATCGGTTAAATGAGATTGAAAATTTTTTCGCAAACATGAACAAGAAGCAAGCGAACGCGTTAAAGGGTAGCTCTGCTACTAAAGACAAAGAGAAGGACAAACATGTACCAAGTATTAAGAAACAACAACAGGATGCATCACGTAGAGAAGCTGCTGCTGCAAAGAGAATGCAGGATCTTATGCGTCAGTTTGGCACAATATTACGTCAGGCAAAGCAACCTATTTTTAATTATTTGTTTGCTTATGCTTTGGTTGTGGAGTGTGCTCTCTGTGTGAACCTCTGTTTTGTTGGTTGGTTCTCTTAATAATTTGGTTTAAAGTGTTAAGGTTAGTTAATGAGGGGTTAATGAAAATGGCATGCGGTTATTTTTAGTGTAGTAATTGTGAAAAGCCAACTTGAGCTTACTCAACTTGGATGCGCGAAAAGCATTTAAAAATATAGTTTTTGTATTTTTTTGTCAATTCCATGATATCATTAACCACCATGTTTATTCCACGGATCCAAACACTTATTTTGTATCGCCTGTTTTAGCTTATAACAATACCAAGTAGCTATAAAAAATTATAATCTGTAATTTTATTAACTTTTAATCTTATTTTGTGAAGAGAATAATTGGACTGAAATAATCAATGTTATAGTCATACTAGCAGATTACATATATAATATGTGTGTGCGTGGGCACGCTTGTGTGCGTGACAGAAACGGGCATTAATTAGGTCATGATATGACACTATACAAATTAGGAAATAATCAAGATTAATTATGCTAATCACTCCCTATAATTGGATATGAACTTGCTCCCTAAATTTTTGATCTTGCTCCTTAAGTTTCGGGATTCTACACTCCCCCTCAAGTTGGACTGTAGATATCAATTAAATTCAACTTGTCAATCAAGTACTCAAACCTATTCTTGGGCAGTCCTTTAGTAAGGATGTCTATGGTTTGTTCTTTAGAGGGTATATACCTTAGATCAATGATTCCTCATCAACTTTTTCTCTTGTAAAATGTTTGTCTATCTCAACGTGCTTGGTTCTATCATGTTGAACCGAATTATGAGAAATATTAATCACATCCATGTTATTGCAATAGACTTTGATTGGCTGATTTATGCGCTTTCTTAAGTCTTCAAGGACCTACTTTATCTATATGCCTTCACATGTTCCTAGTGCTATAGCCCTATATTTAGCTTCAGCACTGCTTCTTGCAACTGTACTTAGTTCTCCATGTGACCAAGTTACCCCACACTTAAGTATAGTATTCAGATGTGGATTTCTTGTCATTTTGATCACCTATCCAATCAGCATTTGTAAACAACTCTACATTCAATTTGTCAGTTTTCTTGAACAAACAGCCAAGTCCTAGAAACCCCTTCAAATAGCGAAGGATCCAATAGACTTCGTTTAAATGTTTTTGTTTGAGGTCATGGGAATGTTGGCTAACCACACTGACTGCAAATGCAATTTCTGGTCTAGTATGAGACAGGTATATAAGCTTGCCTACCATCCATTGATAGTTCCTTATGTCCACAGCTTTATTGAGATCTGCTTCTTCATCTATTTTATCAACTCATGCAGGTGTATCACTTAGTTTGCAACCTAACATGCCTATTTCTTTTAGAAGGTCTTGTACATACTTTCTTTGGGAGATATAGATTTCTCGTTTTGAACGAGCAACTTTCATCCCAAGAAAATATTTCATGTTTCCAAGATCTTTGATCTGGAATTCTCATCCCAGTGCTGCCTTGATTTGATTGATTTTTTCCTCATCATCACTTGTAAGGATTATATCATCAACATACACAACTAGAATGGCCATCTTGCCATTATGATGTTTAATGAACAAAGTATGGTCCCTTTGCCTTTGAGTATATCTGTGTCTCTTCAGGATTTGAGTGAATCTGATAAACCAAGCACGTGGAGATTGCTTCAACTGTATAATGATCTCTTTAGCTTTTAGACTTGGTTAATCTTTTTTCTTAGGAACCCTTGAAGTAATTTCATATACACCTCTTCCTTGAGTTCTCTGTTGAAGAAGGATTCTTTACATCAAGTTGGCGCAAACCCCATTCCAAATTTACTACAATAGACAAGAGGATTTTGATTGTGTTCAACTTGGATATTGGTGCACACGTTTCTGTGTAATCTTTCCTATATATTTGCGTGAAACCTTTTGCAACTAATCTAACTTTGTATTTCTCAAGTGTCCTATCTGCTCTATATTGAGGAGTGAATACTCATTTACACCCAATAGGCTTCTTTCCTCGAGGTAGATCTAGTACATCCCATGTCTTATTTGCTTAAGGGCCTCCATCTCTTCCAAGATGGCTTGCCTCCACTCAAGTATATCATGGCTTCGATTGTATCCGGTACCTAAATGTTGTCAAGATGAGAGACAAGTGCCCTATTTTTAAAGAAAAAGGCCTTATAGGAAATAAATCTTTCAATGGGATGTCGAGTACGCGATTGCTTCTTCCTTACTGCAATGGGAAGGTCAAGGTCAAAACTCTCTATTACCACCATTTCTCATAGACCTGCCTCCGGCTCCGACTCCTGGTGAGTGCTAATAACTTGGGGCTCCTTACCCCTCGTGTCATCGTATGTAGGTATTACCTTGCTTTTTTATGTCTCCCCCTAGAACTAAGTATTAGGGTTATCTGGATTATCAGAGGTATTAGGAGTGGGACTAGGTATATAAACTGCAACAATGTGGTCATCTTCTGGTATCTCTTCTGGCTGGAATTCACCATCACTTTTCCCCTGAATTGTAAATAGGGAGTAATAGGGAATATTTTCATGGAAGGTAACATCACAAGTCACAAAGAGATGTATGGAGACTGGGTTATAACATTTGCAACCTTTCTGGCACCGGGAGTAACCTAGGAAGATGCACCGAAGGGCTATGGGGAGTGGCAGAATGTTTTTAAGGTATGGAAGGTTAAATCATGTATGCAGGAGGTAAAGTGTTTTATAAGATAGTGGTCAACTTGACATTCGGTTAATGAGAAAGGTTGTAGTAAGGACAAAATCATCCCAATGATATTTTGGAACATTGCTATTAAACATAATACCTCTGGTAGTTTCTAGAATATGATGATTCTTTCGTTTGACGATGCCATTTTGTTGGGGTTTATTGGGACAAGCGCTTCTGTAAACAATGCCATTGGCAGTTAGGAAGGTGGACAGGGCTTGATTGAAGTATTCAGTTCTGTCATCAATGTGCAAGATCTAGATTTAGGTTTGAAACTGGGTTTGAATCATATGTGGAAGTTAAGGAAGGTTTGATACACCTCTATTTTATATTTCAATAGGTAAACCCAATTATCACGGGTATGGTCATCGATAAATGTTTGAACCACTATGAATTTGTTCTGTTTGGTGTGTGTGAAGGTCCACATAAATCACTGTGAATCATGGAAAAGGGTTTTGATGCTTGGTATGGATTTTTTGGAAATGTAGTACGATGATGTTTAGTCTTTTCACATGAATCACAATGAAAATCAGATGTTTTTTTATTAGAAATGGGAGAGAGAAACATTTGAGATATGGAATTGAAATTAAGATGACTTAAATGTTTGTGCCGTAACTCCAAGTCACTAGTTCGAGGGAGAGACACTTTATTGCAAGATAGAATCCTATGGCTCTCACTTTCATCAAGGTAATAGAGACCATCAAGATCTTTCAAACTCCCCATTGCCGTCCCTGTCAACAGATCCTAAAAAAGACAGTAAGTGAAGAAGAAGTTAGCCTGCATCTTTCATCCTTCGCTAATTGAGTAATTGATAATTAAGTTGTACTTAAACTTTGGAACATGTAATATAGAGTGAAGAGTAAGTGTAGTAGAGATTTTAACATTGCCAATTCCAGTTACAAAAGATTCGGAGTCATTAGCAATCTACACAGTCATTCCCTTGGTGATGGGCGTCTAAGATGAGAAGAGAGTCTTATTGTCAGTAATGTGATCTAGGGCATCTAAGTCAACCCTCCAACGATTGCCTTTACATAGACTTTTTATTACAGCTAAGGTTTGAAAGAAGTTACCTCTCCTTACTACTGTGGTAGTAGGCTGCTTTGTAGTCTAAAGTGTGGCTAGCATCTCCATAATTTAACTCAGCTGATCACTACGGGAGGTCCCAATATTTTTGGAAACTTCATCCGCATAACCTCTTCCTTTCCCCTTCCTTGGCTTCCAATCTTTAGGTTTTCCATGAAGGTTCCAACAATTATCCTTTGTGTACCCTCGTTTCTTACAATGATCACAAAACGGTCGACCTTCGGAACCTTTTGAGTTCGTGGATCGAACAAGAGTTGAGACCTTAGGAGGTGCAAGAGTAGCAGTGGCAAAATGATTTTGAAGCATTTATTTGCCCCTATTGTCTTCATTACACAAAAATTTAATAGTAGACTTCTCACATCGGAGGCAAGGGTTCTTGACTGAGAATCCAAGGCCGAATATCATCATAAATCATATTAAGACCAGCCATCAACTTATATACTCTTTCCTCGTCTTTCTCTTTGCAATCTTCAGAGATGTTAGCCTTGCAATGGTGAGATTTATTCTTTAGGGCATATAATTCTTGCTAAAGCGCTGATTTTTCAAGATAGTAATCATCAAGGGACATGTGGTCTTGTTTCAGCTACCACAAATTTTTCTTAACATAAACTATTCGAGACTTGTTTCCTACAATACTATATGTCTCACGAAGAGCTTTCCATATTTACCTAGCTGAAGGAAGGTACATGAAACTCTTCTTAAGTGAGGATGACATTGCATTGATCAACCAAGAGGATACCAATGCATTCTCAGATTTCCATTTTCGAAACTCCTTGGTCTTCGATGTTGTTGGCTTTTTTTATTTTCCAGTTATATGTTCAAGTTTATCCCTTCCTTCAAGAGCAAGAATCATAGATTGAGACCATTCTCGATAATTGTTGTTGGTAAGTTTATGAGAAACAATAAGAACGATAGAGATGTCATTAGACCTAGATCTTGGCATAGAGGAAGTGGCATCAGAAATTGTAAACATACTAACTATGTAATTAAGACTATTTGAAACTATAGATACCTAGCCCTTTTAGAGACACCCGAAAGTAGGCCTAAGAGGCGAGAAATCCAATACCCGAATGTCAGACCTGATAAGAGGCATCGGAGAAAAAACAAAATATGACCAAGAGACTGTGTCAATCTTCCAAGGGTTAGATCGAAGAGGCTGATGCAACGGACGCCTAGACCAAGATAGAGAGTGCTAGAGATGTGCAATTGTGTCGACATCTAGGAGTGGAGGATGCCGACACCGACATAGAAAGTGCCAAAGATGTCAACGTCGGGAAACTAGAGAACGCCGAGCCAAACAACATTGAATGACGCTGATAATTTATAGATGGCAAATAGCGCCAATAGAAGAAGGAGAACTTGGAGAGCACCGGTGCTGTGGCTTTGACAGAGATAGAGAACTCAGAGAGCGCCAAAGCTGGTCGTGACAGAGACAAAGAACTTAGAGAGGGCCTATACTGGTTCTAACAGAGATAGAGAACTCAAAGAGCATGTAGGAAGGAGTCGAGTACGAGTTTGTTAATTAGTCTCGATTATTCTCTCCTATTGCCTTGATACAATGAAGAGAAAATTGGATTGAATTGATCAATGTTATATTCACATTGACAGATTATATATATACACATATGATAGAATCAGGCATTAATTAGGTTTCGTTATGACGCTATACAAATCAGGAAAAACCAAAATTAATTATCCTAATCACTCCTTATAATTTTGGATCTAAACTTTTTGCTCACTAAGTTTCTGATTTTGCTCCTTAAGTTTTGGGATTCTACATTTTGTTCATGCACTTATGCCTTGGGTCTACTCTCTCTCTCTACAATGCAAATTTAGCCCAATTTTCTCATTACTTATTTCTTCCATTCAAATTACAAGAAAACAACTACATTTGGCCTCTTGAACTAAGGGGGATACATGAACTTTAAAATGTAACTAATTACTTCTTGGACTTTGGTCTAAAATGCTAATAAAATTCAAACCGAAAGGAAACTTATTTTAAACTAGAAATGAACTTCTTACAAGTCCTATGTTGAGTTAAGAAAAGCATTACCATCACAGTCTAAATCAGCTGACCTCCTTTGATTTTGATTGGAACTTAGCAATTTCTTTGGCGTCTGAAGTTGGGGCTATTTTTATTTTGTTTTAAATTTCAGGTACCAGTTTTGTGACATTTCATGCCTCGATTAATTGAAAACATTTGTAAACACAACTTTCAGCGGTATTAGAGCCTCATGACAATGAATGGATTTGTTCATTCCTTGCCATCCTCATTTTTCATATGTAACTTTATTTTCAAAATTAGGTGAGGCAAGATGGCATAGTTTTTATTCTGTGCTTCAAGTTCAGAAGGCTTTGGTGTCAGGATGCGTTAGAGATGAAGAACTTTGTGCTGTGGTGCAGCCTAAATCTTACAGCTCAAATATTAGGGACATTTGATTTCCTTTTCTGGCTTTTAGGCATGTTACATATAGTAGTTTACACAAGAATATTGGTATATTTCATTTGGTGATGTCAAGTAAGGTGATTGCTTGCATTTTTCTCCTGATTCTGCTGTAACTCATCTTTGAGTGTAGTGGTAACATGAGTCCTTGCAATGTCTTTATTGTCATTAAATTGTAGATTAGATTAAACCCTAAGGTGCTAAATCTCTTCTGACATTTTGAATTGCATACGAAGTTCCCTAAATATTGGTCTCTTTCCATCAGATCACGCAACACAAGTGGGCTTGGCCCTTTATGCATCCTGTGGATGTGGAGGGTCTTGGTTTACATGACTACTTTGAGGTATAATTCAATATTCTATTGTAAATTTTCTAAGGGTACATTAATTTATATGGCCTTTTTTGGGTATTACTTGAGAGCTTCATGTCTTCTAATTTTCTTTATGTAGAGGAGTTCTTATCTTTTTCTTCTAACTCATTTAAATTTTGCTTGGATGTATTTCAATGTACGTGAATGGATTGGAAGTACTTATAAGATATACTTGTTAATCACATTTAATTGATTGAGTAAACTTTTTGCCCAGTATTAGTTGTTTTGAGCATCTGGTTGATTCTCATAGAAAGAAAAAAAGTACCCTGTTGGCAGCCTGGAAATTAGGGTTGAGTAGAGAACGTCACATCAATTATTCTGAGCTGATATTGTGGATGTATACAGATATGTCGGTTGCTACTAACTTCATTTAACTAGTAATTTTGCTAGTGGATGACTGAACTATAATTTATTAGTAAAGGACATATAAGTGATTGTCATTGTGTCTGGCAAGAGTCTAGTGCATGTTTCTGTGTCTTGCTTCTTATTGCCATCTGACTGCAAGGTCAGGTGCTGATGGAAACTGTAGAATCTGTATTTGAATATATCCCACAACTATAGGGATTGACTAGATCTAGAGATTATAGGAGATTATTGTTAGGATATTGTTTCTTTCAAATTTCAAATTTAGATCTCATTAACAAAATTGATTCTCTCTTTTGTGTATAAATGTAATCACCCTTTTATCTAAATAATAGAACAATTATTCTTTCATCTGATTCTCTTCATGGTATCAGAGCATTTAGAGTTAGAAGAGATTAATTGATTACTCGTCCGACGTTGCCCACTGTAACGTCAAACTTGTCTAACGTTGCCCACTGTAACGTCAAAGTCTCGCTCGTGAATGTTGCCCACTGCAACGTAATCAATCTCAAGTGTCTCCATCCCAGTCTCGTCTGACAGTAACGTGCCCACTTCAACATAATCCATCCCGAGTCCTCCGTCTTTGACTCGTTTGGCAGTCGAACTCGTCATATTCGACTACTCCTTCAAATTTGTCCGATTGGTCCTTCAAGTCTGTCTGACGATCACAAGTTCAGATTGTCGTTCTTCCTCTGCCATCTCCGGCTTCAACTGGTACTTCAAGTTCGTCCGACGATCATAGTTCAGACCTAAAAGACAACTGTAGTTTCAAGAAGTAGTGCTGAAGGAAGCTGAATATAAGGCTATAGCATTGGGAATCTGTGAAGGCATATGAATAAAGCGTGTCTTGGAAAACTTAAGGAAGTGTATTAATATGCTAGACAGACATTTTATAAGGGAAAAAGTTGACGAGGGTATCATTGATCTAAGGTATATACCTTTTGAAGAACAGAATGCAGACATCCTTACAAAGGGATTGCCCAAAGACAAATTTGAGTATCTAATTGGCAAGTTGAACTTGATTGATATCTACAGTCCAACTTGAGGGGGAGTATAGAATCTATATTTGAATATATCCCACAATTATAGAGATTGACTAGATCTAGAGATTATAGGAGATTATTGTTAGGATATTGTTTCTTTCAAATTTAGATCTCATTAACAGAATTGATTCTCTCTTTTGTGTATAAATGTTATCAGTTATCACCCTCTCATCTGAATAATAGAACAATTATTCTCTCATCTGACTCTCTTCACAAACAGATTGGCTTCTAACATTTGTGGTGGGGATTACACTGTTGGATATCCTTTGTTGATGGTTTTAAAACTCTTTGCTTAGGCAGGGAGAGAAGGCGCGTGATGGAAGACATTAAATCTGTAGTGAGATTTTTTTTCTCCTTTTTTTTTTTTTAAATTCTGTTCGGTGTACTGTTTTTTTTAATAGATTTTTTATGCTATGTTTTTCTCTGGTGAATTCTTGTTGGTGCAAGTCATCTGTGTTGACTTTTTTCTACAAGTAGTAATCAAGTGTATGGTTTGTGCTTTCTCAAATGATGAAAGATACTTTAGGTTTCTGTTATATAGCTATTCTCTGGAACATATTATTTGCTCAACTTGTTGCATCAATCGTGAATTAGCTTGCTTAGATTAGTTTGCAGTAGGCCTTTGATTGATTTGTTATAAATGATGCATGCTAGGTCATTAAAAAGCCTATGGATTTCACTACCATTAAGAATCAGATGGAGGCTAAGGATGGCACTGGATATAAAAATGTCCGGGAGATATGTGCTGATGTCAGATTGGTTTTCAAGAATGCTATGAAATATAATGACGAGAGAAGTGATGTTCACGTGATGGCAAAAACCTTGTTGGCAAGGTTTGAGGAGAAATGGCTGGTGCTTCTGCCGAAAGTTACTGAAGAGGTAACTTGTTTTCAAGAAATTGCTTTTCCTGAGGCCAATTATTGTGCGGAATAGAATTTGATTATAGATTGAGACATGTTTTCTGTTTCATTTTAGAGACTCCAAAGTAGTTTTTTAATAATTTTTTAATAAAAATAAAAATTGTATCATTAATGTCAGTTTCTTGATACATTAATGTATCACGTCGGGCTATTAAATTATAGGAAAAAAGACGAGAAGAAGAAGAAGCAGAAGCACAGATAGCCATGCAGCTTGCTCAAGAGGCTGCTCATGTCAAAATGGTTAGAGACCTGAGTAAGGAGGTATTCTTAGTTTTACTACTTTATTGAGAGGCACTATTTTGAACTGCAAGAAAAATTATTCTCAAAATCCATGCTATTTTCAAACATAATGAAGATACTTTGTCTTACTTAGCTAAAATCTTTACTTGGGTTTCATGAAAGACGTTGCTTAAGATGTCATTTGTATCTTGCCAGCTGTATGAAGTTGATATGCATTTAGAAGAACTAAGAGAGATGGTTGCCAAAAGATGCAGGTTGGGTCTACTGCAATTGCCCCTTGATTCTTTCTTCCCCAAAAGAAAAAATACATGTACTTTCTCCCCTACTCCTAAAGCTAAATTTAACAAAAACGGTTGCAGAAAAATGTCAACTGAAGAGAAAAGAAAGCTTGGAGTTGCCCTCTGCAAACTATCAACTGAAGATATCAGCAAAGCATTGGAAATTGTTGCACAAAGTAATCCATGCTTCCAAGCGACTGCTGAAGAGGTGGATCTTGACATAGATGCTCAGGTCAAAACTTATATCCCAGTGTATGTCTCTTTCTATTTTTCGAAAATGAACGATTTTTGGTGTGGTCTTAGCCTAGTAGGTCCCACTTGGAATCGATTGAGAGCCAACAATGATTATTAATATGAATTATCACGAAAATGAATGCATATAATGCATTTAGAAATAGAAAGAAAAGACATGATATTTGTAAAGATGGAATAGAGGTTCAACACATTCATATTTTTCATGGGGAACATTACTATGAGATTTTAAGAAAAGAATGTAATCACCAAAAAAGTTTCATAACAAGTGAGGAGCATGAGCCTATTATCATTTCCTGTACTGGAACTTGTAATTACATGCTGATCAGTACTCACTTGTTGTGGGACTTTTTGATGATTACATTTCTTTCTTAGGACCTTATAAATTTTGCCCCCTGTTCATCTTACTCTTTCTCTAAATACATGAATATGTGAATGTTGAGAATATGTATATCAAGTGAGACTAATACTAATTGTTGAGCTTAGGTAGGCCAGAGTAATGCCTCAGAGAAAAGATGTTTCTTGATTCAGTTACAACTATTTGTTGCAAGTTGATTCAACGAGCATGTCCGTAATTCTGTGTGTCCGTAAAACAGAGTGAGTCGATTTTGTGGAGGTTAAGATTTTTTGCAAAGGAGGCATTAGAGAATCAGAACAGGAATTCAGGAAGCATAGGTGACGGCAACGAAAACCATAACACCAACAAACGAAGAAAAGATATATGCGATGCTCTTGCCAGGACATCGAAGAAGAAGGCTAAGAAGGCCAAGGAGTAATTCTATGACTCAAAACAGAGGTATCTGAAAGAGTTTTTCTTCCAAAATGAAAACACTTGTGTTGTTTGGCTTTAGTCTCGCCAGCTTTTAATGCCTATGGTTTCATTGATCAAGATCTCCTGGTTAATGACTCGTTGAAACCATTAATTTTGGACAGGACACAATGGGGTCGTCCAATTCATGTAACCAGTTCCACTAAATGTTGTTGTTTTTGTTTTTGTTTCTCTGATTTTCCTATCCTTACAGTCGCCTCTTCAGCTATAGCGATTTCTAGGGGCTCCTTTTGAATGCCAATGGTCCCATTTTTGCTGGTTTTGAAGGCCTATACAGCCATCTCTTGGTTCTCTGTTATCTCTGGGGGCTCTGTGTCTACGCAACTGTATTAGAAGCACAGGCTTATGTAAACTTTAGGACTATGTATTATATATATGCACGGAACATTGTATCTCCAATGAAATAGTGTGGTTGAAAACGGTGAGCATGAAGTTCATTTCCATCGATATCTGCATGGCGTGGACATTAATTTTACTTTCTTTTTTCTTTTCTTTTTTTAAATTAATTTTTTTTATTTAATGTAGTATTTTTTATTTATTACTAAAAAATTATATTTATTTTTCATTTTATTCTCTTTAAAATAAATATAATATACTAATAATTTTAAGGGAAAAAGACAGGAAAAAAACTTTGAATTTGCAAGATTTCAAATCAGGTATCTTTTTAAAAATGAGTTGTGAATTGTTTTAGTTTTTTTTTTTTTTTAATTCGCTCTTAATAACAAACCTGGTTTATGATTTTATAATTTTAAAGTTTTTGTTTTTGGTCTTTCCTAATTTTAATCGTCCCAATAGATCTATAAAACAGATGACCACTTTTCTGGAACCAATGGAGACAAATGCAAAGTTCCAAGTACTTCACAAATTAATTTCTTAGAATTACTAATGGATTTTTAGAAGTTACCGTGAGATGATGCCACATATCTTGTAGATAAATGGTCTCACTTAATCTGCGGACGAGTTTAGTGCCTGTTTGTTTAAATCTTTTGGAACTGATTTTCAACTTATTTAAAAGAGTGATTGTTCATTGTTGTTTATCTTTAACTCATAAAATATTTAAATAATAGAGGGAAAAAGCACTTTTGAAAGAAGTAGTTATTTTAAAAACGCTAGGGTCAGTTTATTCAAAAGTTAAAAAATAAAATAAAATTAATTTTAGTTGATTAAATACGAAGGAATTGTTGAAGGTTGGGAGATGCGTAGAGAGTAATAAGCTTTTAACTTATTTTGATATTTTAATTTTTACCTTAATTAAAATAATTTTACTTTTGTTGATCACACCTAGTGAGACTAGGTCCCTAGCACTATTTCTGAGATGAAACAGTTTTTTCTAATTCTGCGCCTGAGAAGAATTCTAAATATTAGAGTTACGTTTGTTAACTCATTTTATTTTTATTCTCAAAATCAGAATTATGTTTGTTAACATTTTTTTTTCATTCTGAGAATCATAATCATATTTATTAACACATTTTATTTTTATCCTGAGAATTAGAATTACCAAATACAATACAAATTTATTTCTTTATTTTTTTTATAGATTTCATCAACGGTATAAAATAATAAATTTTAACCAGAATGCCAACATTTCATATTTTTTTTTTAAAAAAAACTATTTAAAAAATATAATATTTTATTGTGTATTTTTTTTTACAACAAATACTAAAATATAGTCACATAACTTAACTAAATAAAATAATATATTTCTTTACTTTTACTCTCATTTTTACCTTAATATTAATTATACAGATGAATAAATAGATATTTTATTAATTATACTTTGGGTTTAATGTTTCTATCTTTAAGGTAGAAACATTTTGTAATACCCCAGATTATTATTATTATTGTTGTTGTTAATAATAATAATAATAAAAGTAATAATATAGTATTAGTTAAATTTTATTAGTTTAGATCAATTTGATTAGTTTAGTTAGTTTAGATATATTTGATTAAATTATGTTTATATTGATTGATTTAATAGAATTTAATAATATTTTTTTATGATTTGTTATTTTTTTTATAAAACAAACAAATACTTATCTTTATCTACAATATAATTTTTCTTTTAAAAAAAACTGTACTATTTATCAAAATAAAATTGTTCAAATTTGTATCCTATATGATCGTAATTGCAAGGATATTTTATGAATATAAGAACATATCTTATGTGCGATATAATTTTTTTAAAATAACTGTACTATTTATCGATATAAAAATATTTAAATTTATGTATATCTTGTAAAATAATAACAAATATTTTTGTTCAACAAAGCTATTATATAAATATAAGAATATAATAGGAAGATTCATTCTTCTATTCCGTGAAAAAAAAAAAAACCTTTGCATGTAATGGTTTACCTATTCCATCTTTGAATAACATATTAAATCACAAAGTAAATGTTGTTGGTTTTTAATTATTTATTAATTGTTAATAGTTAAAAGCCCAACCCACAAAGCCCAGCTAATAACTAAACCCTAAGAGCCTAATTATAAGTTAAGTTTAGCCGCCTAACTTTAGTCATCGTTCATTAGCTCTCTCTTTGAAAAATTCTTTGCGGCAGAGTTTCTCCTCTAGGAACTTAGCGAACACGGAGACCAAGTAATCCTAATCCCTTGAGCAATAAAAAAATTAATTGTTGGTAACGTTAGAAATTTGATTAGAATTAATTGATTGTAATCCTAATCCCATAATTGTATGTTAAGGGTGGGAATTTCTGATTCGCCAACCTATATCATTTATTAAGTTTGGGGGTGGACTCATTGCCTTAGCATTTAATCCTTTGAATGATTATTGAAGCATCAACATATAATTCTCTTCTCCGCGACTCTGCATAATTGAGATTTTTATTCTACTCTATTTCTTTTATTTTCCCCCATGAATGAGTTGTATGCATGAATCCATTCCCAATGATTCAATGAATTATGTGACGCCATGCTGTGAATTACGTGGGTCAAAGTCTAATGATTCTTATAATATTTGCTAATATTTCAATTCGGTCCTTTTCTTGGTCAAAAGCCGTGAGTCAAAGCCATTGAATCCTTATAGTATTTGCTAATACTTCAATTCATTCATTCTTTTCATTTGACGTGGAATGACACAGGTTTCATGTAAATGAGAATGGTACCTATAATATTGATTAAAGCAAGTCGGGATGTTTGATTTTGCGTGTTTGATTTTTGATATTAATGATGTTTGAATATTAATAAGTTCAATTGCATAGAAATGATTTAGAAATTTTATTCTAAGTGCATTCAAATAATTTAATTGTGGGAGGATAACTTTAGGATGGTATAAATTGTATTTCCATGAATATGGATATAAGAAAGAATCAAAAGGGATCCCTCTTTTTTTTATTGTATTCTATTCGAACACAACCTTTAGGCTTTAAACCTTCGATATGTTATTTGATGTGAACCGATATATCCGTTCTTCCCAAAGTGGTGCTTGGCAGGATATCTGGGGCACTGGTAGCAACTTTGCGAAGAGGTGTGCACACTAGGAAGAAAACGATCTATGGCCAATTTGATGATGATTTGTGACTGGCAGGTTTCCGGGTCACAGGATAGACTGGCAGGATATTCGGGTCTACCATGGTTCTCTTCCCACTAAATAGACTGGCAGGATTTTCGGGTCTAAACAAAATTTAAGATGATAATGATTAAAGTTTGATGCAATTATTAGATGATATATATACATTTGCTTTAATTAATAAATTTGTGTCAGACACCTTATGATTATACAAATATACGATATTTTATCTTGTTTTATTTTGTAAATATTTTATTTTAAATTTTATAATTGTTTTGTTTTATTTCCATTTATTTTAAAATTATTTATTTATTTACTTAACCATTTTAGTTTATATTATATTATCTGTTCTTAATTAGAATTACCAGCTATTGCTGATGTCTGTGTTTCTGGGTTACAATGATCCTTCGGGGGAGCATAATTTCAGTGAACAGGTTTCAAAGATTGGGGCTAGCAGTGAGAAGTGAGGAAGACGTCCGATTTTAGTTTTATTTAAATTTCTTGTATTTTTATTATTTTATTTTATTTTGCATAAAACATTTTTGTTTAGGTTTAGATCTATTTAATGTACTTAGTAGCCTTGCACTTGTCCCAGTACAAGTGCGGCGGTGACACTTCTCGAATTTAGGTATTTTGAATTTTAGTTATTATTTATAGAAATTATGGAAATTTTATGTTTTATAACTGCTAGAAATTCGGGGGTGTTACACATTTTATCTGCCTCACTCAGTGGGTCCCATGCAGAAACATTAAACCCTTGTACTTTGGATTTGGCTTACCTCCGCTGCGCGATTCTGTCCGTTGCCTTATACTGCGTCGTTTTAACGTAGAAATCCTCAAGCTCTTGCCTTTTTTTAAAAAAAATATATTTTAGGATACTGACCAGTCCTAAAAAGATGCTTCAGGATACTGACCGGTGCTGGAAAGATACTTCATGATCGTGAAAAAATATTTTAGGATCTTAAAAAAATATCTTAAAGTATATTTTTAGTACCAGTCAGTACCTTTAAATATTTTTTTAAGATCCTAAAATGTCATGAAATATTTTTTTTAATACCAGTCAGTATCCTGAAGTATCATTTTAGTATAAATCAATACCCTAAAATATTTTTCAAAGATCCTTAAATAATTTCTTAAGATAGTATTTTTTTTTCAATAACAATCAGTATCTTAAAATATCTTTTTAAACTGTTAGTATTCTAAAATATTTTTTTAGTTTTAGTTTGTGTCTAAAATATTTTTTCATGATCATGGAGCATCTTTCCAGCACCAGTCATCTTGAAGCATCTTTTTAGGACTGGTCAGTATCCTAAAATATTTTTTTTTTTAAAAGAAAAGAAAAAGCAAGAGCTTAAGAATTTCTGCGCCAAAACAATGCAGTATAAGGCAACGGACGTAGCGGACAGAATCAAGCAACGGAGGTAAGCCAAATCCTTGTACTTTTGTTGTTAGGGCGTGATCTATAGCTATCATTCGTCCGTCCCTTCCTCTTCTTCTTTCTCTTGTTTCCCAATCAAGATCCGGCGGAGGCACCTTCGGAATCTATAGCAGGTGATCGATGAAAAAGTTGGGAGAGAAGAGAATTATAATAATATTTGGTGTCGGCGCGTTTTTGAAAGCAAAGAGGAATGATTTGAAACTTTAAATCTGGGTTGGTGTCAGGTGGGAAGGGAAATTTAAAAAACAAGCTAATTAAGGATAATCAAAATGATCTCCATGATTTTGGTGTCAGGCGAGAGGCACAAGATATAAAAAAAAAATGATTATGATTTTGTGTCATGGAACATAGGAGCAAAAAATTTTAGCTTTTTTTTTTTCAATTCCCCAGCACAAAAAATAAACCGATTCATCCCGGGAACAAGAAAAAAAAATCGAATTTACCAAATACAATTTCCATCAATTTTCATTCCTAGGAATATAAATTTTTTAAAAAAAAACTCATTCCGGGAACATTACCATACACACCCTAAAAGTCTTGTACTACTAGCCCATTCGAATGGGTTTATTGATGGTAATAAGAATTGTAATGGTAATATAGATTGTACATTTTTTTGGTAATCTCTATTCTTAAGGGTCCCTATGAATACTCATTGCAGGGTTGCAATCCTTAATAAAATCTCAACTTTAATCTTAATAAAATAATGAAAAGACAAATGAGACTCAATTAAACTTTTCAACACCGCAATTTTGTGATAATAAGTATTCATAGGGGATATGAATGAGGATTAAAAGTGGAATGAATAATAATAAAACGAAATTACACAAAACTCCTGAAAATTTTTAATCGTGTGTAAATAACCTTGTTAATCTTTTAAATTTAGTGGCAAACTCACCTAAAATTTAAATTTGGTATGTATAAACCTCAATAATCAATCATGTGCCCCAAAAATTATATTTTTGCTTGCGTACATAACTCTCTCGAGCTTTGAGTTATATATAATAAGTCCCCTAGACTTTAGGATATGTGGATATAAGTAATGAACAAAAGTATTTATAGGGGAGTTATCTACACAAATGTAAGAGTTAAGGGGGATTCATCATAAAGTTTCAAAACTTAAAATAGATTATCTACATAGAACATAAAGTTTAGAGTATTTATGTATAATTTTGATTTTTTTTTATGGCTATCTAATTTTAAAAAATTGAACATTGTTGGGTTTAATTGAGAGTATTATGCCTAAGACATTTTCTGTATTCACACAAACCCAAATATAAGACATTATGTTTAAGTAGTGAAAACAACAATTCCGTTTAAATAATAATAGTAAGGAGATATATACTGGTAAGTGGCTGTGATCCAATTCCAGTGAGCCACACCAGTTTAACAACCCATTAGTATGTTCTTATAAATATGGCTCCAATCAAAGTGGAACATTGGAGTCAATATCATCGTTAGTCTCTTGTGTTTATCCCCATTTTATTTTTGGTCCATCAAATTTTAAACTATTGGTTTTGGTTCCAATAAGAAACAATGATTCAAATATTTATTGAATTGTGTAGGGATCAATGTTTTAAATAAAATGAAATTTGAGGGACTAAAACCTTTGGTTTAAAAATTGAAGAACTAAAATCAAAATCAAGGCTAACATTAAGAACCAAATATTATATTAACCCCTTAGATTTCCATGGAATCCCTAGATTTGTCAACGGATTTTGTTGCCTAAGATGAGTTTGGGGCCACATTATTTAATTTCTTATTCTCAAGCTTCTCTTGATACCAAGATTATAAACCCAAATCAATCACCGAACCGGTTTGAGTAATGGGTCAAGGACTCAAGGGTCAATGACTCATATTGGAGTCAAACTAGAGCTAACTCAAGGCTATATCAGTGAAAAGTGAACTTGAACGACAATATTTTTTGGAATAGTTTTGGAATTTGATAGTTTTTTTTTGGATCAAATGATAATATCTTTTAGTGATTTTTTTGCATTAGAATGTAAGCATCTCAAGCTTTCCAAAGAGTCTTAATTTATAATTTGTGAAAAAAATGTAGAATTAGATATAAATTTTTGAAATTAAGACATTTTGAATAAATATTGAACCTGTTAAACTGGTCCAATAGATTAGATGACTGATTCAACAGATTTGTGGTTGAATCGACTGATTTGATTTTAATAATATGGTTTGATACTTTCATACAAAAAAAATTGCAAAAAGGCAGTGTCATCCAAGAAGTTAGTTATTTTAGGTAAAAAACAAAGACTAAGAAGTTAGTTCTTAATTTATGAGTTCAGATCATTAGTACCAAATTTTTTAGTGAGTAATATGTAAATAGCTATATAACTTTAACTAAAGATATTTTAGATAAGCTAAATACAAAAAATTTTCTTCTATAGAATGTAAAACTCTAGAGTCTATTTTCCAGTAATAATAAGGGTTTGTTTGGTATGATAGGAGGAAAGAGTGGGCGAAGGGAAAATTTTTCTAAGGCGGATTTAAAAAAGAGAGAGAGAGAGAGAGAGAAAGAAATAGGGTTAAAAATCTTTAATTAAATCTTCTTACTCTCACATATCCTCTTATCTTACATATAATTCTCCACTTTTATGTTCAACTTATAAAAATTCTCTCTTTCCTCCTTCTAAATCCTTCATATCATATAGACCCTAAGTGTTAATACATTTGTATGATTCTTGTAGTTTACCTTTATTTTAGTTTTAATTCCTATAATTTCAAACTCTAGGTTTTAGTCTTTAAGAGAGGATATTTTTATTTTAAATTAAGAATAAGGGTTAATAATGATTGTTCATTATAAATTGCCCCTTTTTTAATTTTGATCCCCATAAGTTTAAAGTATAAGTTCTTACTAATATTTATTAAAATGTATTTTTCTCACTACAATACCCACCCGCCTTGTCCATCTTTTTCAACGGAGGCAGCACCTGAAAAAAAAAAAACAAAACAAAACAAAGTAAGGTGACGTTACAGCTCAACTATACTTTTTCTAGTGCTTATCTTATTATAAGGCATCAATTAACAAGTTTATTTAGTTTTTTTATAAAACACTTGTTTATTTCTAAGGACTATTAATTATCTTTTTTTTCATGTTTGCTCCTAGTTAATAAGGATAATAAATGAAAGTAATAATTAATAGAATATTAAAATTTAATATAATTAATAGAGGTAATATTAGAAATTACTAAAAAGATAACTTGACTCTAATTATTTTTATTTTTATTGGTACGTGAGTTCCGGTGTTTCTTTAAAAACTTTGATTTGCATCACAGCGGGAGAATAGACACCACCTGCGACTGCTAGTGCATTTACCAACTCAAGTTCCAGCGCCACAATCTCCGCCGGAGCGACCGAAGCAATTTCTGTATTATATGTCTGGTAATATCTCTAATTAGTTCTTCTTTGGCCCTGTCTCTCTCTATATTTTTTGGATTTATCTTTGTCGCTCTGGTTCTGAATCTCCCAGATCGCTTGATGATGCCATTGATTGTTGCATATTAGCCGTCACGGTGTATGTGTTCGGCTTTTAGCTATTTAGCTTGTGGGTAAACTGTTAATACCGATTTTTCCTTTGGGTTCTCAGCGGTGAGCAAGATTTATTTCATATTTTTTTTAGGTGAGCAGTTTTCACTGCTAAGCTTACTTTGCATTGAACTGAGTTTGGATGGAAAAAGAACAGGGAGGGAGGCAGGAGGATTAGCACTTGAATTTTATTACATAAAAATGCCGCCAAATACCTATTCATATCGGTAAAAAAAGAAGCTCCTTTGGAAGTTCCATGAACAGAATACCTAACACGTTCTCTCCCATAACCTATAATGTGTTAAGTGTTCCACTATTATTACTTCTAGGCAGAAGTGAGGTGTTACTTTCACCCAAAACAAATTATAGGAGGTCAAAAGTACTTGTGTATCATGCCTGTTATGCTATCATTACATGGTCGTTCATGATCTTAGCCAATCCTTTGGGTGGTATATCTGTTATCTTTCCTCATGAAACACCTCATTCTGTTGACTGACTTCCCACATGATATCATAGTTTATTCATAATGGAGGGAATCAAGTGATTTCTTTTGTTATTTCCACTCCATTCCAATCTTTCTATTCTTTTTTTTTTTTTTTTGCAATTTGTGCTCTAGTAATTGCTTCTCTCAATAAATTTCATTCGGTGGTGCCGTTTTCCCCTCATGGTTGTACCTGCATAGGATGAGATAAAATTTAATTTTATGTTTCACGTGAATAGATCTTGACTTCACCAAATATCCTTGTATTCCAGCCAACAACCTGAGGCAAGATACCAAGGAGATAATGTTTCTATCCTGTTTCCTAGAGGAACTCTGAATTTTCCTCACTGTTTTTATGGCCTATTCAGAATGAGAGAACCTTTTTTCTAATGGTTATGTTATTCATCAAAAGATTAAAGAGGAAAAAAAGAGGCTAGAGTTTCCTTTTCGAGCCACTCACTGATTAATATAGGTTCTCTCTGTACAAAGCCCACCAGACTTGAAAAAGTTTATGTAAAATGTCAGAGGTACTGAAAGAAAAATGATGTCTTTAGTTATTCTCATGCAAGAGATCTTTATTGAGGCTTCTTAGAGCTAAATACACTGCTTCTAAGAGTTGTTTTGCTTTATATTTTGTAAACTACTTCCATTTTCCTTGTTCATTCATAAAGCAGTCTAAGATCACTTTTGGCTGATTATCAGGGGGAAATGTACGGAAATGTGGTTGACCTTAAGATTGGAATTAATTTCCTTCTTTGAGTGTTTCTGTTGTTGTTTTCTTGGGGTGGGAGGATGGTGGTGGATGTTTTCTCGATATCAAGTTATTTGCTTCACTAATAGCGGTTCTAAGCCCAAGTGCTAAATTTCAAAACCTTTGGCACCCTTCCCATCTTTTAAGCATATACTTCATTTCTACACAGGTAGACATGTTTAAATTGTATGTCACACTTAGAAGCTATTTTCAGGTAAAGATATCGCTTCGAGCTTTTTGGATTGCTTCATAAACTTTGATTGAAGGATATTTGACATGGGTTATTATATGCTTAGTTGTTAAGCAACACATTTTTGAATCCCAGATTTAATTAGAAAACAGCATAGGTGTTTTGACAAGTATTCACCTCTGCTTATTGTAATAAAATAAAAAAGCAACACAGTGATGTAGTTAGAATTTCAGAAGCCGTCATACCTTTGGTTTGCTTGTTTCCTTAACATCCTGGACAGAAATTAGAATTTTAGGAGTTATGTCTGCTGTATTTAAGTAATTTGAAGAAAGAATGTTTGACATGTAGGTGAAATGCAGAATCAGGATGCAAATCAGCTTCCTGAAGTGGAGTCCTTGCCAGTTGGGTTTGTTGATAGCAATACAGAACCTCTTGCTCCTACAACTCCGAAACCTGAGCAAGAGAAGCTACTGAATGGTAATGAGGAGAGTGTTTTGTCAGATGTTGGCCATTCTAATGACTCATCAAATGAGTTGGCTGTAAAAGAAGATCAAAACAATCATGGTAAGAAAGATTAGTGAGCAACGCAGAACTCCTTTTGTTTCCATATCTAAACTTCATAAATTTGGTACATCAGATTGTTCAGTGGAGGTTCCCTGTAGTAGCTTGATGCAGCAGACAGAAAGTACGCAGGTTACCCCCTCTGTGGGTGATTCTGATTCCAAGGTTTCACAATCCAGTTGCTGTGAGGTGAAAGAGCAACAGGGAGAACGTCAGAGTTCGGAAAGAAGTAAATTTTGTTTGTGTTAATGCACGTTCACTCTTTACATAGATGTTGTAACTACATGCTAATTGGGTTTACTCATCATAGAAGATGTATGATTAAGATCTTGCTCATGAATTGAAAAATTTCTTTATGATTTTTATAGTGGATCACTCTTCATATTGTGCCAAGGATTCATTTATTGATGTTTTGATGTCTAATCCATGGTGATGATGCTTAAGTTTTATTTGTTGTTCTTCTGTTCTTTCTTTTTCTTCATTTTCTCATGGTAGACATTTATGTGTTAGTATACAGCCGGGGACATGGGTTGCCTCATTGATGGATTTTTAATGATCATTTACTAACAGAAAAATTTGATGTTACAAATTTTTGGTGAAAACGGATCAGTTTTTTGCAAACCCACTCAAAGATCTTGAAGCCAATGCTTTTCTCTTTATTTTTGTGAGCAGATTGAATTTCTGATGCATTATTGGCCTCAAATTTTCACTTATTCAGATAACACAATTTCCTTATTTGGCTTTATCTGTGGAATTTTCTTCATTCAAATAACCCAATTCGTTGACTAACATTTCTTATATTCCTTTGCACTGGTAGACCTCACCTTATACCATGTGATATATCTTCTAAATCTTTTGTATGATTTTGTAAACTCAAACAGTCTTTTGATTCCTTGTATGCTTGAGCAAATAGTATGCTTGTTTTCTGTGCTCTAATGAAATGAATCAGTTAGGTTTGCCAATGTCTACAAACCCATTCTAAAACATGCTAGTGGATCTCCATGTTTTAGTTTTGAATACTTCCTCTAGCTGAAAATTTTATTTTCTGAATCTGATATGGCTTTGTTGCCCTTATTGCTCATGGCAGTTGCAGCCGCTGGTGATTATCTGGAAACAGAAGTTATACCTCCAAAAGATTCACATTCATCAGAGACTGCTGATTCTTCAAAAACCAAAAAATCTGTGAGTGAACCGTGTTGATTCCCACACATTCATTTATACAATGACACCTCAATGGTCAGCATATATTTCCGTTTTCCTCTATATTTTCTAAGTTTTTGAATCCAACTTCTACATCTTCTAAGTTATTGAGTCATGTAAACTTGTTTGATTGACTCTGTGATGCTTTGTTGTTGTTTCATGATTGTTTTCCTTTCTTCTCTCAACCCATGGTAGCTATGTGCAGATAGCTGGTTGGGATTCAATTGTAATTTATTATAATTTGTTATTTTTTCTTATTAACACATCCAGGAGTGGTTGTCCATGTATAGTGAGAATGTGTGCTTCTTGAAAAATTTAGTGAAAATCTAAACTGATTGGGATCCTTAAATTTTGAGAATTTAGTACTGCATGACAGAAGAATAGTGACAGGAATTGTTGAGTAACGTTTGCTTTATAATTGTTAGAGGAAAGGAGCTTTAACAGTGAAACTGATAGATCCTGAAGATAAGGATCTAATAGAACAATTCAAGAACCAGAATCTGAAATTCTTGACCAATAAGACAATAATTTCAATACATATTTCTGCATAATCTCTTTTTACAACCTAAAGGGATATATATAAAGATAAATAACTGTCAAACCAAACTGATACAAACTTCCCTAAATAACTGACTTATAACAAAACATACATAAAACATAACTTCTAAACTTCCCCTAATTGTGCTTATCTGAACACATGTAAAGCATAACTTCCTAACTACCCTGAAATTGCCTTATCCAACCACCTCTTCTTTGAATAAACAAGAGGAGGACGACTTGGTATCCTATCTGAAACCCTAGGGAGTTGATCTTTTGTATCTGTCAAGCAACGAATGCAAAACTGGAACTGATCTCTCCTTTTACCTCCCAATAACAACAATCTCAAAAGAAATTGATTTTTCAGGAACCTGTTGAAACAAAGCGGAAGAGCTCAAAGCGTTTGTTTAAGTCAGAAAAGGAGTTGTTAGAGTTTACTCTGAAGTATCAACAAGTATTGGCAGAAAGAGATGCAGGTATGTCAACATGAACATTTTCAGCTTTTAATAATTATCTTTTGATCTTGAAAAGGGGTAAGATGGCGGGATGCGAGTTGGTCTAGGTTTCATAGACAGAAGATATTTTAAAGTGAAAGACCCACATCTGTTGACGAGTGGCCCTTTAGAACTTTGAGACTGGATGAGAGTCTGTGGAGAATGCTCTGCATAGTTAATTGTGCTCCTTCAAATTTGTAACTTGCCACTTTTATTCAAAAAAGTAATAATTATCTTTTGAAATGGTTGAGAAGTTTCTGATATGATTAATTGAATTTTTAGTTTCTTCTATTATATCAGTGCGCATGAACAAGGTAGGGTTTTTTCCTCTATGGAGTACTGTATCTGACCTTGTTTATTTTATTCACACTTATGTGCACATTTGTGCATGCCTTATGGTTAACAATATATCCAATGATTTGGTTACTGATAGAACATAATGGCACCATGTAATCTATGTACACGACCCCACCTAGTGGGACAAGGCTTGTTGTTGTTGTTGTTGTTGTTGATGTGCACATATGAGTATAATTGAATGGTCAGAGTCCTTTGCAGATCTGATTATTATCCTGCAAAAGTTGAAACTGCTAACAAAGTAGTCTAAACTAAATACTTTTGGATATCATGGGGGATATTACTACAAAAAACTGTTAATGATATCTAAGATATCAGGGATTTAAACACTGCAGCTTTGTGGTGAAGTCGTGAAGATACTTGCAATAATCAAGTACTGCTGTTGTAATTGACTACTTTTGGGTATAATTGTGACATAGTCTATGTGTTTTACTTTTGTACTTGTTTTCTCTCTTGTATGCCAGTATTAATTCTTTTGTGCCCCCCCCCCCCCCAAAAAAAAAAAAACGGTGGTTGAACAAGTGGCTTATTCCCCTTGTCCGCTTTTTTGTTTTGGGATTAGGGTATTGAAAGGACCTTACTCAATGGTAAGACCTATGCAAGGGAGACCTAGGAAGACACAAATAGCACAAACAAAGGAGCAAGGTGCTTTTTAAGGTTGCAAAGTTGACCTTCTATTTTGGAGTAAGAGTAGGATACATAGCTGTCATTTAGGGTGGCTTTTTGGGTATTGTGAAAGGTGTTTGTTTTGCCTATATTAGCTGTTAGGAGTATTGGGGAAGGGGGGAGTATTTTGTATGATAATTGTCTAGGAGGGGAGACGGGTTTCGCATTAGTCCTGTTTCTTTCTTGGCTGGGGAGTGTCATACTCTCTCAGAGGTTACTGTATTTTCCTAAATATATATCAGTTGCACCATTTGTTTTCCAGTAATATTGGGTGTTACGGTTTTGGTTCCTAACAGGTATGTTATAAAATTAAAATTGTTTTGAAATAATCTGTATGGCAAGATATGATCTGTAACTATGTTGAGGCTTTATTTTGTCCATTAACCTTTTGCCTTTTTATTTGTAGCCCTTTCTGTGCGAGATAAACTTGAGTCACTGTGCAGGGAGCTTCAGCGTCAAAATAAAATGCTCATGGTATGTCTCTATAGCACCAAAACCCTTTTAAACTGATTGTATAGTTTTCCAGATGCAATTCACTCAAACAGTAGTTGCCTTTCATATATTTTGTTATGTACTGATAATCTGTTGATTAGACATGCAAAACTTGCTGGGAATTTGAACTCTCTAATTAATCACCATACGTGTTCGCTTTTACAGTCCAGTTCTGTCTGGAGCTATTATAGCATTGGTACATCATCCATAATGCACCTTGTGTCTTCTATTTGTGACACTTATGGCCTCTATACGCCCCTCTTTATTTTGCTACTCACTTGAGTCACCTTCCCATTCCTGTCATACATTTGTAATCCTATATCTTTTGTGTGAGTAAACGTGTGAAGTTGATTTTTATGTGGCAAACACTGTTTAAAAGATTTCCTTATCACCCACCCATATTGGTGGAAACTAATATCTCTATGGCAACATGATTTGTCAGTAAATTAAACGAAACCTGTATCACTTGTGTCCTTGTTTGCATTCTCTCTTATCTTATTCTTCGTTACAGAAGGAATGCAACGTATGTAGCCTTCTCAACTTGCTCCAAAGTGGAGAATTATAAGCTTTTCTTGATATGTCTAGTTGTCTTTGACTATTTCCAAACATCCGTATGGCTTAACCATATATTTCTTTGTCCTCTTCCCTAAATTCTTTTCAGTGCACCATCAATTTGTCTAAATGCATACTAGGTTTATGATGACTTACTTGATCCATGAGATTACAAATGTCCTTTTAGTCCAACTAGGTTTTCTTATCAGCACATAATAGAGTCATGGGTAGAATCATGGTTTGACTTCTGGATTCTCATGAACCCAATGGTTGGTTTTGCATTCATTCTTATTAACGTGTTGATACTTCAAAAACCTGGTTTTGCTAATCCATTATCTTTAAGTTAGATGGATGGCAGATTGTGTTGCCTGAAACTAGTTCCTCTTTCATGGGGCTGTGTTTCCATCTCTCTCATGAACCCAATGGTTGGTTTTGCATTCATTCTTATTAACATGTTGATACTTCAAAAACCTGGTTTTGCTAATCCATTATCTTTAAGTTAGATGGATGGCAGATTGTGTTGCCTGAAACTAGTTCCTCTTTCATGGGGCTGTGTTTCCATCTCTCTCTCTCTGTGCTACCCTTAGTGTTGTTTGCTGGCTGAGTTTGACCCTAGCCAATGTCCAGCCCCATGAACCATGTGGGCTATAAATCACAGCTTTTGGTCTAGCGCAACCTGGGATGATGTGATGCTTGAACGTGTTGGGCCAAAACAATACCAGGTCAGAGTTGGTCTGATATTTGAAAAAAATGAAAAACCATAATGGCTGGTTTCATTTTGAAGCAAAAAGAAATTATCGATGGATAGAAGGGACAATATTATATTAATCTGGCTTCCTCCCCTTTATTTTTTATTTTTCTTATGTTTTTCATCTGTGCACATCTGATGGGAACCAACCAAAATGTTATTAATGCTTTTGTTTGGCAAATATGATATTAACAACTAAAAATCATCACATGGAAAGGATTTGAGTTTCCAATTACATCTCAATGTGATATTGTCTCCAGTTTAGTACTTTCTGTCCACTTTCAAGGTTTTCATGAAAAGGTTTTATTGGATCCTGGTTCATCTAACTTCATCCTTTACACAATGTCTTTCTTAATGGAAAGACTTAGACTATTTTGTTAATTTTCAGGAAGAATGCAAACGTGTGTCAACTGAGGGACAAAACTTGAGGTTGGACTTATCAGCCAAGTTCCAAGATGCAATCAAGGTTTGATCCTTGTCTCTTGTTTTTCTTCAGAGTCTGTGATATAGTCTCAAGCAACATACATGTGGTATACTGTACTTTTTATCTTCCAGTATGGCATGTCAAATTTAATGCAGTTTCTTTCTTTCTTTCTCTTGGTTTTTTGGTGGACGATGTGTGTGTGTGTGTGTGTGTGTGTTGTAAAAAAAAGCTTTTCTATCACGTCTTTTGGAGAGGATTATTTTCATGCCCTCTCTGAGAGTCTCAGCTTTTTTTTAGGAGGATCTCTTATCCTTTGGTTTTTGTATTTTTCTAACATTGTGTTCTTATCTCATCAATAAATTATGTTTTCTTTTTCACCAAAAATGAAGATAAGAATGCCATCTGTTCTAAGTACGAAGGTCCAAGGTTGATTTGATCCATGAGGGGGATATAAAAGACACTTAAGGGAAAAATGACCCCACATAGTCAGATAAGGCTTTGTTGTTGTTGTTCCATTCCTGTGTATAATTAATTAGAGGGAAGCTATCACCTTTGTAAGAATTCAGTTTTCAGCTTCCCATAATCACATAAATTAGTATCCTAAGCACATAAATCAATTGCCTATAATGTTTACTTTGAACTTCCAATAGTCTTTGTAAAAATTGAGTTGTATTCTCTCCCTGTGTTTCGCTTTCTTACTTTAGTATCATTTGTTTATTTTTACAGGATGTGGGAATTAAGCTTGAAGAACAAAAGGATGATTGCCTTTCTCAGCTAAAGGAAAATGAGATGTAAGACCTTGAATATTATGATTGGTTATTGGTTAGGTAGCATGATATTGCACATCCTTTTCATCATCACTGTTACTTTCTTTTTGCTTCATCTTGCTAATTCGAGATAGATAGAATGTGTTTTAACTATTGCATTCCTAGATAGGGATGATAGTTTTCCATGTTCATAATATGCATGGGAATTACCTTGAATGGAATAAGGATTGGAAGATGTCTCTCCTTTGTAGGGTTGGGTGCTGGGGGTAGATTTTTTGTCAAATTTGGTGATAGGACTATGACTCATCCTCTTCTAGTATATTCCAGAAGAAAGACACATGTCTAGGTATTTTAGAGTAGTTATTATCAATTTAGGGAAGTTATTATATATTATCTATATTACAACAGTTATTATTGGTAGTTATGATGACAAAACTCTATAAATATGTGTATTATGTCTTATGATGACATAAGAATTATTATTTGGAATTTTTGTGTATTGGCTAGAGTTTACAGATCCTAGCTCTAGATTATCCTTTTCTTCCTTTCCTAATCCTTAAATCTGCAAGTGCTAACAACTTGGTATCAGAGTGGTGAATCTTTGGACCTGTAAGATACCATGGTTAACACTAGGAAATATTCTTTTGAGAATGACTCTCCATTAAACACAAACCAAAACATAGAACACCCATCGAAGTCAAATCCACAGGATGATCTCGCTGTAATTTTGGTGTTCGGCAAACACACCAAGATTCTAATTAGTAACAATTGGCAGCCATTCTTTCACAACTGAATCTAATGAATGCAGAAATTAATGTTTTGAAGAAGCAAAAAGCACCAACAATGAATTATGGAGAGGCAAGTCATACCAACAAAGGAAATTATGTTGAACATGATGAAGATGATGCAGAAAATCCTTGGTGGAGTAGAAATCCTTCTAAACGGCCTCATTCGAAGGTTGAATTTCCAAAATACGAAGGAGGCTATCCAAGAGGTTGGGTTTTAAAAGCTAAGAAGTATTTTCGATATTATCAAACTATAGAAGATTTGAAAATTGATGTGGCAGCAATGAATCTTGAGGGCGATGCATTGACTTGGGTTTCTTCCGGAAGAACTCTAAGGTATTGGGATGGATTGGTGCAGATTTTCCAAGAACAATTTAGTCGGTTTTCAGAACCCAAACATGCATCTTTGTGGCATTAAACAAACCGGTACCGTGGGTGAATATAAACAAGAATTTGTCTGTCGACAATCTCGAGTCCAAGGATGGCCCGAACATTGTCTTCTTGACGTCTTCATTAATGGATTAAAAGAAGAACTACAAGTGGATGTTAAGATTTAGAAGCCACGGACCGTTTATAAAGCCATTAGTTTAGCCTTGGAGTTTGAAGCAAAATCTCAGTCATAGCCTCAATCATTTCAACGTATCCTTATTGTTGAAGCACATACTTCTCTAATTGGGGGTCATGGTGGTGTCCTTAAGACCTTAAAGAGATTGCAAAATTTCTACTTTGGAGAAATCTAAAAGAGGAGGTGAAAGATTCAAGGTTTTGAAACTTAGACCGAACCGGCCGGTTCAGACCAGAAACCGGTGAACTGGTCTGGAAACCGGTCCGAGTTAAGGAGAAACCCCAAGTCCCGAGTTGACCCGGGTCAACTAGTCCAACTCGGCCTGAACCGGCCAAGTTGACCGAGTCAGATTTTTTTTTTTCCCAAGTCGCTTGAAGAAGTGAAAGAAGAAACTAAGAAAGATGGAAACAAAGACCCAAGACTCGAATGGAACCCTCTCCCTTCAACTTCAACAAAAGCCAAACCATCCTCTTCCTCAAAAAGGCAAGGAAATTGCAAAGTAAGTTAAGAAAGAGATTAACTTTCTTGATTTACCTTCCAAAAGCTTGATGGGTTTCTCGTATATGACTTCTCCAACTCTGGAAAGCGCAATCATAGAGCCATTGTGAAACTGGACAAGAGAAGCTTGAGGTGAAGAGAGAAGAAGATATCGGGTTATTTTGAAAGTGAGGTGAATTGGCCTTGGGGTATTTCCATCTTTTCTTAAATGTTTTCTTGCTGCTGTTGACCATCATGGGGAAGAAGCAAAAGAGTCACATCATCATTTAATCTTCTACTGGTTTGGTGGGTTTAAATGGAGGTTGTAAGGCATATTGTATTAAAAGGTGTGTTGCATTGGGTCATGCGTTGAGTTGCTTCTATTGTTTTGTATTTGAGTGGTTTATTTTTATTATTAAAATAGGAATACTTTTATGTATTATGATTAAATTATATTTTTAATTAATACCAATTTGACTCCGTTTTGACCTATTGACCCTTGACCCAATCCCTCCACCGGTTCAGTGACTAGTCCGGGTCTGAGAACCTTGGAAAGATTTCATTCAGCAATGCCTTCCTTGTCAATGCAGCTAATACTTGCCTCAATCTTCTGTAAGTTTATTACAACCTTTGCCCATTCCACAACATATTTGGGAAGATCTTTTACTTGATTTTATCACAGGACTACCAAAATCAAATGGCTTTGATGTGATTTTGGTTGTGGTGGACCGTTTCAGCAAATTTGATCATTTTATTGGCCTTAATAGACCTTTTACTACCAAATCAGTGGTTGCTATCTTTTGTAAGGAGATTATTCGCCTTCATGGGATTCCCAAATCCATAATTTCTGACCGGGATCCTATTTTCTTAAGTTCTTTTTGGCAGGAATTGTTCAAACTATCGGGCACTGAGCTTAAAATGAGTACCTCTTGTCATCCACAGACTGATGGCCAAACAGAGGTTGTGAACAAATGCTTGGAAACTTATCTTCATTGTTTTTGCCAAGATCATTAGAAGCTTTGGTACCATTATTTGCATTGGGCTGAATTTTCCTATAATAAAGGCTATCACACTTCAATGGGTTATATTCCTTTCAAAATTGTCTATGGCAAAGAACCTCCTATTATAGTGCCTTATGTCCAAGGTACTACTCCTATTGCTGAGTTAGACGATTTTTTCATTGAACGAGATGCTCTTTTGGAGTTAATCAAGTCCAACCTTTAAGCTACACTAGCTCACATGAAGCACCAAGCAGATTCTCATAGGCAACCAATTGGAATTTCAGCCAAGGGATTTGGTATTCCTTAAAATCCAACCTTACCGCCAGCATTCCCTTTCTGCTCAACATTTCACCAAGCTATCAGCATGTTATTTTGGTCCTCATACAGTCCTATGTCACATTGGAGCTGTGGCTTATGAGCTCCAACTTCCTCCTGGTTCTAAAGTTCATCTAGTCTTCCATGTCTTGTTGCTCAAACCAGTCCATGGATCTGATTCTCAAGTTTCTGTCCAGCCTGTTCCAGTAAATCAAAACTGGGAACTCACTCTTGAACCAGCAAAGGTGCTGAACCCCCGTGTGCTTGATGTCAATGGGAATCAAACCATTGAACCATTAATTTAATGGCATGATCAACCACAAGAAGAAGCCAGTTGGGAATCATATAATTTCATTGCCATTCAATTTCCTACATTTAATCTTGAGGACAAGGCTTATTTTCTAGGAGACACGTCCTCTTCTGGTATATTTTAGAAGAAAGACACATGTCTGGGTATTTTAGAGTAGTTATTATCAATTTAGGGTAGTTATTATGTATTATCTATATTACAGCAGTTATTATTGGTAGTTATGATGACAAAACTCTATTAATGTGTGTTATGTCTTTTGATGACATGAGAATTATTACCTGGAATTATTGTGTATTGGCTAAAGTTTACAGATTCTGGCTCTAGATTATCCTTTTCTTTCTTTCCTAACCCTCAAATCTGCAAGTGCTAACATTTGGTATCTACCTCTGTAGGTAGTCTTGCATTGTTCATTTGGACTACATTCCTCTCTTATGTTATCATGATTCATGAAAACATTTTTTTACGCTGATCATTAGAGTTTTATAATGTATGCTTATTCCAGGTCTATTATGCAAAAACTCAGACTGTAGACTTTATGGCATCCATGATCCCCATTTCTTTTCTTGGTCCACAAGCCATGTGGTATAATACAGAGCTGACAGAATTGCAGCTCTTTCTCTTTTTCCTTTTTTCTTCTGTTCTAGTAATCATTGCATCTTTTTTTCCCTGTTCGTACTTTGTAGCATAGGAGGGCAAATGGCGGGTGGCCGTAGTCACTGAGTAGCCCTTATTTATGCCCACTCAAGTTGTTACTCTGCTCCAGAAAAAAGTTAACGCAAAAACCTTTACTGACAATGTGGTTACTTAAAATACTAATTGCTATAGTTTTTACACTTATATGAACTTCATTACCATCAAATAAAATATATTGTATTGGAAAATAAAATTGTATGAAAGATTTCCCTTCCAATTTGTATTCTAATTACTTTTCTGGAACTAGTATATAAAAAATTAAATATAAAATAAGTAGCAGAAAGTGTTTCATAGTATTGATAATTTTGATTCTTGCTCATCTTTTAATTTGTTTCTCTCTGTTCATGTGTTCTCAATGAACTATCCTATAAGCTTTGTTACACTTCATATTTGATTATCTATAATAGAAGAAAAAGGTCCAAAATATTGATTTTTTTTATTGCCCTATTGCACTATTATTATTAGCATAATATATATATTCTTTCCTTATTTAGGTTAAGAAACAAGTTGAAGCAACTTGCGGATCAATATGCACTATCCGAACAACAATATGACCAGAAGGTGAATCTTATTACGTGGGTGGTTGACATTTTTGGTCTAATCATAATTAAAAATTTGGCAACTGATATTTACTTCCATGACTGTGTATTCAAATCCACAGTTGAAGCAGAAGGCTTTGGAGCTTCAGATTGCCGATTTGAAAATGAAGCAATATGAGGAAAAATTGGTTCAGGAACAGTCTCAGATGAAAGTATATGCAGAACAAGTGTCTCAGCTACTGGCAACTGAGACAAATTTGCGCTTGCAGGTCACTGCTGATGGAGAAAAATTCCAACAATTCCAGGTTAATTTGATTCATCAATTACGACCCCTTTTTTTTCTCATTATTCAATTGTTTGACCCCATCTTGTATTACTTTATATATATATATATAGTTTATGCCTGAATGTCACCTGTTCATTATTATGCATTGATTTTTCAGGAAACATTGTTAAAGAGCCACGAGGTTTTTGAGATGTTTAAACAAGAGATTGAGAAGGTACATAATATTTCCTTTGAAAGAAATTTGCATGTGTTCACAAATCATGTTTGCTGATCCCCATTTAGTTTGCATGAATTTTATTCTAAAGTGATCTGCCTTTTTGTTTTTTCTGGAAACATTCAGAAGACAAAATCAATCAAGGAACTCGAAAAGGAGAATAAATTTTTGAAGAGTAAAACTGAGAAATCTGATATTACTCTCATAGAGTTAGTCAACGAGGTATACGATCTTCACCCCATTTGCATGTTGGTCTTATAATTGCTGAACGTGATTTTTCATGCTTTATGAACTTACTTGCATCATGTGTAAATTCCAGTAACCTTGAATTTACTGATATTCTCACATGTCGAAGACTTATAGGCACCAATTTAGGTTAGTTTTCGGTATACATTAGGTTTTGTCTGGTCATCTAACATTTCTACCTGATTACTTAGCTTATCCCTTGGGGTGATAGGATATTACCAGCAAGTCCAGCACGTCCCTTGCTGGTTTATTCTAGGAAAAGGAAAATATAGAAGGGTAATTATGTTATTAGGAAGTTGGTTTGTAGTAGGAAGTTATTGTTGGTTAACACTTATTAGGAAGTTATGCTTAGGTGTGTCTTATCTCTTAGGAAGTTATTTTCAGCTGTGTATGTCAGTTATGTAATTTTATATATTCACCATCATGTAAACAGAACCATTATGCAGAAATACAAATCCATGTTATAATTGTCATTTGGTCAAGAATCTTCAGATTTTGGGTCCTTGAATTGTATTTTCAGATCCTAATTATATAGGATCTATCATTTTGGTATCAAAGCTCTTTCTCGGGACCAATTTGTGTGTTATGGGCAACTATAGAAGGAAACAACAATTGTCTGATCAGCCAAACATGAGTGCTGAGGCTGAATCATCCAAGGAACCCGAAAATCCTCCACCACCAGACGATTTGGTGCAGCAAATGGCATTCTTGGTGAATAAAATCCAGAGTATGGATATGGAGTTGAAGGAGTTGAAGCATCAAAAGAAACCAATGGAGGATCAAGAGTACAGAGACTTGAAAAGACTAACCGAGGAGTATGAAGAATTCGAAACAGAGAACCCTGGATGGTATAAACAATCTTATAGGAGGCCCTTCTCAAAAATTGAATTTCCCAAATTTGAAGGAGGGGATCCAAGAGGGTGGATTATGAAAGTGGAAAAATATTTTCGGTATTATCAGACTCCTGAAGATGTCAAAATCGAAGTAGCAGCGATCAACTTGGAAGGTGATGCTCTTGACATTTTTACCTAGATGTCTTCAAGCAGAACCATACGCTTCAGGGATGAATTAATCGAGATATTTCAAGACAATTTTGGTCCAACAGAATTCCAAAATCTAGATATATTCTTATGCGATGTTAAGCAATCTGGAATGGTAGAAGAATATAGAAAGGAATTCATACGCCGCTCTTCAAGGGTTCAAGGCTGGCCAGAGCACTGTGTATCAGCTATTTTTATTCATGGATTGAAGGAGGAATTGAAAGCAAACATAAAAATAAAGAAACCCCGAACAGTTTATAAAGCGGCGAGTCTGGCAATGGAATTTGAATTAAAAATTCAGAGCTAGCAAGCTTCTCGGCCTCCCCAGCGCTCGACGTATTTCCGTGAAAGGAGCAGCAATTTAAATGAATATAAAGATGGTGCGCCACGTCAGCAATTAAATTCATCTACTGCACCGAAAGAGTATCATTTGAAACAAAACCCATCGGGATATTACGGAAATAGCACTACAAATCCGGACCGAAAGAGATTTTCATTTACATCGGGATATTCGAAACTGCCATTTCCTTCAACGAACCAAGCTGTTTCGGATGCAGAGTGACAATTCCGGAGAGATAAGGGTCTGTGCTATCGGTGCGGTGAGAAGTTTTCTCCTGGTCATTGATGCAATTCATCTACTTTGCGAATTATGGAAATTTTGGATCAAGCAAAGGATGAAATCAGTCCGCCATTGGAAGAAGATGAGCCTAATGATTCTACCTCGGCGGAAATATCACTGCATGCCATTCTCGGTAATACAGCAGCCACAACAATGAAGGTGAAGGGAACATTAATGAAGAAAGAACTACTGATCCTAATTGATAGTGGGTCCACTCATAACTTCATCTCAAATACATTAGTTGCAGACTTGAACATTAAACCGCAGCAATTTACTCCATTTGGCGTTCAGGTTGGCGACGGCACGATGGTGTCCCGCAATACTATCTGCCGAAACTTGGAAGTACAGGTTCAGCAACTAATAATACATGATGACTTCTTCCCTTTCTCACTTAGTGGAGTTGACATGGTGCTGGGCATAAAATGGTTAGCTTCTTTAAATACAATTGAGGCAAATTGGCATAAACTATTTATGGTTTTCTGGGTAAATGGTAAAAGATATAAGCTTCAAGGCCTCACTCAAACTTCTCCCACAGTATCACTCCAGAGTTACGATGGTATGGAAATCATTTGTCGCTCTGAAATTTTACAAGATTTACTACAGCATTTTGCTGATATATTTGATGAACCTCACTGTTTGCCTCCTGTTCGAGAGAAGTGTCATGCTATTCACCTTCAACCGGGTGCTAGACCTCCCAACATTCGACCATATCGATATCCCCATGCTCAAAAGGATGGGATCGAGAAACAGGTCACTAAATTGCTGCCTAAGGGCTTTATTTAGCTAAGTGTTAGCCCATTTGCTAGTCCAGTTCTGCTGGTTCCTAAGAAAGACTCCACATGGCGATTATGCATCGACTATCGAGAGCTGAATAAAATTACTATACCAGATAAATATCCTATACCGACTATTGATGAACTCATTGACGAACTTCATGGTGTAGTGTATTTTTCTAAGATTCACTTACGTTCGGGCTCTCACCAGATTCGAATCCATCCTTAGCACATACCAAAGACAGCTGTTCGCACTCATTCAGGACATTATGAGTTTACGGTTATGCCCTTTGGCCTAACCAATGTTCCATCTACATTTCAAGCTATTATGAATGACCTCTTTCGTCCTTACCTCAAGAAATTTTTGACGATATACTGGTCTACAGCAAATCTTTTGAAGAGCATATCACTCACTTGAAAATTGTATTTCAGCTCCTTTGGGACAATGAATTTTATGTCAATTCTGATAAATGTGATTTCCTTCAATTGGATATTACATTCCTGGGGCACATCATCTCAGCAAAAGGAGTCAAGGTAGACCCGGATAAGATCAGTGCAATTGATAAATGGCCTCTTCCTAAGAACCTCATTGAGTTACGTGGGCTTTTAGGCCTCTCAGGTTATTATCGAAGGTTCATCAAACATTATGGTTAAATTGCCAAACCTCTCACTGATATGACCAAGAAGAACTCTTTTGTGTGGGACATCATCTCATTAACTGCCTTCCAAGATCTTCAGAGAGCATTAGTTAATGCACTTGTCTTACAGCTTCCGGATTTTTCCAAACCATTCATTGTAGAATGTGATGCATCTTCTATGGGAATTGGAGCTGTTTTGCACCAAAATGGCCATCCAATAGCTTTTTACAGCAAGGGTTTGTCCCAATCAAAACGAAATGATTCTGTTTACAATAAAGAGTTATTGGCGCTAGTCTCCGCCTTGCAAAAATGGCATCATTACTTGTTGGGGCACAAGTTTGAGGTTCATACCGACCATTTCAGCCTCAAGTATCTTCTACAGCAGCGAATTACAACTCCTGCCCAGCAGCATTTAATCTTAAAGCTCCTTCCTTTTGACTTTCAAATCATCTACAAGACTGGTTCTTCAAATCAGGCTGCTGATGCCCTATCCCGCATTCCACATTCTGGTGAGTTTTTCTCCTTGGTTATTCCTCATGCTTCCTTATTTGAGGACTTACCAGCCCTATTGGATCAAGATACATATACATCTTCAGTCAAAGCCGCCTTACATGCTGACCCTCATTCAATGCCTCATTTCTCACTCAATGATGGACGACTATACTACAAGGATCGCTTGGTCTTGCCTGCAAAATCTCTAACATCACAGCTTTTATCCAAAAGTGTTCAGCTTGTCAATGTGGCAAATACATCCCACAAGCTCCAGGAGGTCTCCTGCAACCTATCCCGATTCCAACACATATATGGGAGGATATTTCGCTGGATTTTATCACGGGGTTGCCACCATCTCATGGTTGGGAATGCATCTTTGTAGTAGTAGATCGATTTAGCAAATCCGCCCATTTTTTGGGTATGCCACGATCATTTTCAGCCAAATCAATTGCTGCACTTTTTTGCAAAGAAGTTGTTCGTCTTCATGGTTTTCCTAAATCCATTATTTCTGATAGGGATCCAGTCTTCCTAAGTGCATTTTGGAAGGAACTATTCCGCTTCAGTGGAACTACTTTGAAAATGAGCACTTCTTACCATCCCCAAACTGATGGACAGACTGAGGTTGTTAATAGATGTTTGGAGACTTAGCTACGATGTTTTTGCCTGGATTTTCCCAAGCGTTGGTCTCAATTTCTACATTGAGCTGAATTCTCTTATAATACGGGCTATCATTCATCATCAGGTTATTCCCCATTCAAGGTTATTCATGGTAAAGATCCTCCCACTTTGCTTCCTTTTACTCCAGGCATTCATGATTTAGAAGTTTTTTTTGAGGAAAGGGATGCTGTTTTGGCAATTATTAAAGGTAACCTTGCTGCTGCTCAGTCCAGCATGAAATCTCAAGCTGATTCTCATCGCCGATCAGTCACTTTTGAAGTCAATGATGTGGTATTCTTAAAAATTCAGCCTTATCGTCATCAATCTTTAACTAGGCAGAAGTTCCACAAGCTGTCTCCTAGATATTTTGGCCCTTACCCCAGCAAACGTAAAGTGGGTGCAGTAGCCTATGAGCTTTAATTACCTCCTGAGTCTCGGGTTCATCCAGTCTTTCATGTTTCTCTCCTGCGATCTGCCCATAGATATGACAACACAGCTCCCTTACCACCTTTACCCCTTTCAGCTGATTGGGAGCTCTTGCTTGAACCAGAGAGGATTCTTGATTCCAAACTAGTTGCTGCTGATGATTCGTCCGAGGTCCATTTACTCATCCAATGGAAGGATCGGCTGTCCGAAGAAGCAAGTTGGGAACCCTATGATCTAATTGCAACCCAGTTTCCCTCATTCAGCCTTGAGGACAAGGCTCATTTTCAAGGGGAGGGTAATGATAGGATATTACCAGCAAGTCCAGCACGTCCCTTGCTGGTTTATTCTAGGAAAAGGAAAATATAGAAGGGTAATTATGTTATTAGGAAGTTGGTTTGTAGTAGGAAGTTATTGTTGGTTAACACTTATTAGAAAGTTATGCTTAGGTGTGTCTTATCTCTTAGGAAGTTATTTTCAGTTGTGTATGTCAGTTATGTAATTTTATATATTCACCATCATGTAAACAGAACCATTATGCAGAAATACAAATCCATGTTATAATTGTCATTTGGTCAAGAATCTTCAGATTCTGGGTTCTTGAATTGTATTTTCAGATCCTAATTATATAGGATCTATCATGGGGCTTTAAAGCTGCTGCTGGCATTTCCATTCCAAGTGAGCAACTACCATATCCCTTCTCCAGCAAAAGATAGACCACACACCTTTGTCATATTTTCAGATTATTTCAGATTCTGATTTTTAGTGACAATTATTCCAGATGTTTGTTTTGGATGACCTACACAAGGTGTCTATACAGCAGATGATCCACAGTAGCCTAGTTTCTACTCCAAGAGGAATCCTTTTTGGGAACCAAGGGTACAGGGCTAGCAAATGGGGAAAATGGGCTGACGCCAGGCTGTATAAAACCTTTTTGTAACAAGTCAGCCACCTGTTTCTCTATCTCATTTTTTTGAGCATGGGGCTACCTGTATGACTGAATGTTAGGAGGAACAGCATTGGGATAGAGTGGAATTGCATGGTTGTGCCCTCTGAATGGAGTTAATGTACGGGGTTCCTCAAAGACAGAAGAATAGAATTGCAGCAAGTCTTCTAATATGTCAAACTTCTGTACTAGTTCCTCGCATAGATAACTGCATAATGAAGCTGAAGTCACTTGTTGAGGAATACCTTGCAATTTATACCATCTCCCACTAACCCAAAGGACCATAAACATCTTCTGCCAATTTGCCTCCACCGTGTTCAAAGAGCCTAACCATTTGATGCATAGTACCATATCCACATTCCCTAAGGTGAAGGGGAAGAAGTCGTCTTTGATCATTAAATCTTGCACCTTTACAACAAGTTGTCTGCAAATTCATTTGCATGCTATCAATGACCCATCAGCAACTTGAACACCAAAAGGAAGTAATGGTTTCGCTTTAAGGTCCAGATCCTTCGCCACTTTGTTAGACACAGATATATGAGTAGAGCCACTGTCTATTAGGATCAACACCGATTTGGAACCCAATTTCCCTCGTATTTTCATAGTGGTAGACGAGTTGTTGCCTAGAATAGCAGGGAGGGATATTTCTGCCATTTTAGCCTAGGCAATAATTTTTTCATTCATGAAATCATCGGCATCATCAATTTCATCCGAAATCTCCATAAATCTAAGCGTGGTAGATTTACAATGATGCCCTAGCGCAAATCTCTTGCACATTTAAAACATAACCCCTTCTCTCTCCTGATTTGCCTTTCTTGATCTGTTAGAGCCAAAGATTGCGCGATTATCTGAGGATTGGTAGAAACTGTTGATTGTAACAGTTGTTTTCCAAAAGTAACAGCCTGATTCGAATTAGAAATTGCACCCCTGGGCTGATGTGGTGTAAAATTATTAGTTTCTTGCCAATTAATTGAATTTTCTATCCCACGTGGATTATAATTTTGCTGGTTCAATCTCTGCAGCTGCTGTGACTGTAACTTTGCTTCAAATTCCAGTGCTAAACTCGCGGCCTTGTAAACTGTCTGATTTTTTAATTTTTATGTCCGCTTGCAACTCTTCCTTCAATCCATTTATAAAGACCCCCCAAAAGGTAATGCTTAGGCCAGTTTTGTGTGCGAGATTGGTGCCTCACAAATTCATGTTTGTATTCACTCACGGTACCATACTGCTTGATGTTGCATACTGCTTGATGTTGCATAGGTAAACATCTGAGTTTTGGAACTCTGCAGGTCCAAATTGTTCTTGAAATATTTGCACCAACTCATCCCAGTATTGTATAGTCCTTCCAGACGATACCTACGTAAAAGTATCCAATGCATCTCCTTTCAAATTTATGACTGCAACATCCACTTTAAGTTCCTCAAGAGTTTGGCAGTACCTGAAGTACTTTTCGGCCATCATCGCCAACCAGCAGGATCCCCCCTTCATACTTTGGGAACCCAACCTTTGAATAAGGCCACTTCGATGTGTTCCTGTTCCACCAATGAGCTCCTGAATCTTCTCCATCGTTATCGGCATAATGATGCAGGTGGGTCTGGCTTGATTGTCCCTGAATGATTACAGGCTTCCTCTGCTTCTTTAGATTGTTAATCTCTGAATTCATCTGATTTAGTTGTGCAAGGATGACTGCTAACTGCTGTGAGGATGCATCTGTTGAGGGTTGAACAGGCTGCTGCACCAAAATCACTTCTGGATCATTACGAGGATTAGAATTCTAGGATTGGTCTGAACTTTGATTAGGCACTTTTATTGGGCATCATGGTAGGGTCATTCTCATACAAAGAATTGCAAGTGTTCACCATGTTACCATAACAGATCCAAGGAATGTCTGCTCTGATACCATGTTGTTAGGTCCTTGGTTTTCTGAGATTAGAGATTAAGAGAGAATAAGAGGAGAATAGAGAGTAGGACTCTAGAACCATGATCTGCAATTCTAGAGAAGGGAAAGACACATGATTTCCTGAATAATAACTTCATAATCCTCATAATAAGTCTTACATCCTATGTTTAATGACAGCATAGATAAATGACTCATACCTACAATAACTTCCAGCAACTGCTACACTAACAGACATAATATGTAACTGAACACAAATAACTATATCATAGTAATAACTGCTCCCTAAGACAATACTACCCTTGAACCATGTGCTTTCTCCTGGAATAAACCAAGAGAGGCCTTGGTTTCCTAACAGTCTTACATTAAAGATCTGAGGGATTAATATTCTTGGCTCCATATCTGGCAGATACCATGCACTATCATTCTTATTGTGGTTGCTGAAGTCACTATTGAGGACTTTTCAGTGATACCACTTAAAAGCAGCTCTGAAGTTATAAGATGCCTGGACGCCTAAGATGTTTTTCATTTTGCAATTCACTAGCATGGACATCCCACGCATGGACCACGTCCCTGAATTTTTAACTTTGCCCACTTTTGAGGATACTTATTATATAATTTATTTAACAATTCTACATTGTCTGACCAAGCATATGATCTTAAACACCATATCTTATATATCCATACACATCCATGATACCTGGGAAAATAATGCGATCATACTGAGAAATCCCTTATTCTTGTTGGCCCTTTAGAACTGAGTTTCTGGCATGATTAAGTCATGTTTTATTTAGTTTTAAAATAGCAAATCTCTGGCTCAAAAGCATAATGTGTAGTTTCTGAATTCCGTGCTTGCTTGAATTGTTTTAGAATAAAGAATACATGGATATGAGAACTTAAAATCCAAGTTTTGTTGATAATTCCTTTTCTCGTGTCATTGGGTAAGCATGATTTGTGGAAGTTGTATCTTTTTAAAATGCCATCATTTGTGTTTTTATAGGAAATCCAAGAAAAATATAAAGCTATGACTGGTATCCACTTTAGTTTCTTATAATTCTCTATGCATTTTTCCACTAATTTGAGACTCACTCTGTAAGGGACAATTAATATCTCTTTTGAAATGTTTTGCATTTTCATTCCTAATATTGTTAATCTGCCATGCAATTTCAACATTGTGAATTTGTGATTATTTATTGTCGAAATACGTGATATTTGTTTTCCTTGAACAGCGTGAGTTCTTGAAGAAACAGCTGGAGAAAACGAAAAATAAGAAAGAAAAGTTAGAATCATTATGCAGATCCCTTGAGGCAGAAAGGAAGCAAAATTTAGCTGGGAGCAAGAGTGATGACTCAGTTCCAACATGAATGAGAGCTTATTAGAAACATGTCATTGAACTATGTCTCAAATTTTATTATAAAGTTTTTGTGAAATTCTGATCTTTTGATTATTGCTTATATAGTGCAATTATTCTCACTTCTTAGGTTTTGCTCTCTTGGTTTTCTTACCTTTTCTTCTGTCGAACCATCCCATTCCTGAACTCCAAAAGATCTGATTTTTTTTTCTTGTTTTTCTTGTGATTCACTTGGAATGTCTTTAAACTATATGTTATGATTAATTGTAAGGAATATCCAGCATTGCTTTAGGAATTCGAGTACTCAACCTTCAATCCAAGCGATTATTTGGTTTTGGGTCTAAAGCACAATTGTCCTGTCCCATTCGCGGGGACAGGACACGCGATGAAAAATCTGCCCCGTCCCTGTTAACTGGGACGGGCTTGTCCCAATCCCGTCCTGTCTTATGAGCACCCTGATTGCCCACTCTTTTTTTTTTTTTTTTTTTTTTTTGATAATCAAAAAGTTTTGAAGAGGTTTGACACCAGTCCCCCACCAAGGCCAGGGCACGGCCCCGGGCTCTATGAGCATTTACTGGGGACTTACGAGATCGCCTATCAAATGAGCCCCAGCAACAGCAGAGGGAATTGAACCCATGTCCTAAGGGACTAATCCTGGATCCCTTACTATCTGTGTCAACTCTCTTTAACCCCTGATTGCCTACTCTGATGAAAAAGTCCCAATCTTTGTTCATGACTAGTAAATTTTCAGAAGCCAAGAACCTAATTCCGGTAAAATAATACTCTCTTTGGTCTTTTTTGTGATAATGGTACGGAAAAAATCATAATTAAATAATTAATTACCAAAATGCCACTTCTGGAAACTATTAACCCATCTACCAATTTTTAATCGATTAAATGTCATTTTAATTGATTAAACGGTTTAATCGATTACATGTTAGCCATGTAATCAATTAAATCGACGCGGATTTTTTTTTTTTTTTTAGTTTTCGCATTGTGTAATCAAGTTTAATTGATTACATCACGTCATATCAGTTGTTTAATCCGAAAAGTTTAAATATTAAATTCAAATTTTGAAAAATAAAAAAATATATAAAAATAAAATATTTTCAAAATAAGTATATGAAAAATAAAGACCATGCTAATGCTATTAGTACGACAAGATATCAGGAAGAAATCTAGAATTAAATATCCCGTAATATTAAATTATTTGGAGATCTAATATATATATATGTAATAAAACTTTATTTTGAGGATTACAATGTGTTCAAGTATATGAAATATTTTCAAAATAAATATATGAAAAGTAAAGAGGGATGATAGCAAAGTGGGTTACAAAGAATTTCAAAATATGCTATTAGTACGGCCAGCTATCAAAAAGTTGAAATATTAAATTAAAATTTTGAAAAATAAAGCAAATATATAAAATAAAATATTTTCAAAATATGTATATGAAAAATAAAGAGGGATAATGAGAATTTTAAACTACGATATTAGTACGACAATATTTCTAAATAAATAAATAAATAAATAAATAAATAAATATATATATATATATATATATATATATATATATATATATATATATATATATATTAGATTTCCAAATAATTTAATATTATGGGATATTTAATTATAAATTTCTTCCTGATATCTTACCGTACTAATAGTGAAATTCTTCATAACCACTTTACTATAATCCCTCCTTATTTTTCATATACTTATTTTGAAAATATTTTATTTTATATATTTTTTATTTTTCAAAATTTTAATTTAGTATTTCAACTTCTGAGGATTAAAAAACTGATCTGGCGTTATGTAATCGATTAAGCTATGTGGCTTAATCGATTACATAATGTGAAAACTAAAAAAACAAATCCGCACTGATTTAATCGATTACATGCCTGGCATGTAATCGATTAAAATGTCATGTAATTGATTAAAGAAAGGCAAATGGGTTAAGAGTTTCTAGAAGTGGATTTTGGTAATTAATTATTTAATTAAAATTTTTTTCCGTACAATTGCCTTTTTTTGTCTTGTGAGATAAATTACTAATCTACAAATGTAAAAAAAAAAAAAAAAAAAAAGGATTAGTTAGTTATGTATAATAAAAATGTGGTGTTCTAAAATATCCTATTAGATTACCCCGAAACCCCTTTTGATATGTGTACACAATAGGGATGGTTTAAGGGAAAAAAAAATTATAATTTAGAAGATATAGTAGACTAAATTCTTATATTTAGATCAAAATAAATCATTTTACAAACTCTTATATTTAGGATTGGAGGGAGTATTTATTAAAAATAAATAAATAAACAAACTATGCTTTTGTCTTTAACTATATTTGGGACTTAAAAATTGCCCAACACTCCTAACATTTTCAAACATGCTGTAATTACCTTCTCCACTGTTTACTTTGTAGGAACGAAATTATTTATATGGACAAGGCATTGGTCCAAAAAATTTATGGACGAGGGGTTTCATTTTAAAAAGTAAGCTTTAATATTAAAACATTAATCATCATCATCAATTTATTAATGAAATTTATCACATAAATGCAGTGCAGCTTATATTCTTGCTATAATATATATAAAAACATATTTAGTTATATTTTACTCTTGCCGTTAATATTAAACATATTTAAAGAGTTGATTTTAGTCTTAAATATAAGGGAAGAGGGGTGTCTCCATTGATCTCTCTCCATTTTCTCTTCATTTAATGTATCAACCGTTAGGTCAAGTTTTAATGGTTGGAATTTAATATTATATAAAAATATTATTAAAACATTAAATATAATAAAAATATACCATATTAAATAAAATAAATCTCTATCATTAAAACTTGATCTAATGGTAAACACATTAAATTGAGGGGAAATTTTGGGGGGGGGGATCAATAGAGATATTAAATATAAGACCTGTTTATGTTATTAGACAACCTTCTTTTAATTATGCTCCTTCAACAATAATTAAAAAAATAGGGGAAATAGGATAATTAAGGATGATGACTAAGGTGTTTTAGAATATATATGTGATATTAACTATATTAAATTTTCCTTTTCAACAAAAATTTTCCTTTTCAACAATAGAGAGATATTATGTTCTTTTAACAACATTTAAAAATCTCTAATTAAGCCTATAGGCCTTATTAAGACTTTGTTAAAAGTGTAAGTCTAAGTTTGGTTTTAACCATTTCTATTGGATTTAATTGGGATTTTTTCTATTAACTATCTTCCTTTATTTAATAAAATTAAGTAAATATGTCTTATATTAATAACCGGATAAATATAAAAAAAAAATTATTAGACTCAAAATAAATATATAGTAGCAGATAAAAAAAGAAAAAAAAGAAAATTACATAAAAATACCACTTAAACTTCAAAATAAAATTGATAACACCGATAATGAAATTAACAAAAACTGTAAAACAACTCACAAATTTTTTTTTGTTAAAAAACCATCTATTTAAGATTTTAAAATTTAAGTGATATTTTTGCAGGATTTTTCTAAAAAATAAATATATGTGTGTATCACAAAAAGTGTGCATATATGCTTAAATGCTTGTGCACACTTTGTACAAAAAAAAAAGTAAAATAACAGAAATGTCACAAAAACAACTTGTTGTGGGACCCGTAAGCCCACACTCAGTTGGTCGTTGGGTATATAGCGAATAGGTGAAGGCAAGACATAACAAGATTCACAACAGACTGAAAAACCGTTTCTTCTCCTCCCGAATTTTGGAATCAAATCACCAAATACACTCTTCTCTCTGGGCTCGTCTGTGAGCTTGTGGCGCCATGGACGACCAAGCTGGAAGCCCCAATCGCAGTGACAGCACCATTTCCAACCATGTGTACTTGGACTCCGCTAAAGCAGACAAATCCGTGTGGCTTATGAAGTGCCCGCCTCTTGTCTCTCGCTCCTTCCGTTCTCCTCCATCCGATGCCGCCGAGGCTTCTCGTCCCGTCGCCAAGGTCGTCCTTTCTCTCGACCCTCTTAACTGCAATGACGATTCTTCCCCTCAGGTTATTATTTCCTTCTATCACCACCGCATTTTGTGATTTCTTCTACTCCACTGATCATTCTGTGCCTGCATGCATTAATTTTCAGACACAATTTCTCTTTTTAAGTTCTACATTCTCTGATTTATAGGGTTTTAGAACAATGGCATTCATTCTTGGTATCTTCCGTTTCTGTTTTTCTTTTACTCCTGTTTGTTTCTGCTTTGAGTCTTTAGACTCTTCACTTGGAATTAGATTTCTCGAACTTTACTTTTTGAGTGTATATTATTCCCCTTCTTTTCCACCGTTGTATGTTTTCCCTGGTTTTTGGGCTAGGACTTACCGTCCCCTCATTTTCATACATAGTAGACCAATTGTGTTTTTATGTCCTTCACTTAAATATATGTGCCGAGCGCTTCTCCCCGGTTAAAATATTCTGTTTCGATTAATATAGCACGCTGATCATACAGAATTTTTATATTCTTTTCCTGGAATGTTTGCTTGATTGTGAATGTAGTTTGAGTGCTGAGGATCGGTTTAGTTGCTTGGAAGAGTCAACAGACCTGAAAAGTTTATAATTATGTACACAAGTTACGATAAATTAACGTCAACTTGCTTTATTTTGATGAACATTTAAGCAAACATTGATTTGTATCGTTTCTCTACTTCCCCCTGCAGCTCAAATGAAATTTCTGGCATGATCTCAATTTTAGTCTGATGAAGAAAACAACAGAATGATTAATAAGCAGTACTAGGTGATTACAAAATTTGCCCTTATGGCCACTTCACAGCAGGAGGTGTATCCTTCTCGACGAACATGGAGAAAAGAAAGAACTGCATAAAGGATAACACACTATTATTTGCTGCTATTCTGGTCTATGAGGATAATAAAATCTAGCACACTCCCCAATGCTGATCCTCTTCCCCACTTCCAAATCTTGCAAATAGCAGCCAAAAGCATCGAAATTAATCTGACACCCCAAATCGTTAGAATGCTCACTAATTAAATTGATTTCAAACATAAAAGCATCTTGACCCTGTTTTTGAATCTGTAGATGAAAACTCAAAATTAATGGAGACAATTGTTTTCCTTTTAACTTCACTTCGTGAATTGAATTTAGATATATCTTTTTTTGAATGTGAGAGTAGCCACATCATAATATTATTTAGATCTAATTAAAGTGATGTCCTTCCCTACAGTACTTTTTCCATTGGAATTGATTGTTTAAGTTCTCAGTTCACCATGGAGTTGGCTGGAACTGAAGCTGGCCATATTCCCGGATGTTATGATATGAATATGTCAAAAGATTTCATCCCCATGTCCGTGTTTTCAGAGTCATCTCAAGGTAAACATGCATCCTTCAGTGACCAAATGTTTTGAAATTTGATTGTCTTCAACAGAACTATACTTTGATGAGGAATTGAGCGGTTGCTTTAATTTATATCTTGGTTTGACATTATGCTTTATAGATTATTGCAATGTTCATTCTTACATACCCTTGATCTTTTCACCTGATTACATTTCTCTGTTCATAAATTATCTGCTTATTCTGCTCTCATGAAATGAACTCTAATTTAAGAAACAGTACAGTGAAAGAATGGAAGACATTCAGTTGATAGGCACAAGGGTTTGGCGAAAAAAAGAAGAATCTTTATTAGGAAAATGAGCAAGAATCTCAACAAATTCACTAATAGATACAATCCAGTTTATCATTCATATGTTCTCTCCCTGTACTATTACAACTATTTGTAAGCAATAAAGCAACTACAGAAGGAAAGCATAACTGATACATGATAGGTGAAGCACAAAGTAACTGACAGATGACTGGCCTAAGTGGTACTTACGGAGCATCGTTCTCTGTGATCATGGAAACTGCTACTAAACAGCCCTTAACTGTTCTTTGACCTGCTCCCCACTTCCTTCACTACTATCTCCTTCGGTTTCTTATTTCTCCCCATTTAGGTCATTATCGGACGTGGGTTCCTATCATTACTGTTTAATTGTTTTTTTCTTTTTGTATGTTGAAATGATTGCACTCCCAATATGATAGCCATGAGGAGGAACTCTTACACTCGTATTCACCATGCCAGAAGAGTTTTTAATGTGTAATTTTTTTCCAATTAATTTTGAATTTGAATTTGGTTCCTATTGAAGCTATAAAATCAATACCTAGACCTACTTAAGCTTGCTATAAACTTCAGCTTTTTTCTTATGCATAAGTTCTATCTTGACACCGCATGGAATTACTTTCTGAGAGAAAATGAAAGACCAGTGTAAAAAGATTATTAAGAGAACGCCTACTATTTTAACTTCAAGATGTTCTGTACGGTCTTCTTCCTGAGTGAAACGATTTGTTGCTGATTGGTTAGTTCTTATGATGTCTGGTTTGGAAGCGGCTATTTTAACAAAAATGTATTCTTGTTCAAGCATTTTTGAACGAGATGTGGGTATGTCAAAATACAAAAAATCTTACTTCATACATATGGAGGGTGACTGCTTGATTGCAATCAGTTTGGCTCTGAAATATTGACACCTCATAGAAGTAATAGACCTTTTACTATGTGACAATTTATTGGTTAGACTGCGAGGATCTACCATATTCTTGAGTGAGGGCTTACAATATGATATCTATACCCTACAGTATTATGCTTTTCTCGTTTTGGAATTAAGTTGATTCTTACTGTCATTCAAGGTGGATTATTGTTTTGTGTCTTCAACTTTTATTTTAGAGGATTTTCTCTAAATCCTATCAAATGAGATATTTTCTATGAAAGTAAACAAATAAAACAAAAGGAAATCTTACGTCAATTCAAACATTTCAATTTATGTGTTGTACTTAGACTTAATAGCTTAATTGATATCCGCCAAGTCAATTAGTAAACACAAACTCTATTTTTTCAGGTAATTATTGAAACAAATGGCCCAATAATTCATTTAGTGTCTGTTAGTCGTAATTTTATTTTATTTTGGTAATTTATTTTCCTTCGGGTTTGTGATTCACTCAGGTACCTTTCCCCTGTATATTTAACTTGAGGAAGTGGAGATTGAATAGTTCCTAATGGAACATGTAAAAGAAAGGTGGAGATCAGAATAAAGAGGATATACTTTATACGCTACCCCTGGCGGTGTTTGTTTAAGACTGAGAATGTCATAAATCTCCTCTAGCACTGTTATTTTGGAAAAAATTTTAACTGAAACAGTTGAAATTTCTTGTCAAACTGTAGGAAAAATTAGTGTGGAAGGAAAAATAGTTAACAAATTTGACATGAAGCCTCATGATCAAAACCTTGAACTCTATGGGAAACTCTGCCGTGAAAGGACAGACACATATATGGTCAAACAAAGACAGATACAGGTTTTCGTTTTATGACTTTTGTAACATGGATTTAAAAATTCATGCAATAATTTTTTTCCGCTGACTTTTCCTAAATTTCATTTCAGATTATTGACAATGATGGTGGGGTTAATATGAGGCCCATGCCTGGGAGGAATACTTCTGCCACTTCCCGGGCCAGTGTATACGTCTTACTTGTCCTCATTAATAAGATTTTTGGCAGATGTTGAATCGTGTCTGGAGGGACTTGTTCTTTTATTCTTTGACATATTTAGATTAAGCCAATCATGAAAATGTATGCGAGAATGTTAGAGGTGTTGCACTCTTAAAAGTATGGCTGCCATCCTTATTTTGACAATTGACTAGGTCTGCTTATGTTTCCCTTTTGGGGAGCCTGTGAGGCTTGAGGGGGGAAGAGGTGGTACCTGTTTTGTACTTATTGTATCTAACAGAAGCTTTTGTGTTGATTTTGGAAAAGAAGAAAACAAATGACACAAGGAGAACAAGAAGGGACCGTGAGGACATGGAAGAAATTTTGTTTAAGCTCTTTGAACGGAAGCCAAACTGGAGTTTGAAACAACTCATAGAAGAAACTGACCAACCTGAAGTATGTATTCTTAGTGACATGTCTCTCTCTCTTAAATATTCAACTCTAATACATGGGACATTAGTTTGATATATGTAGAAGTAGATCACTCATGAAAAGTAAGTTTTGTCAGACAATACACAGTAGTTATCATCGGTTCTATGCAAGAGCGGGGGGGGGGGGGGGGTGAGTTTATCATCGGTTGTGTTAGAATTACACTCTGTACCCCAAGTCTAATTATGAAGAATTTGTTGCTTCTAGGAGAAATGCATGTATTTTATATACTCTTGCACGCTTGATGTAAATGGAGTTTAGGGGCTTGTAAAATCAAATTCTTTTTCAGAACAAAAATGGAGTTTTTAAGATGTTTATTATCAAAGTATTTAACTAAACTATGATATATGAAAGAACTATTTTGAAGGAGTCAATAATTTATTGAAGAATCTGTATACTCCTAAGTATCATTTTATCTTTATATATAGTTGGAAAGCCTCTACCATGCCCACCATGTCTATGTGAAACCCTTGATATCTCCCCCTACCTTGCTTGTGAAAGGAAAATAGTTGCCATTGATGAGTAATTTCAATATCATTGAATGAATGCATGAAGCCCTCTATATATCACTTGGCTTTTTTTCCCAGTTTGTTTTCTGATCAAGGGTTTCCTCTTTTGAAACTTAGAGCGTAAAGGTTATCACCTCTTCTAACAAGTGTGTTTTTTAGAATTCAAACTTGTGTTTTCCTTCTTACAAGAGTAAGGCCACTTAGCACGCTCAAAGTCATTGGTTGGTGATGAAGTAGTGGTTCATTAGAATACCTGTAATAAGTTCATGTCTCAAAATCTTGTCCTCTTGCTGTGAGAAATTCTAAAGGCAAACTCAGCCTACAAAAAAATAATGAACTAAACCAATACACATGAGCATAGTCTACTAATCTTCAAACTATGTTTACTTTTAGCATTCGTCTATCCTGTTGGCTGTGAGTGCTGGACTGATATCTTGCTTTGCTGCAGCAATTTGTGAAAGATGTACTTAGAGAATTGAGTGTCTACAATTACAAAGGAATTAATCAGGGCACGTATGAATTGAAGCCTGAATACAGAAGATCTCGCGATTAAAAGTCCATGATGGTTGGTTGTATCATGCTCTGATCTCCCTTTTTGGCCTTTCAAGTTTCTATTCGTGTCTATAAGTCACTGATAATTCCTTTCTTGTTGATTTTGTCTAGTGCAAAACACAAGAAGGGGATAATTTGGTTTCTTTTTCTGTATATTTCCCTTGAACACTTACCTCTTTTATCTTTTGTTGCGTAGCCTTTGCCCTTTGGCTTCACACATATAAGAGACTTTTAGGCGTTAATACAAGTGTTTGTTTAGGATCACTTTTGAATACCGTATCACCTTTAGACATCTTAAAAATATTTTTTTACATAAATCGAGACGAAACTTATGCCACATATTTACTTTATATATTATAAATCACAATTAAAAAACTATTTTTGAAGGCTTCAATTACTATTTTAAACAAACACAAATTTATTTATTGAAAATAAATTAATCAAACTCACCTTAGCTTTATTTTGTTAAGATAGATTTTTTGATAGATAAAAAAAAAAAAATATATATATATATATATATATAGGGAAAACATTTTCTCATGTTGTAGAAAAACTATTTTTTCATGTCACACACATATGAAATGGTGAGACCCACATATACATATATATGAATTCATATATATGTATATGTGGGTCCCACCATTTCATGTGTGTGTGGAAAACTTTTTTTTCTCATGTAACATAAGAAAACCAAAGCCCATATATATATATATATATACAAGGAAAAAAAATTCCCATAACCAACCCACCTAAAAAAAGTTCCCATTTAGGATCACTTTTGAATACCGTATCACTTTTAGACATCTTAAAAAGTATTTTTTACATAAATCGAGACAAAACTTATATCACATATTTATTTTATATACTATAAATCACAATTAATAAACTATTTTTTAAGGCTTCAATTACTATTCCAAACAAATACAAATTTATTAAAAATAAATTAATCAAACTCACCTTAGCTTTATTTTGTTAGAGATATATTTTTTGATATATATATATATTAAAATAAGGCAAAAATATTCCGTAACCAATCCACGGCTATTGATTGGATTGCTAGGGACGCGCTGACAAGGCAAGATCTCAAATGATTTTGAGTGAAAATTTAATTATGAATTTTCCTGTTCTTGGTGGTGGGATCCAGCTGTAGGAAAATGTTTTTTTAAATTATCCCATGTTTATCACGGTCTCATGATATTGTCATTTTAATACTCTTAATTTGATTAATGAATTCAGTAACATTTTTTGTGACTTGTGATAGGGATTTAGGGTTTATCCCTGGCTTATTCCATAATTCGTGCATTAAGATAAGCAACTTAAATAAGATAGTGCTGTATATATTGCTCTATTTTGATAGCCTTCTTCTAGAAGGGCAAAGTTGACTGTTTTTATACTTTAACCCGTGATAACGGCTAAGGCAATATTCAGTCGGATATTTTTAAAAAATAAACACGCACTCACACACAAATAAATTTGAGGTTAAATAGTTTGGAAAACAAATAAATTGGGTTCAATTACGGCTCAAATTAAGAAAGGAGAGTGCGGGCCGAAGAAATGAAGAGTAAATAAATCCTGTGAAACAATAAAACCGACGTATTTCATGTCATACCGTATCACAACATATTCTCTTTTGTTAAAATATTTATTGATTGCCTATATTTACGTCTCACTTTTTCCACATTTTATTATTAACTTGCTTGATCTAATACAATTTCATTTTATGCACGTGGCAAGCCTCTAGCATTGCCTATAATAATAATAATGATTTTAATAATAAAAATCATTGCCTAAAAATTTAGAATTTACTAAATGATTTTTTTTCATTAATTAGCAATAACTAAAGAGCCCAACCCATAGCTAAACCCTAAAGTTTAACTATAAATTTAAGTCTAGCTGCATAACCCTAGCCACCGCTCATTATTACTCTTCTCTTTACTTTTTTCTTTGTAAACTTTGCTTTAAACTGCTCTCCTAGGAGTAGCAAACACGAAAACCAGGTAATCCTAAACCCACAATTAAATGATACATAATCAATAAATGATACATAATCAATGATTTGAACGATACATAATCAATGATTTTGGGGTTTGTCTTAATCTCTTATTGATTTTGGGGTTTATCTTAATCTCTTATTCTTTCTTTAGCCTAGAGAAAATAGTAAACCATCTGAGAGTATTTGGAATATAGCATCCTAGAGATCAAAGATATTTCAAATAGTAAACCGTCTCATTATTTGAAGGTTCTTCCTAGCTTTGTTTTTTATACTAACTTAGGGATCAAAGATCCCAGAGTTTAAAAAGGATAATAATAATAGTAGTAGTAATAATAATAAATAAATAAATTATAAACATGAGAGATGGATAGTAAAGGGTTATTTCCTTGTCTTTTGATATTTTATACTAACTTAGGGATCAAAGATCCCAGAGTTTAAAAAGGATAATAATAGTAGTAGTAGTAAGAATAATAAATAAATAAATTATAAACATAAGATCCCAGAGTTTAAAAAGGATAATAATAATAGTAGTAGTAATAATAATAATAAATAAATAAATTATAAATATGAGAGATGGATAGTAAAGGGTTATTTCCTTGTCTTTTGATATTGATTTTATTTTGTGAATTATTCCCATAACCCTTAAGGTGAATTATAAATTATTATTTATAATTACTATTGTTATTTGGGTTTCTTTGCTCTCTTACATGTTATGGGAGGTATCAACACTAGGTTAAAGTTTCTTTGTTGTTTGGCTTAGGTTTCCTTATGAAGAATGTTATAGGTGTCAGAACCCTAGCTTAGCTTTTCGCTTTCTTGTTCTTTGATACCGTATTCATTTTTTTTTCTTCTGGTCTTTTTTATGCAAAGCTTTCATCGCGGCCACCCCTCTATCTTAATTTACCTACCCGATCGATTAGCAAATTGCTCTTAGATTTATAGCTTTCCTTCTAATCTAGTTCATAGCCAACTCTCATCCCCGGTTTACCCACACATAGTTCTTGCTCTATCCACATACTAGGTTGTACAGGACAAAAATTATTTTTAGGAGGGTAGAATGTAATACCCCATATTATTATTATTGTTAATAATTCCCATAACCCTTAAGATGAATTATAAATTGTTATTTATAATATACTATTGTTACTTGGGTTTCTTTGCTTTCTTACATGTTACGGGAGGTATCAAAACTAGGTTAAAGTTTGCATGTTCTTTGGCTTAGGTTTCCTTATGAAGAATGTTATAGGTGTCAGAACTATGGCTTAGCTTTTCGCTTTCTTGTTCTCGGATACCTCTTTATTTGTTTTAATATTTTTTTTTTCCTCTGGTCTTTTTTATCCAAAGCTTCCATTGCGGCCACCCCCTCTGTCTTAATTTACCTACCAGATCCTACTAGGTTATTAGCGCATTGCTCTTAGATTTATAGTTTTCCTTCTAATCTAGCTCATAGCCAACTCTCATCCCCGGTTTACCTGCTCTATCCACGTACTTCTTCCTAGGGTTGTACATATTTAAGTTTCGGGGACGAAAATTATTTTAGGAGGGTAGAATGTAATACCCCATATTATTATTATTGTTAATAATTCTCATAACCCTTAAGGTAAATTATAAATTATTATTTATAATATACTATTGTTACTTAGGTTTCTTTGCTCTCTTACATGTTACGGGAGGTATCAAAACTAGGTTAAAGTTTCTTTGTTCTTTGGCTTAGGTTTCCTTATGAAGAATGTTATAGGTGTCAAAACTATGGTTTAGCTTTTCGCTTTCTTGTTCTCTGATACCTCTTTATTTGTTTTCATATTTTTTTTCTTTTGGTCTTTTTTATTCAAAGCTTTCATCGCTGCCACCTTCTCTGTCTTAATTTACCTACCCGATCCTACTAGGTTGATTAGTGCATTGCTCTTAGATTTATAACTTTCCTTCTAATCTAACTCATAGCCAACTCTCATCCCCGGTTTACCCGCTCTTGCTCTATCCACGTACTTCTTTCATCCTAGGGCTGTACATATTTAAGTTTCGGGGACAAAAATTATTTTTAGGGGTAGAATGTAATACCCCATATTAATAATAATAATGATAATAATAATAATAATAATAATAATATTAATATTAATAATATAGTAATGGGTAGATAGTAAAAATTAAAGCTCCATTGACCTAATAAAATGGGTAGATAAATATTAAAGTGACATATTGAGCTCTTTTTGAACCTTCTAGACCATATAAACAAGGGGGTTTTAGTTTTCTCATGTTGCATGAGAAAACTAAACTTCCTACACACATGAAATGGTGGGACCCACATATACATATATGAATTAATATATGTATATGTGGGTCCTACTATTTTATACGTGTGTGACATGAGATAATTTTTTTTTTACAACATGAGAAACATTAATTCCTATAAATAATAGCATAGGTCTAAAGCTCAATATTTGACCAAAACAAATATGGAAAAGCAAAAATCATTCCACAGCGCACAAGTCAAAAATCATACGATAGCCTTTTCAATGCGATGCGGATGATTTCTAACTTAACCAAATAAATATGGAAGAGGCATTAAATGACAATGAAAGGCCAAACCGAATTGTCAAAATTCACGAACCTCCACCTTGAGTGGGTCCATTTTGGCGTGTGCATTGCACAGCCAACATTGACCTCCTCTCTCTCTCTCTCAACACGTTCGAACAACTAAAAGTGTGTTAGAATAAGAAATTAAAAATGCATTTCTTCTTCTTCATGCTGCTGTAGCCTCTCTTTTCCTTTTCTTCCCATTTCACCTACCGCGGTATCATTCCTTGCTTCTTTGGGTTTTCCCCCCATTTTCTTTGGTTTCTTCGCTAGCTCAGAAATTCTCGTGCTTCCTGGGCGTGTGTCTCTTTTAACCTCCGTTAGGTATGCATCTGTGGTTTCTGATTTCTGGGTTGTTCACTTTTCCCCCCAATTTGTTTGTTGTTGTTGTTGTTGTTTCTGATAGGTTTTTGTTTCTTCGATGGGAATTTCGGATTGATTGTTTCATACAAATTATGGTGTATGATTTGGCCTTTGTACTGTGATGTGATCCTCATTTTAACTGATCTTTATTTTTCTGGAGCTTACTATTGCCAAGAAATTCACAATTTTTGGGATCTGCTTTTCTATTTTGTCAATGCTTGTAGAAATCCTTATGGGAGCTGAAGTTATTCTTTATTGTATTTATAGTAGTATATTTTTGATTGGGGAGCTTGGGTTCAGAATGCTCGTTTTAATTCGGCCTTGTGTTGACTTTTGGGGAAATGAAATATTAGAGCTAATTGAACCTCAAGGGTCGTGGACTCGTGGTTTATTGCTGTTTGGGGAGTAGGAATGATCAATTGGCTTATTTAGTACAACCTTGATGATTAAGTGTTATGGTCATCTCGTGACTGTGTTAGAGCATTTTCGCTATACCTTAGATATCATTTTAAAAAATGGAAAAGAATTAAGATTCTAAAGTTTTGGATATGCTTGATCAGATGGATAGCAATTGGGTTTTGAATACTGACCTGGAGTTTTCATTGGTTTGAATGCCTGTTAGTTGGTTATCTTTATAAAAGGTTTTGAGGAAATAAATCTGACTTTTAGTATTTTGGAGTATATAATATAAGATTTCATTCGTTTGGATTTGTATAAGTTATAAGAACTGGTTTCAATTAGCACTCAACTATTTGTATTTGAGAATTTGTTTGCTGACTTTGTAGCAAAAAAAAGGTTTTTATCAGTTTCTAATTACTGACCAGCTAGAAACACTAGAAACAAAGTGCTGTACGTTTGGATTCCTTAATTTGGTTTTACACTTTAGTCGTCGTTTGCACTCCTTGAAAATTTCCCTCTTTTTGAATGTAGTATATTCAATATTTGAACTGTTTTTTGACCCAAAAAAAAATATTTGAACTGTTTTGTTCCCTTGCTCAATGATCAGTTAGTTCCCAAGGTGGGTTAGTGATTATTGAACTGGATTTTTGTTGGAATTAAATTTTATTGATTTATGTTAATAAATCAGCTAGGAATGGTGTCTTGACATTTATTCAGATCGACTGGCATTAAAAACGTGTTGTTATAATATGTGTGTACGTGTGCCCTGCACGCGTGTAGATAAGTTTATATTTACCCTTGAATCAGATATACAGGTATAAACATCTTTTATCCTAAGCAAAGACTTGAATACAACTTGCTTTTGAAAGATAGAAATATCCCTCTTGCTGATGAGCATGTAATATGTTGGCTTTCATATTGACATTCATAGATTATTTTGATTAGACTCATTATCTCTAGTTCAGTGAAAAAGTATCTTGATTATGCATTGCAATTTGCAGATCTGCTAAATCTGCGACAAAACAATGGATTTCTCCTCCAGAGATATAAATGAGGATTCCATTCTTAGATGTCCATTCTTGAGGAACATCAATGAGCCTACTAACTTCTCATTGGCTTTTTCAATGCCTGTAAGTTTTCCATTTGCTCTCATCTAGCTAGCATGTTTGTTGAGAATAATAACCATCTTAGTTCTCTAAGACCTATCTGACCATTTGGGCCTAAATAATGTGTAATGTTAACTAAGCAGCTGTTCCAGGAAACATACTATCCACTTTCTTGGTCCATAGCTCATTTATTCTATGTTTTAAAAATTATCTTTTAAACACGTTGCTTAAATATGCTTTTGGACCATTTATCTCTCCTCCCATTATAGACAATAAGAATTGAGGGGCCGACACTGACAAATATTTCTCTTCCTCTTACACAGGTTCAGGGGACCAAAGGTCCAATTTTTGAAGATGGTCCCAACTTTGATTTGGCATTTAGGCTTTTCCATGGTAGTGATGGTGTAGTTCCCTTATCTGAAAGGTCTTCTCAGCGTTCAGAGAAAGTACAGCCTGAGCCTCCTACATCCCAGTTCAATCCCTTAGCTGCAAAGGCAGCAACTATCAGTCTATCTTCATTTGGATTTGGATGGCCTTTCGGTTTTGATTCATTTTCTAACAAGTGGAACAATCAGAAAAGAAAATCTAAATCTTCAAAGAAAGAACCTTCTTCACAGGTATAATATTTTGACCTTCTGTCTTATCCACCTTCTGTAGGAAAATCCTCAAATAAAAGTTTCAACTTTATAAATATCATGTTTGGTAGATCTTCAGTTTATATTTTTCATTGTCCCTGACGTATGCCAAACTTGCATCTCAGGATAGCTCAAACCATGAGGCAATGAGCAATGAGTGGCTGCAATCAGGGAACTGCCCTATTGCAAAGTCATACCGAGCCGTTAGCAATGTCCTTCCACTTGTTGCGAAGGTTCTTCAGCCACCTGCAGGCATGAAATTAAAGTGCCCACCAGCGATAGTTACAGCCCGGGCAGCTCTGGCGAAGACTGCCTTCGCAAAGAACCTCCGGCCTCAGTCCCTACCCACAAAAGTTCTTGTGATTGGGATGTTAGGAATGGCAGCTAATGTTCCTCTGGGAGTTTGGAGAGAACATACGAAGAAATTTTCACTATCATGGTTTGCTGCTGTCCATGCTGCAGTTCCATTCATAGGGATGCTAAGGAAGACTGTTCTGATGCCTAAATCAGCCATGGCTTTTACCATTGCTGCATCAATTTTAGGTCAGGTGATCGGATCTAGGGCAGAGCGCTACAGGCTGAAGGCTTTGAATGCAAGAAAATTGGCTCTAACAGAAACCTCTGATATCTCTGTAAGCTCAGAAACCACTGATATCTCTGTGAGCGCAGAAACTTCGGTCAGCTCAGCTCAGTTACAAGTGATTAAACCGAAAGAGAGGCACTGCAGTGATACTGTGAACTGGAATGCAGCTAGTCTTCAGCTAGCCGGACCTTCGTCAACAGATGTATTTTGTTGATGATTAGTTTGTTCTTTGTGCAATTGCTTCTGTTCGCAGTGTGTGTTTCTGTTATTATCTTTGTATTGATCCATTTTCACCGTGAATGGTAAATGAGAAAATAAAACATTTGTTTCCCATTGAGGCTGTATCCTTTCCTTGTATTATTAATACTCTAATATGTTCAGCAGAAATAAATTAATGTCATAAAGAATGGAATGTTTGGCTTAATGTGCTGTGTCAAGTGTCAAGCCACTTTTTATTGCCAGGAGAGTGAACATGAACATTTAAGAGTTTCTGTGATGCTATTTTCAATCCCAAACTTTGTTGCCACTTGAGTTTTCAAGCAGCAAGCTAACCCCTCAAACCAAAATAAATGAAGACGAGTTTGAATTAAATAAGAATTTTACTGATTTACGGCTTAAAACCTAAAAGTAAATAGTACTCTATATCTCTGTTTTCCCACAACGTAACCCACGTTCACATCCAAGAGATTTGGCTTATTCAACGTTAGAAAATGTTAGTTGAAATGTGTAAGATGGGTAGTACAACCACTCTTACCTACAGCTCCACTAATTTTCAGACTTGTCCGGAAGGTGGGGTAACATGCTGATCACATTTTGCCAATGATATGGTCAAATGTATTGTGCACTGAAATGGCGTGCCTCTTCAAGTGAATGATTTCATTTTGCTTCTCTCTGTTGGGGCCAATTTTCTTCCAGTGAGTTATTTTTCACCCAAGAAAGTATTATCAATCCACCCTCAATCACCAGGGATTAAAAAAAAAAAACTATTCCCAGTTAATTTTTTGATATACTGATATTACATACTATACTGAACTGTAGGGGTTAGATTTCTCTCATAATCATTTTCTCATTATTCTTCATCTATAATCTTTAAATCATATCCATCCAATTAATCACAATACTACTTTAACATTTCTCCCACCTTCCCAATCAACGGTCCAAATTAGATATAAGAGAAGATGAGAAAAAAGATAACGGGAGAATCCTCTTCTCTTCCGAACTATAGATGCACCCATATTTCAAGACACATCATTCAATTGGTGGCAAGAAACATAAGTGAAATACGGTTAATTTATTCACTTTTCCTAGTAGTTTCCTGAACTCCACGAACACCTTCTATTGCCAATAAATCCACCAAGATACCAATATTCAGTTATTAGAGAAAGAAGCCGTTAATTAGCTGTATACAATTATAAAGGAGACAATTTTCGATCCTCGAATATGGATCTGATGGTTTCATTTTGCAGTGGCTCGTGACTCGCGAGAGAATGAAAGTCCCACACCGTGTAAAGAACGAAGGAAGAGCCTGGAAAAGCCTATAAAAGAGACGCTCATCAAATGAACAACTCATACCTTTCTCGGCCTTTTGGCTAAGATCAAGTGTAGTATCTGTTCTTATCAGTTTAATATCTGATACGTGGGCCATCGGTCCACATGATATTAAATTAGTTTTTTATTGGGGAGGGCCCAATCCAATAGCTTGCTATTGGGGTTCTCACGCGTCGCCCAAGTGTTGCACTACTGCTCGGGCCTGGCGCACCCTACCAAAGCTAGTCTAAATTTTAGTGAAAAAAAGGTTATTATTTGACGTTAATTATTATAAATGTAAAATTGGAAAAATTTGCTTAAGTGTTCCATTTAATGTATTTTGAAAAGTAAAACTCTTAAAGTAGCCAGCAAATGTAATACTCTCTCTCTCGTCTTAATTATAATAATTATAAAATATAGTTAACTTTTTTTTTGGAGAGATTAAAAAAGCTAATTAAATTACTTTAAAGTCTTAATTATAATAATTATAAAATATAGTTAACTTTTTTTTGGAGAGATTAAAAAAGCTAATTAAATTACTTTAGAGTATTTTTATTTTTTTTTTCAAACTAAACAGATAAACTTATATAATCTAAGAATATACAACATATAAAATGATTAAATAACTTATTTAGTTTTTTTAATCCCTCCAAAAAAAAAGTCAACTATGTCTTATAATTAGGATCGGGGGTAATGTTATCAGACTTGGATCGGTCATCGACCGCGTTGAGGTACTGGGTCAATGGGTCACTGGTTGAAACACATAATTATAACCCGGTCTCGAAAACCATACTATATTTATAAATTATACAACTATACTTATAAATTAAAAAAAATGAGTTTACAAAATAAAAGTATCTAAAACATTTTTACAAGTTTAAAACATGAATAACCCAATTAACTAAGCAAAATTAAAGAAGTTGATTTTTTTTTCCTCGAAGAAAGAAGATGGGTTTACAACCTTCAAACACAATAAAATTATGGTCAAGAATCCAAAGCTCTATCATCATCAAAATAATGTAGATGACCAACAATATTTTCAGCAATTTTTTTTTAAAAAAATGCACCAACCGGCCGGGTTTCACAGACCCTGCCGGTTCGACGATTTTCTCCAAACTCAGCAGTCGGATCGGTTTTGGTCCGGTTTTGATGCATTTCTGATCCAATTAGTGGCTCGGACTGGTTGGGTGACCGGTTCGCCACTTTTTGGGTCAACCTAGCCGGTCTGAGCCGAGTCTGATAACACTGATCAGAGGTAGTAGCTATGTTAAATTTTTTGGATGCAAAAATGTGATTCTTTGAACATTAATTAATAAGTCTTTTTTGGTTGCTTGTGTTTGATGTTGGGTGTTGGAACATTAATACATTAATTTGGTTGCTAAGTTGGAATGCAGTGGGTTTTAATTATGAGATGAAACAAGGATTTTCTTCGATGTGATTCTTTGAACATTAATTAATAAGTCTTTTTTGGTTGCTTGTGTTTGATGTTGGGTGTTGGAACATTAATACATTAATTTGGTTGCTAAGTTGGAATGCAGTGGGTTTTAATTATGAGATGAAACAAGGATTTTCTTCGACCCTACCGATATTCCATTGCCTTACCTCCTAGTTTTCCCTCTGATATCCTTATTTAGTATTTTCTATGGTTGGTTATGGGATTGCTTTAGTTTTTGCGCTAAAGCCAATAATTCATATTTAGGGATTTTAGCTTTTGGGATTGTAGTAACAAGTTTTTTCATTTTGTCATTCTCGCTAGAATAATTTATTTTTTATTTTTTTAAAAAAAGGAGATTTCTTGAACACTCGTTCATAAATTTTTTCTTTCACTTTTTGACATTTTAATCCTAAATTGATAAAACACTCATGACAAAAAAAGTCAAAGAAAAACTTGTGAATTAATGTTCAAGAAGTCGTCTTTTAATCTAAAAAGGTTTATAATTACTTTTACAATTTATGTAAGTTAATTAATATTTTAAGCAGTTTAACCTTTCATCGAAAAGCTTGCAATTACGGTTTTGAAGATTATCAACATCATGGTTATTTTTACCATCTTTTATACTCCTTCAATTCCTTTTTAAAAGAAACATTCGTCAAATCTCACGGTTCAAAGTGTAAGTTAAGAATAAGAAATAAATATATATATATATATATATATATATATATATATATATATATATATATATAACATTTTCTACTAAAATACCTGTTTATGATGACATAGGGAATATGAGAGAGAAAAATAAAATTATTATAATAAGGAGGACTTAGAAGAGAAAGAATAAGAAAATAAATATACTAGAAATAATAGGTTTTTGGTGGTCGCGAAAATTTAATCTATTGATAGTAAATAGAGGTAATCAAATAAGGGAAAAATAGGAAAATAAAAATTAAAAAATGACACATTCTCTAAATATTTTTATAAAAAGAAGCAGGCAATGTGTAGAGGTTATATCTTATTAAAAAGAATAGAGGGAATAGTGTTTATTGTTACTTTAGTCCTAAAAAGTTTATAATTACTATTACATTTTTCAAAAAAAAAAAGTTAAAGGTTATTTAATCACTTTTGTAAAATTGATGCATTGTTACAAGTTTAAGGGCAATCTGCAATGAAACAAACCTTGGATTTGTTAGAGAAAGAAGCCATGAATTAACTGTAGTGTATAAAACTATAGAGATAAAGAAGAAAATTTTTTACCCTCGAACATGGATTTGTGACTCATGAGAGAACGAAAGTCCCACACTGCGTAAAGCACGAAGGAAGAGCCCAAAAATAGCCTATAAAAAGAGACGCTTATCAGAAGAGTAACTCATACCTTTCTCGGCCTTTTGGCTAAGATCAAGTGTAGTATCTGTTCTTATCAGTTTAATATCTGATACGTGGGCCATCGGCCCACATGATATTAAATTAATTTTTTCTGGGGGGTGGGCCTAATCCAATAGCTTGCTATTGTGGTCCTCATGTGTCGCCTTAGCGTTGCACTACAGCTTGGGCCTGGCGCACCCTTATCAATGCTAGTCTATAAAATGTTAAGACATTTAAATGACTTCAAATTTTTTTGAAACGAGTAATGGTGATCAAACATTCTTTTTTAAGTAAAAGTAGTTACAAAAATTAACCAACCATTTTTGGAGTATAAATAATTAATCTTGTTCTTATTATAAGGTACCAACTACTAAAAGTTTTTTTTTTGTAAAAAAAAGTTTTGGAAGGGTTCGATACCAAGGTCAGGGCACAGCCCTGGGCTCTATGAGCACTTACTGGGGACTTACGAGATCGCCTACCAAAGGAGTCCCAGCGACGGCAGAGGGGATCGAATCCACGACCCAAGGGCCTAGTCCTGAATCCCTTACCATCTGTGCCAACTCTCATTGGCTAACTACCAAAAGCTTTTAATCCTTTATTATAAGGCACCAACTACTTTTAACCAACTCATTTATTATTATTTTCCAGTTATACCCTCATTTTTAACTAACACTTTAAATTCATATCATTAAAGTAGGGGTAAAGCTAGAAATATTTATCAATTTTAGACCAAATTAATGACTTTTTTTTTTCAACAAATTAATGACTCAACTTCCATTCTTTGGTTCACAAGAAATGATGGTTGGTGCCTTATAATAAGGACCAGAGGGAGTACAAAATTAATATCTATAGTTAATAACTATAGATATTAACTTGTACCAAAAGGTAACTGAATAAAAAGTCACCTTGATAGGAACAAGGTTTTGAAACCTAGACCGGTCAGAGTAGTAGGTCAAGGGTTAGTGGGTTAAACCGGGACTAAACGAGTGAAGAATGGAAGATTTTTGGGTTATTAGTATGAAATTTTAAAGATAATTTTAAAGATAATTTTTTTAATTAAAAAAAATTGAACGTGTTTGACTCCCGGACCGGTTTGTTGGTTTCAGTCCGGTTCGGTTAGTCCAGTTCGGGTCTGAAAACCCTGGATAGGAATGAAGAAACCAAAATACTTGTCACCCAACTCTACAAAATCCCTAACATAAATTGTTGGCCTTAAAAGTACAGTCATCCTAAGTGAAATGTTAAAGTAATCTAAAAAGATTTTAAGGGAGGATATTTGAGAAAGAAAATATGAGGCAATGGATGATCGCATATGGTAGGATTGGGAAAATCCACGACATTGCTGGTCATCTAATAATGAAAATTCACTTGGACTCCAACTTGCACAAACAGCAAAAAAAAACTTATAAACTTATTAATTAATGTTCAAGAAGTCATTTTTTTTAGTTATTTTGCATTAAAAAAAATTTGTTGTTACTTTTACACTTTTGATATAAGTTAATGGCTATTTTAACAACTTAACCTTTCATTAAAATGCTCACAATTACAAACGTTAACGAACGTTTGGGATTATTAACGTCATGATCATTTTTGTTTTCTTTTATGATGTTTATGGTTACTTTTGTTTAACCCTAGTCTAAATGTTATTTTCGCTATTATTATTATTATGGCAATCCATAATAGAAATTATTAAGAGGATAATTATTAATATTTTCTAGCAAAATGGTTATTTAAAATAACAATGGTTGTCAATAATGATAGGTTAATACTTTCTGCTGTCGTTTTCCTAGCTATGGTAAAAGAACTGCACCAAAAGAAATGTTTGTGACTTTGTGTACTTAAATATAAAATTCTGCTTTTAATTTCCCAACCACTATGGGTAAAGGTATAAAGGTAAATTGTATCAAGTTTTTAAGCACCACTCTGATCTAAAATATAAATATAAGAAACAAATGGATTTGTTAAAAGATTAAGAAAACTAATTGAGTTAAAAAAATATTTATATCTATCATTATTTAAAAAACTAATTTATTTAAAATATAAATTGATATATAATTTAATATACATCATATGATTAAGTAGTTTATTTATTTTCCTTACGGATATGAGTGAAAGATGTAATGTAAGCATCAGTGTAAAACTTTTTTGGGAGAAATGCTTCAATTAAATTCAATAATACTTAAATGTGCCCCTATTAAGAGAGAACTACTTCATAAAGCAAAGAAGAGTACTACTTCAATTAGTACAATAACACTCGAATTTGCCTCAATATAGTGTATTAAAAACATAAATATAAAGACGTTTCACTTTTTTTTTCAAAACATCATTCTAACTTGATTTTTCTAAAATGCATTAAGTTTTAAAAATACTAAACTTTCATTTAATTCAATTGTAAAATAAAAATATCGGGTAACTCAGAGAAAAATGGGGGTTGGGTTTTTCTCCCCATCATTTTCTTATTATCTCTCATAATCTTTAAATCACATCCGTCTAATCAATGCAATACTATTTTTATTTTTCTCTCACTTTCTCAATCAATAGCCTAGATTTAGCCAATGAGAGAAAAAAAAATTGAGATAAAAAAAAGTTCTCCTTCCGAAAAAAAGGGGAAGAGGTCCCAAAGCAAATTTTGTACACACGGATATCAAAAATATGATTTAAATACTTTACGTCTAACTAATAAAATTTTTAATGGGACTTTTACTCAATTTTTCTGATAACTTAATTTAATAATCAAATTGTTCAAACATAACAGAATTATACTCCGACTTTAAAAGACATCTAGGATCTAGATTCGATGGAACAATTTTCGGGTAAACACAACTGAATTTTGTACTCTAGGAAGAAATTGGCGCCGATGCCGGCCCTGATTTACGGTTCTGTCATCGTCACGAATTCGTTATATCGTTGCTTGATTGTTTCGCTCCAATTTGAAACTCGTCGAAAATCGCTCAATGGCAGCGACCTCTTCATTGCCGCGTGATACCCAGAAGTTCGGATATCCTTGGCCGGAATTCAACGACGGTCTTTATTACAACGACGTTGTGCGATCCTCCGATTCCGGTGCTTGCTTGCTTCTTATTTCTATGCTACAAGTTTTCAGCTGAGCTTAAAGAAAGAATATTCAATTGGAATTCTTTTTGTATTTTCTTTTTCCTTACTTTCCCACCCGTCTCCCTGCATTGCCGGGGCAGCCAAATGAAACTTTCCTTTTCCCTCCAATTTCTTGTTTGATATGGGTAATGCTTATAGAAATATTTTTCAAATCACTTACTAATCATACTCTAATAATTTCAGGGTTGACACTGTTAGAGTTCTACTCGAGCAAGTACAAGAGTTCAGCTCCCTTGCAAGGGTAAGCTGGAACCACTCAGACTTCATCTAAATGTGTAACTTTTTTTTTTTTACTTTCTTTGATTTTTGTTTTTTGGGATCTTGGCCCTGCTTAGAAACGAAGGAAAATAAAGTAAGTCGGGCAGGCTTAATGCATCAAAAGCTATTTTTTCCCCTCTTCTGGAAAAATAATAAAGTAATTGAATATGCTTCATTGAGAATCCTAGAAGGGAAAAGAGCGTTACCAGCTTCTGTAATGTAAGCTCGGCTTCTTCCACTCAAACAGAATTTGAAAGTGGTAGTCAAGCTAGCCAAAAAACGGGTCACTCAATCTCTTTTCTTAAGCAGAAATAGATCATCACTGATGAACACGCCTAAGATTATTAAGATGTTCTCCTACATCCAAGGAAAAATGGTAAACAATAAGCTGATCCTTAATACAACATAAGTGCTAATTAATTCTTGCCAATGTGAACTAGCCGAACCAGTTGAACTGAAATAATTGTTTTTACACAACGGTTTCTTCCAGCAGTTTTTGGGATAGAATAGTGTTTCTTCCTGCACAAGTCTGTTTAGTTCCGTGTGAGTATTTGTATATAATTTGAATTTTTCGGTCATTTCTCAGATTTAAAGTTTCTTTTGGTTTTTGGAAGAGTTCTTAAACCTCTTGTATTTTTGTTCTCCCAGACTCTTTGTAAAATTATTCTCTTATAGCACTTTCTTTGTTTACAAAAAATACTCAGTATTTCAGTAGTCTGACCACCTTCTAACCCTTCTACAAAAAAAAAAAAAAAAAAAATTACGTACTGACGTTTTAGCAGTTGGTTGCAGCGTATTCAGAGTGAGCAGGTCTGATCATCAAGGAATCTGAATTAGTAGGCTATATGGAATAAATTGTCTATCCAGCTGATTCTTATCCTCATTAGCATCTTGTCTGCAGATAACAGTGGATGGAAAAGTTGTTACAGATCCCAACACAGTCCTCAGGTTATTTGATGCAAATTTGTTATCCTTTTGATTATAGGTTGTTCCTTACTTCCTTCCATAACATGTTTTTTTATTTTTTTTTTCTTTTTATTGATGTTAGAGTTGGCTCTAAGTTAGTATATCACAGGCTTCCATGGAAGGAACCTGATGCACCATACATGATTGAAGTTTTGTATGAAGATGATGACTTGGTAATTGTTTCTTTATTTGTCACTATAACATGTCTTGAAGTCTGTCTCTTCTTGTTCGTTAATTGCTCTGGAATTTTTTTATATATATACTTTTTTAAGTTGGCAACTTGAAATTATTTTGTATTGCTATTCAACATGCTTATGAAGAGGTACAACCGACAATTTACTAGTGCATGACTGTGCTGAAAGTACCATACTTTTCATTCTGGAGAATGAGAAAACAAAAAAGGGAAAGTTGTTTGTAAGCTTAGTTGATGAATGAACTTTTTGTTTTTTTGAATGGTTTTCTTTTTTTAATTACAAGGTTTGACACTAACGACCGAGTTACAAGCGGGATTGAACCCGCAACCTTCTACTTATGAGAGAGCACCCATACTACTAGGTTATAAGGCCTTTGGTTTTTGTAGCCTATAGTTTTCTAAAGGAGTGTATAGTTCAAATAATTTAAACTAAATATATGTTTGCTACTCTGTGCCTAGAGATATGGGATGCCACCATTTTGCTGTTATTACGTTCACTATAAACAAAGTGGCCTGCACATCCTGAAATGTTCTGCTTCACTGACTTTTTGATACTAGAATTGAAACTTATTATGGCCAAAAGGAGGTGAAAAGCTTTCAATGCCATGCTAAATACGTAATCCATGATTCCCTATTTTCTCCTACCTATTGTGTCAAGGAATATGAGAATTTAATTTACTAAAGGGAAAATAAACCATTTAGAATATTTTCCTGTTCCTCTCAACTGAAATAGATTGTTTCAAGTAGAAAACTAATGGATTACTTTTAGTAGTTTTGATCATCAACTGGGACATTATCTATTCAAGTTGATATGAGCTAGTTGATATGGCTGCAGCTTGTTCTAAATAAGCCTTCTGGCCTGCAAGTTCTACCTGGAGGTCTTTTCCAACAAAGGACAGTTTTAACACAGCTCCAGTGGCAAGCAAACAACCAAAGGCCTCACCCTATTCCAGTACATCGCTTGGGGAGGGGAACTTCAGGTTAAGCTGAATACTCATGTCTATAGTTAAGAGAGTTAGGTTTGAATCTTGATCTACTTCTTTGTTTACAAGAAATGTCACAAGCATGAGTTTGTTGAAAGCTAACTTTACTGTTTAGATCATGTAAAAAATCAGAAAAGTAACATGCAAATTTCTGTAAAATAAGCATATCTCATCTTAAATCAAGAAGTGATGAGTAAAATATGGGTGCCAATTGTGAGGAGTTTAAAGCCCTTCACTAGTTTCTTAATTATTAGTTTGACTGAAAGTGGAAACAGTATTTACTTTGTTTTTCCCTGTTATGTAAGTATGACTGACGAAATTGTTTTCCTATACCCCTAGCTAATGTTTAACAAGGTTGGCAATTCTTAACTCTTTACAAGATTGATTGATTGTATCTCAGGAATTTTACTATGTGCAAAGACAAAGCTAGCTAAAGCTCAGCTTGCATCATATTTTGCGGATGGAACATCTCATATTGAAAGAAACCGGTTTGTTGCATCTGCTCATTCTTTCTGTGCTAAAACAAAGATGTCTCAGTTCAAAAAGTTTGCATTTTAATTTTTAAAATATAAATTTGTATATACATTATTGCCTATTGATATAAGGTTTTTATATTTGAAAAACATACTATTTAATTCTTTTGAAAGTATTCTACTATTTTTAACGTGGTCATTGATTAAAATATCAAAAGCCAATCAAAATCTTAATTCGATTGTCAAATGTCTAAAACACCCCTGATTAACAATATTTAAAATTCCTGCTAGTTGTTTTCAAATCTTAAGGCTATATGACTTTACTCTGAATTATTAGTAATGGTTATAGGCCATTATATTCAAATTGGGGGAGCATAAACCATTTGAGCAATTAATCTAGCTTTAGACCTGTTTTTCATGATTCAATCAAACACTTGTGATGGTATCATATCGTGAAAGGACTGAATGGTATTTTAGTTTTTAAATATTTTATGCTAAACTATGGCAAGGCCAAAGTATTTCACGCTTTTGATAAGAATTGTAAAGGGATCTGGAAATTTTATGTTGTCCAACTTCAAATCATGTCCTGAAAGGAACTCTTTGTGGAGATATTTAATAATGGTTATTCATGAGGAGATTGAAGGAATTGAAACTAGGTTACCTGTTCTCCTATACTTTGTATATTTCTTTTGAGAATAATATCAATTAATTCATATCACCAAAAAATTATGAAATAGTTCAAAATCCAATCTTGCGGCTAATATTTGGCCATAAATTCTTGATAACTTCCGGAGTCGTTTAAGGCTTTCAAAAGATAATTTTGTTTTGTTATGCTTGTTTGGAAGGAGATCACTATTCACTACTGCTATCACTTGTCTGAGAAGTGGTCGCTGGTTACTTAGTTTGTATTATCCTGTTACTTACGACCATGATTGCTTAAAAAAAGTGAAGATGAACTATAAAGTCTCTTAAAGTTTCACCGAATGTTGTCACCTTGTTTCACTCATCGTATTTTCCCGTTTCCAATAACAGAGATCCCAATAAGGAGCATGGGAAAATTGCAAAGATTTATCGAGCCCTCGTAAGTGGAATAGTTGACAATGATAAGGTAATATGCTGACATATTAAAAAAAAAAGAAAAAAGAAATTTTATGACGGTATTTAATCTTTCAGAGATTTCTGATGATTCCTCCCTAAAAAAGGGGGTTAAATAGAAAGCAAAATAAGATTAAATGAGACTTAAGGTCAGGAGGTCAGGAATTGTTTGTTCAGATGTTGCCAAACTTATTCCTCTACAAGAGTTCTTTCACTTCTATAAATTAGATTTGACGCTTCAGTAGCTTTTGCAGTTGCTCTGGTTATTTAAATGTATCAAGTGAAGTTCCATCGAAACTCTGTATTTTCCACAACTTCCTTCTTCATGTATATTTGTTCTTATTGTTGTTCTAGAAACTGCGACTAGGTAGTTCTCCCATGTATGTTGAATCAAAAGGGAAATGAATTTTTTCTTTTCAACCAATTGGGAAATTGAGTTGTTTATTCTTCCTTTTATAGGCTCGTTTCTCTCTTTTTTTTTCTATAAACTGACTTACTAGAACTACAATGTTTAAAATATATAGCTATCGCTTGTCCAAAAAAAAAAACGTAGCTTCCATAACATTTTGGTTTTTTCACTCTATAGGTGACTATCAAGCAGCCAATTGGAGCAATAAAATATCCTGGTGTCGCAAAAGGGCTGTATATTGCTTCTCCATCAGGTTGGTTTTTAATGCTTATTTCAAAATCTTAATGGGCATCAGATCTTGGTCCTTTGTTACTTTGCTCAGATGTTTGCTTAGCATATCGAATCTTGATTGAGCTGCCATTATGTAATTTTGTCCTACTATTTGCTATTTCATATGTTACACAACAAATTTCTTCTCATTATTTTGACAGTTGCTTTTCTATCATATAATTGGCTTCTAATCATCTTATGCTTTGTTCTTTTCATTGAGATAGGAAAACCAGCTCTGAGTGTAGTGGATGTTCTGGAGAAAAATATCCAAGGAAACTGCACATTGGTTCGGGTGAGGTGGCTGAATTTAATTTTTATGATTATATACACTCCTTTATCCAATTGCTAACCCCATAGACTCAGGTTCTGGGGAACATGCGATATCATGTGGGGGAAAAAAAGAACATACGATTATTCTTATATGTTTTTTAAAAAATATAGAAAATATGATTATAATCATGATCATATTTTACTGTATAGAGAAAAGGAAACATATTGCTAAACACATTCGCACCTCATTATCTTCGATCACAACCATGTGGCATCATTTTGAGAGTCGTAGGGGATGACTGAAATATCACTGTTGGGTCTGGTGTATGGGTGTGTGTTTTAAATAAAGTGCAATATGTCATATGCATATAGACTGACAGAAAGGTCTACCTACGCATCCAGAACAAAGTAAACATTTATGGCTTGCATGCATTTAAATTGCGCTAATTATAGTAGCATTATAATTTTCTCGGATTGGGTTGTCTGACAGGTTCAGATTCAATCTGGAAGGCCACACCAAATCCGCATTCATCTATCTTTCTTAGGGCATCCTCTACTAGGTAAACATTGAATTGTGAGTTATTTATGGTGTTTCACTTGAAGAGCAAATCAAGTGAAATTTTTCTGAGTTATCATGTTAGAATCACTAGTCTGGTCAGACAACAAACTGACCGACTTTTCACATGAAAAAGTTGCTGAATTTTGCAAGCTCCGACATATTAAAAGCCAATAAATGATTAATCAAACCTCAATCACGGATCAGCCAACTCTGCCTTGCCATAAATACTTAAATCGTTACATCTTGAGAGCTTGCCTTTGGTCTCTGCTACTGCTGCTTAATCTTGATGCACCTATTTAGTCATAATTGTTGGAATGAATTTTGATTTCACAAAAGCTGAAACATGAGTTTGTCTCTTACCAGGAGATCCACTATATGCGATTGGTGGGCAACCTAAATGCATTGACTACAATGTTCCAGATGAGATATTTGCTGAAGATGGGTAAGGACTCAAACACTCAAACATTCGATTATGTAGTTGCAGATTCATTTAAATTCTCTCTCGTGTGATGATCTTTGCGTTTGCTCTTCTGATTCTTGACCTCTGACCTTTTAAGGACTATATTTTCTTTCCCAAACAGATAAAACAGCCACTGCTAAGTGAAAAACTAAGGTGGTTGTATTAAGAGACAACGAAACTTTTGGTCCCTTGAATTTGTTTCAGCTATCAATGGGTCCCTAAAGTTTAATTTTTATCGATCAAGTTCCTTAAGTTTCATAACCATACACAGTTATGCCGCATCTCTTGGATTATATGTATCTTCCAATTAAACGTTAAAGAATCAATCACTTTGGTCACAAGTATCTTCCATTCACACCCCTTTTTGGAACCCACTTTACAGCCCCCTTCAAATCATAAGAACTGGTTATTTATAGTTATGAAACCTTGGGGACTTGATTGATAAATATTAAATATTATCCCAAAACATAATTAGTGTTTACACAAGTCATTCTTTGGCATGTGATGTGCTTCTACAAGATATATGTAAATTATGGAAAGGAAAAACCCTTTGCAGAAATAAATGTCAAAACCAAACTATTTGGTTGACATGCTCAACAATATCATTTTTATGGTATCTTTGTAACTGTCACGTAATCCAAAAGGATAAGCAGTGACATCCGGTGGATGAATTTGGATTACTTCTTTAATTGCGTTTGTTCTTTGATTATTCAATAATTACATGAAGTGAATTTGAAATTTGATCTGTGCTCTGTTGCTGCGTATTATGTAGGGGTTACCAGAAACCCACTCAGCCTGTTCCTGGAGACTGTGGTTACCATCTGCATGCACATCAATTGGTCATTTCCCATCCAAAAACAAATGAGGTATAAGATTAATATTAATTGCTATCTCGAATTAATCATGGAAATCAACTCTGCTAGAATTGATTTAAGGAGTTGCTTTTATGCTGTTTAGTTGCATGGCTTTATTATGGAGACTTGATTCTCAAATTTTTTAGTCTGAAACGGGGCTCGAGGCCCAAAGGACACTATTAAAGACCTCTAGTAAACATGCAACCCGCAAAGTCAGGCAGGAGAGCTAACTGACACTGGACAAGGACTGTTTGATTAAAATATGATGAGTTTGAATTTTTCTTGTTTCTTTTCAGGGTAGTTTTATTATTTTCTTATGAAAAATCATTAAAAAAAAAAAAAGGAACGATCTGCATCCTTTTTGCAATGCGTCTCTTATTTTATGTACAAGCTTATGATTTCAAATTATTTGTGAAAAAATACCCACCAAACAATAAATTGAGATGGGGGGGCTTAGGCTATCAGTGGAATCCTAAAGACTTTTATGAGTTAAAGTTGTATTCTCTTAATTTTGCAATTTAAATACGCTCGTCTACTCAATACTCATTTGGTGGTTTTGCTGCTCTACATCCTCAAATGCTTCCTCATGCTCTCCCATGTTTGTTGGTATTCGTTTGCTTAAATAATGATTCTGATTCTGCTGTCCAAATTCGAAAATAACTCTTCAATTTGCGTGCTTGCAGGTTATTGAGATCATTGCACCCGTTCCTACCATCCTCCAGACACAGGAAGAGGCCAAGGAAAGCTGTAAAGCTCTTGCAGTTTGAGAACTGCATGGATACACAACTTTCAAAGGGCTTGGATTGACTGTATGTATGAATCATTACAATTTTGTATGAATGACAGGGCACTTGAGTAGCTGGCCAGATGTTTGCAATAATACGGTTATGCTCTTTGCAAAATGGGATTATGATGTGATCATTTGAAAAAGTTGACAATGAGTAAACATGTTGGTCCTCCTGGTAGTGCACTATGTACTTGAAACATTTAGGTACCAACAATTAAAGAAAATACCTCGTATGGCACGTAACTGGTGGAGATAATCCAGGTATTGCTTCTAGAACAGGAGCAGAAATACCTGCACTCCTTGACAAAGTAATGCGAGTCACAAGAGACCACTCCAACAACATAGTCAGAATTGAAACAATCAGCCAGGCATCAACTAGCTAGATGATTATCAGAATGATCCGAAAAAGGAGGAGAAAAAAACAAAGTTGCTGCCATATTACAAGAACCTAAATAATTTAATTTACCAAAAAGACGGGCTTGTGAACCTGTCAAATCGACCTATCACTGTATTGAGCAATAACAAAAATATAATACAGATCGCGGCAAAAGAAAACATTTGCCGCTGAACACAACTACTACCTGCTTAAGTCCCCCTTTTTTCCTCCCCATGATTCATCTTCTCTCATGATACTCCCATTATGACCACCATACTGATCAGAATTGGAATAATGCATTTTGATGGCTGTCACAAGATCTGAGACGCCACTGTGTGATCCTCCCACCCGAATCCCTGACCTCCCAACACCACCATTCATTCCAACCATTCCTCTCCCCTGCTGCTGTAAATTTGCCAGAGTTTCAAAACCATTTCTTCTTTGCACCTCGGAAAATACATCTTGGGGGTTTTTCATGTCTAACGTAAATGGCTGCACTTTCGGGGCATCCCTACTCCTAAACATTTGATAATCAATCACACCATTGCTGCTGTTTACTTCTCGTTGTGTAAACGTTGAGCCATTCAGGTGCTGTTCATTACTCTTGGCAAATGCATGCAATGACTGTTGCTCCAGTTTAGCCGAGGATGTAGCATAATTACTGAAGGCAGCAGGATATTTTGCAAGCAAGATGGCAGAATCGGGTAATGATGAAATGCCGGTCTGTATCTTACTCCCATCCCAAAAACCAAAACTAGTCATGGGAACATTTTCACGGCCTAAATTGTAATCACCACAATCAAACTTCAGAATTGTTGAATTTCCATCAGGATTTTGATGGCAATGGCCATTAAATTTCAGGGTAGAAGATTTGCTACTAATCCTTGGGTGGCGGGTACCAGTTTCTTCACGTCCCTTGGAATTCAAATTAGATTTCTGAGTGGATGAAGGATTTGTTAATATCTTCCCAAACAGCTTCACATCACCATTTCTGGATGTCACTTCAGAATCAACTGAAGTAGGCGACTCTGATTTGTAACGGTCACAGGGTTGTTCAATCTTTCGGGACATGAGCGGGAATTCAGATGCTGACCTGCTGCAACTAGTATCACCCTTCACTTCTTGTTTAATAGGCAACGAAAACCCCTGCAGTATGCTATTAGCCTCAACACAGTCCAATAAATGGCAGGGAATATGATCATGTTGACCATCTTTGCTGGTGAAATTATGGCAGCGCACATCTCTACTTCCTTGAAAATAACATGCAGAAGGCAGTTGATCTTGGATAACTTTTTTCTCACCCTGAATGGTATCTTGCAACAATAATTTTGCATTGGACTGAGAATCCCCCAGCGGCAATGCTGATATAGAGGGCTCTCCAAGAGAAGATTCATTCTTATCTTCAAGATTCAAACCTGTAGGAGAAGTGCCTGCAGGTAAAGGTGAAGCATTTGCCATTGTACTTGAATCTTGAACTGAACTTTTTGATTCACCTGCATCAGCAGCTGCTTCATGTTTATTACCTCTGTCATCAAGACATGGAGGCAGTGATTGCTTCTGCCCGGTTAACTCCTTTACCACTGTACTTGAATCTTGAACTGAGCTTTTTGATTCAGCTACAACAGCAACTGCTTCACGTTTATTATCCCTATCATCAAGATATGGAGGTAGTGATTGTTTCTGCCCTGTCAAATCCTCTCCAAGACCTCCAGAAGAAACCTCAGAAAGCACTTTAGCCTCAACAAAAGAATTAGATTGGTAAGGTACTGACTCCGTAACTGCACCTGCCAATTTATTCGCTTCATCTTCTCCCACTTTTACAGTAATTAACATATTCATAGCTGTCTGGCCACTGGCAGGACCAGACTTGTCAGAACTGTACAAGACATCTCCACCACCAACATAGCCCAGTTTAGGTTTATCATCCATTTCGCAAGAATCAGAAACCATATCATCCACATCTTCACCGTTTTGATCCACTTCTGCTCCAATATTATTTGATATAGTCAAATCAGTTGACAAGACCCTGGGTTCAACGGGATTAAATTCATCAGAGTATGTATTCATGACAGACAACAGCTGATCCTCATCAGTTCTAGTGCCTGACCTATCAGCGCCAATTGCTGAACCTGTCTCTACAACACATGCATCATCTGTATCACTCCCACCACCATTCTCATCATCATTCCCTGGGTAACCTGAATTTACAGACTTGGGCCGCATGAGATCCAATCCAAGACATTTCCTAGCCTTGCTGAAGAACACTTTACACTGATCTTGGGACCTTGAACCTACACACCGTGAGATCTTAGCAAAGTCCTTCCCATAAGAAGATACAGCTTGAAGAAATGCTGACCTCTCCTCATCAGTCCAATCAGTAGGATCCATCTCTTCACAGCTCTCATCTGAACAGGTATCGTCATCAACACTCTGAGTAACATCAGGCGTCAACAATTGCTTTTTCCCAGGGTTTGTTTTCAGGCTCCTATCCCTGCTACCCTCTACAGGATCAACAGAGCTTGTTATGCAGGAACTCATAGCCTCAGATGATATAGAACCACATATCCCAGCCAATACATCAGCTGCAACTACCTCTCTTTCATCCCTAAGAGCATCAAAACTGTTTGATGTCTCTAGGATGCTATCCTCACCCTTTGATCTCTTCATATTACCATAGCCCCCTAAAAGAGAACTCCCTGAACGCAATTTTTTATTACCACTTATTCTGTCTGCATGGCCTGCTATCACTGAAGCTGCACTTAAAATCTCGAGCGAAGCAGCATTTATTTCTCGATTCCATTTTTTACCTGATACTACCAAGTCAGTGTTGGTCAAATATGACTTCCCTGTCTTCTTAAGATCCTGCTTAATTTTCTCAAAACACTCAGATTTATGATTTTTGTAATAGAACTCAACACAGTCAGCAGTTGTCTTGTGATCGAGAAAAGAAGCAATTTTCCGGAAGTCTTTCCCAAAAGCAGCAAATTTCTCCAAGAAAAGATCTTTCTCTTCTGATGTCCAAGGGTTGATCATTGCCCTCTCTTTCTCATACACCAAAGGATCTTCAACCAACCCATTACTACATGGAAACCTTGACATCATCTTCTCCTTATCATCCAAAATTAAAGACGGCATCTTCAAAGTGCTCCGGTAAACTTTAACTTGGGGATCAGAGAGAAGTTTGTTGGCAAAATTATTTATCTCAGATGTTGAAACCAAGCTTAAATTATTTCCTGCTGGAAAAAAATATTTGTTAATACCCAAAAGCTCGACAACTTTTAAACAGCAGGCAAGTGCCAAAATAAGAAACACAGATGCAAAGATGAACTATAAACCATCTCAAATGAACTATCTTTTGTTAGAAAACTTAGGTGACAGCAATAATTACAGGCAATCCTAAAATCAGTAAGGTAAGTAAATGCTTAATAATTTACCTTAAAAAATATACATTTAAGACTCGTACAGCTTCTCCAAATCAATGAGAACACGTGATCCTATTCATAAATCAGAACTGTTTTCATGAAGAATAAGATCTTGCTGTATTTTCGGTCAACAATTAAAGTTGACATAATTAAGAATTCAGTTAACAAGTCTGGCAAAAATCAGAGCTCAAGTTACCAACAGTGTCATGGAAAGCAAGCCATGGACCTGCTAGATAAAACTAAAAAGAAATGCTTTCATCCATTTATTAGTGATACAATGGCAAGCACCACAGCTAGTAGCTTAAGACCCAATGCATCATCACATGCATCAATCCTCTATCATATTGAAAAATTCAACTGCAAGCCAAGCCTACCAGGTCTGCCGTGTCAAACTACTCAAATGATTTCCACTAAGTGTATGCAGACACTGAAACTACAGCTCGCATATCAATCACCCAACAAGGCTGACAGAAATATTAGTTAACAAATACAAAAATATTGATATTAATATAAAATACAAAAAGTATTGGAAGTCACACTGTTCGCAAAATATGAACAGTACAATTAATCTTGGGCACCAAACAGATGCACAGTTTTCCAATCAACACATGCACACATGGGATACTAGGCATCAAAATCATCACAAATACATCAAATAAGCAAATAATACCCAACCTACAAAAACTAATCAATTCTTCTGTTTTTTCACCTCAAGAAAGCTACCATAACCATGTGCAATAAGTAGAATATTCTAGATTACTGAGATAAACAACGAACAGAAAAATTGAAACAGATGTAGAGGCTGTTGAAAAATTAATACCAGGGTAGGAAATCCGAGAACGAATGGAGGACCGATTCTTTTGAAAACCATTATTAGTAATCCGAATGCCAACTTCAAGCTTCTTATGAGATTTTGGACGACATTTTCGTAAAGAGAGTAGTCGCACATCTTCTTTCCATTGATGGTGCAAGGCTTTAAACTTAAGGGTTATTACACGCTCCTTAATCCTTGCTAACCGCTTTCTCTCTGCAAATTTTTCTCTAACAGCAGCAGCTGAAGAGCATGAATCATTGATAACTCCCGTATTACCAACCTTACAACAAACCTTAGGCAATAACTGCACAAATTCATCACCCACTCTGCTAGCATGTTCTTTATTTTTAGAAATAATTTCATTACACAATGTATCCTCAGATCCAGAGCAAGCACTTGCACCAGGAGCAGCACCCAAGCCACCTTTTACCTCCATAGCTTGCTCACTAGTGGAACAGGGCACTACGCATCTACTGCTTGCAGATTGATTGGCATCAAAGCCTCCACAGCAATTATCATTTCCCCCAGTATCAAATGAAGAGACTGCTTTAATAAGGGGTTGAGGCTCCACAAATTTAGAAGTTGCTGTTCCAGGGCTATCAATATCTTCCCCCTTGCCATTTTCATGAATAATATGCACTTTAGTTGAAGGGGACATCTTCTCTGCATCAGGAAGAGCAGAAGAACAAACCTGCAATGGCTCTGGCCGGGAAACCTTATCATAGCCTCTAACTTGTTCTTCACAAGACTTTGTACTATTTGCCATCATTGAGGAGCCCAATGCTGCAGGACACGGACAACTATTTCCAGATTCAGATTTTAGTAACTTCAACTCACTTTCAAGTAAATCTATTTCAGCTTCAGTAACCTCCAGTACCTTAGAAAAGTCAGCTTTCCATATCAACAACTTATTCATTGCAGCAGAACTTGCTATGCAAGGATCCACAGAACTTAGGTCATCAGATTGTAGCAACCCAATAAGTGAAGAACCCAAACTACTCAGGGAGTCAATATCCAACTTCTCTAAATTCAAAGAGAAAGTCTGTAGATGATTCTGATGCCCGAACAAACCATTCAAATTACTAACATCATTGTCACTATTTACAGCTTTTCCATAAAGTTTATCCTCCACACCTGCAGAATTGTAAAATTTACTTTGATTAATAACTAGTACATATACCACTGACAGAACTGCATTACATTTCTACTGCTACTCTGAGCGTGAAATATCAATAGAGTTCCTCTTCTAATCTCAGGGAAGCATTTTACTTCTGAAATAATTGGGGGATGAAACAAAATGAAGCATTCAACAAACAAGTACATACAGCAATAAAATTGCCTGTATCATACTTAAGGAACACAGTAGCTGGCAATAGGTAGAAGGAATAAAACTCATGAGATCATAAAAGAAAAGACAGCAACAGGTTTGACAACACTGCAGTCCCACTTCCAATGAAAACAGAAGAATATAAAGCAAATGATTCAATAGAGATATTAAAACTCCTGCTAATATAACTAGTCAATTTAAAGAACCATATATTTGACCATATAACATGCATAGGAATAAATGTGTGAGCAGACATCAGCGTCAGGCATCACACTTCTAAATGATGACACATCATGATAAACACCCTGATGAGATAGATGGTATTTTCACTAATAATAGTAAGCAAAGTCGAATTCCCATGTTTGTTATTAAGTATAATCATTTTCATCATCGCCATGCATCACTTGCACTGGAGAGCAAAAGAAAATGAACAAACTGCAGTCAGGAATAAGGGGATTACATACCTGGTGAGGAACTGCAGGCAACAGAAGATGGAGTGGCTGGGGATGCACAATCTGAAAAGCCTGTAACTTTTGGACTTTTATCTAGTAAATTTGAACCGAGAAAGTTAGAGGGCTCAATATTACTAGCAGACAAGACAGGGTCATCCTTGCTTGCACTTATATCAGGTTCCTCAATTTTCTTCTTCTCATATTTTGCAAGTCCCTCACCCCACTTCAGCCTAGGCTTCTTCCTGGATATTGGATCTTCAGAGGGAGCAGAAGATGTCGCACATGTAGCACCATCCCCAGAATGGGATTCAATAGGAGTTGCATTTTTTGGATGCAATTCAGACTTCGCTTCATTCGAATCTGCCCCTCCACTCCTTGAGCTACTTGTGTGGCTAAAACCTGAGCCTCGTGAAGATAAGCTTCCAGAACGGGACCATTTAATAGGCTTCCAAAAGTTTGGACCAAGAGAATGCTCTCTATCCAATCTCTGTGCGGTACCCAACCCATTGACACCACCAATCTTATCGTGCTGGTCTTTCATATGATGCTGATCCCAAGTATTGACAAAATCAGAATGAGGATGAGAAGGATATGTTAGCATGTCATCAGCTGACCTCTGGTCAATAGTCAGATCAGATGGCCTCCTGGACAAATTAAGAGAGCCGTTGGTGGCCTCCCATGAATGTCCCCTCCAATCTCTCTGGCTAAAGGATCCTCTATTCTCCCTACTGTTTCTACCATATTTTCCATCTCCTCGGGAAACAGATGGGCGACAGTTATCTTCTTCCAGCATCTTGTCACTGGACCGAGATAGTACATATCCATGACCAGATTCTTCCGGAAACAGGTGCCAACTTCCCTGCTTACCATGACCTTCAGAAAATTTTTAAACACAAAAAGGAAAAATAGAAAAAAAAATCAACAAAAGCAAAGTATATATTCTTGCTCGCGAGAAGAAAAGAATGGCAGAAATTCTTTTAAAGGTGGGTAGTGGAGATTCGTCTCTTCACAATAGTATTTTCTTAAAACTATCGACTCAGATCTTCAAGATAATAACGAAAAATCCACAACAAAATATCAAAATCATAAGAAACAATCCATCATTTTAAAAAACAAACTTGAGCAAATTAAAATAAAAAGGAGACGAATTAGCATCAAGGGGAAGCTCCAGCTCCTTATAGACTGATTAAGGATGAATTTGGAACCCAGACATCATCAGCACAAATAAGACAAACAGTATAACAAATCACCTGGCGTTCTGCGGAAATCGGCCGATCCCCACCGACTGAACTCTCGGGAACCATGATGAGAAGAGTCTCTCCATCGCGCCACAGAGCCCAGCGATTCAGACCTCTCGTGCTTCCTCTCCTTCAAGAAATCCTTCCGGTCCCACGGCAGTGGTTCAGGCGGCATGAAAAACAATCCAATAGCAGGGGCAGCCACGGAAAAACCGCAGCACAGCACCACACAAAAACAAAATCAAATAAAACCGCTCCTAAGTGCAATTCATACAATCCCACAGGCCAGATCGTACCAGCGGCAACACATAAACCAATTCAACAGAACAGTAACAAATCTAGGGTTTCAAAGGCGAGCCACCAAAACGTTCGCATCTGATAAAACGTTGATTTGCAAGGCTCCCCGCCCCAGATCGAAGATGAAACCGTACGGGGCAACCAATACACACTGCGCCGCAACAATCTTCGGCTCCCACACAATCAAAAACTTCAAAACCAAAGCAAGAGTCCTTAGGGCTTCACAAAAAAGGCGAATAACTTCAAAGGCAGCCGTTCAGATCGACAAAGAAGCCAATAATTAGCGCTCAAGCCATGGATTCTATGTCCTACGCCTTGTTTATCTTGAAAGCTACAGCCTCCACTTCATTGAATCCTCGCCCCCGGCCTTCTCTGCCGCTCTCTGAAAATTTTCTCGGGGTTTCTATCTCTTTCCTGGCTGGTGGAAAATCTGCGTATGGTCGAGAGAGTGAGAACGTGAGAGACGATAAGGGACAAAAGGGGGGGCCTAGAGGGAAAAGAGAGATGCCAGCAACGGACCTGAACGCTGGTTCCGAGCTATATTTGAGTTCCAGTTTGGAATCCGAAATTTTTTTTTATTTTATTAAATTTTTTTTTTAATCTTTCACTTTCACTTTTTTATTTTTCCTGGTCGATTAACCTTTTTTCCCCTCTTTTACTTTTTTTTTTTTTTTTTTATATATTGGGCAATGAGGAGGAGGGCACAGGTGAGAATGGACCCTGGATGGGCTGATATTTACGGGAGTGGGCCTATGAATTGATTTGGAGGTCTGTCCTGTAGAGTCAGGAAATGAGCCCGTTGGGCCGGCCCTAGCCCTTTAAGGGCCGAGCATTGGAGGGCTACAGGCTGACCCGTTAGGCCTTGCATAGTTTTTGTAATACCCCAATTATTATTGTTGTTGTTGTTGTTAATAATAATAATAATAAAAGTAATAATATAGTATTGGTTAAATTTTATTAGTTTAGATCAATTTGATTAGTTTAGTTAATTTAGATATATTTGATTATATTATGTTTATATTGATTGATTTAATAGAATTTAATAATATTGTTTTATGATTTGTTATTTTTTTTATAAAATAAACAAATACTTATCTTTATCTACAATATAATTTTTCTTTTAAAAAAAACTGTACTATTTATCAAAATAAAATTGTTCAAATTTGTATCCTATATGATCGTAACTGTAAGGATATTTTATGAATATAAGAACACATCTTATGTGCGATATAATTTTTTTAAAATAACTGTACTATTTATCGATATAAAAATATTTAAATTTATGTATATCTTGTAAAATAATAACAAATATTTTTGTTCAACAAAACTATTATATAAATATAAGAATATAATAGGAAGATTCATTCTTCTATTCCGTGAAAAAAAAAAACCTTTGCATGTAATAGTTTACCTATTCCATCTTTGAATAACATATTAAATCACAGAGTAAATGTTGTTGGTTTTTAATTATTTATTAATTGTCAATAGTTAAAAGCTCAACCCACAAAGCCCAGCTAATAACTAAACCTTAAGAGCCTAATTATAAATTAGGTTTAGCTGCCTAACTTTATTCATCGTTCATTAGCTCTCCCTCTGAAAATTCCTTGCGGCAGAGTTTCCTTTATAGGAGCTTAGCAACCACAGAGACCAGGTAATCCTAACCCCCAAGAGAATAAGAATTAATTGTTGATAGCATTAGAATGTTGATTAGAATTGATTGATTGTAATCCTAATCCCTAAGAATTAATTGTTGGTGGCGTTAGAACGTTGATTAGAATTGATTGATTGTAATCCTAATCCCTAAGAATTAATTGTTGGTGGCGTTAGAACGTTTATTAGAATTGATTGATTGTAATCCTAATCCCTAAGAATTAATTGTTGGTGGCGTTAGAACGTTGATTAGAATTGATTGATTGTAATCCTAATCCCTAAGAATTAATTGTTGGTGGCGTTAGAACGTTGATTAGAATTGATTGATTGTAATCCTAATCCCTAAGAATTAATTGTTGGTGGCGTTAGAACGTTGATTAGAATTGATTGATTGTAATCCTAATCCCTAAGAATTAATTGTTGGTGGCGTTAGAACGTTGATTAGAATTGATTGATTGTAATCCTAATCCCTAAGAATTAATTGTTGGTAGCGTTAGAACGTTGATTAATTAGAATTGATTGATTGTAATCCTAATCCCTAAAACAATAGAAATCCATTGGCAATTCGACTTGTTTGTTCTCGTCCTCTTTAAAATCTCATTAAACCTATACAATATGATTCAAAATCCTCCATGACATGATTGAAATTGTCGACATTGACATTTATGCGCAATGAGGTTCATCAATTAATCAATTCTACCTGTGCGTGTTCTCTGTGCGTGTTCTCTGCTTCTTCTTTTAATTGCCAATTTCTTCTTTTAATTGCCAATATCCATTCGTCCAACATTTTTTTTTTCTTTTGGTCAAAATTCGTCCAGCATTATAATAGATATTTCTTTAGGGTTATTGTTTTTGAATTGGTGCGGGGTCCACGCATCCAAGATCTTCTGAACCTATATGTTATATATGATATATATTAATGATTATATAAAATCTTGCGGACTCACACAATGTTAATCAATATATATATAATTATATATAAAGTATGTTAATATTCTATCAACAATAAGTTAGGATATTAGTAGGTTTTATTTCAAAAAAAAAAAATTATCCTAAAATTTATTGATGAATAGATAAATATATAAAATATAATTAAATAAGTATAAAGTATCAATAAATTCAATATAAAATATTTCAGAATCTATACTTATTTAATTGTAAAACATATACTTATCAATATATATATTGAGAAATCCATTTTGTGTGTGATTGAATAACTTAATTGTGGGAAGATAACTTTAGGATAGTACCTCCTAAAGTGATGAACACACATTTAAAGGCTTTATGCCTTCGAAAAGAAAATTATTTGATGTGAACCGATATGTCTGTTCTTCCCAAAGTGGTACCGGCAGGATATCCGGGGTACTAGTAGCAACTTTGGGAAGAGGTGTGCACACTAGGAAGAATATGAATTATGGCCAATTTGATGATGATTTGTGACAGGCAGGTTTCCGGGTCACAGGGTAGACTGGCAGGATATCCGGGTCTACCATGGTTCTCTTCCCACTAGAAAACTCTAAAAACCATGACACCTTTTTAGTTTATACATATACACATATGATGCCTTTATGCTATTTTATTTTGCAATTAATTTATTTTTATTATTTTATTTTATGTTGGAATTGATTTATTTTACAATTATTTAATTTTATTTCGTAATTAATTTATCTTATTTTATAATTATTTTATATTGGAATTAAATTATTTTATTTTATGATTATTTTATTTTATTTTATAATTAATTTATTTTATTTTAATTCATATCAAATTTATTTATCTATCTACTTATTTTTGTTCTATTTTATTTCATTTTACCTTTAATTAATTAGGATTACCAGCGTTTGCTGATGTGTGTATTCTTGGGCTGTGATGATCTTTCGGAGGAGCAGAGTTTCAGTGAACATGTTTCAAAAATTGGGGCTAGCCGTGAGAAGTGAGGATGACGGACAATAAACTCTAGTTATCTACTTTCATTTATTTTCATTAATTTTATTTTTCAAAATAATGTTTAAGTTTAGAATTATTTCCTGTAATAAGAAGTCTTACACTTGTTCCATACAAGTGCGGCGGTGACACCTTCCGGATGTTGATTATTTTGGATTTCTATTATTATTTATGAAAACCATTGAAATATTTATGTTATTTGAACTTTAGAAATCCGGGGTGTTACAGTTTTTTATCTTTTTTAATTGAAGTTGAAGTTGGACTTTGCTCATTATTTTTGTTGACATTTTTATTTTCTTGTGTGTTTCATACATTCATTTGCTTATATTCTTCTTCATTTCAAGTGTTTCTTTCATGTACATTTTAACATAACAATCTATTTTTAAATAAGTTATTTGGAAATTTTAAACTAAACAAAAGAAAACTTCGTCAATTTTTTTTAACAGGTAAGGGCCTTTAAGAATAAAATAAAAGGATTCAGGGACAGGGAGTTCATATACAATGTTGGTTCATTAGAATATCTAATTGAAAATGAAATAGGAAAATAGTAGAGTCAATAGTTAATTATAGATTTTTCCAATCGTACATAATAAAAATTAGGTTTTAAAGAAAAATTGATTCCCTTAGAAATATGTGTCCTAGAGACTAACAAACAAGAAGTGTGCTTGATTGATAATATTTATTTGATAAATTAAAACTTTAATTGTTGTATTTTACTGATCATATTTCTTTTAAAAAAAACACACGAAAAATAGTTAAAATTTGAAATAGTAATTTTCAGGCCCTGCGGGCCAACCCTGTTAGGCCCTGGCCCTTCAAGTAGTAGATCGAGTCGTTAAGTAGTAGATCGAGCCAAACTTCATTTGATTTAAAAAAAAAACGAGCCTATGCTGAAAATGGTTCTAGAATTTCTAATATCAACTTTTGAAGGTCATATCTCTCTAGTATGAACTTTGTTTTGGTTGGTTCAACTCTTGATGGAACGCATTTTGAGTCTACTTTCATATGCCACTGATTTCAGTTTAGTAGGATTTGTAGTTTGTGAGTTACATTTAAAACACTGAAGCTTGGTCTGATGTGTAGCGTGAATTTCAGTTCCAACTTCGTAATTCACATCTCTCTCATATGAACTTCTTTTGACTTGAATTTTTGTTAAGATGATGTATTGGATGTCTAGTTTCATACAAAATTGGTTTCACCTTAATCCGATCTCTGGTTTAGAAGATACTCCCTCTGGTCCTTATTATAAAACACCAACTACTTTTTCTCACAAACCAAGGAATGGAAGTTAACTCATTGATTTGGTCCAAAATTAATAAATGTTTCCAACTGCACCTCTATTTTAATGATGTAGATTTAAATTAGTTTATTAAAAATGAGGGCATAATGGGAAAATAGTAATAAATGAGTTAGTTAGAGTAAGTTGGTGCCTTATAATAAGGACAAAAAATGTTGGTAGTTGATGCCTTATAATAAGGACCAGAGAGAGTATCATCAAATTACCAGACCTCACCTAAGCTGAACATGAAACAGAGGTGAACAGAGTTGTTGAAAATTACTATTGGCTCGAGTTACCACTTACTGGCTCAAGTCAAAAACCCCTCTCCATTTGTCAAACTCTCGAGTTGCCATTTGGCCAGAGTTTTGGCCACTTGGCTCGGGCCAAAAAGTGTCCTGCAAATGCCAAGCTCTCGGGTTGCCTGTTGACTCGAGTTTTGACTTCGTGGCTCAAGTTTTAACATCCTAGTTAGCATTTTTTCCCTCTCATTTGGCTTACTCTCACTCCAATTCATAGACCACGTCAACACTAATGGTCAACAAAGCCTAGTTAACGGTCAACATCTACTTTCTGAAGGAAGTGTGTGACTTTTGCTCCTACAAAGCCTAATTAACGATGAATTCCAATTCCGACTATTGTAATTCATATATCTCTCATATGAACTTCTTTTGACTTGAATTTTTGTCAAAATGAAGCACTAGATGTCTAATTTCATATAAAATTGATTTCACATTAATCTCATCCTTGGTTTGGGAGATATCATCAAATTACCAGACCTCACCCAAATTGAACGTGAAACAGAGGTGAACATAGTTGCTGAAAATCACTATTGGCTCAAGTTACCACTTGCTAGCTTGAGTCAAATACCCCTCTCCATTTGTCAAACTCTCAGGTTGCCATTTGACTTGAGTTTTGGTCACTTGGCTCGGGCCAAAAAGTGTCCTACAAATGGCAAACTCTTGAGCTGCCATTTGGCTTGAGTTTTGGTCACTTGGCTTGAGCCCAAAAGTGTCCTGCATATGCCAAACTCTAAGGTTGCATGTTGGCTCAAGTTTTGACTTCCTGGCTGAAGTTTTGACGTCCTAGTCAGCATTTTTCCTCTCATTTAACTTATTCTCACTCTAACTCACCATCCACGTCAGCATTAACGGTCAACAAAGCCTAGTTAACAATCAACGTCCACTTTCTGAAGGAAATGTGTGACTTTTGTTTCTATAAGGTAACCATATGTATATTTTTCCTCTAGAAAAAAAACATATGGTACCGGGCACTTCTGGGGAGAAAGCCTCTATGTATTTTTGTTCATTCACCCTTTATTTTATATGGCAAAGAAGTTATCCAAAGAAATTCAAATTTTATAATTTTAAAAAATATAAACTTCATACTATAGGAAAATAAAGAACACAACTCCTTTCAAGGAGTTGTTTTTAAGAATCATAAGTTATATTTTAATTAGTCAGAGGGGTGACATTCTACGACATATGAATATTTCTCATTTTTTACTATTTAGCTTGACATGTGCTAGTAATAAAATTGACCCCTCCACAGCCATTTTATTGCTTCAGTGAGGTTCCCTTGATATTTATTATCTAATAAATTATAATTTGTTGGCTTAAAATTAATTAATTATATGTACAGTTCGAAATTTTTACTTGCAAAAAAAATTTGTCCTTCATAATTCTAAATTTTAATCATAAACGGTATAATAAATTTTAAATTATAATCATAAAAGGTATAATAAATTCTAAATTATAATCATAAAAGGTATATTTTATGATAATTTTGGCGTGTGTGTGTTTCAAAATTAATATGTATTACATATAATTTTTTAGCGCTTTATAAGAAAATATATTTTCATATTAGAATTAGGATGCCGAAAATCCTCCAAAAGCATAATCTAGAAAAGGATAAGCTCACTTCTTTTTTTCTTTTTTTTTACTTGCCACATCACTTTCAAGACTTCAAAAAGTCAAAAGAATTTTTAATAAATATCACTTGTAATTAACGCAATACATGGGCGGGCCTAAAACAAAATTTTGCCAAGTTGCGGATCGATTTCTTTTCGTTGTATTTTTATAAGAAATAAAAGGCTAATTAAGATTTCACATGTTTTGGAGGAAAACTATTATTATAAGTGGTGGAACCTGAGAATACTTTTAGCTCGGGCTAAAAAAAAAGATGTTAAACTATTTATTAAATATTATCTCATAATATTAAGAATACAAATAAATAGGGGAAGAGATACTCTCAGAATTCTTCTTCTCATTTTCTTCTCAATATCTCATCTCCACCCTTAGATTAAAAAATGAATGGTTTAGATTTAATATTTATTAAATATAAAATCTGAACCATTCATTTTTTTAAATATAATATGAACTCCAAAAATTATTTTTAAGAAAATATAAAGATCTGATTAAATTTCAGCTAAGCAAATAACCTATTATAATTTATTTCTTAAAAGATAAATTCATTATAAAATCATAAGAAAACTAAAAAATAAGTCTAAACTGATTAAAATTGTTTATTAATCATCTTATACATATATATAGTCGTATATTGTAAAAACTCAAGACTCTCCCCAAATTATAATCTCAAAATTTTCATTAATCAATACAATATTACACCCATTAGAAAGAATAAAATACGTAGAATAAAATACTTAGCTAGAGCCAAATTATTGGGCAAATTAAAATATTATAGAATACATATATATAAATACATAAGATAAAAAAAGGTCAGCTGGGGCCTTGGCCCTAGCTGGCCATAATGTGGTTTCGCCATTGATTATTATCCTTTTTTTTATTATCATCTCATCATCTTATCTCCCGTTTTAGATCATGAAATATATGACTTAGATTTAATATTTTGAAATTTCAAACTTATTTATTTTTAATGAATTGTGTATAAACCATATTTTAAGAGTTTGATTTTATTTACTTATGTTTATAGAAATAACTTTATAAAAAGATTGAATCTACCCATATACTATTTTGATATAACGGTGGATATGAGATTATCGGAAGAAAATGGGAAAGATGACAGTGAGATAAACTTAACCCACAAATTTTCTATTTGCCTCCACTTTTTCAATGGCCACCCAAAATTGTTCACTTTGTGACTTATGACCTCTTACGTTTTTAAAGATATCAATTGTTATAAAACTGATAAAAATAATAAGAAGAAGAGCAGAGGTTCTAGAGAGATAAAGTAGAGAGAGAGATTCTCATTTCATTCAATCAATGAACAGTTACAGAAAACCTCTATTTATAGAAGAAAAATGGGACTTTAGTGTAATTTCTACCTCTGGGTCATTTGGTGTAGTTTTCCCCAAAAACCTAAACTATTCACTCACGGATTTCCTTCCCGTGAGTGATTGTATAATTGTGTGCGGGTCCCACCAAATAGTAAACTACTATGCGTGGTACTATGCAAATAGTAAATCACTATGCGTGGGTCCCATATCATCTTTTAATATTTGGAAACCGGGAGTCAATGGACATCCACATAATAAGTATATTCATAACACTCCCCCTTGGATGTCCATTTATGAATGTGCCTCGTTAAAAACTTTAACTAGGAAAAACCCATTGGGATAAAAACCTAGCCAAAGAAAAGAGTACATCATCCATTGATACACTTTCTAGTGCTGCCTCATTAAAAACCTTTCTAGGAAAAACCCAGTGGGATAAAACCCAGATAAGGGAAAAAGAGTACAGCGTGTATCGTCTCCCCCTCTTGATTACATCAGTGTTGCTCCCGCTGATGACTACATTGCTTCAATGTCTTTCTGAGCATATTATACTTTCTGTCATCAAATATTCTGTTAGAAACACCCAATCTGATTGTTCATTAAATACCTGCAAGATCTAAATCTGTCAAGTAAAGTCATAATAATCTTTTCATAAATATATATGTGCATATAAAAATTCAATAAATGTTTATTCAGATAATGATGCTATATGCACTATCATCTTGAGTCCTTTTAGGACATATGTGTTTCTGGCGCCTTATGTGCTTCTAGCACATACAAATATATTGTGGCTCATGATCCTCATTATCATTCATTGCAGCATATGCTATCATAGATATTATTAACGTCGACTTCATTTTCAATCCCATCGGATTTCATTCATAATTTATTGAGATCTCATAATGTAAATATCTGGGTCTCTTCTTGGACCACAATACACTTTACTTGTAATATCTCTTCTGGAGATAACATCTCTTCAGGAGATGGCTCTTCTAGAGCTTTTCTTAATTATCCTCAACATGATCATCTATATTCTTATAGCTCCTTTTCTCTTTTGAGGATTTTTATCTTTATAACCGATGGACCAGCAACGCTTCAGGCGTGCTTTATAACAATTCATATAGGAGCATTTACAGTTGGGATATGTGACTTTGTCACTTTCTTTAGGTCAGTAAATGCTTCTAGCATTCGATTAACTAAACTCTGAAATTGAATTATCATTTTGAACTTTTAGTGCACAATTCCTTGTACGATAATCAATATGAGCCAATGATAATACATTCTAGTAAATCTTTACCCAATCTGCTTATTTTTCTCCCCCTCATCAAATCATCAATTTTCTTTGTATATCCATCTTTGTATATCCATCTATGTGCATTGAAGTAGATTAATAATCATTGCACATTTAAAACATTTTAAGATGGAATTATTCTGGCTCCTGACCAAAAGCCAAATTTTACGGGGAGAATTTTGTTGGATTATAAGCTGCAAATATACACGTATGAACAATGTTCTCATAATCATTGATCTATCAATTCATAGATACTTTAATACATGATTTATGGATCATTCAATCTGGAAATTGCGCGCATAATATATTGCAAACATCTGGTTGCAATCATCACTGCAAACTTTGCAGATCAATAATTTCATATGTACTCTTTCAATTTAATATATTTCCAGAGATCCATTTCCAATAATATTTTCATAATCATATTTATTTGAGAACAAGCAGCACATAATATGACTCGGATGATCAAACAAGTCATGCCAACATTCCATATAATTTATCATCAAATCCAATATCAATCTTGGGGGAATCAACACACAAACATTCACAGAAAATTAACACAAAAACACTCACACTTGATATATATCAATCTCCCCCTCAAGTATGAGTCTGTAGAAATTAATTTATGTAATTTCATACAATATTCCATATATGATATCTATTTCTACAGATATCATTAAAATTCCACAAATGCATTATCAATGCATTATTCTGTTACTTCTGGTAACAAAATTTCAATTTTCCAGAAACAACAATCAAATAAATACAAAATCATTGAAATTATCAAAATACTGTGGAATCATAGATGCATTACTGTGGAATCACAGGCGCAACATGTATCACTGTGGAATTGTCGTATGCATATATAGTCAAAAAGTGTCTAAGCTCGTGCTTGACAGGGTGCAGATCTGTAAAGATTCAACAGGACTGCGCATATCTGCAGAGATTCAATAGGATTTAATTCGGCTATAAATAGAAGAAAGCAAATGAACATGCCTCACAAACATTCAAGCATCTGATAACATTCACTACCATATACTAACTTATCATTTTTCTTCTAATCGCGTATATTATTGCAATGGCAGGTCCAAGTAATTTTATCCCAGTTTCTGATACATCTGACACAGCATTACTTGATGCTTTGTTGTATGATGATCAGACAAACCTGTCATTTACCTCTTTATTATCTCCTAATCCTTTTGAGATGTTTATTCCTCCTTCTACTATTCCTCCTTCTGCTTCAAATATACCTACTTCTCCCCCAAGAACAAATGTTCTTCCTCAATTTAGAAGGAATGAAGGTACAACTGAAGCAGGTTCATCAAGGAGGCCTGTTAAAAGGTGTAGAACTATGGCTGAACTAATGGAGTCTACCAGTCAAATTCAACCAATAGTCACAACAATCAATGAGCCAGCATTCATAAGCCAGCAAACAACCACCAGCCAGCCATCAACCACGATCCAGCTAGCAACAATCAGCCAACCGACAACCATTAGCCAGCCAATAACAATTAGCCAACCAACAACCACTAGCCAGCCATCAACTACAAGTCAATTAGCAACAACTAGCTTATTGGAATGTAGTTGTTGTCATGTTTTACGAGAGATCATACATACCAACGAACTCCAGTACCATAAACTTGAAGTTCACGGAAGAAGAACAGGTATGATTACCCATGCTGTTTTATTTGAAAAAGTACAGGATAAATCTTATAATACTGACAGGCTTCCAATGTTTGATTTCACAAAGAAAAATTTTGAAGAAATCAAACAATTTCTGACACAGTATTGTATAGATTTACAAGCATCAGGATATATCTTGATGCGTGATCCTGTATTAGCCTATCATGAGGTTCTCTGTGTTGGTTCGGAATGGGCTATAAATCCAAATGACCTCCATGGAAGTTCATTTCAAACCAATATTGAACACTCATTAGGCAAAGGAAAACAACCTGCAGTAAGTATACCCTATGATACTTCATCCCTTAACCAGGGTGAATTATATAGGTTATCTATGGAGCAACGAGAAAGAATAAAGAAAACAACGCTCCATGATTTAAGAAATTATTTTCACTTAACCCTTGATGAAGCGAGTAAACAATTAAATATGTCTACTCACACCATACAAAAAATCTATCAAAAAGGAGGGTTAACTGAGTGGCCACACAAGAAGCTCAAGAAACTTATGACGCAAATCTCGATATTACGAAGAGCTTTGCCTCATCTGGATCCCATCTCAAGAGAAGCAAAAGAAGAAGACATTAAATATCTTCAGAATGAGATGATTAAAGTTTGTAATGATGTTGAGCCACTCGCAATTAAACTTTGTTGAAATAATATTTCCTTTTGCTTTATTATTTTGTTTATGAATATTCTTTTCTCGTATTTATAAAAATTGTTATAATCAAATAAATCACATAACAACCATAATAATATATTTTCTTTATTCACTTCTGGGAATGAAGTTGGATAAAAATTCATGATCCATAACTCACTGATTTGTTTGATCATGGCAAGAAATTAATCCACAATATTGCTACTACAATAGCAAATTGAACAAATTGATATATATATATAGCAATAAATAAATAAAATAAAATAAATGACTGGAAATAAACATGCTAGATAAATAAAAAGAAGATGAGATAGGAATGGTAGTAAACTCACAGCGAGACCTATCTCATCCAAAGATAAGAAAGAAGATGCATATGCAAATGTAAATATATATATATAATATATAGAAAACGGTAAAATAAAAAGGGAAGGGGATTTAAAGCAGTAAATAAATAATAAATAAATGGAGTCCACTATACAAGTGTTACCACCATGAAAAATAAAGCAGTAAATAATAAATGGTGCCCACTATACTAGTGTTGCTACCATGAAAGATAAATAAAGCAGTAAAGAATTAAAATAAATGGGGCCCACAAAATGTCACCACCATAAAAGATAAATAAACTTTAAATAAAATAAATAAATAGAGCCCACTAATAGATACTAGTGTGCCTCCATGAAGAATAAATAAATGTAAAATAAAATAAATAAATGGAGCCCACTAATAAATAATGTTGCCGCCATAAAAGATAAATAAATGTTAAAATAAATAAATAGAACCCACTAGTAAATATACTAATGTGCTATCATAAAAGATAAATAAATGTTAGTAACAATAAAATAAATGTTAGTGACATAAAACTAAATATTAGTAAAGTCAGTATGGAGCTTAGTATAGCCACCATGAGATAAATAAATAAAGCAGTAAGTAAAGAATTACAAATGGAGCTTAATGACGCCACCATGAAATAAATGAATAGGAAGTGGGAAGAATATATAAACATAAATAAATTACTGTAAATAATAAAATATAAATTTACCGTGAATAGTAAAATTACTATTCACTATAAATAGTGAATAAAGTAAAATTACAGAAAGATTAATCTAGACTTCCATGTAGGAGTCAAATGAATAAAATGTAAAAATTACTGAAAAAGGGGTAAATTTACTGTGAATAGTAAATTACTATTTACCGTAGTAAAATAGTAAATAATCTCAAATCTTAACCATGGAACCCGATGTTAAAATAATCGGTAAGAATAGATATTTAATTCCATATAATGGTTAAGATCATCCCAGATAAATAAAATGGAAATATGAAATAGATGGTGAGAAAATCTTACCTTGGTAGAGTCTTGGTGCTGATAACGTGTTATAAAACTGATAAAAATAATAAGAAGAAGAGCAGAGGTTCTAGAGAGATAAAGTAGAGAGAGAGATTCTCATTTCATTCAATCAATGAACAGTTACAGAAAACCTCTATTTATAGAAGAAAAATGGGACTTTAGTGTAATTTCTACCTCTGGGTCATTTGGTGTAGTTTTCCCCAAAAACCTAAACTATTCACTCACGGATTTCCTTCCCGTGAGTGATTGTATAATTGTGTGCGGGTCCCACCAAATAGTAAACTACTATGCGTGGTACTATGCAAATAGTAAATCACTATGCGTGGGTCCCATATCATCTTTTAATATTTGGAAACCGGGAGTCAATGGACATCCACATAATAAGTATATTCATAACATCAATATTATTATAAGGCATTATTCATTCTCTTCCCCAGCCATATGCCCAAGTATCTGTATCGGCGCATGACTTCAAACCCAAGTCTAAATACAATATATAACATCACAAAGTCTTGCTCACAAAATTATTCACTCTAGCACCTCATTACCTCTCATGGTTTAGAATGCATTAAGGTGAAGATTAAAGAAGGTATATATGTTTCATTTAATTTTTTAGATGATGTAACTAGGGGTGTTCATGATGCCCATGGCTCTGAACACCCGCCCAAGCCCGCAGAAAAATCGCTCTGCCTAGCCCAAGAAAAATTGGGCATAATTGAGCTGGGCATTAAACATGGTATGCCGCCTTGCCCATTTGGCCCTCCCCAATAGTAAATATAGTATTATTTTTTATTTTCACTTATAAGTATTTGACTATTTGTTAAGACATATGGTTATCTTTTTAATTTCAAGGCTCAAGTTGTAGAATTTTTTTCTTGAAATATTTCAAAGTATAAAATTATAGTTTTCATTTGAAGTTTGCAATATTGTTTATTATGTGTGATTGAAGTTTTTTTTTTCACATAGAGTGTACCAGAGTATTACCATTTGGGCAAGGAAGGCTCTTTCTGCTCAAATTGTTAGGGCTTCTATCGGGTAAGGCCGGGCACTGGGCTCCATTTTCCTGCCTAATGATCTTTCAGGCAAGGGTTTCACCTTGCCCAACCCTACCCATGAACACCCCTAAATGTAACTGTGTTTAAAGTTTGTATTAGTATTTTTTTTTTAATTTTAAACAAACCAAAAGGTTGACTTTCAATAAATGGTTAAATTTGGGATAACAAAACTTTTGGGTCTAAGCCCATATAAGCTAGGGTCATCCATTTATCACATTTAGAGCCTGTTTGGATCCTCTTATTTTTAAATTAAAAGCTACTTTTAAACTAAAGCTAAAAAAAGAAAATAGCTTTTTAAAAAGTTAAAAACTATTTAATAATCATATAAATTTTTTAACTTAAAAGTTACTTAAAATCTCACATTAAAAATAAAATGTATGTACTTTTCTAATTTGAGCAATGACTGAGGCGAACGACGGTGAAATTTGTAGGTCTAGGTTGAACATGATCAACAGTGACGAGACTCTTAGGTCAATGATAGTATTACCAGAGCAACAACGACGAGTGACGGTTGAAGACGGTCTATGATGACAGAACTCCTAGATCGTTATACCTCCCGCTGGCCAAATCTTCGATTCGCTTCCCTCGGTGGGCGAATATGTGATCTTGACCCACAAAGTGTCAATCTTAATTGGTTCATCAAAGAAGTCGTCGATCTCGTCGGCGCGCGAATCCAATATCATGGTCTATAACTAGTTCGTCGGAGAAGTCGTCGGTCTCATTGGCGGACAAATCCAAGATCATGGGCTACTGGATCTAAGAACAAGCCAAGTGTGATGCTCGCAAACGTAGGAAGAAAATCAAGCAGGAACCAAGAATGACGATTTCAAGAACGAGTTTGGTTGATTCAAGCATGGTTCTGGGATGCGCTAACAAGAACCAAGAATGAGTTTTTGTAAATTATTTTCTACATATTTCGACAAAAGCTAATAAGAACTTTAAAAAAAAACTCCTCTAAGGGAGCTTTTGGCTTATATCTTTTTTGTAAAAAAAAAGCTCTTTTATTATAAAAGCTTTTGTAAAAATTTGTTTATGAGAAGATAAACTAAAAATAAGAGGATTTAAACAGACACTTACTTGCGAGAAAAAAAATAGTCTATTTAAATGCAAAGAAATATGCACTTCAAAATTTTTAAAAAATTATCTATATATCTAATTAAATTTTTTTACTAAATATGACACACTAAATAATATGATGGAAATAATTTGGTGAGAAAATTATTAATAATTATGTTGTTTGAACTCATTTTATTAATTTAGATCAAAAGAACCCTAATTACAAAAGTATTCTGAATTTGATAAATAAAGAATTTTTACATCTTTCCAATAGACTATATATTTATTTTTTTTAAGAAAATTAAATTATCCTTCTTGAGTTTTTAGATTGGTTTTTATAGTCATTATTATATAAGGGCTATGGCGATACAAAAAAGGTATCAAATTTTTTCTCCAGCTAAAGTGACTGGGTGGCCCACTTCAATTGTCATAATCCAAGGAAGGTATTGTTCTTCCCTTCAAGTTGGGAACCCCACAGATTTATGCCTAACTCAGGATTCACGCTTTGATTTTTTTCCCCAACTTTCATGTTTGGATTAGTGATGAGAACGGTAACTTATTTTCTATATGACTTTTATAGAAACTCAATAGAATAAAAGTAAGGTTGTTAATATAAGTTGTGTTTAGATTAACGGTGTTAGAAGTGGACCCACAACAAAAAGTTGGGATTTTTTTTTAAAAGCTATCATATGAAGCTTTTTCCTTAACTGACTTTTAAAAACTTTCTTCTGGTACTTTTCCGGACTTAATGATATCTAATATTGTCTCCAAACAAGCCCAATGTTTTCTAAATTAAGAAGGTGAGAGTTTTTTCAAGAAAATAATAATAAAGTCTTGACAACTAGGGAACTAGTTTTGGTGCCTATCTAAAAGATAGGCATCAAGAGCCTATCCAATCTGGACCATCCAGATTTGATATTTTTTAAAATGTGTTTTAAAAATAAAAACAATATTTTTTTAAAAAATAATAGTTAAGAGATTATTTTTATTTTAGATTCTTTATCCATTAAAATAATTTTTATAAAAAAATAAAAATAAAAGCAAATCTGGACGGCTCAGATTAGATAGGTTCTTGATGTCTATCCTTTGGATAGACACAAAAACTGATTCTTGACAACTAAGGTGTAAATCTTGACAAGACTTGGGGTCTAAGGCACCATATTAAACTGTACCCATGACAAGGAAAGAGTCAGAAGCTCCACTTGTTTATTATTAAGGGGTGAGTGCTCAATTAATTAAATAATTTAAATCTTAGAATTGTTAGCTTGGAAACTACTTTCTAATTTTTTTAATAATGAGAGGGCGTTTAATGACAATTTTTGTGAGATATGATAGATATTGTTTCCCTTAGTATGATGAAAAATCAAATGTTTGTTGCCCATTTTGACTATTTTTTAAAAGTTTTAATACCTAAAAACTTTGTCAACTAACCTACCTTTTTTCTTGATTTCTTAAATTGGTGTTTTTTAAAAAAATTTACAAACACCAAAAAATTTAAGAAAATCTTAATTTTGTTTCAAATGCTGGAAAAACATGTGAGCAATCACTTCCAAGCTAGTTCAAATAAACTAAGAGAGTTAAATCAAATGCTTGTTGTCTTATGATCTTGGAGATACAAGTATGGGTGAGCATGGGTAGGGCTGGGTAAGACGAAACTCATATCCGATGCCTTGGTCGAAGAATCATTGAGCAGTAAAAGATAACCCGGGGCCCTGCCCTGCCCAATAGAAACCTTAACATTTTCGGGCTGAAAAATAATGGGCAGGGCGGGGCGGACTTCTCATACCCAAATGATGATATCCTACTACACCCTGTATGGAAAAAAACAATTTCAATAATACATAATAAACAATATTGCAACCTTCAAATGTAATTCACAATTATATACTTTAGAATATTTCAAAATAAATCTACAACTTGAGTTTTAAAATTAAAAAAACTACCATATATCTTAATAAATAATCAAATACACATACCTAAAGAATTAAATAACATCCATAGTCCATTAAATACAGGGCATCTTTAGCAATATAATAGATTGATGGTCAAATACTCAATGATATATTAGAGTATTAGTGAATATATAATATAATATAAGTCTATTAACTATTATATAAAAAATATTTATATCAAATATATATTTATATTTACTGGGCAGGGCAGCATATCTGCTTGATGCCCGACCATGCCCGCAAAAATACCCATCCTGATTATAGCCATTTTTTGGGCTTCTTTTTCTTGGATTGGGTAGGGCCATTTTTTATTGAGTTAAGATGGACACACTGGACTCCTGGATTTCATGCATATCTCTAGATGCAAGGGATGCTGATATTCAACAAGGACTTGCAATTGTTCCATGTTCTAAGAGAGCAATACAGAGTGATTAACGTCTCAAACAAAAAAAGGTTTAGCATGCTCTTTGCTTTTAGACATGTGTCATTACTAAGCGTGTTTAGTACAGCTTATGGGAGACTCAATTAAGTTTATTTACTATTTGAATTATACTTATGATTTTTTCATATTTGGATAAAAAAATTGTAATCGAGCTTATAAGTGCTTAAGTGTCTATAAGCTGAAGCAAATATAAACTAGTTTTTCTAGCTTAATTTGGCTTATCCTAGCTTATATAAAACACTATGCAAACTTATAATTTAGATAAAATACTGTAAAAATTTTGTAATTAAACATTTTTCATATTTTTGGTAATTTTCTTGTATAATTATCTCAAAAGTCACTTATCTATAAGACATTCCAAACAAGTTTCACAATATGACTTATACCCAAAAGTTACTTATACAATCATCAATCCAAACATAAATCACATTTCATAATCTGACTTTTACCCAATCAAACTTTTCTATAAGTCATTTTGCCCACCGGCATCCCAAACAAGCCCACTAACTAAGTACTCTTATTGAAAATGATTATATGGGATTTAATCCTTATAAATTAACTCATTTAAATTTTAGGGCATTTGCCATTCGTTTGAAAGGAAAAAAAAAAATCAAATTTTTACTAAATATTATATCTCACTTTACATTTTTTAACATTTACTATATTATTAAGGAGATTTTTCACAATGGAGTTATTTCGGATATAAATGATTAAAATGTGTATTTTTTTAAAAAATCAACGTAGATTTCTTATAAATAACTAATTTAACTAATTTTTCTAATCTATAAATTAGTTATCTAATTTTCTTTAGAAAAATTCACATGGTAAAAATTGATTGGAGAATTAGACCTAATGGACATAAATTTTGTCATAGTTATAAATTTTATGTAAGTTATAATTATCATATATATCTAGTCCAATGTCACTCCGGCAAGGGAATTCCATGAACTTCTCGTTGTCCCCTCACTGAATGGTCTTAATCTAGTGCTGTTTTAATTTTTAATTTATAGTATGAATATATTTTAGTTGAAAAAAAATGAAAATAATTTTTATCTATTATGATTTTTTCTATCAAACTTGTATGTTTTTACAAGTACTTTGAAACAAGTAGTCGAAGCAATGTATTTTCAATGTTTACTGTTTGAGCACGGATAAAAAACGGCGCACACTTTAAAAATTCCATATAAATAGGTACTCATTGGTCCTTATTATAAGGTATCAACTAACAATTCTCACATACCAATAAAAACAGTTAAAGTCAATAAAGTTGTCATAGAATTTAAGTAATTTTCAATATTACCCCTATTAATTACACTAAATTCTAAGATTCTATTAATTATTACTCTCACCCACTACCTTTATTAACTAGGGGCATATATGAAAAAAAGATAATTAATGCTCATTGGGAACAAGCAAGTGCCTTATAAAAAGGACCAAATAAACTTGCTAGTTAGTGCCTTATAATAAGGACTAGAGGGAGTATAAAACACCAACTAACAAATCACATAAACTAATAAAAACAGTTAAAGTCAATAAAGTTATCCTATAATTTAAGTAATTTTCAATATTACCCCTACTATTTACACTAAACTCTAATATTATATTATTATTGCTCTCACCTACTACCCCTATTAATTATAGGCATATATGGAAAAAAATAATAAATGCTCATTGGAAACAAGCAAGTGTTTTATAAAAAGAACTAAATACATTTTGGTAATTGGTACCTTATAATAAGGATGAGAGAGAGAGAGTATTAGATACATAAAAATGATTACTTGTATTTAATTTGCACTGAAATTATAATAATGAATAGTGATAAATAACACAGTAGTAATAGTAATAATAATAATGTAACTTGATTTTTATGCGGTAATTATTTATCGGGAGAGGACGGTCTCTGGTTGTTCACGGCCTGCCAGTAGACGGACGGAGTCAAAAGTCACCAAACAGCAAAGAGAGGTGACGTTATTAAAGACACATGGGGACGCGTGTGAAGGGAACGACCCTCCTCCCTTGGCGCCTTCTGGCGGCGGAGAAAGCGCTGGTTTCCCTCAATCAATCACGCGCTCGCGTTGAGCGCGTGAGCTTGATCTTAGGGCTTACGTGGCGAGTTTTCCCGGCATATTCCATTAGCGCGGGAGTCCACTGATTTTTTTGTTTTGCTTGAAGCTCAACCTCTTGACGATTATTAAATAGCGGCCTTGTTATACCAGTAATTAATTCTAATAAATTAATAAAGTTGGTTAAAAATATTAAAGTTATTATAAAATTTAAGTGATTTTTAATATTACTCCTCTAACTACTGTAAACTTAAATCTAGTACTTTTTCACACTACCTTTATTAAATCTGGACAAACATAAAAAAATAAATTAATTATACTTTGAAAATTTGTAAATGCCTTATAAAAACAATCAATAATACTTGTTAGTCAGTGTTTTATAATAAAAATAAGAGAGAATACTACATATTGACTGAGTATTTAGAAACCATCATGTTTCTTGGGGTCCTTTTCTCTAAATTTAGGAAAAACTCTTTTAAATCTTACCTTATAAGTATTAAGAAATTATTTTTTAAAAGCTAATTATATCAAACCTTTATAATTTTAATCATTTAAAATATTAAGCTTAAAATAAAATTGAATCTTTATAATTTTATTTTGTAAACATAGGAATTAATATTTTAAATAGTTAAAATTATTGGAATTGAAATATTTTAATTCAAAGCTGAGGAAATGAGTGCAAGCAAAACAAAAGTATATATAAACTAAGTTGTACTATCTGGTTTAAACATTAGTTATTGAGTTCTGACGGAGCAAATATTATATATCAAACATATAATTTTTCTTTAAAATGTGGCTTGTGTATGTGTTTTTTTTTTTAATTAATCCAAAAGATTGTTGGGTTGTATAGGAACACGACCAATGGAATTTTACTTGATTTTAATATTTATTGTTCTTATTTTTTTAATAATATCATTGTTAATTCTTATTTTTAACCGAACCTTGATTTTAATCTATATAATTATAAATAGCGGTTCTTTTGTCCATAAAGTATATTCCATTTGAAATATTAACCCTTATCTATAATTTCATAACGACATGCTTTAAACTGGCCTAAAACCATTAGCTTCGTACTTTCAGAGTTCATGAAGGCAAAAAGAAACACTGTAATAAATACACTTTATTAGCCACAAAGATATCGAAGACTAGCTCCATGTGCCGCCATCACTCTAGTGTCCAGTGTCCTTGACCTTCGAAGATTTGGATCAACAAGTTGACTAGAAACTAGAAAATGCAATGGCGTTGAAATCTTACTGCTACGATCATCAGGGTTGTGTATTAAATTTAAATCCGAACACTTTAATGCACGGCTTGGTCACTGTTTGTCTCTCTGCCTCCATATTTTCTCTGTCACTAACATGACTGGTCCCTATCTTATCATTTTGGTAAATGGCCTACCATTTGATATGAATCTCTGGAACTATATTTAATTCAGATCCATTCAGGGAAATCTGTGATTGTTTTGGCATTAAAGTTTCTTGGGAGCATTTCCCGCGAATTCCCATGTGAATTACTCTACCTTTCCCCTTCTCTTCTATCTCTACCATCTGGTTTTTCTTCAAGCAGCTGGAAGGCTAGAAAACCCAGAAATATTTTATTACTCTTTCTGGGTCTTCGCTCTTAGATTCATGGGTTGTTTTCAATTATTTATTGTTTTACTTTTATCAATTTCTGTTGAAATTTGTTTAGCCACCTCCCCGATCGAAGATCAAGAGAGAGATAAGATAATTCATTTACCGGGGCAACCCAAAAATGTAGCATTTGCTCAGTACTCTGGTTATGTAACTGTGAATGAGCAAGCTGGGAGGGCATTATTTTATTGGTTGATCGAGTCGCCTGAAAGTTGTGGACCCAAGTCCAGGCCACTTGTTTTATGGCTCAATGGTGGTCCTGGATGCTCCTCTATTGCTTACGGTGCAGCTGAAGAGATTGGCCCTTTTCGAATTAATTCTGATGGGAAGTCACTTTACATGAATCCATATGCTTGGAACAATTGTATGTGTGAACTTTTTTTGAAATCCTTGATATGTGTTGAGTTTCCGTCTGCAATAAATAATAGATACTTGTATATTTTGGCATTCAGTGGCAAATATACTTTTCCTGGAGTCTCCTGCTGGTGTTGGTTTTTCATATTCCAACGAAACATCAGATTTGAACACGGCAGGTGACCAGAGAACAGGTAATATTTCGTGCTTGTTTTGCCTGTTTTGTTCAGTATCAGATAATATCAGGCATGTTTTTTGGGATTGTAATCAGGGTCTTTTTTGACTTCGCAGCTGAAGATTCCTATACATTCCTTGTTAATTGGTTTGAGAGATTTCCTCAGTATAAATATAGAGATTTTTACATTGCTGGAGAAAGTTATGCAGGTCCTTCTTTGATCTATATATCAGTTTTTTTTTCTCCAAATGATTTTGTTTGTTGAGTAATAGAGTTAATAATTGAATGCTTGGTTTTTACAATTTCTGTGTAGGTCACTATGTTCCTCAGCTGGCTCAACTTGTTTACCATAAAAATAAGGGTGTCCAGAAACCAATTATAAATCTAAAGGGATTTATGGTAAGATTGTAAGATAGGTGAAAACAATGGTGATTTTCTAAGCTATTGTGCTTATGGATAGGCCACTATTTTGTTTGATAATTATCCAATGAGTGTCAATGTTCACATATTTTAAGGTTGGAAACGCTGTTACTGATGATTACAACGATTATGTTGGCACATTTGAGTACTGGTGGACCCATGGTTTGATTTCGGATTCCACATATAAGATGCTGCAAATAGCCTGTGACTTTGGGTCATCCCAACATCCATCAATTCAATGCATGGAGGCTCTAAGAGTTGCAAATTTAGAGCAGGGAAACATTGACCCATATAGCATTTATACACGGCCATGCAAGAATACTGCATCACTCAGGCACAGCTTGGGTGGTCGCTATGTAAGCTCCTTTATCCGAAAAATTGGGGGAAAAGTCCTCCATTGAATTGTTGTTTTTAGTGACCTAAATCAGAATGCTGGTACTTTGTGCGTACAAAATTTTCAGAGTACATTTTATGAACTCATTCAGTATACTTGAAAACACAGAATATGTCCACATGCAAACCCTTACATGCTGTTGAACTTGTAAATGGCAATGATGGGTATTACAATAGAAATGCAAGCAGGAAGTTAGCTTCTTGCATCTAATTTTGGAATTAAGAAGTTTTTATAAATAAACTCTATGGTTGGAACTTCCTCCAGAGTATTTTGTGGTAATCAGAAGGTATCTCACTTTCTGTCACTGGTGGAAGCTCTTGGAACTAAAACTAGTGGGAAATGTTATGGAAATTTGAGATATCTATTAGAATCTTCAGTTTGCTGGATTTTTAAAGGTGAAGATATTCTATGGAGGACTCCACACCTAAGAGACCCTACAGAAAACATGCTAGGTGGAAGCTCATATATTTTATTTCCTAAATTTTGCAACGTATAGGCTTCTAATTCTAAATCCATGCAAGCATTCTTTAACTCTTTCGAATTGCAAGGACATGTAGACTTGAGTTTACCATTAATCTCTCTGTTTAGCTATAAAACTTTATTTGTGCTTCTCAAGATAATATATGGTAATTCCAGAGCATGCGTTCACTTGACTTAGATAAGATTAGCCCTAACGAAAGGAAATAAAGGAAAACAAAGAAATGTATCTTTTGCAGGAAGTAAGTTCTGAAATCTTCCGCTCAGTCATGTAATTTTAGTGTGACTGTTTTGATCTATCCTTTAACATTCAAAATACTAATTTCTTCTTTAAGAGTCATTGTTTTTAAATGTTCTAAAGATATAACTTTTCTTTATGCTCACCGTTGACTTCTGAATCCAGCCATGGATGTCTCGAGCTTATGACCCTTGTACTGAGAGGTATTCAACCTTGTACTTCAATCATCCTGAGGTTCAGAAGGCACTCCATGCCAATGTAACTAATATCCCATATTCATGGCAAACATGCAGGTAATACTAATACAAACGAATGTAAGATTTTAGATATCCTTAAGAGATCAATTCTATTAGAATTTTGACTTCAGAATTTTCTCTACAGTGACACTGTTGCAAACTACTGGACCGATTCTCCATTATCTATGCTTCTAATATATCAAGAACTCATTGGTGCTGGTCTCAAGATATGGGTTTACAGGTGGTGAACTTACCGCTTTTTGTCAATTTTGTAGCTCTAGTGATACTGCTAATAATGGGTTTTCCATTTGCCTAACGTTAGTAGGAAACTATTCTAGTTTATAGACAATAAAATAATTAAAATATCTTGCAGGGCTTGTCTAAGCTTAATGTTCTATAGGACTTTAGCCTATGTTCCATTGAACTTTCCCATGTTTTAACAATTTTGTAACTCTAGTGCTACTGCTAATAATGGGGTTTGCAATTGACTAACTATAGCAGGAAATCATTCTAGTTTATAGGGGGAAAATTGTTAAAATATCTCACAGAGCTTGTCTAAGCTTACTGTTCAAGGGGACTTTAGCTTGTGTTCTCTTGAACTCTCTCCAAAGATGGGGAAAAAATGGGGTAATGGAAATAATCCCTTAATGTTCTATGAACCATATGCCTGGTTTCTTTGTACACCTATGGGTTAAAGGCACGCCAAATCAATGTGTACAGCTGGTTATAAGGTCGCATCTTCCTAAAGCCCTAAGCCTATAAAGTCCTTACAGAAGTTTATAAATGCATTAACAGTATCTGCAAGTCTGCAGGCTAAAATGTGGAATTTGTCCAACACAGTCCCTCGTTTCAACATCATTATTTCTCTTGGCTTAAACCTAGTGAGGTTCAGGTAGACCTTGGTTGATCCTTCTTCTTCACACAAAGCTCTCTCAAGAGACTTACATGTCTGGCTGTTTCAATACATATAAGATCATTCTGAATTTTTTTTAGGCTTCCATCCTTCAATACCATAGTCTTGGATGTTTGCACTTTTATGTGAAAAATGCAGATTATCAGTGTTGTTACCAACCTATATCTGCTGTTTAAAACTGAAAAATAGCATTTTCATAATTTTGGTTGGATTTATAACTAAATTGATTCCTTTTGGCAGTGGAGATACGGACTCCGTGGTTCCAATAACTGCAACTCGATATTCCATTGATGCATTGAAATTTCCCTCCGTCACCAATTGGTACCCCTGGTATGATGATGGCAAGGTCAGTCCTTGTTTCTTAGAGTAGTAATTATGTCAATTTGAATCTTCTGGAGTTACAAAAAAATGATTGTACATAATATATTGACAGAGAAAAATAACAGAAATGAGTATAAAGAAAGTGAGGCCTATACATAGCCATACTCTTATATATCACTCTCTTCCAGAATGCTTTATGGCATATTTGTAAAAAAGTCTAATTTGTAATCTAATCCTTTTCTTTTTATATTCTGATTTTGTATTTTTGGCTGGCAAAAAAAAAAAAAAGAAAACAATTAAAATAAATCTATATCTGATACAGTTGGGGATAAAGTTTCATATAGTATGATTTAGAAATCAGAAGTTTATCTTCAAACTTTAACGTTCTCGTTGATAAATAATGATTTCAAGTACTAACATGTATAAATAAAATCATGTGTTAAAGATAGAAAGTATGAATCATTTACAAAATGGACCTTCAATAAAAGTAGTTTTCTCACATTTTATTTAAGATAAAACAGATAACAACCTTACCCTCCTAAATTGCTGAAAATAGGGTGGGAAAAACTTCAAAATTTAACCTTCCGAATTTATAGACAAATTTTCTTAGTTTCTAAAAGCTGGAATCTGATATGGCCTAGTACTTCTATCTGCTGAAAATTTCTTCTTTTTGGTGAAGGTTGGTGGATGGTGCCAAGTTTATGAAGGCCTTACATTGGTTACAGTAAGAGGAGCTGGACATGAAGTTCCGCTGCATCGACCTCGCCAAGCGTTCATTCTTTTCAGGTCATTCTTGGAGAGCAAGCCCATGCCAAGTATTCAACAATAAATCGCTTTCATATTCATCAGGAAAATAAGACTCAAATAACAATTTGGTCACTGCATTATGAAACTTGTTTCACTTTAGTTTTTGAAAAATTGTGAGTATGCAAGTAAATGCCCTGAAAATAACAAGCTTGTTTTATGCTACTCATTTTGGCATTCTTGATCTACTTGACAAAAAAGGACTAATTATCCAATGAGTGTTATTTTCAGGCATTGACTTCTCTGTGTATTCACTAATTGTGGAGACTAAACTGTACAGTCTTAAAAATTTATGAACCAAATTGATTGTTAGTCAGAAAATCAAAGTCATTAATCATATGCATGGACTGGGAAGAATCACTGTAAAGAATGCATATCTCCTGAGTTTGCTGGAAGATTAAGGAATTTTACCCCAAGGTACTTTTCCTCTGTTTAAATGTGGCGTGTAGTTGTATGATTTTTTTTTTTTTAACAAAAAGATAACTTCATTCCAAAAGAGCTGTACAAAACATGTAATTATCTGAAATTTATTCTTTGTAATAATGCTAAGATCATTCTCTCTATGAGCCTCTCTCCTCTTCAACGCGGCTGAGGACTGCGGGCTTGGAATTGATATTTTTAAAGGGAGGGTTTCAGTAAAACCTCATTAAAGAGACTTAAAGTTCTGAAATTACATTGTAGTATGAAGGACCAAATTGAAATCATGCTTTGAAATTGCAGGAAGGGCATTTTGGTCATTTACCATCAAAGCATAATTTCAATCTGGTCCTTTCATACTGCAATGTAATTTCATAATCTTTTGGTCCTTATTTTAGATAAAGTCTCTTCTTTGGGGTTTTACTGATATTCTTGCCTTTTTCTAAGCTATGTTTTTTTTTTTTGCTCAAGTTTTTCTAAGCTATGTAGATAAACATTAAAAGAGAGTTATGAAAAGTATGGAACTGTGTAAAGAGATTTATTCCTTGCCTCAATTCTTATTTATTATATTTTTTTACTAATCTCTTCTTGATCATACTATGTGCATTTAATTTGTGAGTGCAAAAGGTTTAGACTTTGTGAGAAGGATGACTAGTTTGCAGGTCCTAGATTCGAATTATACCAAGAAAGAATTACTGGCTTTCTGCGGTTGACTTTTGAATGTGCATTTGTAAGCTTCTAGTACTTTAGTATATGGTTGAGAGTTCTGAGAAAGAACATGTAGAATGATTATCTGAAAAAATATGTGCAAGTATTTGTTTGTCTTTTCAAAACTTGAAAATATTAAATTGCGTATACAATATGTTAATGATGAACATGATAGTTTGGTTTTTGGTTTAATAGTATCCAGCTATTTTGCTTGCAGCACTTAGTAGCCTAAAGAAATGTTTTGTATATCTAGTATTTTAAAGTATTTTGTTAATAGCATTAAGTATCATAAGTTTAGGGTGCTCATTATTAATTAACACAAAATAGCACACAAAATTACTTTACGATATTGAGTACAATGGGAAAAAAATATTTTGAAGTTACTGATTGTCAAAAAAAAGTTTAGAATATGGAGCACTACTGGAAAAACTACTTTATAATCCAACTTAACCCTTTATTTTTTATTAAGCGCACAATTTTTTTTATTTTCATATGTTATTTTATTTTGTGCCTCGAAGTTTATATGTTGATTTATAAAAAAAAAGTTTCATATATTGTTAAAAAATTATCTTCATAAGTATTATTGTTAAACTTATGAATTGACTCTTTAAGTTTATTATTCTAACATTTCATTGAAAAGATATTTTTTTGTTTTGAAAATTTTTATGTGAGGATATATATATATAAGGATGGTTGACTTATATAAGGATATATATATATATATATATATATATATATATATATATATATTGTCAAAACTCTGGGATCATTTTTTTTTTTTGTCCAATTCGTTTTGCTCTTAGAAGGTTTGGCTCGCCGAATTTGATACGGACAGAACTCGTCACCCTTTGCGAGTTTCTGTTATGTCCACAACTCAAATTGATCACTCCACATGAGTAATTTATAAGAGAATCAGTCTCTTTCAGGAAGCATTAAGAAAGGTTTGCCGTTACTGAAATATAGAATTTGATATTTATCTCAATGCCATTACGAATTATACCATTAAGAACATAATTTCTCAAAGGATCTCTTTCGAAATCATTTTAAAGATTCAATTATAAGTTTCTTCCCATCAATGAACATACAACCCTTTTGTCTTAGAAGGAAGATATTTAAATTAAGGGTTAAGATGCAAAAATACAGTCACCAAATACTTTTTTTACAAATACTTTTTTTAGATGCAAAAGTGCTCACGTGATTACCAAAATGGAGCAAAAATCCCTAAGCCGTTAATTCACCAGACATTTGTTTGACTAACAGTAGTCTCATGTTCATGGGGCGATTCCGAACACGAGTTTTGATGCTTCTCATCGGCGGCTAAAGCATTTGTCACAGCCTCCCAATCATCAAATCACCCGACATCACCTTCCTCTTCCTCTTCGTCCATAATGTTCCCAGAACAGCATCCGGTGCTGCTGCTAATGCTGCCGCTGCTGCCAAAGAAAAGCCTTTCAGAATTATTGCTGCCTAACTGCGCAGAATGGGTATACAGAGCAATTCCACCACCACGCAAGCGCTTCACATTACTTTTGTTGGCAGATTCAAAAAACCCACGACTCAAATCGATATTCTTTCCTAATTCTTTTCACAAAATTGCACCAAAATGAAGACGACCGAGATGCAGAGAAGAGATGATGATTGGTATGAGGTGGAAGGAAAAAAAAAAAAAATAGACAGCAAAAGGGTTGGAAAGGGAAACTTATATTAGCCAGTGCAAAACCTAGCGGCGGTGTGGTTTCCACTTTCCACCCACAAGAGCTAACCGGGTAGCACGAATTCTACACCATAAGAGCATCAATTGCCTCATCCTCTGGACTTCAATAACTAAATTTAATGGAGGTCCATTCGGATCAGATTGGTGGGACTCCAGAATTACCATGTTGTTGTTGTTGTCACTTGGAAGTCACCACCAAACGAGGAAGGAGTGGGAGAAAGGATGATGCGACTGTGGATGGAAGGAGCTTCGAGAAAGGCTTTGTGATTGTTGATGTAACGAGGCAGGGAGTTCAAGATATGCTTTTATAGAAAGAGAGCACCAGAATTATTGCTGCCTAACATGCTTATAAGTCAACACTGGTTCAATTTAGCCAACCTGTTTGTCTGAATTTGTTCAATAAATTAGAATGGGTGGAACGGAATGCCCAGAATAGGCAATCAAAGTAACTTCTAAATAATAAGCAATCAATATCTTACCCTCTTCTTATTGCCCAATTTTTTTTGTTTGCCACTAAAGGAATCAGATCGGTAGAGATTGAATCTGAAAGCATGGCTAAAGTGATGGATTCAAATTCAAACAATAAAGATACGCAAAACCCCAATTTGTGCAGGGAATAGAGAAATTCTAGAGCAAGAAATCTCTGAGCGGGGATGAGAGGATTTAAGTTCTCAAGGGTTCCTGGTCAAAGCCGATAGTGGATTTAATTTTTTTTTAATCCTCATCACAAGTTTTTCGCGTGGCTTTCTGAATGTTTTTGAAGTTTAACAGTGAACAGTAGGGTCAATTAACGGCAGGTGAGATTTTTACTCCATTTTCTTAATTATGTAGGTACTTTTGCACCTAAAAAAAATTCGGTGATAAGTGCTCTGGAGGGTAAAGTATATATGCATTTTTACACCTTAAATCCCTTAAATAGTGTGGCTTGACATAATACATCCCATACATATGTACTCATTAAAATTGCTCTTAAAGTTACTGATGCGCTTCAATCATGCCACACAAACATTTAATGTATTTACTATGCAAACCTACACTCATTTTTTATGATCCCCACACACATTAAGCCTCTATCATGACACAAACACATTGAATGGTACAAATTATAAACACATTAATTTCTATTACTGCTTTCAATCTTAAATATAAGATAAAGTTTGTACTACAAAACTTTTTCATTTATATTTAAGATTGGAGGGAGTATTATTTATTTGTTTTTAGAACACTTGTATTACCTGTAGACACACAGCCACACCATCATGCATTTACGCTTTTCTCAATAACTATCATATTACCCACATTCTCTTACAGCTCTTCTACACACACCCACTCACAGATCACACTGTACCTACTCCATCTGAATTTTTATTGAATCTTCTTATTGCAGCAACAATAATTATACCTCTATTTATTTATTTATTTATTTTCAACATACCATAGTATACCTGCAGGTCTACGGCATACTATATATGACACACATATGGGTTAAGATGCAAAAATACTAATGATCTTTTACTTAATGTAAATTTAGCACCAAATACTTTTTAAAATTGCAAAAATATTTATGAATATTCAAAATAATAACAAAAAAGTCATGGCCGTTAAATATAACCTAACACTATTAATTTTTATAGTGGGACCCATACTATTTTTGCATATGCATACATATCAATATTAAGTTATATTTAACCGCGATGACATTTTTACTTTAGTATTATATAGTAATATCATATACTTATGTATATGCAACACACACACACTCTAAATCAACCTAGCAATATTTATGCATACAAATACTTTAGTATTCCCTCCGATTCTATTTATAAGAGCTCAATAACTGAATTACATGGTTTAAAAAAGTTGTTAAAGTTAATTAAAAAATAATGAATAAAGTTTGTTTTTCAGGTATGCTTTTTATTTATGAGGGTGAGTAAGAAAAAGAAATAAAGTAAACAAGAGTATCATCAATCTTTTAATTAATGCAATAGGGAAAATTAATCTTTTGGTTTTGTAGTTTTGACTGAGTTGTAATTCAGTCCCTACACTTTAACTCAATGCAACTTAGTCCCTATAATTTTGACTCATTGCAACTTAATTCTTATAGTTTTGACTCAATTGTAACTCATTCCCTGGAATTTGACCTATTGCAACTCACTCCCTATAATTTTCACCATTTTATAAGTTAGTCCTTATGTTCTAGAATAAAGGTGCGGGACTATATTATTAAATGGCCAAAACTATAGGGGCTAAATTGTAGTGAGTCAAAGTTAAGGGACTGGGTTATAACCAACTTAAAACTATAGGGGTTGGGTTGCACCGAGCCAAAGTATAGGGACTAAGTTACAAACAAGGACCGAAAGGTTAATTTTTGAAATGCAATATATATGATTAACGAAGGGTAAAAATGGGGAAAAAACTCATTAAATTTTCAGATAACTCTTATCAAACTCTTATAAAAAATATTAAGACAATTCAAATTTTAGACTATTATAAAAAGGACCCGAAGGAGTATTATATAGTAATATCATATACTTTTCAGCCCTACATATAACCTTATTAAACTTGCACTTAAATTAATCCAATTAAATATTAATCACCTAAGACATTAGATGAAACAACCACCGATTATTTAACTAAATTAACATAATATTAGATAAGTAATTAACTTATTAGTGCTTCAAAATTTACGAAAAATTTAAAATTTTATCAGAGTATGCATAATGAGTCATAACGTGGCAATATACAATTACCTAGCAAAACCAAAAGAGACAGAAGCACTACTTTTAATAGAATAGTCTAAGCTTCTGAGACCTTCCTTGATGGACTTGGACGTGAGCTATTACTTGGGAAAAATTTTGTAACCATCAGTCCAGCTCATTACGAATATCGATAAGTGCTAGTGAGGTGTTAAGTGGATTAAAACAGTTCAACTCAAATAAGCAATTCATCAACATCCTCATTATAAAATATCACATTATGCTTTGGTATCCTAATTGGATTTAATATATGCAATACCCAAATACCTCCCTTTACACCAGCCGAACTGCCTTATTTCCCTCCAACTAGACCCATGGGCTAAGTTACATCCATGTTACTGGTTACTCTAAAAGTTCATTGGTCAAGTGATGAGGACCAGCCAAAATCCTTAGAGCACCTGCTCCAAACCATGGGTCTTTTCCCCACTTTAATCTAGTGAGGTGTCGTAAGCCCTATGAACTGTGGGCTGGTCCCAATAAACCGGTGGGACAATAAAAAACCAACCAATGTGTACCAATGGAGGCCTCACCACGTGGTGGAAAGTAAATATCACATCTTTTCCCAATCCTTCCATTTCCCATGATTGTCATGATATTTCAATACATATAATTTCAGTTTATAAAATCCACATAGCAAAATTTATTTAAAACATTCATAATCAATCAAAAAAATACTCAAAAGCAGCATATCAATATCATAATAAGTGGAAAGTGGTTACCTCTCGCCAAAGCTAATTACTACTACTCTGCTCCTAATCCATACGCCAAAAATTCAATCTATCACAACCAATTTAGTATTTGATAATAACTCCTTTCCAATAATAATAACATTATTTGTTATTATTATAATTATTCTAAATTTTCCTAACAATAACACTAATTTCCATCTAATTATTCTGATATTATTATTTTACTAATTATCATTAACTCTCTATAATTAACATTACTTATCAACAATTTATTTATTTATTTATCTGTTCCCCTTTATTTATTGATTAACAAACAATTAAATTTAATAAATGCCAATATTCATACAAAAGATAATTAAATTCATTAATTTAATGTTTCTCTTGGTTTCTTTTAAATAGAGACTTAGAGTTCGGACAAAGCTCAACGGTCCAGGAGCATGATCCATGGGTTAAAAGACACAAGGCTCGAGAGACATGGTCCATCACTGATCCTTCTGTGTGCAGTAGAGGGCCGAAAGTGGGATATGGAAATTGACGTGATGCAGAGGTGTAGGTGCTCAGGGAAGAAATCTCTTCACAGAATAAGGGAAATGGACTTGCATTTCGGATGGGCTGAAGATGGTTCTGTGGGCCGAGGGAAATGATGCAGCTGTTAATATATCTGAAATTTTGCTTTCTGGTTTTCGGTCTTGGCAGATTGAATAGAGTAGATATTGGATGATATATGTTTGGGCTTCCACTTTTGGAGCTGGAGGGAAGGAGGTGTTTTGCTGCTGAAACTTCTTAGTCTCACACGTGACCAGTTATGTTTGTTAAGTGGGCCAAAATCAATTGCTTGTTGGATATGGGTTGTGGGCTGATGAAATTGGCATTGCTTGGCCCATCTGATTCTCTCTTTTTCTTTTAATACACCACATTTTATTTGCAATTAGCTATTATATCATTTAATTATGAGTAGTGAATAATTATGGGGATAAATCAATTTCATTTTTTTTAACACTAATTTATTTTCAATCAAACTTAATTGCAAATCATGGAAATTAATCCTATAATATTTAGGCCTACAATTATCACTTACCAATTTTTCCTTGAATTTATTCTTTCCTCACAATAATTCAAGGGAAATTAAACCTTAATTTCCAATAATTAATGCTATAATTATTCCCAATTACATTTCCTTTAATTTATGGAAAATATGCCTTAAATTCCAAATTCTTAATCTTTAGAATTCCTTAAGGCCAAATTTTCCATAATTAATTCTTGATTCCCAAAGTCCAAAATTGGAGATGTTACATTAGGGATTAACACAATTAGAAATTGGAATGCCTTTTAGTGGATCAAAAGACAATCTTTAATTATAATTAGATTTGTTTCGTCAATTTAAGCAAAAAAGTGTAGTCATTGACTGTGTTATTAATATCAAATTCTTGTAAGAATAATATCTTATTTACTCTTTATTACTTAATACGGCATATACACCTGCGGAGTTAAGAGAAATACTTTAAAAGCAAAATTATACTAAAAATTACTTTATAATACTGGGTATTAGTGAAAAGTATCTTAAGAGTGTTGAATGCAAAATAAATTAGTTTGAGTTACCAATTGCTAGGAAAAAATACTTAAGATATTAGATATATACAATTTAACCTTTATTTTTTTATATGTTTATATTATATTTGTATTCTGGGTCTTTACTTTGGAACAGCGATATATGAAACTTGAAAAAAGCAGAAATGAGGTAGCAATGACAAGGATGATAACAATTTCTGCAATATTCTAATCAGAAGGGAATATTTAACACAATCTTAAAAGCTATAATTATATTGAACCCGTTGATGATGGAAGAATATTAGTTATAGAGAGTAGTGTAGAAAAATACCATTATTGAATAAGAATATAATAATACAGATGCAGACAAAGATATGGTTATTATTATAAAGTATAAATATCTATGATGGAGGCAATTGTATATAGAATATTTGCAAATTACAGCAACCACTCTAAAAAAATAGTAGGAATTGTGGTTTAGTGGAGCCGACACAGTAGATAAGAAAGTAGCTTGGGCATCTTATATATTCTATACCCACGCAAAGTGTATACCCAATCCTGGTCCATATAATATTTATTTATTTATACAATATCTTTGCTTCTTGACTAAGTTCCAAGGGGTCCATCTTTCAAAAGCATCCATCTTCAGCAATTACCAGAAGGCCATGAACAATTGCTTGTGCTGCCCAAGTTCCTTCTCAGCCATATCTCATTGCATCTTTGGTCCTGTCATGTCATATCCTTGATTTATATGCCTTTTGATTGTTTTTTTTTAGCATCTAATACACTGTAAATCGTATGAAATATTCTCTAACAAATTATATTATCTATGAATAAAAAAAAAGTGTAATTCATTTTTTAATTAAATTTACTCTAATAAACTGGACTCATCTTACCTTACTAAATAAATATAAGAGAGATACAAATATTGAAAAATAGGTAAAAATAAAATCTAAGATATACTTTTATTTTCTTTTATAAATTTCTCAAAGATATGTCTTGTATATGGACTCATGGCATCAGAATATCGCTACCCTGTTGTAAATATAGTAATTGTTATCATTTTTGTTTCTGCCAGCTGAATAGGAATTGTCATCATATGATGATTACAATTTTTTTCGGTTTAAGCTCAGGAGAAATTTTCTGTTTGCTAAGAAATTCTTTCTGAAAATATAAAATATAGGTAAAATTATTTTGAACAAAAATAAAATCATTATATTAAGATAAAATGATAAAAAAAAAAAAGGACACCTACGTTTTCTTCTGTGTTGCATCTAACGTAGCAACATATATATAATAAGGAGGGCCATTTCGGGCATCCAAAAATAAAATTCCTCTAATCATTATATAACTTGGGAATAATCAAACTCAAAGTCATTATTATATAACATTATTTTCTGTTTTAAATATAAGATTTAGTTAATTTTTTTAAAACTATTTTGTATAACTTATAAATTGATATATAATCTAATAATAAATTATGATATGATTAACAAACTTATCTATCTTCTTTAGTTAATCTCTTTAAAAAAATATGATGTCTTATATCCAGCGAGGATTATATAAAAATGGCATTTAAGAGAAGCTGACAAGGGTAATTTGGTCACTCTGAACACGTACACTTGTTTAATAAATATATAACGATCTGGTACAAAAATTCATGGTCGTTTTCACATGTCTGCTAGCTTTATCTAAAGTTTCAGAACACACCCATATTTGATCAAAAAAAAGAACACACCCATAAAATTATGCAGACAAAAAGCAAGCGGATGACGATCAAAAGACACTATCCAAGGTAAGAAAACTCGAAATTCTCAAACCTAGATCAGACACAGACAAATATATATACACTATCAAAACACAGAATAAATTAAACACGATCGCTTAGAGAAAGAAGAAGAAGAAGATGTATAGATTCAGCAACACAGTGATAGGGTTCTTGAACCTGTTCACTCTGCTAGCTTCAATCCCCATAATAGGGGCAGGACTATGGATGGCGAGGAGCAGTACGACGTGCGAGAACTTCTTGCAGACGCCGCTTCTAATCATAGGCTTTGTGGTTCTGGTGATTTCATTGGCTGGTTTCATTGGAGCATGCTTCCACGTGGCATGTGCTCTGTGGCTGTACCTGGTGGTGATGCTGCTGCTGATTGCCGCCCTGATGGGCCTGACACTGTTTGGGTTCGCCGTCACGAGCCGGGGTGGCGGCGTGGAGGTGCCGGGGAGGGCGTATAAGGAGTACCGGCTGCAGGATTATTCGCCGTGGCTGAGGAATAGGATTAATGATCCAAGGTATTGGAACACTATAAGGAGCTGTATTTTGGGTTCAAGGACTTGTGCTAAGCTTGCTTATTGGACTCCTCTTGATTATCTTCAGAGAGATATGACTCCTATTCAGGTACGTACGTCTATATATATATATATATATATATATATATATATATATATATATATATTATAATTTATTTCCTATTCTTCTTCTTCTTCTTCTTGTTTGTGGCTTCATTCAGTGAGTATACTGTGTTTTAGTGCTCGTCAAGTTGGTACTTAGATCAAATCTCGTCATTTTTCTCTTATTTTTTAGGTATTGTAGTTTTTGACTTGTTTGTTAATTACCCAAAATCAGAGTAAGAGTGTAAACGGAAATTAATTACATGAGCTAAATAATTATTGCCTTCTTTAGTTTTCTATTTTATCTTTTTTTTTTTTTTAGTATCTGTACGTAGTTATTTATATATGCAGTCAACTCAGTGTGTAAAAATATGTACTCCCCCTCCCGTGATTGCTTGTTCTCCACGATATAAATCACTTTAAGAATAATCCTTTTATCTACAATATAAGTTATTTATAAAAAGATTAATGCTTATTCATAACTTTTGTCCCATTATTTAAATGTAATTTTTTATATTTCTTTGTTCTTTAAAACCTCAAGGTAAAGTTGAATTTTTTCCCCCAATGTATTCAATAAGTTAACTAGATCATTTCTTAATTTTGATAAATTATGAAATATACATAAGATGAGATGAGTTGACAAATTATGTTGTATTTTGTATAAAATATAAGATGATATAAGATGACAAGTCGTGTGTTGGTATTAAACCACACTAACTGATTCACGTTAGATTATATTATTTTATCACAAATAATGAAGAAATAACCTTTTTTTAAGGGGGGGAAATGAAGAACAAGACTTGACATCATGTTGAGGTGAGTCATAATTTCCATCTTTTGTATGTCCTTTAGAAAAAAGCAGATATATGAATGCATGTGATGTAATTGAACCTTCGACCAAAAAAAAAAAAAAAAGAAAAAGAAAAAAAGAACCTTGCCTTGCGCCAAGCTCTCAAGGATTGACCCCAATAAAATTAACAACATCATTTTGGGTCAGGCTTTCTGAAGAAAATCATCTTTTATACAAAATAAATTAATCCCACCTAAACTTGGGATTAATTTATTTTGTATAAAAGATGTTTTTCTTCAGAATATATTAGCCTTATCAATTGTTGGGTCTAAAGTAACTTGATTTTATTGTTATAATTAATCAATGATACAATTTTTGTTTACATATTATACATCCATAATTTTCTTTTATATAAATATATATAGCACAAATGATTTAGATTGCTTAAGAATGAAGCGACTAATACATATATTCTATCTTTTAAAAAACTTGAGATAAGTTTGCATCTTGTAAAAAACTTGGATATGGTTTCCATGGACCTCATAGCCTAACGTCCTTTTAGAATTTTTTGTACTGTAGGTTCGGATATTTATTTGTAAGGTGTGAAAAGGAGCCCAGAATATAAATAAACATCAATCATGTATGAGAGAATCTGAATCTCTATCGTCAAATTTCTATAGGAATAATAATAAAAAAAGATTTATAGAAAAGGATTACACATTTTTTCTGAGAAATTTGTTAAAAATTTGTGGCACGAATGTACCTAAGAACCTTCATCCATAAGTGAGTATAGGTCTTCTTCATCCGTGTGTAACATATTTTTAACTATTTGTAAATATACTCCATTTTACATATAATAATATAAAAAGTTCCTTATGAGTTATCAATATGCCATGATATATTTTCGTAATTTTCTGTGCTAGATGTCTTGTTATTGCAAATTGATTACTTGTTGTGGAATTTTCTTAATGATTATATTACTTGTCGTCACATGTAACCATGCACGTATGAAAGAATATGAAACTCTATTGTCAAATTTTTATAAGAATGATGAAAAGATTATAAAAAAGAGTTAGGCACGTAGAGATAAGAAAATGGGCCGAGCTTATTTTAGATCTTTAATTTAAAGAAGTCAAGTGTGAGATTTTTGCCTCAAAGATTAAAACGGTCCTAAAAAACCAGCTTTGTGGAGTCATGGGCTGGCCTTTTTAGGCCCATAAGTTTTTTTTTTTAAAATTATTTGTATGATAATAATATTATTGATTTTTTTTATACTTTATTAATGATGTTGCAAATATTTATTGGTTATTATCTTTCTTAGAATTATGTTTTATAAGAACATCTTATATTAAGAATCTTAAAAATAAAAACTTATAGAATATATTTCTTAATGTATTTCGTAAGTGTTTTTACTAATTTTATATTTTTTGACTTATTTTCTAATGATTGTTTTGTTCATATCTTATATTGTTTATTTTATTGACTACTTACACTTTTTAAGACATATTTATAAAAAGTATTTTTAATTTTATTAAATCTTCTTATAAATTATTTGTAATTATGGTATGTGAACAATAATTTATCTTTAATTATGACTTAGTGACTATTTTTGTTTGTTGTATAATGCACATCGTTTAAACCTTAATTTTGAAAATATTTATGGTTAAATTATGACTTTCATTTTTCTAATTTTATTTCTTTAAAATATTATTAAAATAAACCCTGTAAACCTGACTTTAACCTTGATGCTTAAGAATTGGATTTCAACTAGTTATGTGTAAGTGGACTTGAAGTGATGTGAGAAGTTGTGGCGATGCAGTCAGGGTGCTGTAAGCCGCCAACGGCTTGTGACTACAGCGCCGGGGCGATCATAGAGAGCGAGGACCCGGACTGTTACCGGTGGAGCAACTCGCCGAGTTTACTGTGTTACGAGTGCGAGTCATGCAAAGCAGGGGTGCTGGAAAGCATGAGGAGGGATTGGCATAAAGTGGCTGTACTAAGCGTCGTCGTTTTGGTCTTACTCATTGGCGTTTACTGCATCGGCTGCTGCGCCTTTCATAATACCAAAAGAGCCCTCACTGATTACCCTTACGGCGAGAATCGGATGTCCAAAGTCAAGCCCCGCTGGGATTATTACTGGTTTGCCCTCTCTCTCTCCACTTCAAATTTATTTCCACATACATTTTTTTTTCTCTTGAAACTTACTTATGGATTGAGATTTTAAAAATTATTAAGGATTAAGATTTTTCATAAAAATTAAAATTATAGGGATAGGATTGTGTTACACTGGATCAGAGTTTAATGATTCAATTATAATCAAATCAAAATTATAGTGATCATATGATTAATTTTTCTAAAATGTTTTTTTTTATGGATATTGATTTTTCTTTCCTTCTAATTTTCAAAGTTTACTCTTATCGTGAGAAACAAGAACAGGTTTTTTTTTATAGACTTTTCTTCTCTTCTGAAAAACAAGATTTGTGGGTCTTATGCAAAATTATTATATATTTTTTTAAATTTTTTATTTCATATTAAAATATGTATTGTCCTCTTGGAAAAAAAAATATCTTCGATAACCATTTCAATTCCTTAAGAATTTTGTGCATCGATTTTAAAATTTTGTACTAGAAATATATATATTTTTATTAATAAATTAAAAATAGGCATAACAGTATAAAAGCTTTTTGTGGCTTAATTAATTTAATTTGGTTGGGTGCAGGTGGAGATGGTGGCATGCCCGCAAAGAACAACTTTATTAGCACAAGTGAAGTTCTTGCCTTTTTTCTTTTTTCTTTTTTTCCTTCTTGGCTTCTCCATATATATATATATATATATATATATATATATGATCTGCCTCAAAACTTTTGTGTCATAAACTTAATTATGTGTACATAAGCTTTAATTACTTACTTTTCTATTTACAGCACACATGTATAAAAAGCACTAATTAATTCCTATCTGCTTTCTGATTTTTTTTTTTCTTTTTATGTTTCTTTCTTTTTTAAATCTGTGGATCCCAAACAACGAGATGATCTCCCACTTGCTTTTACCTTTATTATTCATAACTCAATGCCACTCCTTTCATAATCTCTTTTCTTTTTCTTTTTTCTTTTTTTTTTGTTAAAGCAGATTATTATATTATTTCCTTAAATTTAACTTGCGGGAATCTCTGTCTCTAAATATATATGATTTTATAAAGGATGAAGCAGCCTTATGTGACTATTTGTTTGAAGAATCTGGTTTTTAAAATTAGTTTTCGATCCAAAGTTGGGTTTAGTTGACCATATTTTTGAAAGAGCCACAGGTCAAAACTTTTATTTTAAAAAAGGTTTCTACTTAATACTCTTGGTGGATCCACTTTGAGTCAATCGATCAAATAATATTTCTACAAATGCTTATATATAACTTGAGTTAAACATTTGTATGGTGGGCTCATGGAAAGTTGAATATAAATTGGGCCTCAAAGTAATAGTGGCCCAATAGTGTGTTGAATTGATTTAGGATCCCATTGGTTTTTAGACCATGTTATATATGTTATCCCTCTACTCTTACATGTAAAGCAGAGTTGATTTTTTTTTTTAACGAAAAATTAAGAAAGGTGAAAAATTTGTATATCATTATATTACATATAATTTTACATATTAGAAAAAATAGTTTAGAGCAAAAATATATATATAAATATTTTAAAGTAATTTAATGGGTTAAGGTGTAAAAATACACGAGTTTTCCCCCATGAGCGTCCAGCACCACGTGCTTTTTTTTAGAGCAAAAATACACATGTGGTTACCATTTTGGAGTAAGATTCACATCTCATTGTTAAGTCACTGTTCACCGTCGTTAAGTTACTGTTCACTTCATCTCTTTTTCTCTCATCACGTAAACAATACTTAACGGTGGGATGTGATTTATGCTTCAAAATGGTCACTACGTGTGTATTTTTGCTCCCAAAAAAAGCACATGGTACTGGGCGTTCATGGGAGGAAAAACTCATGTATATTTTGCACCTTAACTCTAATTTAATTAACTTTCCTAATATTTCTAAAAAAATAAAATTTACCCTGTATTTAGAATCAAAGAAAGTATTAATTGTTGAAGTTTACACCAACTAGGTTGAGTCTAGTGAGTGAGCTTAGTTCCTCAAAATATATAAAAGTAAAGTTTAAATCTAACTAAAAGAGAGACTCATATTGTGTGTCAGCCTTACGTGAAGTACACTCTTCTCCTAAATGTCTTGTTAACTGTCAGTTTATTTTGGACGGTATAGAGGCAGAATTAGGATTTACTATTTGAGATAACCTATACTCTCCTACATGGCTACATTTTTATTATAAGGCAAAGTTAATTTTTTTGAGAGATTAAGAAAATTAATTAAATTATTAATTTAAAATATTTTTATTTTTATTTTTTTAAACTAACTAATTTAACTAATAAACTGATATATAATATAGGGTTAAGGTACAAAAATACATATATATTTTTCCTCCAGGAGAGCCCAGCACCATATGTTTTTTTTTGTGTAAAAATACATACGCCATTAGGTTTTAGGAGCAAAAATATCACTTCCGTTAGTTGACCGTTAATTGACCGTTAGTTGACCATTAACCATGGTGAAATTACCTTTTTGCCCTTAGTTTACAATAATTAAAAAATAAAAGGGTTAAGGGCAAAAAGGTAATTTCACAATGATTAACGGTCAACTAACGGTCAACTAACGGAAGTGGTATTTTTGCTCCTAAAACCTAACGGCGTGTGTATTTTTGCACTAGAAAAAAACATATGGTGCTGGACGCTCCTGGAGGAAAAACATATGTGTATTTTTGCACCTTAATCCTATAATATAAGGATACATAAATAATTTATTTAGCTTTCTTAGTCTCTATAAAAAAGGTCAACCATATCTTATATCTAAGTCCGAATGGAGTATTGGGTACTTGCTCCGGGTTTAAATATATAGACTAAATAAGGGGTTTACTTTAATATCAAATATAAGATCTCAATTCATTTTATCTTCTATATCTATAATTTTTCTCATAGTACTACTGTCATATAAATGAAGTTTCTATCAAGGAGAATTCCATAAAGCACATAATTATATATAATATTTTTTTAAAAAAATCAAAGCTTTACTACAAACAATTAACTTAATTCATTTTTTTAATATTTACAAATTAATTAACTAACTCTTATATTAAGTTTGAGACTTATTTTAATTAAGTACAAACATCCAATACAAGTACATAGGCAAGTTGTCTAGCTAGGATTTCCTTAGTCGCTGCCTTGTCTCTTTTGCAATGGAACATTTCACGTCCTTATTTTGTACTCTTCTGATCCTAAATATAGAATATAATATGTTGTGTAATTTGCACTACATGTTGTATCTTATATTTATAATTAGAGATAATACTATTTTTGTGCAAATCTTTAGAAGTAATTCATTGAATTGCTCCTATATCTAAAAAAAATGAGACGTCCAAACTGACCCAGCAACTTGCATTTCATGATGCACTGAATTGAACCAATATTTTTTTATTTTCTTTTATTTTGACAAAAAAAAAGAACCAATAAATATTATTTTCTTTTCCAAGCATGTGGGGAGATGATATTTTGTTTATTTGAAATAGCAATTAAAATTTTTAAAAACAGTTTTTTCTCAATTTAGGTAAATAAATACTTTTTAAATATCTAGAAGTAATCCCAAACAAGCACATTACGATTTTCATTATATCCGTGAAGGATTTAATTTCCTAAAAATATATAAAATATTGAGGAAATTGGGGAAAAATCTCCTATTGAAAATTTCTTCTCATCAATAAAATTTTTAATGGGGCACTTTCATTTTCTCCAATATTTCCTGAAAATTTAAAATTATTAGGTTAATGTACGTAAATCTTCTTAATTTAACAAACAATTTGTCTTTATAGCTATGACAGACCTTAAATATTGGTTTTATCTCGTTATACTCTAGTTGACATATGAATATTGGAATCAACAGTCAATGAGAGTTGGCATAGATGGTAAGGGATCCAAGACTAAGCCTTTGGGTCGTGGGTTCGATCTCCTCTACCGTCACTGAGACTCCTTTGGTAGGCGATCTCGTAAGTCCCCAGTAAGTGCTTATAGAGCCCGAGGTCATGCCCTGGCCTTGGTAGGGGATTGGTGTCGAACCCTTCCAAAACTTTTTGTTTAAAAAAAAAATATTAGAATGAATAATTTTTTTTTTATCCTAGGTTTGATTTTTTTTTTTTTTCACCGAGGTATCCCCACAGCCGATAGCCATGGGACTAATCCCCTGCCCCGGGTCAACACACAAAGCGGTAAAGGGCTGGTTACAAGATGTTTTCCATTCACAAGAGTTAAGGACCGAACCCCTAACCACTTGCTTAAGGACGAGATGTTGAACCATCACGCCCACCCGTCGTGATTCCTAGGCTTGATTTTTTATTATCACGATAAAACATTTAAAACATCATAGTCACCATTAATTACAATAAAGGTTAACTCCTTATTTTCTGGCCAATTTAATGTTTTCGGCCAACAAAGTCAATCTCTGACTTGAAATTTATCATTTTTTTATGTGTGAATTTAAAGATTGGCCAAGCTAGAGAGACTGAAGTTGTTTTTTTCTAATCGTAATTAATGTTTAAGAAGAAAATGCATTTTAAATATAATATTAAGCTAGAATGTTGTTTAATCCGGAGGAGGAATAAAGCACAGATTAAGTAAGAATTAATTTTCTATTTTTGACCGAAAAAGTAATCAAGTCACTTGATGGTGAATAATTTTTCATCATCATTTAATTTTTGCAATAAATAAAAAGTAAGTTAAAACCAAAAAGAAAAATAAAAAGTTAGAATTGATCAACTACTGCTTAAGGAAACTATATATGATGTTGAAATAATCAGAACACATATTTTTCAAAAACGTGTTGTTTGAATCATCATTACAATAGGTCATCTTCAATTACTTGTCCAATTTGTGTGGAGGTTAGAGGCTTCCATGGAATTCCTTTGTAATTATCTCCAAAAATATTCACATAATTTCAATATTTCATGTGGACAACCAAACAAAAAACATTTTCAACCCAATAAATGCTATCCCACCTGCTTAATTAGGACATCGAGATGTGATTTGGATATTTGGCTTATTCGTTTATCTAAAATCCTACCTTTGCTCTATTTTGTGTAGAGTTTATATTTTTTTTAATTGATCACACCTTTTTTTTTTGTTATCATCTGATATCTGATTCAGAATTATATTTATTTTTTATTTATTGGTGTTTACGTTACATTCCATAACAACTTGTATACTTTTAATTTCAACAAGGCGCCTCTTTAGGTAAATTAAAATTAAAATAAGAAACTTTAGTGTGGATATTAATTGATTTTAGTGGAGAGCAAAATTGAAAGTTATATGTTTTCTTATAAGTTTAAGAATGCTAACTATCATTTATAAAGAACTGTAAAGCAGTGAGCTTTGGCCTATGATTAAGAGCGGAGGGAGTACTATTTTTAGAATATTTTTTAACATCTTATATATTTTACTTTCTCATAATAGTTCTGTTTGGAATTATTAATATGCTACTTCTTCGGATAAAAAGTAATAGTGAAAATAATTATACAGTTTGAATATGAGAGTAGTATATTTGTTATGAATTCCATGACTAATTTGAAATCATAAACAAACTATAAAATGTATTAATAATCTGAAATAAAATAAATTAAGTCAAAATAATGTTTTGGAAACAATAAAAATATTTAAATGGAAGATTGTAAAATTAAGGATTTTCTTTAAATGTGATTCAGTTATTAGTAATGATTAAGTGATCAAATTTTAAACGTGATCAAAGCAATTATCAGGTGAGTAACCAATTTTAAAAGGAAAAGGATGCATAGTTATAGACGTTTGCTAAACCTTCCAATTATTGATACACTGGCAGCGTTGACGCTGAGTCAACTAATGGCCAAATTGCTCATTGCATTAATTGCAAATACCAAGTGTATAAATTACTGCCTCCTATATTCTTAACGGATAAATATACCTATTTATAGACATTTAAAAAAATTAGTTAAGTAAATTAATTTTTCTTTTCAAAATTATTTATGTTAACAGAACCTTTTTATGTGCTAGGAATAGTTTAAAAAAGTATAAATTTGAAAGATATCATAAAATGAATTGAGCGTTACGGACGAAATTAATTCTCCCTTTTTCATTTTTCATCTTTCTCATTGAATATTTTCAGTTCATCACCTTGAAAATCTGCCATATGGTATAAGCTATAGTTATGTCCAATAAAACCATAAGTGCTATATATATAACATTTTTTTATGTCTCAAAATCAATTTTAAACAACTTTTTTTTTTTTTTTTTTTTTTTACTGGAGGATAAAGAACTTGTGGTTTTATTGGGGAGCTTTTGATCTCTGCCTAGAGGAGTTTGAAATGTTGATTGAAGTTTTTAAAAATATCTTTTTAATTATGATTTACAAAATATAAGATAAGTATATGAGATAAATTTTATTTCAATATAAATAAATAAGCACTTTTTAAATTACAAGTATAATCTCCAACAAACCCTTAAATGCTGGTTTAAATTAGCATTAGAGTAACATACTTACGTAAGTCGAAACGAAACAAAGGTTATCTCACAAATTTAAATATTCTCCTTGATTATTAGATTTTGAAGAAAGAGTCGTCGTGTTCATTAAATGGGCATATCGAAAGGAGTAGAATTGTCTTGACCCTCTGACCACGGCTTTGAAAAGTCAAAAGTATCCCTTCTCTATATAAACACAAATAGTACAAAACTTTTACAAACCCCACCATTCTATCTTTTTCTCTTCTGCTCTATTTCAAGCCCCAAAATCCATACTTGTCTTCAACCTCCTTCTTCTTCTTTCATTATATAGATTGCTCTTTTAATTTGCTGTTAGCCGCACAATTCTTCTGTGTTGGGTAAGAGATAAGTGTGGGAGCAAATTACAAGCAGAGAGAGATCTTGAGACTCCAATAACAATGGCGGATATAACAGAAAAGGAGAGGGACTTACAGGAAACGGCGACGTGGGCCGTCGCGGTGGTTTGCTTCGTGTTGCTCGTCATTTCAATCCTCATCGAACATATCATTCATGCTATCGGCAAAGTAATAACTTCATCTATCTATTATCTCCCCCGATCCTCAATATCAGATTTTAAACTTTGTAGGGTGACTGATACGTGATCATACTTGCAGTGGTTAGAGAAGAGACACAAGCATGCTCTTTTGGAAGCCCTTGAAAAGGTCAAAGGAGGTAATACAAATTATTATACTGTAATTAAAACTCTCTTCCTTCTTCTCTTTTGTTCAGCTTTCTCTGTTTAATTCTCATGCACCCTTTTTTTTTTTTATCAGATTTTAAAATCTAATTCATCCATGCATGCATATATTTTTTATATGTCTGGATAAGCTACTTTCTCTTTTAAAAGGTCTTACAAATTAATCAAAATTATAATTGAGGACGACAATTAAGTTGAGGAATTCAGCGATTAATGCTGTTTTTGGAAGTCAAATACTTTCTAAGTATTTTTCATTTTTTCCCCATTTGTTAAATTAAAAAAGAAGAAGAAGATTTATCAACGTCACTGCTAACTACCCACCACTCTATTGGCGAATTAATGATAAGATTTGACTCATGAGTCCTGCAATAAAGTATTGTTTGTAATTTAATCATAGGATTTCGGGCAAAAATAATAATAATAATTTGGAAACAAAGTCTACTTTGATTTTGAGTTTTAAACGTGAGCTTTTTAAAGGTCATGTCTTAATTAAAACTAGCTATCGTATTTATTTTGTAAAGAGAAAAAAATAATTCTTGGAGCCTGACTTTTATAATATATTTTTTGTTTCTAATAATAATTTTCTTTCCCTTTTGGGGGTGATGATAGAGCTGATGTTGCTGGGATTCATATCGTTTCTGCTAACCGTGCTTCAATCAAGCATAGCGGATATGTGCATTTCCAGAAAAGTGGCTGACACGTGGCGGCCTTGCTCTTCCTCGGCTTACGATGACAAGGGCAAATTTAAGAAATCACTCAAATTCTCCGATTCCACCCCTCGCCGTTCCCTCGCCGCCAAGGGCGGAAACGAATGCTCAGCAGTAGTTCCTTTTCTCTCTCCCTTCTTTTCTTTTACTGGCTACTATTTGGATAACTGTTAATATCAAATATATTTACTTAATTTAATTATATTAAGAAAGATTGTTTATATAGGGTATATTTATATTTTGTTTAACTACTCTAATAATATACCTAGTTTAACTAATTTGATTAAATTAAGAAAATTAGTTAAGTTACTTAATATGATATATATTTTTTACATCACTTTAATAATCTTTCTAAATTTCCTCATTTTCTCTCATTATTGATTATTGATGAAGAGTAACAATATAGTTAAATTAAGAAAATATGGAAACATATGTAAAATATATTTTCTATTTATGATCAAAATCAACTCTCAAAACACTTGCTTTGATCTACAATACAGGAGCCATTCGAAAGAATAATTTAGTCTAAAATATAAATAACTTATAAGTAATTCTCATTTTCAATTTTATCCGCTTTTTAAATTTTTGAACACATTTATTCATAAGGGTAAAAGTGGAAGAAAAAAAAAAATCAATTTATGACATATTCAATAAATTACTTATCACTTCTTGTTTTTTTTTTCTTTTTTTGTGAATTGGTTAAAGTGTCATATATATTACAAACAAGAAGGAGTATGTCTTATTTTAATAGCTGAATGAAGTAATAATTAATTCTTATTGATTTATTATAAAAGCACTTAATTTTCACTAATTACTCTGGTTTAATATGTAATTAATTACAGGGTAAAGTAGGGTTTGTGTCTGCATACGCGATTCATCAGCTCCACATATTCATATTTATCCTCGCAATATTTCATATCCTTCAGTGCATTATTACATTAGGTTTGGGCAGATATAAGGTACTCTCTCTCTCTCTCTCTCTCTCTCTCTCAATGTCTTATTTTTAATTTTAATCCTTCATTTCTCTTCTCATTTTCCAGCTCAATTTATTTGTTTATATTCAATAAAATAGACATATATAATATTTGATCCTCGTATAAAGGAAAAAAATGTATATATGTTGCAGATGAGAAAGTGGAAGAAATGGGAGGAAGAGACCAAATCTTTTGCTTATCAATTTTCTAATGGTAGGCTTTCAATTTCAAGTCATCAATAATATTTTCAAATCTGTAAAAACCAGAAAAATCCCCTTAAGTTTATTTCTCGCACACACACACACACACATAACCCCTCAAACTTTAAATTATGTGTTAAATTTTAAGTAAAAAAGATAAGAGGTGTTCTTTGCATGTGATATAATATTTAGGAGAATTTTGTATAACTTCGTGAGGGGGAAATTCTTACTCATAATAGCTCATCCTTATCTCAAACAAAGCGAAAGATATTTCGTAATTTTTTGATTTCAGGTATAAAATTACTTTCTTTCAAGTCTTTAATAACTAACATATTTATATAATATAATTAGATTAAAAAAATAAATTAATATGACATATTTTATTTAAAATATATTAATTATCTTTCTCAATTTCATCTTCTTTTTAACTAATGTTGAGTAATTGTCAACACAAATAAATTTTTTAAAAAAATTATATATAAAAAAATATTTTATATTTAAGATTAAGATTAATTATTTAAAGTTAAAAGAATAGTAGGTTAAAAGGTACAATAACTTTAATTAGGTTGTCGCAGTCAAGTCATTAATATGAAAACCAAACTCAAGATTTATGGAGCCAGTTTGCCAGCGTACGTATTACGTTAACTAGGAAAGTGACGACACTAGGGCAAGTGGCGCAACTTGGAACGACCGGACTTCACGAGGAGATTGCCTCAAATTAAATAATTGAAATAATTAATAAAAAAATGGTCAAATATTTACGCCATCAACTTCAAACAATTATGTCATTCTCATAGATATTTGACGACATTTGGTTTCATGAATTTAATATGGAGAAATAATATCTTGTCTGGTGTGGAACATATTTTTAATTAGCTGGAAGGGAAAAAAAAAAAGAAGAAGTTGAAGTGAATAGTATATTCTTGAAAATGTAGACGGAAAAATTATAAATTTAGGATTATTTAATTTTTGTTTTGTTATCCTTTGAGTTTTAGCCAATTACCAGAAATAATATATGATTATTTAAATATAATTGTATATGTAATATTATTGCAGATCCAGACAGGTTCAGGTTTACGAGGGAAACAACATTTGGACGAAGACATTTACACATATGGAGTAAATCATCAATTTCATTATGGATTGTAAGTGATCAGGGCTTTTTTTTTAAGAAAATAATAATTTCCTTGGATTTTTTTTATGAGGCCATTAATTAATTATGTTGAGTTTATTTACATGATCATCAGGTAAGCTTCTTCAGGCAATTCCATGGATCAGTGACTAAGGTTGATTATATGGCACTCAGGCACGGATTTATCAAGGTAATTAATTTATCTGTTACACACACACACACACCTTAACTTAAACAGGCCAACAAAAAACCTTAATAAAATGACAACAAATTAAATTCGTGTAATTATGTATGTTTAATTATTATAGGCACATTTGGCTTCTGGAAGTGAAGAAAGTTTTGATTTTCAGAAGTATATCCAAAGATCACTTGACGAAGATTTTAAGGTTGTTGTTGGAATAAGGTATAATCATTATCCACCTCTTTCAATTACAAATTACTCCTTCCTTCCGGTCTTAAATACTCCCTAATTAATTGATAAAGTTAATTAAATTATATTAGAATATTTTTGTTTTAATTTTTTTTTTCAAAATAATTAGTTTGATTAATAGACTAATATATAATCTAAGGATATCCAACATATAAAATGATTAAGTAACTTTTTTTGCGTTTTTAATCTTTCCAAAAAAAAGTCAACTAAATCTTATAATTAAGACTAGAGGTAGTATAAGATATAATTGACTTTTTTTTTAAAAAAAAATTAATGAATCTAAATAAGTTACTTAATCGTATAGTATGTTTTATATCATAAGATTATATAGTATTAATTTATTTATCAAACTAATTAGTTTAAAAAAAATAAAAATAAAAACACTCTAAAGTAATTTAATTAACTTTCTTAATCTCTTTAAAAAAAGTTAAATCTGTCTGATATTTAGGACCGGAGGGATTATTACTTCCATTCTCTTTTAATTTACTCCTAAATATAATTATAATTAATTAAGCTTAAACTTTTGGTATATTGTTCAGCCCAATCATATGGCTCTTCGCTGTGTTGGTCTTGTTGACAAATACTCACGGTAAGCTTCTAATTTAAATTAAATACTCTAGATCCAAATTAATTTGATAAATAATTAATCAATATCGTGTTTATATTCTAATTAAAATAGAACTGATCTTAATTGTTGGCTTGTTTTGCTATGGACGTACAGGATGGTACCCTTATTACTGGGTTCCATTTATCCCATTGATTGTGAGCACTACTACTCCACATTTAATTATTTTAGTTTCATATTTATTTAAATTAAATTAATAATTGATCATTTAAGTTGGAAATTGATTAATGAAAATGTAGATAATATTAGTGGTGGGAGCTAAGCTGCAAATGATTATCACAAAAATGGGTTTGAGGATTGAAGAGAGAGGCGAAGTGGTGAAGGGGGCCCCAGTGGTGGAGCCAGGCGATGAACTCTTCTGGTTCAAACGACCTCGTTTCCTACTCAATCTCATTCATCTCGTTCTCTTTCAGGTCTCTATTACTACTCTCTCTCCCCCCGGGAGTATCTTTAAGGGGTAATTTTATTCTGGGAGTGCAAAAAAAAAAAAAAAAAAGAATAATTTTACTCTAATTGTTATCTCAGTTTGATTAGATATATTGAATTGACAGTTTACACGTCATATATCTTTTTTATTAGGGTGTAAATTTGCACCAAAAATTTTAAATTTAGCATTTAAAAAATAAAGTAGATAAAACATGGGCCTTTGAGATAAATTTATACCTTAACAAAATTTACGTGCATGATATATGAGCTGCCAACTCAATCTATTTAATTAACTAATTGTAAAATTAATTGAAATAACAGACCAGACAAACTTTCTCCCTTTTTGACACTTTTAAACCAAAATTGCTTGCCGAAAAAATTTTGAGGCTAGTGATAATTTCCAAAACAAAATTGGCCATATATATATATATATATATTCCCGTTAATATTATTACAATATTGTTGGTGTTTCTCACCATCATTATCTTCTGTTATATTCTGCAGAATGCATTTCAACTCGCATTTTTTGCCTACACTTCTGTAAGTGTCTCCCTCTCAATGCGTGAATAATTTTCATACATATATAATTGGGTGATATATATATATATATATATATATATATATATATATATATATATATATATATATATATCTGTGTGTGTGTGTTTATATATTTATATATGCAAAAAGGAGAAAAGCAAAAGCTTACTTGATTAACCCTGTTCTTCATTAATTTTTTTGGTTCCAGTACGCATTCAGCATGAGGTCTTGCTACCACAAAGAAATCCAAAATATCGTCATAAGACTTACAACCGGGTGTGCATCAAAACATAGATTCTTATTATTCCTTGATATAAGACTCAATTAATTATTTTTAGAGAAATTAAAATAGTTAAATAAAGTACTTAATTATAATATATATTGTATATTATTAGATTATATATTATTTTATAAGTCAAATAAATCAATTTACAAAAAAAAATGATAAATATAAATACTTTAAAGTAATTTATATATTTTTCTTAATATTTCCAAAAAAAGTCGTTACCTACGTTAGTAGCTTGGAATAATTAATTAATCTGCTTCATGATAACGTATTCATGTTTTGTTTAATTTTCCAGGGTTATCATACAAGTTCTATGCAGCTACGTGACTTTGCCTCTTTATGCTCTCGTCACACAAGTAAGATACTATTACTGCCCTATATATCCTAATTTTAGCATTAAACTGTATTTTTTTTCCACCTAAAAGAGCTTTATATATATTATAATCCTAAAAAATTTATCGAAATTAATCATTTCCTCCATATAATTTTACCTCAATTGTAATTCTGCCTCCAAACTTTAACTCGTCCATATAATTTTGATTCGATTAGTTTAAACTTAATTAGTACTTAAACTTTAACTTATTACAATTCAATTCTCTACAATTTTAAAAAACAATTATATTTTCTAAGTGCAAGGGCCAACATTTTAAATGATTAAAATATTGTTTAGAAACTGAGTTGCAAGTTAAAACCTGATAGACTAATTTTAAAAAGATTATATGGTATGTTGCTGCACATAGCTTCTTCAAGAATTTTTGGACAAAAATGCTCTAATCCTCAAGTTTAGAGTAAATTTCACCCAAAAAAAATTAATTAATTAATTAATTGTTAGACCTGACTTTTGGGGCGTGTTTGGTTGGGAATAATAACAGATGGGATCAACAATGAAACCCACGATATTCAATGACAGAGTGGCAACAGCACTAAAGAACTGGCACCACACAGCAAGAAAACAAGTGAAAGAGTACAGCAAACACTCAGGGACAAACACGCCCTTATCCAGTGCCCCGGCGACGCCCACCCGTGGCATATCGCCGGTTCATCTCCTTCACAAGCACGCCGGAGCTCGAAGCGACGACGTCCCCGAAGGATTCGCAAATGAACGGTGGGATTTGGAAGAAGGTGCACCCTACCCTACAACAATGGAAGGGCATGAGATTCAGATGATAATTCCTACTTCTTCCCAACAACATGATGATGAGAATGAGGTTCAACAACATAGTAAAGAATTCTCATTTAAGAATTCTCACATAGCTAGAGACCATCGTCGATCTTATTAATCACTTCAATTATAATGCATGTCATTAGATGGTTTTTACTTTTTCTTTTCTTTTCTTTTAATACTTGGAGCCTGATGATTTTGTTCAACTTGTAAAATTCCCTTGAAATATGTAAATCTCAAATTAGCATTATGAAATGATTCGTTCAATTACCGTTCAAGTCACTGAGGAGTTTTTGTGAAATTATCTAAATGTCCTTAATTTGAAAAAAAAAAACGAAATGACAACTGTTTTAAATATTTAATTCAATCGAGGGGAATTTTGTCTTCAATCAAGAGAGTGTGTGCTGCAACAGTTATGATATTCATTCTTGCCCAGTGGCGGAACCATGAGTTTTACTCACAAGGTGAAAATAAAAAATAGTATATCATAAATGAAAATACTTAAAATACAATACAGACTTAATATATAAAAAAATTAAGAGAAATATATTACATAAATTAATATCACTTCATTTGACTTTTACTCTACGTGTTTTCATATAGTTAAAATCATTTATAATTGAATCAGTGTTAAAACTCAAACCATTTCTTTTTCCATGTTTGTAATAAAAAAATCATGAAGAAATTGATCTTTCATTCTATTTTGAAAACTGTTCTTAATTATTTTCATAGCAAATAAATATTTTTCTGTAGTTGATGTAGAAACTAGAAGAATGAGTACAAATCTAATCACTTTATCAATAAAAGAGTAAGTAATGAATTTTTCAGTTCTTGCTAGCCCTTGAAGAGTGAGTATAAGTCTAATTATTCTATCACTATTTAAGATTTTTTATTTTTTCATGTACATGCATTTTTTTTTTCATTCAACCAGTGAAAGATTTTAATTTCAATACTAATTGTCATTGTCAATTGGGTTAAGGTTCATTTTTGCCAACAAACTATTAGACAAAGAGCATCCAGCACAAATATTAATTATCGGTACCTTAAATGTAAAAAAACAATTACAAGCTGATAAACAACACAATACCGTTAGACTGGTTAAGTAACGGAGGTTAAGATGCTGATGTGGTCAAGACAGAAGGCTCACATGGCAAATTGTGTCAGAGGAAACCTTGACTGATTGTGCCTTAAGACCAGAGAAAGAAAATGAAGAGGAAATCATCAAGAAAAGGAAATCATGTTCCTGGAGAAAAGTAGAGAGCAGCGAAATAAAGAGAACAAAGAAACCTATAGGAGGCAAAAAAAAAAACGCGATCTTGGAGAAAAGGTGACAGCGATCTGGTTGAACGGCATCATCTTCTTCATCGTCGACGGCAAGATGCAGGCGGAGGGTGGTGCTTCTTCGACAACCCAGTCGCGAGGATGATTATGAACCTCCCAGTAGGTATTGTTATCACATAATGGTTGCCTCGAGGTGGACGGCATGGACTGACGGCAACCCAGGTCGGAGGTTCTACGGATGCCCATACTACTACCAGGTAAGCAAGGTTAATCAAAGCGGAATATAATTCTGGGTATTTTGTTGGCTTCAACGCTCTCTTCTAAGCATTGGTGTTCTGTACAAGCATTTGATTCAACCCAATGTAATTTTCATTATTGGAACATATATGAAGAATAAAGCAAACACTAAGGCACACTCTTTTTGGAAATGTGGCATCGGATGATGATGGTAGAAGTGCATTAGGGTTTTCACAATTCATAGACACACATATATATATTGCTAATGTTAACTTTGATGCAACTTAACGACACTTACATTGAATTTGAAGAAGATAAAATATATGGGTTAAGGAAATTAAAAATAACACATCTGCTTTGCAACCTTAAAGTTTGTTGGTTTTCTTCTTTGCATACGTCAAGTTTGCTGGTTTTCTGCGCATTGTAGTTCTTGTTTGAAAAATAACATGAAGAATTATAGTTCAAAATTACATGAAAGTGGTGAGTTGCAATTTAAGTCAATTTATTTTCTTTTGCATATGAAGGTCTGTGAAATTTTATCTGACGTATGCTCATCCAGGATGGGGGGTGCGGATTCTTTGCTTGGCATGATGACGAATTCGGTGAGAGGGCCAATACTATGATTAAGGAGCTGTTAGACGACATTGACAAACTATATGATGAAAATTCCATCCTTCGAAGAGCAGATCAAGGGCAAAGAGTGTGTGAAGAGCTTGAGTCAATACACAGTGACTTGAGAAGGCATAAATGCAGACATGAGCTATATGATGGGGAACTTAGGAATGAGGAAAAGAAGTTTAAGTAGCAGTGTCATTGTTATTTGTAACTTGTGTTTGGTTGTGTGTGTTGTATATGAAGAAATAGCTATAAGTAAGAACTTTGTAATGTGAATTGGGTTCTTGTGTTATGCAACTCAATTGTAGAGGAAGGCCTATTTATCATAGTAGAATGAATGTATTTTATTATATATTAGCCTTTTATCATAGTAGAATGAATGTATTTTGTTATATATTAGCCTTTTATTCCTAAAAAACAGCTAGTGTGAAGTCCTTTGAATGAAGAAATGAAGTTGGCGCCCCAACTCAGTGTAAAAGTTTGCGCCCCGGGCGCCAACCTTCTATATGGCAAAGTGAAGTTGGCGCCCAGGGCGCCAACAAGAATTCTTTAAATTCTTGTTCTTGATCTTTTTATCTTTTCTAAACACCTGGTAAGTTCAATGAGCATAAATTAAATGTTTGGCATATGGCTAAGTTAAATAACAATAATAATTAGCAGCATATGATAAAGATGATATGTTTCATTTACACCTGGCAAAATATACAAGTAAGTATATATACACTGATTCCAAGTTTGCAGAATCGATATAAATACAACAGGATCTTGGATTCCACAAAAGCAAAAAGTTGGTCATAAGACCAAGCACAAAACAACTACAGTGCAATCTTTCTTTCAAGTTACATACAAGTTTGGTGATTACATTGTTATCCCAAAAGAAATCACCCAAAAAACGGTCATCTAAAGAAAACTACTAGCTGGAGCTAGCCATACTCTTGGTCATAATGTCATCACTTTGTTGTTGTAGTTGCGATCTTCGTCTACTCAAAATCTGTTGGCTTTGTATTCTGAGTTGTGTGCCACTAATGCTTGGTACGTCATTCCACTGCAATCCAGGAGGTTGCACTGGCAGTGGCGAATCAGATGCAGATGCGAAGCTAATCTTCCTGGAACCTTCGTGGGAGGACAATGTTGCAGATGCAGATCTTCGTATTGCTCTTTCATTTGGTATTGAAAATCTTGTTTGAGGGATGTCATTGTGTTGAAACTCTGCTGGTGTACCCTCCTCTATCACCATTTCAGAACTTAAGCCAGGCTGAGGGAAAAAAGAAAAAGAGACATGCTTTATGTAAGTATGTAACCCATGTGTTGACAAATTACACGTGTTTATGAAAAACAATTATCACTTCACTTCATTAACAAACCCAGAACAATTACTACCCTGCAACTAGCGAAATTTCAATGCTAGATATTCAGCACTAGACATGGTTTCAAATGCCAATGCAGATATGCGGGATAAAAGAATGTAAACTACATAATGCTTTACAACAGGAAGGAAAAAGAGACATTGACAAATCAACAATCAGCAATTAGCAAGAGATATAATTACAATTTTGAAGACAATTACATGTGCAAAAAGAATGTAAAGCACAGTGCAGATATTCAGTATAAAAGAATGTAAACTGCACAATGCTTTACAACAGGAAGGAAAAAGAGACATTGACAATCAACAAATAGCAATCAGCCAGAGACATAATTACAATGCTTCAAGACAGAGCAACAATCCCACAAGAGACATATCAACGACCAGCAAGAGACATGATTACAATGCTTTGAGACAACTAAATTCCTTAGAAACCAGAAGTTCCGTTCATTGGAGATTTAATTTAATCATCAACTAAAGATAGTGCCAGAATTCTAGAACAACTATAGTAATGCAATTAACTCAGTATTAAATGTCTAAATAAATCTCACATTGTAAACACGTCGACCAGTGTCTTCATCCACCGTTACCCCAAATCTAGATGGTTTGTAGACACCACTCCTTCTCCTTGATTGGTTCCCAGATTGAGAGTGACAACCGGTGTGTGATGTTTGTTGATTAGGCGTTGAAAGTGGTTGTGAGGTTTGTTGGGAAGGTGATCGTGAAAATTCTTGAGTACTAGGACATGTCTTAGATGTTTTTCTCTTACGTCTAGGACGAGGCTTGTTTGAGGGGGGTGCCTGAAACAATAACTAGATGAATCCTTAGTGCGCTAAGCCAAAACAGAAATAAGGAAGAATGAAGGATACAAAAAGAACTATTCCTATTTGCAAACAGAAAATCATAATAATAGAAATCAATAAATCATAGAAAGGTGAATTCAGCAAGTGGAATTATCCTCAACCATGAATAATCAGCAAGAATGAAGAATAAAGAAAGAACTATTCCTATTTGCAAGTAGAAAATCACATTAATCAGCATATCCCAAAACAGAAATCAATAAAGCATAAAAATGTTAATTGACTTCTTTGCACGTGCTTCGATTGTGACCCTCGTTCCTACAGAAGCTACACTTCATAATTGTGCCTTTTTTGCTAAATTTCTCCACACGAGGTGTAAAAGCATTATCAGCTGCTTCTTCAATTGACAGTCTAGTAGTGGTATTGCGTCTTCTTTGTGCTTCTTCAATCCTTTTCCTTCTCTTCGGAGGTCGGCCAAGCAATTTACATACAGGTGGGGGTAGCATTGATAGGTACTTGTGAGTTTCCCAAAATGTTTGTCCCCTCACCGATTGAAATTTTGTTCTATAGCTCGCAACAAATGTTTCCCTATGGTAATACTGTGAAATTTGGGTAATGGGATCAATGTTTGAATGGTGCATTGCACATATAGAATGTTGGCATGGGATTCCACTTAAATCCCATGCTCTATAAGTGCACACTTTCCTATCCAGCTGAATTGAATGCCTATCCTTACCCTCAACCACTTCATACCCATCCTCACCATTAAAAAAAATCCTACAATTTGTTGCCAAGAATCTATTTGTCTCAAACATTTCAAGACATTTAGGGTTGTAGTTGCCCTTCCAATTTCTAACAATAGCATCACTAGCAGCCCATTTTTCCATCAATTTCAGCCTAATGCCATCAAACATTTTAATTACTCGGAAATACCGACACTCACAAATCCATGCATTAAAACTCTCACTTACATTATTGTCTACAACCATAGAGAGGCATCTATTTGTAAAATACACTCTTACCCATCCATTGACACAATAACTTACTGCTCCAACAGTTGCTGCCTTATTAACCTTCGCCATTGCCTTTAAATTGTCATCAAATTGTTCCTTGTATGTGCTCCAGGCGCAAGAGAAAAATTTCTTCTTCAGCTCATGTCCCATCCATTTTTTGTATGTCATGCCTTGCACATAGCCTATGTTCAGCCAATGGTAGGACGTCAAACACAGCTTGTTGCAACCCCTGCATGTACCAAAAAGTTAGCTACTTTCATATCACTTCACTAACTAAATTGAACATAATTGTTAGACATAATTAATACTTCACCTTCTGCATGTCAGACATAATTGTAACTTTACTACCTTCCTCAAGTTCAAGAGACAATCTAAGCCACTCTATGAACCAAGTCCAATTTACAGTTGTTTCCTTCTTGGTCAACCCAAAAGCTATTGGGAACATACTATCATTTGCATCTAAACCCACTGCAGTCAACAAAATCCCTCTTGCTTTCCCCTTCAAAAAAGTGCCATCAAGCCCAGTAAAAGGCCTACAACCAACTTTCCAACCAACCTAATACAAAACCAAGGAAACCAACATCAATATATACTGCAAAGGAAAAAAAACAGTCTTTGATTACAATCATAGCAAAATACAAGTCATATTAGTCACAACAATGTCATACCTTCGATGAATTAAAACACACATACATTCTTCTAAACATCCTCTTGCCTTGATCTAACGCTTCAGGACTTAACTCAACACTTACATCGGATTTTGGATTTGACACTTTTAGCTCATTACAGTAAGCTTCTAACTTGTCAAATTCATCTATAAAACCGCCATCCATGTCTTGCATTATTCTCCTTTTCGCCCTCTTGCACTTATATTTGCTCACAAAGAGTTTCAAGTCACGCTCAACTTCCTTCTTCATCTCACTTATACTAAATTGCGGATTGTCTTGGACTTTATCCTTGAAATGTTCAGCTAGCCATGTCACACTTGCTCTTCAATTCTTATAAACCTTAGCACACATATGTTCATAAACAAGTGTTTTCAGCATGTAGCCAACTCCAAACCTATCTCTACAAGCATACAACCTAAATGGGCAACCAGCTTGACAAGTTGCAATTACCATCTTCTTCTCACTTTTAACTATTTTCACATTAACCCCATTTTCAATGGCATACTTATCAATTGCTTCTTCAACTCAGCTTTATCCAAGAATGTTATACCCAAACTAAAATAGGGCCTTCTTTCAGACCCATCCAACTGCCTTAAACTAGGCCTCTCTTGTACACGATGGCCATAGTCTAAATTTTCCTCTTCCTCATCATTATCATCACTAACCTCAGTGTCTTCATGTATTTCATAATCATTGTCGAAACTGTCTTCACTCTCACAAGTTTCTGACTTTGATTGTGCCATAAAGCTATCATCATCACTGTCCGAGTCATCTTCCCCTGTCTCTCCAACATTTTGGTTTATTGCAATGTCTTTTACCCCACCTAGGTCTTCTGGGTACCCTAAATCATCATATACCTCACCTAATTCTTCTATACAATCACCCTCAAGCTCAATTTCTCTTTCACCCGATGACAGTATGTAAAAGGTTCTAACAATTTCTTCCTCAACAGAAACTACTTCACTTACCTTCCTCAACTTAGTCAAGGGCTTAATTTCCAGTACCTCATCCTTTTCTTTGACCACAGGTTTCGTTGCCTCTCCTAAATGAGCTGGACCTTTGCATTTATTCGCCATTAACACTGCAGCAAGGTAAGTAGTCAATAATTTGTCATGCATTGCAGGTAACACACCATAAACCACAAAGAAACCCATTTATTCCCAGAAATCGACTGTTACCTGTGAAGAAATTGCAGGTGCCTAAACCCTAGCGCGACTGCCGATGATGAAATTTCATAAACGATTGCTTCAGGATTTCAGCCAACCACTCTCACAAGAAGCCCAAGTCGGAGAATCACTCATAGTGTCGGCATCCATGACCTCGCTTGAGCCTCCGATGGGTTTCGCTCTTCCTTTGCTCTGCTCACAGTATCAAGTTTCATCGTTCTTCCTTTGCTCAAAATTGATTTCGTTTTTCTCTTGCCCGACAACTTTGATTTCGTGGGAGAGGCAAAAAAACATAAATGACCCAACTAAGCTGACTCATTTGCCATGTGTATGTTGTCAAAAAAATTTTTTTGCCATGTGTCTTCTATTATTCTTGACCACATCAGCATCTAAACCCTGTTAATTAACCAGACTAACGGTGTTGTGCTCTTTATCAGCTTGTAATTGTTTTTTTGCATTTAAGGTACCAATAATTAATATTTGTGCTGGATGCTCTTTGTCTAATAGTTTGTTGGCAAAAATGAACCTTAACCCTTGTCAATTCACTGTGTTGATCCAAAATAACAACTTTTGTTAGTCTCTTACTTTTTTTTTTTACCACCTAGATTTCAGTCTACAGAGAGGGCAGTAAGCATAGAACCCAAATCTGAAACAACACTGAAATATCCTTCTACTATAAATACATAAACAGAATTATACTTAAGAGGCTTCTAAAGTTTGCAGATTATTTGATGGGTAAAGAAGCAAAAATACATATGTTTTTTACCTCCGCAAGCGCCCAGCACCATATGCTTTTTATGGGAGCAAAAATATATACGTAGTTACCATTTTGAAGTAAAAGTCACATACCACCGTTATGTTACTGTTCACTACCGTTATGTTACTGTCTACTTCATCTCTTTCTCTCTCATCACGGTAAACGGTAACATAACGGTGGGATATAACTTTTGCTCCAAAATGGTAACCATGTGTGTATTTTGCTAAAAAAAAACATATGGTGCTGGGCGTTCTTGAGGATAAAGCACATGTGTATTTTTGCTTTTTTATTCTTACTTAATTTCAGTTTATGTGTCTCCTTAATAATGAGTTGGGCTTGTTGCCTTCCTGGAGCTACCGTTTTTTTTGCATCAGTCTGTTCCAACCTGACCCAAGTTTTAAAATGTTTCTTTTTCACTATTTTGAATAAATTGGTGGTATTTGGTTTAGTGCTAGACCAGGTAGATCACAGAAGTACGAGGACTAAGGTTGAATTCTCACCTTGTTACAAAAAAATCTCCAAGGAGAGGGTATAAAAAATATTGGTTTCTTATGCGAAAAAACAAACTATTGCTTGGCCCTTATAATTAAGCGTCTTATACTAATTTTCTGTAAGGTTTTATTTTGGTCATTTAATTTTATAATGTGTATTTTCAATATTCTAATCCCAACAATGTTAACTTCATTAAAAAGTATATTTTGACGTTACAATTTTTAATGCAGACAATCAAATAATGATCTTTAAAACTCACTTATTTTTATTTTGTAAAGATTAAACTTAATATATCACCATTTTACAATGTTTTGTTAACATTTAACAATGGAAAAATCCCATATAAAGTTGCTTGAAATAGAAAAATTATAAATTATGTTGTTAAACTTAACAAATCCCTAATTAAGTTATTGACCGAATTTATAATTTTAAAATATGGTTAAAATGAATTTATTGCACTCTTATAATATCCTCTTTCTTCTTAAGAGAGTTTCATTACATTGTATCTAAGTTTATATATATATATATATATATATATATATATATATATATATATATATATATTTATATTTACATTGATATATAATAAAATGAATTGTGCTTACTTTAATTGGGAAGAATCAACAAGAATAATTCAAGTAAAAAAATAAAAAGGAAAGAATTAACCCAATATTAATTAAAATATTTTTATTTGAGTATCGTGAATAAAAAATTATATTTTTAGAAAAACTCAACTTCAAATTTCTTTTGTCAATTAAAAAAAAAATCATTAAATTTTTATTTGAGTATTGTAATATCTAGTTTGCTTTTTACGTTGATGAAACTCTTCTTCTAAAATGCCGTTAATGAAAATATTTGATATATAATTTGAAATATACACACTAGTTAGGATTTTTTTATTGACATAGTATAATTTTATATCCATCGAAAAAAACTCTGGTAAAAAATAAAATTCTTAATTCTTAAGATTCAACTGAAAATAATTTAATTGATCATGGGTTTTTTGCTTCCCCCCCCCCCACCCTTTTTTTTTTTGCTTTCCTTTAGTTTAAGCTAATCATATTTTATTTTATTATATATTGATGTTGTATACATATTGTTGAAAAAAAAAGTCATAGCCACACTTTAAGAGGAGAGGGCAATAAAATAATTTAATTTACATTTTGAAATCTTAAATTAGTTAATAACTTAATTAAAGATTTATTAAATTTACTAACTTGATTTAGAATTTTCCTATTTCAGGCAGCTTTATATGGGATTTTCCCTTTAACAATTAAATTGTTACGTAAACATTTTGAATTAATAAGACAAACAGAAGGTCAAAAAATTAATAAGACCAACAATGTCAGGGGTGGAAAAATTAAAAAAACAAAAACAAATTTATACAATTAAAAGACTAAACTAAAATCCTAGGTAAATTCGAGCATCAAAGGTCCGTGCATACTTGCAAAATTGTAGTTTGGGTGAACGTAATCTTAGGTTCTTCAAGTTTTAAACTGTAGATTTTAATTTTTTTAAGTTTTATTTTGTTTAAAACATTAGTTTCTATAATTCTAGAAAAAATAGATCATTTTGTCCATGCGAGGACCAAAATCAATGATTGAAAATTTGAGAAACCAAAATCAAAATGAAGACAAATTTAAATGATCAAATATGATATCAACCTTTTATAGTTCTATTACACAAACAGAGGAAACTTAAAAATTAAGAAGGGATTTTAAGTTATAAAATCTACCTAAAACAACAAATTATTGTTTTGGAGATTCAATTTTTTTATTTTTTATAATTTGATGCATTCTCCTCCAACAGCAGAGGAGACCAATGTCTTTCAAATTATATAATGGATTACTATATAATTATAAGTCAAGATACTTCAAGATACTTGAAACCACGTTGTTTGGCGTAAAACTGAGCCAATTCTTTTTTTTTTTTTTTCAAAAAATATTTTAGGGCATTGACGATATCTTACAAGATATTGAAAAAAATACTTCATAATTTTGAAAAATTATCTTAGGATCTCGAAAAAATATTTCAGGGTGTTGACTGATACAAAAAAGATATTTTAGGATACAAAACGATGCTAAAAAAATACTCTATGATCTTAAGAAAATATTTTAGGTATTGACCGATATTAAAAATAGGGAAAATATTTTCTCATGTCACACACACATAAAATGGTGGACCCACATATACATATATTAATTAATATATGTATATGTGGGTCTCACCATTTCATGTGTGTGTAGGAAACTTTTTTTTTTCATGTAACATGAGAAAACCAAAGCCCTTAAAAATATACTTCAAGATATTTTTTCAAAATTCTAAAATAATTTTTTAAGATGATAATGTATTTTTCTTAGTATTGTTTTAGAGGTTCAATTTTTTTTATCTTTTATAATTTGATGCATTCTCCTCCAACAGCAGTAGAGATCAATGCCTTTCAAATCATATAATGGATTACTATATAATTATAAGCCAAGATACTTCAGGATACTTGGAACCATATCGTTTTGGTGTAAAACTGAGCCAATTCCCTTTTTCTTAAAAAAAAAAATATTTTAGGGCATTGCCAGTATCTAAAAAGATACTTTAGAAGGATACAGATCGTTATTGAACAACATGATCTTGAAAAATTATTTTAGGATCTCAAAAAAATATTTCAAAGTACTAATTAATATAAAAAAAAACTTCAAGATACTAAATGGTGCTAAAAAAACTCTATGATCATGAAAAAAATATTTTAGGTATTAATTGATACTAAAAATATATTTCAAGATCATAAAATAATTTTTTAAGATGATGATGTATTTTTTTTAATATCATAAAGTATCTTTTTAATACTATTTAGTAGCAGGAAATATTTTTTCAAGATTCTAAAATGATTTTTTATGATTATAAAGCATTTTTTTATTATTGATTAGTATTCTAAAATATCTTTTAAGTATTACTCAGTGCTTTGAAATACATTTTTTTTTTATTTGAAAAAAGAAACCAGCTCATTTTTACACAAAAACGGAGCCATTTCAAATAAAGGAGGGCAATTAACCCAAAGGACTAAAGCCACGTCCGGTTAAGCAATGTACGATTTGGAGAATATGTCAAAATTACCTTCCCAAGGAGTTACATCCCAGGTATCTTACTCCACACGAAGGTTCGTTCTTTCTTTATTTTTTAAAGGTCAAAGGACATTTGTGTAATTCAAATGTTCGTATGAGTATTTGGTATCCTAAACTACTCTCAAGCAATGTGTGTTAGACCTCAAATATTAGTTAGGGCTCTTCTCTTTGATATAGAAACTAACTGAGGAGTTGATTTTAATAATAAAGTTCTATTTCACATATTTATCATATTTCTTTTTCAATTTAATTTTATTAATGATCTTTTAACAATAATTATGTAAGGGAAGAGATTAAAAAATTAATGAAAATGACTATGATGTTTTAAAAAATAACATTTCATAATAACTAAGCAACTTCCCTAATTTAATCAAATTATGTAAATAGTTTATACATTAAGGACCCCAGAGAGCATTGATTAACCATTGGATTAAAGTAGCATTGCAATATCTTTTAGCATTAAAAAAATAATTGATCCTTATAATATGTTCTCATTTTAGTTTTGATCTTTCAAGCAGGATAATGGTTTTAGTCCTTATTAAAATACATGAACTAATGGTTTAGACAAAAAAAAAAAAAAAGGAAAGACCAAAACTTATAGTTTAAAATTATAGGACCAAAACCTATATTTTAAAAGTATATGGAACAAAATCAGAATGACAACAAACTTTAAGGATAAAATATTGTACTCCATCATCCGGTTCTTAATATAAAAGTAAGTTGACTTTTATTTGAGAGTTTATGAAAATTAAATAAATTTGATTAAAATATTTATTTATCATTTTTATTTAAACTAATTAACTTTATTTATATACTGATATATAATATAATAACAAATAACATATATTATGGTTGAGTGATTTATTTAATTTTTTAATTTATAAACAAAAAATCACCGGGATTAGAGATCGTATTAACTTTATTTTTTAAAATCTAATTAGAGGCAACAACACTCAAAAGTTTAGGATATCAAATGCTTTTTCCGCCATAATTCCAAGGCAAAATGACCTTTTAACCCCCTTTTATTAATAATTAAGACCAGTGTTATGAAATCCCAATTGGACCAATCAATTTAGTCTGAAAACCAACCAACTGGTTGATAAACTGGTTTGGTCGAGCATTAATTTGATTTAACTTTTTTAAATCAATTTTTTCAATTGTTTTTGTAATTTTATATTGATAATTCTAAAATTTTTACTTTCTTATCGGATTAACTCTAGTTTGACTTACTGACTTTTGATTTAGTATCTCTACCAGTTTAGTGACCAATCCAATTTTAATAACCTTAATTAGAACACGTTTTCCGTTTCTCCTCCTCCTCTCCCCTTTCGTCATTATGGTCTTGTGGTCATATGAAAAATAAATTAGGTACTCCATTTGGTTTTTATTTTAACGCACCAACTATCAGAATTTTTTTGCCCTTATTATAAGGCACCAACTACATTTAACCAGCTCATTTATTACTATTTTCTAATTATACCCTTATTTTTAACAAATTCTTTAAATTAACATCATTAAAATAAAGATAAAGTTAAAATATTTATCAATTTTAAATTAATTTAATGACTTAATTTTCACTCCTTATTCACCATTGATATTTTATAATAAACCCCAGACAAGACAGAGTAACTTGGTCTGCAAGTAGGTAACTACCGCAGGGGCAGAAACAAAACTCCGTCACTCATCTTTCTTACATTAATTATTGCTGTTTTGAAACGACCCGCTGTTATTATTGTGTGGACCATGTCAGAGTAATTGCCTTCGTTAATGTCACCCTCTCTTTGCTCGTTCTTAATTTCTTCTTGTTTTAAAGTATCAAAAAGAGACACAAACAGTGAGAACTAAAGAGCAAATCCTGTTTTCTCTTGCTTGTTCTTTCCCAACATGCCGGCTAAAAATAATTGAAAAATAATAATTCCTTTATATATATTAAGCAACTTTACTTTGGTTTTCATCGCCCTTATGATCGATATATTAACCACCTCTTCTAACTAGTCTTTTGGCTCTAGGTACACACTTTTTTTCACTCTCTCTGCATATTCATAGCTTCTGATCAGAACATCTCTTATCAGAGCAAAGATCATATCAGAAATGGCCGCCGGAGAAGAAAAAGAGAGGACGTTGGAGGAAACAGCCACGTGGGCCGTCGCGGTGGTGTGCTTTGTGATGCTGGCTATTTCGATCTTCATCGAACATATCATTCATGCTATTGGGAAAGTAAGTAAACTTTGCTCATATACATATATATATCTTAATTATCTCAGTCATATATTTAGAGCAAACATGCATGTTTTTGGATTTACGTTTTGTCTTTTCAAAAGCAATTTCTAAAACCAAAAAGTTAGTTTGAGCAAAACTATACATTTGAAATCCATCAGTTCTCAGAAAAAGAACCCATGAGACGAAATGTTAAGTTGAAACCCTAAGAGGCTAATAGAAGATGAAGCACTGAGAGGCTAATGGAAGAGATTAATCTTTGATAATCTGGGGAATTAGGGTTCGAACTCATTGAAAAATATGCCCACGTTAATGTTTAACGATGTCTCAAATAAGGTTGTTTCAAATAACAGGATACCTTCTGAGCACAAAAATAACAGGATACCTGTGTCTTAAAAAAATGCCAAGTTAAAGTTGAAATAAGTTTTTCTAAATTTTTCACATTTCATATTAATATATCGTTGAAATAAGTGTTTGTCAAATAAATTTTTAATTAAAGTGAATATAAATATAAATTACGTTATACTAAATTGACTTTATCAACCTAACTTCAATTTTTGTAAAAGTAATTAATTAAGTTGATCCAAACAAATTTCAAGATATTTCAATGCATGTGGTTTGGAATTGCAGTGGTTCAAGAAGAAGCATAAGATAGCTCTGTACGAGGCGCTTGAAAAGGTCAAAGGAGGTACAGTAACTTTAAGAGAGTGCTTAGGATATTAAATATTGTAATTAATGTGATTTTATTTTATTTTATAATTAAAAAGCGATTTCATTATTTATATGAAAACATTATTGTAGAGCTGATGTTGATGGGATTCTTATCGTTTATGTTGACGATACTGCAAAGCTCCGTTTCTAACATTTGCATATCAAGGCAAGTGGCCTCCACGTGGCGACCCTGCGCGTCTTACGAGGAGCCGCTTAAAGTCGACGGCCATGATGAAAATTCTAGAAAGCTTCTCGAATATTCTCCCCGCCGTTCCCTCGCCACTAAAGGATATGACCAATGCGGAGAGGCAAGTCATTCCCACTATGTGTGTTCTTTTTAATATAACACTCACTTAAATTTTTGTAGAGTGATTAAAAAACTAATTATTATATTAAAGTGTTTGCATTTATATGATTTTTTTTTCAAACTAATATGTTTAATTTATAAATTGATATATAATTTAATAATGTACAATATATAATATGGTTAATTAGTTTATTTAATTTATTTAATCTCTCTAAAAAGTCATTTGGGTCTTATATTAAACCGTGGAAGTAGTAACTTTTTACAAGTACTCTTACGGCATTAGATGAAAGTATGAGGGAGAAGTTTTATTTTAATTTGTCAAAAATTGCTAAAAATAAGAACCCAATAAATTAATCATGTAGTTTAAAAAAAATTTAAAATTATTCAAAAATAATAAATATTTCTGAAATAAAATTTTCTTTTAAAGTATGCCCTTAATTTTTTATAATGGGAAAAGTAAGAGAGAGATAGTAAATATAAATAACATTGACTTTTTAATTAATGCAATATATATAATTAATAAGATATAAACATAGAAAAAATTATTAAATATTGAGACAATATTTATGGTGGTTCTTATAAAAATGACGAAGAAATTTTAAATTTAAGTTCTTATAAAATACTCCCTCCGGTTCTAATTATAAGACATATTTAACCGATTTTGGAAAAATTAAGAAGAGAAGTTAAATTAGTTAATTTTAGTCATTTTCTTAAAATGTCCTTATATATATTTAAAATGACATAAGTAAAAGTTAATCAACAACTCTGCTACATATTTCTCTGACTAATTTTCTTTTTCACATGTTTTCTAATTGAAATAATGGTCTTGCTATATATATATATATATATATATATATATATATATATATATCTATCATACACACACACACACACAACCATGTATCCACACACACATATATATCTATATATTGACACACATAAACACAGATATACATATACATACATACATATATGTGTGTGTACACACACACAGACACACATATATATAGACACACACAGATATATACATACATATAGATGTTTATAGACATACACATGTGTGTGCATGTGTGTATGTTGCAATCCATATACATATATACTTACAAAAAACTAAATACACTTGAGATAATAAAATAAGGGTATTTTAGGAAGAAAATGGCAAAAACTAAAAAGTTGTCTTATAATTAGGACTAAAACTAACCTTTAAATATTATCTTATAATTAGGACCAGAGAGAGTAGGCTGGGGGAAGTGTTTTTTTGTGCTTCTAAACAAACAACTAGTGCTACTGCCATACTTCTTGCAAGTACAACGTAGGACACTTTCAATATACATATTTTCTATTATAAAATTTAATTTCTTAAAATTTTATGAAAATTTGATTATTATTTTTTAAAAAAAAAAATTAGCCCTTGTCTACAACTAACACCCGCAGTGTCTTATACTATTTACATATTTTTTTTAAAAAAAAAAATTCACTTAGAGTACAATAACAATGAGTAAAAATAAAAAGATATCATTTAAAATTAAAAACGTCTTACATTTTAGACAAATAATAACTTGCATAAAATGTCCTAATTATTGTAGTATATATTGAAATGAGTCGTATATGCAATGCAATGCGCAATTCACTTTCTTTCTTTTCTTCTTCTCTCCTCTTTTTTTTTTCCTGATTTTTTTTCCTTCTTAAGCATTATTTGATAGATATGCTAGAAAAGTATTTATTCTATATGGACAATTACAGATAGGTCCGATTAAAAGAGGAAAAAAAAAAGAAGAAGAAAAAACTAACAAACGTTTTCCAATTCCATATGATAATATATATACAAATTACCATATGATAAGACACACACACACTCCAGGTTTACATGTATATAAATGGAACCAATCAACTAATAAAATAAATAACTTCCTTATTTGGGATGTATTTATAGTTATTCCTTCTTTATGATATGACCATGGACATATATACTCTTAATTATATACATATTATCATTATTTATTATTTTTCCATTCAGTTTCTTTTTATTTAAAATTATACTATCATCTATTGCTATTTATTCGGGTAACGTTTTAAATTGTTTCGCGTGTGTTTGTGTTGAGAAAGTATCGAAAGGGGGGTTTTATTTTATTTACAAATTGTCAAGATACGTTGGCAGAAAAAAAAAAAAAAAGGTCTCAAGATACATATATATGTTAAGTAAGTAGTAATTAATTAATTTAATTTTATATGTGTGCAGGGTAAAGTGGCGTTTGTGTCAGCTTATGGGATTCATCAGCTACATGTATTCATATTTGTGCTGGCAATATTTCATATTCTGCAATGCACTATTACTATAGCTTTGGGAAGAACCAAGGTCTTTTTTTTCCCCCTATCTCATTTTAAATTTCAAATTTTATTTCTTTCTCTTTTAAAAATTCTATTTTTGTTTATCTTGATATTTACAAACCTTTGGTTGACTCATTTTGGTGTAGATGAGAAAATGGAAGAAGTGGGAAAGTGAGACAAAAACACTCGAATATCAGTTCTATAATGGTAAAACTTCAATTTCCCATATATGTGAATTCAGAGATTATATTTAAATATTTAGTTTCTCTCTCCAAAATTAATGATAATAATAATAATTTTTTGTTTAGAATACAAATTTATAATATAATACAATAATTGACATATAAGGCACGCTTTCAAATAATAAAGCCTGCATTAAATAATGTACAAGGGAAAAATTCTTTTCCCTTTCATCTTGCTCACTTTTCCAAATTATTTTTTCTTAAATAATGTTTAAAGATGAAAGTGAAAGGATTTTATTTTTTAAATAATAATGTTTGATGTGCACAGTGAGTTTTTTTTTTTTTTTTTGGCAGATCCTGAGAGGTTCAGGTTTACAAGGGACACAACATTTGGACGAAGGCATTTGAACATTTGGAGTCAATCATCAATTTCCCTATGGATTGTAAGTCTCCAGAGTTATCAATTTTCAATTATAAACACTTAGTTATTATTTTCAAGAGGATGATAAGTCTTTTTTTTTTTTAAGTTCAGCAGAAGTGGATGACAAGTTTTTTTTTTAATTTTTAACGATGATTTTTAATCTGGGCAAAAAAAATGTAAATATAAATTATGATAGTAAATTTATGACATTTTTTAACCCACTATGTTTAACTTTAAAATCCTCATTATAGCCCCAAAACCAAAAACTGAACCGGGTCTTATTAAAAGGGCTAATCCATTGGCCTACTTAATGGTCTATGGGCTCGGCCCACATCTTGAGTAATAAGGTGCCCTTGCTTTCCATTTTATAAGCTATTTCTTACGCATAAAAAAAAAAAAAAAAACACATTTCTTAACTAACGGGGTCTGAACTAAAGGGGTTGGGTTTAGCAGGAAGGATTAGTTCTTATAATGCTAGGAATCAAGGTTTGAATCTTAGTTGGAAGAAGTGTTCACATTTACTATTTGACAGTGTCTCGAATATGATTGTCTCCAATAAGATGATATCTATGCTTATTTATATAATAATAATAATAATGAGATCGAACATAGTAATAATTAGGGGTGAGCAAATTAAAACTGAAAATTGCAAACTGGACCGGACCGAACTGAAGGCTATTCGGTTTTTCAGTTTCGGTCTATTCGGTTTTTGGTTTGTAAAATATGTGTTTTTCGATTATCGGTTTTTGTAAAATTAATTCGGTTTTAACCGAAATATGGAGGTTTTTTCCTTTTTTGAGATAAAAAATATGGAGGTTATGTGTTAACCCATTTGGTAAGTAAGATATGGAGGCCTAACACAACAAAACCCATATGCTCTAAGCACTTTAGTCACTGTTTTAAAAAAAAAAAAAAAAAAAGAAGACAAGAAGATCCAACTGAAGCCCAAAAACTGAATTAATTGTAAAACCGAACCGAAATATTTTGGTTAATTCGGTTCGTTTTTTAGCCACTTCGGTTTCGGTTAGGTAATGAGAATGTGTGTATTTAGGTTTTTTGATTTTTACTGAAAAACCAAACCAAAGACCAAATGCTCACTCCCTAATAATAACATAGCAACTCAAGGTTTGAACCTCCATTAGAAGGTTCAAATCTATTAGAAGAGATTCTCACATTTAAGTAGTGTCTTAAAATTTCCTTATTTTCATCTCTCTTTTACTTCTTTTCCACTACCAAACCAGATCAAAGAAGCAATTAAGTAATTAGTTGCTGTAACAAGTAAATTTTGAAAGGAAAAAAATTCAAATAATGACTCATGAATCTAAAGCCTTGATATGATCAATTGGAAACTTAATCAAGCCTTTGTGTTGTGGGCTATGATCAGGCAAGCTTGTTCAGGCAATTCTACGGATCAGTTTCAGAGGCAGACTACTTGACACTCAGACGTGGATTTATCATGGTCATATATCCTCACTCTCTACTTAATTATTAATTAGTACAGTAATAATCAGATTAGTGTACATTTAATTAAGACTAATGATAGCGTCTTATTTATGTCTGTATAATTGTATTTCAGGCACATTTACCACCGGGAAGTGAAGAAAGCTTTGATTTCCGAAAATACATCCAACGATCACTTGACGAGGATTTTAAGGTTGTTGTGGGAATAAGGTAATTAAACAGGGGAATATCATTTCTACCTTTAAGTCAGAAAACTTTTTCTGCCTTAAGTTAAAACTACGCCGTTTTGGTTCTTTTTTTGTTTTTGTTTTCTTTTCTTTGCTCTTTTTTTGTTTTTGTTTTTTTTTTCTTTCCTTTTTTTCTTTTATCTCTTCATCTTTTCATTTAAAAAAGAGCTAAAACGACGTAGTTTTAACTTAAAGTAGAAATGATATTTCCATTAAACAAACATCATTATCACACTTATTTATTAAGGAAGTTAAATAAATTATTTAATCATATTATATTTTATGTATTATTAAATTATATATTAATTTATAAGTCAGATATATTAATTTAAACAAACGATAAATATAAATACTTTAAAATAATTAATTAACTGAAGTAACATGTTCTTTTCAATTAATTTACAAATCCTAACTGAGGCTGTTTGATGCTGGCAGCCCGCTCATATGGTTCTTGGCCGTCTTATTACTGTTGACAAATACTCATGGTAATTATTATTAGTATTAACCAATTCCTATAATTAATGAATCATCGTGTATTCTTAAATTATCATGAATAATATTCTAATGATCTTGTATTTAATTATTCCTTATTAATTAATTTGTTGGACAGGGTGGTACTCTTATTATTGGCTTCCATTCATCCCATTGATTGTAAGCATACATCTTCCCAATAATTAAATTATTATATGCTTTCTTTTAATTCTAAATATAAGGCTTAATAAATTTTTTTAGGGAGATTTAAGAAGTTAAATAAATTACTTAATCATAATAAATGTTATGTATCATTTAACTTATATATTAGCTTATGATTCACAAAAATTAGTTTGAAGAAATACGATATATAACTATAAATACTTTAAAATAATTTATTTAAATTCATTAATCTTTCCGAAAACGTAAATTAGGTTTTATATTTAATACTAGAGCTATTATATATATAATGTTAAAGTGAAAATTTATTCTAAAATTTTTTGTTAAGGAGCAATATTATTTTGAAAGTTTTTTTTAGGTTAATAGAGTAATGTCATTCCTAACTTAATGTTAAAAAATTAACCATCACTGTTAGTTTTTTAATGATATAGGTAATATTGCTATACTTTGAAACTTTAAGGGGATATTGAATCTAAAAAAATCTTGAGTAAAATTGGTGCTAAAAAAAAAAAACTTTCAAAACAAATTTATATCTATATATATGGATGAAGAGACATAAATATATGTTTGATTAAATAAATTAATGATATATATTTTGAATGAATGAATTGCAGATACTAATATTGGTGGGGGCAAAGCTACAAATGATAATATCAGAGATGGGATTGAGGATCCATGACAGAGGGGCTGTATTGAAGGGAGCACTAGTGGTTGAACCTGGCGACAATCTCTTCTGGTTCAACCGCCCTCGCTTTCTTCTCAACTTGATTCATTTTCTCCTCTTCCAGGTCCCTGAGCTCTCTCTCATATACATATATATATAGATTCATTCCAATTTCTTCAAAATTTAAGAGTTTATATTAATATTTGTATTTTTCCTTTTCTTCTGTAGAATGCATTTCAACTCGCCTTTTTTGCCTGGTCAGCTGTAAGTATACCTCATCTTTCGATGAAACATTTCATTTAAACTAGTGATCATGACTCTGATACTAAGTGTTTATTCAAGTAATCACTACTTGTTAAGAGCCTATAATTAACATTATTGATTCCTACTTTGATCATGACTATATTTATTTTTGGCTCTGTGTTTGATGATGTTTCAGTTTGTGTTTGGCATGAGGTCGTGCTTCCATGAAACAACCATAGACATCGTCATCAAACTTACAACGGGGTAAACTACATTAAAATCAATTTCCTTTTAAAAATAACTAGCAAAAATCACCATGAGTTTCTAAGAAAGAAATAATGTATAATTACAAAAAAGTTTCAATATTAAGTGAGCAACATAAAATTGTTATTATTTTTTATGATAGAATTTAACTTGTTTTTGCATGTTGCTCACTTATATATTTTGAGGACCTTTTAGTAATAACATTTTCAATCATCAGGATCTCATAGTAATTTTCCTATATAACCATGTGACTATCCAAATACTAATCTCACTAGCAAGCAATTAAGCTAGTTTGTGGTGATTAATCTAACAAGCTTCTTTATTTAATATATATTTTCATTTCCAGGATTCTTCTCCAAGTTCTATGTAGCTATGTGACTCTGCCTCTTTATGCCCTCGTTACACAGGTATCATGATATATGTTTTCTCAATTTAATCAAGTTTAATATTCCAACAAATTAAATTATATCAATATATGTCATATTTGTTTAAAGGCTTGTTTTGACGGAAAAAAAAAAACTAAATAATAAAAGTTAATTTTCATGAACTTGTTGGAATGATATTAAAGAAAATTCAAAAGTGAAAAAAAAATTAAAAAATTACACAAACTATTAAATGGCTTTCTGGCAAAAGATTATATCATTTTTCATCCAACATGCAAATTGAATTGTTTTGTATGGCCAAAAGTTTAGGATGGTTCCACCGCGATCTCAAACAAACCCTAATTCATTGACTGCATTAAACTCGTAATGACATGTTTGGTTGGAATGAATACAGATGGGATCAACGATGAAACCAACAATATTCAACAAGAATGTGGCAACAGCACTGAAGAACTGGCACCAAACAGCGAAGAAGAACGTGAAAGAGAGCAAATATTCAAAGGCATCAACAAACACGTCCGTATCATTAAGTCCAGTAACAAGCCCTTTGCATGGGCTGTCACCAGTTCATCTTCTTCATAAGCACCAATCCAGAAGTGACAGGGTCCCTACTTCTCCTATCTCATCAACTGCCCTTCCATTTCAACCTTGGGACATTGAAGGAGGGCCATCCTACCCTTCAACGCAGGTCCATGATATCGAAATGGTGCCTCCTCTTCAACATGGTCATATCCGTTCACTTAACAAGACTCACGATGCCAACGATTAAGATTTAAGATGAGTTGTTTTTTGTTCAATGAAGTGTAAGAAATGAGCTCTCCTATATATGTGTATATCAGTATATGCCTTGGTTTCAACAGGAGGATATGTGTTCTCAGAAAAAATTAGTTAGTGTGATTTTTTTTTTGGATATATTTTGTATTGATTTTTATATTGGATGTCTTCATTTATATTTTATTTATGGGTTTAATCTTTCTGCCTCTGAGGGAGAAATATTTTTTCTGTCGCACTCACATATAAGTGAATGTGGCCCATTATTAAAAGAAGAGAGATAAAAAATAAATAAACCTCACTCACTTATATATGAGTGCAGTAGAAAAAATGTTTTTGTCTCAGCAGAAATATTAAACCTTTATTTATTGTTTCATTCCTTCTTCGATATAAAAAAATTAACCACTTTCTTCTTGTAACAACTTCTCTCTTCTTTTGTGAAAAAGAATTTTCTTTCTTCAAGTGGAGTTTTGCTGATTAGTGATCTCAATTAGTTGTTTCTTTTTTTCTTAAAAAAAAAAAATTCTTCTCCATATTCATATGATAATTTGATGGTTATAGTATTTTTTTTTTCCTCCCTGATTTCTTCTTGTAATCCGGGAGAGTTGAAACTTATGAAATTAAGGGGAGAGGCCGGAACTGGGGAGAAGAAGGTGAGGAAGAGAGAGAGAGAGTAAGTTTTTTTTCCCCAAGAAAATAATTATTAAAAAACAATAGTGTGGGGGCCACCCATTGAGGAAGTAAAAGCACTTACTCATGCTTATCTTAAATATAAGATAAAGTTGATTTTTTTTTAAGAATATATAAGTTATTTAATTATATCATATGTTGTATATCCTTAAATTATATATTATTTTATTAATTACACTAATTAGTTTGGACAAAAAAATAAAATAAAAATACTCTAAAGTAGTTTAATTAATTTTTTTAATTTCTCTAAAAAAATTATTTTTATCTTTTATTTATAATCGGATGGAGTACTAATTAATAGAGGTGACATTTTTTTTTCCCTTCTAGAAAAGTTTGGTGTGAATTTTTGCAACACATTAAAGTTTATGGCAGTAAGTGCACCTGTAAAAAAAATTATGGATATGTTTGCATCTTAACAATTTTTAATTAAAAATATAGTGAATATTCCATCACCCTATCAAAATTGAAGTATATTGAATATTTTCTCTTGAAGCCTCACACAATCTTTCTGTGATTTTTTATTTATGTATATGGCAACAAAAGGACCTCTAGATGTAAGTGCTAATTAAAAGTTGATCTTAATTCTAAATATAATATAAATTTTTATGCTTGTTAATCTTTTTCTAATTTAACCCTTATTGATATACTCAACTCAATGATCATTAAATAAGAGAGATGGAGATAATTAAAAACAGAGGTGATTATGATATTTTACATAAAACATGTTAATTAACTAATTTAACTAAATTCATTAATTTAATCAAACTATGTAATATATAGGTCTTACATAAAGGAGGGAGTAATTGTTAACGATATTGTATTATTTGATTGGTGGTGACCCTTGAATCTATGAATAGGTCACTTTGTAGTGCAAATAGGTGTAGATAATTTGATAAGATCCCAAATAAAATAAATATATCCCAAATAATTGCACTTTGCATATTATATTAACGAGGTAGTATGAGAGAAGAAGATGGAATTGAAAACAGCAGGAACATTAACATTATAAAATTATTCAATTAGGATCAACCAAAGTGATTTTATGAAAAAAAGATCAGTTAAAAACGTCACATGAGGAATGAAATATTGAAAAATATGAAAGGATCATATTTAAAAAAATTATATATTGGAAAAATAAATGAAAAATACACTTTTGAAATTTTTTTGGATAAATATGTCGTATTCAATAGGTAAAAATGGAAAACCTCACTTAGCTTCCAAGAACAAAAAAAACAGAAAAAACAAAAAACAAAAAGACCCACTATAAATTCCTCTGTTAAAAATGTTATAGTATAGATTGTTCTATCGAAAAAGTCTTAAGACCTCAATGATATAGATAAGCTTATTAATGATTACTTCATAATTTATCAATATAGCGTATACTTGTTAGTGGAAGCTAGTTTAGTAAATATAAATGAGCTTGCTTATGACTACTATATGATTTATAAATATAATGGTAAGTTCACATTTAAAATTTATTTTACTGAAGTCTTTAGATACTTTATTTATAAAGGAATCTATACAGAAACTTTTATAATTTTTTTTTTAGTATTTGAGACTTGAGTGAGGTTTTCCTTCATTTAAAATTTATATTACTAAACACTTTAGATACTTTTTTTTTTTACAAAGGAATATGCACGGAGACTTTTATAAAATTTTTTCTAGTATTTGAGACTTGAATGAGGTTTTCCTTTAAATATGATAATGAAAATAATATTTTAAAAATTAAAGTTAGATGGTTTAAAAATTTAGAAAATTTTAAAATAAGTCCATTGGCGAAAAAAAAAGGAATAAGGAATTTAAAAATATGGAAAAAGAAATTGTCAAGAAGAATGAAACGCAAATATAATCAAGGGAAAATTGATGTCAAGGCCAAGGTAGCAAAATAATTTAAAAAAAGGCTCAAGAAACATTCACATGCCAAAAAAAGTTAGTAAATTATTTCAAAAAAATTTGTATAGATATAGTTGCTAATTGCTACTTATGGAGTTGTTAATAGCTACTGATATAGTTGTTAATATGTAGTTGTTAATTATATTGATTTAGTTGTTAACAGGGACTGATATAGTTGTTAACCGCTATTGATATTATTGCTAACATTTTTTAAAATAATACTAAAAAAGACCCTAACATATGAATATTTCTTGAGTCTTTTTTAAAATTATTTTAGTACTTAACCTGACATCAATTTTCCCTGTAATGAATCCCCACCATTGTGTCCACTTCGAAATCTGAGACGAAAAGTTGAAAAGCAATTCCCATCTTTCTAGTTTCACAATTCATTTCTGCGAAGAGAATCTCTCTCTCTCTCTCTCTCTCGTTCGCGCTTTCTGGAGATTGAATCTTGGCCTTCAATCGATCTTTCGTCATCATCTTGGACCTCATCCGTCTTGATCTTGAAATCTGATCGCTGCCATGGAGGTCCCGTCCAATTCCTCCTCCGATTACTCTTCGATCCCGCAGCATCAGAATCGTCAACATCACGCGCCCGCACATCCATCTAATACACCATCTGCTTCTCCTCACCCTGTGGACACCACCTCTGTTTCCCAGAGGTTAAATCAATCTCTTTCTTATTTCATGATTTCTCTGTTTTTCTCTTTGATCCTCCGGAATGGTCGGAACTTTATGAAGTCTTCTGCAAGTTATGGTTCTGAATGTTCTTTTCTGGAAAAGAAATGGATTTGGATGAGGATAGTGAAATCGCATAGTGTAATTTTCAATTTCTACGCTGTTTTGCTGTTTCATGGTTCGGGTAAATTTAATGTAACGATTGTATGGGGAGTTGACTGTGGGATTATTTTTCCTTCTGACATCATATGAATTCGAATTTTAAATTTGATTGCATTGGTCACTCTTGACATCTTTCCCATTTTATAGTTTCTATTATGAGTTTTTTTCCCTCTCCTGCCTTGGAGTGATGGTTATATTCTTTTTTGCATGATTGCAGACTGCAGAAGGAGTTGATGTCTCTCATGGTATGCCTCTCTGTCACTTCTTAGTGCCATGATATCTTCTCTTATCAAGCTTTCGCGGGTTGCAGGGGTTTAGTGAATTTTTATATATTAAGATTTCATCAGCCTTGATACATATGCCTCAATTTCATATCATTGGGTTGGCCATGTGTTTACAGTGGATTTTTATTGCTTGTCTGAATACGAATTTACTTTCTGATTTTCGCATTCTGCCTTTTTAAGGAGAAAACTCTCAAAGAAATTTATTTATTTCTTGTGAGCTAACTATAGCAGACTAACTTTCTGATGGTTATTGATAGATGCACGTCTTCTTGTTATTTATATCACTCTTGTAGTATGTGAACTTATAGCTTGTTTAATTGAATGTCAGTGACTCTGCAACCAAAATGTATTGGAAGATGCTCTAATCTTGAAGTTTCTTGTTTGGTCTCAGCACTAAAGATATGAAGCAAGATGCATTTTGACTTGGCGTGCGTGCTGTCTACTTGGAAATGTTTTGATGTTTATAAGCTTCAAAATAGGAGTTGATTGCTGATAATCCCCCAGAAATTTAAGTTCCAATTTAGTGTAACATTATATGTGGTCTTGAGATTTTTTTTTTTTTCCTTTTAGCAATTTGTCATGAGGTACAAATTGACCAAAAAACTTCTGTTCAGCACGTGCTTGAATAATGTGGAGCTAAGGCCTAACAGTTGACTATCATGAATATTATTTGTCATAAGGTGCTATTATAAATGATGACTTTTCTCTGCAGATGAGTGGTGGAGATCTTGGAGTATCAGCTTTTCCTGATGGCGAGAGCATTTTCACATGGATCGGCACAATTGAAGGTGGAAAAGGAACTGTGTACGATGGTTTATCTTATAAACTCTCCTTAAGGTTTCCCCTGGACTATCCTTTTAAGCCCCCCCAAGTTAAGTTTGAGACCATGTGCTTTCATCCAAATGTTGACCAGTTTGGCAACATTTGCCTCGACATTCTTCAGGTATTGACTAGCTTATGAAAGAAAATTGAAAAATTTGAAGTCATTGCCTGTTTCTTGAAGGCTGTTTTTAGATATACCTTATTTTGTTGTGTCTTTGATTATTATCCGACTATATACATTCTCCCTGAGCCAATTGAAACCTTATTTGTGTTTTTGTAGGACAAATGGTCTTCAGCTTATGATTGTAGAACTATTCTTCTGTCAATTCAAAGTTTATTGGGAGGTCAGTTTGAGTTTTCGTATTCATGAATTTTGCTATTGGCGTTTCAGCCTTTGTTTGCCTCACCAATTTACTTTCTTGTAGCAGAGCCTAACCCAGAGAGCCCTTTAAACAGCTATGCCGCAGCGCTTTGGAACAATAAAGAAGGTTGGCTCCATTTTTGTCTAATTTACTAACTTTTGATGTGAAGTGTTTATATATTAATTTTTCGATGGCTAACTCCTGATTCTATCTTCAGCTCAAAGTTTCTCATTTATATTGTGAAGTGACTGCGATTGATCAGCAAAAACAATTCTTTTTAGTTATAGCTTCTGAAATCTTTTGAAGTTCCATTGCTATGTCAAAGGGTAGTAGAATTTTTTGTCTCTATCTTATAAGCTTGGAGCTCGAACATGAGATAGGACACGAACACCATGAAGTCTCCGAGTGTTCTTGCACTTCTGGGAAGTGTTGCATCATGTTGTGGTCAAATCCTTATTAATAAACAAAAACTTTTGTGCTCCATTGGGCTCTTTATTATACACTTATTATAAATCGTGTCAAATTTCAAGTCAAATTGCGATAATGAGACAAGTTAGATTTTCTGGTTATAAAAATTTAAACGTGGTATATATAATTTAATGTTTCATGCTTTGCAGGTTACAGAAGAATGGTGCATAAACAATATTTTTCCGGAGAAACAGTTGAAAGCTGATTGATGCTATTTGAGTTGGACAGATCACTTTAGCTTCCATTTCCACACAATAGTTGTAAAGCTCTGAAGTGAAATTCTTAAGCCTAGAAATCTGGCGATTTTTATGTCGTGCCGGTACGTTTACCACTACCAGAGATCACAAGGATCAGAAATTCTCTGATATAATGACTTGATATTTCTTTTCTGTATACAAATTGTAATATTGTTTCTGGCCAAAGTGCAAAGTGCCTTTCGATGTAATCCTTCTGGTGCATCTTCTTTTTATCGTTTAAGAGAGATGCTTAGTCTTTATCAAGAAGAGGTTTTAAGAAATAAAGATAAATGCTTAAGAAGCACTCCAAACGGATGAGATATGGGAGCTTATGGGGCCCATTAGTGGAGGGTTGCATCGTTGTCTGGGTGTAAATGCTCTTAAAAGGCTCACTTTATTTGAACATAAAATAAAGGCGGGTTTAAAAAAGTAAAAAACTTCGGTGGATAAAGTCAGATTAGATGGTAAAGAATCTAGGATTAGTCCTTTGGGACGTGGGTTCGATCTTTTTTGCCGTTGCTGGGATTCCTTTGGTAGGCGATCTTGTAAGTTCCCAGTAAGTGCTCATAGAGTTTGGGGTTGTGCCCTGACTTTGGTGGAGAACTGGTGTCGAACCTCTCTAAAACTTTTTTTTAACTAAAAAAAAAGTCAGATTATATTAGGCACTAGGGTTCTTAATGGCTCTTTAATCTTTATAATTCCTTTTAGTTATTCTTCAAAAGAAGAACTCAGTCATACCCACAGTTTTGCTTAGCAGCTGTTGATGCTGCTTTTTTTGTTTTTGAAGAAAAGGTAAGGGCAAATCCATTTTTAAAAGGGTACAAGGGTAAAAATATACATGTGCTTTACCCCCAGGAGCGTTTAGCACTATATGCTTTTTTTTGGGTAAAAATACAAACGTGGTTACATTTTTTAGTATAAAAACTGGCAATGCTGGAACTGGTTTCCTTTTAGTCCAAAAGGATGAGCAGGGAGAGCTCCTCTATACGGACAAACTCTAGATTGTCAAGATCTGATGTAGACGGTCCAAATTTGATCTAGACAGTCTATGTATTTTTTTTTAAAACCTTTAAATGATTTTTTTAAAAATGTTAGTTAATATTATTTTTTATAAAAAATTTAAAAGTTAAAAAAAAAAATCAAATTCAAATAGTCCAAAACTCATCGGTACAGACTAGGAAACCGGGTCCGGCAATATCACCCTTAAACTAAACGGCAATAACGCAATATCACCCTTAAACTAAAAGGCAATAACGGTTACCCTGAGCTCTGAGAGAGGGAAACATGTTTGATGACACATGACATGGCTAAGTCGTAACATTTGCAGGTTAAAATGTAATTTTACTTCTAAAATATTTGTAGATGAGCAATTTACACCCTAAAATTCAATGTGGAGCAACTAGTATCACCACTTTTTAAAACACCAACTTCATATTTAAAGTGCTACATGACTAATGTCCTATTTTTGAAAAAATATTTTAAGGTACTAACTAATATTAAAAGGATAATTTAAAGATACTGATTGCTACATATAAAATAAGGGATTAATATTTCTGTCTCTGAGACAGAAATATTTTTTCTGTCTCCCTCACATATAAGTGAGTGAGGCTCATTTATTTTTTTTCTCTCTCTTCTTTTAATAATGGACCCCACTCACTTATATGTGAGGGAGACAGAAAAAATATCTCTATCTCAGAGGCAGAAATATTAATCTCATAAAATAATTCATGATCTTAAAAAAGTTATTTTAGAATCTTGAAAAAATAATTTAGTTATTAATTGCTACTAAAAATATATTTTAAGATATTTTTTCAAGATTCTAAAATAAATTTTTTTAAGATCATGAATTATTTTTTCAGTATCAGTCACTATCCTGAAGTATCTTTTAGTACTAATTAGTACTTTAAAATATTTTTTTATGATCCTAAAATATTTTTTCAAGATCTTAAATTATTTTTTCTGTATCAATCAAAATCCTTTTAGTACCCGAAAGTAATTTTCCAAGATCATGAAGAAATTTTTCAGTATTTTGAATTAACTTTTTACTATGCTTGAATTTTTTTTTTTTAAAAAATAAAGTGGTACTTTGTGGCAAAATGGCGTTGCTTCACGCAGCGGACGCGAGTCTGCAAAAGACCAAAGTTTGGTCCCAAAAAAGGGCTAGTTTATATTAGATCAGCCCCTTTATTTGTGAGCATTGGGCCGCTATTCTTTTAAGGGGGAAAAATATCTGTCTCTTCTACTCCTCTCCTCTTTCTTCTTTCTTTGTTTATTCCATCTTCTCTTTCTTCTGTTCTCCAAAGCTGTACATATTCGCGTGTGTAAGCTTGGTTTAACATGTTTGCGAGTGATAGTGATAGAATGAATATGTTAAACTCCTACCAGTGAAAAAGTGTCACGTCGATTTGAGCTTTCGGCAAATTCTGAGCTGAGTGTCGTTGGGGGAATCAACAATTAGAGGAGGCTATTTGGCAAATATACACAATGACGGAATTTCTATTAGTCTGACACTTTGTGAGGTTCAAATGTGAACATTATAAACTACATTCTGTAAACACAAAAGAATTTGACAAAATTGTAAATTACTAACATTTATTTCAAAGTTTCAAGGGCCTAATCTCAATTTTGAAAGATTCTTCCTAGGCAACAACACCTTCTAAGTGGCCCTGAGGTGGCCACTTCAAATTGTTCCACGAGTTTTCCACAAGACCAACAATCTGCAAAATCTGAAGAAGTCAGAATCATACATTTTCAGCAGCATCTGTTCGTAACTCTCCTGCACTGTGTGATGTAGCCAACATCTTCGTCCCCAACCTTTCTTCCAGAGCTCGGGCACCCCTCTCTCTGCAACAAGAAGATCAGTCTCATTGATAGGATCTTTTACGTCTTGATAATTTACTATATAATGCTACCACCGTAGGTATAGTTCTCATTTCTTCACGAAAGAACACAAATTTAATCAAGTCAATGGTGCGCACTCTTTCATATCAGAAACAAACTGTCCCTTGGAACTAAATTTGATCAGCTATATTTAGCTGACCACTATTTGTCAGTGAGGTTACTATGTCTTCAGACCAAGACAAACTGCGTGTTTTCTATTTCCATGGTAGAGAAGTAGGAGTATCAAGCAAACGAAGGACATGTTGTGCTACGGTTATCTTTTATTATTTTAATTATACATTGAGCATTACAAACGTTAAATGTCAGCTATAAATTAAACTATTGAATATAATAAAAACTAACTACTCTTCTGTGGTAAAATTAAACAAGAAAAGAAACAATATTTTCCAATAATTTTTTCTCCCTTTTCTTTTTAGCTAAAGAAAACAGTGAGCAAGTCAATCCTATACGTTAAAAAATAATAGTAAAACGCAAAAGAAAAATGATAGGCCTACAACTTATTATTTAGCCACCCGACAGCTACCTTGTGAAATCATTTCAGTTGGAAATGTCCATCTGAGAATGGATTGATATACTCAACTAATATTAAAGCATAGTAATGTGACATTACCGTCTCCTAGATGCCTCAAAGGGGTCAGAGCCAGGCAAAGCTTCACCCCCAAGAGTGTGACCTTGGGGATTATCAGAGGTATCAGATCTTCCACAGAGCATACGATGAAATATTGATGCAATAGGGTCTATGACTGGCCTGTGAGAACGGGGAAAAATGAAAAGGAGAAAGTGCTTAGAGGGAGAGAAGCTAGAAGTCTTGGTATATAACCATATATAACAGCATGCTAAATCAGTAACTTACCTCAAAAATTCTGGGAAAAACATGGAGAACGCAAAATCATCACTGGGGTCACCCTTAAGTTTTGTTTCTGCTCTCCTCTGCCAGTATCTAAGGTATATCCAGCTCACGTATGTCCCAAATATTACAGTAGGAAGATATGACACTGCCTCTAGTATCCCGAAGCTCAAAGCAATGGAAAGCAGTAAAGCAATAGATGGTAACCACTGAAAAGGGTTTAAACTGGTGTCATTCAGGGTACAGGATAGACTACATCCTTCTGAAAAGTAAGAAATTAAAGAAAAGAGGGAAAGAGTACCAGACCTTTACTTTAATCTTGAGGAGAGGCAATTCTTGATCTGGCATCATTTGCTTGATACCAACCAAGAAGCCAGAAAGAACTCCATGAAATCCAGAAAATGGCATATACCTAGAACAATGTGAAGGAGTGAAAATCCAAAATTGCGGTGAAAAAAGGTGTAAAAAGTCCAAAAGAACCATATCATAAGAAGCAGAAAGATAAGAAAGTAAAACAAATTGACAATCCAGGTTTAACACAAGTAGCTTAGTTTTTCGACAATTTAACATGTAATTAACCTTAAAAGCATTGAACAAGAAAATTTTCCCAAATATTGAAAAAGAAAGGATACAAGTTAGTGATCAAGCTTGGAAAAGGCCTTTATTTTCCACTACATAGAAAAACGAAGTGCAATTTCAATGTTCTGAAAGACCTAACAATTAATTGGAGAATAATAAGTCCAACTAATTTAGAGGGAGTGTTATAAGATGAATTCCTGATGATCCTAGTTACCTCCCAGAATCACTCCATTTTCCTCTGAGGTTAGGGAAGTTAATTTAGCTTCAGATTGCTTTATAACAACAAGACCAGAAGTTTATATAATCTCAGCCATCAGAGTCTTGTAAACAAAGGAAAGGAATAAAACGCTGAAATAGCAAAGTTTATTTAACACAGACAGAAATTTAATACACAGGAAGAAAAAAATATACAGGTTGCAGAATTAGCTAGAGACAGAAAATACAATCTCAGATGGATATGGATTTCATACACTTACAGGTAAATTTCTTGCCTCGTACTATAGTACAAGGCAATGGCAGTGATGAAAATACACACAGAAGTCAGAAAGTTAACCACAAAAATGAACTTTAAGAATTCCCTGGCACCCCATACAGGTTCAAGCAGCTTTCCAATGAAAAGGAGACCAATGGTGTTGACAATTACCTATAAAAATGAATGATAAACAGCATCAATTTTGAGGTGTTACATAAAGATACTAATACCGACAAAATGCAATTCACACAGTACACAAGCATAATTTGAAGTAAACATAAGTGCATACAGCATACCCCATAAATGGATTGTTCAATGTAACCAGCTGAAATAAGGTTCCAGGCAAAAGGGATTGTTCTGCAAAATGAATCAAACGGAAAAAGAATTGAGTCGTCCAGCAAACAAATCTAAATTTTCAACACTGGCAATTTAGTCACACTTGGACAAATGAGCAACAACCATAGTAGCTTATAAAAAGCAATGTTTTCAACCGCATCTGTATCCAACATTATTAACTACAAGCAAGTAAATAGAATCCAAAATTCATCAGATATGCATCACTAAACACAAAAGTACAAATCTTTTCAAGAAAAGCAAGATCTTGATTTATAAAAAGGTTGAAGAATAATTACAAAGATGACTGCTTATATTTATTCTACCTAAGTGAGTCTGTTGTTTTCTTATTAGTTCAATTTATAACACAGTAAGTTAGGCATTATAAAAAATAAATAATGAGGCAATGCCAATTTCTTTTATCACAACGCCATTAGAAGATAATAAACGACTAAACACTGCCAGTCAAGTATCATGTAGTAAGGCAATCCAGTTCAGAACAACGAAAATGTCTCAACCTTCTAAAGCATAACAGTAAAGCTATCTCACTTTCCAATTACATCTTCCTTTAACAAACCAGGAAAATGGAGTCTATAGAGTCGTCCATTACTTCTTCAAGGAGAGATAATTCAATTTCAGGCTGAAAATTTAAGGAAAATTTCCCTTCCAGTAGAGAGGATTGACATTGGCCACAGAAGAAGTGACAGTCCAAACAGAGAAGTAAACAAAAATCATACAACGAAAATTAAGCAAATTGACCATGGAATTTTAGGACACTATAGATAGCGTTTGAGTGTCTAAAGCATGCCAAATTGCACAATGATTTCAACTCTAACGAAGACCCACCCATTCCAAAGTCTACTCTCTACGAAATTGTTGAGTAATGACGATGCAAACAAAATTTCATCAAAAGCCACAAACTTAGATGCCGCTGCAACGCAACTCAGAAAGTTGATTTCGATGATTCAATAGGCAATAAATCGCATAGATTAGAGGCAAATTACAATTCAATGTACAAACTAATGCTATTAAGTTGTTGATCCAAGACAGAAATTAGAAGCAATCCCATCATCAGTTCCCAACAAATCGGTTTATTGCAGTCAATAGTTCCTAACTGACCACGACTCAGAAGCCGAGATTCAAGACCACTAAATTTGAGTAGCAGGCATTAGATCAAACCATACCTGGCGGGAATAAGGGCTAGGTAAGTAACAGCTGAAGGAAAAACCTGAGTCACAATGTGACCACCCACCAGTACCACCGCTAGGCCTTTGCACAAACGAGTAAACCCAGAAAAAAGGCTCGTGCCCTGCTCGAGTGAGAAATACCGCGATTCGAAATGCTTAATAAACAATTAAATAAAAAGAAGTCGAATTCCAAGATCTGAAACGAAGGAGTTCAAGAAATGAAAAATCAGAGAGAGAGAGATCCGTATCGTACCCCGGGAGTGCTCATGGCGGGTGAGAATGTGAGCTCGGATTGACGTCAGAGATACAGAAAATGAAGATCAGAGGGCCTTTGGGAAGAGGAAGACAGAAGCAACGTCCGTTGATGTGAGCTCGGGCCCGTCACATGATTCATTCACCATTTCAGGTCGGTCTCACGATGGAGGGACGATGTATCTAACGTGTTCTAAATGCCTAACGAGGAACGATTACTATCCATCATGCGCGCCTGATGCACACTAATCATAACCGTGGAATCTGTAAAACTAATCCTGAGCGTCCCTGAGGAAAACGACGCCATTGCCATGGATGCATCCTGGTCATTGAAATTTCCCTACTAATCGTGGCCATCAGTTCCCTACAAATTTAAAATACTTCCTTCCTTCATAATTGCATAATTTCAGAGTTAAATAAAAACTTACTTATTATATTTATTAATTTTTTTTACAATTTATCTCTATTAATGTTATCTTTAGCACAATCAAGTAAAAGAGAGATGATGAGAAATAAGAAAATGATTAAAGTTTTTGTCAGAAAAAACATGTCATATTAATTATCTTAATTAACTTCTTTAATATAATTAAATTAAAAAAAAAAGATCTTATCTTAAGATTGGAGGGAGTAATAGCTTCTCCCCTTGGTTTGTTTTTTGAAAGCTTCCACTAGTGAGAAGCTTTGAAACTTTATGAAGGATTGAAATTGAGTTAAGTAGTAAATCCGTTTCGGAAGTACACGCCAAAAAACAATGTTATCTTGGAAGTTTTATTGGGCTCATTCCCCGGAAGTCTAAAAATATATTAATATTGTTTTATTTTGTTAAAAAGTTAACGGTTGATGTCAATTTTTTAACCGTCAATGTTTATTTTTTAACGGAAAAAATGCAACATTGCTATGTTTTTAGATTTCTATGTCAAAATTGATAGCGTTACAAAGTTACAGAAATAAATTAATATATATTCACAGCAATAAAAAATTCTTAATTATATTGGGTCAGTTGACCAATTTACCCTAGTTTGATATTCAATGGATATATCAACTTTTTATTTTACAAGATATATATAGATAGCGTTTATTTCTGGCCAAAAGAAAATATAGATTGAGTTTATTTATGAATTTTTTAAAAAATGAAATTTTACAGCAATGAGAGCACACAATTAAAGGAGAAGTGTTGTAATAATTAAAACAATTTTGCGATGATGAATTATTGAGATATTTCGTATGATAATATCTACAAGTACTAAAATATGGAATAAAAATAAAGTGAAAAGAATTATAATCGCCACCGCATTACATTACATTTCCAAGTGAACCAAACGGGCAGTAAAAGAATTTTTATAGAAGATTTCACATCACAAACAAACATGGCAGTCAAGTAACTAGAAGCATTTTGACATATAATCAGTAAATACAATTTTCAAAAGGGCTCTTCATAGACTTCACGTATCTTAATTATATAAAAGTAGAGTAGTAAATATCTCCCCAATACATCAGTAAATTGGTAGGTTCAAAACACTAAAAAAAAAAACGGTTTTGAAATATAGATAATAAGAAAGGTAGTTATTTTGTAAATTAATAATAAAGGTACAAAATATTTAGTAAATATTTAATTTAATATTTTGATCATTCACTTGGAGATCTAAATAAAAAGTAAAAAGCAAGTGATTATGAAGGATGAATAATAGAGAACGTAGTTATACAACATTTTATAAATTAATAATGGGAAGTAGGTACAAAGTATTTAGTAAATATTTAATTTAATATTTTGATTATTCTCCTAGTCTCCTAGATATCTAAATGATTTTTATATACTAACACATAAATAAATATCTGGCCTTTCACCTGCATGATGCACTGGCCTTGCCTCGGCTAGTTAGTTCAAATTTTCCTCTCAAAGGGGCTGCAATAATTATTAGCCCCAAAAAACCAAATTCATAAATCTGGTAGTAACATGTAAATATGATTCATTTTAAGCTATGGGAGATAATTGACAATCACTATAGCTAACCACATACCGATATTAATAATCAAAAGGCCTCCTTGAATTTACAGATTTTCACGAAACTGTACATGATTGTAGAACAAATAGCTCAAGGCTGCAGCAAAACCAATCTGCATTGTGCAGCACTTCTCCATATTAAAGAACTACAGTAACTAAGCAGAGTATTGTATATCAAAGACTTTGGATTTTCCTTTTGTTTTTCCTTTTTCCGGTTGTTACAATTATATCATGTTATGTAACTATTTCACCTGCCTGACATCAAAATGGCATTACCAGTAAATCAAAAGCCTCCATCTTCTGTGTCCATTGCACAAGAATGACTTCTTTCCATGGAGAAAACAGTAAACCAACAAAATATTTCATAAGAATATCATCAAGCCCCAAATGCAAATCTCTTTGGAGCATCAAACATTGGCTGCAAGTAAGCTTCAGAGAGACACACTATAATCCGATGGCAAGCCAAAGCAGAAGATGTAACAATGACAATAAAGCAAGCCCAGCAAAATCTCAGGATCGATATGGGGTCTCTTCTCGCAGATTTTAGTGCCTTAGAGAATATTACTCTAAGTCGTCGATCTCTAAAGATGGAAATATATTTGTTTGCAGGCAAGGATGATCTAGCAGGTAAACCTGATTCTATGTTGCCTGGTCCATTTGCCAAGATTGCCTGAGAATACCGAGACACTGTGATTCCTGGTCCAAAGAATTTAATTACTCTTTGGCACATTATGTCGGCTATGATATCACAAAGGTGTTGGCGAAAAGGCCTTGCCTCCTTGGACACCATTGCTTTCATTAATGAAGCTCCATCCTGTTCATTCAATGGAAAGTAAGTTTATTACCCAATGCAGGTTATTTGAACCATGTAAAGAAAACCCATCATGCACAAGCCCACTGCCTGCATACTCTAATTAGCGTTCCATTAAGAACATACTAAATAATCCAAACTAATTGCGCAAAATTTAGTACAATAAGTAGACTCATTAACGGCTGAATTTTCATCCAATTTATATTTGATGATAGGTTTAATCCATTGAAAAACTCCGGAGAGAAAGGAACCAAAAGACACATACTCAGTCCACTTCAGGTCAAAGCATCAAAGCAAGAGATAAATGGCCAAAAAATAACAAGCTGTTAAAATTTCCATCCTCTTCAAACTAGCATGCACTGGATCAAACAAATGTAGCAAGTAACCATATGTACATTACTAATCTAGGATAAAGCAGATTCATCATAGAAATAGTATTAACAAGCCAGAATACACATCCCAAACAAGAAGAGTGGAAAATATTTAAGCGCACAAAACTAGGGATAAACAGCTCTTGGCAACTCACAGCAGTCATAAGAAGCCTTCTGAGCACAACACCATCTCTGGATGGTAAAAGCCTCAAGACCAAGTTTGCAATATCAAACACACCACCAGCCTTATTTGGTGAATGATCAAGGGATGCCTCATTTTTTGATCCCACTGATTGCAAGGCTTTTCTGGCCCCAAAACAAAAAGCATCAGAATTAAGAAAATGTTGTATCTAATCAAATAATTGGAGCATTGTAAAACAGGCCGCCATGATTCCATTAATCAGATAAGGAAGGCTGAACCTCTTCTTATTTTTACGTTTTTTTAGAAGGTAAGAATGCTTCTTGGACACCTTGAGTATGTGGCAAATGTAAAACACATTACGATCATGTGCTAAATTATCAGATTAGACCAAGCGAGGAAGGAAGAGTATACTTAAGTAGGGTGGAAAAAGTCTCCACAAATAGGCCTCCTATAATTTATTCCACAAAAAAGGGAATAAAATCTTAATTCCAAAAATATTTAATGGCACAAATCTTATATCTCAAGAAAATATGACCTTACATAGCCCTACTTAACAAAAAAAGAGCCTCACAAGCTAATACAAGGGGTGGCAGTTCATGTTCGAAATTTAGGGGTACTATGGCATACAACTAAACTAAGAAGGCTTCTCCACATTTGCAGCTTCATTGGAGATACTGATGACACCATACATCCAAGGTTTATTCCTTTGAAAGCCAAGTCATATATGCTCAAATTTCATACCAACCCTAACTTCCATCCATAGCAATAACCAATAAGCTGTTAAAACCCCCCAAAAGGATACATATACAAAAAACACAATTTAAATTAAAAAAAAAACATTAACTAGAAAATAACCCACCCCAAATTCAACCCATCTATTAATGTTGGATCAAGCCCTTCCTGTTTCGTTCTTACCCATCCCAAATTCAACTCATTATGACAAACTCAAGCACAATAAAAGAGACCCAATATTGAGTCATATCAACATGAAATTTGGCATTATTTATACAAAGTTGTACTTATCCTTTATTCTCAACCAATTAAGTAAGAAACAGAGGATTATACCTTTTATTATATAATAATTTACACATTAAACACAAAACCAGAGGAAAAAAGGATCATTATAAGGAAAATTGTTATTATGTTGCAGAGTTTGCATCAAAATTGAAACATAAAAGTTTAAGTATTACAACTAGAAATGCAAAAAAAAAAAAAAAAAGAAAGAAAACACACACACACACAAATTCCTAAAGAACAGAATCCACGTCATAGTGATTTCATTTAACTCTCAACATACCTGGTTGCACCAACCCTCAAGAAAAGGGAAAGCCTTTGCCAGAGGAACTCTTTCTTTCTGTTTAGTAGCACCTAAACAGGAGAAAAAAAGTTATAGAGAGAGAAAGATATCAAATAGATATTTTAAAAGCAAGTACTAAATTCTCCAAGTATTTTTAAAAATATTAGGCAAAAATGCATTTAACACACAAAACAATAACCTACGCAACATAAATCCATCAGAACATTTGAAATGCTGTTGAATAAAAATTTTAAATGAAGGATAGCCTGCTAACTCATGCACTTAAGATTATCAATTTCTGAGACATCAAGATGGAAAATTTACCCTGATTCATACAAAGGTATGGCTGAACCAAGATTCATATATAAAACTTTGAATTCTCAATTTTAATTATTAAAAAGGTTCAACTTCACAAGAATGATAAAATGAAATGGCACAAGCAGATTAATGAAACAGAATGTGTTTATGGGACTTCTTATACCGAATGCAATATATTCCGAGACGCTACTGAGTTTTCTGTGAGAAGTTTTCGAACAACAAAAGGATATGCAGCTTCAAAGGTCTTGAAGTTTGGGTCTGCAGCTATCGCCAAACCTGAATGTTCAAAAGCAAAATTTAAGTTGACAAAAAGAATGAAACAAGTATATTGATAATTCAATAAAACATCATGCAAAGAACTACTTATAAGCATCAGTGTGATGACAAATGAGTAAACTTTAGTTATGCATATAGGATCTTCACCCTTTACCTTCGAATGAAGCTAGGAAGCGCAAGACAAGCGTGTAGTATGGCGGCATACGGAAATGATACTTGAGTGCTACAGACCAGATCTTCCCTAGAACCTGGAGGAAAAGTTATTGCAAGATATCAGTGACTGAAGAGAGGAAAACCTATTGAACACTCAACAAAGTAACCAAAGCTAATTTGTTTAAATAAGGATTGTTAGACAAATGTAGCTCATAAATATGCAGCAGGAAGCTCTAACATTAGTTCTATTATCATGAAATAATGTTTAGCGTTGATATTAACAATGGCATATGGTAAATGAAAGATTTAGCTCATAAATGTGCAGTAGGAAGCTCTAACATTAGTTCTATTATCATGAAATAATGTTTAGCGTTGATATTAACAATGGCATATGGTAAATGATAGATTCGATTTGTACAATTTCAACAAAAGTAGGAACTGCAATGCCAACTTCAATTACAAGCTTGCATTTGAAAAATAAAATCATTCAATAAAAATAGTTTATGGATTTTCTATTGATAAACAAATGGCGTCTTTCAGAACCTTGTTTCATTGAATTAGGTTGTAACAAACAAAACTCACATGCATATTTTTACATCACATTCTTTTTTTTATTTTCTATCATTAGTTCATATGTATAATTCAAGGTTTCACAAATTATGCATTGATATGTCAGAGCAACCAATCTATAGTTTTACAAACATCTCTTACCAAAAGAAGAGTGATTGTATTTTTTTTTTTTTTTTAAAGAAAGGTACTCAACAAAAGAGACAAAAAAATCAGCAAGTCAGATTATCTATTACAAGGTTATTATCTAATTACTTTGAGATGGGATCAACAAATTACAACGACTATAAACCTTTGGAGCAGAATCCCCTTATTATTTACTAGTATGTTAAATCTGTATTGCACATTCTTTTCCTTTTGAGCCTAATAACAAACTCACTCCGGCATAGCACATTCTTTTAACTGCAAGGTATGATCACTTCTTTCTATTAGAAACTTTATGAAACACCAAATTTGCATCGACTAGAAACTATCCACACTCTCAGACAGCAGTTCACAATATAATCTGAAAGACACAAGTGCATTCAATGTCTTTTCTGTTAAACATGATCTCACCCTGCTGAACTTCACATCTGGAATCCCATCTCTGAACTCCACTTCTCCCAAGGCCTGTTCCAATTCCTGCAATTTTATAATAGATCTGAAAAGTCATTTCTACGAAAATCAGTTTCAAAATTAAAAATATGCAATGATATGATGACTAAATCCTGAGACTTAGATAATATACCAAGGTTACAAGTCGGATATTTGTCCCAGGCCTCACAACATCCATATCAGTCAGAGCACGAACAAGGGATGCCCAGTCACCATTTACTATGTGAACTATTGAAGCAAGCATAGCAAGCTGATGCTTTTTTTCCATTTGACACAACAAACCGAAATCGAGAAACCTACAACAAAAAATAAATAGAAGGAAATAACTAATAATTAAAATTGTGAAGTAAAACCAAAACTTACTTTGATTTTGGGGGGGGGGGTAATTACCCTATTTGTCCTGAGGGAGTGTAACGCAAGTTTCCAGGATGCGGATCAGCATGCAATAACCCTGTTTCAAGAAGCTGCACCAATGTTGCCTCAACACCTTTGTTGACCTGAATGAATTTATGTGTAATATAAGTCAATATTCACCCAAAAAAACCAAATCAGCTTTGTCATCATGATGAAGAACTAAGACACCAAAACAGGACATAATATTTGGTACAATCAGTAACTCTTGGTTGACAAACAATTCAGTTGATGCAGAGCTAAGACCTATAGCCCGCCTTGGATCTCACCCTGATATGTGTAAGGGTTTTTGGTGCAAAGACCTGTAAATTTTAGTATACTTCTTCCAAAACCAATCCACACCCCTGGATCTCATCTTGATACATACAATTCTGTTCCCTTCCCAAGCTCATTCTCTCCATACTATGTGCTAATTCCTGTCACTGCTGACTCAGCATAGTACCACAACTGAAAACCTATTAAAGTTGTAACAGAAACACCTAATAATAAAGAAGACACATAAAACATACTATCATGTAACAGTTTTACATCCACATAAAGACAGAAGTTGTAATTATTTCATTTGTTTTCACATACCAGATCAAGAAGACGCCTCTTTGCCTCAACTTTCTGCCTTTCCAAATGCACTGAGACATTTCCAACAGAGTTTCCAGTAGATATAGAGATCAAATGCGTTGGACTTTCACCAATCATCCATTCCATAGTGAGAACCCGTGTTCGACTTAGATGTTTGAACACTTTTGGCACACTTATAAAAGCGAAAGGGGAGTGAACTTCCTGATTGTAGAAAAAACAAGTCAGTTGAGAAAAAAAAGTTATAATGAAGGTTCATTAGAGCTAATTCAACCTTAAAGCTTTAACAGTTAGCCAGGAATTAATGTTACTAACACCCTTTTTAAACAAAAAACTTTGAGGCTTGAACTTTGAATAAAGGACTGGCCGTATGATTCTAATCTTCAAATCTCTGAGGCAAAAAGAAATATAAAAAGTTATCCAGAAGCTACTGTTGACCAGATTTTCAGTTTTCAATTCTAAATTGGTCAATATATACAAGTGTGTGTTTGGTTTCACTTTTGAAACCATAATTTCCGTTCAAACCATGGTTCTAAAAGTGAAGTAGCCAAACACCACTTCAAAAACCCCAAATAGCTTTTGAACCTCAAATCCATGGTTTGGATTAAGTTACCCAGAAACTCTCAAATTTTCCACAACCATCGTTTGGCATGAAAACCATGGTTTTCTAGAAGCTATTTTTTTCCCCACCTCTTCAGAAACTATTCTCTAAAATCACTTTTTTCACTTTTTCTCTAGAAGATATTCTCCAAGCTAATCCAAACACACCCTAAATCATTCAAAAATTCCAATGCAAAATATCTTAGTAGGATATACAAGCTTGACTTTCAAAGCTTCACCCTATATTCTTGTGAAGTTATGAAACTATATTTCAAATTTATTCACCCAGATACAATATTTAATTACCTGAAACTTTGAAGCATTTGCAGCCTCTAAAGTGTAATCTAATTCACCAACAAAACCTTTCCCCAGCTCATCAGCATATAAGCGAGGATCACTCTTTCTCTTGGCAAGCTTTTGCACTAGCCCAAGCTGAAATAGTTACACCCAGTCACTTAAGAAATTTAATCCTGGACAAATTAATACAGATATCAAGGTAATAGAGATCAATACAAACCCCAAGGCGAAGGATGAAGATATCCCGCACCACCAGATGATGCAAATTTGGACGCTGAACTTTTACAGCAACATTAATTCCATCAGTAGTACGGGCAAAGTAAACCTAGGAAATGAAGATGCAGTTAAATAAAAAATGTACACATAACACTACTTATAGTTAATCAAACATGGCACTCCTATGACTGTGGAATTACCTGACCAAATGATGCAGCAGCTACAGGTTCCTCAGAAATGTAGCTGAAGAATGACTCCACAGGGGAACCTAACTCTTCCTCAATAATCCTCATAGCGTCAGTCCTAGGAAAAGGAGGAATTTGTTCATGAAGCCCAGATAATGCCTGCAAGATGAACTCAATTGGAATATGGAAAGAAAAAGCCAACACGCATGCAAGGTATTATAAACTATTCTAGAAAATGTGGTGCATGAAATTTTGTAGTCCAGAAGCTGTTCAATAGCCGGGAGCACATGAGCACCATATGCTCATTCCTGAGACTAAACTTAAACCATCCAAATTAAATTTCAAGAATCCATATTCAAAGTTGTTTTATTTTTAAAGTTCAGAATTCATTTTTTTAAAAAAAAAAACTTGAGAATTAGAAGGATAGCTTTACTTTATATTATGCATCTGTAAAAATAAAAATATCAAAATATTAATAATAAATAACAAAAAAACTGACTGTACAATTTTAATCTAGTCATTCCACATTTAAAGGATGAGCATGGAATCAAATCACAGAAACTATAAAACACCTTGCCATGCATACTAGTATGTTGCTGCTAAAGTATAAGTCTAAAACACACCACATACTCCAAAGGATATGCTATCCAACGCTAAATCATTATCATATAACATGCAACATAACTGCGTGTACCAAATTGTTAAGGAGAACACTGAAGTACTTAAAATTACATATTCAATGCACTTTTTTTAATCAAGACATAACAAGTGGATTTTAAAATTCAAAAAAAAAAATTCAAAATGTTGATAACAAGAGTTAGTTATGGAATAAATTAGGAATAAAAAAATACACATGCCCTGATTTAATTGGTAAAAAGACTACCTTAAGTATGTAAGCTCAAGTACCTAAACCAACTGTTAATCCTAAATTAACTTGTTTATTGCAAAAGGTAAACAGCCAAAAATGAAGGAAAAGTGACAGACATATGCTACTCAACCTAACCTTAGACATCTCGACACCAATGATATCTGGCCTTGTGGAAAGGGACTGACCAACTGCATCAGCAAGCAAATTAATTCAACAAGAATATTGGTAATCTTAAAAGTTAAAACTACCAAAAAAAATTAAAAGGCCTGAGTCTGACAGTTATAGGCAATGAAAAAACTTCAAGGACCATGATAACGTATAATGATATATAAACAAAAGATCATTTAAAATTTACCATCAGTCTTGAAAGATTAGATTTGTTACCTTTAATAAAGGTGGGGCCAAGGCTAAGCATGGTTTCTTTTAACAAATTATATTGAGATGTTTCCACATCAACATCCTCTTCCGGATTTGGTTTCATAAACTTTGTGACTCCTGAAGTTCTAATTCTGATCGCAGCAGAGGCAAAGGCAGAAAATATCTTCCAAGGCAAAAATATTGCAAAATTAATAAAAATGCATTTCATTGAAGTCAAGCAAGCATCCTAATACAAATTTTAAACCTAACAAATGAAATATTGGTTTCAATAAAATAATAAAGAACAAAAAATTGAACCCCAAGCTATTTTCAGCAGTCATCAAAAGCACATGGGGCAATTCCTGTATTACAAAATCATGATGTAAGGTCACATCTCTAGCTTGTCTCTCTGACCAACATATGACGATAATCTTGTAAAACAAAATACATAAATCTCCATTAGTGAAAGAGAACCCTTGAATAAATGAGTGACAACTTTCAAATTCTACATGAATTCAGATGATAAATGATAAGTCATGCAGCAGAAATTTAGTTATAACAAAAAAAAAAAAACAGCGAAATGACAGTTCATCACGGGCAATTATAAAATTCGTTCAATTAACTACCTCAAGAAGACGAATGACCACCACATGTGGCCTACAGCTGAAATAGGTAGCAACATCCTGTGGATCATAGACTTCAGGAAGTGGTTTAGACCAAATCTTAGATAATTGATAGAAATAACTCGCATAAACTTCCAATGCTTTGAGATCAGCCATGAGCAAATCCACTCCAGACAGTTCTGAAAGGTAGGCAATGAATAAACAAATCAATACACGGAAGAAACAACATGGGTTAAGTAAGAACATCATGGAACATCCGCTCCATAACCGAAATTCTCAAATTCAATACAAGAGAGTCAGATTACCATTCACTTGCATGTAAAAAGAGGTATACAATAATGCCCAGTTCAAGAAACCGACTGAAACTTCCTATCAAGCGTACATGACTAAAAAGTACATGCCGAGGAAGCCTTGACGTGTACCTGGGTACCAATGCTGAGGCCAAGAAGGAGTGGAAAATTGGGGAGCCTGAGGATCCTCGAGATTGCGAAGCCAAATAAGGTCGTCGATTTTCTTCGTAACCATCGGAATACGGAATGCCTCATTTGCCCACTCAACACCTTTATTGATTCCCTTCTTTATGAACTCCACGTCCTTGCGAAGCACCTGAGTGAAGTGACTGAAATTCCCCGCATCTCGCTTCTTGTTCTGCCGGCCTTTCGACGGCGACGCCGCTCTGGTGGCCCGCACCGAGCGCAGCGCGGAGATGGGACCCGACCACGATGTAGCTACCGCCGTGGCCATTGGCCGAAGAAGCAGAACTTTCTGTACACAAACTGATAAGCTACTGATAGTTTAAGAATGAAGAAAAAATTAAGAAATTGATTGAAAGTTAGTAAAAGCTAACGTTTCATGGAGTTTAAAGTAATGGGAAATTAAAATTAATGTGATAATAATTTATGTGAATGGTATTGTAAGAATGTTGAAGATGACGAAGGGGAAAACTCAGGTAAGAGAAGCAGTGGTCGTAGCGGGAGTGGCCATGGCGGGTGAAAAAAAATGGTACAGTTAATTCTGTGTGGGTGTGGTGTAAGCTGGAACACGTATGCCGGACGACGGACATATACTTGGGATTTTTTTTTTTAAAAAAACAATATTTGTTCTTTTGCTTCTATTTTCTAAAAGCCGTTATTATTATTATTATTATTATTATTTGAAATAAAGACAAAATGCATTAAGATAAAATGAAGTTTACATATCAGTTTCTGGCCTCCTTAGGGATAACCGTAGTAGAATTTTTTTTTTTTTACTGGATTTTTGCTTAGAGTTTTTTTTTCCCCTTAAAAGTTATATTTTTTTTATGTGATTTGTGTTTAAGATAATGACGACAGAAATGATTATTTTTCTTATAAGCACTTAAATTTGCTAAAATAAACAGTAGATATACCATTAGAATAAGAAAATTTGAACCAAGTTCTATTTTTTCCACGAAATTTTATATTTACTGATATCCTAAAAATTAATTATTTTAATATAATAAATAAAAAAATAGGATACAACATATAATTTATTGTAAATAAATAAAATAAATAGAAAAATATCATCATCCCTGTATAACTAGAGGGAGAAACACAAGTCCAAGGAAAAAATTAACATACAATTTTTTGAATATTCGAGTTTTTTTATTTTTTTTAATACTACTTCGAGTTTATTTATGCTATAAAACAACTCGAAGCATGGGTCCTTTTCATTGCAAGTGGACTTTTCCTTGTTTTGTAGCAACCCCAAATAAGGCCTATAGTGAGCCCATCGTATAGCAGATGTAGTGCACGAGTTGAGATTTGTCCAGTCTTGGTGCTAATAAGAGAAGGAAAATCCCTTTAAAGTTCCAAATAATCAAGAAATGCCAAAAAGTTCTGATTTTACAAAAATCTTAAAAGAATTATTATTAAAACTCACACATGGAATTATTAATGCCCTACTGATAAAATTGTTTATGAGATTTTTGTGATATTAGAATTTTTTGTAAGAATTTTTTAACATTTTATAATTTTTCCCCTTAGAAAAGCCATCAAGAGAGGGACATCTTCACTCGAAATCGCAGGCGATCATTCAGATCTAAAGGAAACAAACTCGCCAAAACACCCAGCAAGCAATTTAGCAACATGTTCCGTGTAGTAATCAATCGGAAGGCCATGAACTGATATCCATACTCGAGCAGATTCCAAACGAACATCAAAGATAGGTAGATCTGGAAGCCAAGAAGAAAAAACACAGACGAGACCCTGTAAACGCCATACTTCCTCTGTGTAAGATGAAGACTCGATCAAGAAGGTGATGGAAGAAGAGTACAAAGTGATTCAAGTGTTCTTGAATCACGATGAACTGGTCCCGTAGTTCCCAATGGATGGAGATTGAGGATTGTAACTTGGATGCATGAAGATGTAGTGTACTCGACAAAATGAAAGCCTATCCTTTCCACATATGGGAGCGCAATTTTGATTAAAAAAAATTAATTAGCAATTTTCTCCTACCCTATTAGAAGTAATATTGTACTGAAAGTTTTTTTAAATTCAATTTTACTTCAAAAGCATAAAATCGTAATAATGTTACTCTTCACTAACAATAAAGCCTAACGGAGTTAGCACACTTTACACTCAAGTGTGCACAGTCTTTTTTTTTCTTTTTCCTCTTTTCAAATGCACACTCATTTTAAGTGTGGGACAGTGTGCCTTAGTCCACACTCAAAATGAGTGTGCACTAAAAAAAAAAACCCGTACGCACTAAAGTGTGTACAATTCGCACTCAAGTGTGCTAACTCTGTCAGAGTTGATCGTTAGTAGGGGTAACATTGTTATGTTTTTATATTTTCGGAGTAAAATTGAGCTTAAAAAAACTTCTAAAGCAATATTGCTCTTGTGGGTGTACTTCCAGGGCAAAATTGCTGCTTAACCCTAAAAAAATTGTACTCCCTCCCGTCGTAAATGTGAAACAGGAGACTTTTCTGAAGGCATTAAAGAAGTTAAATAAGTTATTTAATCGTATTATATATATTATGTATCATTAAATTATATATCATTTTATAAGCTAGGCTAAACAGTTTGGAGAAAAAATGATAACTATAAATATTTTAAAGTAATTTAATTAATTTTTTAATATCTCTAAAAAAAATCAACTATATTTTATTTGTAGGACTGGAGGGAGTAATATAATTCTATTTTTTTTTTTTTCTATTTGAAGGAAAAATTCAGGAAAGTCTTGCATTAAAAATTTAATTAGTTAAAATGATTTATATAAAACTAAAAGAGGATTGATTTTCTATGTATACAGAATTTACAAAGTACCAATACTTTCTCTTAATATATAAAAAAAAATATCATGTCGTAACAATAATATTTTTAATGAGGAGAATTTTTTTTTCCAATATTTCCTATTTTTAATTATTTTGGAATTAATTTAACTATTCTTGATTCTTAGACACTTACAAAGGATAAGAGAGTTTTCTCAAACTTATGTTGAATGTTACCTTTACAAGTTCACCAGAAAATCCTACTCCCTCCCTTCTTTAATGTATGACCTAATTATGGAGTTAATATTGATTCTAAATATAAGATAAATTTTTTATATTTATCAATTTTATCTTAATTTACCTTTAGGTCTATTGATGCTATTTCAAGCATCAATAATAATCAAGAAAGAGAAAGGTGAAATGCATTAGAAAAGATGATTAAGATATGTTAGAAAGATCATGTATATCATATTAACTAATTTAATTAACTTTCTCAATCTAATCAAATTAGATAATAGAGCTTATATTAATGAATAGATAGATTAAATATCAATAGATTACTGCCAATAGCTCTCTATGAACAATTTATGCCAAAAAAAAAAAACATAAGAGATAAAGGCTTAAATTATACATTACCCCTTAAGTTTAGATCATCTCTAGATAACTTTGAAACTTTACAATGATATCTTCTTCTAAACTCTTACATTTATGCTTATAGCTCTCCCGTTATATATTTTGTACCTCATTCTTCCGCACAAAAAATTCAAAGAAATATGATTATCTACATATCAAATCAAAGTTTGAGAGATTATTATATGCACATAAAAATAAAGCCTTAGGGGTTATATATAATTAATAGTGGCGGGGCTATGGCTTGAAAACTCGTAAAGATTCATTATTAAGTTTTAAAGATTAAAAGAGTTATTTGTATATTCAAGTAAAAGAAAAAGAGTTATTTGTATATAATTCAAAGTTTATAGGAATTTTGTGTAATTTAACTTAACTTAAATTGTAAATTCCTCAAACTCACTCATAAAATATTTGAAGAGTAGTAGATTACTACAGGACTATAAAAATCATGAGTCCTTATGATGCCCAAAGAAAGTTTAATAGGTTATTCTAATAGGTCATATCAAGAGGACTTGTTTCAAACATTGGGTATTTGATTTAGCTTATTTTAAATAATATTCACAATACAAAGTAAATATTTTTGATCCTAATACAAAGTAAATATGTAATAACATATTTGTCTTGAAGCACTGCATTAAGACTTGGGGCCCATTTGGATTGATGCAAATGGGGGGCAAGAATTTGGCGGCAGCCATTTGGTTTGACATTTGCCCCAAAAAACATTTTCCCACCGGCCCCCATTTACTAGCATTTAAATGAAAATGGTTCCCAATAAAAATGGCAGGAACCCATTTCTCAGTGTTTAAAGAAAACCGAAGATCCAAATGCCCTTATGTGATGGTGGATTTGACATAAAGTGGTGAAGGAGTTGAGGGCAATTCATATAGTCGGACCTAGAGAAAACAGAAGGAGCTGAAGAATAGAGAGGGTGAGTAGCTTTTTTCAATGACAATGTGATATCTGATCAATCTCGAAGAATAGGTGTGTTCCTTCTTTTCCATCGATGTGGTTGTTGCGTTCTTATTTGCATTGAATGTGATCCATCCATGGTCCTTGGTTGTGTTGATTTAAGCAAAGAGGCCCTTGCTTGCCGAAGCTGATTCGGAGCAGGTAGAGATGGTGTGCACTCCATGGTTGGGAGAAATGTTGGTCAACTACAACTAGACCATGAAGTACATTTGTGGTAAACTTGGTTAAATCTATGATATTTCACAGAAGGGAAGCAGTCTTGACTAGATGCGATTGGTGGGTGTGCAAAGAGTGAAGTTAGATAACCATGAGCCACTCATCACATGCATGTGGTCAAAGTTTTTCATTCATTTATGTATAAAAGCCGACCAGTGGATATCTCATGATTATTGTTCTGTTACTTTATCAGGAAATAGGGGCAAATAGAGGATTGATTTCTGACATGCTCCAATCATGAAAACTCGAAAGAGAGGGTCATTTCATCAAAAGTTTCAATGGAAGTGAAGAAAGTAAGTTCCAAATGGGTTATTTCATCAATTTGGTTGTGTGCAAGTTTTACGCAACCTACTCATAAAATGCTTTATTTTTCTGATTACATGATAATTGTAGAGTGTTCTTTGGTAGCATATATGTTTATCAAGCTTGTGCTTCAATAATCCCCACCTAGCTTCCTTTTTTTCTTTTTTCCTTTTTAATAAAGTTTACTTGGTTAATTGTTCTACTCTTCTAGTGTAGGAGTTTGATGTTCGTTATGCTCTCCTGTTGGGGTTTTATAATACAGCTCAGAACCAAGGGAATTCTGTTGGTCTAGTTTTTTCCATGGCAGAATGGTTTTCTGAACAAGCCCTACCCTTGCCATACAGGTTTTTCCTAGGTGGCAATTCTTTTGTTTGCACCTTAGGCTTTGTTTGGGAGTTTGGATGGAAAGGAAATGAAAGAGATGTAAGGAGTTTGGAGGGGAGGAGAAGGAAGGGAAATGAAAGATATTTCCTCCCCTTGTTTGGGAGTTAAAAAAAGAGTCAGAGAGAAAAATGGATTATTAATGAGTTTTTTTTACTATTTTGTCCTTTGCTTTAAAAATTAATATAATTATTATACTTTACAAATAAAATTAAATTTAAATTTTCTAAAAAATATTATTTATGTGATTTTTATATTCAAAAAATATTTTCCTCTAAAAAAAATATTTTCTCTCTCTAACAGTAATTAAGCACATAATTATTTAAGTATATAAAACTACAAACTAAAATATAAAATTATACATAATTCCTAAACTTCAGCAAGTTAAATCCATTACATCAACAACATTAGTTCAACCATGTGCTTAAAACATAAAGTTAATTCAAAAGCGAATATCTTCATAGCGAATGTTCTATTTCTCAAAATAAATTGTCCCTACATAATATTAAAAAAAAAACAATAGCAGGTTTAATTCATATAAAAGCAAAAAGAATACTATATCAATTCAGTAAAACAACACAAGGGAGTAAAACAAATACATAAACATCAAGAGCATATGATTTAGCTAAAAACAAGAATCAAAGGTATCCGTATAAAGAAAGGAGCCCAAGACAAGGGAACATACACAAATAAAGATATACACCCTCTCAATCTTCAAATCCTCCAAAAGTTTCCAAACTTTAGCTTCAGAAATTGGAAGTTTCTTCTTAACTTTCTCATAAGTAGCATTCCCCTCTCTAAGAGCTTCAGCAATATCTTGAAGTGCCATTTTTATCCCTTCAACTCCTTCATCCTTTGACCTTTTAGCCCTTTTAGATTTAACATCTTGGCTACGAGTATATTGTACTTCAGGTGATGTGACTTCATTTTCATTGCCAACCTCTTGAGCACTCTCAAAGGTCACCTCAATGGTTTCTATGGACTCAGATTCTCCAGGCAATGACCTTTTGTTTCTAATGTCTTTGGAAGTCTCAGAAAGTTGTCCAGTGGCTCTATCTCCTCCACACACGATCATTAATTTGTCATAATTATGAATAGACTTTCTCATCCACTCTTTTGCTTCAGGCTTAGCCTATAAAAAACACTCAATAAAGTTATTGAGCGAGATGTTTTAGTTAACAATTTATTCTGAGATTTGGTTTTTGATAGAATTCAATAATGTTGTTTGATCCATGTAGTTAGCCCACCTAATGGGATTAAGGCTATGCTATGGTATTCTGATATTTTTTAACTTGAACCTTGTTGAGTGGGATATTAGTTTGAAGGAACAAGTGGTTGGTGAATAATAGATATGGCAAATCATTTGATGGGTTTTGATCTTTATTCGCATTCTTCACTGTGATAATGGAGATTACACTTATAAGGTGAGAGAATTGGTGAAAGCAGAAGTTTTATTCCGAGCAAAAGGTCAAATGTTGATAAAGTGAATTTGAGAGGGCAGAAAACACACACTGCTAGTAATGTTTAAATTCTTGGGGATTCCAAGAATTAATGCAGTAGCGTCATGCCACATTATTTGGACATTGCTCTATCTCCTCCAAACACAATCATCAATATGAAATTGAAATTACAACTTTTGCCTCCTATGAAACAACTTGGTAAGTATAATAAAGCATAATTCTATATCAATGACTTTTCATTTCATAAACTACCTAGCAAAGTGACTCACATTCAAAGATAAAATTTCTAAAACATATATGATATTGAAATCACAAACTAGAAGATAGGTGTATTTAAAATCCTAAACATAAGTCATGATCTATAAGATCTCCACATAGCATCAGCTATAGAATTTCTTAAATTTTCTCCTAAACAAGTATGTTCTTCATCCTCATCCTCTTCTATGTTGTCATATCCATGTTGTTCAGATACACTTTGGTTAGCAATCTCTTCATCCACCTCAACAACTAGCTCTTCTTCAGGGTCGGTCATCATCAAATAATTGTGCAAAATACAACATGCTATGATAATCCTGTTTTGTGTCTTGATTCTATAAGTTGGTTCTGTGCCACTTACAATAATAGGAAACCCTTTTTTCAAAACCCCAAAAGCTCTTTCCACAGCATTACACAAGGACAAATGGCGATGGATAAATAATTCTCGAGGTGTCCGAGGTGGATTTCTTGAGGAAAATTCTTTCAAGTGATAGCGTGTTGATCTATAAGGTGTGATCAGTCCCTTTCTCAACATAAATCTAGCATCAAGGACATAATATTTACCTATTAAAAAAATATTGATGAGATATATCTAACGAAACAAGAGGAAAATTTTAGGGAAAAAAATAACTAATTACCTCTAGGTATTCTAAGATTATCTGTTTTGCGTAGTGCATCTTTTAATATCCTTGAATCTGAGGTAGTGCCCTCCCATCTAGGTAGAACATAGGTAAATCTTAGGTCAAATGAATATGCAACCAATACATTTTGTGTTGGAAAATCTTTTCTACCGCGATATTTTGGGGCTTCATTTAATGGCACTTTCACATGAACATGTGTACAATCAATTGCCCCGAAACAATCCTGGTATTGTTATTATATCATCAATATATTTTTAACTATAAATGTTTTTTAATATAAACATGAAAATAATTTTTTACCTTAAAAAAATGGGTTAAACCGGTTGTTTCCAAGAATTTCTATAGGAATTTGTGAGCCATCCGGTTGTTTAAGATATTTGTCTTCTAACTCCACTATAGATCGAAGCACACGATGAAAATGCCAACTAGTGGTCTCACCAGAGCATCGAAACCATAATTGAACCTCTCGGTTTCTAACATTATGTGTTAGAATATAAAGGGTTTTGGCAACTTGTTCCTCTATACTTACCCGTTGGGTTGATTGAAGACCACCCTCTCGTTCTAACATTGCACATAAGTCCATAAAGGCTATAGGCCCCATTCTTATTATCTTATGACCTTCACTACTAGCAACTCGCTTCATTATTTTTTCTTGTGCTCTCTCTTTCTCCAAAATCATTGTACGATCAACTATACTACTTTGAGAATGAATCCTAATCATGTAGTAATAAACTACAAGGCATATGACATGAACAATAGTCTTTCAACGTCTTTCTCTCCATGTAAACAATGCTAGATTGATCTTTTCTCCTGGATTATCCATCTTCGATGGAAATTCAGAAATAACATGGTTATTGCAAAAAGCATAATTCAACACATGCACACAATTACAAATTGTGTGTGTGTGTGTGTAATTATGAGACTTATCATCCACCCATCGATCGTCTGCATGTGAAGAATATTCACTGTTCTATTTTAATTCCATAAAACAGAACAATGAATTTCATGATGTGCATCCATCATTACTCTCATCTTTCACTGCACTTCAAACCCATGAGATGTGGTGAGGAAACTATTCTTCTCAACTAACCAACATGCCATTTGAACATTAAACACACTTCTTAGTATGAGCCTAAGGATGCTTGCGGTATTTAAAAAACCCTGTGGCATGCTTCAAAAACGTGAAACTTATGCCCCGTTTGGGGTGGTGAAAGAGTTTTTATAGAACTAGAAGTAGAAATAAAATTAGAAGGAAGACTTTCTTAAAAAAAAATTGGTATACTCGTGGAAGTCCATTTATAATGTGAAAAAGAATTGTATGCCCCTGAATAAAAAAACCCTACCTAGCACCTTAAACAGCCACATCAGTACCAAGCACCCCAGTCCGGCCACCACAAAAAAACTATAATCCTCCATTTTTGCACAAATACTAGCTACCAACCACCAATCATTACCTAAATAAACAAAACAAAAAAAATAGATCGGGAAGCAAAGGTACGGATTAGAAAAAAATGAGAAATACAAAGGTATTATCAGAGGTAGAGGAACGATGAGGATGAAGGACGAGTCACGATATGGAGAGAACAGAGTAAATCACTGCAATGATCCATATCAGAAATGAATTAACCAGATAATAAGACCCCCAAAAGGAGAGGAAATAACCCAACGCAAGAAATCTATAGATCTATGGGATCAAAGAGTATTTACTAACCGTCGATGATGTCCAAGGTGTTCTTTGGCCGGCGCGAAGTCGTGAAGTTCACTGCTGCTTGTACAACTTCCTCTAGTGCAAAGAATGGCTTTAGTTGGAGGCGTAAAAGGGTTTTGAGAATGTGAGACACAGGGGCGGCAGTTGTTAACGGGGATGATAAAGTAATTTATTGATTATCCCTCTTAAAACCCCCCATATTGGGGGAACTTTAATTTTAAGAAGAGGGAGGATTTTGGGAGATTTGTAAAAATCCCCAATTTCCTCCCCTCTTATTTTTTAAACTCACAAACAAGGGAAATGATTTACAAAACCTTTCCTTTCTCTCTAAAATACAACTCCTAAACACACCCTTAAGAGGGCCAACGACATTATGTTTTAAAACTCGGGAATTAGGCCCCACTAAACCACAAAGGCGAAATAGAGATGGAGTTGATGATAATGTTGATTCCTATAGAATGGAAACAATGGTAAATAGAGTTATTTCTTGCACGTTTTTATTACATGCAACCTATATTAGTTAAGTTATGGTTATGCAGGAATTATTTGAAGTGATTCATGATCATTGGTTGCCCATAGATTGCATATGGTTAGAGGGGCTAAACTGAAAACGATGGCCTTCAAATAATATTTTTAAAACAAGAGCATTTAAATAATATTTTTTGAATAGGGGTAAAAATGTCTTTTGACTCTTTCTTAACTCATTTTCTTTTAACCAAACAAAATTTTCCTATTAACTCATTTTCTTCTCCAATGCCAACCAACACAACTAAATAAAAAAAAAATTCCATTATTTACTTTTTCATTTCATTCATTGCCAACATTTTCTTTGATCCAAACTAGACATTAAAAGAATGCTTGGTATGAAGAAAGTTAAGATGGAGAAGTGGAGCATGTTTAGGTTCACAAAACCATAGTTTTGGTACATATCAATGCAAAACCAAGCATACATATATTTAGTTAACAAATCAAGAATTCTTAAAAAATTAAAAGTTCAACTTCCTAAAGTACTTGTTGAAAAGCAGTGTTTTGAGGGGAACAGAGGGAAACGGCGATCTTCAAGTATCTTATCATTTTATAAGAGTACTTTTAAATCCTTAATTAAACACCAAATTTTAAGGATAATTTTGTCGTTCATACTTTTTTTTGCCATTTTTGTCATTACTGAAAAAGCCGGAGCAAATCACTAAGAGGGGGGTGAATTGGGGATTTGAAAAATTCTTTTTCTCAATTCTGGAAATTAATCGCTGAAACAAAGTAGTGCAGAGAAAGGGAAGAGAGAACAAGACACAACAAGATTTATACTGGTTTGGTCTAACTCCTTGACCTACGTCCAGTCCCCAGACTCTCTGGGATTTTCAATATCACTCACAATCAGTTACACACTCTGTACTTGAAAGCTATCCACTAACCAGGATACACTCCCCCTTACAAGTTGTACACTGATATCCCAATCTCCAAATCCCCCGATTTGAGATTCTCACAGTAAGTGATATACTCAAACACAGTACACTACACACTCTGTAACTTGGGATGATCCTCTTTCTAGGACTCACTCCCCCTTACAAGTTGTAGTCGTACAATCAATCTCCAAGTCCCCCGACTTGAGATTCTTTACAATCAAATGATTAACGGAAACAAACTCTCTCTAAGAGCAGATAATGATAAACACTGAAGCTCAAATCTCTCAAGACTATTTACAGAAGAATAAATACAGAAATCTGATTGTTGCACACTGTAATTGTCTTGTATCTTATCTGTATTAGTTCTTCTTCGAATCTGAATGATATTTATAGCTATTGACGTCCAATTTGAATGAAGAACTTGACTGTTGGAAGAGCACTACGAATTTGAACGTTGGAGGCTCCACTTCCAGAACTAGCTGTTGAGAATCCACTAAAATCTTCTTGATGGATGGATTCTGCTTTTGTCCAATCTGTTGTAGACATTCTCGCAATGTGGGACTTAATTAATATGAAGATAATGTTAATGTCCCTGTGTTGGAATGGGCTGTGCTTAAAGTTGTAATTATTTAATCCAAGTTGGAGCACTTTATAAGACAACATATTCTCTCTCTCTTGCTTTACAGGTCATTGTCTGAATCTTCATTGTTTCCTTCAATAAACCATCTGAAATTTGCTAACAAACTGGTTAAAAGACGTTAGGAATAATAGCAATTAAAGATATGAAGTATTAAGATCATTCAAATGGTTTTCGCAAATTCGCGCTTTCTGGTTTTACAAATCTGTGCGTTACAAACTCGAGTTTACAAACCCAGACTCGAGTTTGGAGTTCATCCAGAGAGCATCTTGTTTTAAAAGACTTCCTAAACTCGAGTTGATTAGTGACTGACTCGAGTTTGGTTCTTACAAAGAGGAAAGTCGCGAACTGCTCTTGAATGAAGTTTTGAGCACAGTGCTAAACTCGAGTCATTTAATGACTGACTCGAGTTTGAAGCTTTTATGAAAATTTTGAGTTTAAGTTTAGAGCTTCAAAACTGGAGTTTAGAAAACGTAAACTGGAGTTTACAAAACCTGAAATGTTACTTAGCTCTCTGTATAGTCCAGACTCGAGTTTTGATATACAAAACTCGAGTTTCAGTATAAATTGAAACTTTTGAAAAAATCTTTATAAGTGTAAATTGGAGTTTCTGTTTCTCAAACTGGAGTTTTCAAAATAGTCATTTGCTCGAGGCTTTCTGTTTGAGCTAAACTCGAGTCACTAAAACCTTGACTCGAGTTTCAGTAAAAACTGAAACATTGAAATACCTTTGAAAGCTCAAACTAGAATTTCCATTTTCAAGACTGGAGTTTAGAAATCATGTAATAGTCCAAGTGTTTTTAAAACAGTCCTAAACTCGAGTTTCCAGAAATCTGACTCGAGTTTCAGTGTATATTCAAACTTTGAAAACTTTTCATTAAAGTGCAAATTGGAGTCACTGAAACCAAAACTGGAGTTTACAAAGCAAGTAACAACACAAGTGTCTCTGTTTATCCTAAACTCGAGTTTGCTTAACCCAGACTCAAGTTTACGAGTTTTTAGCTCTTAAACTTTTCTTGTAAACTGGAGTTGGAAGGATCAAAGGTAGAGTTTGAAAATTTGATGAAACGTTGAAGTTTCTGTTTGATTTCAAAACTCGAGTTTCCAAAACATAGACTTGAGTTTACAAGTCTTTTGAACTTTTTAGCATTTAAACTTTCTTGTAAACTGGAGTTTCTCAGAATCAAAGGTAGAGTTTGGAAACAAGTTGAAATTTGAATGTCACTGCCTTTGATCTAAACTCGAGTTTATAAATATAGACTCGAGTTTACAACTCTTAGAGACTTTGATTGTTCTCTGTAACTCTACAAACTCGAGTTTACCTATGCAAACTGGAGTTTGGCCTATTATGTTAAAATTTGAGCTTCTGTCTGCTAAGTCCAAACTCGAGTTTAGCTACCTAAACTCGAGTTTGCCTTAAACAGAAAGTTTTACAACTTTCAAAGACAAACTTCAAATTAAGTTTACAATTGTTAGTTATCATCAAAACACCTAGAGAACTAACATTCTCCCCTTTTTTGATGATGACAACACTTGTAAACTGAATTTGCAAAGAGTTTGATTAAATTTGTCATTTTGAAAATCATTTTGCAAAATGTGCTTATGAAGTGCAGAATAAGATATCAGAGATGATGATGCAAGCAGAAGCAAAGTGAACCAAATTTGAACTTGTAATATTATCCATCAAGCAGAAATGTAAAATTACCAAGTACTACAGACTTAAACATAAAACAATGATGAAAATATAATAAAGTAAGCAGAACATAAACCGACTCAAGACTCATCTACTTTCTCTCCCCCTTGGTCTTGCTCTTCAGCTTCTTATCCCCCTTTGGCATCATCAAAAGAGGGTGTAGGATCTACAGGTGGGGTAGAAGGTCGGGTGGTCTGAGGATCTACAGGGATGGTAGAAATCACTGGTGCTGAAGTAGAAGCTGGATTAGGAATGGGTGCAGATGAGGGTGTAGGAGCAGGAATGTTCAAGTGTTGCATGATTTGGTCCAGTTGCAGCTTCATTGCATCTTGTGCTTCAGTCAAGGCTGTATTGGTCTTTGTTAATTCAGCCACAATCTTTCCAAACTCATTTTCGATGTTTGTTGCCAGATTTGTTATGGCAACATCAACTATATCTTGGATCTTGGTAGTGATATCAGAAGGCATGGAAGATTGAGGGGGTGCAGCTGACTGAGCTTCCTGAGCTCTAGCATAAGATCCTCTTGCCCTTGAGGGAGCTCGTGAGTGACCGGAGTCTTCCTCATTAAAACTTAGCTTCATCAAATGTAACTGTGGTTGTACAAATTCTAGAATCTTCTGGATAGTATCCGAGTCACCAAGAGGCCAAATTTTGAAGTAAAAGAAGATCACAGAAATCAGAGAAGGAAATGGGATATGTGAAGACTTTCTGGATCCAAATTTAAACTTCACCATCTCATCAAAAATCCATTGTCCCACATTTATTGGTTGTTTGTTCACAATGGCAACAAATGGTTGATAATCCCTCTGAGTGAAGTAAGTGAAGTTTCCTCCCTTCTGGACCAAATTCCTTGAGTATATGTACCATAATACTCGATGAAGGGGTGACATAGAGGCAGGGGAAATGTGGAGAGAGACCAATTGAGCCTCAGGAATAGATTCATTTGGTTTAAGGATCTCAAAACACTGCCTGTTGGTGTATTCAAAGGAGTGAGGAGGAGGAGGATTTTCAAATTGAAGAACAGTGTTTAAGATAGCAGCAGAAATAGTGAATTTCACTCCTCTCACTGTGGTAGATAATCTTTGCTCAACTAAAATTTCATCACAATCTACCAAATTATCCCAATCCATATTGAAATAGAAAATTTTCACAAGGTTTGGGGTGTAGGAAGCAGAAATCGAAAGAAGAGTCTCAAATTGTTTAAGCCAAGGGAGAAGGTCTAGGTTACAATTTTTCTTCAGATTTTCAAAATTTAAGGATACAACAGGGCAAATTGGCTTTTTGACATAATGTTCCTTAAATTTAGCAGCCAATTCATTTGATAAAACAGTATTGTCAGTGATGAAACCAGTTGGAGGTGTTTTATGGTTATAGATCTCAGAAAGAGCATTAGGTACCATTGTTGGCTCTTTGGAAGGTTGATCAGTTTGAGGTGCAGAAGAAGTTGGAATAGCAGCTAATTGGACTTTGGAGGATGTTTGTCCTGTTTCTTTCCTCTTCCTCTTGGAAGTTTTTGACGGTTCAGCTACTTATTCTTTTCCTTTTCCAGTAACTGGGTCCGGTTGTTTCCTTGATTGTTCCTCCGTTGGTTCTTGGATTACAACCCCTTTCGGTCTAGGAGAAGCGGTGTGAGGAACCCCTGGGATTTGTTTATCAATCCCTGATTAATTAGTAAGTTCAATCATAATACTATTGAATTGCTCGTGCATAACTTTAGATCTAAGAAATAGGTACAAGTCATTTAATAGAAATGATATTTGCAAACTTGTTGATAAATTTTATTTTAGAGATTTCACGTAATAGGAAAAATTACATTTGAAGATGGAGTTATAACATTTTGAGTATGACATTCCTAAACATCCAGATTTGATTAATTTATCAACTATATCTGAATTATATTAAGGGTTAGCAAGAACTAAAAAGTTCATCATTTACCTTCTTATTGATAAAGTGATGAGATTTGTATTCATTCTTTCAGTTTCTACCGCTATTACTGGAATATCTTTCTCTACTATGAAGATAATTAAGAACAAGTTTCAAAATAAAATATAAGACCAGTTTCTTAATGATTTTTTGATTACATACATGAAAAAAGAAATTATTTTGAGTTTTAGCATAGATTCAATTATAGATGAGTTTAACAATATGAAAACATGTAGAGTACATAAGGGTCAAGTAAAGTGATCTTAATTTTTATAATAGATTTCTTTTAATTTTTTGTATATTAAGTCTATATTGCATTTTAAGTAATTTTATTTATGATATAATATTTTTTATTTTCGTCCCCCGTCATTAAAATTCCTCGGTCCGCCACTATGTATTCTTAGATTATATATAAGTTTATTATTCAAACTAAGTAGTTTGAAAAAAAACTCTAAAATAATTTAATTAATTTCTTTAATCTCTTTAAAAAAATCAAATTTATCTTATATTTAAAAGCGAAAGAGGAGGAAGACTTGTTTGTTATACTACTCACTTAAATGTAACTTATTTATTTTCAATTCGTATGATGCGAAATTTCATCATACATCTAATACAATCTACTGCAAGATTTAGAGCCTGTTTGGATCCTCTTATTTTTAAGTTAAAAGCTACTTTTAAGCTAAAGCTTAAAAAAAAGTTTTTTTTAAAAAAGCTAAAAGATGTTTGATGATAATATAAATTTTTTAGCTTAAAAGTTACTTATAAGCTAAAATTTAAAATAAACTGTTTGGTAAAATTTTTGTCACAAGCACTTTTTAAAAAGTAGCCAGCGGTGGGGCGAGTGGCGGCAGGTCGCCGGTGTGTGGTGGCCGGCCTCCCCTTAGTGTTTTTTGTTAAAAAAAAATTAGTTTTTTTTTTAAAAAAAAAAAGGTCGCGCGGAGGTGGTCGCTAGCGATGGGGGGCGACAGCGGTTGCCAGTCACCGGTGGTGGCCTCCGGCGTGGGGTGGCTAGCCTCCCCTTAGTGTTTTTTTATTAAAAAAAAAAGTCGCCAGAGGTGGGGCGGCGGTGGAGACCGGCAGCGGCTGGGGTGGCCGGTGGTGATCGCAACGTAGAGACTAGAGTTCTCTTAAAAAATAAGAGCTTAAAAAATAAGCTCCTCTAGGAGAGTTTTTTATTTTTAGCTTTTTTCTTTATGTAAAAAAAGCTATTTTTATTATAAAAGCTTTTGTAAAATATTGTTTGGCCTAACTTTTATTTATAAGAAGAAGATAAGCCTAAAATAAGAGGATCCAAACAGACACTTATAGTGTTTTCTTTTTTTAATTTCCCCCTTATTTATCCTATTTTTATTAGTAAAAGCAAAAAATCCTAGCATTGTGAGAGAAAAAAAGTAAAACAAACACAAGTATTTTAGGGTTACTGTTTTAAATAGCTTGTAGTATTATAAGCAAAATTAACTTAAAAAATAGAGACATCCGTGACGCCATAATTTCGAATTGCATTCCACGACGTCGTTGCTGCATTAAAAAAATCAGAAGATTTTTTAACCTTAACAATGCTCCTGTATCTTGGGAAAAAAAAAAAGGGAAAAACAAACCTCATGCATCACAAAAAAAAAAAAGACGAGAATAGACAAGCTTGTTGATTTTTTTGGATGAGCCATTAATCCTTAGCCACACAAAAATGCCGAGATATATCCACGCCCACGGGGTATGCCACGTGGACAAGCAAACAGGATACCATATTCCACGTGGACCAATTAGAAGCGAGTAGCTAGCAGCACTCACCCAATAAGAACCCATATTTGGATTTGCCTATTATCCCCCTCCCTGCCTCATATACTATCGTTTTCCATTCATAGCCTTCATTCTCAGTTCTCAACTCTCTCTCTCTCTCTCTCTCTCTGAGAATCAATGGCTTCCAGCACATTGATGAGCTATGGCATTGCCACTGCCTCCTCTTTCCCTTCCGTCCTTTCTTCCTCTAAATCCAAATTCGTCGCCGCTATCCCACTCCCCGGCCCCACCTCATCTTCTCGCTTCAGCATGACCGCCGACTGGATGCCTGGCCAGCCCCGACCTCCTTACCTCGACGGTTCAGCACCCGGGTATACTCCGATTTTCCAATTTTATAAATCATTTTTCAGTTTAAATAACGTGGATCCAATGTTGGAATCGACGACGACGCTATGAAATTTAGGGATTTAGTGTGTTGTTTTTTACTTCAATATATGTTGACTACTGGATTTTCGTTTTGGATTTGTTATAGTGACTTCGGATTCGACCCTCTTCGTCTTGGGGAAGTGCCGGAGAATCTTGAGAGATACAAAGAATCTGAGCTCATTCACTGCAGATGGGCCATGCTTGCTGTGGTAAGTTTTCAGAAACAGAATCATTTCTTGGATCTTGGATTAAATAAAGATTATACTCTTCCCGTCCAAATTAAGGAGCTAGATATAGCATAGACAAGAGATTAAGGTAATGAATTAATACTAATTACTCTTTGTCCCTAGTATAGGAGCTAGATAGTTGGAGGTTAGATTCAATTTAACATATAACATCTCTGTCTATGATATGACGAAATTTATGATATGAATGAATGGGTGTGTAAAATTGGCCAGCCAGGGATATTGGTACCAGAGGCATTGGGATTAGGGAACTGGGTGGAAGCACAGAGATGGGCAGCAGTTCCAGGGGGACAAGCAACATACCTAGGGAACCCAGTTCCATGGGGCACCCTCCCCACCATTTTGGTCATTGAGTTCCTTGCCATTGCCTTTGTGGAGCACCAACGCAGTATGGAGAAAGACCCTGAGAAGAAGAAGTACCCTGGTGGTGCCTTTGACCCTCTTGGCTACTCCAAAGACCCTGTCAAGTTCGAAGAATACAAAGTCAAAGAAATAAAAAATGGTCAGTTATCATTATTATTTCGTCTTTTAGATATACAACAAGTTAATTTGGTCCTTTAAATTTAAAAAGTGTGATAGTATACTTTGTAAGTTTAAGGGGCCAAACTAAAACTTGAATTCCACTTAGAGGATCAAACGTATATTGTTATTATGATGGATATTGATTTGAACGTGTCTGGTTGGTGGTATAGGGTGTGATAGTATACTTTTTAAGATTAATGGGCCAAACTAAAACTTGAATTGAACTTAGAGGATCAAACGTATACCTTATCATTATTACCCTCAAATATTATGATGGATATTGATTTGAATGTGTCTGGTTGGTGGTATAGGGCGTTTGGCGCTGTTGGCATTTGTGGGGATATGTGTGCAGCAATCAGCATACCCAGGAACAGGGCCATTGGAGAACTTGGCAACTCACTTGGCTGATCCATGGCACAAGAACATTGGGGATATCATCATTCCCAGATCTCTTTTTCCTTGAGAATTTCTAATACCTTTTGCTCTGATCTGTATCTACTACTGCTAGCTTTGTAATGTTACTCGTAAATCATGATATATGCTTCTTTTATGCTAAGCTCCAATCAACCTTTACAAATGCTCTGTTTCAAAACAGGGAATTTGAAACAGAGCATTTGTGCCTTGCTAATTCCGTCACTATTTAACTGAACGCTAAACAATAGCAATGGAACGTTACTTCCTTGCTATTTTGCAAGTGTTACTTTAGATAGTCCAAATACCACAATGAACTAAAAGTTTTTCTCATTATTGATAATGATAAAAGGCACTTTATATAGAAATTACTTACATTCCTAGGTTCAACCGTACAACTAACTGAATAACAAAATAAAAGTATCCTAACGCGCAACTAACAAATAGAAAGGCACTTCCTCGCTATGTTGCAAAAGATTTAAAAAGGGACTAACTCTTTTACTAAATCGAGACTCATCGAGAAATCGATGGGGAAAAAGCATGATACAAATAGAAGAAAGAAGCAAGAAATAGGATTTGTTTGGGAAAGATGTGCAGCAGTCCAAAAGCCTATCAAACATTCAAATAAGCCCAGCAAATGCCTATCAAATAGTCAAATAAGCCCAGCGGAAGGAAAAAAATTTAATCTAGACCATTTGTGATAGCTTCAAGGGTTGATGGGCTTTTGTAAAAAAAGTCATTTCTAATAGAAGTAATTTTTTTTTTTTAGCTTTTGAAGAAAAATGTTAGAGATAAGTGATCCAATAAGTCGTGTACTATTAAATATATATTTATAGGCATTCTAATTTATCCATTAGAATATATTTAATTAAGTACTTTAGATGTTTTATTTTTTTTAATAATAATTTAAGTTTTTATGAAATTAAAATTTTTTCCTTCAATTATCAAAATATAAACAACTAATACACAAACATATATAGACACATATATACATGTGTGTGTGTGTGTTCTGTCGCTGGATATAAGCTTTTGTCAAGTGAAATATATACTACGTCGTTTGGTCAAGTAAACAAAAAAATCACAAAATAAACTAAAACCAAATTATGAGAATCATAGGCAGAAAAATCGCACAATAAACTCAAAAATCTTTCATATTGATTGATAACTTCTTGGAGAAAATCACAAATAGAGTTGAACGATTGAAATAAAACCTAATTCCTAAATTTGATGAAATAAAATTGGTTTCTTAATCAAGAAAAATTTTATTTCACCGATTAAACAACTACACAACTTTGGATTAGGTCTGATAAATCATTGATTAAACAATCGATTTTATTTCTGGCAACATGAAAGATTTTATTTCACCGATTAAACAATCGCTCAACTCTGAATTGGGTCTAATGAATCACCGATTAAACAATCGGTTTTATTTAACCAAATTTAGGAATTAGGTTTTATTTCAATCGCTCAACTCTATTTGTGATTCTCTCTAAGAAGTTATCAATCAATATGAAAGATTTTTGAGTTTATTCTGCAATTTTTTTGTTTTGTGATTTTTTTGTTTACTTGACCAAATTACATAGTATATATTTCATTGGACAAAAGCTTATATCCAGTGACATGATATATCATAAGCCCATCTTATGTATGTATGTATGTATTTGTATATGTATGCAGTATTCAATAAAATTTATGTTATTTTCATTCATTTTCTATCTCAACTGATTTTTCAAATATTATTTCAAACAAAAGCTCATCCGGAAAAAAGTCACTTATGTCACCGCTATTCCAAACACAAATCACATCTATAATTTGACAATTATATCCTATCTTTTGTTTACAAAAGCTCATTTGAAAAAGAGTCACTTCAGCCACTGCTATCCAAAATGAGCATTGAGAAACAAACCGAGCTACAAAGATAGAGCTTTCAAGAAAGAGCGACCAAGAACGAAGAGCTCTAGAACTAGCAACTAAGACCGGAACTAAAGAACGAAGTAAAGGCAGCACCTTTCACGAAGAAATGATGACAACTATGGTTTGCCTTAGCTCCTAAAATTTGGCGCCATGGATGGAGTAAGAGAATAAGAACAAACTCGGAGGGAGAGGGATTGACGGAGAGTTCAATGATTCTGAGAGATTTTCTTTTCTTTTGAATATTAGTTCAACAATTAAACATTGTTGAGTCTTGCCTCCTAATTCCTTTAGTCATCGTTTTTTTTAAAAAAAGAAAATCAAAGAAAGAAAAAAACGAAAAGACATCATTTCATTAGGTGAAGAGAATTTTTTTTTTTTTAAATGAGTAACTCAACAACTCGCTCAACTTGTGCTTGGCCGAGTTGACTTTGAGTCAATAACTCCTGTCTGAACGCTAATCGGATTAATTTTTTGGCTGGTTTCCTGTCCAAATTGACCCATCTGACTAGGTTTCAGAACCTTGCATGCCACCAATAATTCTAGTAAATAATAAATGAATAATACTTACACATGTACCAAGAGAAAGGTGATAGTGTTGGGGGAAAATGTGATAATGTAGTTGAGATGCAACTAGATCTAGTAAAACTATAACTAATTGTAACTCAAACTGTGGAGTTTAGTCCCCCAAGTGGTAAATGGTCCAAATTTTTATTAAAGTATAGGGACCTATATTTTTAAAGAAATTAAATTTGAGAGACCAAAACCTATAGTACAAAATTTGAGAGACAAAACTATAATGAGGACAAATTTGAGGAACAGATATTATATTAACCCGCCGTCTTTTAAATTCTAGCGAAATATATTAGAAGTGGCTTATAAATAGGATTAGCAGGGTAGATATTAATCATTCGGGGCTTGCTGCTTAGTCACTCAAATTTGACAAAGGAGAGATATTTAATGAGCAAATGTACAATTTGCTGTCATTTTTAACCTAGTCAGGATTGATTAACTAATTGTCAACTTAGTCTGATTTTTTTTAGTTAAACAAACATTTACTAAGGATATGAAGGTATAAGTGGGATCAAGCTTATGACCTCTCACTTATAAGGGAGCATCATTATCACTTAACTAAGCCATTGACTTAGTCTAATATTACTATAGAGACCACATTGTATTGATTTAAACTCTTAGGCATATTATGCCAATTGAAAGTTAACAATAGCAAGTGCACTAAGTGGAAAAAATTTTGTGTAAATTTTTATTTTAACCCATTCTTTTATCAATCCTAAATAATTTATTTACTATTTTTTCCCCTTAACATGAGATATCTTTTAGGTCTTGTGTTACCAATATTGATGAAATCATTTATTAGAATTAGGGAAATTGCTGCCAATATTTTTTTTGGTCAACAAAAAATTCTATTAATAACCTTCATAGAAGTGACGGTTATAAAGAGGAGAAAAAAATAACATTCAGAATAACAAACAATAAAACATGACAAAAACAAACAAATACAATAAGAAAACGAACAAAAACAACAAGTAAACTAGAAAACTCAAACTAGCCACCACCCAAGGATGAATTGGTATGTGAAGGATTATCAGCATTTTGAGCCTCCAAAGTTAGAAGTGACATCAAAGTAGATGTTGGTTGTGAAACCCACCTAATAGAGGACACCATCTATAAGAAGATCCACGACACGGTTACCCCTTCTTGAGGTAAAGGACAAGAAGAACCCAACCTTAGAAGACAGAAGACAAATAGCATCCTGGATAATACTTCTACACCTTAACCGTATAAATCCGATGACTTTGCCTCAACATAAGTAAGCAGAGAGAGACAATCAATTTCAAAGACCACTTTATCATGTCCTAGGTCCATAGCTAGAAACAAGACCCTTTTCATAGCTAAGGCTTCAGTCATAAAAGCAGAAATGGACTTAACTTTATCCACAAATCCTGATCTAAAAAATCCAACAAAATCGTGGCAAATTACCTTAATAGCAGCATCTTTCTCATAAGGTGAAAAGGCTCCATCGCAATTAAGTTTAAGGCTATCTAATGCAGGGGGACCATTTAATGATAGGATTATCATAGCCCATTGACAAAAAATGATCCCTAAGCCCTTTATCATAGTTAGCCAAAAAATCAAAGTTACTTTTCGTAGCCAATTCAATAACAATACCTAGGTTCGGTTGTCTATGGTTAAAAATCATTTCATTTCTAGCTTTCTAAATAAACCACATAAGCCAGCAAATCAAAGAAAGATCCTGCTTACTCAGTAGGGGTGCACTTGTTGTCGAAATCCACCAAACATTAAAGTTTGAGGTTCTAAAGACATCAACTCTAGCATTTAGCAAATAGCCAAACCAGATACACCGAGTCTAGGGGTGATGGAAAAATTAATGCTCAATAGTTTCCTTCGATTCAGCACATATTAGGCACAGTCTGTCTAAGGATCTTATACGCCGATACAGTACAAAATTGGTAGCAATTGCATTACTCAAGAGGCGTCATATGAACCGTTGTACTCGTGGGATGACTTTAATCTTCCAAATCAAAATCTAGCATGTGATGTGGATGACAATTGACGACCCTACTCTTTCTACCTGAACAGAATTCCAATATTTCTGACAATGGTATCCCAACTTCACCGTATACACTTCATTCTTGGCGCTAGTCCATGATGAGGGCTTTTTTTCTTTAGCCTTGGGCCCTACAATAAAAAATTGACCAAGGTTTGCGTATAAACAAATGTATGATCATTCTCTCTTCTCGAGGAGCCTTTTATTGATTCATAAGTAATCTAAATTTCATATAAATGCAATGAAAACAAGGAGAAAATTGGTGTTGGATTTTCAAATTAATAAACTAAAAGAGCAATGCAATTTAATTAAATGCTAAACTATTGTTTTTGGTCTTTTGTATAAAATGGAATGGGGTATGAAAATAGGTATGGAATGTATAATGAATGAAAGCTCTTGGAAATGGAGTAGTGGCTATCATAGTTCAATTAGATACAGGAGTAATTTTCACTAAGTCTTGATAGAAATCCCCAAGATAACACTTGAATCCAATATTCCAAGTCAATAGTAGCTCCTAAAAATATAGGTAACTACTACCTTTTTGAAATATTGTTTAAAACTACTTATTGTGCAATTAAAATTAGATTAATGTAATTTGCTTCCTTTTGATAAGAATATTATAATACACACTCAATCAATCCAATTCAATCATACTAACTATCAATAACATGTAGAAAGCATAATATCATTGAATCAATAAGGGAAATACTCATATATAAATCCAACAAGTTACAAAAATAAAATCCAATCACATATGTTCAATCTAACAAAGTTGTCCAAATGGGTAAACTAAGTTTCAACAATACAAAACAACATTCCTAAAACTAGGAAATCCAAATATAATTAGAGAAAATAGATTGAACAAAATAAACTCTCCCTAATTGAAGCTTTGGAACTTGGAACTTCAGCCACTTAATCCACCTCCAAGAGGCAATGAACTCAGCGTCTCATTACTTCAACCCTAGCTCTAACTCCAGCTCCAACAAGCTCCTTCACACAAGAACCCATGGAATGATATGGATTGAAGGAAAAAAGGTGAATGAAGGTGCTATGAATAATGGTAAGGCCAAAAAATGGAAGGAGAGATGATGATGGTGCTAGACAGGGGAAGTGAGGCAGAGGTCGTCTGAGGGTTGGTGCTGTGAGAGAGTGACAAGAATGAAGATGAAGAAGACGGAAAAGGTGCTTGGTGGTGTTGAATGGTCAAGTCGCTAGAAATCATGAAGAAGAGGGAATAGTTGACGATGGTGACATAATGAGAAAACAGTAGTGAACGTAGGATGATGGTGGTTTGGAATGAGATGAATTACAGTAAAGGAGTAGAGAAGGGAAATTATTCCGATGATGGTGAGTCTGGAACAGGGGAAGCGATGGTGAATGTGAAAAATGGTGAAGCAATTTCGATGGTGGGAGGAAGGTTGCTCGTCGGCGATTATGGGGGAAGAGGAAGTTGCCAATGAGAGGGATGAAGGGTGAAGGTGTGAGAGAAAATTTGAAGGTCTAGTTTCTCCGTGGCACTCCCCTCTTTAATGTCGGGTCTCTATTTTCTTTAGCCCTCAGCTTGCGGCCTCTGTGATATTTGACCTAGCCCTCGTCAAAACACAAGTTTTGACTAGGGACTAAAGTGAGAAGATTTAAAAGTTTTGGAGAGGGACTAAAGTGCGGATTTTCAAAATATTTGTGATGCATAACTAAATTTTTCAAAATATTTGGGTACTTTTCTATAATTTTAAAAAATTATAGGGCCATTGTTTGTAATTTTCCCTAGTCCTCCAAATATTAATGTTGACCCTCCATAATCTCCATTTTCTTCTTAAACACCTACAATGAAAGATTAAGCAAAAGGTAGCATCAAAAGTCCAAGGAATCATTTCCTTGAATAATTAACAAATTATGTCCATTCTACCCCTAATTTCACTTAATTCAATACAAGTATCCATGCAATAATGTCCTAGAAAATGCATTAAGAACCTCAATTTATTATGAAAAATCATATAAATATGTAGTTCAACTAGTCCATAACAACTTGTCTTCCAGCTTGTTGGTAGGGATAAGGATTTTATATATTGCATCTTTGACTTTAGAAGACAAATATTAGTTAATAGACATAAGATCACACTGCCTATTAATTATTAGGTCACAAACTCTACCTTCTAAGATAATCGAGTCACCAGTGGTGCTAATTCTTTCTGGGATGTTAACTTTTGGGACCCAAGGGTGACCCCATATTCTAATAACAGCATCATCACCAATATCCCATCTTAGATCTTTCCTAAGGAAATTTCTATCATCCAAGATACTAAACCAACACTATGAGGCCTTATAGCCTTTTTTTCGCATCAATAAAGTCTTGTTTAGGGAAGTACACACTTTTTAGCACCTTTGCCGATAAATCATTTAACCTCAACAAAAGCCTCTACGCCGTCTTAGCCAGGAGAGCATAATTCATAATAGGTAGATCCTGGAATCCCATGCCACTAGTGCTTTTCCTATTGGTCATAGACTCCACACTTTCTAATGAGTCTTGCATCCAAAGGCACTGTCGTCCCACCAGAAGTTAGCAATAAGGCTATTAATCTCCTCACATATCTTAAGGGGAAATCTAAAGCAATTCATCAGGCATATTGGGATCACCTAGATAATGGCTTTAATCATTACTTCCTGGCCGACAAAAGATAGTAGGGACCGATTCCATCCTTGAATTTTACTCATTACTCACTCTTTGATATAAGCCAATGCATAGTGCTTAATTTCCCCTATATGCTTGGTATACCAAGATATTTTCCCAGGTCCTCTATCGGGGATGCTCAACAAGCCACCCACCATACTTCTTACTGCAATTAGATTGTTAGAGGAGAAAAAAATACTGGACTTATCAAGATTGATTACCTAACTTGAGGCTGGGCAATACAAATCCAAAATATTAGCCAAATAAAAACAATTACAATGACTAGCATGCATGTATAAGATGACACCCGTTACTCAACTTAATTCATTTAATCCGCTTGTCATTTTGGCTCTTACTAATCATAATAGAGAGTAAATTAGCGACAATAATAAACAAATATGGTGAAAGGAGTCTCCCTGGAGAATACCTCTATCAAGGGTAAATGATTTCACATTTTCACCAAATAAATAGATATTTAAGCTAACCGATCGCACACATTTCATAACAAGAGGCACCCACTCCGTACAAAAATTAAATCGTAATAAGACATTCTTAAGGGAGTCCTACTCAACCCAATAATAGGATATTCTCAAGGAAGTCCCACTCAACTCGGTCGGTCATACGCCTTACTCACATCCATCTCAAGAGAGAACTCATATTTACCCCCAGATTTCTTACGGAGAAGATAATGGTAAACCTCTTGCGCTATAATGATATTGTCGTGAATACAGTGGCCAGGGACAAAGAAACCCTAATTTTGGGAGATACAATCATCAAATAATGGTCACATCCTATTGGCCATGCTTTTTGAAATAATTTTATAAGACAAATTACAAAGGCCAATAGGGCGAAAATGCGAAACATGCTTCAATTTATGAATCTTGGGGATAACTGTGATGTAAGTCCTATTAATCACATCTAAAATAGAATGACCTGCACGAAATTAATGGACCATAGAACACACAGAATCACCAATTTCAGACCACGCATAATGATAAAATTTTCCAAAAAAAACGTCAAGTCCAACGCCTTTGTACTACTAAGACTAAAAGCTGTAGATTTAATCTCCTCCCTTGAAATGGGTAACATAAGATTTTGATTCATTTCCTAAGAGGTTTTAGGTTTAACATAGCTCAAGACAACATCCACTGAGTGTGAATCAGAGGTAGCAAAAATATCTTGAAAAAAGCTAGCAATGTTCTTGGAAATAGCATCCTTTTCCATTAACCAATTGCCAGAGTCATCTTTAATGCATGATATCCTATTCCTTTGTCTCCTTTTGATAGTTGAGAGATGGAAGAATCACGAATTTTTATACCCAGCTTCTAGCTACTAAATACAAGAATGTTGCCACCAATATTATTCTAAGTCAAAATTTCTCTCAAGTACCCCCTTTAACATTTAATATAGCCCGAGATTTACTTGGATCCATATCACCTTAGGTAAGATTAGCCAACTGAGACTTCAACTGATCAATGAACTTAGCATTATTGGGGAATTCATTTTTTATCCAATTAATTAATTCCTTCCTACATCGCATCAATTTGCTAATAAAGGCCTTAAGATCTATCTAGTAACAAGAAGACATCACCTGCCAGCTTTTTCTAATTACTTCCAAAAAACTTCCATGAGATGCCCATATTGATTCCAATCTAAAGACCCAAGTATTCCAATGGCTCTCAGCCTAACTTCGGATGAAAATAAGATGATTATCAGACCCAACAGGATCGACATTGAAAACCTTAAGGGTGTGTTTGGTTTGAGAGAGGGGGAGGGGAGGAAGAAAACTTTTACCCTCTTCTTTACAAAAAAGCCCATGGAAACTTTTTAATATTCCTAAAATATACTCTAAACAAAAAAGAATATTCCCTTCATTAATGACAATTTGGTCAATTTCCTTCTTTCCTCACCCTCCCCTACCACACCCTCCCCTCAAACCAAACACACTATAAGAGTTGGAAATTGCTCCTTAATAAAAAAAAAAAAATTGCCAAATGCCCTGTTAATGTGTTCTCGAATAGTATCCAAGCTCTCTTTTATTATTACACCAAGTGAAGCTGGACCCATTAAAACCCAGATCCTTAAGTTCACAGTCACCTACAAAACATTTTAAATTAAGGATTTTCCTCCAAGCTCTAGGTCTACCACCTTCCGTTTCATATTGAGCTAAAATATCATTAAAGCCCCTAAGACAACCAAAAATCATTGATATTTTTTATTGATCCTCCAAACCTCTTGCCAACACAACAATTTTTCCTCTTCATTAGTTGGGCCATAAATGAAAGTAATATAACAAGGAGTAGAAAAGACATCAAATGCAACTTTGATATAAATAATAGTAAGGGACAAAAAGAGAATATTAATCATGATATCTTCAGACCACCATAATGTAAGACCTCCACTTTTACCCAGTAGATCAATTAGCCATTCTTAATTGAGTCCATATTGCCTTCTAACCTTTCTTACTACTCTTGCCTTCTGTTTAGTCTCCGTCAAGAATACTAAATAGGGTTTTTTTCGAAAGCATTATTCCTTCAAATTTCAACTGTCAAGGTAACTCCAAGACCTTGACAGTTCCAAGCTAATAGATTCATAGCGAATCAGTGGCTAGTCTCATCTAACCACCGGCTTGATTCGAAAAATAAGATTCTTGATCCACATTCATACTACTACCACCCCTCAACCAGCACATAGGAAATTCAATCCTACGGGAGATGAGGTTCCCCTAGACAAACCCTATTGCACAATATTCCCATGTTGTCTGAGATATTTTTTAACTGATCGAAAATTCTTCTTACGCCCTTTTTGAGTTTTACCTCATGCGATCTCCTCATTGGTCGTTTTCTTAAGAGAGTCAAAGTCAAGTCTCCTGTATTTAGTACACTTGGCAGGATCAAATTCATCCTCATATGGTCTCTTAATGTGTATTCCTTTCAAACCAGTAGATACAGTAGAAATAGGAGATAAGCCATTAAAAGGAATAATATACTTAATTTTAGACTCATCATCACTTAGGAATTTGACGCTATAAGGTTGGAACATTTTTGTACAGCTTGGACATACCACATCAGGAATTAAGGGACTAACCATGAGTGCACTTGGGCATTTAATTTTAGTGATGGTTAGACTCACGGATAGCTTAAAAGGATGCTCAACCGAAATTAATAGTTGGACTACACATATGGGCTGAGATGGCATTATCATAATTTAACTCCTTAAGCCTATTAGAAAACATAGTTTCTTGTAAGCCCGTAATCTCACCAAGCAACTGGCCCATCATGTGAGGCCCATCTCCATTCAAAACACCCCCATGCTTTGAAATCTGTTCCAACATGTGATCTCCCTTTTCACTGCGGACGTCACCCTCATCCCACTCAGTCACCATCAGCTGATCAACTTTCGGCGTTGACTTTGGCGTCTCTATTGCCATATGTTGAAACAAAGGCATAGTGTATGGTTTAGTAGTCTCAGAGCCACAGTCAACCGTTGGGGGTGGAGTCTTGACTCTAACAAAGCTTTTGGATGAGTTTCCTTTCTGCCATTGGTTGTTCGCACATGATCGTATTCCCTACTACATTTCCAAGAATTTTAGCATTAAGGCCATTAAAAGCCTCAAGAGGGAGACCATGGAATTGTAGCCAAAAGGGAGCGTGACTAAAATTCACATCTTCAAGAACCATGTAGTCTTCCCAATTCTAAAGGTTTAGCAAATGGCCAAGAATAAACCATGGCCTTCCTTTGAGGATCCTAGTATAATAATCATTTTTATTAAACTGGAACAGAAAAATTTTGTCGGCTCTGATCCAAGTCATGCATTTCCAGTTCTTCATCAAGTTGCCATCCTTTCTTCATCATAGAGATTACTGTTGGAATATTTAGCTTCTTTCTGGTTTCAATTTTTCCAACCAAAGTCCCACCTTTATTCTCCAACTTCCAATCTAGGTCCAGGACAACCTGTTCTGGTATCTTAGCACCACTACCCTATCCTTCCTCCATGTTTCTAACACATTACCTGTAACAATAATCCCGTCCACCCTTCCAAATCATCACTAGGAATAGAGAAAGAACGAGAAAGGGGAGAGAGATAGAGGAGTTAGAAACACAAAAACTGAGTAGACTGAGAAGACAGGAGAGAGAGGGAAACTGCTGCCAATGGTGTTGTAGTTAGTTGCATAAAAGCTCCCCAATATATGATAGGTTACAAATTTGATCTTGCTCGTAATTTTACGTCGTTAAGGTCTGTACCTCTAAGTTAATTATTTTTTTAAAAAAGAATTGAGGTAATGGTGAAAGTGCTAAACTTGCTTGGATGTTGGGGCAGGTTATTAGTTTGTTTTGGGCTTTCATGTGGGCTTAATCAATTTGGGGGCCTTTTCAGACTCAGAAGAACAAACCCATTTTCTAAAACTATTTCACAAAATCATGGAATCTTATGATACTTCATAATTCATATTATTAATTATTTAGGCAAGTTGCATAGAGCCTATTAGTACCAATTGTTTGTTAGTGAGCTATGGACAACTCTAAAGGAGGATTGGATTCTAAAAGATAATCTTAGTCGTACTGATTACGACAATATCTTATCTGTGATAGTGATCAGAGGTGGGCTATATGTTTTTTAAAGTATGGGTTTGGAATTTCACTTTTCTTTTTGGGTTACAAAATTATGGAATATTATGGATTCCCTTAATTTTAAATTAATTAGAGTTGGGTTAGGTTTTGAAAAGTCATGCTTTGAAAGTGACTCTAGCTTGTCGTGACTTGTCCATGATTCTTTCAAGTCTTCTTCCTTTCAAGTTAGCAATTAATTAATCTATAATATGAGAGACATACTATTGGAAGCGTAAAAGGTGCGCTTAGATTGTCTTAATATAAAATCTATTTAATTATTTTTGGATAAATTAAGGAAATGTTTTGTAAATTGGTCAATTATAACAAATGTGATTTCATCTCTTAAAATACACCTATGTATAAGATTAAATTGTATATCAACTTATAAGTTATGTAAATTAGTTTAGGAGAAAATGCTAAATATAAGAGATAAAATGTATTAGGATCTTGTATTTATGACGAAATTGAATTCAATCCCCAAATTAGCTCAATATCGAGGGTCATATCGAGTACTTTCTCTGATAAGCACTTAATAACAACTTTAAGAAAACTAATGAAATTATTTAAAATTAGTTGTCTTTTTTGTAAAACATCAAAGCCACCCTTAATAAAAGTAGTCAGAATTAGAGGAGTTTGGCTAATAAGTAAGGGATGCTAGGTAGAAAAAATATATGTTTTAGACAAAAACATGTTATACTACCTCTGATCTTAAATATATGTTATAATTTGTAACATAAATTATACTATAAACTGTGTCTTATATTTAGAATTTGAGAAGTATTATGAAACATGTTGGAAGTTTTTATAATGAGGAGATGGAGTAGAACACGATGACAAATAAAAGAAATAAAGAAGTGAGTAAGAAAAATACGAAAAAAAAAGGTATAACAAGCAGTTTCATATTGTTTAATTGAATATTAGTAATATAATAATGAATATTAGATCCTACGTTTTTCCCCCTTAAATACGAAAAGAAAGGATACAAATTATGTGTAACTCACGGGTGGATGTACGTTTGTATTTGGATTGTTCTAATATTTTGATGTTTTCAGGTACAAGTGTTATTGTGAGGATTTTGTGTAGTGCTTCTTTGTTTGTTTGGATTTTAGGATCTTTTTCCTCGACAAGAAAATGACAAAATATGCTTAACCATGCCCATTATATATAGTGATTAGAAGCATATTTATTTGAAGTTTAAATAAAATGTTGTGTTTTCCCCCTAGGTTAATAAATAAGAGAATAAGTTGTATTGTCCAATATTGCAATTTGCAGCGCGTTCTCTATATGTTTTATATTGATATAAATTACAACATATAATTTATTTGAAATAAAATTGAGGAAAAATTAATGCAGAGATCCTTATGGTCTATCTGAATTTTGAACTTAATTTTTTTGTTCGATTTGAGTCCTTATTGTTTGATTTAATAATTTTAATTTATAGCCATTATGAAATTGTATTTATATAAATGTATGTGTTAAAAAAATTAAGAAAATTGCATAAAGCCTATGAAAGTTTACAAATTAAAGTTAATTTATTGGAAAAATCTGTATAGGGGCCTAAGTAATAGAAAAAATTTAAAAAAATGCCCAAAGATTCTGAAAATATCAGAAAATGCCCCAGAGCTTTTTCTGGTATAAATTCATTAAAACCTTTAGTTGTTAACGGAGTTTATATAGTTGTTAACGTTTTAATGAATTTATATCAAAAAAGGCCCAAAGGACCTTTTTTGGTATTTTCAGAATCTTAGGGCATTTTTAAAAAAAAATTTCTGTTACTTGGACCCCTATAACATTTTCCCTAATTTATTTTTATACTGAATTATGAAAGCCTATAACTAATTAACCAGACTATAAGGGTTCAATTTAAACAAAATAAAGTGCATAAATCTTATTCAAATTTGAGGTAAACTATAGTGACTTACCAATTAATTTTCCCTAACTAATATGGGGTTATATATAGATAAGTAGAGAACAAAACTAATAATAAGTGAGTTATTTGGATAAATGTAAAAGTTTAGGGAGGTTTATTATAAAGTTTTAAGGGTATCATTATAATGTGCCAAGGAAAAAATGTCATCACCAAAAAGTCCTATAATAAATTAACCAGTATGCAATGACATGTTATATTGCACACTGTCCATTCTTATTGAGACTTTTTTGTTTTCTCAAGTTTCAAAGGTTAGTAAGGTTATTTCATTATACTTCCTCCGATTCTTAACATAAAATTTATTTATATATCTAATTTGATTAAATTAGTTAAATTAGTTAATATGATATATACTTTCTGAAATATCTAGTCATTTTCTTTAATTTTCTTCTTCCCCTCCTCCTTGATTATTAAGGGAGTATCAATAGGGATTAATGAGTATAATATTGACAAATAAAAAAAAATAGATATTTTATTTAGGACCAAGACTAATTCTCTAATAGGTCCTACGTTAAGGAGCTAAAGGCGTATGAAATTTGAGAAAGTTTCCTATAATTTAGTCTATTTGATATATATATATATATATATATATATATATATATATATATATATATATATCAAATAGTATGATAACTGATTGGAAATAAAACTAAAAAAACAAAAGGATTGAAAAGGAAAGAGATGGAGATTAAATGATTTGAAGTTGATAGTTGAGTGTGTGGAGAAGAGAATAAAGAAATAATAATTTATAATAAGAAGAAAGGAAGGAAGGAAGCACACAGGAGTAAAATTAGCAGAAACTTAGACACAAATAGAAAGAAACAAAAAGCAAAGGAGAAGAGGTAAGATGAGAGCAACACGTGACAAAAACTTACTAGAGGGGGAGTGCGCATGACAAAGAGGGTTTTTAGGGTTTTTGATGATACACACAGAGAGAGAGAGAGAGAGAGAGAGAGAGAGAGAGACTAAGGACTGGTTGTGAATATATATGAAGAACACAGACTCAGCCAAAACCAATACAACAAATTGGGTTTCTCCTAAAAAGGGGAGCAAAAGGGAAAAAAAAGAAAAGAAAAGAAGAAAAGCTTGAGAGAGAGAGAGAGAGAGAGAGAGAGAGAGAGAGAATTCGGTTAGTACATTCTCACAAAGACAATATGTACATACAAGCGTGTTTGGTTTGTGTTAAATCCAAGAAATCACCAAAACTGAAACCCCATTCTTATATTTAGCTTTACGAATTGACTAATGGTGTGTATCTATATATATATATAGCTTCATGTTCATATATAATCACAGAGAGAGACAGAGAGAGAAAGGCACATGCAGATGTGCAGAGGTAACTTCATCACCAATGGCTGCGTGTGCTTGAGAGTGTTTGCGTGCTGTTCGAGGAAGGCAGAGAATAATAAGCTTTTTACAAAAATACTAATAATAAAAAGAATAAAAGATATATAAACAAAAACCCTACCTCTCTATATAGCTACTGGTATACCATAACTTTGTGTTTTTTTGGGTAACTGAGTTCTTTCGTTTTCGAACCGCTCGTATTTCTTTTTCAGCCAAAGTTTCCCAACTTGCTACTCTAAATTTCAAACTTCACTTCTCCTAGCCTTGTTAATTAGTCGCATATATGAAAACCCTCTAGTAAGTGTGACTTCAATGCTATTATTGCACAAGTATAACTTTGCTCTTTTAGCCTTATACGTGATTTTATTTTAGTCCTTTAGTTTTAATTTATGAAACATTTTTTCAGTCTTGTAACTCCAATTTTGTTTGGTCTCAAATAATAATCTACCCTGTACATTTTTTTTAAAAAAAAATAATTAAGCTTATTTGTATTTGAGAATATTTTGTTAACGTCTAAAATTTCAATGTCAACATCTTTTATTAACAACATTAGGGTTAGAGGATTAAAAAGGCACAATTCATAAAATCAAAGGATGAAAATAAAACTTATAGGAAATTAAGAGATTAAAAGTGTAATCTTTTCCTATTTGATTAATATAGAAATATATATAGATGTGAAGTTTAATTGGAAGATTAAATACTATACATTATTGTTAATGACTTACAAATTAAAAAATTCCGGCTTGTTTTAGATTTATTATTCACACACACACAATTGATAATTCACCCAAAATTTAAATCATGTGCAACAATCTCGGTCTTTAAAAATTGATTATGAACCTTCTCAAACTGTTTATTATTCTTAGTATTTCACTGATAAAACATTATATTGGTGTTGACAAATGCAACCTCGAACTAACTTTTGGGCATATATATAGCACTAATAAACATTTGGTTACATGTATATAAATTATTGCTTTCACATGTCACGTTTCCTGCTTAGAGAAATAAATCGATAGCAAGAGATTTTTTTTTTTAAAAAAAACTAGATATTAGTTATTAATTAGTTTCTTGAATTCGAGTATTGTAACACTAATATATAAGAAATAGTTTTCCTGACACATTTATATTTCATGATATTCACGACACTCAAACCTAATATCTTATTTAAGAGAGACGAAGTTGTTTGATAGTATTATGTGTATCATTTTATTTAAGAGATATGATTATAACATGGATGTGTGAGAGAATTAATTTAAATCTGGATACGTACGTTCACATAAATACGATCAATTTTTATTTATCAGATAACTCACTTAAATCTCGTTGAAAAAATGGAAATTTTTTGGTTAACCGTACGTGCAGGGAAATGCCAAATATATATGATTAAGTAACCCTAATTAATGTCTTTTTTTCCACCTTAAAAATTAATAACCCTAAGATCTTTGAACCTTATTAGTTCTGGCACGAGTTATTTTGAATTTGTAAGAATTTTAGCCTATAAGACAAGCTCATAAATATAATAGATATTAATGTTTTGTTAGGTGACACCAAGCACCTTAAATATGCACATATTTATACGAAACATCTCTAGTCTTGCAATAAAGTAGCAAAATATTTCTCTAATTTTAACACGAATATATACCTAGTCTTCGATATGGTCCCACTACTATTGATCAGTCCATATCATTTTTTAAATCATATATAAAAATAATCTTATAAACATATCAAAATTCTTGACAATGTTTTAAGAAATTAAGTAGGGATGGATCTCACATAAACTCATGATTAAACAAGGTTTTATGTTGAGATAGCTACTAACAATTGTGCAAATGATAGTGAATATTCGATCAATCTTACAAGCTCGAATTCATAATCAATGACTAACATATGGGTTCAAGATTTTTTTTTTATTTTTTTGGGTAGTGGTTCGAAAGTTAATTGATTGTGATCTCAATTATAATAATTAGACTAATATATTTATATCAAACATCCTATAAATAGTTTAAAAGGTAATTTTTATTGATATTATGATAAACTTTTAATAAATTTTAAATGATTTTTAATTAAGCAAATAGATTTTAAAAGCATATAGTTCGAAGCAAACTAAAATCCAATTCGTCCGTTCATTCGTGAAACATGGGTCGGTTTGATCAGTTCTTGATAATATGGTTAAAATGTAATTATTAAAAGAGACAATACTAATTACATTCAAACACGAACTGCAAGAGCGAGAGAGAGAGAGAGAGAAGTGTGAAGTGATTAAGAGAGTGCAAGAAACGAAGGGAATTTCTGACAAAATATTCCCACACTAGTTGCTTCCAAAACCCTACACGATAAATAAATAAAGCTTCACACACACACACACACACCTCTCTCTCTCTCTCTCTCTCTCTCTCTCTCTCTCTCTAATAAGACGCACACCCACACATATTACCATTTTTAAACTCTTATCTTTTGATTCATAATCCTTTTTGTCTAGTTCTTTATTCCAGGTAACACCCCACCCACCCCTTCTTCATTTTTGCAGCTTTTTTCCCACAACGCTAATATTATGGCCTTGATCAGCTTTTCTTCTTGTTACCAGCACCAAAATAATAATAATAATAATAATAAAATAAAAAATAAAAAAAAATCTGCTTTTCTTCTTTGCACGTATATTAATTAATTAATACTTTTTTATTTCAAAAGTTTGTCTCCACTGCCATTTCAAAAAGTTCACTGATTAATTAGGTATCGTTCTTTTATGAACCCTTTTGTCTCTTCTTTTTATACGACCCATTCTTCCTTCACTCTTTCTTCTCTTCTCCACTCACGATTCATATTACTCAATATAAGTCCTAATTTTGAAAAACACAAAAATTAAACAAATGCTAAACTTTGTGTGTAAAAATTAGTTTTTCTTTGTGAAATTTGGTTAAAAACCCTGGTTGAAAATTCTATTAACTAAAGGGACTTGGTGCAACTCACCTTCCACATGTACACCTCTCTGTTAGCAGCTGTATGCAACATATCTTCAACTAACCATGTACAAAAGTCTTTAAAATGGAAGTCATTTGCAGATAACTAAAGATATCTTACATACAAATAAAGAAGAGTGACATTGGTTAAAGATAACTAATAACATACGAAAGAGAGCCTTGTTCTCAGTTGATTAATCAACATGCAAGAATAAGATAACCCATGATTGATATCTTCTTAAATGGTAATGCAACTAATGAGTATTATTTATGTTCATGGAGCATATACTTACCTAATTTTTTTCTCACAAAAAACGAAACTTAGCGCGTCAATAAGCAATCTAAAATACTAGCCCCTTTTTCATTGTTATAAGATAGGATTAACCGAATTGTATTGTTTGAAGAGGTAGTTAAAATTAGTTAATAAGTGCAATAAATATGAAAAAAAATGAATTTTGTTTTTCCAAAATGCCTTCATTTATGTGGAAGAAAGAGAATATGTTATATTGAGTGCTTTATTCATATACGAGAATTAAATTCAATAATGGCATGAGTAGTTTTTATAATTAAGTGAGGATAAAATGACAAGTTTTCTTTTTTTTTTAAAAAAAAAAACTTTTCAAACATCCACTAATCCTATTATATAAAAAAGGGATATGGCATATCTAAAAATCATATCTTATAAAACAGAATGAATTGATACATCATGAATCAAAAGGATAATAAATTTCAGGGCTAACCTTTGTTGGTTAGTTCCTGAGATAATTTTGATTTACATTTTATCCATATGACATTTGAATTTGATTTTAACCAGTTCAAATAATTTTTTTTTTTTTAAAAAAAATGAACAATCCAATCATGCCTCATGATTTTCGATCTCCGCCACTTTTTTTTGAGTTATTTTTCCCTCTAGCAGTTTTCTCTTCCTCTTATTTTTATTTTTATCCAAATATAGGGGTGAAAGAAATTTATGTATTTTTCCCCTTATATATAGACACACACACACAGTATCACGTATGCGTTTGTCTTGTTGTTCCTCCTCCTTATTGTCTCCAGCACCTCGCTCTGCAACCAAGACATCTGTCCTTATAATTTATCTTTTGTGTCGTTGTTATATATAAATATATCTGTGGGTATATATATATGTGTACACACACATATTTATATATTTATATTCGTATGTATATATAGATATATGTGAGTGTATACATATGTATCTATATACTTATACATGTACACACACGTGTGTGTGTGTATGCTTGCTTGTAGAAACACTGTTTCTACTTTCTATATATCCCATTTTAATATCTGCCCTTGCTAATTCTGGTTCTTATTTTTTAATATATACATACTTATTATTACTTGGGACCTAAGACAACTTCATCACGTTATTCAATATTATTTATTTATTCACTTAAATAAATTTTGTGCAAGCTAGTACTAGCTAGTAGGTCATACAATAATTAATTAATTCATTGATTTAACTATTATATGTTAATATATATTATTAACCCTGCCCTTGAGAGAATTATAGTACACCAACCCATTCAACCATGTCTAGGGTTACTAATTAGTTTGTTGTGTGTTGGGTAAGCACCTTTTGTTTTTATGTTATATGCATGTTTATTGGTTGGCTTCACCCAACACCAGTGGAATTAATAATTAGTTAATTAAGTGTCGGGCCACTTAGCGGTTGATCAATGTGATGTAAGAATCAAACGTGTACTAGCTGGTATATATAGCACTTTTTGGTCAGATTTTGTAAGTGTGTGTGTAGTACTTTATCATATATCAATATATTCATTAGAATATGCCTTCTTCACATCTGTTATTTCTTTTATAAATAAATAAATAAATGAAACTTTTATTTGATTCAATGAACTGGAATGTCGTGTGTGTGTGTGTGTGTTGTGAGATTCATACTTGACATGATTCTATTGTGTTTCATTTCTGGTGAGTTTTGTTTACCCTAACAAGTTAGCCATGGGGTGTTTCACAGTTTAATTTATTACTTTATACGTAGTCCTTATTATGTGTATGTACACACACACACATGGAATCCAGCTAATTGTTAACTTGTAAATATATATTTAAATAATAAAATATAATTAATAATATTCTGGTCCAAAGGCACTGCAATACAATTTTTGTGGGATCCTCCAATGTTAACTTTATACCCACACACAGACACACTATCATATTGTAATTTTTTGTTCCTTTCTCCAATGCTCAATAATATTATTACCTCCTCAGAGCCTTTGAAAATATTCAAAAGTTTAAAAAGTTACAGTGGCAGTGTAACAAACGTAAACCAGTAAAATTCACCAACTTTCTTATTTCTTATTAAAGCTAATACGAATATTGAACCTTATTGTCAAAAGCGCATAGATACACACACACACTCTCTCTCTCTATTCTTAATATAAAACCTAATTAGCTAATTTAATTAGACTAAGAAAGTTGATTAAATTAGTTAATATGACATGTTTTTTTTATAAAATATCATAATCATCTTTCTTAATTCCCTCAATCTCTTTCTTATTTAATTATTGTCAAATTGACATCTATAGGGTTAAATTAGAAAAACATTAACAAATATAAGAAATTAGTCTTACAATACATGATATTTTAGTCATATGAGATCCTAGATAGATGATATTTTTTTAATTGAAAGGCAAAATTATATTAAAAAATATTATTGTCTCTATGAAAGAAAAAGAAACAGAACAAGAGTGCAAATTCAGAAACTTATACATATATAAAAGAATGCTGATTTGCTATATGGACATCAATAAATAAAATAATTGAAACCCTAATTTTAGCAGAAAATTGCTGAAAAATCCCTCATTACAAAATTTAACTATATATGTGTAAAACACAAGACATATGCACATGTATGAAGATTAATCGAACACAACTGAAAAGAAGTTGCACTAATTGAACACAACGGTAAAATGTAAAATTTGAAGAAATAGAAAGAATGGGTTTAATGATTGTATATATGCGTATAGGTGGGACGAGTGGGGACGTGACTTGATCATGTTTGTGATCAATAGCCACCGAACATGGTGGGGACAAAGCTAAATAACTGAGCAAGCACTAAGCCCCGTAAAGTTATTTTGTTTTATAATAATAATTATTATTCTCACAATTAATTTATTTATGATTATTATGTTGATTTGATAGGAACAAGAAGTAAAGTGAACAAAATAAAATGAAGTAAAAATATAAAAAAGCAGGTCCTACGATGAAATGACATCAACTCTAAAACGTTTGAGGCTCATGCGTTGTCGCAGCAGCGACTTTAGACCAAATCATCATTTCTCTTTATATCATTTCTTCATACGGCTTCGAATATTCGTACACCGTCAGTTATTCCAGCTCCTTCTTCTCCTTTTTTATTTTTTTATTTGTTTGTTTCTATATTTTTTGGGAAAATCTAAAAAAAATCGATTAAAATATAAAAAAGATAAATTAGTGAATCCAATATCACAAATCTTCAATAAGGCCTATTAGAGGAATCTAAGATTTGCAAATGTTTCCAAATTATCAATCTGTCCCTAACAATATTTGGGAAGCTCCAATTATCAATATGTATATTGTAGTTGTTAATTGTGATTTTTAAGTTATTATTCTTTCTACCTAAGTTTATTACACATACCAATTAGCAATTTCATTATACATATTGACAACTTTAACTCCTCAAATACCAACAATCTTGTATATAATATTTTGGAGGCACACACGTCATGTGTCATTACTTATGTATAAAGAATAATAATTTCAAAATAATAATTAACAACTTCAGTATATATATTAATAACTTAAACTTCTCAAATGCTATTAATGCTAAATTGGTCATTTAAAAATATTTTCAAATTAATCACATATTCCTCCCAAATATATGACTTGAGATTTTTTATATTAGACTCTCTAATTTATCTTTTTCCTATTTTAAATGATTTTTTGGGATTTTCCCTATTTTATAGCGCATAGATTGACTAGTTGATGAGGGTTCATGGCTGAAATTTTGGAAAAGAGTAGCTCTATACTTTGAAGAAAATATTCATAATAATAGCTTCAAAATACATTTAGTGATATTGACAAATTAGAAAAAAAAAAAAAAAGGCACCGACAGTTGTTTTCCATATATACTTTTATATGAATGTGTTTGTGTGTGTATGCATTGACGATTCGATGAAGAGGTTGAAAAACTTAAAATTAATCCATCGGTTACATATTGTTAAGACAATCTGAAGAGGGTAAAATAGCACATATGCACGTATTTGCATGGAGAAGTTCGTATGTACGTAGGTGTCCGAGAATTATTAAAAATTTAAGCTATATATTAAAAGGTTTTTAATTATTACATTAGTAGTAGTAGTACGTATATTATTTAACTATTAGTTAGTACATTTTCCACATTTTATTGCGACATTTGTTTTCAAATCATGCGCCCAACGGTAATAATTGTATCTAGTAATTCTTCACAACATTATTAGTTTATTTTCTAAACTTTTTGCTTGAAAAACGTTACATCACAAGTTATATTTTTTTTTTCATCATATAACGACATAAAAATTTTCATATCATCATCTTCTTCCTCCATAATTTTTAAACCTAAGATGCTGAGACACACGGAGATTTTATGTTATTTTGAAATAAATAAAAAAGTTGGGTATCACCGAGCTTTTTTTTCTGGTTTCAAGAGATAATTAACTATATATGGAGAGAATCTCTGTGTTTTGTGTTTGCATGTTTTAGTTAACTGAGTTGCGATGGTTATATTGTTGGCCATTGCCTAGGATTAATATTGAAAATTAAATTAAAATTAATTTGGGGCATGCAAGGATATGATGTTGAAATGTGTATATGAAGTGTTATGAATCTCATATTTTGTTACTTTAAATTATTTAATTTTGCCTGAATTCATGAGTGTCATTACTCACAATGAACCACTTAATGCAGAAAATCATTAAAAAAAAAAAAGTATTCCTTTTAACGGAAATAGAAAAGTGGCCCTGTGGTAGACATATTTCAAGCTCTTTAAGTACAGGAAACTTTATTTTTTAGGGTAAAGAAGTAAAAATACACATGTGCTTTATCCTCAAGAGCGCTAAGCACCATATACTTTTTTTTGGGAGTAAAAATACACACGTGGTTATTATTTTGGAGCAAAAGTCACATCCCACCATTATATTATTGTTCACCGTGATGAGAGAGAAAGAGATGAAGTAAACAATAACATAATGTTGGAATGTGACTTTTATACTAAATTGATAACCATGTGTGTATTTTTGCTCCTAAAAAAAGTATATGGTGCTGGACGCTCCCAAGGGTAAAACACATGTATATTTTTGCTCTTTTACCCTATTTTTTATATATAATATAAGGCATTATTTTTTGGCCAAAATATTTGACATTTTTAACACGCACAATATTACTATATATATGCACACACATGAAAAAGAAAATGGAGAAGATTATAAATTCAACATGAACAACCTTATATTTGTAATCTTTAACGTTGAAATTATTGAAAGGAAGAACAATAAAAGTAAAATAATAATAATAATAATAATAATAATAATCCATATACGAGGCATACAAACAGAATGTGAAAATATTTCTGCTCCTTTTTTTTTTTTTTTTGGCTAATTGAAAAGATTTCTGGTTTGAAGCTAGGAGGTTCCACAAACCCCTTTAAAATGATTGGAATTTATAAACTAGTCCCCGTTTTTCCCTCTAATTAATTTAGCTACTTAGCACTCTCAATATTCGAAAACAGAAGTTAGCCATACCATCGTCATAATTTTACAGAGAGAAAGGGAGCAAGAATTATATATAAAACGGTGAAATCTCATTTAATATTTGATTCTGATTTTATTTATAAATTTTGTGATTTTAGAAAATAAATGTGGGAATATGTAGATTCATACAAACACACACACACCTCGTCCTTGCTCCAACAATTTGTCTTCTTTAAACTGCTGGGGAAGACATCGATAAATTTACAGAATCTAATGTTTACTACTATTTGGTAAAGATAATAATGGCATAATTAATATTTTTTTTCCTCTTTTTCATTTTAGTTTTTGTTTCCTTCAAGAATTACTAGAACACATACTATATATAGAGAAATAAGTATGATAAGGATTTAAAATTATCCTTCAGTAGGGGGACACTTCTCATTTAGCTGTATACAAAATTTTAGTTTGGTTAAAAATATTGTTTATTCAATCTGAACCATTAAATTTAAATGATGGTTCTTTGTAACAATCATTGTTAATGTTATTTTGAGAAAATTAAAATTAATATATGGCATCTGCAAATGTTTTGTCAACATTTAAAATTTCAAATCATTATGGTTAACAAGGCTGGGTTAATTAAAAGGCTAAAAAGAATACTTTAAAAAATTAAGGAACTAAATTAAAATATAACCAAATATAAAGTTAAGGAAATTGCTCAATATCCCTCATTATTGCATAATTGACTCAAAAGCACAAGAAATTTGTTTAATGACTCGTGTGCATCCTATTTTCAGCGGGTGTGATTCTTCTTCATTTTTATGTAACTTATCTTTAGTTATGTATTAAACGGAAGAAATTTACATATACAACAAGATATGTTTAACATTCGAAGAAGAGCTGCAACAACATTGAAGATAGGAACACGCAAGGACCTAGGGTTTTAGACATCTTTAATTTGAACAGTAAATTTTGTAATATGAGATTTTTCAACAACTTTTGTTAAAATTAAAGAACTAAAGGTATTCTACAAAAAAAAAAAAAAAAAGCGCCCTTTTAATCTCTTTCCTTATCTAATGTTAGTAATTAATTGCCAGTCGCAAATTTTTTATTTTATTTTAACAATCCAAAACAAAATAGAGAATATGACCTTCAACACCCCCCCACCCAAAAAAAAAAAAATCGTTATATCTTTCGCTTACTTTACAAAATCTCCTGCTTTTGAAATTTGCTTAAAGTTATCTTGACCAAAAGGAAACACCGACTTAATTTTAAAATATACAGTACTCCTTTTCATCCTAAATATAAGTCACTTCTTACTTCACACCAGCAAAAGCAATAATTTTTTCATAAAATTCAAGTAATTTTAATATTACCCTATTTATTATACTAAACTTCAACATCATATTAAGTTTTACTCTATCTCACTACCCTTACTTAAAACTAGAAACTGCCTTATAAAAGGTCTACAATTACCTTTTGCAAAGACGCACTGTAAGAGAAAATAGCAGGAGTGGTCGTACTGGAAAAATTGATTTGAAATTCTTAATTAATTAATTGAATTGTTTAAACTGTTGAATTAATGACTTTAGGACTTGCAAGGTCAAACACGTCTGAGCTATAAAGTAGGATTAAACTTGCTTTAATCATTCCTTACCTCGCGCTAAACAAAGGAATAATCCACATCAATTTTTGTTTGTTTTCTTCTAAATTTAACCTACGTGCCCCATTTCAAACCCACGCTTTGCATTAACCCTATCATTTGAATTAATTTGAAAGTGATTTCATGTCACAGCCCAAAAAAAAAAAAAAAATCTTAATCATATTACAGTTGAAGACAGCAAATACATACAAAGACACAGAGAGAAGAAAAGGAAAGAAGATACACACACAAACACACGCATATATAGGTAGTTTGGGATTCTCAATTTAATGTCATATATTCAATATTGTCACATCCTAATGCTATTTCAAATATTTCTTTTTTATTTATATACCTTTCATTGTATATATTCCGTGAGCCAAATTAAACATCATGTGAAACTTTGAGCTTCTAATTTGAATTTTCTTGAAGCTAGTAAGGACTTGAAATATAAACCAAAAGTATATTTTATACATACATACATATATATGTGTACACACACGTATCTATGTGTGTGCGCTCATATATTTGTATGTGGGTATCTTTCACTGTCTATATATGCAGACGCCAAAAATTAGTCTTACTCATCTCTCAATTTTGCCTTCCATCATAATAACCCAACAATATATAAATCCTTATTATTAAGAGCAATAGGAGATATATGTATTAATTATCATGTAGATTTTCACTACTACAAAAATAGGGAATAGTGGCGCAAGTTTTGTAGCACTTCTTTTCTTCTTTAAAGAAGTGCAACGGTTTCTTGTAATTTTTTTTGTTTTTAATTAGGATGTTATGGCACTATCTCAGGTGAGTGTCACAATTTCATATGGACTGTATGTGGTGCCTACTTGACCAAGTACCATATAAGGTTTTTTTTTTTTTTAAAAAAAAATACTGAAGTAGTAGTTGTGACCCTTGCTTGGAAGTGTCACAACTGCTATTCACTTTGTGTGGCACTTGTCTCAATAAGCACCACACAAAGTATTTTTAATTTTAATATTTTTCTCAGCCCCTTCTTCATCAAATCCCACTTGAGCAGCAGCATATCCCTTATTTTCTAGCAATTCTTTCGTTGATTTCCTCTTTTCTTTTCCTTATCCTCTTATTTCCACTCCCATTGGCTCACTTCCCTTACTTATTCTTGTTCCCCACTCCAATTGACCTCATCTTTTCCTTATCCTTGTCCTGACTCCCCTCTCTTTCTCCATTTATAGACTACAACGCACCCACTTCGTCCCTACTTCCATTATTTCCTCTGGTCTCATTTCCTCCACCCATTATCACCCTAAAAATCTCGTAATTACACACTCACTTTTTCTTTTTTTCTTTTTTTTGGTAATAAAGGCAAGCCGAAGCTTGAAAAGATAAGTCATGGGTTAGATTATAAAAGTCTATCCCTTAGTACATAAAAATAGAAAATAAACTAGAAGAGACATGATCGATGGTCTTTCAGAGCCATGTGAAGACATCCCCTAGGGATTGTTGAAAACATAACCCCCTCCATCAATGGCAGCACCATGTCCTTCCTTGGTCATGTAATTAGCACAGGACATGTTTTCTCTTGACGTATGGTGCAGCTCCATGTTCTAGTCTTTGAATAGCAGGTCTCTAGTCTCCCCAATAATGACTTGTAGCGGATGATATGTAGGACAATCACACATAAGAATATTGATGGCATCAAGAGAGTCAGAATGGAGAAGGATTTTCTAAAGCCCCATCTATTGACTGAGCTTTAGTCCTAGCATGATGGCATAAATCTCCACTTCAATAACAGTATGAAGGTCGAGGGATTTATAAAAACCCATCAACCATTCACCTTGAGCGTTTCTTATCACTCCTCTGCAAGCTGCTTGGTGCTGATGTCGAACAGAACCATCCAGATCCATGCGGATTGCATGAGCAGGAGGGATTGTCCAAGACTTCTCCTCCATTTTGTCCAGTTCGAAAATTTGATGATTTAGTTGATCATTTGTAGTAGTTTCCATGAGTAGGTAGTTGCACAGGTGTAGAAATCAAAGCTGCATTCGACCTTTCCTTTTTATTTTTTCATTTTTAACTTTTTTTTCAGGTCTTTTGCTTGAAGTTTCAATTCACTCTAATTAAGTTTTCTACACTCTAACATTTTTTATTTTTGAGCTTACAAATCTAATTTTGTCAGTAGTTAATAGTTTAATTTGCTCAATGTTTTTATATTTAATTTATTATGAAATATGAAAAGATTATTCTCCTTTTTAAATGCTGAAAAAAAAGATAAAATTAAATTTTACTATACATATGTTGTATGTGAAGATATGTAGTAGTAGTTAACATTGATGAGTTGCATAAGTGAAATAATTATATGTTTTTAACGCTTATATTTTATTTGTTGGCTTGTAATGCTTTCTAATTTACCTATGATATGTGTTGGCAAATATGATTTCTTTCATTATAAGCTAAGAAAAATTATTATGATAGGATGTTGCGGGATTAATCCATTGATTATTTATCAATTAGAAAAAAGGGTTTAAGACCTGAAAAGCTTCAATTTTTAAGATGTTATGCTTCCAATTTTATTTTAAAATAAATGACAAAAAATAAAAGTAATTAGTAAATGTAATAATCAAGCAACTAACCACTTTTTTAAAATAGGTTGAACATATAGATGGATCGAAAATGGATGTCATCTGATCGGTGTTCAAGGAAATATATAGATGTGGTGAATGAGTTTATTGGATTTGCGATCGAGCACAAAGAAGATCCTAAGAAAAACATGTGTCCTTACTTATCTTGTTGTTATATATATGGAAAGCGCATTAGTCCACTTGATTTGTTAGATCATTTCGTGTGTCATGGAATTGATCAAACATATACACGATGGACAAGGCATGGTGAGATAGATGATGTATGCAGTGATTACGTGCATAACAAAAGTGGTGCTTCCAATAAGTTTGACCCAAGCACGTGTGACGAGGACAATGATCTTAAAGACATGCTAAATGCAGTTGAAGAGGTTCTTCAATACTGTCCTAAATAATTTAAAAAGTTGAAAGATAATGTAGAGAAACTATTGTATGCCTGTAGTACTAAATACACAAAATTGCTAGCAGTGTTGAAATTGTAAAACTTTAAAGTGCACTATAGATTGAGTGATTCGGGTTTCACCGTACTGCTTAAACTTTTGTAAGGTATTATGATTCCAAAATAAAATGTACTTCCTGCCAAGGCATACGAGGCAAAGCAAATTCTTTTCTCTACAACTGATATGGGTTTTGAGAAAACACATGCATACCCTAATAATTGATGATTTATAACCTTCCACCACACTTGATCATAAAACATAAGTTTATGGTGTTTTCCATATATTTTATGGGCTAAGGCACCCTGTTAATGACATAGATGTATACTTGGCTCCTTTAATTGATGACTTGAAGCTACTTTGGGAAGAAGGCGTCAATGTGTATGATGGGTATAGGGAAGAAAGTTTCACTTTGAAAGCCATGTTGTTTAATACAATTAATAATTCCCCGACTTGAGGTAATTTGTCTAGATTAAATGTCAAAGGATATTATGCGCGCCCTATATGTGAAGAAGACACTTATTCAATGCAACTAGATCATTGTAAGAAAAATGTCTACATGGGATATCAAAGATTCTTACCATCAAAACATCATTGGAAGAGGTGGAAAAAGGCTTTCAATGGTGACTTAGAAGAAGCTATCCCATGAAAAATGTTGATTGGTGCTTAAGGTTTTGAAAAGGTAAAAGACTTGGATAACAATTTTTGTAAGCCTTTTGCAAAACAAATCAAGATAAGTTGTTGAAAGAAAACATCTATTTTCTCAATATGACGCACACACAAAAAATATGTGTGTGATAGTCTAATTGGCACATTTCTCAATATGCAAGGAAAAAGTAAGGATAGTGTCCATGCCAGATTGGATTTGGTAAACTTTGGAATAAGAGATGGTTTGTTGAGCATAAGGATAGTCTAATTGGCACATTGCTTATATGTTAGACATTTTCTTGATGTGATGATTTGCTGAGCAGAGCGGTAAGAGTACCTGAGTATGATGGTTGTGCTCGGGATACTAGTTTTGCAATCTCACAAACGTCATACTTCGGATGCTAAAAGTGCTCCAACAAAAGTGACTTTTTGCTATTGAGAGAGGAGAAGAATTACTTCAAGCATCAAATGCAGGAACAATTTCACAAACAAATACGTTTAATGCAAGAACAAAATGTGCAATTGAGGACTCAAATTGATAACTTAGTGTTGTATAGGGTAACACAAAGTGTCCCACCATGTGACAGCTGTAATACCCGGATAATTATATTGACAAATAATACCTATTGGAAATAGGTGAATTTGTGGTCTCAAAATTAGTATAATAATTACCTTATTTCCTAAGGTGATTTCTCATGAAATTAGGAGGGAGAAAGAAAATTAAGTGTCAAAAAGGCTTAAAAATGCATTTTAGGGTCATAAAACATCCAAAAAAGAATTGTGATAAATTCTAAAGGGCAGTAAAATAATTATTAAAAATTAGAAAGAATATTGTCCTTAATTTAGACAATTTAATAAATTATTTCCTTTGAAAATAAAAAGAAGAAAAATTAAAAAGTATTTTGAAACCAAAATTGACTCCGTGATTTTTGATATATTACATGGGACATAAAATACCAATGTAAGTAACATAGTTGTGGGATAATAATTATTAATAATTAAAAAAATTGTCAACAATTAGTAAATGATTAGTTAAATAATTAATGGCTAATTGTTTAGACATAAATAAAGAAGAAAAACCGAAATTTGTATGTGTATGAGATGTGTGGTGTGAGTGTTATGAGATGTGGAGAGTTGTGAGTGTATGTGTGTCTAAGTGTTGTGCATGTGTGTGTGTAGTAGCAAAATAATAATATCTACATATTTATGATTATAATAATAATATAAAGTGAGATATTTTGAGAAAAAGCAAATAGGATAGAGGAGAACTGATAGAAAATAAATCCTATCTCAAAATATATGAACTAAGTATCTAACATAAGGACTTATTATATACAAGTGAATTTTTATCTCAAAGTAGGCTATCTTCGAAGTTATTTCCGTAACCGACAGCGGTTGTCCGAAAATATTCGGCAGGTAACGGAATGTCCTTAATGAGATAAAAAATTTAGATAACTCATGTATCTTAAAAGAGAAAGAAAAGATCTTCGGGGCTATGTTCCAAGAATTTTGAGATTTCTCAAGATTACGTGATTAGAACACCGAACAGGGACTTTATCGGTAGAAAGCTTCTTGAGCAAGTTGGTGACATCACCTTGGTGACATAGGATGAGGTCAGCATAGTAAGGTGTATGGCCAAGATCTTGCCACCTTAAAGAAGTGCGATCCGACGGTCAGAAACTGATCAGACAAAGTTCAAAGGAATTACCAAAATGCCATTGCCTTTTTCTATAAATAGCCCTTCCATTCTTCTTCATTTTCTCACCAATTCACTTGCCTAGTTCGAAATCTAGAGAGATGTTAGAGAGAGGGAGGAGCTCGGAGGAAGGAGTAGCAAGGTTCTGGGTAAGTTCTTCGGTCCCTAGTCTTAAGATTCTAACTTCGTTCGGTAGTTATGGTAGAAATGTTAGTTTGATCTTTTAGTCTTCCAATATGTTGTTAATATCAAGCTTAAGTTTAAATATGGTATTTATTTCGAAAATATGATGGAGAAAGAGATACGGAAAAATTTTGGAAGATTAAAGTCAAAGTAGCGAAGCTCTGACAAAATTCCACCGACTAATCAAACTAGAGGCAAAATGGTAATTTGTACCTAAAATGTCTGTTATGATATTAAATATTCATATCTGTGATATAATCCTTATAGGATATCTGAAAACACGAACCGCTGTTTTCGCTGTCGTACCGCCGTCGTACCGCTGTCAAATGTACCATATTTCGACAAAAGTACCCAATATCGTCAATGAAGGTACGGACGCGTACTGTAACTCTAACTCTTATGCTGCTTGTATGCTCTATATGTGATGTGATGATTCATATAGTCGTGGACAAGACTGGATCTTGGGTCATGCACCGTGATTAAGACTCTGTCTTAAGTCACTGTTTATACATTCAGCTATTATGTGAAAACGGGTTACAATCTTGGTAATGCCGTATGGATGTTTTCCTAGCGCTGAGGACACGCTCTGGGGCGTGGCACTGGTTTATGTGCAAACTATGTGGACCTTACATGGGCTATGTGCTATGTAGATGTATTGTTGTGATGTGAACTATGACATGTGCTGTGTGCTATGTATAGTTATATGTTGAATTGTAAATGAATATCTGTCATATATACTGTTATATTTGAGCATAAGGTTAACTGTTACTTGAGGTCTAATGGGCATTGAACCTCAGTCTTAATGAATAGTACATGGAAGAAACCGGGATAGAGAAGATGCCGGTGGGTAGAGCCATGAAGAGGCAGCGGTCGAAGACGAAGGTCGGTAGAAGTTATTAGGACTTAGTTCTAGCATGAATCTAATAAAGTTATTTCAAACCATTTGGTGCTTAAACTAAGGAAGGGTTCATCGGTGGGTTGTCACAAGTCGCCATAGAGTTAGTGAGACTCCCATTAGATTGAACACCGACCTGGCCAAATTGTCTGATTAACTGATGTTAGATTCCAAGCCATAGGTCTCGTTTAAGACTTTCTTTATCAGAGAACTGTATTTAATCTCTGTAAATTGTATCACATGAATATTCCTTTGGGATATTTAATATATCAGCTTATGTCGGGGCATCATCATATGTCTGGGCATTCTATATCAGATACTCATTGTCCGAATCTTAGCGCACACTATCCATTTCCGCAGTACTCTAAGCTGTAGCATCTCAAACTCTGTTGATTTTCTTAAAACTAAGTGTCGACCGACACGATTTTCGAACATGGAATTTGAGATGTTACAACAGCCCAAATGTAAGGAATAGATGTACTTCCATACCTAAAGTCTCTCTTCTTTTGGTAATTAATTTCTTCTCTAGTTAACTTTTCATTGCATTATAAATTAGTGTGCTTTAACATATTAACTCTATTTTTCATAGGGCAAATCCACGTGCAAGTTATGTGTGGATCAATATTTTAAGCATGCAATTGCTATGGGCATTGCCTACAACACTGATAATGATAAGCTGTACAATTCACTATTGCTTAAGAACACACTTTGAGAAAGGGACATTTGCACGAATGAAGATGCGCTCTTACCAATCCCTTCTCGAGATGAAGAAACAATGGTGATAGATGTTGTAAGTGGTTATGTCGTATGGACAATAGGTCTGATAAAGCGATGTTAAACAGTAGTTGATTTACAATTCCTTCTACTTTTCCTATGTACTTCCATCTAAAACTACATGATTTAATTTCATGATTTGTTTAGGTTGCACATTCTAAAGGAAAAGAAATTCAATTGCATGAGAAGAATTCAAAGTGTTCAACAACTCAACCAAAGTCCAAAGCCTCAGCTAGCAAACAAAGCAATAGACAAATTACCTCATGTGGCCATCAATTGGAATCAATTGCACCTAATTTGATCTACGAATGAGGTATAGAATTACATTTTGATAGGCACATCTATAATGCAAGTGGTATAGCTGACCATATTAATGGTAATGTTCTTAACAAAATTCTTAATCATAGTTGGCCAATGCTTCTATTATCAACATCTAGATTAGATACTTTATCATTGTTATTATTATTTATCATTCAATTTTTTTTTCTTTTTTGGTTTTAATCACATTGTTTGTTTTATATGAAGCCACTTGTATCATGACGTATTACTAGACACAGATAGGGTTCAATTTTCATTTGTCAACCCTTGTCTCGTTGGGTATCATGGGGGAGAGTAGATTTGAATGAACAAGCTAATGACCTGAAAGATTACTTTAAAAAGAAAGCAACCTTTAATATGCTATTCCTAGCTAGTGCCATACAATGCGGGGTAAGTTATTAGTGGTAGTATTTTAATGTATGTTTTTTTATAGTTTCACTTGTACCATAACATGATTGTTGAAGAAAAATTTTCAAAATATTTTGGGGTACATTGAATATTGATTGTTATCAATCCAGTAGAACCTTCAGGCCCCCCCCATTTAATATGTGAATCCTCTGATCGGAGGTCTTTCAAAAAATCATCCTCATATGTGCAGCTGTTCAATCGGTAAGTGTACGAGTGTATGTAAAAATATTTGCAAGTGTGATTAAATAACCAAAAGTAATTAGTTTCTATTTGTTTTGTCAGTGCATTGACTGTCTATCGAGCCTCTGCCTCATTAAAATACTTTAAAGCTGCTGATCCTATTAATAGCTATGTATGGAAGAAGATACGAGTACTTCTATATGACTTTCATCAAATTTTTTTATTAAACAATTTTTATTCAAAAATTGAGTTAACTATTTCATTATATTGTTGCAGTCCCCTTTCCAACCTAATAACAATGATTGCAAGTATTGCATCATGAAATTCTTAAACGATGTAACTACTCATGATCAGCCTGTTGTTCCTCCAAAAGTAGTAAGTCATTTTAGTTGCAATTCATATTGTGTTTTAAATTTAAATTGAGTAGTGTCTGATAATTAATTTTTAGTGATTCTTATTCGTTGTGTGCATTATTGTATATATGTAGTATTATCAAGATCAACGTTTTAATAGTTTGACTAACCATCAAGTGAACGAAGAAGTCATTGAGGAATGGTGTGATAATGTGCTTAGGGGATGCTCTAGCTAGTCACTATTATTTCTTGCATATCGTTGTGTTCTTTATTTAACTAGAATTAGATGTATTCCCTTCACAATTGTTGTAAATATATTTAGTAGTGATTTTGCTAATTAGTTATTTGCTTGTATCATTTTGAAGTTATTTGATTGTGGTTTTCTTTTCTTCATTTTTGTTGTGGGTATAGAAATTTGTGTTTATAGTGCATTGTCCGTTGTAGTTATAGGGTTCTGAAGGAAAAATATGATTTTTTTTTTTAAAAAAAAATACTTCCTATAGTGCTTCCCTTAAAAAGTGCCACGTGAAGCAAAAATTTAATAAAAAAATATACACTTCTTGTGGCTCTTCCTTGAGAAAGAGCCACAGGAAGTGTTTTTTTAAAACATACATATATAAGATAGACACACACACATATATATATTGTGGCGCTTAAGGAAGTGTCAACTTTTTTTTAATGGCGAGAGGATAAGTGGTGCTTCCTTGGTGCCACAATTATTGTAAAAATAAGTGTCACAACTGCTTTTTTTGTAGTATTATTTACAACAGAAAAACAATATTTGATGTTTATAAATTTTATTAGCAAGAAAGTCTTGAAATGATTTTATACGTAAAAAAACATCAGTACTGGGTAGGATTTCTTATTTAGAAAGTACTAGTAATTGAATTCTGGTCATTTTTACCAATTAATAGAGAAGTTTCACTGTTTTTTTTAAATTATTTACTGAAGGACTTCCAAGTAGAAGATTAATTATATGAAATGGGAAGAAATGAAATGTTATCTACCGTTTACTTCTTACATTCCAAGAGCCAAATTGAATTTTGCAAACAATTTAAACAAAATCACAATAAATCTTGAACTAAGTCCAAGAACGATTGGAATATTTTAGGCATACTGTGAAAAGTTATATATATACATAGACACACACAAAATATTGTAAACAATAAGATAGAAAATGGAAGATGAAGCTGGCATGCTGTTGATGATATCGTTGTCAACCCTAAGATTCTATTGGTGGCCATGTTATGACAGCCAAAGATTCTCTTAAAGACATCGACCATTCGTAGATCAATCACACAAGGTGTCTTTGGCTACTACTATGCCTTGTACGAATCAGCCTGCATATATGTATATAAATGTGTGTATCATCATTTTATCTCTATACATATATTTGAATGATTTACTAAATTTATGAATGATATATATGTATGTGTGTGAGGTTGGAATTCCACAGAATCAAACAAAAAGAAAATGATGGGGTTCGGCAGAAAGATAGAGAAAATAAAACCGAGAGATTTACTACTAAATTAGGTTACATCAATTCAATGTCATGTCTATTCATGGATGTAGAGTTTATTCTCATAGATGTAAGATCTTGTTATTAATTTATAATTTCGTCTTAATCTCTGTTTAGTTTTATTTTTTTAAAATGGTGTATGCTTTTCAATTTCACATTACATCATTGCATTATTCATATATACTTTGCATGAAATATATGTGTGCCTATAAAAAATAATAATAAATGATAAAAACAACGACAAGAAGTATTAAAAAAAAATTATTCTTTGACCAACTATTTAAAATTATAAGGACACATTTTTCAAGAAGTTATATATTTAACGTACACAACACGTTTAAAAAAAAATAGACAAGCTTTTTCAGAATAAAAATTTACTAAAATTATTTTAAAAAATGGAATGGATGCTTTTTTTCTTAGAAAAATAATAGAACCCATTATTAAATTTTTATAATCTAAGGAAATGTTGTATAATTTCTTTTTTCAAAACGAGAATATAATTAAATTTAAAACAATGACAGATCAGTGTGGAGTAGTTTGCAAATACATGCTTCAACTAAAGATAATTTCTAACGTCAATATATGTGGTTAACTTTGTACTCCATTTGATCTTTAATATAAGACATATTTATCTAATTTAATTAGATTAAGGAAGTTAGTTAATATAACATGCATTTTTAACTTTAATTCCATCATTTCATCTCTTCTTTAATTATTATTGAGGGAGTATCAATAGCATAAATTAATAAAAGATTAACAAATATGAGACTAAGATCAACTACTCCTCAAATATGTCTTATATGAAGAACCACAAGAGTATACTGCTTAGCTCTTATGCAATCAAAAATATTTAATTAATGAACATAAAGATTATTACATATTTATTTATGCAAGAAATATATACATTAATCTTGGGCTTTAATTCACATAAGGAGTACCATAAAATACAAATTTTATAAGGATTCACACGATAATTTACAAGCAACAATATTTTAATAAAATTTAAATATAAAAATAAATTTGACTAGTCTGGTTCAATAGAATAAGTGTTATCTTTAAAGTTAAGTGTGGGGGGAGGGGGGGAAGAAGGTTAGAAGAATTGAAATATCAATCAAAATTAGAAACAAAAATGGCACATTACACTCCTCACCACATATTTAGTCAATAAAAACAAAGAGGCAAACATATTTTTTCTTTTTGTTAGGAATAAAGCAAATCTGTGTTTTATGAACTATTGATATCAAAACATCTAACCAGGGAAGGGCTACATATACTCCCTCCATACATACATACATACATACATACATACATACATACATACATACATATATATATATATATATATATATATATATATATATATATATATATATATTTCAACCGAAACATGAGATTTTAACAAACAGATAAAAATAGTGAAACACAATAATTATGTAGGAAATTTAACATTTTTTCAAAAATGCTCATATTTATGAATGAGTGTGAGAGAATAATAATAAGAAAATAATAAAAGAAGATGTACTCTTTCTACTCCTTATTATAAGACACCAACTGACAATAATTCTCACTAGAAACTAGTAAAAACAGTTAAAGTCATTAAAATTATTCTAAAATATAAGTAATTTTCAATATTACCCATATTAATTGCACTAAACTATAATATCATATTAATTATTACTCTCACCTACTATCCTTATTAATTATGGGCTTATATGGGGGAAAAATCAATGCTTATTGGAAACAAGTAAATGCATTATAAAAAAAACTAAATACACTTATTAATTGGTATCTTATAATAAAAATCAGAAAAAATATGTAATATAATAATTAATTAAGAGCAAAATAAGAAATAACACATGCATTATTACTACGACAGAGGATCGAACAAGCCCATTAAAAAAGCAATTATATGTGTGTGTATGAACTGGTGTAATAATATTAAATAATAGTAATTGGTTTTACTTTTTTGCATTTGCAACTTTGATTGTTGCTCCTCCTGTCACCACTAGTTTATTTAGGGTCATAGGTCTAACATGGTGGAGAATTTTAATTAACCTTTGTTCTGTTTTATATATTAGTTATTACATGATTTTCCCCATATTCTCAGCAGACTGATATGATTGCGCTCATGGGGTTGAATGTTCTACTTTTGCAGAACAAAAGTCAGTCAAAGTTATTATTTGTCAAAAATTGTGGAATGTGTGTAATCTTTTAAAAACAACTATTTATTTAACTAAATGATTTGAAATGAAATCATTATGCAAACTGACTTTAGTTTTTTATGCCTTTCCAATTATATATATATATATATATATATATATATATATATATATATATATATATATAAATATAAATTTATGTTTCAAAATAATTAGGTTTCCAACATCAAAAAGGTGAAATGAAATCTATAGTATTATCCTTTGAATAAAGCAGCTGAAAAAAAAAATTCAAAGGACAGAATTTCATTTCATAATCAATTTGTAAATCGCATCATAAAGCTCCTCCTGTCTCCCATCAATTCATCTTTCTTTTCTTTTCTTGCTTTTTCTCCACTAAAATTAAATTAAATTATGACCACAAATTATTTTCCGGTTCTCAGGAAGATTTATCTCTCTCAACTAATTTTTTTTTTTTCAAAATGCTTAAAAAACTGTGGAGGTTCAGACTAAATAAAATCATGTAAAAGTTGTTGAAAAATCTTTAATTACAAAATTTATTGTCCAAAAGGACTACCTAACTACTTGAGTCCTTAAGCATTGGATACAACTCTTCAACTATGTTTAAATGTCTTTCGTTTTACATATAGTTAAAAATAAGTTATACATAGTTAAAGTTGCATTCATAGTTACACCTAGGCTGTTAAACATATTTCAAGTATTTTGAGTTATAAATTTTGTAATGGGATTTTTTTCAGTAACTTTCTCTAAAATCAATTAACTTATATTGAAATGAAAGAGATGAAAAAGCAATGGTCGAATTAAAAATGATTAAATGAGTGGTTCAACTACTTTGTTTTTCAAGGGTGAATTAATGATAAAACCCTAACAACTTCACTTCTTAAAAAAACACATGGACATATATACATACTAACACTACAATTATAGTATGTGATATAATTAATTAATGGCCATATATATATATATATATGGACTGAAATAGAAGTACGTAATGGAATTGGGTGAGCAGTGGGCGTGGGTGATTATTCTAAAAATCTAAACAGAGAAAAAAGAGTTAGTGCGAAGCTGTCCTGAAACACAGTGCTGAGACCTCAGAGCATAATCAGTTGTGGGTAATATAATATAATATGATCACATAGAAATAATTAAATGGGGAGAGGGAGAGAGAGAATTATATATAGGGTAGTAATATTTTCTTGCTTGCTCTCTCTCTCTCTCTCTTCCTTTTTTTTTTTAAAAAAAAAGTATAAAGAAGAAAGTTGATAGGAGTGAGGAGGAATCCATATGTGTTCCAAGCACTCGCAGACAAAAATGAAGTTCAGAGAATAGAAAAGCACACTTTCCTTTGCGACCCAGAAAAGGAGATTTCAAACACACACAACTCACAACTCACACCCCATGAGAGAGGATTAGCTTAGGAAAGTGCGTGGTTAGTAGTCCAACCACAACTTTACCTTAATTAATTGTCAAATATTTTTTAAAATATTAAATTGAAGGCAGCATAAAGAATATATGTATGTATATATGTGAATAAGAGTAGTTTAGCTTTGTGTGAAGAAATTGATTGTACTATGTGTCCCTCTCTTTCCTGTGTGTTTCTCTAAATTTAGAGGGGTTGAGTGCAACTGGAACCCCACATGTTTACAAGGGAGTGAAAGCCACGAACTATTATTAGAGAGACTCCCTCTTAATTAAATTTTTTTCTACGTTTTATTATGGCAAATTGAGTAGGGATTTTATTATTTTTTTCTGGGTTTGTTTGGGGGCTTTTTGAAGGTATTGAGCCAAATATTTTGATTATGACCTAGCTAAGCCAAGCTATCTAAACTTACCTAGTTCCCTCCCTCCCTCTCTCTCTCTCTAAGATCTCTCTCTCTCTTTCCCCAACCTCATCGATATATACCTGCTTCTCCCCAATTCTCCCCCTCCACTCTTCCCTCTCAACTCTGTCTCTGTCTCTGTCTCCCTCTCTCACAGATCTCTCTACCTTCTTCTTGTTGATTATGACGATGAAGCTGGTAGAGAGATATTAACATCCAGCTACTATTAGGTTTCTTCTTTTTAATTTCTTCTTCTTGAAGATGATGAAGAAGCTAATAGAGAGAGATATTAACATCTAGCTACTGAGGTTTCTTTAACGATCTTCATCAAACTCCTCCTCCGATCCTCTCATCATATGTTGTTTTTCGATCCTTATTTTAACACACACATACGCACACAGATCCTTATTTCTCTCGAACGAAACATCTGACTTGCATCTCACAAGGTTGTGCTGTATGTATGTGTTCTTCATTCGTAGCAGCATCCAATTTTGTCTGTCACCTTTGGTTTCATGTTTTCTTCCATTTTTCATGTGACTTTCATGTCGGCGCAAGATATATATGGATATATACATATATAATTAGATAACAAGCGCGCGCGCGCACATATTATATATGGATGTGAGATAATGAGTATGTGCCTGGCTCCCTGTATGCCATTTGCAGAGCCCACCGGAGATTCGATGGCCTCCGTGGATGGCGTATGAGGAGCCAAGCATATTCCATGTCCATACATACATGGATTTATATATATGATATTCAATTTTTTTTTGGTTTTTACCGAGTTATCCCCACAGCCGATAACCATGGGACTAATCTCCGCCCCGGGTTAGCGCACAAAGCAGTAAAGGGCTGGCCACATGCTTTCCATTCACAAGAGTTAAGAATCGAACTTGCTTAAAGACGAGATGCTGAACCATCATCACGTCCACCCGTCGGGGTTATAAGATATTCAATTTTAGTTTCATATTTGGGCACCTATATATACTTTCTTCTTGTTTTTCACTTTGTAATTTGTAGTTAATCATACAGGTGGAGTAATACTAATATAGTATTGAGGTCATAAGGGTAATAAACACACAAACACACACAGGGGTTAGATCTTTGTTATTATTATATTCCAACCACACAGAGCAAACAAGCAACACGGCATTGTCATTTTCAAAGCCACAGCGATCTGCTTCCTCAGCACTGACCAAAGGTACCTGTGTTTTTCTCTTATTCTTTTTTCTTTCCTTTAATTTCTTTTCAGTTTCAGAAAACTTTGCATTTCTAGGGTTTATACTTCATAATTTGGGGAAGAAGAAGCTGATTCTTCTGCATAATTACTAGCTAGCTAGCTAGCTGCTGCTATCAGTATGTAACTTGTAGAAGAACGTTAACTTGTGGGGTAGAAAGCTTATTTTCCCTCGTAATATATATACGTATATCTTGCTATTTAATTTATTCCATGAGATAGTATAATACTAATCATTTGGCTACTCTTGAAACGAGGAATTTCATGGGAGTAACTATATCATGGAAGTTATAAATTGAAATAATTAATTTCTTACTCTCTCCCCATTTCATGTTGCGTCATGACCATTATTCTTGTCTGATCTGTCTCATGAAACTGAAACAATTTATGACAACGTCACTTTTTTTTCTTAGGGGCAACTATAATTATGTCATTTTGAAATTAAAGACTAATCTTAATGTCTTTCCTAAGAAAAAGAAAACGTCCTTTGTTTTCCCTAGTGTGAATGTGAATATATATATATATTTTTTTCTTTTGGTCAAATTGGGTGAATGTGAATGACTTTGGCATATGTAAAATTTTTTATTGGTGTTTCTCATATATGGCCTATTTAGATTATGATGAAGATATTAATGAAAAACTCTCATTTAAATGCCATCTTGGCAAGAATATAACTATTATTTGAGGGTTAATTGATCATCTCAGTTTTATCGTTTTTGAAACAAATCTCGTTTAATTTGATTGTTTCTAATTCCTAGTATTAATTATTTTCATCCTTCAGAAGTCGATGCCCGCCTCGCGAATAAACTCCAAGATTATGTTCAAACACGACCTTATAATGTATTAAATCTCTGCTGTGTAATCCAGTTACCTTTATTAAACAAATGAAGTAATTTAAACACAATATGTGTGTGTAATTAATCCGTGAAATTCATTTCCAGAGCTTGAATCAACGAAATGTATATATTATATATCTGTTTCATATTCCTTTTATAGATCCTCACATTCCCTCTAGCTGGTTAGCCTAGCTGAGAGTAATGCCTAAATGGGTGTTTGTATTATATATATAAGCTATTAGTGAAACATGTTTTCTGGGTACAAGTCTAAATCCTTTATTCATTAATAATGTGATATAATTAAGGAAACCTAGAAATTAGAGGGACACTGTTATTAATAAGCATCAAAGGGGGACACAGTGTTATTAGGGGGACAAGTTATTGAGACATTCTCTCAGCATTCTCTTTCGTAACACTTGAATATAGAAATCCGACCATGAAATTTTGAAAGCTACTATGTTAATTAACAGTAGTGTACTTAGTCATACTGTAGTAGACATTAAGTTAAACCCACAAAGGAGAGAGATGAACATACACACACATATAAATAAGAAGAGGAAGAGAAATTAAAGTACTTGAGAGAAAAGAAAAGAAATATATCACAAGAAAGGTGAATCTTCTGCTGCTTCCCAGATTGGCACATTGTAATGATATATTGCCATAACTGGTATGAAAATGAACCAAAGCAAAGGACCAATGCAAGTTCCCCTAAAGCTCCACCAGAGACCAGACCCTGAGAGAGAGAGAGAGGCCATTACAAGCTTAGGCTTATCTGGGTAGTATAGTGTAGGGCATGGTCCTATAAAGCACGTTGTACGTATGGTAGTATAGTCATAGCTAACTAGAAGCTACCTCATGCTACAACACAACACACACACACACACACACACAGAGGATCCAGCCTTGGTCCTTCTTTTTTCTCATCAGTCATCACCCACGCCTCGTTATTCTGGAAATAACCACTCACTCGAGAGTTTTGATCCGAAAAAGCAATCAAAATGTAGCTATTTTCCCATTGTTAAAAATATTAACGATAAATATCAATGTTTTAATAACCAGCATTAGTTTTTTTAATTATTATGGAGGATTTACTCTCTTCATAGTACTTCCAAGATTCCAAGATAAATCCTAAAAAAATTTCAGGTATCTAAGCTCATGAGTAGTTACTTGAGGGACAAAATTATATTTAATCCTTATTATTATCTCAAATAAGTTCCTTCCTAATACAATCAAGTTATATTCAAACTTGAAACTTGAAACAGATCAAGCAAATTTATATTAAAGTTTTTAAGAGATTGAAGAAACTTTTTAAGAGATGGAGGAGCTGAGTCTGAAAAAGGAAGATGTCAGGAACAGGAATACTAGTGAATAGTGAGAGAGAGGATTATTAGGGTGTGTACAGAGACGCACGTCTGGGCAGGGTAGTGTTGTGAAAAGTAGTGAATGAACGAGTACGTGACTTGTGTGTGTGAGAGAGAGAGAGAGAGGGACGGAGGGAGAGTGATTATGGGAAAAGAAAAAGGCCATAATTTTGTAGCAGTGAGGGGGGAAGGGAAAGAAGAGATGGGAGGATTCATCATTATGGTTACTGGGGAATCTCACACACATACACACAGAGAGAGACACAACAACACACAACACAAGCAAGAGAGATTAGAGAGAGAGATAGATGTGAATGATGGACCACTCTATGAGTTTGTCTCTATGGAGAGAGAGCTAGCTAGCTTTCATTGGGGTTGCAGGGGAATATCGTATACGGTCAAAGCAGGTCAAAAGAATACAAAAGCACATTATTGGTCAGGTCACTTACAAGGACCACTCTTTAATTTATAATAAGATCTCTCTCCAAAATCCAACCAAAAAAAAAAGTAACCTATGTGTCACACACACACACACACAATATATATTATTCATCGTCTCCCTTGTATTTTTTTTGGGTTCCTCACCTTCTTCCCTCACGCCCCTTCTTCTCTGGTTATCATTCCTCTGAAACACGACGCACTTTATATATTATACAAGGTTTCCAGTTTTATAATACGATAAAGTTATAATGGCCTGATTGTTATACGAAAGCTTTTTGTTTTTGTTTTTTCCTCTAACTGAGTTGGTGGCATGCTGGTTTAGCTAATCAAGATAGTGATTCGTTCTCACTTAACGAACAAAGATTTGGTACTTTTTTTTCCTGGATACCAATCTTAATTAACTAATTTAGGTTGATTAAAAAGATTAAATAAATTGGTTAATTATAATAAATATTAAAGCACCAACTAACAAGTTTTTTTTTTGTAATTTTTATAAAGAACTTGCTAATTTCTAAAGTGCATTTAATTTATTTTTCTATATCTACCCATATTTAATAAAGATATTAGAAGAGAGTACTAGTTTATATGATATTTGAGTTTAAGGTAGTTAATAAAGGTAATATTAATTATAAAAATCACTTGAATTTTAAGATAACTTTAATATTTTTAACTAATTTTATTGATTTATGAGAATTGGTGGTTGGTACCTTATAATATAAGGATTAAATTGAGTAGTTTGAAATCCCTAAAATACACATGTGTAACATGAAACTATATGTCAGTATGTAGATTTAAAAAATTAGTTTGGAGAAAAATAATACATATATATGAGAGATTAAATGGATTAAGATCCTAATTTTCAGAGCAAATTCAATTTGTCAACTAACTCTTATATTAGATATCTGAGTGAGTTAGTACTTTGCAATCAACTTAATCAACATACAAAAATGAAAGCTGAATGTATATGGTTTAATTAGTAGCTTTAACATTACAATTCCACTAGTCAAAAAGATATATTTTTCTATTTTCTTATGCATATTTCTATAAAACCCCCTTTTTAATTTAGGATGCTCGGCTAATTGGATCTATTTTATTTAATGACATGGCCTCTTTAAAACTTATATATGTATACATATCTAGATGTGTGTGTGTGTGTGTGTGTAATTATAGACAAATGATATGTTAAGACTCGATCTAATCTGGGATGAGATAAGAAGTGGATTGTGCTACACAAGATTGAGAACTTCGATAGATTTATTGCCAACTTATGAAAGCAAGTAAAAATGAATCACACAACTCCATATATATGGAGCGTGGTGGTTCTGAGTTGAAAAGGAATGTTCATATTTTATGCAAATGTTTCGAAACAATGAAACATGAAGTAATGAACAACTAATGCTTAAGAGTTAAAGTCCAATTTTGTTCGTAAATCTTTTTCTTTCAATTGGCACTAGGTAACTTAAAATTAAGGGTGGTATAATGTCATCAGTAAAAGTAGAAAAATACTACACTCCCATTAATTTGATTGTTAATTGACTAAGAAAATTACAGAAATATCCCCATAAATAAAAGAAAGCGAATACTAGATTAAGTCCCTAAAATTATAAAACAAATGCCAAAACTATATACTACACTCCCATTATTATTGCATGTTTAAGAACAAAATATATTTTAAAAAATGACTTTAACCCATGTTTGATATTGGAAGTGAAGAAATATATATATATATATATATATATATATATATATATATATAGTGGGGTTAGAATAGAGTGAGACAGCTTTTGACAGGGGTTGGAAAATGAAGTGAACAAACATTCTGAGGGCAACTCGGGAAGAAGATGACGATGGCAACAAGTTAGAAAGAGAAAGTGAAAGAGAAGTAGTAAATAGTAATCATATGATGTAAGTGCCTCAGGCACAGCTTATTTGTACTCTCACCCTTCAATCTCTTTTCTCTATGAAATAAAGTAGATTCTATATATCCTATTCCTATTTCCCCTCTCCCTCCTCTCTCTTTTCTTTTTATATAATTATATTTTTACTTTTAACATTTTCACACATTAAACCAAACCTTAAGCTTCACTAATTTTTTACTCTTTGAACAAAAAGAATAAATAAACAAATCTTCCTTAAAATTCAACAATTCTTTAATTTTATTTATTTAATATGCGTTATATCACATAGGAACAAAATCAGTACCCAGTATAATAATAAATGAAAGGTAAACTTATATATTAAGATTTTCTTTTTATACCTCATAAATAAGACCAACACTTTTATTCTCTCTCTAATTTATATATAACACAATAGGAGTATCTTATACATACATATAGATATATATGTATATTACTATACGCTAGCTTCTATTCGTTCTGATACCTAATTCTCAATTCTTCTTTTCGATCTCTTTCCATTATGGTGAAACCCTTAAAATGTCTGTGAATATATATATATATATATATATATATATATATATATATATATATATATATAAGTGATCGTCACATCACATTGTTTTTCTGCATATATGTTTATGTTATTGTGTGGCTCATGTTTTGTTCAGGTCGCTCAAAATTGTCCAATTTACTTTTTATGATTCTGCAATTCTGAATTTAAACTTTGTTGCTCTCTTGTCTCCAATACTTTAGATTTTTTTTTTCTTTTTTTGTATATAACTTAGCTAGTACAATACTCCATCGGGTTGTGTTTCTCTCCACATCATTTTCTCATTATTCCTCATAATTTCTAAATCACATCCATCCGATAAATAAATATTATTTTTACTTTTCTCTCACTTTCTCAATCAACAGCCCAGATTTAACTAATGAAAAAAAAAAAGAAATGAGATAAAGAGAATATCTCATTCCTACTCCATCATCCCTCCTATATATATAAAGCAATATTTTTTTTAGAGATAACTTATTCTTTACAAGAGATCGTCACTCGTTTATAGTATAACTTTAGTATTATTTTTTAGGGTTAATGAGTGCAATTTCAATAATAAAGTTTTTTGTTACAAGCGTATAACACAATTAAGTTTTGAAAAAAGAAAAAGTAAATACAATATTGTAATTAACTATTTGTTTATTTTATCTCACATTCACTCACTTTATCTCCCTATAAATATAATGTTTTTGGAAAATAAGTTGCATTTTGTTTTTTTCAGCTTTAACCAATTTATTAATTTACATAATTCAGTCATTTGTATCTTATAAAAGGAGTGGGAGACAATATCTTATAAAAACAACTAAGGGAGTATTACCATTATACTCCTTTGGTCCTATATGGAAGAGGGATTTTTTTTCCCTTAATTCAAATCACCTCGTTAAGTTTATCATATAAATGTGCTATTTTGCCATAATTTATTGTTATTGGACTTGCTAGTTCTCACTTATTCCTTTATCTTATACTCCTTTGATCCTATTTATAAGACGTAAAGAGAAATTTTTCATATGAATGTAAACTTTTTACCCTTTATTTATTTTCATATTAACTTTGTTCTTATATATTGTGTATTAAATAAATAGGGATAAAATTAAAAAATTGTTGAATTTTAGTGTAAAGTTAATAAAGTTTAAGTTTTTATTAATTTGTGTGAAACATGGTGAAAGTGTCTTATAAATGAGACTAATCTACGAAAGTATAGAGGTAAAATTGAAAATTTGTTAAATGTTAAGATAAAGTTGACGAGGTTTATAAATTTTCTTAATTATGATGAAACAAGTTGCAATTACCTTATAAAAGTATATAAGCATATATATGATTAATTTCCACTTAATTCAGTCTATGCATTCCCAACTGAAAATTATTAATACCATTTTAATTAATTATTATTTTTAGATACAATTCATCTACGAAATAAACATAGCGAATTCGAGTAACTTAAACTACGAAAATATCTTGAATATATAGTACGAAATTCTATTTTGATTTTGTGAGCTGTTAAAGAGACATTATCATTACTCATATGTGAATTGGTGTACTCCAAGTGACAAAAAGAGAAGAAATAGGTGGAAGTGGGACACTTACATACAATGAATACTTCAATGCAATGATGGATATGATACGTTGAATTGTTGACGATGGTTTATTATTGTATTAATATTAATAATTTAAAATTATTATATTTGAAATTTGATAAGGTTAAGTTAAGACACTTTAATTTGGAAATCATATTTCGGTGCAATAAAGTTTGATTTTTCTTTTTTTTTTGAAGACGACCTCACAAAAGCACTAAAAGGTGATACTCCAATTCAAACCTAATCGATTTGATGTTGAAAGGTGAAAAGACCCGGTTTTACTGCTCATAAATCAACCTCTTTTAGACTTAACATTCTAATTCTCCAATCAATCTCTAATTACCCGTTTCATGCATGTGAAAAGCTGTATTTGAAAAAAAAAATTATATAACGTCCTCTCCAAGTTTTAAACTTGCACTTTTTTATACAATTAAACTTTTGTATTTTACCTTGGTCAGATTTGGAAAGATTGCAATGGATTAATTATTTTTTTGTTATTACTAGAGCTGTCAAAATAGGTCGAATTTACTGAGTTAGTCGTTTTAAGTAATCTTAAGGCATGGGTCGGGCTTGTATTTTATGGTATGTGAAAGGAAATTTGATTGAAAAGGACCAGCCCTTTAGGGCCGAAAGTCAACCCGTTTAAGTCTGCAATACTTTTTTAATAAAATATTATTTGTTGATGCATGATTAAAAGATAATTATTTTAATTATTTTATTATTTATGTCTAACTAATGACTTAATTATTATTATTATTAGCATCTATGTGGTTAAGAATTTGAGAATTTGAAAAGAAGTAAGGGGAGAAAAATATATGCAGAGGTTTATGCTTAAGTAGTAAAAAAGGCAAGATTTATTATGAATTCATGAGAAATTTAAAAGGAATATACATATCAAAGTTTTACTTCTTATCATTTCCCATCCATCCCCTTCCACTCTTTGATTCGGATCTAAGAATGTGTACTACTTAATTCTAACATAAATATTTTGTACTAATCACTAATCAAAACAATTATTTTGTTTATTGAATTACAAGATGAAGACCAGTTGTTTCGTTTTTGTTTTTCTTTAGTTTTTTCGTATATGATTTGTCTAATTTTTAGTTTTATAGTTATTTTAAAGTTAGGGTAATAGTTTATTAACATTAATGTTGATCAAACTTATTTGATTTAGTTTAGTTGTATGAGTTTGAACACTTTGTTTTTCTAATATTTATAATGTGAACCAGAAACTTCATAAAATTTATTTTCTTATTTTAAAATATTTTAAAATAGAAAAAAGTAAAATTTTTAAAATTGATCTTAAAGCCCACAGGCTAAACTTGAGCCCTCATATTTCATGACCAAGCTTCAAAAAATAGTCAAACTTTAGGTAAGTAGGCTTTTTAGGCCCAACCCTTTTAAGTATGAACCCGTCAAGGGCCAGGCCGAACTTTATTGACAACTATAGTTATTATTATTTTTGGTCCCACAAGTTTGCTCTTATTTTTGTTTTAGTCCCTTAATTTTGATACTATAAGTTTTGGTTTCTACAAAGATAAAATGGTTAAGATCTTTATTAAATTATAAGGACCGATGTTTAAAGAAAATAAAATTTGAAGGACTAGAATCAAAATAAGTACAAACTTGAGGGACCAAAAATTATTTTATCCATTATTATTTTTTATTGGGTCAACTAACAAATTGGTTAAACTCATTAAATTCACAATAATGATGCTTATTTTATTGCTTTATTTTACAAAATCATAAATGCTATTGTCTTTTCAAGAAGTTATATACTTGAGGTGTTTTGTAAAAGCAATTCAAAACATTACTATATACGTGATGTTATGGAGCTCATTCAATGTATGGCACAATAAGGGGCTATTTCTAACAAAATCCTCCTATAATCAGGGGGATAGTAAATCCAAAATTATAACCTAGACATGGCAGCAGAACATTTGGGCTTAGAGACACAAAAGCCCATGAGTCCAAACTCTACAGGTAAACTCTATAAATAGGAGGTAAACCTTACAAATTTGAACATTCTCTCTCAATTACTATTCAACTGTCACTGCACACACACCACCCTCTTCGGCAAACGCCTATTTGTGCACGATGACCTACCCTTCTCATTGGTATCTAATCCATAGATATCTAAGAGAGAGTTATTTGATCCAATATCAACACATTAATCCAACGGGCTAGACATCTCTGTCAATCTAAACAAAATATTGGCACCGTCTATTGGGAATCAGTAAATTTTGATTCCCACAACCAAAGATGGTTAATACCAGAAGCAAAAGTTATATGCCCATGCACGGGGCAGTTCCTTGAAAATCAACCGCAACAGAATCAAGAATAGTAACCTAAGGGCGTTTTGGATTATAACGCAATGCATGTTAGTGAGGATGTATTAGATATAGCCTCTAGCCCAGCACCTCCTCCAAATGATGTTGCTGTCTGGATGCTGGATGTCCCTCGAAATCAACCCAATCATTAGATTCAACAAGTTCCAATCGTAGATCTAGACGTTCGCCTCACGGAAACTACTTTACATGTTGTACTAAGGCAAATGGAGGAGATGGAGCAGCCAACAATTTCTAGAGGCAAGAGGATATCATCAATATGCGGGAGGATATGAATCCTCGTAATGCAGCTTTGCGACAAGAAGAGACGCAAAGAATGCAGTTACTGGAGGAGCGCCTTAAACAAATTGAGAACCTGGATCGCAAATGCGATAACATGTATAATTGATTTATTTGATGGATAACTACTCCATTGTCTTTGATCCATTCAGCCGCATATGCTAACGGACTCTTTATTAAAATAATGGTGGACAACTTTATATCCACTATATCTTTTGTGTAGCCTATGTGAGTAGTATCTTAACAACTCTGCACTATAATTGTTTATTGGATAAATGATCCATCAACACTCCACTACAAGACAGAAAAGAAAGTGAACAATCATACTATCATGCGCCTTATCATTATTGTTTGTTTATAATCATAACTCCACTTTGATTTTTCTATTCAAAGATAATCAATCTATTAATACTTCAATAATATTCCACCTCACTCATATTTTAAATTGATTCATTTGTCCTCTCCGCAAACACTCCACTTGGAAAAAGAATTAAAGGGATTAGACATCACACTCTTCTATTAATTAATATATCATTAGAACAGAATCATTTTAGTTTCAATCTTTAAGCTTGGCTGAAAACACAAAGAATGAGAGACCGAGTGGGAGAGAGAGACAGTTAGAATCCAGATAATAATTTTCTGATCTTGCACACTGAAACAGAAGAGAGGAATCTCATCACTTAGTTGACTTATTGAGGATAAGTCATTAAGCTTGCTGAAGACCGAAGTAGGAGGTATGAATCTGAATCTGTTTTTTTTTCCTTGTGTTGGTGCTGCTATTTTATCATTACATATAATATTGGTGTGTATCTTAACACCAAAGAAGAATAAAACGTGGTTGCACCTTAGTTGCTGTCATGAGGAAATTATTAAAGAGCCAAAGTAAAAGTCTACTATTTTTATATGTGTATATATTAAAGCTATATATATACACGTATAAAGTATATATTGGTTATCAAGAAGAATGTATTATTTTGGGAATTTCTCTTAGCCATGAATTAATTTGGTGACTTTAATTTATGGAAATAGACTTATCAAGGAATAAAAAGAAATTAGAATAACTTCATTCGGAGTTATACAGACTAAGTTATGAATTTTCTAAATACTCGTGGAACATTAAAGATCAATTTCTGATAAGTCTTAGAATAGTCACCTAAGTTGTTAATTATGTTTAACCTTCAAAGAAAAGGTTTCTTTGGATAAAATGAAAATTTAAATGATTGAGATGATATTTATTCCTTAGTATATGATATCTAAATGAATAAGCCCCAATAATTATTTATCTATAAGTCATATGGATGCTAAAGGACAAGTATTTTGGGGAAGGTCTAAAGGACTAAATCTTAATTATATTATTAAGATTAAGATAATTAATGACTTATTTTCTATATAAATGTTAATTATAGGAATAATATTTGCCCAAGCTTGAAGGACAAGCAAGTTTGAAAGAAACTTACGGAAGGTGTTTCTGTCGATAAGATTAACAGGTAGTAACTCTAATCACACGTTCTTTGTATACCAATATATGTTTATGTATACCATACTTGTATGTCTCGCCTGTATGGGGCCAACACCACTCATGGTTTGATTGAGCGGAAGAGCCGACCATGGGGCTAACTTCTCGATGGCTAGGCGAAGCCTAGTGCATTCAGTAATTTTTGGTAACTATTTTATCAAAAGAAATGAATTTTTAGCGCTAGAGTATTTTGAAATTATTAAATGAATACTTGTATTACGTGCTGCATATGAAATGTAATACTTGTCGTATGAAATTTGTTTGCTTAAATGCTGTGTGGACTACTCTGTTTTGATTGATTTATATTATTGATTATACTAGAAATTGAGATTAATATGTTACTCTATGATTCATTTATTTGAATCTCAAGACCTTCCATCAAATCAGGACCTGGGCAAACTAGTAATCAAGGTGCAAACGGAAAGAAGGTAGATACTGCGTGAGTTGAAGAAGATGGTGAAGCTGATAGGGCAGCTTACTTTCTTTTATTTCACCTTCTATTTATATTTCCTATGACTTGTTTGGATTAAGATAATAATTTAAAATAAGTTGTATGTGGCTACTGGGGTGTATAAATATTTAGATACATATGGTTGTGTGAAGTGGACTTGATATAAGTGTGTATGATTGTTGTTTACTATTATTGCAAAGATGGGTATTTTTATGTCAAATTTAGAAAACGCTACCCTGTTCTGGGTACAGAACTGCGGGGTGTTACATCTAGTCGAATTGATGTTGGAGGTCCTACTCAAGTTAACAATGCTGAAAATAACCAGGCCAATCATGGTCGAGTTCCAAATCCTGAAGTTCTTCAAAACTGGGTTGGAGAAAAGCAACACTAGGATCTGGTAGTTGGAGATCAACGTGTTAAAGGTATCTAGGTTGGAGGAGATCAAAACCAGAATAGTTATTCTCTCACCCCATCTCCTATTTTCAACAGAACTCTCAGTTTTTGAAGGTGGGGATCGCGTCCTACTCCCCCCAATATGTTTCCCACAAAGCAATGCCATTTGCTTCTTTTCTTCAGTAGGGGGAATACACCATAACCAAAATCGAGTTCTAAGAGGAATGGTTTTACGGAACTCTTCTTCCTCTACTGGAGTAATTCTACCCTGACTTGAACATGGTAAAGGATTATCTTTACCCATTGCTAAACAGAAATCACTACCAGAAACCAAAACCCAATATGTTAAGTAAAAGGAAGGAAGATGTGTGATAAAAGGGAGGGAGAAGGTATGACAAGACGATTATACGATCGAACTACAAAAGTACAATACTCTAAAAATTTGGGGAAACTGGAAATTAAGTATGAAGAACCAAAAACCAAGGAAGTGTACCCAGAAAACGAAGTGACCCAAGAACATAGAACACGAAACAACAAGTAATCTATGAACCTTAAAGCAGAATCAATGAAAGAAGTAAAGAAATGGTGGAAGTACCTGTTTTTGGAAAGGTTGGTAGAAACCTAAAATTGTGAGAGAGGGATCTTGAGGAGGAAAGGCTATAGAGAGAAGGGAGGCTTCTCAGAAAGCAAGCGATGGAGGTTTTTCATAGCAAAAGTTCGAAGAGCAAGAGTTCAAATGTGAAGGCTGGAGGGGAAATGAGCATATAAAAAGATAACAATCAAGGTTACGAATCACAAGAGGCAGGGGCAAAGAAGACAATTCACCCTAAAAAGCAGTGATGAGGTATGTGAAACAACGTGGGCATTAAATGCGCACGAATATTGAAGACGGCTAAAGGTGATTGTTTCAAGATACGACGGTTTGAAGTGTACAACTGTGACATTGTCATGATGACATAAGAAGGAAAAAGAAGTCCTTTCACCATGTGAGAATTCCTTTTACTTTATCTTTCATTAACAACATTTGAGGAACTGGGATCAATACAAAGGATATCCGGGTTGGGGGAAACCTGTTGTTGAAACATATGAACCCGAAAATCTGGATGTTTGATATAAAAGAAATCCCGACAATAGTGAAAAGAAACAAACAATTCCCAATCGAATAGAACTTGGATTATGTGTTGGGGTGATTCACAATCAGGACACAAACGAAGCTAAAGTCCGGTAAAGCAGGGATAAATGTTGAATGAAACTCAACTAATCGAGCAAGCTGAATGACTCAGATATGAGATCTTGGTTAAATAATAAATGCATCCTAGCAGCCCAAACACCTTGATTACCAAGCCGGGGGGCAACTATTATGGACTCGTATAAGGCCTATTCAATGTATGGCCCAACAAGGGGCTATTTGCAACAGGATCCTCCTATAATCAAGGGGGATAATAAATCCAAGATTATAACTTAGATATGGCGGTAGAGCATTTGGGCTTGGAGGCATGAAGGCCCATGAGTTCAAACCCTACAGGTAAACTCTATAAATAGGAAGTAAACCCTACAAATATGAACATTCTCTTTCAATTACTATTCAACCATCATTGTGCACACACACCACTTTCTTTGACAAACACTTATTTGTGCACAGTAATATGCTATTCTCATTGGTATCTAATCCATAGATATCTAGGAGAGTTATCTGATCCAATATTAACATATTAGTCCAACGAGCTAGACATCTCTCTCAATATAGACATAACACATTACAATATGTTAAACATTATCGCATTGTTAATAATCTTCACTTTTATTGTATTTAGCATAAATAGATCGAAGTGATAAGCCCTGATTTTTCAATTTTCTTGTATTTTTTGTTGGATTAGCAATAGATATTAAATAATTACTTCCATGTTTATTTTGGTAGTCTAACATGCATGTGTTTAAACACATTTATTTAGTTCGTTTTTGAACTATAGTATTAGTTTTGGTTAAAAATAAAGAATTATGGAGTAAAAATATACATGAGATTTTTTTTAAAATTACTCCCAACACCAAATTCCTTTTTGAGAAACAAAAGTGACTATGAACTTCTAAAATAGGTATAAAAATACATATTGACCGTTTGTTTTAATTTTTTAAGTGTTAAGATGCAAAAATACATATAAGATTTTTTTAAGAGTGAGCCTAACACAAAACTTTTTTGAGAGGTAGAAGTAACTATAAACTTTCAAAATAAATGTAAAAATACACATTAGCAATTCGTTAACTGCTGGTTTGAATTTTTTGACTGAAAATGGTGAAATGAAGGATGGTAGGGATGATTAAGAAACAACCTGGAATAATAATTTGCTACTAGGCAATAGAAATTAATTGGGAGAATTTTAGTTAAGTCCCACAAGACCAAATTTATTTTAATCAAGGACCATAACATTTTGAAATTTCATTGCAGGCCCAAAAACCAAAATGAAAATAAATTTTATGGGTAAAAACACAATAATGTCATTCGTTTTACTTTCTTGAAAAAAAAGGTTTGATTATCATTAGAGCTTCGGCGACCAATTATCGACAACCACAAAGCCAATATTTTTAAGAAAAATTGAAAAATTATCTTGTTTTAAGGAAAAAGAAAACATTTTTATTAAAAAAGCTAAAACAAATGATATCAACCAATTATTTTCTTAAAAATAAGATAAAATTTAAAATTTTGTTAGATGAATCATCAGCCAACTAGGATCAAAATGATATGAGTTATTATGTTTTCATTGGACATAGTTCAGATGACGTGTTATTTCGGAGTATGTAAATATTTCTCTCTAAGTTGTTTCTTAATCATCCGAATCATCTTCCATATCACTATTTTTAGTCAAAAAATTAAAATAAATAGTTAACATGTATTTTTCCACCTATTTTGGAAGTTCATAATTACTTTTGCCTGTAAAAAAATATTTATGTTAGACACACTTTTAGAAAAATCTCATGTGTATTTTTACTCTTCAACCCTTAAAAATTCAAATGAACAGTCAATGTGTATTTTTTTCATCTATTTTTGCTTGATTATGTAAAACAAACTAACGATTAAGATTATTTAAAAACAATAAAAAAGTGTTAAAAATATCATGTCTTTTTTCAAATATGCCCTTATTTTTTAAAAGAGTGTATAAGGGATAATGAATAAAATTATGAGAGAGAATAAGTAATAAATGATTGAATGAAAGAGAATTAGTAGTGAGTTGAGGATAATTAATATAAAGTTATTTATTTAATATAAGTAGAAAAGGAAAAGGTACTCTTTCTAATCCTTATTATAAGATATCAACTAATAATTCTCATAAGCCAATAGAAATAGTTAAAGTTATCCTAAAATTTAAATAATTTCCAATATTACCCCTACCAATTACACTACACTTTAATCTCATATTAATTATTATTCTCAGTCAGTACCTTTATCAATTATGGGCATACATGGAAAAAAAACAATTAATGCTCTTTGAAAACAAATAATTACCTTATAAAAATGATCAAATACACTTACTAATTGATACCTTAAAATAAGAATAAGAGAGAATAGTTTAAATTTTGAAACATATAAAGAAAATTGTTTATGTTAAGGATCAGCCCTATAAAAGATAAAGTTATATATAAAAAAGGAGAGGAGGGATAAAAAAGGAGAGGAGGGAGTGATTACGTTTATTTGTTAAGTTAGCTTGCGGTAACTTTTATTCAAATTAAAGTATATAAATTTGTAAGCAATATTAGGAGCTAATCTCGGCAGCTCTTCTCAATCTAATTTTTTTTTCTTTAATTAAACTTGAATTTCTTGGTTTGGATGCCCAAACCAAATGTCACTTTCATTCAAAAGCGGTAATCCTATTACTAGAAATAATAATAATAATTAAAAGTAATAACAGTCCAACTATGCTTCCGTGTCAAATCATCATTATAAGAATTTATAATATATATGATGATGAGATTCAAATCTAAAAGTCTTCTCAATTGAAAATTGTCTAATCTAAATAGCGTGCTTCTCAACTTTCTTCCTCTAACTATGCTCACCAACCGCCACAATCTAGCATTGCTACGTAATTGTCCAAAATGTCAAAATCTCACAACATTCAATCTTGTGTTAAAATTTAGACTAAAATATTATATTGGTCCTATAAATTAAAAGAAGGTTTTAGTTTGATCTTATTATTTTGTCAATATCAATTTTAGTTCTTAAACCCTAACATTTTTAATCTCAAACGATGGTTTTATGTCAATGATTGTTATTTTTTAAGAAATTAAATTTATTGTATCAATATCTGAGAATGTTTTGTCAACATAATAAATTTTAGTATTTGCATTGTTTTTGTTAATGAAACTAATGATGCCAGGCTTTAAAGACTGAAAAATCAATTTAAAAAATATTGAGTGATCAAAATAAAACCTAATGTAAAGTTAAACAACCAACTTTATATTTTTTTGAAAGACTTGCAAATTTTAAATCTGTAATTGTACAAAATGCATGCTATATATACATGTTAAAAATACTTTGATTATATAAGTGATTAGTACATGTCTCGTGTATTGTAAGGAACAAGTGTTTTTACTATATATATATATAGTGTTTTTAGTATTTTGATAACACTTTTGTTTTTAGGAAAGGATGATGTGTGTGGCTCAGAGCCATTCGTACTTGCCCCAAAAACACGATACTAGTATTATCTCCCTCACGACTTTAAAAATCCAAATCAAACACTGTTTTTAATTCTAAAAAAAATATGGCATTGAGTCCATGTAAATGATCATAAAAAATAACGAAAAAAGAATGTTATTAAGAAAAACTGAATTTATGATTCTCAATATTTTTTTTCCAGACAATTTACTAATTTTATCATATTAGAAAAATTTGAAACTCATCCTCTTTCTCACCACATTGAAAGCAAGCAAGCAAGTCCTAGACTCTTGAAAACCCATTTTGAATTGCTTAAAAAACCATTTACGAAAATGGTGTTTTGGATTTAATTCTTTTTACAACTGTAAGAATAAAATAAGTCTCTTTAGTCTTTGGGCTTTATTACTGACTGGAAATGAAACAGTATTAAAGAGTTGGGGTTTTGTCAAAACAATATGTTTTTGCAAAGATTTTTAGCTTTGGGCTTCAACATTTACAATTAGCATGCTCATATAATTCAAAATGGATTAGATCTTTCCCTAACTTGTTTTTCACTGTTCACCAATGTTATTAAAGTAAGATCAAACCAACCTAGTTGACTTAAGCTCGGTGAACCAGTCAAGTCAATTGGTTGGTCCGGCTAAGCCTGAGTTATTTGAGTTAACTTTTCTCCCTTCCCCTCGATTCAGATTGAGGAGAGGTTAGAGAGATGAACAAAAGAGGGAGGAGAAGAGCAATGATCAATGATGTCGCATAGATATGAGATATGTGAAGCTCGAAATAAGTTTATCTCATTATCCTTTTCTAGTCATCCATCATTATCTCTAAATCATGTTCGTTCAATCAATCTTAAAAGTCATAATATTATTTTAATTTTTGTCTCATCTTCCTAATTAACAGTCTACATTGATTTATAAGAGATAATGAGAAAAATGGATCATGAGAGGATCTGCTTCCGTGAAGCTCACTCCTTGTTCATGATATTGGTGTGGGTCAATGTCAGTTGGAGACAGAACGTAGGAAGGCGCAACATTCTTCATGAAACAGTGTTTCCTTCAGACTTTCAAAGGAGAATCAAAGCGTTGAGCAAGGAATTAGGGTTGTGTTGATGATAGGCTTGGGCGAATTCGGCTTCAAAGATTTTTAAAAAGTATTGAGAATATCTGTTTTAAATATTTAAAAAGGTTATTTTTAAGGTAATTCAAGATATTGAGTTGATATTTAGTATCTGGAATAAAAAAATTAGTTACTTTCTAATTGCTCCTTATCCCATTATCCTAATGTCCAACTATAATTTCTTTTTTGTCATTTTATAATATATATATATATATATATATATATATATATATATATATATAGAGGATGTTATTTTAAAAAATATATATATATTTCTCACCTATTTGACTGTCGGTTGACTCTAATTTGACTCACTACCAATTGACCCGACCAATTCATGAGTCATAATGAATAGCAGAATGTGTAGGCTTTTTTTTCCTTTTCGAAACAGCATATGTAGGGTTCAAAGAATGGCTGGAATATAATATAATATGATGAAATGATTATTACATAGAATTTATTTAGTATATCATCGGGGTGATGTAATGAAATCTATTTTCATTTAGAATAAATAATAATAAATAGGAAATGGTTATTTTAACTCTATCAAAACATAAAATAGATGGTATAAATGTCTATAAATTTTAATTTATATAGTATTAGATGTCCATTTTGTTGGTAAATTGGAGAATTAGAAACATGACTATTGCTTTCCAATTAACTGTTTTTGCATTATAATTGCTACTTCATCCATTTTATTAATCGGTGTACTTGTGGTATTTGCTTCTCCTAATGGTTGGTTGAGTAACAAAAATGTTGTATTTATTCATGTTAACCTAAATTATATATATTACACGATAAATTTATGTAATGAAAATTATCTGATTTATTATAATATCTTGTAATTGCACGTATTAGTTTACGTATGCCCGCCAAATACTTTTGAGTCAAATACCACGTTAAGTAATCATGCTACTAGTAATTATATTTTTTCCAACCATATTACATGTAATTAAATTAAAGGTGACATAATATTTCTCGAAGATCGAAGAATATTAACAAAGGTATCTATGTCACATCAAAAGACTAAACTATTGAATGTATATTCCCTTTGAACCCTTTATCAAAGGGAATATATAACTAAGGGAAAATTGACCTGGGGCCCAAATTACTAAGATAATTTCAGAAAAGGCCCTACACACTTTCCCATCCCATACCAGAAAAGGTCCTAGGGCCTTTTCTGGTATTAAGTTATAAGAGAAAATGACCAAAAACCCATTTTGAGACAACACACAAAACCATTCGAGACCCACACTCACACACACTCTGAAGCATTCTCCAAACCACCCACTTGATTCGGTTTTCTCTGAAACTTCCTCGTCCTCCGACGAACAGCCACCTTAATTCGAGCATCAGTCAATCCTTCCATCCTCCGTCACTTTCTTCTTCCATTTGACAAAAACTACAATTTATCACTGCGCCACCGTCACTCTTCCTTCCTTTCTCGCAAGCTTCGCCTTCGCATTGTAGATTCGCCTTCACCTTCGCTCTTCCTTCCTATCTCGCAAGCAACCATCGTCGTCTGAGGTTGTCTCCCCCAGTTCTTCGTTTTTCCTAGTAAAATTTTGCAATTTTTTAGGTTAATCATGATCTTCAAGACTACTTTTGCTTTGTTCTGGGTTTTGTGTGGCAAGGGATGAGGACTTAAATGGGCTTTCAAAAGTAAAGCGTTCCTATTTAGTGCAGGGTAATAGTTTACTTGAGGTGAAATTCTTACCAGATGACTACTGTCAGTTCATATGCACAGATGAATTTTTTCCCTTTTCTATTTTAAAAATGTAAAAGGAAAAAAAGTTTGTTTCCCAAAAGGACTTTTGAGAGCCCAAAACTTTATTATAATCTTGTGCCATGGCTTATGAAAATAGATAATTGAATGACGGAATGTGAATAACCAAGTTGATGCCACAATTTTCATTGTGGATTTGAGTTTAGGTGACCTAAATATTAAACTCAAGAACGTGGTAGCATATGCCCCAACAATGTGACTAATTATGCTGACATAATGTAATTTTAAATTAGCACTTTGGTGGGATCAAATATATGCATTTTAATTTGATTAATGAAACAATGTAGGTAAAATAATCTTTTATCTTCCTTGTAATGGCTTATGTTGCTGCTTTCCTTTTTATTGCCAAAATTTAAATACTACGATGGCCAATTTGAATAACTATATAGAAATTGTCTTCCATGGACCACCTCTCAAATGTTGTTGAAGCAAGAATTCTGACATAGACAAAGATAATGGAACCAATCAAGTCATTGACAAAAGTGCACCATCATTGCTAGCCTCTCAAGAGACAAAGAACAAGGAAAGAAGTTCTGAAGCTAAGTAAGTAGATCAAATAATTTTTTCTTGTTTCCATAACTAGTATTTGTTTCCTCGGATTGCCAATTATCTTTCTGCAATTTGGATGATGTCTTGTTATTGCCAACGGTCCTACATTAATATTTCAAATCTCCAATGCCTTATATTTACTCTTTTTTTGCTCACTTTGTATATTTATTTTGCTAGTTATAACATTATTGTAATGATTATCATTATCTAGTAATTGATTGTATCCTGATATCTGTAACTAGATTAAGGGTGTGTTGAAATTTAAATATTTGTGGGAGCATGCTTTTATTGATGCACATATTTATATTGCTTTGCCGAGTGCTAATAGAAGAAACCATGGATAAGCAATCCTCAATGTTCTAATGCTAATTGCATTAATTTAATTTGTTGTTTGTGTAAAACATGGAATCTAATTTTGGTGGTTTTTTGGTTATGTTTTTGTTTGCTTTTGTTTGCTTCGTAGTTAGTGATTTCAATACCTCTCTCACATACATATCTGTTGTATTTTTATCATAGCTTTTTCGTAAGTTTAGTTTCTCCTCCCTTTGTTTGTAATTGTGATTCATAATAACCAAATTCTTAACAGTTTCTTAGGTATGGTCTGGTTGTAGTATTCAATGTGGTGATGCGGGCTTGTTATGTCAACAGTCTCAAGGCTCTATCTTCTCTACTAGCAACCGTGACAAACTTTGCTACCAATTTCATCTCTTCTGGTTTAGCTGGTTTCTTTTTGTTTCAAGAAGCAGTATCATATAAGGTATATCTCGTTGATCATGTTCCCTGAACTGGAAAATTTTAGATACATCTTTTCTACTTCTTATTTTGAAAACTTCATTGGATAACAATATATATCTTTTTTGACTGAGAATGAATTACATTTATTGGGAAGGATTCCAATCTAATCCCACATAATTAGCTACCAATCAAGCAAAAGTTACAGACACTAAATGATTTCATATGACAAAAACAAAATAATAAACTAGACCAATGAGAAGGTAGCCCCCTGTAGTCATAACTGGAGGAAACGACAACGGAGGTGGAGAGAATTGATAGTGAAGACATGGTGACCTTGTTTACGGTGGCGGAGCATCTAGGCGTTATCGCTATCGGAGGGGAGGAGAAGCGAAAGGAGGTATGGTTGATAATTTGATAAAAATCTTTCGGTCGAGTCACACTTATGGTATTTTATTATGATAATTCCTATTGTTGAATCCTTAGGGATACATACTCTCATAGATGAAATATCATTAAAAAAAATGACACTAAACATGGCTCAACTCAATAATTTTTCTCCAATATTTCCAACAAACTGTGAGTTCCATTGAAAAGATCATTTATATGTTAATATTTCTATCCATAATTAGTTTGATCAATCAATTTTTGTAAACTTAGTAAATAATTTGATCCATGCAAAATGTTATTGTTGTTCTAATCTGCCAGGGACTGTTATGTTAAGTTTTAGTGTTTTTCTACTTCCTTGAAGAGTTTGGAGCTCTTGAACCTCATTATTGATCAAGTAATGGCTTGGAGGTCTTGCTCCTGCTCTAGATTCCTCTCATGTATTCTAAGGTCTGCAAAATCAAAATGGCTACCAATATCCCAAGGCCAGGGTTCTTCTCATGCTCACTTTTGTGAACATTTATTGTTCATACTTTATTGAAAATATTGGTATTCATCATATTTCATTGGAAATAGCTGAAACTTCTCTTGTCTGTCTTTCTTACAAGTCAGAAACACTTTATGAATCCCATTGCTTTACAGAGTTGTTGTAAGAACGGGTCCCTGTTGAATTTTCAAGGTTAGATTTTCTACACAAAGAGAAAATTATATTTTGCCATAAATGTAATAATTTTGGTCCTTGATTTTCCTGAGATTTTCATTGATTGTTGATCCATTTGACTTTGGGGTCTCATTTGCTATGCCATGAATGTAATAATTTTGGTCATTGTGCATATTCTTTTTGATGCATACTATTGCAAATTGAATTTTATGTTTACTTTATTTTTGCGTAGTTACATATGAAACATGCTTTGACGTTTTAAAATTTTTTTTTCCTCCAGCAACTTTTCAAGAGGAGCATCAGGACCACATAGAAGTTGGAAAACATTGAAGTTGGATGTTCTGTGGAGAATCTCCTTTTTGTTTAAATATATATGGTTACAACTCATTGGTCTTGCATGGCCTTATTCAATAGAACCTATGTCTGCAAACAATCTTAATTTTGTTAATGCTAATTGTTTCTATGGGAAGTTTTATTTGTATCGATGAAAATTAGCTTCACAACTTTGTATTGTGTAAATGTCTTGATGATGGTTACTTGACATTTGAATATGAATGAGAAGAATAATTTTTACTTGCATCTATGTTCTTTGTTGCTAGTATGTGAAGAAGCGGGAAAATGGAAAATAATTTGTTTGTAAAATATTTAGATAGAGATGTGAACTTCTTGCCATCATATATAACCAAATTTATTTGGCATTTCAATATAACATTAGCAAGTTTATTAGTACAACATTAACAATACAAGTACATCAGTCACCATTAATGGTGTTGATTATGTTGTTAGGATGCACTTACATAAGTTTGCATTATTTATTCTTTTTATTTTTTCTTTGGTTGCTACTTAGGGCTCAATTTTCTGTGGTGCAAGTAAATAACAACTTTCTTTCAGTTGGAAATGCAAACAAAGAAATCAATGTAATCACGTTTTACTTTTGCCTGCTATGAAAGAAATCAATAATTTTCTTGAATGATTTCAGGTCTTGTATTTATGACCCTTCTGCACCTTTTAAATATGAGAAGTTTGGCATGTTGTTATGGTTCTATTTCTCTTCATTGCTCGAGCTTCCATTTTCAAATCTGTTACTGCCTCTGCATTTTTCCCCAATGTCAGATTTGGATTTTTATTTTGATTTTGGAAATCTAGCATTTGATTTTGATTATGAAACTCCAGCATTTGATTATGGAGATGCGATTTGGATTTTGATTTTGCCATCTGATGAGGGAGAAGAATGAAAGAGGTTCGCGTGGGAAAAAATTGTATGTTGTGCAAGTATGTTGTGCAAGCATTTGATATTCAAGTATGTTTTTGTATGATGTTCATACATGTTGACGTGTGTTGTGGTCTATATATGTTGTGCTAACCTGTGCTATATGTGGTAATATCTTTTTTTTTATTGTATAGCGTTTATCAGCTTATTAGCCTTTATTCTCATATCTTTTTCCCTTGTTGTATATATCTGGATGTATCTTATTTTTTAGATCAATGAGAAATGCAAATTTCCCAAACATTCCTCACTATAGAGATGTGTTTTCTTGCCAAATAGGATATATAGTTTTAAGTAAGTGGGATTTGGCTTCTGAAGGCTTATATGATTGATCACTTATAAGGTTCTTACCTGACTTTGGCAATTTGTACTCAGTTAGCTTCTTTTCCTTTGTTCTCTCTTCCTTATGTATTCTGATATACATTTTTTTCTTTCAATGACAAGAGTTTTACGTTGTTTAAAATTGTGACATGGGCTAAACTCCATGTCCAAAGCGATGTGTAAGTGTCTATTAAGTTGTTTAAAATTCGTAAGTATCATGTTAAAGTTACGTGAAGCGTGTTTTTAACACCTTTGTATATTTATTGTTTTCAGGGACTCCTGTGGTGTTCATGTCCTTTCCTAGCTCCAATCATGGGACGGGACAGAGCAAGAGGGTGGATACACAATGCCTTTGTTAGAAATGGATGATCTGAGAGAAATTAAGATTGGCATGTTGTGGTGGCTGGTCAATCACTCAAACAACCTACATCGAGCCAAGGTGTTGTCATTGATCCAGGAAGGCCAGGCGCAGAAAATGAGCTGATAGTCTATGTTTGAATTGTTTAAATTTTGTATCTGAATTTCTGAATTTTGTTGGCTAGCAGTTAGATTAGATTACACAACTTGTACAAAACACTTGAATTCATTGTTAGGAGCTAGTTTTGTAAATGTACTGATGTAGTTGATGTTGCTGACTTGACATTTTAATATGAATGACAACCACAATTGGTTCTAGCAGCTATTTATCTGTTGGTTGTGTTTGTATGAGCAGTAAAAATGAATATGATCAGGTACCCAGTTGTCAAAACCATCAGCCCCCATTAACAACATCATCAGTCTAATTTAGCAACACCATCAGCCCTCTTTAACAATTCCATCAGCCCAATTTAGCAACAACATTAGTCCAATTTAGCAGCACCATCAGCCCTGTTTAGCAACACCATCAACCATCTTTAACAACACGATCAGCACCCTTTAACAACACCATCATCCCCATTAGCAACACCATCAGCCCCCTTTAGCAACACAATCAATCCCCTTTAACAACACGATCAGCCCTATTAGCAACATGATCAGCCCCCTTTAGCAACACGATCAGCCCTATTAACAACACCATCAACCCCCTTTAGCAACACAATCAGTCCTTTTTAACAACACCATCAGCCCTATTAGCAACACCATTAGCCCCCTTTTCCAACACAATCAGTCCCCTTTAACAACATCATCAGCCCTATTAGCAACAATTAACAAGTATATCAACACAATTAGCAACACCATCAGCCCCCATTAACAAGTACATCAGCCCTTTTAACATCAGTATCACTGAAAAATAACACCTAAATCAGCCCATTTTGACAGCAACATCAGCAAACAATAACAATCATTTTGCACCATCATTTACATTTGTAACAATATTAATATGTCTACATAAATGAAACCTGGATACAATTGTATCAATTGTGTGTTATATCCAACTTTCATTTACATCAAAATATATACATATAAATTGGAGCTTACAACTTGACACACCACCTCCAAAAAATAACACGATGGGGATTCCTATCTATGGCCATTTACAACAAAAGAGCGTTACACACAATGCCCAAAAAATAAACAACCAAGGCAACAACAATCATCAACTTGGGTTTGTCTCAGACTTCTTTCTTCCAAGGAAAGGCAATCTTCATGTTTCCTTAGTCTTCACAGGAATCCAATCATTTTTTTGTCTCAGACTTCTTTCTTCCATGAGTAATGAAACTAACAACAAATGTTCCAAGTGATCAACAAATGATCAAGTGATCAAGCATTTGTATCTTCAATGGCGCATCTCTATTTTCATTGCTTGTTGTGTACATGGGACGGTGCCCTTGGACAACAACAAAAGGAGTTTTGCTCCTATTAACTGATTCCAAATCATGCTTTAGAAAGTTATACTGGCTGCTCCCAGGAAGGAAATTAGTCTCTGTTGAGATGTACACAAAATGTACCACTCCCATATCAAATGAGTAGTAAAGATTTCGAGTTTCTGGAGCTTCAATTCTTGTGGGTTCTGAAGAGTTTCCAGGCATGTTGAACCTTAAACATCGGATAGTCATTGTTCCTCGATACAAAGCTATGTGTAATGCTCCAACCTCCACCATCACTTCCAACCTGATGTAGAAAAAAAAAATATGAGATCAAGAGTAATCAGATAGTCTGCTAGCTACACTATATCAAATTGAAAGCCAAAGGAACATAGTAGATAAGTGGTGGAAAATAGACCCACTGATATCATACAATTAGCTTTTATCTAACAGAAAGACATTAGATAATGGAAGCTTGACCTGAATATGCAATTAGAAGCACACAAGAGATCTCAACCCAACCTATTCTTCACAATCTCACAATAAATAGTTATTTATGGAGAAGACATTTCAGGTCTTCTATAATTTACAGCTTCCCAAAATATAAGGCCTAATGCATAAAAGGCTAAATTCAAGGCACATACCGTTCACTACAGACTCCCTCTCACATATAGGAATTTAAATTATTCTTCATTGTCAAACAGATGAATTGAACCAATTGACAAATAATAATGATTCTACTGCCAAGCTAACTTTAAATATTCTATCAATTTTAATTGAAGTTATTAGTAAATTTAACAAAGTGATTTGAGTATAAGCATGTGCTAAGATAGAAAGACAGTCAGTCAGTGAATATTGTTAGAATTTTTCAAAAGAATATAAACTTTATACTAAATATGAGGCTAAAACTGGCCAGAGTAAATTGCTCATACAAATGCTAGAGCTACAAGAACTTAAAGATAAATACAGACACAGAGTGCACTTATATTGATTTTGAGAACACGATATGACTAGCTATGGTATTATTCACTTTCAAAGAGCCAATGGTGTGCGTGAAAGAGAGTGAGAAGCCAACAAAATGCAAACATGAACGTCCTAAAGAATCTAAACACCATTAAGCATTATCTCAAATCTCAGGCTGTCAAGAAATATTAGATGTTTGCTGCCATTACCAGCTTGCTTGATGTAAACATCAAGGAATCCAAGTCTGGCACGTCTTAGTTACTCTAATGGCAAAAAGTGAATCTATAAGAGAATAAATTGCAAGAAAATTTAAATAGAAGACAATCAAAAAATTATTTTACTATGCACCACGCTTTATATATAAAATATAAGAAAAGTTAACCAAAGAAAAGAAAACTGTAAGCAAATTTAAATAGAAGAATAAACTAAAATCTATAGATCAAGACCAAAAAGTAACTAGTAAAAGGGAAGAAAACCTATCGAGTGAGAACTGAAAAGAGGTACAATTATCATCAATTTAGATCAAAGATTACATTTATAAGTAACAAGAATCAACAACCAGGACAAAATAAACGGGGCAGTGGAAGTAATTAAAGAGACTCAATTCAAATTCATATTTTCTCAACTAAGATATAATTCATATCTTAGTTGATATTGATTAAGATTCCATGAAACATTATAGAATATTATGTGTTTGTGGATGCATAATTTTTCCATTTCCAGGGAAATAAATCCTAATTCACAACTTTGCTGAATGGGGGAGAACGGAGGATGTGATTTGATGAACTTTGAATAATCAAGGCTTCTATTTATTTAACACGCCTATCTGCTTGGCCAAAATACCAAGAAAAAAAGAGGTTTCTATGGATAATTGAATATTAATCCACTATTCCTTTGTTATTCAAAGCTTGTATGCTGAATGCTTTTAACTCTGTGGAAAACTATCCTACATACTAGCATGTTGGAACAAGCACTTCTGCAATTATATAAATAATAGTGATTTAGACTGCTTTGGCATCCCACGAATAAAATTGGCTCTGTTTTCAGAACTTAAGGGCATGTACAGGAGTACGGAGAACAAAGGCATTGTCTGGTTGCCCAATACATTATAAATTTGAAAGGAAACATATACATTTCGAATAGCGCACATCTCTACATATGAAAGGAAATGGGTTTTGATTTGTGTTCAAGGGATGGATAGAAGAAAATGAGACAAGCATTTCGGACAGAGAGAGAACTGGAAAATCAAAGAATGAAATAACCTAATCACTAAAATGTAGATAGATTTGCCTACAAATCGAAAATCAAAGAACATGAAAGCATTTCGGATATTTGGGCGAAGAACGAAAAAACTAATCACTAACCTTTCGGAGATTTGGACAATGTAGATACGCGACGGCGAGACTTTCCAAGGCGACACTTTCAGCTTTCCGCGGCGAGACGAGAGTGAGAGCGTGGAAGACGGTGGAGAGCCCAAAGACGCGAGAGTGAGAGTGAGAGAGATTGAGATATCAGTTCTTATTTCACAGTTAACACCAGGGGCGTTTTTGTAATTTCCCTTTGAAGTTAATACCAAAAAAGGCCCTAAGGCCTTTTATGGTATGGAAAAATTTGTAGGGCCTTTTTTGCATTTATCTTGGTAATTTGGGCCTCTAGGTCAATTTTCCCTAAAGAAAAAGGGTGCCTAAAAAGGCATGCCATGACTTCATTATTTTAATTATTGATTAAAGAGCAGGAGACAATGACCCCCCATAGCAAAAGAAGAACCATAAATTTTATATATATATATATATATATATATATATATATATATAAAGGGCAGTACGTCCAGAATAAACAGGGAGCCACGCAAAATAATCGATGCACATTGATCTACACCCACTGTTTAGGCTTAGTCACAAGGGAAGAAGAAAGTAAAATTTTTCTAGGATTTAGGATTACCTGGCCTCCGTGTTTGCAGAGCTCCTAAAAGAGAATTTCTGCCGCAAAAATTTTTAGAGAGGGAACTGATAGGTGATGGCTAGGGTTAGATGACTAGTCCTAAGTTTATAGTTGAAATTAGGGTTTGTTATGGGTTGGGCTCTGTGGGTTGGGTTTTTTTTTTTAACTATTACTAGTTTAATAAATAATGGCAAATCACCTATTAGATTCTAATTTAAATTTTTATCTTTACCTATCCATTTATCATTATTATTATGATATATATATATATATATATATATATATATATATATATATTACTTTATTATAAATTTTAATATTAGTATTATTAGTAGTTATTATCATTATTATTATTATTAAAATAATAATAAAATCTAGGGTATTACATTAAGATATAAAGAAGTCTATGTTATTTACTTTAACAAAGATAATATTGATAACATGTCGACTATCGGCTGATCATATTTATTAGATCAACTAATGGTCAAAATAAATTGGAATAATAGTTAAAGCAAAATTGTCCCTTGATGAAAACTTCCAGGACACATACCCCTTAACCCTTCTAGAAAATTAGTGACATTCCCGTGTGTTATACCAAAAAGTTGGGTTTAATGATACTATAACCAATTTAAGTTTGAGATTAATTTTGAAGATCAAAATATATAGTATTTCAAGGATCATGTGTTTTGGTGTTTTGAGGTTTGCGTAAGATAAAGACTCCTTTACACGTCCATATGAAACTTAGTAGTCAAGTGGATAATCAACTTTGTAAAGATACTTTATGAGACTTGCATGCAAACGCTGTACACATACGAATGGTTGGACATTGTTTTATGCATCACCAGAATTCATCAGGGACTGAAAATTGCAGCATTACGTATATGACACCAATTAGATGCTTCCATGAAAACATCTATATTTTTATGTCACCAATTTAAATAACTACAAATAAACCATATTGTGAAACTAACATGTACTGGCATCGTATCTTATAGTTCAACACGACCCACATATCTATAAGTTCAGCTTCAATTCGTGCGAACTTGGGTACATCTATGTAGGTAATTAAACAACGGAGAAAATGTTTTTCGTTTGACATAGCTCGTGAGATAACAAAATGACAAAAATGATGTAGAACAGTGAAGACAAGACAAATTAAAACCATGACAGACATACATATGGAAACACAAAGCAAAAGTATAAGAAAATGGTGTTACATGCACAAGAGAGTAGTACGTAGTGTTGGATAGACAGGAGCAAGTAGTTGGCTGGTTAATTACTTAGTAACTTAAGGTTTGAATGGTGAAGTCTATGAACTATGGCTCCAACACTTACGGCTAACAAATGCTTACCATTTTCTATGATGTGAGAGCTAGTTTTGAAGAGTATTCGATATTTTTCCATATATTTCATATTTAATAAGGGCAGAAAGAGGGTATAAATTAATACTATGTCGTTGGGAGTTCTGCGTAATTAATAAAGATAATATTATAAATTACTTAAATTTTATAATCAATTTAAAGTTTTTAACTATTTTTATTGGTATATTTGCTTTAGTTAAGTTAGAAGTGATACATTTAGGACCAAAGTGATATCTGTTTTATGTTTAATATTTAATTCAACTATTTTCCTTCCATCTCTATATAATTCCGGTCATTGATATAAAAAGCTAGTTGAAAGTCGAATTTGATCCTAAATATAAGATCCCAAATTTTTATTTTTCCCTGAGAGTATATATCCCTATTGATTGTACATATTAAGAGGTCTCTATCCAAGAGTAGTCATAATGAAAAATAATATTTCAGGAAAAGTTATATATATTTAGTTCAACTAATTAATGTAACTAATTTTCTTGATTTACCCAAATTAGGATGGTAAGTAGTATGAATTAATTTTAACTACATGATAGGAGTCATATCTCACTCTTTCTTAATAAAATACATCTTTTAGAAGATTTTTCATGATCCTAAATATACCACTTTAGTTCTTTTTATAAGTCCAATTTAAAAAAATTGGTTCTTACTATAAGTCTACCTAAGGAGTAATTAATGACAGTGTTATAATTTTCCCCCAGGTAAATGTCGTGAAAAAATGAATTAATTCATATTGGAAAGAGAGAAAAAGATGAGAGATTGATTGAGAATATCATTTATAAATGAGGATAAATTTTTTTTTTTAAAAAAAAAGCATTAATTCAGAACATATTTGATGAGTTAACTAATTTTTCTTAATATATGAGAATCAAATAAATTAGACTTGTAAGAAAAGATTAGAGTGGTAAATCCTTTTGTCATTGCTTTCTCTCGTTTTTTTTTTTTAAAGATTATGGGAGTCACGTTTCTCCATCTAGTCCATCTTAGAAACTGACATTGTGATCACAAGCACGAATCGGTGCTTTTTATGTTATTTTTTTTGTCAATAACTGACTTCATCGGTGTTGTTTTGTTTATTGCATTAATATCAAGGGCTTTGATTTTCTCATGTGACATGAGGAAAAAAAATTTCCTACACACACATGAAATAGTGAGACCCACATATACATATATGAATTAATTTGTGTATATGTGGGTCCCACCATTTCATGTGTGTATAGCATGAGAAAATGTTTTCCCTAATATCAATGGATAAGATTCATACATTAAATGGCATTAATAAACTTAGATCCTTAATGGACTAAAAATGACCGTGATGGATTGAGAACAAAATGGACCAACAATAATAAAACTTTTATCTTATTGGGTAAGGTCGGTTATATGGATTAAATAATGTCACTGAACTCGATCAAAAACTAAATCTTGTAATAAATTGTTAACTAAAATATTTCACTCTAACCTCATTGAGCATTCTTTTTTGTCTTCCTCTACCCCCTTTAACTGGGTTGTCCGAATCATATACAACAATTTTCTATCATTTTTTCTTTAATAAGTGCCACTTTAACCCTTCCCTGTATAAGTTCATTACAAGTTTTATTTTTCCTTGTATGGTCTTACATTTATCTCAACATCTTCATCTTAATTAGCTATCTCACTTTATGCTCATGAAGCCCCTTCATCACCTGACATTCTCTTTCATAAAGTATTACTGAGAACAAAATGTAAATTTGATTTTAATTTAGAATAAAATATTATTTTATTATCGGTCATCTTTCACTTAACATGAAGAATTCACACATCTAATCTATCATACTTGTAGTGAGTCGAACTCTCCACTTAGTTAACTCAAGGGTTAAAAAAGCTCTTGGTGTCACTTGAGTTAAATGGCTTTTACAGAATAAAAAGTTCTAAAGTTTACGTAAAAGACCAAAGCCTTTTAATAAAATAATAATTTGATTTTGAGATTGCGAAATTTGACAATAATATTTTAAAATTGAGTTGCTGTGAAATTTGAAAATATCAGCACTAAATTTTGGAATACTAATATCAAATTTTGGAATATAAACACCAAATTATTTAATAACCATTGGTTATTCACTGGAAATTTCAATTTTGAATTTTAACAATAATCTTCACTGGAAAATTTTGAAAAATCAAGATCAGGTTACTTGATGACCAATTTGGTCCTTTACAAAAATTTTAGAAACTTTTGGCTACAAACTGGGATTAAATTAATTTCTTTGATCTGCTTGTCATTGCCTTTGTAAGTTTCATGTTTTTTATTGTAAGATTTTTTAAGGGTTTTTTACGGATGCCCATACTTTTTTTTTTATATATAAAAAAAATTTTGAAAATGTTCGACACCAGTCTCCTACTTAAGTTAGGGCACGGCCCTAGCCCCTATAAACATTCACTGAAGACTTATGAAATCACCCAAAGCTTTTATCGTATGCTGGAGACGAGATTCACTGAACCCCTATCAATTCATCCATTAGTAGTTACTTTATCGATATCTTAAAAGGACAAATTCCCCCCGCGTCACCATTAGATATCTGCAAAGGACATTTAAGAACACCTCGTGATGTGACTGGAGCCAGTAGTACAAAAAATACCACCAAATCACCCACGGCTAACTATAGTAAACACCCATTTAATCCTATAATCTTTTGATGAGGTATTTGTTTATTTCAAAATAGTATTAAATATTTTTTTATATCATAATTAATAAGAATAATGGAGAAGAATAATAATTAGTATGATATTAGATTTTAGTAAAATTAGTGAGAGTAATATTAAAAATTACTTAAAATTTTAAGACAAATTTAATGACTTTATCTATTTTTATTGATTTATAAAAATTATTAATTGATGCCTAGTTTATAATAAAAATCAAAGAGTATATAAAGTATAGAAATAAGAAAATTTTTGATCTTATTTATAGGAAAGAAAGAGAAAATTTATATATAAATATATAGATTTACCCTTTACTTATTATTGTCTTGACTTTATTCTTATAAAATAAGATATATATTAAATTTGATTAAAATTAAAAAGTTGCTAAATTTTATAAAAGAGTTAATAAAATTTAATGTTTTTTTTATACGTATGGAAAATAGTGAAAATCACTTATGATAAGACAAGATGTGTCCTATTATACTCCTCTTAAATCGAGGGTTTGACCAAATCTTGTATAATAATAACTGAAAGTTAAAGACATTTACTCTTATGTCTTGATTGGAACTGACTTTTCTCTTAGCATCTTTCTCTCATTTTTTCTTAGTATCCCTCATCCCAACCATTTATCTCTTCTTCTTTTCCATCTCAGATCAATTTTTAGTTGAGATGAACGGCTGAGATAGGGGAAGAGAAGGGAAGGAAGAGGAGAAAATCTGCTTCCGTCTTGATTGACATTTTCAGATCCATGCTTATTTTAATGAGTATAAAAAAAAAGGGTTAAGGTGCAAAAATACACATATGTTTTTCCTTTAGGAGCGCCCAGCACTATATGTTTTTTTTTGTGCAAAAATACACACGCCGTTAGGTTTTAAGAACAAAAATACCACTTCCGTTAGTTGACCGTTAACCATGGTGAAATTACTCTTTTTCCCTTAACCCTTTTCTTTTTTAATTATTTTAAACTAAGGGCAAAAAAGTAATTTCACTATAGTTAACGGTCAACTAACGGTCAGTTAACGGTCAACTAACGGAAGTGGTATTTTTGCTCCTAAAACCTAACGGCGTGTGTATTTTTGCACAAAAAAAAAACATATGGTGTTGGGCGCTCTTAGAAGATAAACATATGTGTATTTTTGCACCTCAACCCTTTAAAAAAAATGATGCTACACATTTTTTTCTCACTTATGTTTTTATTCCATTTTGATAAAATTGAAAAACGGTCCTCAATGATTCTCATGGTGGGTTTATATTCATGACATTTTTTTTTTCATTGATAGGACTTATAATAAAGATTAAAGTGGTAAAAGATAAAATTATATATTTATATGAAAAATCTAATGATGTGGTTTATGAATATGACAAAAAAAAAACAGTTTCTCTGCTTATAAATAAGACTAATGAAGTATAAAAGATGGACTAAATTAAAAAATATGTCAGAAATTAGACAGTTGAGGAATTTAATCCGAGATAATCTTTTTCTTCCATTACTCTCAAATATTGAGGAGTCATGTCGTAGAATTCTAAGTGTCTATATTTGGTATGAGGGGTTTGGAGGGGAAGGAAGCAAGAAAAAAATTTTATAGTTAGATTTATAAAAATGAATGAAGTGGGGTACAATATTTTAATAAAGTAAAGATGTAAAAGTGCAAAATTCATTTTAGTTCCTTTTAAGAAAACATTGAGACCTTAGTAACTTTTCAAAGAAATTAAATAACGAATTGACCAAGCTTCCTTCTCTCATGCTACATGAGAAGAAAACAAATATCACCAACTATTGTAGCAAATGACTCTCCTTCTGTTGTTGCGAAGTTGGAATCTTGGAATAGATAGTTATTCTCTTTTCCTCTAAAATCACAAAACCCTTGGGACATATATATCTACATACTTCAAAAGCAGTAATTGATTTTCTTTGTCTTTAAAATCAAATGCTTTGGAGGCTTTAAGAAGATGCTCGATATCATCTCTTGCAAATTTTGACTCTGTAGTTTTGGATATTCAAAGTGAATGTTTAAATCTCATGGAGGTGCTTTTGTCTTATATCAAGTGAAGATTCTGATTTACAGGTGACTAACTAGCTTATTCCACTATATTCTATAATGAATGCGCGCGTCCGTGCACACACACATATTAAATTTGAAAATAATATAATAATATTATTTAATAGAGATTATAATATTATTATATAATATTTGTTTTGTATTTAATTTATTTGATAAATTAAAAATAAATTAAATATCTAAAACAGATAGAGATATTGTATCTCAGATTTAATATTCGAATAAAGATATCATATATCTGACTTAAATTTAAATTGAGATATAATATCTCAGATTTAATTAAATAGATAGATATCATTTCTCAGATTTACTTTATAGATATAAATTAAATTAGAGGGCTTTTAATTTAGATTAAATAAATATATTAGATTAGATCTATTAGATAGATTTAATTAATATATTATTTTAATCCAAATTCAAATTTCAAAATTAATAAGGATTAATTTTGAATATAATACGCCTATCAGGTTTTGAAAGACTTACGGGACTCTTTGTCAGATGTATTAGAAAAGCCGCAAGAAACCCTATAGAGTAAATAGAGAGACACGAGAATACTGAAGGCGCAAGCATGTTGCCGTCAGTGTTGGAAGCTGTTCGTGTGGGTACTAGTAGAGGGAGTGGATTCACAAAGTCGGCTCATGTTGATCGAGTAGATAGCCCACGAGATCAAATTGAAGGAGACACTTATTAATTCACATAGATATGGTTCTTTTCTAACTTGATTTAAATGCCGTTAATGAATCCTCCGATGAGATTCGTAAGTTTTTAATTCCGTTATGTGTACGGGTCCCAACACACATTTGAGTGAAAAAAATAGACACTCATGTGTGAAGGTCGTTTTAAATCTAGGAGGCAAGTCGAGTGCACAATCTTTTTGTATTTTTTCAAATAATAATTTATGGGTAAAATGATATTTTGACCCATTTTTGCACCTTATTTTTTTCCAAGCAAATAAATTTTTTTTCTATAAACTCATTTTCTTTTCCAGCGTGAATCAAAAGCATTGAGGCAAAATATTTTTTGTTCCATTCCATTCTTTTTAGGGTTAAGGAGCAATTTGACCAATAAACTATTAGCTCAAGAGCACTCAGCACAAATAACATTGAAGTAAACCAAAAATACCAATTTTTTTAAAAAAATGTGCAGTCAGCACAATGCCGTTAGAAAAAGATAACGTCTGTTATCTAAGGTGCAGATTGGTCAATGAATTTTTATTTCAGGAGTGTCAAACACAAAAAAGTTTTACTCCATGAGCGCTCAGTACAAAGAAGTTCATGTGCAATCTACCTAAAATTCAACTGTTGTAAATCTTTGCCCGGACCCCAACCATGTGCATTGGGGTTAGAAAAAGTGAATGCAACGAAAAATCATAAATTATATTAATTATCTTATATTAATTATTATTATCAGTTATCTTATGCAATTATTGACTATATGTAATACCCTAGATTTTTACTTTATTTATTTTTTTATAATAATAATAATGATAATAAATACTAATAATACTAATATTAAAATTTAAAATTTATAATAAAGTAATGTGTGTGTAGATATATATATATATATATATATATATATATATATATATATATATAATAATGATAAATGGATAGGTAAAGATAAAAATTTAAATAAGAATCTAATAGGTGATTTGCCATTATTTATTAAACTAGTAATAGTTAAAACTCAACCCACAAAGCCCAACCCATAGGAAACCCTAATTTCAACTATAAACTTAGGACTAGTCATCTCACCCTAGCCATCACCTATCAGTTCCCTCTCTAAAAAAATTTTGCGGCAGAAATTCTCTTCTAGGAGCTCTGCAACCACGGAGGCCAGGTAATCCTAACCCCCAAGAGAATAAGAATTAATTGTTGATAGCATTAGAACGTTGATTAAAATTGATTGATTGTAATCCTAATCCCAGAAACTCCTTTCCCTTTTCGACTAAACCCTAGTATTAATTAATTCTCATATGATGATCTCTTGTATTCATATATATTTCCCTCGTTCTGCGTGAATCATTAATCCTTTCGTGTATGCTGCCTCTTCACATGTAAACACCATAGGGCTCCTTTTGTTAAATAAATTTTCATATACGCCATTGTAGAAATTTGTCTTGTTATCAATTGTATATTTAAAATTGTTGTTTTTCTTGTGTCGCAGCGGTTAGTGTTCTCTTTGGTTATTGATTTCAGTCTGCAAGTGTGTTCTGTTCCTCTTTCTCCAGCCGCCCCTTTATTAGGATATTAAACTTAGGGTTTCATGATTTATGTGTGGCCCACGTAATGAATAAATCGGGAACCACCTAACCGATTCTTAATAGCCGCGGGGTCCACGCGTGTATTACTCCACAACATTCTTTGAACCAAAATATATGTGTGTTTTTCGATTTCAAATTGTTTCCTTCGGTTTGTTTTTTTTATGGAGTTTGTGTGGGGTCCACGTGTCCCTTTTAATTCTTGAACCAAAACCTTTGCTTTTTGAATTGCTACAGGGGCATGCACAATTACACATCCGAATTGCTTTAAGATTTTGATGGAAATATGCTATTCACGTGGGGTCCACCTCTTTCTTTCCTAATTTGACCTTTTTAACCAAGTTTGTACATCTTATAATCTCTCACACAAAATAAAAATAGAATGTTGATAGATTTTGTATTAAATTATCCTCATATCCTATAATTGATTAAATGGTAGAAAAATATATAAAATATAATTAAATAAGTATAAGATAATAATGAGTTCAATCTAATATTTTTCGAAATCTATAGTTATTTAAGTGTGAAAGTTAAGATACACACTTCCTTGTAGAGTTAAGGGTTTTAGTGTATTATTATTAATATAAATATCTGACTACACATAATAAAACAAAATAATTAGGAATTTTTATTATGAGTTTAAAATTTATTAGCAATTGGAGGATAGCTTTGGGAAGGTACCTCCTAAAGTGATGAACACACTTTTAAGGCTTATGCCTTCGAGAACTTTTGATGTGAACCGATTTGTCCGTTCTTCCCAAAGTGGTGTCTGGCAGGGTTTCCCGGGACACTAGTAGCAACTTTGGGAAGAGGTGTGCACACTAGGAAGAAGATTACGATATGGCCAATTTTGATGATTTGTGACTGGCAGGGTTTCCCGGGTCACAGGGTAGACTGGCAGGGTTTCCCGGGTCTACCATGGTTCTCTGCCCACTAGAAAACTCTAAAAACCATGACACCTTTTAGTTTATACATATACACATATGATGCCTTTATGCTATTTTATTTTGCAATTAATTTATTTTTATTATTTTATTTTATGTTGGAATTGATTTATCTTACAATTATTTAATTTTATTTCATAATTAATTTATCTTATTTTATAATTATTTTTTTTATTGGAATTAAATTATTTTATTTTATGATTAATTTATTTTATTTTATAATTTATTTTTTTTAATTTATATCAAATTTATTTATCTATCTACTTATTTCTGTTCTATTTTATTTCATTTTACCCTTAATTAATTAGGATTACCAGCGTTTGCTGATGTGTGTATTCTTGGGCTGCGATGATCCTTCAGGGGAGCAGAGTTTCAGTGAACAGGTTTCAAAAATTGGGGCTAGCCGTGAGAAGTGAGGATGACGGACAATAAACTCTAGTTATCTACTTTCATTTATTTTCATTTATTTTATTTTTCAAATAATGTTTAAGTTTAGAATCATTTCCTATAATAAGAAGCCTTGCACTTGTTCCATACAAGTGCGGCGGTGACACCTTCCGGATGTTGATTATTTTGGATTTCTATTATTATTTATGAAAACCCTTGGAATATTTATGTTATTTGAACTTTAGAAATCCGGGGTGTTACACTATAATATTGTATTATTTATTCTTTAAATTTAATTTTTGTTATTGTAATTCTATTCAATCTTTTTAAAAATATCACATATTTATGTGCGTATAAATATATGGAAAAATTGATATACGGCTGATGAGATTTTTTAGTTATTGATATAAGTGTGTATAATATGAGTAATTTTTTAGTTTTATTTATCATCAATTTAGAATAATTAATGTGATGGGATCTTTCGATTGCCCAAAAAAATTTAGAAGCCTTCGTCTCATTTTTAAAAGTAATGTTTCTAGAATACCTACTTAACCGACAATAAAATTTGAATTCATAGTATATTAATTTCATCAACTGTATATCAATTTTCATCAGCAAAAATATTATATGGGGTTAATGTTTTTCATGTTGTAGGAAAAAAATTATCTCATGTTACACACACATAAAATGGTGGGACCCACATATACATATATTAATTCATATAACATGGTGGGACCCACATATACATATATTAATTCATATATGTATATGTGGGTCCCACCATTTCATGTGTGAGTAGGAAGTTTAGTTTTCTCATGTAATATGAGAAAACTAAAACCCATATTATATTTATGGGCTTTGGTTTTCTCATGTTACATGAGAAAAAAAAGCTTCCTACACACACATGAATGGTAGGACCCACATATACATATATGAATTCATATATGTATATGTGGGTCTCACTATTTCATGTGTGTGTGACATGAGAAAATGGTTTTCCTACAACATGAGAAAATGTTTTCCCTATATTTATACACATAAATATAAATGAATTCGATTCCTTTATTAGCACAGACAAAAGAGAAGGACATACCCAAATAAATAAAGGTGGCCTATAAATTATATGATATTTTTATGTATATTATATGCACATAAATAAGTGTTATTTCTAAAAGATTGAAAAGAATTATAACAACAAAAATATAATTTAAAGAGTAAATGTATAGTCAATAATTACATAAGATAATTGATAATAGGATTAAGGTTCAAAAATATACATAAGCTTTTTCCCCAAGAGCAAAAATACACATAAGCTTTTTTTTTTGAGAAAAAATACACATGTAGTTACCATTTTGGAACAAAAGTCACATCTCACCGTTAAGTCACTGTTCACCGTGATGAGAGAGAAAGAGATGAAGTGAACAATAACATAACGGCGGTGAAGAGTGACTTAACGGTGAGATGTGACTTTTACTCCAAAATAGTAACCACATGTGTATTTTTGCTCCAAAAAAAAGCTTATGTGTATTTTTGCTCTTGGAGAAAAAACTTATGTGTATTTTTGCACATTAATCCTTGATAATAATAATTAATATAATTTGTGATTTTTTTGTTGCATTCATTCTTTCTAATCTATTACACATGGTTGGGGGTCCAGGCAATAATTTACAGCAGCCGGATTTTGGGTGGATTGCATATGGACTTTTTTTGTGCTGAGTGTTCTTGAAGTAAAACTTTTTTGTGTTAGGTGCTCATGTAGTAAAAGTTCGTTGGCCAATCTGCACCTTAGATAACGAACGTTATCTTTTTCTAATGGCGTTGTGCTGACGGCATATTTTTAAAAGTTTTCGGTACTTTTGGTCCATTTGAAAGTTATTTGTGTTAGACGTTTCTGAGATAAAAGTTCATTGGCCAAATTGCTCCTTAACCCTTCTTTTTATTTCTATTCCTTTCCATTCCTATATTTTCTTTGATCCAAACAGGGCTTAAGATAAAAAAGAGAAAAATTAATGAAAATGTTTTAAACCTACTAGTCTAATTTTCTTAAATCCAATTTAAAAGATTTTTTTTTTTGGGATACAAATTTAAAAGAATTTTCCCTCCACCCATTTTTTCCTCCCCTCCCTTCACACTTAACAAGCCCATGTTGGAGCCTATTCTTTACTGACTAAGCCCTAACTTTTTTTTTTGTTCGTAGTCACCACATTCAGTTGTTAGCCTAAACAGATAAAAAGATGTTGAAACCTTTTGTTTACCAAAATGGGATTGTCAATGATGTACTTTGTTTCTTTTTACCACGCAGGCATTCTCTTTTTCAATGCAATATTGTTAGAGGCACCGTGGTGGGCACTTTTTTAAAGAAAAATTCAAACATTGGTTCATCTTATTAACAAAGATTAGTTTCTTTAACTAGACTCAATCTTTATAGTTCATAAATGGACTTTGAAATTTGACAGATTCCAACTACCACAGAAACCCAAACACTCCAATGAAAAAGTTTTTTTCAACCACTTTTTATAAGTCGAGATAAAACTCTTATTTAATCTTTATTATAAGGTGTTAACTATTATTTCTTGTGAACCAATGAATAGAAGTTAAATCATTAAATTGGTCTAAAAGTGAGAAACGTTTCCAACTTTAACCCTACTTTAATAATGTGAATTTAAAGAGTTAGTTAAAAATGAGGTATAATGAGAAAATAATAATAAATGAGTTATTTAAAGACAATTGGTGCCTTATAATAAGGACAAAAAATTGCTGGTAGTTGGTGTCTTATAATAAAAATCAGAGAGAGTACTTATTTAGTAAGCCGTGAAAATATTTCTAAAATGTTAAAAACAAACAATCAACCTACACTCTCATATAAAAGAAAACTGCATTTTTGTCCTTCTCTCTTTTTAATTCCAAGTTCTACTTCTACCACATGTTCCCCACCATAGTAGGATGGAATCGTGGAATTATTTTTTCCTATTCTTTGTCCTCTTCCCATTTTTATTATTGCATTTCAAAAGGGGCTTTGGTTTTATCATGTTACATGAGAAGAAAAAAAAAGATTCCTATACACACATGAAATGGTTGGACCCATATATACATATGAATTCATATATGTATATGTGAGTCCCACCATTTCATGTGTATATGTGACATGAGAAAATGTTTTCCCTTTAAAAAGATAAAGAGTTGGGCTCCAATATTTTATCAAATCATTTGTCCTATTTTTAATTAGTCTGCAGTTGGAAACTGTCCACATCAAGTTTTGAAGTCTTTTTTTTTTATAAAAAAAAATAATGATAATTTTATTTAATATTATAACATAATCTTATAAGATATTAAATTTCAACCGTCAATGATAAAGATGGAATGAGAAGAAAAAAGAAAGAAGAGAGGATCTGAACATGGTGGCAGATGATTCTCAAATGTATTCCTTCCATGTCCAGTAATCAAACCCTGCAACACGAACAGAGTATTTTCTTTTAATCTTCCCATTTCTGTACCTTCTACCAAACATGGTAATACCGCCCAACATCCTTTATACTTTTTACCAAACATGCCGTTAGACTCACCTAATTTAGTCTCCTCCTATAATTATTGTTATTTGAAGTTATGACACAAACACATGTTAATAATATATGGAATTAATGCAAAATATTAATTTAAGTTGATTAAAATACCTCCACTTTATCTCCTTGCATAAAAAATAATATTAACAAAAATGGCAAGCGAAAAAGAAGAGATCATAATGCGAGAGAAATATGATTAATTAATGAGGATATACTATTTTAGACAAATAATAATTGAACCGGCTTAAATTTTGTAAAATGATAAAAGTTTTTGTATTACAAAAGTCTAAAACATAGACAACTTTGACCTCATTTATAAGACAGTCTAGAGTCACAAGAAATTTTTTGAAGATAATTATAAGACAAGTCTTTACTTGTTTTCCCTAGTTTTTTTTAACCCTTAGTTAAATATTGGTATATATTATTTAATTTGTGAAATATGTAGAATTGACCTATCTCTGTTTCTTTACTCACCATGGATTATAATTTTAATGATTTATATTTTATATTTTATAAAATCATTATTATAATTTTATATTAAAATATATAAAATAAATTTAAATAACTGAAATTTGACATAAAAAATTCACAATTGAAGTGAAAAATATAAAACTTTATAAAACCCTTTAATAATAGGATTTAATGTTTTCGTTTTTACTGTGGAAATATTTTTTTTCTATCATACTCACATATAAGTGAGTGGGTTATATTAATATTTTATCTTTCTTTTCTTTATAATGAGACTTACTCACTTATATGTGAGTGTGGTAAAAAAAACTACATAACTTTATATTAATTATCCGCTACTTACCATTAATTCTTTTTCATTCAATCATTTATTACTCATTCTTTGTAATATATATTTTCTCTCATACAATTATCATAAATAAAAGCATATTTAAAAAAGACATAATGTATTTGATATATTTATTATTTTTAACCATCTTAATCATAATTTTGTTTTGCATAATAAAAAAGTTATTTATAGAAAGGAACGACAAGCAATTTACAATTATCAACTGTTTATAAAAAATTTATTTATTGAAAGTGGACGTAAATGTTTTTTGCTTTTTTAAAAAGTGCATGTAAATATATGTCCGTCCTTTACAAGTTGATGTAAATCTCAAATCTGAGTTCGTGGCGACGAACAGGAGCAGCCGCTACTGGCGGCGAAGAGCTCCGGTGTCCATTTTCATACGCACATTTGACCGTTCGAAACCGTCTCAATCAGTCTCCGAATCACCGTTGCCAACCAGTGTGGGTCCCAATTCTCTCCTTTCTCACCTCTTGCGTGTGTGTATATATATGTATATGCACCCGAAATCCTGGCTTCCTCCAATCCACAATCTTCGAAGCCTCTCCTCCACGGCTCCACCGACTCCGATTGCTCCCCTTCATTAGAGAGAGGGAGACAGAGCAGAGATTCTCGGCACCAGAGTCGTCGGATATGCTTCCAGGGTAACTATATTAACAACAACTCTGTCTTTTCTTTTTTCTGATTTTGATTGCTTTATCTCTCTGCTCCTCTCTTTGCATGCCCGAATGGCCTAAAGAATTTTCTCAAGATGGAGGGACAATTATCCTATTGAAATAAATATAGATTTCATCAGCTTATAATTGAATCTGCTTCTTGCATGTCATGTTTGCCCCTTTCATTATACATTTGGTTATTTGTTTATACTTGTTATTGTCTTTTTTAAACTGCGTAATATGATGTTTCTTAGTGTGTAAGTATTCTTGCTGGGCTAATACCATTTCAGCTACCTCTCATTTTCATTTCACCGTCTGTCATCTGTTGCTCCGTCACTCTGTTCGTTTTTTCTCTTTGCATGCACTGATGATGAATTTACACAGGACGGAGAAGAACTCAATTGGGATCGATATTTAATTCAATTCTTTTTTCTGTAACGAGATTTTCTATTTCCCCATTGGCCTTTCGCATGTCATGTCTGCAATGACTATCTCCTTTTCTTTTGTTCCTTATTGAATATGAATTTACACAGGACGGAGAAGAACTCAATTGGGATCGATATTTAATTCAATTCTTTTTTCTGTAACGAGATTTTCTATTTCCCCATTGGCTTTTCGCATGTCATGTCTGCAATGACTATCTCCTTTTCTTTTGTTCCTTATTGAATTCCTATCATTAGCCAGTTAAACTGCATTCTGGGATGTTTCTTAGAGAAATTTGGGTTTTCAATTTGCTCTTTATATCTCCCCCTCACATGGATGCCGTTCATTTAAGTTCCCGCTCTTCAATTACATGCTCAAAATCTGCTAGCTTGCGTTGAATTGGTTATCATACTCAAAACTAATTTTATGCTTTTTTCTTTCTGGAGAAGGTGAGACAAGGGTTGCCGGAGACTAGTTGTTCATACCAGTTGTTTGAAACTTTTTCTGGTAAAGATGAACTTCTCTTTGGCTTCATCTTCTTCTGAGCCGCAGTGTTCTGCAAGTGAATGCATGCAGCTCACTTGTGCTAGTTTTCCCTTGTCCAGACCTCCTGTAAGTATTTCTTATTTGATTAAGAAAAATAACATCCAAGCAATAAGGAGTGGTGCGGGAAGGAGGGCCATCTCCAGCCAATTAATGCCTAACCATATAGAAGAGTCATATAAAAGAAATAAACACCTCCAGCTGCCTATAAAGAAGTTAGATTTTGTAAGGACATTGTTGATTGACAACTATGACAGTTACACATACAATATATACCAGGCGTTATCTGTAGTTAATGGAGGTATGTCCTCTCTCTCCCTCCCCCTCTCCCCCTCCCTCTCTCCCCTGTGCTTGTGGTTGTGTATGAGAGTGAAAGATGTAGAAAAATGTTACCAAGTATATTTGCAGATTATATTTAGAGTTGAAATTTTGTTTTCTTTTTAATATCGAACTGAATGTTACAGCTTCTTCTCTCAATACTTAATCTATTACAAGATACTGTACACTGAAGTCTAAAACGGTTTTCTATTATCTCAGTGCCTCCCGTGGTGGTCAAAAATGATGATTTGACATGGAAAGAGCTTTGCCATTACCTGTATGAGGAAAATGCGTTTGATAACATTGTAATATCACCTGGACCTGGTTCTCCAGCATGCCCAAAAGATATAGGTGAGATACTTCTCTGCCAATAATCTTTGAGACAAATTACCAATTCATGGCCATCAAAAGAGTTTTTTTAGTTGTATTTTTTTTTTTTTTTGGGATGTTAGAGATAGAGATGTGGCACATTAATTATATTAGAGATAGAGGCGTGGCACATTAATTATTCTTAGGTTAGTATCTTTGATTAATGCTGTACAAATTGTAATAGAAAAGTTAGTTGTTGCACATTGAATTTAATACTCCGTCATGACTCATGAATGAATTGGATCCTTGTTGTAGTTGCATATTTTTCTTAGACTCTTTATGTATACCCCTTTGTGGTATAATGAAGTTTCACTCGCACCTGTGAAACGTTTAGGTGCAAGTTTAGGTCCTCTGGGTCAAGAAGCGGGACAAGGACTAACTCTGGCTAATAGAAAATTGACATAATTATTAGATAATGACCTCTTTTCGTACCTTACTATCATCATAGGCTCTAACATCGTTTATAGCTGTACATCGTTTACATGTAAATTTTGATTTTCGATTTTGCTTGAACTGTCATAACGTATGATTTAGACTTACATCTGAAGATCTTTGAGGCGTCAATTATGAAAGGTTTCCTATTAAATTTTCTTAGTATAACTGACTTACTGTGTTCACCCAAGTTCTTAGAGTTCATGTAATGTAACTGAAAGTGTGTAAAAATTTCACAAGTGGAGTAACTCGGACACCCTTTAGCTACATGGAATGTAAGAATAATCATGCCTGTCTTTATTTTCGGAACTACCCAATATAGTTTCCAGAACTTAATATCATGAACTAATGACTGCAAAATTCTTTTTTAGTCGAATATCAAGTGAATATTTTTGGTTGATCTTTGTTTCATGAGGTGTAGAGGTTTCTCTACATTTAATAGCATTGAAAATGATTTAAAACTACGTAGGTATTTGTCTTGAGCTGTTGCACAAATGCTGGGACATCCCTATTCTGGGTGTTTGCCTGGGACACCAGGTATTTGCTCTTCTTTTTTGCAAGATTACTTATCTTTCTGTGCCTGTGATTACGACACTTTTTGCTTCATTCCCTCTTTTCCTCATCCTCTGAGATACTGACGTTAGTCACAATTGCATAAATTTGCTAATCTTGTTCTTTTAAATATTGAGTGTTTTTGTTTTTTAGCTTGTCCCTCCCTTTTGCCGCCTATCTCTGTTTCCGTTTCATTTCATTTTCCTATATTTGTGAGTTTTCCTCACCTAAGGCTTGTTTGTAAATCTTCAATTATAAAGTTGCGAAGACATTAAAAACAAAAAAGGTTCTATTGTTTGTTTGGCCTAATAGTGAAGGTCTTCTGATTTGATTTTGGAAGAAGGTCGTGATTTCCTCAATTTTGCTATGCCACACACAAGAAAGAGTAGGTTGGTGCTGTAATATCATAAAACATGACATAATTTTCCAGTTGTACTTCAATCTGCATGTATTAAATGACAATGAAATTTTCCATCTGTTGCTATTCAGATCTAGTTGTTTAGACCTTTCTTCATCTTTCTTTTTTGGCCTTGTTAGAAACGTAATTCTTTTTTGGAGGAGGAAATCCATTTTGATTGTAAGATTATTCACTAAGGTCTCCTCTAACTTTATTTGATGTCACAAGTTTCATGATGTGACTTAATCCTGGTTTTATCAATGTTGTCATTCATTTTTTTAAGAATTTTAGTATTAGATTTTGTACTCTTGCCTTGTAGAATTGCTCTTTGACCTTACTTTCCTTTCATAATTTTATTGCTTGACATATGATTTAATAGGCTCTAGGTTTAGTGCATGGAGCTCAAGTTGTCCATGCACCAGAACCAATCCATGGACGTTTGAGGTACAGTTAAATCTTCAGAAAGTTTTCTCATTTTTCTATATTTATGACCTAATTGTTACAATTAGGAAGGTTTGGTTTCCTATAAGTGACATCTTCTTATTTATTAAAATAGTCTTGCAAGTCGCAAGCATATATGCTTTATTCTCTCTTCTTATAGTTGTTCTTTTCTGCTGCACAGCGAACTTGAGCATAATGGTTGTGAGCTTTTTCATGAAATTCCTTCTGGCAGAAATTCGGGATTTAAGGTCCGTTTACCTCTTTATATTCGCTATAATATCAATATGCTGCCTTTGAATTTTTGGAGTTCAAATCTTACAAATGCTATTTGAGATAATGGGTTATGGGACATTCAAGTCTTTTATGCATTTTGAAACTCTAAAATTTGATTATTTTCTGAAATATATTTTCATTGGATGTTTTGTGTTGGGGTGAGTTGTTTACGTCCTTTGGGACTTTTGGTGAGAACTGTATCTGCCCACTGACTCTTGGTCACTTTTCTCTGCCCAATGTATAGGTTATAGGTTTTGGGAGAATAAAGGAGGGAAAGATCTTTTTTTCATAACTAATTGTTTGGTTGGGGCAAAATGGTAGAATCACGACTGGTGCGTCTTTTTTAGAATATGATTGTGTTTGTCTTTCAAACATGCATTCCCACGTTTCTTTTGTTTTTTAGGGATTGATTTCCAATCTTCGCGTCATGCATTCTCCTTTTCTCTTCAGACATTCTTCTCTTATCCAGTAAACTAAAATTGCTCTAGAAGAGGATATGTAAAGTGGAATCCATTGCTGAAGGACAGCAGCAAAGTGACTTTGCTTGCAAGATAGTCACTTAAAAATTATATTTGAAGTAATGATACAGTACTTTCTTTTGAGTAATAACTTTATAAATGCAAGTCGGGATGAAGTAGTTCATTCTTTTGTTTGTCTATAGTTGTTTTCCTGAAATATGTTATTTTCTTGTGTCAAGTTAATTATGATATATTTGATCCATGCCTAGCAGTTTTAAAATTTATCTTTGTTCATAATTGAAGGTTGTTAGATATCATTCACTGGCCATAGATCCTGAATCACTTCCACCAGAGCTCATTCCAATAGCATGGACTGATTCTGCTGGCACTCTTCTTAGATCTAAGCAGTCTAACAGTACCAAACCTTCTGAATCCCTGACAAAGAGAAGCATTTTTTCTGATTCTGTTTCTGCTGAAGTAGATGATAGAAGTTCAAACCCTTCAAGTCATTATGACCTGACAAGAAGAACAAGAGTTCTGATGGGCATCAAGCATTCTACAAGACCGCATTATGGTTTGCAGGTATGTGCAGAAATGATCATTCTATAGTTTCAGCCCTGTGATTTATATTTATTTTCATTTTTGTCAACTGTGTTCAACTCAACAATTTTCATCTTCAGTTTCATCCAGAGAGCATAGCTACCAGCCATGGAACACAAATATTCAAAAATTTTAGAGAGATTACATATGATTATTGGCTGAGATTTGGATCATCATACAACAGGGGAAAATATGTTCATTCTGCAGGTAACCTGAAGAGCTTTGTAAATAGAAATACACTTCCCGTCCTATCATTTTTATGTGCTCAAGACTTTCCTGTTTCAAAATTAATTTGGGAAATTGATGTTATTCTTTACAGTTGGGTGGGCACCCTTTCTGTCTATGGTTTTTTTTTTTCAGACATCATAAATTTTTTGTGGATAATATGGAAAGTTTGGTCTAATGAAGATGTATGTAGAGATATAGACCTCTTAATAGAGTTGAGAGTTTAATGGGCCATTTAGCTTTTGTTTCATTACATGCTTCATATTTTATTCTTGATTTCCCTTGCTCTTTGACTTATTCATGTTGATCCCTTGTAATTTACCCTGAGCAGTAAACTTTCTTTATTCTAGTCAACTGGCTAGAGAAGTTCACAGCAGCGTAAATCCAGAGAATAATGCAGTGAATCAACAAAATAAAGAGTCTCCCAGAGATGGACATTTAATGCATGATACTGCTGAGACTGATGCTTCTGAAATGTCCAACATGGTAAATCATAATCATGCAAGTATTGCTTATAAATGGCTGAAGTTGAAATGGAGGAAATTTGATCACTTGGCCAGTCAAGTTGGTGGGGCAAAAAATATATTTTGTGGATTATTCGGACGTCATAAAGCTGAGAACAGCTTTTGGTTAGATAGCTCCTCCACAGAATATGTATGATCTTGATTCTGTGACTGCTTTAACTTAACATTTTTTTTCCTTACTGTCTTAACTCTTAATGCTGACTTATTTAGGGAAGGGCACGGTTTTCATTTATGGGGGGTAAAGGCGGATCGCTTTGGAAACAGTTGTCATTTAGATTGTCAGATCAAAGGTTTGACATCTATCCAATTTAATTTATTTGCACTGCGGTAACTAAGCATCTTCATTTTGTGAATATGCTTGAAGTTATCAATACCATGTTTGATTTCAGAAATGGAAGTTTACAAGGTGGAGGCTTTATGTCGATTGAAGATGGTAAAGGTTCTACCAAGAGCATGTTTTTGGAAAATGGATTTTTTGATTTTTTGAACAAGGTACTGAAATCTGTTTTAAATTGTATAACACTTCATTGTTGTAGGATACAGATATCATTGTAAGTTATATAACTTCTGGTGTTAGCATCTCAACTCATAAATGACCGCTGTCATATGCCAAGTTGAGTTTTGACTCACTCATTCATGCTTGATAATGTTGCAGGAGCTTCAATCATTTCGTTACAGTGAAAAGGATTTTGAGGGTCTGCCATTTGACTTTCATGGCGGATATATTGGTTACATAGGGTAGGTGGTAAAATAGACTTCTTCCTACTTGTTAGTGTCTGCGTCACAGGAAATACTCTTTGCTTTCGCATTTCTCAATTGATTATTTCAAATGGCCTTCACAACCTGGTGTCTTGGTTCTTGACCCCACCCCAACCTCCTTTCATAGTGGGTTTACTTTTTTGAAACTGTCATTGGATGATAATTTGGCTGTAAAATCAACACTATACTAATAATTAATAATTTCTTCTAATGCAGTTATGGCCTCAAACTTGAATGTGGTGACAGATCTAACCGTCACAAGTCTAGAACTCCAGATGCACGTTTTTTCTTTGCTGATAATCTCATCGCTATTGACCACCTGAATGATGATGTTTACATATTGTGTATACATGATAGAAGCCAAACTTTGACACCATGGTTGGATGATACAGAGGCGAAGTTGATGAACTTAAAAAATTCTGTGACAAGAGAGATGAAAAGGCAGGAACCGCTTGGTCCTACTTTATCCCCGCTGGAGGCTGGATTTGTTGTTGAAAAATCTAGAAAGCAGTACATTGATGATGTTAATAAGTGTTTAAGCTACATTACAGATGGAGAAAGCTATGAGTTGTGCCTTACAACTCAGATAAGAAAAACTATTAAGGAATTAAACTGTCTTGGACTTTATCTACACCTGAGAGAAAGGAATCCAGCACCTTATGCTGCTTGGCTTAATTTTTCAAACGATGATCTCTGTATTTGCTGTTCTTCCCCTGAAAGGTTCTTGAAGTTGGATAGGAATGGTATACTTGAAGCTAAGCCCATTAAGGGCACCATAGCTCGTGGTGCTACAGAAGAGGATGATGAGCGACTCAGATTAAAGTTGAAGTTCAGGTGACTGATATCTCTTCTTTGCTGCTGCAAATCTATCCATTTCCATTTCAAGCACAATTTGCTTGTTTAAGATCAAAGTTCATGGAAATATGTTGAATAACATGGGAAAAGTAGAGGGGTTAAGGTTCATTTTTATCTTGGAAGCATTTGTGAAAGAGTTATGAAAATATGTTGCCCGGGAAATGTTTAAAAAGGAACAATGTTACTCTAACCATTAAAAAATTGATGTCCTCTGTCAACATTTTTTAACGGCAATATTACTTCTTTTTTAACCCTTTTGAGATGATATTGAGTTTCAAAAAAAAAAAACACATACACACAATTTCTTTGTAAATACTTGTAGGGCAAAATGACCCTTAATCAATATTAGAGACTTAGCAAGATGTTGTGCCCGCAGAAGCTCGCCTGTATAATCTGTTTTATGGAACAATGGTATAATTACCTATATAGAGTCAAGATAATCTAGAATTTTAGGTATAAAAAAATTTCTTCCGGAGATTGAACATCTGATGTATAATGACACCACAGTCATCTGATCAATATATAATGCCTTCATGCCAAACACAGGTCTGATATAATATGTGTAGACTTTTTAAATGCTTGCACATAGAACATGCCGGCGTAACAAATGTACATTTACATTGGTGAACTTGAATCTTTTTTGAACTGATTATCAACCTCTCTCTCTCTCTCTCTCTGCAGTGAAAAAGATCAGGCTGAAAATCTGATGATTGTTGACCTTCTTAGGAATGACCTTGGTCGTGTCTGTGAACTTGGTTCAGTTCATGTGCCTCGTCTCATGGATGTAGAATCATATGCAACTGTACATACCATGGTGAGTACAATCCGAGGGAAGAAGCTATCACATGTGAGTGCTGTAGACTGTGTCAAAGCAGCATTTCCTGGCGGCTCCATGACCGGCGCGCCCAAGTTGAGATCAATGGAGCTTCTGGATTCTCTTGAAAGCTGTTCCCGAGGTATCTACTCTGGTTGCATTGGATTTTTTTCCTATGACCAGACATTTGATCTGAACATAGTTATAAGAACTGTCATTATCCATGAGGGTGAGGCTTCAATAGGAGCTGGAGGGGCCATTGTTGCTCTGTCAAATCCTGAAGATGAGTATGAGGAGATGATCTTGAAAACACAGGCTCCTGCAAAGGCTGTGATACATTTTGAGTAGGGATTACTGACAACAGCTTTGTTTAGCTTTTAGGCAGAGAATGTGTAAGCTTAAATCATAGATAGGTCCAAAGTGATGATCGTTTTGTGGGATATGATGTTATCCATTTTCTTATAATGAAGGTTTTAGTGTGATTTTAGGGAGGCTAGCAGTCATAAATGCTTCCTTTTGTGACGATAATGTTAATTCATATAAAGCTTATGCTTATGCTGGGCTCAGTTTTGTTGGCAGTCATTGATGTTTCTTTTGAATTACAAGGTTAAAGAGCAAATTTGGCTCGAAAGTTTTCGCTCAATTCAATGTTGCCTTAGAAATTTCAAATCAATGTTGCCTTAGAAATTTCAAATCGTATTAATATTGTCCTACCCCATTAAAAAATTAATGTTGACCATTAAAAATAAATTGCTCCATTTTAACACTTTTAGAGTAATTTTGAACCTAAAAAAACTTGGGGGGTAATATAGTTTTTGAGTGAAAATTTTTGAGATAAATTTACCCAATAACCCAAAATTCAAAGGGCAAACAATAGCAATTTGAGGTTTTTGGCTTAAGTTATTGATTTCAAGAGGGATTGAATATGTGACCTTCCACTTAAAAAGGAAAGCTTCCATGTCAATTCATTACAAGGTTTTTGGCTTAAGTTATGGATTTAAACGTGTTCTTTTAATATGATGCTTTGCATAATATGTATTGGCAAATTGTATACAAATATATTTATGAACTTCCTCTAGAAAAAGGGTTAAAGAGTAAAAATATCCTGACAGTTCTCACCAATAAGGATGGAATGTCTGGAAATTTTTAAGGGTAATATCACTCCGAAAACAAAAAATGGGTTAATGACAGTCAAGTCAACGTATGTTGACCGAATGTATGTTGAAAAGACATGCCATTTAGCATCCACCTCACTTTTTCTCCCTAACTCATATTTCAGGTAAAAATATTAAAAAAATTGAAAGAACAATCATCAATAGATGGTGAAGCCCAGAACCTTCATGGATCAACATAATCACCAGAAAACCCAGAACAATCACCAACTAATCATCGATCTTGCAAAACACGCAGAGATACAAGAAGCCATTGAAGGTCAAACATAATAATCAGAGCAATCTGGCTTTTCTCCGGTCTTACCCATTTCTTTTCATGTCAGAAGCGAACCAGATTTCAACTTCTTTATCAGCTCAAACTTCAAGAACTATTGCGTTTTCTTTCCACCGTTCTCATCTGTTGCAATCTCTCTCATTTCTTTTCTCTTTCAAGAAGAACCAATCCCAAATTATGCTATCTCTCCGGTTAAGCCTCGTCGTTTTGCTGCTACTTCCAGTATTCCCACTGCTCTGTATCGGGATTTGGTAATTTCCGACGAGGCTCGCCAGTGGGGATCATTTGGAGATGGGGTTTGATGGTTTGTTTCAATTCGTAGAAGCTCCAGATTACAAAAGATTTTACCTTTGTGATTGTAAAGAACTTTTCAACATGTTTGAGCAAAGGATTCACAAAACCACTAGATTTAAAATATAAAAAACTGCTGAAGATTTTAGCTTTTTGCCGTAGTGGAAGGTTCGTGAGATCTGTATAGCGAAAAGGAAATTTCAAACAAGGACAAGATGCCTCGCGTAAGACCAAAAAGAGCATTGTGAAGAATGTTCCCCGTGAAGGCAGGATGATTGGAAGTCAGAAGGAGATTTCAAACTCACGAACTTCCGGCCGTTGATTCTGTTGGGCACGGCCACATTGCCTCTTTAGAAACTTCCGGCCGTTGAAAACTCCGACACACTCAGTGCAGGAAAATACGTGGAAGCCATGCATGGCTTTCGTATTCAGAATCTCGCGGGCCATCATGCAGACTCTTGACAACTGACAAGATACTAAAATGACTGAAATCTTCGTCACCTACCTTATTTTAGAAAATTGGAAATATTTCCCCAAATAACTCCGATAATTCATTAAATTTTGTTGATGCAAATACATTTTTTGGTCCTTCATTTATGTTTTTGAAAATGGGTCAATCATCACTGAAGCTGTTTTGATTATGTTTGAATTAGTAGTAGATACGGCTTTTTTTCAACGTAATCCATGGAGTACAAGATTATTATATTAGAAGAGTTTTATTTTAATTTATGTGAACGTATTTTTTCAATACTAATTCAAACATGTTTAAATAAACCAGTCAAGCTTGCATTAATAAATGTTTAGATGCTGTTTTTTAAAAAAATAATTTACCATGTACGGAAAAAGACAGATGATAAAAGTTTTACATATAGAGTTTTTGAAAAGGCCAATGCCCTGGTTTTAGTGTCTATGTCATAAAAGATGGTGCAGACTCACATGGAGCAGATCAGAAGAATTCAGAACCTAAAAATAAAAAAAGTTAAATGAAAAAGTTTCCATAGGTTCCTTTCAAAACAGATTATTTTTCTTTCTTTTTATTTTTGTGTATGTATAAATTATAAGAGTTTTTTCAGCACTAAGGAATTAAATTGAAGTTAAGTTTTGTTGGCCTATTACAAAAAATGCCTATCAAATTTTTAAGTTGTGTAATATAAGGATGAGGTATTAATAGTGGGCTAAGTTTTATCCACGGCTTAATATATTTTTCAGTATTATTTGATATCATAAAATAATTTTTGATGCATTCCGTGTCTTCCATATTATTTAGTACCATAAAATAATATTTTGTACAATTTTTTTAATAGCAATGAGCACCCAAAATTTAGAGTGTTGAATGCATAAATGACTTTAAGACACTGAGATTAGTGAAATTAAAAAAATAATTTAGAATATTAAATGCATCAAAAATTATTTTTCAAAACCGAGTGTTACAAAAAAAAATATTTTATAAAATTGAATATAGTACTACTTAACTCATTAATTTAGACTAATTCCTTTCGAGACTTAAAAACATAAAGTATTTTCATCTTTTCCAACAACTATGTTTTTTTTTTTAAAAAAAAACTTGAATTTGTATTATGGATTTAGTAAATATTCTGCTGACAGGATAGATGATGAGTGAATAATAAGTTTTTCTTTCTCTGGTGGTAGTTATTCTTCCTAAATTTTATATTATAAACACATTGTCGTAGGGTAGCCTTTTTTATTTTTTTTTTGAATGAAATTAAAATTGATATCCATATATACTTCAACGTAGAAATGTCAAGACATAAATATGACCTGCACTTCTGAAACAAACACTCCCTTTTCTTCCTCCTCCTCTTCATTTCAAATATATTTGGCTTTCGACATCCCATTTCTTGCTTTGCTTCATTGCATAACAATGGCGTTTTCTATCTCCAACACCACATTTCTATCTTCTTCCTATTCACTTTGTCCTCGTCATCGTATTCCCATGCCATTCAGTAAGTTCTCTCTCTCTCTCTCTCACATATCTTCGGACTCTTTCATTATTCTTCTTGGTTATTGTTTTTATGTTTTTATCATGTCTCAGTGTACCTATCTGTGTGTAAACAAAGGTTTTTTTTATATACGTAGATTCAAACATATATACTACCTCCAATCCTAAATATAAAATAAAATTTATCGTGCAATTTTTATTACAAATTTTATTCTATATTTAGGATTGGAGGGAATAATACATTTTAGATTAAATTCTTTCCTCTACCCTCTTTTTTCCTTCCCTAATATGGGAATAAAATTTCATTGATGGAGATTTAGTTTTTTATTATAAAAATATTATTATAATCTTATATGAAAAAAGAGGGAGAGAATGGAAGAGGATAAGAACGAGAGATTCCTCTTATTCAAAAATGTTAGATCGGAGTTGACTATGAGTTTGATGTCATATAGACACCATTAAAAAATTTATGTATAGGGTAGAAAATCATGGAACGATTCAAATGTGACTTGCCCCTCTCTCTCTCTCTCTTCCGTCTGCTTCTTTCCCCCTTCATAACTATTAGATCAAAATCTAATAGTCCATACTTAATATTTTATTCCCATCCTTTTCTCCATTTTCTTCCTGTTCTTCTCTCCAGAAACAATATTTTTATAAAATATTAAATGTGGACTATTAAATTTTGATCCAAAAGTAATAAACGAGGAAAAGGATGACCACAAACAGAGAAAAAAAAGGAGAGATGCCAAGTTCAAAGGGTTCACATCATAAACATTAAATAGATTTACCAATACAAGATTTTTAATTGTCTTTTTTTTTTTTTACTTCTTAGTAGTTATATACTTTCTTCTCAAAAATATATATTTTTAAACAGGAAATTATAAGATTACATTTAAAAAGAGACCGTCATTAAATAAGTTAAATATAATTTTTTTAAAAAAAAATATTTAATTTTAATACTATCATTTTTTGTATTGAGAATCGTGACTTAACTCATGATGTCTTTCACCTTCATATGATAAATGTATATATAAATGCTTAAGCTTTCCATGGACAAGAATTAATCGGAAGACATATGCATCTCAACTATTATATCAACAGAAGCAAGGGCTTGTTTGGATTTGCCTTTAAATCAACAACAATCAATATTCTTTCTTTCTTTGTTTTATTTAATTGACATATTTATGAATTATTTAAATAAAAAGAAGGATAGGTAATCTTCGTTAACATGATTGGTTAATGGTTAATTATGACAGAGATAGAGGCAACAGGGAATACTTATGGGAGTCATTTTCGGGTGACAACATATGGAGAGTCTCATGGCAAAGCCGTTGGTTGTGTTATTGATGGTTGCCCTCCTCGCCTCCCTTTGTCTGAAGCTGACATTCAACACCATCTTGATAGAAGGCACTTACATAAATACATTACTCTTCTATCTTTAATATAGAAGCTAGATAATTAAATTGCATATACTAAAAAAATTAGTTAATTTAGTTATTTGTACAATAAATATACTAGACCAGTAACCGTAGTCCTCATGGCTTCAGTTTCGATGGCCTAGAAGACCCAGGTTTGATTAGTAGTACTTACCCCCGATAATTACGTGTTATGTTTCTCTCATTATCCCTCATAATCTTTAAATCACATCCGTTCAATTAATATAATATTACTTTTATTTTTCTCTTATTTTTTCAAGTAATGGCCCAAATTTAACCAATGAGATAAAGTGAGAAAAATGATCAGGAGAAGATCCTCTTCCCAACAAAAGAAGGCATGTGCTATCTTTCCCTAAATACCCCTTTAGTCAGGTACATTGTACTACTTCAATCCCCTGATAAAAACTCCCTTAATATAGTAATTAATCAATAGGTATATTGGGAGATACAGAGGATTGGAGTTTTAGAATAAAGTTCAACCCCCAATTAGCTCCTATATTAGGAACATGAGGGAGTAATACATTTTCTTGTTAATAAGATAGTTTATGATACAATATTTTGATACTCCTTCTAGTCCTCAATATAAGACATAGTTGACTTTTTTGGAGACATTAAGAAAGCTAAATAAATTACTTAATCATATCATATGTTGTATATCTTTAGATTATATATTAGTCTATTAGTCAAACTAATTATTTTGGAGAAAAAATAAAAATACTTTAAAGTAGTTTAATTAACTTCCTTAATCTCTTCAAAAAAAAAAAAGTTAATTTTATCTTATATTTAGAACCGAATGGAGTATATGATTAGATTAAGGAAGTTTGTTGAATTAAGTAATATGACATGTATTTTCTAAAACTCCCTAGTTATATTCCTTAATTTCCTTATTCCCCCTCCTCTTTTAAGTATTGTTGAGGGAGGATCTATATTAGAAAAAATTTTGACAACTCCCAAAATGTGTTCTATATATTATTAAGGACCGGAGGGAGTACTTTTGGTCCTTGAAGAATCACTTTGCTAATAATAAGGTTTTCATATTTATAGGAGGCCGGGTCAGAATCGACTCACAACTGCTAGAAAAGAGGCTGATACGTGTAAAATAGTGTCAGGAGTGTCTGAAGGTCAGTCAAACGTTGTTCCTTTTTGTATTATTAATTGACTAGTTATCATATGATACATGTAATTAACATGAAGCTTATAATATAATCTCTTCGTTTCAATATTGCAGGTGTTACTACTGGAACTCCAATCCATGTCTTTGTTCCCAATGTTGAACAGAAAGAAGATGTGAGTCTTTAAATATGAGAAGGCTTCCTTATTTTGAATACAGAGAGACAAACACTTATTTGTCTTACTCCACGGTCTCTTTTGTTTTTGACTCAGGATTATCGTGAGATGTTCTTAGCTTATAGGCCTTCTCATGCGGATGCAACCTATGATATGAAGTACGGCGTCAGATCAGTGCAGGTGCTGACTTTTCCAATGTGATTTTCAGGCTTGTTTGGATTAACATTCACGCCAAAGTGACTTTTTCTGCCAACTGTAGTTTGCAAACTGAAGTTGTGGCAATATGATTTTTGTTTGGATAAACTTTTATTAGAAAAAGAGATCAGTTTGACAGAAAATTATTTCCATGATATACTCCCTCCAATCTTTACCTAGTTTGATTATATTAAGGAAGTTAGTTGAGTTAATTAATATGACCTATATTTTTTAAAACACCATAATCATCTTCCTTAATTCTCTTATTTCCTCTTCTCATTGATTGTTATTGAAGGAGTATCAATTAGGGTAAACCAAGAAAAGTTTGGCAAATATGAAAATTACATCTTAAATTTAAAAACAATATCAACTCTCCAAATATGCCTTATATATATATATGTATGTATGTATGTATGTATGTATGTTAAGGACTGGAGGGAGTATTAAAAAGTCAGTTTCCATAGGCTCAAATATGAAGAAAAGACAAAAGTCATTAGCCCCCAACGTCATACCAAACATCATTTTGTTTAAAAAATAAGTCTTGGGGAGGCAAAAGCCATGCCAAACACAAAAGGGGCATTTTGTGTCATTTTAGTGATGATTGAGGAGTTTTTATTACATCAATGTTGCATTATAAGCTCATAGATTTGGAACTTGTTTACTTCTAAAGGGTGGTGGCAGATCCTCAGCTAGAGAAACCATTGGAAGAGTTGCTTCTGGTGCTGTTGCCAGGAAAATCCTCAAGGAGTTTTCAGGAACTGAGGCGTGTGTGACTTGCTTTTGGAAGTTGAGTTACATTTATTAGTGCTATAGGTCATTTATCAAAAAGTTTCTTCTGACTCAGGTTCTTGCCTATACCTCTCAAGTTAATACAATAGTTCTTCCTGATGATCTCATTGATCATGACACTCTCACAATTGATCAGGTATCAAATCCTCATCAGTAACTCAACTTCGAAACATGTTAAGTTTTCCATCGCAGTAGTTACAATTTGTTTCAAATACCTAACCCAAAATTAGTTATCTAGCTCTTATATTAAGCATGGTTCAAGCACTCATCAAGAATTAGTTTTGCTTCTTCCAAGATACTAAGAACTCATCATATGTTATTAATTTGACTTATGTTTGCAGATTGAAAGTAACATTGTCAGATGTCCAGATCCTCAATATGCAGAGAAGATGATAGCTGTTGTTGATGACATTAGATTGAAAGGCGATTCGGTCGGCGGCGTTGTAACTTGCATCGTAAGGAACTGCCCGCGTGTAAGTTTCTCCTCATCTTTCTCCATCAAGGTCTTAAGGGAAATTTCATAGCAAGTTAGCATGTAAAATTTTGTGCACAATTGAACTTTTACCAGTGATAAACAACATATAGGTTCTAGGCCTACTTTTAAAGAGGATTTCCCTGAATTTATAAGAATGTACAAATAACTCGCTTAACCTTTAATAAACCCCACTTAAACTTTCTAGTCCGTGCAAATAACCCTTGTTTCATTGATGAATGTTTCCTACTTAGAATAACAAACTCTGATTTTTATCAGGGCTTTGGTTCGCCGGTATTCGACAAACTTGGAGCTGAACTTGGCAAAGCTGTTCTATCAATTCCTGCAACCAATGGCTTCCAAATTGGTAGTGGCTTTGCAGGTTGTTAGCATTCTGCTAATATGTTTATCTCATTTTATTGGTCCTTTCAAGTTTACTGACTGATTTTATGTAAAAACCGTAAGTTTCTGATAGAACCTCCAGTCCTCCACCAAAATATCATAACACAGCCAGAAAAATCCTGCCTCATTCAATAAGGATGAGTAGAATTCTAGTAATACATGGTAGCCAACACAGTCAAAACAACATATATATGACAGTAACAAGCAATGAACAGATATTAAGGAACTCTATAAAACTCCTCACTGGCATTATGGATGTGTTCTGATGGCTTATTATAGGTACTTTTTTTACTGGAAGTGAGCACAATGATGAATTTTATATAGACAGACATGGAAAGATGAGGACAAGGACAAATCGCTCTGGTGGATTCAGGTATTTTGATGTCTTATAATTTCTTGAGTTGATTTTATATAACTAGTCTCTAATGGTTTTGTTATACTACTTACAGTACTTGATATAACAACTACTAAACTAATTTGGCGGATTAAGAAAATAAAATAAAATAGTTAATTATAACAGAGGGTTAAAGTTCAATTTTCCCTAGAAATTTTCACGTAGGATCTGTGTGTATCTAGAAGTTTTTGTTGGAATAATTTCACCCCAAAAGGTATTAAAAAAAGAGCAAATTCACCCTAACCCTAAAAAAATCTAACATTGACGGTTAACATTAATGACCAGAGGTGATGTTGCTCCTTTTTAATACTTCTCGGGCAAAATTAATCAAACAAAACTTTTGAATACCCCCAGCTATACCATAAACTTCTGAGAAAAATTGGACCTTAACCCTTGTAAGAAATCTGACCCCATCTCCCTAAAATACCTCTTTATAACATTAAAGTATATATTAGTTTACAAGTTAAGTAAACTAGTTTGGGAAAAAATAATAAATATGGGAGAAAAAGTGGATTAAGATAATATATTTTAGAACCATATATTAAGGACTGGAGGGGGTAATATGCGCTATACTAATATCTGTGTATATTGACAATCAGGACGGAATTTCCAATGGAGAGATCATAAACATGAGAATTGCTTTCAAGCCAACACCTACCATTAGAGTAAGTCCTAAGTAGCTCTCTTCTTTAAAGTTTGTAAATAACTGTACACCTTATGAAGAAGCTTTATAATATCATATAAAATGAGGATCGTGAATGGTCATTAAAACCTTACCATGGTAGTGATCCAACTTGCTCCAAAAGTACATGATCTGTTGTTGTTTGCACTGCATGAATATTTTTTATTGGCAGAAAAAACAGCACACGGTGACGAGACAAGAAAGAGACAGATCTCATAGTTCGTGGTCAACATGAACCTTGTGTCGTACCAAGAGGTAAATAATCCTTCCTCCTATCTTTATTGTAAGATCCACTTTGATAAAGAATTTAAAATGTAAAGTGGAACTTATATTAAGGACCAGAGGTAATAGTCTTATTTATGTCAAGCAACACCTCAATCTAATTACTAATATATATATATATATATATTGTTTGTTTGTTGTAGCTGTGCCTACTGTAGAAGCCATGGTAGCCTTGGTACTTGTGGACCAAATGATGGCACAATATGCACAATGTAATCCCTTTCCGATCAATCCAGAGCTGCAAGAACCTCTCAATCCTGTGTTAGATTCTCGAAGTAATTCTTTGAATCAAGATGAAGCAAGGCCGTCCAAATAAATTCTCCATTGTAGTCAGTATTAGAATTTAATTCTGACATACTTCTTTCAGTATGTTGTTATTATTATTATTTTGCCTGTTTCAGTATGGTATTTGGTCAGTTAAAACTAGTCCAGCAGTAACTTGCAGTGTTTGTGTGTGATTGCCACATTATGCTAAGATGTGAACTTGGGTTAATGAAAAGATCAAAGAAGAGGAGTGAGCTTGCACGCACCACAATGGGCAAAATGGAAGCCAATGCAGTTTTTTAGCTTTCTGGTTCTTCTTCTTTTTTTGGGCTTTTTACATCGCTGCTATTTTGTACCTGGAATGATTCGTTTAATCTTGAGGAGTTGCCGCATCCTAGCCTTGTGGCGGAATAACTTTTATGGACAGTGTTATCGGGCACTACTCGAACCATATTTTCTACCTGTGCTACCAACATTACTTGGGTCCTGCATGTGTTTTTTTTTTTTTCAGCTCAGACATTTTCCATGATGTTGTAATGAAAGTTTGAGTTCAACGTGTTAATTTGATGATTCCTCTACTGTTTTGAATGTGTCTGTCAAATGAATTAATCATGGTCATTTTGAAGCTCATTAAGCTATGGACACTCTTTTTTTAGTGGAAAGGATCATATCATTCAAAAAGTCAAAACAAATACAGTCAGCAGTACAAGAGATAGTTAAACAACGGCAACACATATCAAGCAGCACCAAAAGATTCATGATTTTCTTTTTATATTTGATAAAGAGTATAATCTCTTTTGAAGCTTGGGGCGTAAAGGATTTGCAATTCATGACTTCAATAGTATGATTAACTACCCTTTTATTTCAATAGCTGCAACAATATCCGATGGTTTGTTCGATTCTCCTTCAAGTAGTCTTTGGTTAGAGGCTTCCCAGAGCTTCTAGCTAAGAATGCCAAACACCAGAATTCATCTTTGGTTTTTATGACGAGGGTTGATGTTGTGAAGCCACCAATCTTTGAGAGGTTTTTCAAGAAAGCTTTCAGGGACTAGAGTTGGGAATCAAGGTCAGCCCGTGAAGGGTCAGGGTCTAACAGGGCCGGCCCTCCAGGGCCCGAAATAAGAAAAACACTTGTTTTTCAAAGCCCGACCCAAGAACATCAGGGCCAGTGCCGGCCCGCAGAGCCCAGAAATTACTATTCCAAATTTCAACCATTTTTCCTTCACTTTTTTTTAAAAAAATATAATTAGTAAATTACAACACAAATCATTCAATAAATAAGCACAATCACTAATTCATAATCAAAAGCAAACTATGTTCACAAATAACTCACATAAAACATAAAAAGCATAATCACTAAGTGACAACATTAGTACGATGACTATTATTGTTGTCATCTTCATCACTATCAACGATTTTAACGACATTTAATTGTTCTTCACTTTGAGTAGTAGCCTCTAGCTCATAAGTAAGAATATCATGAAATTCTTTTCCCGCATTATGAACACATCCATAATCTTTATTTGTAACAAATAATAAATTAAATCATAAAATTAGAGTATAGTTATTATGCATTTGTAATTAAATGGATAAATAACTCTATAACAAATATAAAATATATATAAATTAATAAACTTAAAAAGGAAAAAAAGAAAAAACTATAGTGAAAAGGGCTTACAGGGTCAACCCGTTTAAACCCGAGGCTCGTTAGGGCCGACCCTCCAGGGCTAATTTCAAATAACTTGTCTATTTTTCAAGCCCAGCCCTTAAAGGGTCAGGGCTTAAACAGGCCAGTCCAATAGGCCTAATCCGTTTTCCCGGCTCTATCAGGGACAGAGGGACTAGAAGTTTCAAATTATCAGGTCCACCTAGTTTGACAAAGGAGTTCAATACAGTTTAGAATTAATCGTGATTGTTTGTTTAGTTAAGTTATAACTCATGCTGATGATTATCACAACAGGTAAGGAGTTAGATAACTTTCAAAGATTAGATCAATTAGTCAGAATTATATATTGATTTTCTAAAATACCCCTTTAATAATTCACATTGGAAAAATATTCACCGCTTATTAAGTACTGTAATTAATAGGAATAGTTCAAACAACAATTTATAAATCTGAAAGACAGAATGACTTATGATCTTATATTTAGGACCCTAAACATTCCCTTTACTAGTTTCTACATTTAGGATTGAATGATGGAAAGTGTGAAGATGAATAATGGAAAATTGCATCTAAGTCTCAAATAAAAAAAAGTACGACAAAAATGTCTCTTAAAATATCAATTTTGTAGTAAAGTCCCGTGAGACATTTTTTCAATATATTTTAAATGTGAAAATTCTAAAATACCCTTAATAAATATACGTTCCCTCTCTCTCTCTCTCTCTTTCTCTCTCTCTCTATATATATATATATATAATCAATAAGATTATTTTAGACTTTTCACATTTGACATATATTGAAAAAATGTCTTATAAAACTTCACTACAAATTTAAGATTTCAAAGAACTTTTCTATCAATTTTTTGTTTAAATTATTTGGGACTAGGAACAATTTTTCTTGTAATTCATAGGCTTGTTTGGGATAGCTTATATGAAGGGATTTTAGGGCTTATTTACTATTTTAATTGGGCTTATAGGTTTTTCTTCAATTTTTCGTTTGAATGAAAAATGTGGGCAATCGAACTTATTAGCAAAAAGGAACTTATTTGAAAAACTTAGTTTCCTAACTTTTGAAAAGCTATAAACTCCTTATTTATTATTTCAATCAAATGTTACTTTCATGGAAGCTGAAAATTTAAATATTAGTGTAGATAAAGAGTCATCATCGACTAATTCTACCGAGGAATCTTCAACCCAAATAAATCATTTATCTTTAATTGAAATGAACCAGATTCGAGACACAATTAGATACCAAATTGTACCGGACATAAGTTCTTAGTTACTTATGTAATATTTATTGATCAAATTATGTATTTTACCATTGCCAAATTTTGTAATTTAACATTTTTAATATTTTTGGTAATTTTTATTTTTCTCTTATAATTATCTTAAAAATCACTTATTTATAAATCATTTCAAACAAGTTTCAATTTCATAAAAATTACTTATGCAACAATCAATTAAAATATAAATCACATTTTACAATCTGACTTTTACCCAATCAAACTTTTTCATACGTTATTTTATCCATTGGTATCCCAAACAAGTCCAATAATAAGACAAGCCATGCATGACTTGACTCATGGAGATGAGAGGAAATTTGTTAAACTATTTTTTTTAAAAAAAAAATTACAAGATTAGAGCAAGTGGGAAACATTTTATCAAAATAAAATAGTTGGTGACGTCAATAGTGTTGACGCCACCAGTGGCGTCAGACTGTTTGATGCCACTGCCTGACGACACCAGTGGCGTCAGAAGAAAACTGATGCCTTAGCGTCAGTTTTAACTGACGCCTAAAAGGCCGCCTTTTAGGCGTCAGTTAAAACTGACGCTAAGGCATCAGTTTTCTTCTGACGCCACTGGTGTCGTCAGGCAGTGGCATCCCTTTTTGGGCGTCAATTAATTGACGTCCAAAAAGGCGTCAATTAAAGACGCCTTTAGGCGTCAATTCGTCTTTCTTTTTTAAAATTATAATTATATATATATATATATAATAACTTTATTAATTATAAATAATAAAATTAATAAATAATAATTTTGATTAATAAAATTAATAAATTATAATATCATAAATATTTTAATATTATAAATAATAAATATATTAATTATAATAATTAATGAATTAATAAAAATATTTTGTGAAATATATTGTATATTACTTTTTACAGAGTACATTAGAATAGATAGGATAAACTTAAATAGAGAATAATCATTAGTCAAATAATTTTTTTTATCGGGTACATTATTAATTAGTGACTTAATAATTAATTAGTAAGAGAATAATTAATTAGTGGCTTAATAATTAGTTATCCTATCTATCCTAATGTAACCTATAAAAAATAATATACAACATATTTCACAAAATATTTTTATCAATTCACTAATTATTATTCACTCAAATTTTTTAAATTAAATTTAGCTAATAATAATTTACAATTTATATATCAAATTATTAATCTACAAAATATTAAATAATTAGTCATTTATCCTAAGGCTTATAATAAATTCACTAATTAAATAATTTACTACTTAGTTTTGTAACCCAAGATTAAAATAAATTTGAATTTTTTAATTATAAATCAAAATTATTATTTATTATTTATAATTAATAAAGTTATTATATATATAATTTAAAAATAAAATTAAAAAATAAAGATGCCTTTAGACGCCTAAAGGCGTCTTTAATTGATGCCTTTTTGGGCGTCAATAATTGACGCCCAAAAAAAGGTCAAGCTCAAATTGATGTCTTTTAGGTGCCACTTTTCTTCTGACGCCACAGTGACGACAGAGTGTCTGATATCATTGGTGACATCAATTTATCTTATTTTGATAAAATGTTTCCTACTTGCTCTAATTTGATAATTTATTTTTAAAGTTTGACAAATGTCCCTGAAGATGAGCGAGGTACAATGTTTTGTTTCTTTGAAAGTCAAGGGAATGATGCATCATTGACTCGCCCAACAACAGAGTAATCTGACCTTGATTGTGTTAATTACATAACTGAAAAATGAAGCTTAATTAATAATCTTGAGTAATACTACTACTGTGAGAGACTGTGACATAAATAAAATATTGCTTCCTTATAATTGAAAATAAATTAGCCATCTACCATATTTATGCGTACCAAATGCTCAAAAAGCAATTTGGGGCACCAAACCAAATGGTATGCCAGGTTCTGTCATCTCCTCACCTACCCACACGCAACTCTGACCAGCGATTACGCACTAAATAAATTTTATTTACATAAATTATAATTGCACCAACCACCTTTTTTGGTAATGAAATCAATTAATAGACTAAAAATGATATTTTTAAAGAAAACCATTTTTTTAAAAAAATTAGGTAATACAAAAAAAAAAGAAGAAATTTTAAAAATAATGAGCTTATTATATTTAAATTTTTTAGCAATTTAAGAAAATTAACATAACAAGATCATAAATTAAACTTGTAATTGTAATTTTTTTGAAATAAGAATTTGGACAAAGCCAAAATTTTGGGAAAGCAAGACACAAGAACAGAACAGAGATGGTAGGTGGGAACTGAGTTTTGTATAATTACACCTTTTGCCCTTCAATTCTCAACAAACAACCTTCTTTTCGCTCTACTGCTCCTCCTTCCTCTTCCTCGATCCAGTGCAATCCAATGGCTTCCTCGATTTCTTCCAAGCCATTTTTATCTGGTGCTTTTTCTTCCTCCAATTCAGATGCCCGTTATCTTTCCTCCGCCGTCGTTCAAATCTCTGTTCGTCCGGTCACTCGCAGGAGACTGCGTGAGCTCTCTCTCTCTCTCTCTCTTGCGTCTTGAATTTTCATTTTATTTTACGAATCTGTTTATTCCTATCGCATCATGTTTCTTTTTGATAGTGGAATTAGCTGAAGTGAGGGTAATTTGGGTTTATTTGCCTGTTGCTTTGTCGTTAGTGACATTTTTCTAGTTTGTCATTACTTTATAGACTTTACATAGAAGTTAAAAAAGGTGCGTAAATTCGTTTATATGAACTTCAGTTTCACGTACGAACATTTGCTACTGAATTTCATTGAAGGATTTGCATATTTCACTAGGAATGCTGCCTGTCGTAATTTTTTACATATTCACGTGGAATGAGAGTTTCAGAACTTGTGGAATTCTTAAATGCTAAACTCAATGAGTCATATGAAATGTTTTGCATTCATGCCAGCAATATTTTGTGCTGATGCCCTGATTAATTACAGAGATACAGGCAGCAGGTAGTACCTACGGAAATTATTTTCGCGTGACGACGTATGGAGAATCTCATGGAGGAGGTGTTGGTTGCGTAATTGATGGGTGCCCTCCTCGTTTGCCACTATCTGAAGCGGACATGCAAGTGGATCTTGATAGGAGGTACTTGCCAATGGATGTTTTTGATTAATACTTCTCATATCTTGGGAATTTAGCAGCAATAAATACTTAATGGTTATGATTCCTCTGATTCAAAATGTCTTTAAGTAATAAATTTACAAATTTTTTGTTTATAGGAGGCCAGGTCAGAGCCGAATTACTACTCCCAGAAAAGAGACTGATACGTGTAAAATATTTTCAGGAGTTTCTGAAGGTCAATCTCAGTTCCCATCATTATTAACTGAGAAGTTTTATGATACATGTAAATTATCTGAAAGATAATGTGTGCATTGTAGGAGTTACTACTGGAACGCCAATTCATGTATTTGTTCCCAACACTGATCAGAGAGGACATGTGAGTATCTAATGCTAACGCTCATTTTATATTTGTATTTATTGAAGAAAGGAAAAGGATATGAGCTTGTCTTGTCCCATCTTTTTCTAATTTTACTTTTAGGGAGTCTTCAAAATATGCACTGTGAATGACCTTTTATATTGGCGTTTCAATTTATAAAAGAAACTTTGGATGGTTGGGAACTTGTGTGGATGAACATATAGAAAACTTTATATTTTATGAAAACTCTTCTGTACGCGTTTGATATACAATCATTGAAATGTTTGAGAGCTTGTAGAGGAGTTTTCTTGAGGAAGAGCGTATTAATTGAATTTTCCTCCTTCAAAATTCTCAGGTACTTGTCCAGAGGTGACTAAGCAAAATCATTTTAGATTTTTTTTAAAAAAAGAAATAATTACAATCAAAGTCTTGTTATCCTCATAAATTATTTACTTTTAAACAGTAGTAATCATGTTCTATGATTAATACTCACTAGTTCACACAGTAATATTCAATGTATTTTGCCTTGCTTAAAGTTTTTTCCCCATTGTATCATCTTATTGTCAGGATTATAGTGAGATGTCATTAGCTTATAGACCATCACACGCAGATGCTACCTATGATATGAAGTACGGTGTCAGATCAGTGCAGGTACTAAGTTTTGCAATGTGATGCCATTGCAGAAGTGGCATTCTATGTCAATTTAGTGATAAGTGAGATGTTTTCTTCCATGAAATTTTCATTAAGCTCATGTTTGTGAACTCCTCACATTTAAGGGAGGTGGTAGATCTTCTGCAAGGGAAACCATCGGAAGAGTTGCTTCTGGTGCTGTTGCTAAGAAAATCCTTAAGGAATTTGCTGGAACTGAGGTGCGTTGCTTGCATTTGTAATTGAGTAATAGTTCTAGTTTTAAGCTGGCTGTTATTACGGCATGCAGTGGATAGATATATTCAGGCATGTGTGTGCCTTTCAATTTTCTGTTTTATTTCATCTTCAAAGTTGGCTGCGCATGAAATTTTTTTTTGTTTTTATTGTGTAATTCAGAGGACAGTAAATGAAGTCAGGCATTATTCTTGATGAATTTAGGACAAAAATAAGGACTCTAGTAATTCCTTTTGGAAAATTCATTGCAAACACCCAACCACGGATCTATGACTATATTATTCTATGATTGAAACGTAAGATACAGGCCTTAAGAGGTTTGACCGTGGAGCTTGGGAAGACCTCTTAGCCCCCTATTGAGGCTCTCTCTCGTTCTCTCTCTCTCTCTCTCTCTCTCTCTCACACACACACACACACACACTCACCCATTTTTAGTTTCCTTTGGCATGCCATGCAGAACTGCTATACCTGTGATATCATGTAATTACAAATAAGAAAGGAATTAGTTACTGCTACTGTTAGTTAAGATTGAAGTGTTAGTTAGGATTCGATTATAGCTGTTAGTGTCCCTTTGAAGGGAGCACCCATAAATAAGAAGTGTATTGTACCAAAACCATTTATGGTTTCCCTAATAAAGTTGCACTATCCATATTGATTGTCGGTGTTCTCTCTATTTTCTCTCCTCTCTATCTCTCTGTTCTCTGTCCTTCTTCCCTTTCCCTCTCTTTCTCTCTCCCGACCAAATACCTTAACAGACATGTTATTCATTATGTGCATGCCTCCAGTCGTGTTTGATAACACTAAAGTATGATTTCCTCTCATAATGGCACACACATCTGTTGCTAGCGATTAGGAATTCATGTTTGAGACTAAGTCACTAATTTTCCTTGTTCTGAATCTTCTATTATTGCTGGTTACAAGGAAGTAATATTTTTCTTTATATTAATTTCTTCCTCTTTTAGTTGTTTCTTACTTCCTTTATGTACTTCCTCTTGTTGAAAATATACCTTTCTAAAACAACAAGGTTGAATCTTAAAATATACTTTTATAAAGATTACTTCAAAATTTGCTTGAGCCTTAATTTTGCTATGTCTCTTATAATATTTCATCTTTATTAATTAACACAATGAGCAAGCCTATTATTGCTAGATTTATGTGCATTCCTCCCTTTTTACTTTCTAATTGGCAGTTTTCTTAAGCTAGATACTTGGCTAAAGGTATTTTATGATTCAGGTTATTGCCTATGTCTCTCAAGTTCACAAGGTTGTTCTTCCTGAGGACCTAATCGATCATGACACTCTGACACTTGAACAGGTATCAAAGTTAATATACATGTCATATCCTCATTAGTGATTTCTCATTGTACTATTTGAAGTAGATTCTATTTTAAAACATGTAGATGCTCCCCCTTTTCCAAAAAGGTGTGGATATTTCAATTTTAGTGATTGACCAAACCTTGTGAAGAAGTCTGCCCACACCTATTTTATTAACATAGAAAAAGGAGTTTTCCAACATGCAGTCTTTGCTAGAATGTATTTTGTAATTTGTGCTTATCCAGCGGTAGTACATTCCAAAGCATATTGGCTGCCATCCCAACATCATTGACATCGTAGAAATTTCAAGTTGTCAGCGCGAGTTAATTTTGGCTTTCAAGCACCTAATTCCAGCTTTTGCATTTGTATGCTGAAATCAGCAAATATTTTTTTCTGGATGAAAATTGGCTGATCATTACAACAATGAAATTATATAGATACCTTATTAGTTATTAGTTATTTTTTAAATTGTGAAATTGTTTGCCACTTATTGGAGATTGTTCCAGATTGAAAGTAACATTGTCCGATGCCCAGACCCAGAATATGCAGAGAAGATGATAGCTTCTGTTGATGCTGTCCGGGTGAAAGGTGATTCTGTTGGCGGAGTTGTAACATGCATCGTGAGGAATTGTCCATCTGTAAGTCTTTCTTGATGTTTCCTATCAAGGCCTCAAGTGAAATGTCAGAGCAAGCGAATGTGTAGGATGTCTAGTGTGGTTAAAGTGATAAAAAGAACTAACATGTTAAAGAAAATTTATGACTTTTTTGTTGATATGTTGTGGGCCTACATTGTTTAAATACAAATATAATCATAGCATAAATGAAAAATAATTGACACATCGATTTAGATTATAATTGATTCAGAAGTTCATAAACTACATGCTTATCACTAAAAATTATGAATAAACTACATGCATGGAATAAGGTGGACTTTGGGCCTAAATTGGACCTGGACTTGCTATGCTCTTAGTCATCCAGCAGAACTTAAGAGCTTCCCTTCCATTTGTGGCGTGTTTTATTACCCCTGATAGAAAAGAAGTTATGATTCCCAAGCCCTTCAACGTCTTCTGGCCCTAATATTTGGTATTTTGGTAACCTGCATGATTCTGGAATGTCCCTGTCATGTGTTATATTTGAAACATAATAAAAGAAATCGACAGTGTTTTTTGAGCCTTGAAATAAAAATTGCATTAATGTACATGTCTTCTTGCATGACTGACACCTTATAAGAATTATCCTTTCAAACCTAAGTCTTTGTTTCAAATGCTGTGTCATATTGTTTGATTTATCTTTTATTTTTCCACATGGAGAAGAACTGACATTACTATTTATCAGGGGCTTGGTTCACCTGTATTTGACAAACTTGAAGCTGAACTAGCTAAAGCTATCATGTCATTGCCTGCTACAAAGGGCTTCCAGTTTGGCAGCGGGTTTGCAGGTAGCACAATTTTCTTATATATCACTCCCTTTTCATTTGTCCTCTAGTTTACAGACTTATCTGAATGAATAGACTCTGGTTTAGTAATTTCCTTCTGTACTTGTATCATAGGCATTCTGATGGCTTAACAAAACCATTGCAGGTACATTTTTGACTGGCAGTGAACACAATGATGAGTTTTATATTGATGAACATGGAAAGATGAGAACAAGAACAAACCGCTCTGGTGGGATTCAGGTAGTCTTATGTTTTATAGTTTCTTGTGTGTTGTTTCTGTGCATGCAATATGATGGCCATGTAATAATATGTGTGTTGCTAATATATTATCTGTATTGACAATTAGGGTGGAATTTCCAATGGCGAGATCATAAACATGAGAGTAGCTTTCAAGCCAACATCTACCATTGGAGTAAGCCAAATATTTGTTTTTTCTGTACTAGTGAATCTTATCTCACTCACCTCACTCACATTGGGGGACAAATTCATACTTGTAAACTTTAATGTGCACAAGGCTAGTAGAAGGGAATGTTAGTTAAAATGGGTCAGGGACTAACATGAATGTAGCTTGATAGTGCCTCTTTCTTGCCATACGCCCGTGCTAGGTGGATAAGCATCCTAATTTAAGCATTGCGGTAGAGATTTTTAAACCTCGCAGCTATATATATACCACATGGTAGCTTTACATATTATAAGATGCCGTAGAGAATAAGCAGACAATGCTGCTGCTTTTTTTTTCAATGTTTTATTGAACAATTTGGATTTGATTGAATGGACTTTTACTACCACTAGTACAATAAATAGTCCAAAAAACTGACAGAATGTTAACAAAAGAAAAATGTGTGGCAATGTATACTAAAGGGCATCAGAAGCACAATGCCTAGAAGCACTTTAAGTTGACTTTACCATGCAGAAAAATTCAATGTAGTAAAATGAGTGTTTTTCATGTTTTAAATGGGAAAAGTGTCAAGGTAGTGCTTCCAAGGATTGTCTGTACCTACACAGGCACACAATCGTTTTAATTGATGTCTTTCAAATTACTCTTATGTGGGGATTATACCTCCATGAAAGCATGAAAATTGAAACCATGTTTTTGGCTTGCATAGACAAAATGCCTCATTAGAAGAGTTTGTACTTTTCTTTATCAATTATTTATGTCATAATTGATTTACTCAATACTGTCCCCTCTTTTCCACTGGGATTGAAGGTCTGTTTTGAGTGAAGAAGCACTGGTATTATTTTATCTCACTAGTTATGGTACCGTAAATGATTATACCAAGTATTATCTGTGTTTTATCTAAACATTCACTTTAGATATTCCAATTTACAGTTATAACTTTTATTGTTGTTTGTAAATAAATGAAGTGGCAACCGCTGGTAGTCAATAAAATGGAACATAAGAAGCCAGCTCTACCCCTTCTTCCTCCTGTCTTTTAGCTGATTGGGTGGTTTCTTCCATATACCATTGTACAGTCCTAAATATTTGATAGGAAATGTGACACCTTTTGACACTATGCAGAAAAAACAGCATACAGTGACCAGAGATAAGAAAGAAACAGAGCTAATAGCCCGTGGTCGCCATGATCCTTGTGTTGTCCCAAGAGGTAAATAACTGACTTGTTTCAACCTTCCAGTGGTGTTAATCTATCCAAACTTTAGTTTTTGATTTTTCCGTACGACAAAAATGATTTATTAGAGCTGCTAAGACAGGTTTGCTGAAAGGTGATCTGAAATAAATTTGTTACAGTGACAAAATAATAGAAAGGATAATTAGGATTTTTAACATGGCATATTTGCACCTTTGTTTACCACCACTCTCTGGCTTGGATAAAAGGCACTTTCTGATACATTGTGTAATGGACTGTTAATGCAGCCGTACCCATGGTAGAAGCCATGGTAGCTTTGGTTCTTGTAGATCAATTGATGGCACAATATGCACAATGTAACCTGTTTCCTGTCAACCCGGAATTGCAAGAACCCTTATTGCCCGCATTAGAACCAGAGCCAGCTGAAGTAACTTTTTGAAAGATTATGGGGAAGTGTATTATAAATTCCAGTTCTGGTCTGTAGTAGTATTTAGTTGTGGAAGAAATGGTTCTTTCAGTGTGAGACTTGCAAGTTCTCGGAATTTCCCTCCCTCCAAGGTTCTACTTTTTTGCATTATTGCAACTGATTTATTTGTGGTTGTGCTATATGTCATTCAAGCCTTAATAAACGATTAGTTTATCATGATTGCTAAATGTGTCAAAGAGCTTGTAATTCGCATAAGTTTGTAATTTTTGTTAACATGATGTCTAATATTCGATTTCAACATGCTCTTGTTAGTTTAACATGATTGCTAAATGTGTCAAGGAGCTTGTAATTCGCATAAGTTTGTGATTTTTGTGAACATGATGTCTAATATTCGATTTCAACATGCTCTTTTCCTAATCTTCTACTCCCAGTGCATCATCGGATATGATATTGCGAATGTTTTTTCAAATTGTTTCGAGTTCGTAATTTATCTTACTTTGTGTTTGGGTTTGTGGTAGAAGTTGTTTGGATTTATATGATTATTTATTTATTAATAGGTTAGTCTAAACAACTTATATTTCTTACTCAAAAAACTCAACCAATATCGATTCTTCAGAAGAGCATACGATATTACAGGACCCCCGGGTTCAAAATGAAGTCTAATAAGGTGTTGTTAAACTAAGTTTTATAATATAAAACTGATAAGAATAAGAGAAGAGATTATAGAGAGAGAAATTCTCATTTCAACTGTGTCTTGAATAGTTACAGAAGACTTCTATTTATAGAAGAAAAATGGGATTTTAGTGTAATTTTCACCTCTGGGTCATTTGATGTAGTTTTCCCAAAAGTACAAAACTATTCATTCATGGATTTGCATTCCCGTGAATGTTATAATTGGCTGCGGGTCCCACCGAATAGTAAATCACTATACATGGTACTATGCATAGATCCCATGTCATCTTGTAATATTTGGAGACCGAGAGTCAATGGACATCCACATAATAAGTATATTCATAACACTCCCCCTTGGATGTCTATTTATGAATGTGCCTCGTTAAAAACTTTAACTAGGAAAAACCCAGTGGGATAAAAACCTAGCCAAAGAAAAGAGTACATCATCCATTGATACACTATCCAGTGTTGCCTCATTAAAAACCTTTCTAGAAAAACCCAATGGGACAAAACCTAGATAAGGGAAAAAGAGTGCAGCATGTATCGTCTCCCCCTCTTGATTACATCAATTTTGCTCCCCCTGATGATTAAATAATTTTTAATGTCTTCTGAGCATAACTCTTTCGTATTCACAAAAATTGTTATAATTATAGAAAATCAATCATAATAGTAAAACAATCATATATCCATAATAACAAATTTATTTATTACTTCATTCACTTCTGGGAATGAAGTTGAATAAAAATTCATGATCCATAACTCACTGATTTGTTTGATCATGGCAAGAAATTAATCTACAATATTTATTGTCTTTATCACAATTTTGCTACTGCAAGAGCAAATTGGATATATTTATTTACAATCAACCATAATCATACAATCCCTTGTCTCATAATTTAAGGGAGTATTAGATGCCAAATATACAATTTTGAGACCTTTATACAATTGATGGCATACAAAATTTATGGATCAAGCCTTGTATCATAACTTGTCTCTCGGCTTCAGGCCAACTTATTTCATTAGCTTCAGGCTAATTTAATCACTTGACTTCTAGCCAATTTATGCCTCCTCATGGTCTCAGGCCAATTTATGCATCATATCTCCGTGGCCTTTTAACAATTTATCATCAGGATAAATATAAGCATAAATAAATAAAATAAATAGTTGGAACCCACTAATAGTGTGGTTGCCATAAATAATAAAAGGGAGGGGGATATAAAACAGTAAATAAATTATAAATAAATGGAGTCCACTATACTAGTGTTACCATCATGAAAAATAAAGTAGTAAATAATAAAATAAATGGTGCCCACTATACTAGTGTTGCTACCATGAAAGATAAATAAAGCAATAAAGAATTAAAATAAAATAAATGGGGCCCACAAAGTGTCACCATCATGAAAGATAAATAAACGCTAAATAAAATAAATAAATAGAGTCCACTAATAGATACTAGTGTGCCTCCATGAAAGAAAAATAAATGTAAAATAAAACAAATAACTGAAGCCCACTAATATTAGTGTTGCCACCATAAAAGATAAATAAATGCATAAATAAATGGAGCCCACTAATATTAGTGTCGCTTCCATGAAAAATAAATAAAGCAGTAAGTAAAGAATTAGAATTAAATTACAAATGGAGCTTAATGTCGCTACCATGAAATAAATGAATAGGGAGTGGGAAGAATATATAAACATAAATAAATTACTATAAATAGTAAAATGTAAATTTACCGTGAATAGTAAAAATTACTATCCACTGTAAATAGTGAATAAAATAAAATTACTGAAAGATTAAATCTAGACTTCCATATAGGAGTCAAAATAAATAAAAATGTAAAATTACTGAAAAATGGTAAATTTATTGTGAATAGTAAATTACTATTTACCGTAGTAAAATAGTAAATAATCTCAAATCTTAACCATGGAACCCGATATTTAAAATAATCGGTAAAAGTATATCATTAATTCCATATTATGGTTAAGATTATCCCAAATAGATAAAATAAACATATAGTAAAGAAGAAGATGATAAAATCTTACCTTGGTAGAGTCTTCGTACTAATAACATGTTATAAAACTGATAAGAATAAGAGAAGAGATTATAGAGAGAGAAAGTAGAGAGAGAAATTCTCATTTCAACTGTGTCTTGAATAATTACAGAAGACCTCTATTTATAGAAGGAAAATGGGACTTTAGTATAATTTCCACCTCTGGGTCATTTGGTGTAGTTTTCCCCAAAGTACAAAACTATTCATTCACGGTTTTGCATTCCCGTGAATGTTATAATTGGCTGCGGGTCCCACCAAATAGTAAATCACTATGCGTGGTACTATGCATGGTACTATGCGTGGGTCCCATGTCATCTTGTAATATTTAGAAACCGGGAGTCAATGGACATCCATATGTATATTCATAACAAGTTTTGCATTTTTTTTAATGTTGGTGTAGTAAATAAAGTTGACAATTGCAAGTCAGCAATCAACTAACTTTAAGCCCAATACGGTCAAGGCCCATGGGTTCTACCATTTCCTAAACAACAACAAAATTACTTAAGAAAAAATGGCACTATTTAAACATTAATATCAAATTTAAAATCCATATTAAAATATACTAATATTCTTAAATCTTAGATTACGAATGATATGATTTTCATGAAAAAATATTTTTTTTAATGGATATTCTCTTGAAAATTTCCATATAATGTAAAATGATTACACTAATTATTCGTAGTTATTTGTATAACGGGTCACCTTTTCCTTTTCAAATGGAACGTGATTAACTAGAACCAAGTTTGAAGAAGTATCCATGGATCAAGGAATTGAGATTAAGCATAGACTTTTCCATAAAGATGAATCCATTAGTATCATCCTTCACTTCAAGAAATTCACCAAAGCAACTATTAGGCATTTGTGTGTGTATAACATTATACTCTCTCTTGTCCTTATTATAAGGCACCAACCACCATTTTTTGTAGACCAAAAAATAAAAATTAAGTCATTAAATTGGTCTAGAATAGATAAATATTTTAATTTTACCCCTATTTTAATGATGTGAATTTAAAGAGTTAGTTGAAAATAAAAGTATAATTAGAAAATAGTAATAAATAAAATAGTTAAAAGTAGTTAATACCTTATAATAAAAGTCAGAAGAAGTACTTTTAGTGTGCAAGATTAGTAGTGCCCGTTTAAATCAGCAATAAAAATTAAGCTTTTAATGTAATTTATTGTATATAAAATAGGTTTGTAAGATGAATTTTATTACAAATTAGATAAGGTCAAGTCAAACTCAAGCACGTCTTTAGTTGATAAGTATGCCTATGAATCTCACTTTTTTAGTTTTTGACGCTTATACGTACATACATATCATCTTAACCGACTAAATTCAGAGCCTGACACGACAACTTTTGTCCTCTGGTGATGTCATTTTGTAGCAAATAATTCCATGTTTCAAATACGTACATTTATGTGCTCGATTAGGTGCCAAATCTTACGTATCCCTTATTCTCGGAATGAGCATAGTTTTTATAGTTTTTATTGGGAAAATTGACCTAAAGGCCCAATATATAAAAATAAATGTAAAAAAGGTCCTACATACTTTCTCATACCAGAAGGTATTAACTTCCAAGAGAAATGATAAAAACGCCCCTGGTGTTAAAAAAGAAAGACAGAGTCTGTTTCTCGCTGAAAACGTGAGAGAGAATCAGAACCTAGGTTTTTTTTAATAGAAACGTTGCTTCCATGATCATTTAGTTATCTCTTTCGTCTTGCTTCGTTTGATATTTATGTTCCATTTTTTTCCTCCGCTAGACTGAAAGCAACTCATCCTGGTTGTAAATTGTTGACTGAACATGGTGGTTATTGCTATTCATCAACTTCGGAAGTTTGGGTTACTGAAAGGTTAGAGCTTAAACTCATTTATTGTATTATCTGGTAGAAAAAAAAGGCAAGAAATGCTAAGTTTTCCATCAAGATAACTTAATCACTATCCTTCCTCGTTTTTAATCTCTGTAGGGTGGGGTCAATAAAATGTTAGCTCTGTTTTTTGTCACACAAACAGAGGGAAATTTATGTATTTGAGTGAGAATGGGTGAAAGTGATCAAGAAATGAAGTTTGAAAAACGCTGAAATTTGTTAGTTATTAAAACCTACAGTTTTAGTTGTTAAGACCATTTGTTTTTGTTGTTAATATGGTTGTTTAACTTGTTAATACGATGCTCTGTTTTTTGGGCATTGAAACAGAGGGAGGTCTGTTAGTGAGAATGTGAAAATACTGATATGAGATAGTTGTTAATACCTACAGTTTAAGTTGTTAATTCCTTCAGTTAAAATTGTTAATTCTACTGTTAAAGTTGTTAATACTAACTCTATTGCATATTCTAATTACAGATGGCTAGTAGTTCAGGGAAGAATATATTATGTTTCTTTCATGTGGGGGGTTTCTACAAGGTGGAGGGGATGAAAGTGATTATGTTGGAGGAATAGTAAAAACAAGATGCATCAAGAAAGGGACCACATATGAGGAGTTGCAAAGAACAATATCATCTTTAAAAACCCAAGTTGATGATTGTTGTCGCCTTGGTTGTTTATTTTTTGGGCATTGCGTGTCACACTCTTTTGTTGTAAATGACCATAGATAGGAATCCCCACCATGTTATTTTTTGGAGGTGGTGTGTCAAGTTGTAAGCTCTAATTTATACGCATATTTTTTGATGTAAATGAAAGTTGGATATAACATACAATTGACACAATTATATCCAGGTTTCATTTATGTAGACATATTAATATTGTTATAAATGTAAATGATGCTGAAAAATTATTGTTATTGTTTGCTGATGTTGCTGTCAAAATGGGTTGATTTAGGTGTCATTTTTCAGTGATACTGATGTTAAAAGGGCTTATGTACTTGTTAATGGGGGGTTGATTGTGTTGCTAACCGTGCTGATACACTTGTTAATGGCGGCTGATCGTGTTGTTAATTATGCTGATAGTGTTATTAATATGGGGCTGATCATGTTGTTAATTATGCTGATAGTGTTGTTAATAGGGAGCTGATGGTGTTGCTAATAGGGGTTGATCGTGTTGTTAATTATGCTGATAGTGTTGTTAATAGGGGGTTGATGGTGTTGCTAATGGGGGCTGATCGTGTTGTTAATCTGACTGATGGTGTTGTTAAAAGGGGCCGATGGTGTTGCTAAAGGGGCTAATGGTGTTGCTAATGGGCTGATGGTGTTGTTAACTGTGCTGATGTTGCTGTTATATTTTGTTGATGTTGTCATTTGATGCTGATATTGTTGTCAAAATGGCTTATGTACTTGTTAATTGGGCTGATAGTGTTATTAATAGGACTGATGGTGTTGTTAAAGGGGCTGATGGTATTGCTAATGGGGGCTGATGGTGTTGCCAATGAGGCTGATGGTGTTATATTAATATTGTTATAAATGTAAATGATGCTGAAAAATTATTGTTATTGTTTGCTGATGTTGCTGTCAAAATGAAACCTGGATACAATTGTGTCAATTGTATGTTATATCCAACTTTCATTTACATCAAAAAATATGCGTATAAATTAGAGCTTACAACTTGACACACCACCTCCAAAAAATAACATGGTGGGGATTCCTATCTATGGTCATTTACAACAAAAGAATGTGACACGCAATGCCCAAAAAATAAACAACCAAGGCAACAACAATCATCAACTTGGGTTTTTAAAAATGATATTGTTCTTTGCAACTCCTCATATGTGGTCCCTTCCTTGATGCATCTTGTTTTTACCATTCCTCCAACATAATCACTTTCATCCCCTCCACCTTGTAGAAACCCTCCCACATGAAAGAAACATAATATATTGACCCTCCCACCTTGATCACTTTCACTCATTCCCACTCAAATACATTAATTTCCCTCTGTTTGTGTGACAAAAAACAGAGCAACATTTTATTGACCCCACCCTACAGAGATTAAAAACGAGAAAGGATGGTGATTAAGCTATCTTGATGAAAAACTTAGCATTTCTTGCCTTTTTTTCTACCAGATAATACAATAAATGAGTTCAAGCTCCAAGCTTTCAGTAACCCAAACTTCTGAAGTTGATGAATAATAATAACCACCACGTTCAATCAACAATTACAACTAGGATGAGTTGCTTTCAGTCCAACAGAAGAAAAAAATGGAACACAAATATCAAACGAAGCAAGACGAAAGAGATAGCTAAATAATCATGGAAGCAACTTTTCTGTCGGAAAATACCTAGGTTCTGATTCTCTCTCACGTTTTTAGCGAGAAACAGACTCTATCTTTCTTTTTTAACACCAGGGGCGTTTTTGTCATTTCTTTTGGAAGTTAATACCAGAAAAGGCGCTTTTCTGGTATAGGAAAGTGTGTAGGGTTTTTTTGCATTTATCTTCGTATATTGGACCTCTAGGTCAATTTTCCATTTTTTATATATATTATATTTATTTAGATTTAAATTATATATTAGTTTCTTATTAAATTAATTAGTTTTCAATTCTACATTCAGAAATATTTATTTGTAATATTAGTATCATAAAAACTAACTAATTTTTTTATACTAGCTGTAAAAAACATTTCAAAAAAAATATAATTTAAATCTGAATAAATATAATACATAAAAAAATTAGAAAAATATGTGAATCCCTTTAATAAGAGAGATTGACACATAAGAGACACCTAATATGGACTCCTTCATGACAATCATTATTCTTATCACCAATCACCCCCCCCCCCCCAAAAAAAACCAAAAAAAAAAATTCACACACATTTTTAACGTTCTTCAGTGTTCACAGACTTATGCCCAATCTTGTCCATATTTTAGTTACCTTAAACTACCTTATATAATCATGAAAATAGAATTTTTTGTGTGAATATGGTTTGTCATGTTATTTATGATTTAACTAACTAGTATACAGCGACTCATGAGCACTTTTAGCTTACCTTCTAAATATTAGCTGGTATTTTTATAAAATTAAAAGATTTTATAAGATTTAATTTTTCATTCATTACTTGTGAAATCTTAATCAAGAGACTTGTATTTTTAAGAAAAATAAAAATGTGAACCACATGAGTAACCGATTAATATTATTATTAGTTTAGTTATTGTATTTTAATTGGTTAGACCATAAATAACATAGCAAATCAAGTTTACACAAAAATTTCTCTTTACAAAAAAAAAAAAAAAGAGATTAACTCATTAATTTTGTTTGAAAATAGAATATTTTTCTACTTATACCTGCATTTAAGAGTACAGATAAACAATACATTAGATTTCAAATCTTTTCTTGATAAATTGGGATAGGAGTAATATTTTTTAAAAAAAAAAGTTCATTAATGTCTCACCAAAATTATTTATATTAAAAAATTAAGAATTTCTTTTATAAGACGGTCCTACATGTTTGAGACGACAAGAAGAATAAGAGATCTTGAATTTTACTGCCCTCCGACCTAATAGAGACTCTTGGAATATAATTCTCATAATTTGACTGAGTCATGATTTTAATCATATATTGCATAATTTATAGGTTCAACATATGATTCATCTCTAGAAGGATTTTGATATGATGCTTTTTATGACATTATATTTATTTTGGTATGATCAATAATAACAAATAAAAAAAAGCACGTACGTTGTTATTTCTAAGCACAGAAAGCTTACCTGCCCAATAATTAATGAAGAATCCATACAGATCTTTCAATTAGTTTATGCATTATTCATGCATGATGATAGACGTTTCCACTAAAATATAAATTCATGTAATTATAAAAATTAGTTTAGAGAAAAAAATAAATATAACTACTTTAAAATAAAGTCACTTATTTGATTTTATTAATATCTTAAAAAATTATCTTCAAAAAAATCAACTTGATATTGTATTAAGAACTAGAGCGCATTATTTTAGAAGAAATTATTTGTTCATCATTTTTCAATTTTAGCTCTATTTATTGTTGGTACACATTAGATGTCTACAAAGATGAGAGAGGTGAGACAAATTTCAATAAGAGCAGGTTGAAGATTTAAAAATAAAATAAAATAAAACAAATTTAATGAGTTAATCATTATTCTTGTTTAATTCCATTGATAAGATGATTAGTATTTTAAATTGGATTGTAAATATCTTTTGTAAGTATTGTTCCCTATGATAATAAGTATTTCGATTCCAACTCACTTAAATTTTTTATTAAAAATCTCCTTAAAATGTCGAGCAATGTAAATAAATATTCCTATATAAATTGCCTCAAGTACAAAAAAGACACAAGGACTATTCAGACACGGCAAGGAACCGCCCAACCCCACTTACCTATTCTTTCTGCCATCTTCATAATTAATTCTTTAAATTTTAGAGTTAGATATCGAGGTTTGCTTTAATCTAAATATAATATTTCAGATCACTTTATCTTTTAAATTTATAATTATTTTCAAAAAAATTATCTCTATATTGATTACATATATCTGCAAATTAGTTTTATAGTATAATTATCACCATACATGCATACATAAATACTTCATTCTTTTCTTCGTTAATCTTAATTATCATATATATTTTAAAGAGAATCATATTCGATCAAGTTAAACAATTTATGCCATTTCCTAAATCCACCTAAATAAGTCTAATATTACGTTCAGAAGGAGCATTATTTATATTTTTATATTAATATGTATGTAACTATATATATAGGAAAATTTTTGTTTGATTTATCGTAATATATTTATAGTACTTTCTCATACTTTCGTGGTTAACATCCATAAGAAAAAAATTATTTATTTTTTTGTGTGGACAAATACCATGAGATTACATAAAGCTAATCAATACATGGGTCAAGAACACCCTTACATATTATGATTGAAGGCTTGTTATCATATCATTCTCAGTATCAAAATCAAATCATTAAATAGTTAGTTTGATTATTAATTATAGAAAAGCCTTGGACAACAATTAGTCATTATCATTGCCTATTACTATTAATTAATAATAGCAAGTCTCTTCGACCATTTGGTTTTTATCAATGTCATAATCTTACAAACAACCATGTTAATGAGAAAGGGATAGTAAACCAAAGGACAAGAACACAAGACAATAAGAATGGCGAGTTATTATTATTTTTAAAGGACAATACCCAAAAAAAGTGATAAAGGAGATTCCAATAATAATTATAAAAGTTTGAAAAGCATAATATAACATAATAATAGAGTTTGGGAGGTTAGAGATGACAAGAATATAAGCCAGATTAAGACAATTAGGCATGATGAAAGGGTATGACTACTACCAAACTATGTAATAGCATTTTAACATCACAGAATTATGGAAACTCTTTTTTATTTTTAAAATATAAGAAAGTATCAAGAAATATGTTTGGTTTTTTGTGATTTTCTATCGTGATTCAGAAGATGTATGTTTTGTTCTTTGGGATTGTTTTCCCATGAATAATTCAATATTAAGTGGTATTAACTAAACCAAAATTAGTAAAACTACTCATTATTGGATCAGTCATATGTCTCTCTCATGCATTTGAGGAAGATTAAACCCACTACTAATTAGGAAAATTGTGTGATAAGCTTGCTAAAGGATAAAACTTAAGTCAAGTTACTTATATATGTTAGGTGAAGTTTTGTAATTACATTTGTTATTTTGTCATTACTAATTGTTAAAATACATATGAACACTTGTAAATTTATCTATGAGTACACTTGTAAATATTTGTATAAGCTCTTATAATGTAAATTAGGATTTGTAAATTTTTGCATGGGTACTTGTTGTTTTACTATTGTTATTTGTTAAAATTAATTAAGATTTATAAATTTTCATATGAACACTTGTTTTGCTATTGTTAGTTTTTTTTTATTGTTATTTTTTTTTTTTTGCTATTGCACCCGGTTCACCCGAGCTTTACCTTGACTAGTCCGGATCGTTTTGCTATTGTTAGTTTTTTTTTATTGTTTTTTTTTTGCTATTGCACCCGGTTCACCCGAGCTTTACCTTGACTAGTCCGGATCGAGGTTCTGTCTGGCGCATACGCGGGGACCTCTCCCAGAAAACGCATACGTGGGGACCTCTCCCAGAAAAGTTTTCTGCATCCACAAGAACTTGAACTCAAGACCCTTGCTTAAGCGACCCAAGTCCCTTCCACTTGAGCCAACTTCTACTGGTTTTGCTATTGTTAGTTTTTTTTTATATATATATAAAAAGTTTTGGAAGGGTTCGACACCAGTCCCTTACCAAAGCCAAGGCACGGCCTCGGGCTCTATGAGCACTTACTAGGGACTTACGAAATCGCCTACCAAAGGAGTCTTAGCGACAGCAGAGGGGATCGAACTCACAACCCAAAGGCCTAGTCCTGGATCCCTTACCATTTGTGTCAACTCTCATTAGCAAAGATGAACTTGACCCAAAGGTTTTGCTATTGTGAGTTGTTAAGATGTGTATGTGCACTTCTAAATTGACTTATGAACTTAACCTAATGGATATAAATATTTTGACATAAGATTTTACCTTTAAAAATATAAACATTATTTCACCAACATAGAGTTGGTCTAACAGCGTAAAGCTCTACTAAATCCCTTTGACATCAAGTTCTATAATTATTTAAATCTTAAATCATAAAAGTAAAACTTCTTTAATTTAAACTCATGTTTCCCTTTATTTACATGATATCCCCACCTACAGTATTGGGTTTAGACCATAACATATCTATATTGGTTAGCAAATACTTAATTAAGTGGGTACCGAAAAGATGGTTATGGGAAAATAAGACAAAAATGAAGCACGCCCTCTATTATTTTGTCAAATAAACAAAGACTTAGCACCAACTTTCTAAGACTTTGAGCAAACCCTAATTAATCTTAACTACTAATCTATACTATAAGAGGGGAATCTCTGTCTCTCGCTTTCTCATATAAATCACCAAGAAAATATTTTCTTTCAAAAAATGTTGATGAATCAATTAGATCGATGATTAATTATAGAAAAGCCTGGGAGAACAATTAGTCATTAGCATTGTCTATTACTGTTAATTAATAATTGCAAGTCTGGTTGGTCATTTGGGGCCTATCAATGTCATAATCTTATTAACAACGATGATAATAGAGAAAGGGATATTGACTCAAAGGACAAGAACACAAGGCAATAGGAATGGCTAATGATTTTTTTTTTTAAAAAAAAGGAAAATACCCAAAAAAAAAAGTGATAAAGGAGATAATAATTATAAAAGTTTGAAGAGTATAATAAAACATAATAATAGGGTTTGGGAGGTTAAAGATGACAATAATATAAGCCAGATTAAGACAAGTAGGCATTAATAAATTAGGTTGTGAGTTGTGACCCCTACCAAACTACATAATAGCATTTTAACGTCACAGCATTATGGAGACTCTTTTTTTTTTCTTTTTTAAATCTAAAAAAGTATCAAGGAATATAGTTGTTTTTTTTTTTGTGATTTTCAATCATGATTCAGATGATGTATGTTTTGTTCTTGGGGATTGTTTTCCCTAAAATAATTCTGTATTAAGTGGTATTAACTAAACCAAATTAGTAAAGCTACTCATTATTGTATCAGTCATATGTCTCTCTCATGTAATATGGACACATGTTTTGCTATTATAATATAAATTAGGATTTGAAAATTTTTATATGTGTACTTGTTGTTTTGCTTTTATTATTTGTTAAAATTAATCAATATTTATAAATTTCATATGGACATGTTTTGTTATTATTAGTTGTTAAAATGCGTATATGCATTTATAAATTCATTGATGAACTTGACCTAATATATATAAGTAATTTAACGTAAGTTTTAACCTTTGAAAATATACCCATTATTTCACAATCATAGAGTTGGTTTAATGGTGTAAGTCCCTGCTAGATCCCTCTGGTCTTGAGTTCTATAATTATTTAAATTTTAAATCATAAAGGTAAAACTTCTTTAATTTACACTCATGTTTCTCCTCATTTACATAATATCCCCACTTAGATTATTGGGTTTAGACCATAATATATCTATATTGGTTAGGAAATAATTAATTAAGTGGGTACAGAAAAGATGGTTATGGGAAAAATAAGACAAAATTGAAGGACGCCCTCTATTATTTTTGTCAAATAAACAAAGACTTTAGTACCAACTTTCTAAGACTTTGAGCACGCAAACCCTAATTAATAAAGACACTTGATACATCTTAGTTACTAATCTATACTATAAGAAGGAAATCTTTCTCTCGCTTTCTCATATATATCACCAAGAAAATATTTTCTTTCTAAAAATGTTGATAAATCAATTGAATTATATTATTGAAGTATAAATAATTGCGAGCTGCTAAAGGGAAAGGAATATTATGAACACATCTTTTATGATGAGTGTTTGGTTAGTAGAGGTAGCTAGAGAGCAAATTAAGGAATGAAGAATTGATTAATTAATTAAAAGGACGAGAGAGAATAATAAAAAGTAGTTTTTTTGTGTTTTCTTTTGTGAGATTAAGACGGAAAGGAAGGATAAAAGAGATGAGATTAATTATGGTTTTTTGTTTGTTTTATGTTTTAACTCAAAAGTTGATAAAAGCAATGTGACATTTCACATCAAATTCAAACCTTTGATACATTTTCACTGTGGAATATGCTTCACATCCAATTCTTTATTTTGTTTGTGTTCTCTAGCTTTCTTGTGAACACTTGGTAGGGTCATTCTTAATTTTCTAATAGCTTAGGTTTTGTTTTTTTAAATTTTTTATTTTTTGGAGTTTATTTCATTTTTTTCATATACTAACAAGATGAGAAGATTGATCATTATGGGTGTTTTATCATATAATGATATCATACTCCTAAATTGTTGATTTTCCTAAATTGTTGTTTCTAAGTATTTGCATTGAATACTATTTTAGAGATAAAATGAATTGAAATCTTATATTTATGAACAAAGCAAATATAATATATCTACAAACTTTTATATTTAGGATGATAAAAACTAAGAAATTAAGGGCTTGTTTGATTCTCCTTTTAAAAACAGTTCTTTAAAAAAAAAACAATGAAACCTGTTTGAAATACTATTTTTAATATGTTGTTTTTAAAAATTAAAAAATATATATATAATTATTTTTAAAAACTAAAAAATAAAAAAAATATTTTAGGCTTTTTTTATTTATCTATTTTTTTTTATTTTTTGAAGCCGCTACATGTCTACTAATCTACTATCAACACCATACCACTATGCCAACCATTGCCACATCACTACTGATAACAACCACTACCACATCATTGTAAAAATGATTTTCTTTTTTAAAACAACTATCCAAACAAGTTTTTTAAAAAATTTCAAAATTAAAAAAAGGAAACAATTTTACAAAACTGTTTTGGAACAAAAAAAATAGAAAACGTGATCAAACAAGCCCTAATTGAGTTGGTCCTAACATATTGAAGACTGAAACAAGCCACTCTACTAATTGTAACGTATAGGAGATGTGAATTAAAGGGTGGTATTATAATTTCATTCCATAAATTACCCATAAAATCTTCAAGGAAAGGGAAAACAATCAAACATTGTGTGGTATGGATTTTATTTGCCTTGAGGAGTAAGAACATTGGCAAAAGCACAAAGACAACACAACAAAATCAAAATGTAAAAGTCATTACCATTTTGGTGCAACTTTTTTCAGATAATTGAGATTTTATATTTTGTGGTTCAATAATTAAAAAAGCAATATTGCAATGCCACCTACAAAGTTCCAAAAATACACTAGGACCCCCTTAAGTTCTATTTATCCTATGAGAGTAAAAAAAAAAAAAAAAAAGATTTGATCTGAGTGTGTATACTCTCTCCATTTTTAAATACAAGACATTTGTTATGAAGTATATATTGTTGATCTAAAATGTGAGTCGCTCTTTCAAGGCATGAAATGTTTTTCTATGCACACCTCATTAATCATAAATTCATAATGTAAGAAAATTTTGGGTATAGAAGCAAAATGTAAAGCATGATTGAACTATTAAGAGCAATTTTTTTATTATTATTAAGAGCTTTTTTTTTTTTTTTTTTTTTAGTTTTGCAGCAAATTAAGAAGGAATTGATGATGGCATGTCCCTATCAACCTAGATTGCCCCATAATGTTGGGGAGGGATATCAGGTTACAAACCAGCTTACTTACTACTCGTATTTTTATGTAAATTTTCTGCAACTATATTAGTTTCTTTTCTTTTCTGTCTAATTCTTTCTTCAAAAAATAGAGAGGAAAAAAAATCAATATTTAAAAAGATGGTGATGGTGGTGGTGGAAAATGGATTGCTTCAAGAAGAAGCAAATGAACCGTACGGCACAAAGGTGAACCCCAGTTGAACAATGGGCCCACATCCCACAAGGACCACATCATCCTCACTCCACCTTCCCTCCATCTCTTCTTCCTCTATCAAGTATTGCACCAGTGCTCCTCTACTCTTGCTAGCTAGAGACTGTACTGCCCAACATTTAAATCAAGGGCCAAGGGGTAAAATTGTAAACATATCTTTATACATTTGCTATATGTGTATCTAGTTCTCCTCCAATTCTAAATATAGGATATAATTTTTAGTGCAATTTTACACTACAAATTATATTCTATATTTAGGATAAAAGGCAGTAATATATAGGAGTACTATTCTAATCCTATTTATAAGTTCTTTTTTATTAAAAAATTTGGTCTTATTTATAAGTTCTCTTTCAAGTAATAAATGACATTGTGAGAATTTTGCCCACATTAATTGTACCAATGAAAATAGAGAGAGTAGAAAAAGTTGAAAAATATTCATTCATAAATGAGGGCAAAATTGAAAATTTACCTCATAATAATTGAACTAGCTAGCTTTCCTTGATAGGTGTGATTTAGTTAAAAAGAACTTATAAATAAGACCAGAATGGTATATAAATTTTGGATATAAAATTACATACAATCATTATAAAAGGGTGTAAAAATGCCAAAGGGACGTCAATGGGCTAAATGCCCATCTCCTTAAAATTCTGGGCCCCACAATTTTTGCACACGTGTCAGTCACAACATCTCTTTTAATTGTGCATGGTGCTGTGTGCAAAAATGACAAATGTATCAGCGTATTTTTGCCCCTTCATCCTTAAATCAATTAGTTGTCAAGGCTTATTCTATCTTAACCAATGGCATTGAGTTGGAGACTTGAAAATGTAATTTTAGGATGTAGGGGACAACTAGCCCTGGTTGAATTTGCGCAATCAGCAAATGCAACATTACCGGCACTACTTGTAATGCAGTGATATTGGGATTCATTTTCCCCCTTTAAGTCCTAGGTTCGAGGCCTTGTATCAAAAAAAACAAATGCATCATTGTTTAATCGAATTTCAAGCAATCAACTCAAAATAAAGAAGGGCAGGTGGAGCAAAATTCCATAGGGTTGATGAATACAAAGTACAAAAGATACTTCAAGAAATGGGGGCCTACAAATTGATTCCAAAGTGCCTTTACTATTATACAAATACAAAGACCATTCAAAACAATACTTATATATGTAAAAACATAATATATACAAATTTCACTTCTTTGTAAAGATTAAGAAAGATAATTAAATTATATTAGAGTATTCTTATTTTTTTTCCTTCAAACTAATTATTTTCACTAATAAATTAATATATAATATAAAAACACACAACTTATGATACAATTAAACAACTTATTTAGTTCCTTTAATCTTTTAAAAAAAATCAAATACACTTTATATTTAGAACCAGAATTTATATATATTTATATGGTACGCGGCTTAAATAGCATGGAACCAAGGGGAAGGGCCTTCCTTTGATGGCCCACCCATATGTCCCCACCGAATTAAGATAAGGTAGCTCATAAATCTTTTCACCATTCTGTAATTATGCGTTTTGAGAAAGCACAAATATATAATAAAGTGCACTAAAAGTCAGAATGAACTTTGACTACGATTTCTAAAGTTTCATACACATACATCAACGTAAGCCCACCAGCCAGTACACGTAATTAAAACTTCCTTTGAAGCAAAGATGAAACAGATGATATCTATATATCTGTGTATTTATATATAGAAATCTTAAAATACCAGATTTACAAAAATATCCAATAACAAAAGAAAAGATGAGAGAAAGAAGGGATAGTGTAGACTGCAGAGCATGTTTGAAGCCTAAAAAAGTCTAATATTGAAATTGAAATTTCCAATGGCCGAGTCTCTTGTTTGACCCTAAAAAGGCTATAAATGACAATTGCCTTTTGCTTTTGTAGATCATTGAGTGTTTAGCACTGTACAAAAGGTAGGAGTGGACACCACAGTGTTTGTTCTCTGGGGAGCAAAGTATCCCACAAAGTCTATCCACCCCCTTTGATACTACTTGTCCTTTTCCTTCACCTCCCTAACCTTCTCTGTCTATTTTCACTTCAAAAGTAAAAGCTACCACACTTACCTCCTTTCTTCTTCTCTCTGTTTTTTCTTTTTCACTACTACTCCTTCCTAACATCTGTTTATACCTGCAAAAAAAGTGGACTTAATGTCAAAAGTTGTGTCGCATTCAATTCAATATAATGCCAACCATCATATAACAAAGCAAGAATACAAGACCCAACAATGGGCGTGGTTAACCATTGATGAATAGTCACAATCAATTCAATACAATCCCACCCATACACGCACTCTGAAAAACAATGTGTATAAATATGTGAAGTAATGCACACATTTATTAATGTGAATGCATGAATATGAGTGAAAACTATTCAAATCGATGTGATGCATTATCCATCAAGAGCAGGGACAATTCAAGAAGACATAAAAGGCGATTCAAAAGCTGTACAAAAACGTGTTGTGGTTGGAGCACTAAAGGGGAACTTGAAGGCATTAGTCAAGGAGCAGGTGTGGGAATGTGGACTCGTGATCAACTTTCTCTTCTTTTTTTGACACCTGAGTGCCACTTTTCTCACACACCTCCTCATTACAATAACAAAAGAAGATATTCTTCAATCTAATCTTTGTCGCTTTTTTCTAAATTTATATATTCAAAATAATCATGTCCTAGGCTTGTGATGCTCGATTCTACTCTTTTTTTATATATATATAAACGTCAAAATGCATTAAAAATTCAAAATGCTCAATTCTACTTGCTTTCATTGTTAACTCACTAAATTCTACCTAAAGTTCCATGTCCAACACCTTTTTCAGAAATCTACGTATATATTCTTTATTTACCAAAAAAATTATGCAATTAAGAAGTTTCTCATGTGGAGCACACTAGAAAAAGACCAAGGAAACAATATATTTTAAGAGATACTTATTAAATTATGGAGATTCACTTCTGTGCGTGAAATACGGAAGAAAACGCATGCCCTCTATAACAGTACATAAATTCTTGAATGGACCAAGTTTAGTGTTCTTTCAAAGGATATGATATTTATATTGAGTGTAAGGGAGAGAGGTATACAGCCATATCCACAATGAGCTTAGGTGGCAGAGGGACCAAGACAAGAGATAAATGGGTTTTTTTTTTTTTTTTTTTGGCTCAAAAGAGATACATGGTTTCAGTCAAGTTACAACGGGTATCTCTTGAAAGGAAGGAGAAAGTTAGTGCTACACACAATTTATGCAATAGTTCATAGTGCTAGTTTTATTTTATTGCTTTTATTAGTAAAAATTTTGACATCCATTTATATACATATATGTATGGGAGAGTCAAAATTAAATCCATTTGAAATACTAAAATCCAAATTCAGGCATACACTTTTAACAAATTCTTAATCAAGCCAAAATAATTAATTAGGGACTTATGAACCTTATAAATTTACCCCAATGTCCTTCAATGTTTATTAACCCCTTCCTCTCTCCTCAACTAGGAATCCCTCTTTCTGCCTATCCTTCTCACTATCTCTCCAATTATGCACCACCTCCTACCATCTGAAAGAATAAATGTCCGAGCTTCAACATCCTACCATCTGGCGATGATCATGTTATACATCCTACCAGCTTCATCCAAATTGTTGGAGACCATTCAAAACAACATTCCATTGTAATAAGAGTGCATAATTTTCACCCAAAAAAAAAACGAGTGCAAATTTGATAGGATTAGACCGTTTTCTGGAATTATTGCAAGAGGATGATGATACTTCTCGGTCAGATTTTTATTCTTTCTGATGGGTAGAGGTAATTGATGATTAGAGAGAGAGAGGAGAGAAAGAGGAATTAAGGAGAGAGGAAAAGGGTTAATAAGCATTGAAGGGCATTGGGGTAAATTAACAAGGTTCATAAATTCTTAATTAATAATTTTGGCCTGATTAGGAATATGTTGAAAGTGTTGGCCTGGATCTAGATTCTGCTATTTCAAATGAATTGAAATGTGACTCTCCCTATATTTATTCTATTTTTATTTTTACATTTAACAATAACAATTTTCAGTATAGATGAGAATTCTCTAATTTGAATATATTACTATTTTTTAGGACAGTGCTTAGAAAGGTGCGCCAAAGGATTGTGTTAAAAATATATTGATCGTACAGACAAAACTAAAATTTCCAGTCTTGCCGGTACCGGATATTCACATAATTAATTGTTTATTCATCTTTGCAATTACTTTATTTTCACTTTATTATAAGGTATTATAAGGTAGTAACTATCAATTCACACAAACCAAACCAATAAAAGTAAAAGTAGTTAAAAGCAATGAAGTTGTCAAAATTCATATGTTTTCCAATATTGCCCCTACTAACTACACTAAACTCAAATATCACATTAATTATTACTCTTTCATATTACCCTTATTAAATATGGGTAAATATAGAAAGATAAATTAAATGCTCCTTAAAAACTTGTAAGTGCCTTATAAAAAAAACCAAAAATACTTGTTAATTAGTGCCTTATAATAAAGGTCAAAGAAAGTAATTAGCTAGTATCAAACTGTTTTTGTCTTTTTCCTCCACTACTCTATTTTTCTATATGTGCTCGTATTTCTTTAATAACCTAATAATATAAGATTCATAATTTCTTAACGTCCATGAGAGGTCATTATAATCTAGTTATTACTTGTTACAAAGCACCCTTCAGGGCACAAATAATGTATGTTTGGGGAATGCCCTCAATAATTAATTCCTACAGAATGCTAATATATTATGCAACAACATTCACACATCCTAATCCTTTTCTTCTAAATTAAATTACCAAGATATCCCTCCCCATGCTAAGAGTGAGAGTGTCGGTGGGTCGACAAACCAAGTCATCTCTCATGCTATATTTTCGACATATAGCAACAGTAACAGGAACCCTCCTGCTGTCTTGTAAGGTTTGTTCTACTGAACAAAAAAGGAAAAGGACAAGACATTGCCCTCAGGTACACAGAAGATGACAAAATTAACACCTGTTCCTGATAAAGTTGTTTACTAGTCAATAAATTGTATTCAGGCAGAATGATGAATTTTTAAGGGGCAATTACACAGTGGCTAAGGAGACCAATTTTTATGTTGTTTGTCCAGTCCAACATGCTCCTCCCATCAAAGTCCCTCTGGCAACTTTTAGTGCAAGGAAAGAGAGTGATTTTATCTTTTCTTACTTCTTGTATTATCTTATTATATTTTTATAACAAGTATTTCAAATTTAATTTTAATTGTCTTTTTAGGTAAGAGTGAGTCACATATTTTGGGTAAAATAGGTTGGTCCCCTTTACCTAAAGAACAGGTAAATGACTAGACAAACTCGAAGGGCATGATTTCAGTCGCTCCACACAATTAGCAAGTAACTGATGAAATGGCTGAACTACCTCGTAAAATTTGACAACATGATGCATAAGTGCATAATGTAATTAGAGTAAGTAATGGGAAACCACAAGGATTTAACTACTCAGACCTTAGTTATAACGATCTGATACCATGTCATTTCAGGGGAAAAAACTATAAAATTGAAAGTCTATGAATAGTTTCATTATAATCTCAATAGTTCTATTATAATCTCTTGCTATACTTATAAAAGAACAATTAGATTAAAAAGAGTAACACCAAATATTACTTGAGGGTGTGAAAAAGTATGGAAATTTCTGGTTGCGTTTTAAAACTCAGATCAATTTGGAATTTTGCAATCGAACCTTCATTTAAAAGGGAATATAATGTAGCTGCCCCTAAAATATATTATGCTTTTCTGCATTTCAAAAATTGTTGTCAGCAATTCCACTGTTTTCTTTTAAAATATACATATATAATCGTAAATAAGATGCCTTTCCTGCCTGATCATATCCAATCAACGGGTCCACTAAACGCTTTATTTGAAAGGATGCATAAAAATGATTGAGGTAACCCAAAACAAAACAACAGAGACCGCTTACCTGTTCCCTTTAGGTCGCTTTTTGGGTAGCTTGCTTGAAAGCAACAGTGGGAGCTATTCTGCAACTCCTCCTCTGATGTTCCTGCACAAGTTCTCCAGCAAACCAGTCGAGCTTCTCAAAGTTACTCTGATCCCCAATCCTCTTCCCCTCAAACAGCACTGATTCTACATTCTTCTGCTTCAACATCTCATCCGCTATCCCTATCAGCATCTTTACATTGCCAGGACTTGAATCCGTATCCACATTGGGGCCACATCGCCCCATACTCGACCCATTTGCCTGTCATTACAGAAGCATTCAGAATTAACACTTAATTCATTTGACATTTACTGCCGAACAATTTTCAAGCGAGATTTATTGAGTTCATGTAAGGTATCATTTCAAGATTATTTTAAGTCGTCTGCAGCATAATAATACTCCAGAAATGCAAATGACAGTAAAATAATAATAAGATACTGTTAGCAACGATCCAGTCTCCAAAGTCCAAAGTAAAGTAACTTAAGTCAAACAAACATTTTAGTTGGGTCCCATTTGACATGCTTATATGTATATCTATGAGTATGATTAACCTGATGTACCAACAAATCTCTCATATGGTTCTCTTTAGTCGGGCAGCAAATTTCTCTTATAGTAGGCTCAAAAGTCAGAACCAATTCGAAATGGACTTTCCCAGCTTTACCCAGAAAAGTCTATTACCATAAACGGCTCAAATAAGGAGAAAACCTGAACTGGATAAATGAAGCTCAATGCCCTGCAAAAAGCAATGCCACAATATTGTCCTTGAGTGAGAAAATAACCATCCATGTGGGCTGTGGCTGTTGAACTCCACTGGCAGAGACGGCAGACTATGTGTTCCATCACATAATCAGCTTAACAACAAAGTGAATTATGGAGAGCACGGCTTTTAGCTATTGATCCAGGCACATCAATTCCTAATCCCAACAAGTCCAAATCTAGCTATCTACCTCCAAACCTATCAAGTTGCTACATGGGGACAAAACGAAATATCCCTCCCCCTTGCATAAACCCCACTCCTTGCTGGTGTGAAATTGACTCGAAATTGAATATCCTTAACGTTTCCCGGTCTAACTTAAGATGGTTTTTCCTTCATCTGGAAAACTTCAAACTTAACCCAGTTATTCCATATCTCACTTCAGGGTAAGACTAGTTTCTTGGGTTTGTGCGCGCGCGCGCCTTTTCATACTAATTCCAAACAAGAACAAATTTGACCCATACTCTTCCACCCGCACCACAGTTCCATAACAAAACAACCCACCGTTTGATGGGAAACTCAAAAATACCTCAACCCTTGAGCCGACCAAAAGAACCTTGATTGGTTCCCAAGAGAAACAATCCCCAACACCGCCTACACAATCACGTGTAGCCCTTCCCCACTAAAACAAATGAAATAAAATTCGACAACCTCCATGTTTCACTCCTGCAATCCTATAACCACCCCTTTTTCTCTACTACATTGCAATACGCTTAAGAAGGAATTTATGATGTAAATCTACACAATCCTAAAATCATCACCAATTAATAAACCTTGCTTCTGTCTATTTTAAAATCGTTTATTCCCCCTCGCAGCCAGCATGATGGATGATTAGAATTAGAACGGGATGATATATATCTATTATGCAAAGGTCTAACACCATCTGATTTTCAAGTATTGGGTGTTTTATAGTCATGGACCAGCTGTTTGCATGGCTGAACCATGTGGAAGAAGCCAGAGCTATGGACAGCTTTGAGCAAAATAAAGAGACAAAAGAACAAAGAAAGTAGTTTTTTTAATCGAAAAAGGAAATTTCGGGAGCGCTTACCTGAATGCGAACGTAATTGGAGGTGCGACTATGACCAAAGGCCTTGGCCACAGACTGGTCCACTAAATCGGCCGAGCCGTCCCCAGAAATCCGAGCCATGGGTCGAGCCCACTCCTTAGCCTTCCAACGTTTGACCTGGTCATACTCATACCTCGCCTCCAATAGCTGACCCGTTCCCAACGATAGCACCAACAAATCCTCCACGCCTCGCACGAACGGGAATTCCTGTTTGTTGTGAAGCACGTGCGTGATGGCGGCGCCGGTCGGGTTGCTCATCGCCAATCCTCCGTCGATGGCCAGGCATCCCGTCTGACCATCCGCGGACCGCATCTGAACCGGTTCAAACCGGCCCGGTTCGGCCGATGTGGCACGACAGACCTCCCAGAGCCGGAAGTCGAAGCTATCGGTCTCAAGCGCGTCTGCTCGGGAGAACAAAAATGGCGCCGTACTGGATAGGTCGTAGCAGGGAATGAGAACGGGCTTTAGAGTGTCTTTGAGCGTTAAGCTTTTGCCGTTCACGGCGAATGCTTCCTTCATGGCTTTCTCCAGACCGGCGGTGGCGGAGTTGACAGAACCAGAGGCGGAGCTGCCGGTAAATAATCGACGAAAGAAGCTGCCGCTGCTCCCGGCGCTGGACCCGGTATGGTAGAACTTTTGGCCGTGATCGGCTAAAAACTGCCATGTGTTTTCAGCTTCGAAAATAGGGCGTCGGTGATCCTTTGTGGCGAAAAGCATCGCCGTGAAAATGCCTCCGACACCGGCGCCGGTTGCTACGTCAAAGTAATCGGCGATTTTAGCGTCTGGATTTCCTGATTTCTTCTTCAATGCATTTTCCAAATAGGCCAGAGCTTTGCCAGGAAGAATCCCTCGCATGCCGCCACCATCTATGCTGAGTATGCAGATTTTGCCTCTTTGATTCTTGATGGAGGAAACGCCGTCGACGGAGGCAGTGTGAGACTGAACCTCGGGTTTCGGTTCAATTGTCGCAGATATTTGCTTCGGAAGCCAGACCTTCTGGTCATCGTAGCCGAAGAGAAACTTGCTTTCAAGGATGGAGAAGATTTCATAGCTAAGCTTATCGGTGTCAATGCTCGGTTCTTGCATTTCCACCGCATTAGAAGCCATTTTCTCCCCAAAAACAACAAAACAATCCTCTGAAAATTTCTATAAACAAGAGCTTCTTCTGATCAAAACCGTGAAATCAACAATTTCCTAGCATAGGATTGCGCAAATGGAAGACGTTGTTGTGTTCGTTGAGCCAAGTCTAGGTGTGAAATATTGCATGGAAGGGATTCCAAGATCACACAAACCTCGGGAATCACGCGTATCGAGAATTTATCAGAGTGGGGAAAATAACTTTCCCGTTGTGATGTTGAACTTGAGAACTTGTGAGACTCAAAAAGATTATTATAAAAACTGGTATTCGGAATCAGAACATTCCAAAACACATTACCTCATTTTGACAACAATGCTCAACCAACCAAGATATACCTTCAAAGTAGTCTCTCATGTAGCTAGCTTTCTTAATCAAAATCCTGTTTCGGAAACAGCAAAAGGGCCTCCTGTTTGCAGAAATGTAAAAATATTAATCTCGCTTTCAGCCCAGTTTTATGTAGCCGCTGTGACAATCATTCCTTTCTCTCCCACAAGAACAAAAAGAAACAGAGCAAGAAAGGTCAGTCAAAAAACAGAATAGCCCTTTTCTTGCTCCGGTCTCTCTCTTCCTCTGTGTATTATGATATTGTTGGTGGTGGCTGTGTGTATGGGGAGTGTGAATCTTTTAGCAGAGCACGCTAAAGCTAAATAGCAGAGAAGGCTCTTATAAAATGCACAGAGACGCATAAATGTGAAAAATAAAGAAAAGAAGGAGACGGAAGGCAAAAATAGGCAACCAACCAACCCACCAATTAGCACCAAAAACAAAACCAGAAAATGCCAAATCACCAGAGGTGCACAGAGGCTGAGTGTTAGTACCCTTTAAAAATGTTTATTTACTTAAAATTTTTCTTATATATTTATTTTTTATATCATAAATCATAATTAAAATTTATTTTTAAATACTCTAATCACCATTGCAAAGAAACGCTTTAGTGGTTGTTTGGAAGTTCCTCAAAATCTAAATTTTGCGCAAGTCGAAACTAATAGCATGTTTTGTTTGAAGGAAAGGAAGGAAAGGGAGTGGAAGGCAAAGTTGAGAGAGAAATTTTTTCTCTCATCTTTACAAAATTGCCCATAGAAAATTTTCAATATTACTAAAATATATTCTAAACAAAAAAGAATATTCTTTTCATTAATGACAATTTGGTCAATATACTCCCAAAATATCTTTTTCCTCCCACTCCCTCCCCTACCTTTCTCTCAAACCAAACATAGCCTAAACTTCCCTCACATACTTACCTCATACTCCCTCTGATTCTTATTATAAGGCACCAACAACTATTTCTCACAAATCAATGAATGGAAGTTAACTCATTAATTAGGTCCAAAATTAATAAATGTTTCCAACTTCACCCCTACTTTAATGATGTAGTTTTAAATGAGTTAGTTAAAAATGAGGGTAGAATAGGAAAACATAATAAATGAGTTGATTAAAGTAAGTTGGTGCCTTATAATAAAAATAAAAAAATATTGGTAGTTAGTGCCTTATAATAAGAATTAAATGGAATACTACATAAAACTTAGATTTTGAAATGTTTCCAAGAACCTAGCACCTTCTAAATGTGTCTCCCTCTCCCTCTATATATATGTGTGTGTAACTATATATAACCGTTGCCCCTCCCAAAACTATAATCAATTTTCTTTGAATTTTAATCAACTTTTGTTTTTGGAGCCCTTTAATGTGTATAAGCTGCAAGGATTATAAAGAGAAAATTAATGAAAAATTCTGAATGGCAAGAATTTATTGTTAAAAGGTATATGCAATTACCAACAAATTGTTGTTATATGGTAAATTAAAAAAAAAAAAAAAATTTTACATTGAAAGTCTTGAAAGGAAAAACTTTCGATCAAATAAAAAACAACCTGAAATTTATTTAAGGATTTATATTTTTAGATACATCTGAAAATGAAAAAGGATTGAAGTAGCCCAAGCAACTTAAATATTTTTGGACAATAAATTGGGATTTTTCAGCAATTTGTTTTTTAAATATAAGACCAACAAGCTCTTGATTGAGGTAGTGAGTGGCCTCAACCTAAAGGAGATGAACACAAATTCAAATATGAAAAAAACACATTTATTAAAAGAGGTGAAAACTTTTATGTTTTAAACCTCCAAAGGAAATTCTTGGCCAAATAAAATAAATAAATTTAAAAATAAAAACGTGGTGTATCTTCCAATCCTCCTCCTGTATTAAATGTTCATTTATGTTTTTTTAAAGATACTAATTACAATATTATGTTAACATCAAGCAATAAAGAGATTTTCTATTTTTTAATTTGTATACAATCAATATTCAAAAAGACTAAAAAGATGATGCCACATTTACAAATGTGTTGGCACGAATGGGCTAAGGACTTGAATATGAAGCCTCAAGGATTAATTCGATGCATATCATAGGGTCCTAGACATTATAATTATAAATAGTTCAAGTTAATATGCATAATTATTAAGGGAAAACATTTTCTTATGTTGTAGGAAAACCATTTTCTCATGTTACATACACATGAAATGGTGGGACCCACATATACATAAATTATTCGTATATGTATATGTGGGTCCCACCATTTTATGTGTGTGTAGGAAACTTTTTTTTCTCATGTAACATGAGAAAACCAAAGCCCAATTATTAAACACATTTTTTTTATCGCATCAATAAAATGCCACATCCTTATTATCACGGTCACGCATGTATTATTGTCAATGACACTGATAGGGTATATACTTATTTAATTAAAATTTTAGTATTAAGTTAAAGTATCACCATTAAGCTAATATTTATTGAACTTCTATTAATTTTACTTATTATTATGTGACCCATATGAGGCTCATGTAATGTATAGCTCAATAAGGGCTACTTGCAACAGGATCTTCCTATAATTTAGGGGATAATAAATCCAAGATTATAATATAGATATGGTGATAGATCATTTAGACTTGGAAGCACAAAGGCTCATGAGTCCAAATCTACAGGTAAACAAAATAGGAGACAAACCCTACAGATATGAACATTTTCTCTCAATTTACTATTCTGTCATCACTATACACACATACCATCCTTTTTTGTTAACGCGTGCATAGTGATATGTTATTCTTATAGGTATCTAATCCATAGATATCTAAGAGAGAGTTATCTGATCCAATACCAATATACTAGTCCAATTCCAACTGGGTAAACATCTAACACTTACCTTTATGGATCTAATGTATTGTCATTTTGACGTGGGGTAGTGAGGAGGAAAACTAAAATGAATTTAGATTTACTTGCCTTTTAAAAAATAGATATATAGATTTACTTGCTCATCTATGGGGTCATGTGTTCTGAGTACTGCCAAAAATCTTGCTGTGAAATGAATTGAATTCCTCTGGTCCCAAAAAGAGAGGGGGGTGAAATGGAAACGAATTGAATTCCCTGTACATTCTGTTATTAATTTCTGAATCCAACTTCTGGTGCATCCCCATCACAAAAAATAATAAATAGAGAATAAAAGTATTTAATAAATTATTAAATATATTGAAAATGAGGGAGGAAGGGAAATTTTTAGGGGGGGGGTTCAACTGTACTGTAGCAGTCTCTAGGTCTTAAATATAAAATCATATTAATTTTTTTTAGAAATTTAAAAAATAAAATAATTGATTTTACAGTATTTATATTTATTGTTTTTTTAAAAAAATAATTTATCTAACTTATAAAACTGATATATAATTTAATAATACATAATATATACTCTTTCTTATCCTTATTGAAATGTATCAATGGTCATTTTTCATAAAATAATAAATGAAAGTTAAGTCATTAAATTAACCCAAAATTAATAAATATTTTTAAATTTATACTTATTTTAATTTTATGAATTTAAAAAATTATTTAAAATAAGGATAAAATAAAATAATAATAATAATAATAGGTTAGTTAAAAATTGTTGGTGTTTCATGATAATAACCATAAAGAACAATAAAAGTATTTAACTTCCTGTTTCTTAAAAAAAAAAAAAAAAATCAATAGGAAGGACAGGATAGTACTGTAGTACAACTATTATGGATGTGTGTGCGTGTGTGTATAGGAGTGGTCTCCTCGTGGACGCGAGTGGGTCCCACCAAAGAAACGTTTTGAACCATTTCACCATCACCAATCCGTCACCGACGATTGTGTCAGGGCGAATGTGATCTCACGGCTCATATTGTGCGCAAACTATTACTCCGTGATCGGCGTTCAAATTCTCCAACACTAACCAAATACAGAAAACAAAGGATAAATTAAAATAAAGGACTAAAATAAAATAATATTTAAATTATAATTATTAAGAAGGATTGAATAAATTAAATTATCCTTTTGCTTCCTTAAACTTGATTCTCAAATGGTCTCATCTTGATATTCACGAGAATACAGAAGAAAGCGCTTTACTATTTGTTTTCTACGTTAGGGAAGCTAAAGGGTAATTTAGTACTTTTAAATTTATTCGGTCCTTCTTCATAATTACAATTTTTATGATTCTTCTAATTAAATATTATTTTATTTAGGTCCTTTATTTTAATTTTCCCAAAAACAAATATATATTTAAAGATTTGAAATAATAATAATAATAAAATAATTTTACACTTAGAATCTTTTAACTGAATTAATTTTACATTTAGATGAATGATCCTTTCTAACTCTTAATTTTGTATTAACTTGGGTGACTTTATTTTCAATTTCATTAAATTCATGAAACGTAATAAAATAGTTTTCTCATTTTTTCTTGTTAATTTGCTGAGAAAAAAAATGTGTCTGCATGAAATGAAATTCTTTCACCTGTATTAATAATTTCAACTCATTTATAAATTAGTGAATTAGCAAATTTTCGTTGAAAAAAAATAATTAGTAAATTTTATTCATTTGTAGTATGGTTAAAATGTTGAATTTATGAAGGAGATCCTTATACATAAGAAAAAACCACTAACTGGTTGGTCTAGGATTTAGTAATAAGATTCAAAAAAGGTTTTGGTATGGTTGAAAATATAAACAACGATGTTGAATATATAAATAAGAATAAATAAAGTAACTAAATTTGTTGATTTTATCTTCTTTTTATTTTTATTTTTTGGTAGTTGTTAATTTTATCATATTGTCAAAAAAAATTGTTATATAAATATTTTTAATTAATAATTTAAAAATATTATGCTGGTTCAGATTAACGATTGGAGTCTTACAAAATAATTTTTTAATTATGAACTATAATATATAAAATAAATATATAAGATAGATATATTTTAATTTATGTAAATAAATACTCAAGAAATCCTAATACTGAGAGTTTATTGTCCCGCCGCTTTGTCGTTACGTGGGGGTCCACACGACGAGCTAGCAGGAGAGAATGGAGAAGCGCCACTACTATTGGCGAAGGAAATAGTCGTAGTTCCGTTGTTTTCAGTTGAATGACGATTTTACCCTCGGAGGGGGATGGGACCCACTTAGATTTGAGTTTTTTTTGGTCGAAGAATTTGTGGGTTGAAGGACACAAGAAAATGGAAATAATTTTTAATTGCTACTCTCTCTCTCTCTGATCCTTATTATAAGACACAAACTAACAATTTACACAAACCAATAAAAACAGTTAAAGTCAATAAATTTGTCCTATAATTTAAGTAACTTCCAATATTACCCCTATTAATTACATTAAAATATAATATTTCATTAATTATTATCTCACCCACTACCCTCATTAATTATGGACAAACATGAAAAAAAAATAATTAATGCACTTTGGAAACAAGCAAGTGCCTTATAAAAAGGACTAAATAAACTTGCTAGTTGGTGCCTTATAATAAGGACGAGTAGTTAACTTTTTTTGGAGAGATTAAAGAAGTTAAATAAGTTACTTAATCATTCCATATATTGTGTATTCTTTTTTATATATTATTTTATTAGTTAAACTAATTAATTTGAAGAAAAAAATAAAAATAAAAATACTTTAAAGTAATTTAATTAGCTTCCTTAATCTCTCCAAAAAATTCAACTATCACTCTAGTCCTTTTTATAAGTACCGTTTAACTAAATCACACATATCAAAAAAAGGTAGTTAAGTCAATGATTATAAGGTAAATTTTCAATTTTGCCCTCATTTATGAATGAGTATCTTTCAATTCTTTTTTTTCTCTCTATTTTCATTGGTACAATTAATGTGGGTAAAATTGTCACAATCTCATTTATTACTTGAAAAATGACTTATAAATAGGACTAAATTTTTTAGTCAAAAGGGACTTATAAATAGGATCAGATGGTATATCTTATAATTAGGACGCAGGTAATATTTAAAGTTGAATGAGTGCAACCACTTTTGTTTTGTCCCGCTTCCTCCCATTTTCATCCACTACTTATATAAGTTTTTATATTAAAATTTGGGTTAAGGTATAAAAATACATATGAGTATTTTTCCCATGAGCAAAAATACACATGTGGTTACTATTTTTGTGCAAAAGTCACATCTTACCGTTAAGTTACTGTTCACCTCGTCTCTTTCTATCTCATCATGGTGAAAAATGACTTAACAGTGAGATGTGACTTTTGCACCAAAATGGTAACCACATGTGTAATTTTGCTCCTTAAAAAAGCATATGTGTATTTTTTTTCCTAGGGAAAAAATTCATATGTATTTTTGCACTTTAACCCTTAAAATTTTAGCAATTAACGTTTTATAAATGTATTAGAAAAGGATTAAATTTTTACAATACCCATCATCATTAACATATGATGTTTTGTAATGCTTTAATAGGATGTTGGAAGCATATTCTATTGACAACAAATAGTAAATTTTTCTTGAATCATACAGGATGGAAGATAAATCACTTTCAATCCATCTATGATGTTTTATAATAATATGACATTTGGTACTTACACTTTGAAAATTTAAGCCATTGAATGAAATAATATAATTAAACGAGTATTTATAAATTATTTCCTTATGAACTTGAACAATTTTTATCTTGAAACCCAGACATTTTATAATAATATTAAGGGCTTTGGTTTTCTCATATCACATGAGAAAAAAAAGTTTCCTATACACACATGAAATGGTGAGACTCACATATACATATATGAATTAATATATGTATATATGGGTTCCACCATTTCATGTGTGTGTGATATGAGAAAATGGTTTTCCTATAACATGAGAAAATGTTTTCCCTAATATTAAATGTGAAACCCTACAGGATTTTTTTTTCCAAAATCATTTCAAAAGATAATTTAATGAATAATTAAATTTCTTTCATCATTACTAAGTGGATCAATTCTATATTTACTTGCCACAAGGATTACTTTTTTATTTAGATTATTTGTAATCAAATAATCATTAGATAAGAGAGACTAAAATAAAAATTTTGACTAATTCTCAGGAAGCACACTTTTTAGAAAGGTTTTAACCTTAACGCACTCGACCTAATTAATAGAGGATAGTCACAAGTCTAAACTGACTTAGGATACTTTGGATTCATAAAAAAAAAAAAAAAAAATCAAAAAGTAAAATTTTGTAAAATTACATTTTATGAAAGGAAATACTAATTTAGATGTATAAACAAAGTTATTAAACTCGAATCGACTATTGAACAAGTTGAAGTATTGGCTCAAGAGTCAATAAGTCAGATTGAAATTAAATTAAAGTTAACATGAGGCTAAATTAATAAGAAAATGAAGATTTCAGAGTTATTAATATAAGACTCTGGATATAAAAATTTTAAGAATATCATATTAGAATAAAATGAAAAAAAAAGTGACCTCAGGGTTTAATAATCCTAATATATACTTATACAATGAACTTATTTTAAAACAAAGTAAAGTAGAAGGAACGGATTTCAAAGTTGAAAACAAATTTAACATAAGAATAACAAGTCATTAACATGAGTAAGTTACAACTACAAGATGATTAATAAATAAACAAACAAACTCATTTTAGTCCACAAAGATTAGTCCATCCAGTTGATAATGCGTTTACGTATTAAATTAATATCATTGTTGATAATAAGAACTTTGTTAGTGAATAATCTATAAGTATGTCTGTTAAAAAAATATTTCTCCCACATGCATGATATAAAGCATGTTCATAACCATTTAAAACTCAAGGAAAGGGAGGGAGAATTGGCCCTCGGACTCTAAAAAGATTGATATATCTTTTAATCTTTGCCATATTTACGTACATATCCTATTTTTTTATTACCATTTAATATTTGGTTCGAGATTTAATATTATACCTATTTTTTGTGGTTGAAATAAGAGATGTTTCACATAATATTGTAATGTAAAACATATTAAGGAAAAAGATGACAGAAAAATCGCAATGTGAATGTAGACGTGATTTTTTTTTTAAATTTTATATTTCTATTCTGTGTATATTATATTTCATGGGATTGGGAAAAAAAATGGGTTAATGGATTTTGTAGTGTATATTAATTTTCGTTGTTCAATCAGGATTCATGATTTATATTTGTTTGTTACTAACTAGAAAATTAAAGATATCATGTACACTTTCGAACGACTTATTTGAATTCCATCAATGGTTGGAATTAATTGTAAATAATTGTTATATTTTTTTCATTTAAAAATGAAAAAGGGCATAAATTTATATACTAAATAAGAAGCACTGAGATCAAAAAATTTTGGAAAAAGAAAAGAAAAGGATTGAATTATAGGAAGATGCAGGACCATCTGTTTGGCATGTGGAAGTTGTAGCAAATTTTCATACCCTTGGATGCTCTACCTACCCAGCGTCAATGTAATTATGCCCCATTCCTCAACCAATATTTTGTTTTGGGAAATATCTATATCTATATTTTGTCATTTACACACACACACACTCTTATGTTCTTAATATAAAATATATTTAAGTAATTTGATTAGATTAAAAAAATTGGTTAAGTTAGTTGATATTATATATATTTTTTAAAACATTCTAATCATCTTCCTTAATTTATTTCTTTCTTCTTTCTCGTCCTTGATCATAGTTGAAAGAGCATCAATAGGATAAATTATAAAAAACATTGACAAATATAAAAACAGTGTCCTATATTTGTGACTAAAAATCAAATTTTCGAATATGTTATATATTAAGGCCGGAGGAGTGTGTATGTGCACGCGCGCATGTGTGTGTGTGTGTGAGGTTCAAACGCGTGACATGTGGGAAAAAATTTTAGCCTCCACCAACATAACACTCAAACATAGACATAGGTGTGTGTGTATTTACCTAGAAGAAATTCTTGATTACAGCATGCCCGGTTCAAACACATGACATATGGGAAGAACCCGCTACCATGAAATATAACCCTTTGTTGGCAATCAATAAACTTTTTTTTTTTTCCAAATGTTACTCTTATCACAATTTATTAGGAGAATATTTGAAGTTTAATGTACTTCTTTTGCCAAATATAAGACCCTTAGTTGGTCATCAATAATTTTTTTTTTTCAATTATTAATCTTATCACAATTTATTAGGAGAATATTTGAAGTTTAACGTATTTCTTTTAGATAAAGACACAAACAACTTCTGATCACTTGTTTTTGTTTAGAAGAAAATTGGAGTTTTTAAAAGTAAGTTTTTAATCGTGATTTACGGTATACAAGATAACCATATGAGAAGAGTTTTATCTCAAATTACTTAAATAAACAATTTTAAGGGCCCAAAACGTGATCCTAAAACAGCTTTATCAGGTTTAAAAAAGAGCGATTAACTTATTAAATTTAGTGTAAATTAAATAATGTTTCAACTTTACCCCATTAAAAATGAAGTTTTGAATGAAAGTTGAGATAAAAATAGAAGGAACTACATTTAAACATTAACTACTAGGTTAAAATTAATAAATAATCATTAATTAATTTTTCAAATGATTAATATTACAAATTGAAAATTCTTCATGACTTATATTTTGGATTAAAGGGAGTAATGTTTTTAGATTCTCTTATTTCATTTCGGTATATAGAGGTGTTTTAATTTGGGAAAATTGATTTCAGGGCTCAAGCTAGTAAAATAATTATAAAAAAGGCCCAAGAAACATTCACATGAGGGCCTTTTCTGGCATTTTTTCAAAAAGCGTTAGCAACTATATCAGTAGCGTTTAACAACTATATCAGTCCCCGTTAACAACTAAATCAGTCTAATTAACAACTACATTTTAACAACTACATCTATAACAATTAACAACTACATCAGTAGCAATTAGCAACTATATCCGTACACTTTTTTTTGAAAAAATGCCAGAAAAGGCCCTGACATGTGAATGTTTCTTGGGCCTTTTTTGTAATTATTTTACTAGCTTGGGCCCTGAAATCAATTTTCCCTTTTAATTTTAGACAAAACTAATGACCCAGCCATTTTATTTTTAGTTCTTACGAGGTAGTTAGGGATCTGTTATAGGGGCAGCCTACTATAATATGGACGTAGTTACTAGTTAGTTAATATAGTCATCCAAGATTTAATTATCCGGTCATTGTTTGACTCAATAATAAATTAAATCTGGCCAAATTTGACCTATGGCCTATGATTCACAGTCTCATCATGTGATATTTCTAGGATTTCCCTTTGTACTTCTCCTTCTATATGAATTATTTGGTAGAGAATATTTTAATAATTGTTTGGATGCAATCCAAATGAAAATTAGTCACTAACAAAGTTTTTATTATTAGGAAAAATCCTTCTCAAAGTTCAAATTATCAAAATATTATAAAAAAATATCCAAAAAAATCATATGTCAAAAAACGTTATACATATATAATTGTTAACGGCCACTGATTTAATTGTTAATATATAGTTGTTAATGTGTACTGATTTAGTTGCTAATGTTGTACTAATATGATTGCTAATGTTGTACTGATATAGTTGTTAACGTTTTCTAAAATAATATAAGAAAAGGCCTTAAGACCTTTTTTGACATGCGAATTTTTTTCATCTTTTTTGACAATATTTTGATTACTTAGGCCTTAAGAGGGATTTTCCCTTATTATTATTGCAAAAATTAAAAAACAACTTTTTTTTTTTAAGAGTAGCAGATTACATACTTTGAGAATGTGAAAAATGAGAAAAAATTTCTATCAGATAGTGTACGTTTGGTGTGAATGGGGCATGTTGACAGAGATAAGAGAGAAAAAGATTAGTGGATTTTATATCTAACTATAAAATATTTGTTTAATGTATCCCCTCAAATCCTTAACATAGGGATTATCCAATAACTTATAAACAGATTAAATAAATCTGTTTGATATTTATAAAAATGCGTATTGAATTTTTTTAAAAAACTATTCCTAACTATTTTATATATTTATAACGAGACGCATTACTATTTTTGGTACTTATTGTATACCACTTTCAACTAATTCATATAAATCAAACAAATAATAGTTTGTTTATAAATTTTGTCTTAAATTAATACTACCTTGATCCTTAATATAATACTCCATCCGGTTCTCGATATAAGATCTAATTGATTTTTTTTATAGATTAAAGAAGTTAAATATATTACTTAATCATATTAATGTCGTGTATCATTAGATTATATATTAGTTCATAAGTAAGACTATTGACATAAACACTATAAAATGATTTATTTATTTTTTTTAATCTTTTTAAACAAAAGTCAATTGAATTTTTATATTTAGAATTGGAGGTAGTATCTAGCTTGTAGTGCAATTTTTAACTTTATCCTTCACATTGATAATAAAAGTAAAATTGCTAAATAAAAATTAATAACTAAAAATGACTTATATTATGAATGAAAGAATCATTCTAAAAGGAGTCCATAATTCAGATTGGAGGGAGTAAGTGCATTACCAAATTCTGGCGTATCACTTTCTTTAATTATACCCCCTACATTTATTTTGTAAATGAATAAGATCATATACTATAAAAATTTACACATACCGAACTTGAGAAACTAGATTTCAAATTAAAGTGTTTCATTTGCACGAATTTGGGATTACATTTAGGTAATCAAAAAATTTTATTTATGTAAATCGAGATAAATTTTTTTATAAATTTATTTTGTATAGAGAAATAGTTTTTAAATGTTCTCATGATTATTAACATTGGTACATAAATGGTTTTATGGAGATTAATTACCTAAAATGTGACTTAAGAATAATGATAATGGGAACAGTCAAATCAACTTGCTAAACAAGTCAATAGTGGCAAACAAGCTCCACTAAACAAATGGCAGCCCTAATCATCGTCCACAACACAATTTGGTGTTAGAAATAATGGATTAGTGGAGATAATTACGTTGGATTAAAGGATTAGGAAGGCGTGTTGAAGTGGTCAGTGGAATTAGTCAAAGTGATTGTGCAGGAAAGAAAAAATGGAGAAGCAAGTTGAGAATAAGACTGAATAGATTGAAAGACGTATGAATGACCAGTCGATGTGGAAACTTTTTTTCTTTTTTTTTTTCAATTTGCTTTATGATGTTATGGAGTAACAAGGCCATTAAGCCTATATAAGACTAGCTATCCTAGATCCCTAGGCCTCACTGTATAATTGAGGTTTCATGCTCAGATCTGGCGTCTACCTCAGTGAGTGACTTTGAACATTTAGTGATGAGATAAAGACTTTACCGTATTACATATAAGTTTTTTTTTTAAGAAGTATTCAGTATTATGGTTTTTTTTTAGTAAAAGTTATATCTTACCGTTAAGTTACTGTTTATCGTAATAAAAGAGAAAAAGATGAAGTGAACAATAACATAACGATGGTGAACAATAACTTAACGGTGAGATATGACTTTTACTCCAAAATAGAAATCACGTGTGTTTTTTTTGCTAAAAAAAAAACACGTGGTGCTAGGCGCTCTTAAAAAAAAAGTTCATGTGTATTTTTACACCTTAATCCTAAAAAAAATGTTTAGACAATTTTTTTTTTTTTGCTTGGATAGACAAAATTAATTATGTGATTAATGTTGTGATATATTTTGATTATAACAAATTAATCACCCTGTGACATTTTGCTTATTTATTTAATATAAACTCCTCGAAACAAAGTCATGGAGATTTTTCTAGTTGTCCATAAAAGGGGAAAAAGTCTATCAAGATTACACACACAGATATTCCATTTCGTCCCTTTTAAAAGACATTTTTTAGACAAAATGAATGATTATGATGATTATGTTATGAATATACTTATTATGTGGATGTCCATTGACCCATAATCTCCAAATACAGGATGACATGGTATATACGTATAGTAATCTACTATTTGCATCCTTCTATAAATAGAGGTCTCCTGTAACTATTCATATATACTTGAATGATAATCCATTTCATCTCTCTAGAATTTCCTCTGACTTCTCTCTAGAATTCTTTCAGTTTCATAATACGTTATCAGCACGATAGCTTCTTCACCTTCGGCTGATAGCTTCTTCGTTGCATCTCCTTCTTTCTTTTCTCATTCTTCAACCATGGGTGTTTCTTGGAAAATGATCTCAAACTCCAGTCCTTCCTTATTCATAGTAGATTCTTTCCTCATCATCAGATCTACCATTCACTACTCCACTTCTGACCGAAAAAAAAAATCCTATCAAACTTAGCATTTTTTTTTTTTTCATGCGAGTAGGACTTCCAGCAACTAAGATCTCCAAAGCTCACAACTCTTCTCTCTCTAATTCTATCCAAACACTGCCTTATGGATCCGACTCAACTACCCCCAACACCACCTTCGTCCAAGCCGACCTTTTCAACTTCCAAGCTGAAACGATGAAGAGGATTGATTGTGTGGCTATAGCTCCAGAGAACCACCGAATTTTCATTCCCTGTTCGGCGCATGACTGTAGTTCCAGGAGAACCGCTGGTTTTTCATTCCCGCTGGTGAGCATTTTACATTTCTATTTGCTCGGGGTCCACACATTTTAATTGATTGCATAATTAGTCCAAAAGTTACATTTGAAGTTGTATTTTCCTATGCGCGGGGTCCACACATTTTGATTGATGCATTTTGATTGATTGCATAATTAGTTGTGCATAAAAAAAAAAAAGTCACAAAAACAGGTGAGTTGTTTTTTGAATATATTATATAATATTCAAATTATATTATAAAATATAAAAGAAGGAAAAGGTTCACGAAGGTTTGAAAAATTTGCCCATATATTTTATATTATAATAATTAAAATAATGATGATGATGATGATGCTTATAACGGACACTTAAAGGAAGGTTATTACTGCCAACATTTAGGTTAGTTGATATTTCAACTTTGATATTTTATATAATCTTTGTTATTATTATTAATTTGACTCCAGATTGAAAGTATAGAATTACTCTTTTATTTTAATTGTTTAAGATTTTATTATTGTTACTAATATTTATTTATTTTATTTTACATTTATTTATTTTTCATGGCGGTAACACTGATATATATTAGTGGGCTCCATTTGTTTAATTTAATTCTTTATTGCTTTATTTATTTTTCATGGTTGAAACACTATATATTAGTGGGCTCCATTTATTTTATTATTTACTGCTTTATTTATTTTTCATGACGGCAACACTGATATATATTAGTGGGCTCCATTTGTTTATTTAATTTTACATTTATTTTTCTTTTATGGCAGCACACTAGTATCTATTAGTGGGCTCTATTTATTTATTTATTTTATTTAGCGTTTATTTATCTTTTATGGTGGTGCACTTTGTGAGCCCTATTTATTTTATTTAAATTCTTTACTGCTTTATTTATCTTTTATGGTAGCAACACTAGTATAGTGGGCACCATTTATTTTATTATTTACAGCTTTGTTTATTTAAATTCTTTATTGCTTTATTTATCTTTTATGGTAGCAACACTAGTATAGTGGGCACCATTTATTTTATTATTTACAACTTTGTTTATTTAAATTCTTTATTGCTTTATTTATCTTTTGTGGTAGCAACACTAGTATAGTGGGCACCATTTATTTTATTATTTACTGCTTTATTTTCATGGTGGTAACACTAGTATAGTGGACTCCATTTATTTAAATTTTATTTACTGCTTTCTATATATTATATATATATTTACATTTGCATATGCATCTTCTTTCTTACCTTTGGATGAGATAGGTCTCGCTGTGAGTTTACTCTCATTCCTATTTCATCTTCTTTTTATTTATTTAGCACGTTTATTTCTAGTCATTTATTTTATTTTTATTTATTTATTTACTGTTTTATATATATCCCCCTCCCTTTTATTATTTATGGCAACGACACTAATATATACATATTAGTGGGTTCCATCTATTTATTTTATTATACTTATATTTTATTTATCCTGAAGATAAACTGTTAAAAGGCCATGAGATCAAAATGCCATGGAAATATGAGACATAAATTGGCCTGAGAGATGAGGCATAAATTGGCTTGAGACCAAGAGGCAAGTTAGCCTTAATTTAAGAGACAAGATAGCCTGAAGCCAAGAGGCAAACTAGCCTTAATTTAAAAGGCAAGATAGCCTGAAGCTAAGAGGCAAGTTAGCCTGATGACATGAGACAAATTATGAAACAATATTTGATCCATAAATTTTGTATGCCATCAATTGTATAAAGGCCTCAAAATTGTATATTTGGCATTAAATATTCCCTTAAATTATGAGACAAAGGATTGTATGATCATGATTGATATTATAAATAAATATATTCAATTTGCTATTGCAATAGCTATATTGTGGTAAAGTCAAGAAATATTGTGGATTAATTTCTTGTCATGATCAAGCAAATCAGTGAGTTATGGATCATGAATTTTTATCCAACTTCATTCCCAGAAGTGAATGAAGCAAATATATTATTATGGTTGTTTTGTGATTTCTATGATTATAACAATTTTTATAAATACAAGAAAAGAATATTCATAAACAAAATAATTAAGCAAAAGGAAATATTATTTCAACAAAGTTTAATAGCGAGTGGCTCAACATCATTACAAACTTTAATCATCTCATTCTGAAGATATTTAATATCTTCTTCTTTTGCTTCTCTTGAGATGGGATCCAGATGAGGCAAAGCTCTTCGTAATATCGAGATTTGCGTCATAAGTTTCTTGAGCTTCTTGTGTGGCCACTCAGTTAACCCTCCTTTTTGATAGATCTTTTGTATGGTGTGAGTAGACATATTTAATTGTTTACTCGCATCATCTAGGGTTAAGTGAAAATAATCACTTAAATCACGGTACGTTGTTTTCTTTATTCTTTCCCGTTGCTCCATTGTTAATCTATATAATTCACCCTGATTAAGGGATGATATATCATATGGAATATTAACCGCGGGCTGTTTTCCTTTATCTAATGGATTTTCAATGTTGGTTTGAAATGAACTCTGCGGTAGTTCATTTGGATTTTTAGCCCATTCCGAACCAACACAAAGGACCTCATGATAGTCCAATACAGGATCACGCATCAAGTTATATCCTGATGCTTGTAAATCTATACAATACTGTGTCAGAAAATGTTTGATTTCTCCAAAATTTTTATTACTAAAATCAAACATTGGAAGCCTGTCAGTATTGTAAGATTTTTCCTGTACATTTTCAAATAAAACAGCATGGGAAATCATACCTATCTTCCTCCCGTGAACTTCAAGTTTATGATATTGAAGTCCATTGGTATGAATAATTTCCCGTAAAACATGACAGCAACTACATTCCAATAAGCTAGTAGTTGCTAATTGGCTTGTAGCTGTTGGCTGGCTGATTGTTGCTGGCTGGCTAGTGGTTGTTTGTTGGCTGATTGTTGCTGTCGGGCTGGTTGTTGCTGGCAGACTGATGATAGTTTGCTGGCTAGTGAATGCTGGTTGATTAACTGTCGACACTATTGGCTGAACTGGATTGGTAGACTCCATTAGTTCTGCCATAGTTCTACACCTCTTAACAGGCCTCCTTGATGAACCTGCTTCAGTTGTACCTTCAATCCTTGTAGATTGAGGAAGAACACTTGTTCTTGGGGGAGAAGTAGGTACATTTGAAGCAGAAGGAGGAATAGTAGAAGGAGGAATAAACATTTCAAAAGGATTAGGAGATAACAAAGAAGTAAATGACATGTTGGGCTGATCATCATACAACAAAGCATCAAGTAATGTTGTTTCAGATGTATCAGAAACTGGGATAAAACTGCTTGGTCCTGCCATGGCAATAGAATTTAGAGAAATATGTGTGAGTATCTGGTAGTTGATATTATCAGATGCTTGAGTGTTTGTGAGGCATGTTTGTTTACCTTCCTCTATTTATAATCGAATTAAATCCTATTGAATCTCTGCAGATTTGCGTAGTCCTGTTAAATCTCTGCAGATCTGCTCCCTATAAAGCACGAGCCTGGAATCTTTTTGACTTTATATGCATACGACAATTTGAGTTGTTGCGCCTGTGATTCCATAGTGATGCGCCTGTGATTACACAGTATTGCGCTCGTGAATATATTCCATAGTGATGAGCCTGTGATTCTATAGTGATGCGCCTGTGATTACACAGTATTGCGCTCGTGAATCTGCAATTATACACCTAATGATTTTGTATTTAATATATATTTGTTTGTTGATTCTGGAAAATGGAAATTTTGTTACCAGAAATAACAAAATTATGCATTGATAATGCATTAAGAAATCTGTGAAATTTTAATGATATCTGTAGAAATAGATATCATATATGCTATTATTATGGAATAATGTATGGAAATTTCATGAATTAATTTTAAGGTCTCACACTTGAGGGGGAGAATGATATTTGTGTATTTATTCTCTGTGAATATTTGTGTTAATTTTCTATATATGTTTGTGTGTTAATTTCCCCAAAATGGATATTAGAATTGATTATGGAAAGTTGGCATGACTTGTTTGATCATCCGAGTCATATAGCTGCATGTTCTCAAATAAAAATGATTATGAAAATATTATTGGAAACGGATCTCTAAAAATATATCAAATTGAAAGAGTACATATGAAATTATAAATCTGCAAAGTTTGCAGTGATGATTGCAACCAGAAGTTTGCAATATATTATGCGCGCAATTTTCAGATTGAATGATCCATAAATCATGTATTAAAGTATCTATGAATGGATAGATCAATGATTATGAGAACATTGTTCATACGTGTATATTTGCAGCAATTTTATAAGCCAACAAAATTCTCCCCGTAAAATTTTGCTTTTGGTCAAGAGCCAGAATAATTCCATCTTAAAATGTTTTAAATGTGCAATGATTATTAATCTACTAAAATGCACATAGATGGATATACAAAGAAAATTGATGATTTGATGAGGGGGAGGAAAATAAGCAGATTGGGTAAAGATTTACTAGCATGAATTATCATTGGCTCATATTGATCCTCGTACAAGGAATTGTGCACTAAAAGTTCAAAATGATAATTCAGTTGCAGTGTTTAGTTAATCGAATGCCAAAGGAATTTACTGACCTAAAGAAAGTGACAAAGTCACATGTCCCAACTGCAAATGCTCCTATATGAATTATTATAAAGCTCACCTGAAGCGATGCAGGTCCATCGGTTTTAAAGATAAAAATCCTCAAAAGAGAAAAGGAGCTATAAGAATATAGATGATCATGTTGAGGATAATTAAGAAAAGTTCTAGAAGAGCCATCTCCTGAAGAGATGTTATCTCCAGAAGAGATATTACAAGTAAAGTGTATTGTGGTCCAAGAAGAGCAAGATATTTATAATATGAGATCTCAATAAATTATAAATGAAATCCGATGGGACAGAAAAAAAAATGATGTCGACAATATTGATATCTATGTATATTTGATAGCATATATTGTAATGAATGATAATGAGGATCATGAGTCATACTATATTAGTGTGTGCCAGAAGCACATGTTCCTGAAGGACATAAGGCGCTAGAATAAGTCCCTGAAGGACTCAAGATGCTAGGAGCATCAAATTCTCGAGAATAATCAATTTAGTGAATTCATATGTAGTATGAAGCATTTATCGTGCATGTAGTATTATTATCTGAATAAATATTTATGCACATGTATATTTATGATTTTACTTGAAAGATTTAGATCTTGCAGGTATACAATGAATACTTGATGATAGAAAGACAATGAAGCAATGTGGTCATCAGGGGGAGTAAGTCTAATGTAATCAAGAGGGGGAGACGATACACGTTGTACTCTTTTTCCCTTATCTAGGTTTTGTCCCACTGGGTTTTCCTAGAAAGGTTTTTAATGAGGCAGTACTCAACAGTGTATCAATGAATGATGTACTCTTTTCTTTGACTAGGTTTTTATCCCACTGGGTTTTTCCTAGTTAAAGTTTTTAACGAGGCACATTCATAAATGGACATCCAAGGGGGAGTGTTATGAATATACTTATTATGTGGATGTCCATTGACCCATAATCTCCAAATACAGGATGACATGGTATATACGTATAGTAATCTACTATTTGCATCCTTCTATAAATAGAGGTCTCCTGTAACTATTCATATATACTTGAATGATAATCCATTTCATCTCTCTAGAATTTCCTCTGACTTCTCTCTAGAATTCTTTCAGTTTCATAATAGATTATAGGTTACTAATTGGGGGATTAATCACTCATCTGATGTTTGATATAAAATCTAATTGAGAGTTGATTCTAGTTCTATATATATGATCTATTTATTATATTTATCGATTTTTTTTTTTCTAAATGAACCCTATTGATAGTTCCTCAAGTAGGAGACGAGGTAAAGAAGGAATTAAAGACGATAATTAAGGTGTTTTAAGAACGGGTTAAAGAGCACCTAACACAATAAACTATTGGTCCAGGATCACCTACCACAATGAACTAATATACGGACCTTAAATACAAATGAACTTTGGAAAACATTAAATTGGCACAAAAATGTTAAACACGATGAACATCTGTTATATGGATTTAATTGACTTCAGTAAGGTTTAAATGACTCTAGTCATATTGCTCTATGCTAACACGATGACTGGAGTCATCTTAAAATGAATGGAGTCATCTAAGTTCACAAAACAACTGAGAGCGTCTTTGTGTCACAATGACTGGAGTCATTACTTAATGACTGGAGCAACTCTATTTTCAAAAACATTTGAAATCGCCTTTGTGACAACATTTATGGAGTCATCTTTGTATGACTGGAGTAACTCTATTTTCAATTCCATTTGAAATCACCTCGGTGATAGCATTACTAGAGTCATCCTTATATGACTGGAGTCATGTGTTTTCACAAATCAGAGGTTATCGGGTTTGTACTGAAAATAACTTGAAGTGAAGAATGATTGAAGTCATTAAATGGCTACTGGAGTCATTATGGTTGGAGTCACCATAGACTTACTGAAGTCATGTATTTCCATTAGACGAAGGTTGCACAATGTTTAACGTTTTTGTGCCAATTTAATGTTTTTTAAAGTTCATTTGTACTTAAGGTCCACATATTAGTTCATTGTCATGGGTGATCCTAGACCAATAGTTCATTGTGTTGGGTGCTCCTTAACCCTTTAAGAAAAAGTATATCATATTTATTGTAATTAATTAATTTATCTAACTTTTTTAATCTTATCATATTAGTTAAATATGTCTTACATGAAAGACTATATGAACGAATTTTTCAAGATTATCCCTCCTAAAAGCTGATGGGCTTTTTTTTTTTTTTTTTCAAAATATAACTCATAGTTTTAAAAATGGGAAAATTCAGTTTTTTTATTTAATTTTTAAACAAATTTAATATCCTAACCCCTCTCAATGTTGCTGGTCAGATAATTGAAGATGTGTTATAAAAAATACTTGTGGCCTGAAAGTTTTTTGGGTGGTAGTTTTGTTTTAGAAGAGTAAAAAGAGAGTAATTTTTTTTTTATTCTTATCCTGATTAGTTTTGATTGTTAATTAATTAAATATGTTAAACTGACAATCCACATGTCTTTTATTTTTTCTTTTTTAAGATGTCACTTTACCTGAAAGTTCATAAATCATCTACTTCGTTTGTTTAAAGTTAAATTTAAATTTTTAGAGGGTAAATTTGCAGCTTAAAAAAATAGCGTGAATATCATGTGGACTATAAATTCAACATATATAATCAACTAACAGTCAAAATTAATTAGGATAACGATTAAGACAAAATTACTCCCTTTTTAAGACTTTTAGGACATAATTCCTCTAAACTTTCAGGATAAAATTATTCTCAAAATTTTCCCAAAGCCCTAAATTTGAATAGAGATGAGATGAAGTGGACATTTTTGGTATGTGAAATCAAGAAGCTCATGATTCTCCAGATGGAGCAAGTGCTTTTCATTTGGATTTGTGTGACTCTTCTTGTCATCTTGCATTTCTTTTGAACCATGCGTGCCTGCAAAAAGCAACAAGTTATCAATCCATTTCTCTTTTGATTTTTCTTATCTCATCATATAATAATACCCTTTTTTATTTTTTTTATTTATTTTTTGTAAATCATGTTTGTGATGCAAAAAATGTGAATTGACTCTTTCTGGTTCAAAGCCACACTCGAATAGAATAAGATAACATGGATCAAGTCTCAAGATGTGGATGTCACGCCTTTGTTATAGATAACCTTTAGTGTTAGTGATGAACATGATGTCTTTTTCTTTATTAAATTATTTAAGCAATATGTAGTAGTATTATGGAGAATACTATAAACAATTCTTTTTTAAGGGGAAAAAAATAAAAATAAAAATAAAAGACACGTGGTGAGACATTAAAAACACACAATAATGAATAGAAGGCTGGTAGTTGAATTGAAGGAATTAAGGTATTGCCACTCTTATCCTTAGTATAACAACCTTATTTTAACTAATTCTCACGTTCTAATATATGGATGATAATAGTTAAGGAATTAAACATATTTTGACGTACTAAAATTAAATATAACAATTATATTCTACAGACTTTATAGAAGTAAGTGGTTTGGTCGACATATATAGTGCTGTCTCATTAGCACTTAGATCAACAATAAAAAAAAAATTAATCTGCATGCAAATCTCTATAATTTCACTTACTTTTTAATTAAGCTTTGATATTTTTTCCTTTTATTAAATTCTTATAGTTTTACCTAATTTATAATTAAATTTTTATAGTTGTGTTTATCAAGTGGGTGATATAAAAAGGGGAAAATATCAAGTGGAAGAGAGTGGCCGGAAATTAGTATATCACTATCAGTGAGCTTGTCAATTAATTTCTACTGGTATCGAATATTCATGAAGTTCTGAGATTATGACAATACAAGTAATTCCAATATACAAAGTGATGAATCTAGACTTCAGTAGAAACTCACACACTTGTATGTTTCTTAGAATATTAATTACTTAATTAATCCGGTTGTTAAGATTAAGTATTGTAATAGTATTAAAGTCTTATAATTTACCACCATGTACATGCATGCATGTTTGGATTAAACGGTAAAAGTTGTTTTTCTAACTTGATTTATAATATACGTATATCATATATGACATGAGTTTTGATTCAGCTACTTTACGAACGTTGATTCAAACAAACACCTCAAGAATTATGCCGTAACCTCGCAATATATCCAAAAAAAAGAATTCATCACTATTTTTTTTTCAAGATATATAAAACTCAAGTACGAAGTTTCTTGCTTTGTTGTGTTTTCTCGAGCAACGCATAGAAAGTAACATTGGTTTCGTCACTTTGCTAATGGAATTTTATTTTATTTTTTTGCTTAGGCTAATGGATTCATTCAAGATCAGCTAAACAGATACTTCCAAAACCACCTCAGAACCAGATTCAGTGCCTATCTTTTGGATAGGCATTGAGAGCTCGCTCGTCCAATCTGGGCTGTCCAATTTTTTTCCTTTTTATTTTTTGAAAAAAAAATATTTCAGTAGGTAGAAAATCTAAAATAAAGATAATTTTTCAACTAATAATTTTTTCAAAAAAATGTTTTTTTTTTACTTAAAACCACTAATTTTAAAAAAATAAAATCTGGACGGTCCAAATCGGATGAGCTCTCGATGCCTATCTAAAAGATAAGCACCGAAATGGCTTCCCCTATGTACTTGTTTCTTGCAAGATGTTGCATTGAAAAATATGAAATAGACTCCCAAACATGCACACAATGAATTCGGTTCTTACTAAAAGAGCTATATACTTAATTTACCGATATTTAAAAAAATTACCGTTTGAAACTTTTATATTCAAACATAAATCACATTTTGCTAATTGAATTTTACCTTAATTTTAATTTGCAAATGCTAATCCGAATTACACACTAACGTTGTGTTGTTAGGTATTGTAATTGGGGTTAAATTAAAATGAACATGTGGTTGTCAACATCAAAGACAAATATGCAAAGAGGAGCAAGGACCACAACAAAAGGGCTAGAGGTGTCTAACTTGAGGTTCAAGCATTTTATTGTTATTGGTGGCCTAGTTGCTCAAGATCCATTGGAGGCTACAATCCCAATGTTAATTTCATTTATTAATTGGGCTTAACCCGAAAAAGTTTGATCTTTGTGATGATGCGGCCCAAAAGATCACAATTACGGATCCAACTTGATGATGAAAAGCCCAATGTTAGTTTAGCCCAAACATTTAGTTGCAAGGATTGACCCAATTCAAAAGGGCTTCTCTGCTCCATTCCACTTGACTCTTAGGATCCATTTCAAATCTGTAATGCTTTTTCCCCCCTTCTCTAAGGATTTGTAATGCTTTTCACAATAGGAACTAATAGAATTTCATTCTACCCCTCGTTCTCGTTCTTTGGTTTAATTGGTAAAGGGGTCAGACACTCTGATCAAAGGAAGAGGGTTTGATCTTAGAGTTGGTCAAGGCGCTGGGAGAGACATCCTAGACAATATAAACTTGTGGAAACACATATTGAGATGGAGACACGTGTACTCTTAGTCCCCTATGTCTTACAGAGCAAAATCATAATGTCACGTCTTTGGATTATGAGTGAATCCAACCCCTATCTTAAAATTTTATTATATAAAAAAAAGAATTTCATTTTATTTTGTGCTCAAATAAATAGTAGAAAATAACAGGGAAAAATCTTTTTTTTTTTTCTTTGTGTGCCATAATTCATGCACACATAACACTAATGCAAAAAAGCCTTTAAGACCAGACAAAAAAAAACCACGTAAGACTGGATCTGTGTCCAGTCTTGTTCTAGGTGGTCTTAAAAGTTAGTAACTTTTAATACCGGATGAACGACCGGTTTTAAAATTTTAGGAATATCCGGTCTTAAAAATGTTTCAAAATAATAAAAAAACCCAAATGAAACAACCGGTCCCAAATCACTAGATCTGGTAACATTTTGAATGTCCCTCTGTCATAAGCGATAGAGAACCAAGAGAAGATTGGAAGCAACACCAACAAGAAAAACAAAAATGATGAATACAAAGTCTAGAAATAAGAAAACATAACAAGAAATAGAAATCATTCACTATGGAAATCAAATTTGAATCAATATAAAATCAAATGTGAAATTGAAGTTTAGATCCACAAAAAAAAAAAAAAAAATCACAAGCTTAAAGCAACCAAATCTGAGCAGGATCCTCTTGTCCTGGCAAAGCTTCAAGCAACCAAAATCGAAGTATAGATCTGAGCAAGAACGGTCAAGGTAGGAGCAAACAGACTTAAGCAAGAAGAGATCTGGGTTTGATTTTAAGCCAAATTTATGCGAAAGCGGTGTGGGAGGAGCCATAAATCAAAGAGGAAGGAGCCTTTGTCGTCTAGAATCCTCAAAATAGTACGCTTGCGCCGTTGTTGAGGATTGGAGTTGACACCATCACAAAACCCTCGAAGCATCTCACCTGCCAACGTTGCCAAGGATTTGATTATGTGGCTCTTAGGATGACTTACGAAGATTGCGAGTAGGTTAAAGGAAGGGGATGTCATTCTTGCTGAGGATTTGACTTGTAAGGCTCTTGCAAGATCAAATCTTTTATAGTCCGATCTTAAAAGTGTTCTATATATTTGTTGGAAGTTCAGATTTAATTAGTTAACATATACAATTATATTATGCAATTATCTTAATTAAGTTTTTAGAGAGATTTTAGGACAATATCAGAGATTATGGTTTTTTTTTTTAAAAAATTTATTAGCATTTGTATATAATCCCTAGATTATACTGCTTAGGTCGGAAGATTATTAACTTGTTAGCATGTATATAATTCCAATTAAGTGAAGGAATAAAGCATCACATTCTTGGACGATCTGCATCTTCTTAAAATATTTACAAAATTGTCCTCAGTCATACTTGTAAGACCGGATCTTTTATAATCCGAACTTAAAAGTGTTCTATATATTTACAAAAGTGCTTCCGGTCATATTTTTAAGACTAGATCCTTTATAATCCTGTCCAAAAAATTCTTTATATTTACAAAACTACCACCGATCAAGACCCAATTCTTTATAATCTGATCTAAATGAGACGGTCTTAAATTTTTTTTTTTTCACTAGTGTAATATCCTTCATAGAAAATTCAAATTCACAATCTAGGAATTTAGTATCTTTTAGCTTTTAAAACCTAACGTAGAAATACTCATATTCACACCATATAAATATTTTGTAGCCCATGCATCATCCAAAAAAAGTCAGATGCTTTTTATTATATTCATTAGAAAATAAGTGGCATAAAATTCACCAAAAATAAAAGAAAATAAAATATAAAGATTCCTGTTTTAATTCTTGTCAGGCATATCCGGGCCGTGGAATCCTCATTGGGACAATCTTTTTACGTTGACATGACTGTCGACAAAGCCACTTATGGTAGGGACCATTTCCAAAATATTTGGGGTCACATTATTTTATATTATTATTTTAATACAATTCTTTGATTCGCTTCCTTCCCCCATGGGCTCACATTTTTGCATGCCATCTTCTTCATCTTGCTCTCTGAATCTTAGAATCCATACGTATCCAAAGGCAAATTCACCACCGGCACTGTTAAACCCACCGAGAACGACACCAATCGGCTTCAGAATAAGCAAGTACGTCCATTTGCTAAACCTAAACCTCTTCTTAGATTCTTCTTTCTCTTATTTTTTTTCATTTAAGCTTTAATTTTTACCTTTACCTGTTTGATTTTCATTTGATGAGTTCCTACAATTTCTCCTCCTACCAGTAGCTACTTCACTTGTTTATGCTATCACCACCAGAAGAAGAAGTCACAGTCATTGTTCAGGAAAGAGCTTTTTGGTAGAAAGACGAAGAAATGGGGTTACCATGGATTGGTTAAAAATCCAAGTGAAGCAGGTGACGGCAAGAAGAAGGGTAGCCTTGCTGGAGCTATTGCTCTTGTTATCGGAACCAATATCGGTTCTGGAATGCTCGCACTTCCCCAAAAAGCTTCCCCAGCTGTACACACTTCTTCCTTCTCCTTACAACCCTTGATCTACAAATTAACAATTATCTGTGCCAAATGCTTTTAAGACTCTTTAGATATACTCTGATGGTCAGATTCAGGAAACTGTTAGATCTAAATAGTCTTATCCATAATATAGAGCAATGGAAGAATAACAGTGTCTAGAATATTACTCATAATTAATTAATGCTCATTTTCTAATTTTGTTGGTGTGATTAATGTTCATAATTACAATTTTCCCCATTATTATTATTATTATTATTATTTATTTTTTATAAAATTTCCAATAAGGATGGAAGTGAGTCAAATGTCACTTTTTGTTTCCGGTACATTATTTTATAATATTGGAAGGAGTACTTCTTTTTCCAGTCAAATTTACTTTTACTACTCAATCATGTTTTTAATGTAAATCTCTATTTACCTACCACTCCGGTCCTACTTATATGTCCATTTTGAAAAAGGAATTTTGATTTTTATTATAAGTCCAGTTTTAGATTAATAAATATATTTTTTACTTTTTTTGCCTCTACTAATTGCAATAAACAAAAAGAATTTATTAATGTTGACATTTGGAACCAATCATGGATAAGGGAAAAATTGGAAATTTGGCTAATAATTAATGAGTTAGCTAACTCTCCTTACTATGTGAGAGTTAGTAAATTTGGACTTATAAATAGAATCAGAGTGATAATTTAATTTGATTAAAGAAGTTAGTTAATATGAGATGTTTTATCTAAAACACCCTAATCATTTTCGTTAATTCTCTCTATATTTCTCTTTTGATTGAACATCAATAACGGTAAATTAAGAAAAGATTGAGAAATATGTGTGAGAGGTCTTACATTTAGGACAAAGATTAACTTCCCAATTAGGTCCTATATTAAGAACTGAAGGTGTATTAATTTGACCTTTTTATTTTTTTAGACTATGTTGGCTGAAGATTTCTTTTTGCCCTTCTGATATCAGTTATGGAAGTTGGGGTATTTAATATATGATGAAAGCAGGGATTTGTTCCAAGTTCAGTATCAGTAATAGTATGTTGGGCTTTTCTCCTCATTGAAGCACTTCTACTTGTTGAAATCAATGTGGCTCTTCTGAGGAAGAGGAAGACGAAGAGAGATGGTAAATTTGAGGTCATTTCTTTTCGAACAATGGCTCAAGAAACACTTGGGGAATGGGGTGCCACTTTAGCCACTGTCACATATGTCCTGATGGGATATAGCTGCATGGTTGCTTACTGTTCCAAATCTGGAGATCTCCTTTTTCAATGGATGAATCTCCCAGCACCAGTCTCAGGCTGTCTTTTCACTGCTCTCTTCACATTGCTCATCTCCATTGGGGGGACCCAAGCTACTGATCTAGTTAACCAATGGCTTACAGCTTCTATGATTGGTAAATTCATAATAGAACTGTTTATGAGATATTAGAAGATACTCCTCTGTTCCTTAATATAAGACTCACTTTAATAAAAAAATCGAACTACAAAATGAATCGTATATTAAGTACTAGAAGTAGTATATAGTGCTCATTCCGGTCCTTAATATAAGATGTATTTGCTTAATTTTATTATATCAAGGAAGTTAGTTAGGTTAGTTAATATTACATGGATTCTCTAAAATGCTCTAATAATCTTCCTCAACTCATTCATTTCCTACCCTCTTTGATTATTGTTGAGGGAATATCAATAGGGGTAAATTAGGAAAATATTGACATATATGAAAAATAGTCCTTATATTTAGGACTACGATCAACTCCCCAAATATGTCCTATATTAAGGATGGGTGCAGTAATATTTCCATGCCTTTACATTATCATTTTTGTCTACTGATATTCATTTCTCAGATAAAGTGACACACCTCTAGGAATAGATTTGTAAGTATGTTGAAAGAAAATTTGGGTGGGGCTATAGCTAGGAATAGCTCGCTGAAATGAATTCGGAAGGGGTTTTCTTTTGACTGTCAAGTGCAAGTGCAACACATTTATAATATCTGCTGATTGGCTTGCCAATTATAATCTTGTACAGGATTTTGGGGTACTCAGGTTTAGGGATCCTTCTCAGGGTCTCAAAGAACATTTGTATAGGGACAATGTGGGTGTTAAAAAACCAAATATAAAAAAATAATAAAAAATCAACACCTTAAGAAGGTGAATTTCACAGCAGCACCTTTTCTAAATGTTATAGTAACATGTTAATGCTGGTACTTTCTTATTGCTTCATCGGCTGTTTTGATTCAGGTAAAAAAAAAAAACTGTTTTGATAACTTGTGTATCTTATACCACTCTGGTCCAATTTATATTTGTGAATGTGGACTTATAAATTGGACAAGAGTGGTAGGCTTTTACTTGTTTGGCGGTTTTAATTATGCTGAACTCCTGCACTGCAACCTACATGATCATATATAAGAAAGTCCAGTGATGAGTACAATGGAATGTTTAACTACGTGTAAAATGAATCTTGTAAACAGGTCTCTTATTGGCCATCGAAGTACTAGCAGTTGCATCTGGGGGATGGTCTGGCATAGGAGGAGGAGGCAGTGACTGGGCAAAGATACCAGCGGCAATGCCTCTCATTATCTTCTCCCTAGTGTATCATGATATAGCACCTGGTAAAGACGAAAACTTTTTTGTGTAAAATCTAACATGACTTCGTTTTTGAAGTACCCATGTTTCATGGTTTGAAAATAATACTTATATCTATATACTTGCAGTTCTTTGTGCATATTTGGAAGGTGATTTGGATCGCATTAGAGCTTCAGTAATTTTAGGAAGTCTTGTGCCACTGGTGGCATTGCTCGTTTGGGATGCAATAGCCCTTGGTTTGGCAGCAGAAGTAGAACAAATAGTTGATCCTATAGAGCTGTTATTCCGGTATTTCATCCCTTTCTGAATCATTTTGGAAAATTTCAGTGAATGATGTTGGTTACAAGTAATGGTTAAAACCACACATCGGTCCTCAGTAACTGACCCCACGTATCATTTTGAAAAGTTTGTATGGCATCAATTAAAACCTCTAAGAAAATTTGAAACAGAATTATACTTATGAATATTATTACAATACAAACAAATCTTTGAATGATATAAAAGGCACAGAATTTTTTCCCTTCACACCTTTCTGGCTTTTATTCTCCTTTTATTTAGTGAAATACTACAACAACAAGAACAAGCCTTATTTTATAGGATTGGCTACAAAGATTGCACGATGCCATTGAGTTGTATCAACAGCCAAATTTTTGGATAAATTATTAACCAAAAGGTCCCGATCAGTAATCTCATTGAATATTCTCATCGGTCTTTTACCCTTTTTCAGAAGACTTCATAATGCTTGATTTACCCTCATCTGCTTACTGAAATGAAAAATATAAAATTAAAACTGATAAGTGTGAAATGATTTAGGGTGGAATGGAGTGGTGTTTCACTTTTGGTTGGGGCCTTCTCTCTTCTAGTGGTTGGAACCTCACTTATTGGTACCCTACTCGGTTTCTCAGAGTTCTTCAAGGAGCAGCTTAAAAAGCTAGTCTGGGTTTCTCCTCCAACCCAGGAATTAAATGTAAATTTCATTCTATTAGTAACTTGATTATTAAATAATCTCATATGATTACTAGATGATTAAAAGCTGTTTGGACAGGGTGGTTGGTGGGGAAAGAATAAAGTGAACATCATGGCTATGACAATTGTAGTTGCTCCTTCTCTGTTTGTCTCGACAACTTTTCCAGATGCTTTCTCTGCTGCTACAGATATTACCGTAAGTTGGGGAAGTGGTATTCCTTTGGGAATCAATCATAAAAATTTGTTTGAAATGATATTGCTCAGAAACTAAGAAGCATGCATGTACACTAAATTAAACACTGGTGACACAAATTTCATCACATTATCAAACATAAAATGTTATTGATTTGAAAAAGTTCAATCTTATCTGACACTTTTTGAACACACATGATTTTTTCTTTTGAAGTTTACATATTTCAATGTTTGAAAATAGAAAGCATATTTTGCCCCCTGTGCGAGGGAACCTTTTCAATTTGGTCATTCACAGAAAAAAGAATCTGAATCAGTCCTAGATGGAAAATAACTTACTCTATTCGACCCTTACATTAACAGTTCACTTCCTGATGTGGTCTTTTTTTTTTTGCCAACACTTCCTTAAGTGATCATATGTATAATTAATGATAATATATAATCCTTAAGTACACATGTAGAATTATTTTCACCCAGAAACTTACTTAGATTTCAGATATGTAAGTGCTAAAACATGGCACATCATTAAGCACCACAAAATGTGATTTATAATTAGCGAAATGGGTTTTCTCATGCTTTGCACGGATTTTGAGAATGAGCCATACTTTTCATGGCTTCTGAATATTATGGCCTGTTAGAAAGTTTATTATATACACTGATACATCGATTACTTTAATTTAAATGAATTATTTAATTAAAGAATAACTCCAAGTGAGCATTTACCAATTGCAGATCTATATTAACAGCTCATTTCACTCATTCTATAAGTTGAGAGCAGGATTATCAACAGAAATACCATTGTAGTCAAATTTTGTCGCATCACACATAAAAAAGTTTCAATCCCTTTTGTTGTGGTAACTGATACTTGATGGTGAACCAGGGGGGCTACTTCATGACAGTGCTATATGGAGTTCTTCCACCAGCAATGGCATGGACAATGCAGAAGAAAGAATACGAGTGTTCTGGTGAAAAGTCATTATCAGACGCTTGGCCAGCTCTTATTATGGTTGCTTTATTTGCTTGTGGCATTTTGGTGGATCAATTCCTGCAAGATACCCAAGCACTGCTATTGTAAATTCCTCCAATTTGTATATTCAACTCTCAATCTCTGAACAACATACTCTCCTGGAGATATAATTTTTCATGCACATAATTCACTACACCCATGTGCTATGCAATACGTAAAATTGTGAGCTGATGGTCTTGTAGTCTAATGACATGGATGTTCCTATGTAAGTTGGAGGTCGAGGGTATGATCCCGCTCATAACCTTGTATCTTTATCCTATGTTTGGATGAAGAGAAAATTAGGGGGGAAATACTAGGAGGAAAAACTCCCCAATTTTTTTTCTTTTACCATTTTGGAAGTTTTTCTTCCTAATATCCTCTCCTTTCAATTTTCCCCTCACTTTTCGCTCTAACCAAACATGACCTTTGTGCCTGCCTCTCTAATTCATTAAAAAAAACATGTAACATTGTGAGAGTAAATTTATATATAGTTGTACGCTAAACTGAGGAACATCACACCTTGACCAGACAATTCATGAAGAATGTTTTTCAGTGTGTTGTTGCTCTGTGAAAGATGGCAGCCAAACTTCAGAATACTGTATTTGTGTGTATATTGCAAAGGCCAATGTCATACTTTTGACAGGGGAAAATGGGGACTTGTATTTACTTGCTCAGTTTCACACACTGATCATTTGAGAATGTCTGTATTTCTTGTAATATGCCTTATAAAGATAGGACCTTTATATATAGTTCATCTTTCTCTTCGTCTCCTTCATCAATGTTTCCTCTAGAGCTCGTAATCAATGAATAGCAGCAGCATGGTTTTTGACGAATTTGAGAAGTGGCAAAATTGTAAGATCGGCTTCCTATGCTTGCTTAAACACTTCCATAGAAAATTTGCATGTGAGTTCAGATTTACAAAGGCGCTTCATTTTCGTCATATTGACTCAGGCTTGCATGTGAGTGTACCAGTGAGCGTGCACTTCAATGACTATTACAATTGAGGAATGGCTAAAACAGAAGCGAGGGAAATATCTGTCATCGCTCATTGCTGAAGTCCCATAAAATCTTAATACACTCCTCTCGTGAACAATTAACATTAGTTTGCACCAGGTTTAGTGATAATGGTAGTGGGAAATGTAACGCTATACCTTACGGTCCTTAATATAAGATTTAATATAAGATTTAGTTTGTAGTTCAAATAAGCTGTTAGATTTTATATTAAGAACCAAAGGTAATATCATAATGCAATGCTACATAAACTACAACATCCTTAAGTTCATTGCTAAACTTTTCAGAGTGGAATATGTTATCCCGAATTTGAAAATTCATATTGGTTTTTTTCTTTTTTAAATGAATAAAAGTTTAGACAAGTTGAGTCCTGATGTATCAAAGACAAGTTAAAAAAGTACTTATATATAGCTCATCAACAAAATTTTCATAAAGATTATATATATATATATATATATCACACATGCTCAGAGAAACAAGACTGATCTTTCTCTAAATGAAGCTATACACGACAAGTTCACTAGCAAGAAAACAGAGGAAGATTTGTGTAGAATCCTATAAAAATGACTTGGATGAAAAAACTGAAATCCTTCGGTGAATATCACATTATGCATTTAGGCCATTTGACTTGAATTTTGCATTTGTCCTGATAAAATTTTAGTTCTACCCAAACTAATCTCATAGGAGAAGATGCTTTTCTCAAAAGGGAAAATTGGTATTACCTAATTCTTAACCAAAACTATGTTTAATTGTTATTATTCATGAACGCGCCACAAAAATTGCTCCATCTCACCACATTTATTTTGTTAATTAGGAGTATGTCACCGTTAAGTGGGGACTACACGCTAGAGATCAAAATTATTAGCCATCCCATTAACAAAGATCTAAATTTGATTTTTAATACGAAAGATAAATAACAGAAATAATAGTAATCGAAATCAAGCGAAAATATCTGGGAAATTTTTTACTTTACTTCCACGTTGCATGGACATCTATCTATTTTTACCCAATAGAAAATACACACGTATTCAGGTGGGGTTGCGAACTGGTCTAAACATGACGTGGCACCTTGCTATTGGGCTTTTTTTTTTTTTTTTTTATCAAGATCAGCAACTCTCTACCTGTCTTGTTACTTTTTTTTTGATCGGGATCTACCTGTCTTATTACTGACCACGCGCGAAGTTAATCGCTGCCCTCCACGGCGGCGGGTTGTTTAGCTTTACCACCGGACACGCGGCTGCGAAGCCACTCCAAGATATCTCCAAAAACCAATTCCACATTTTCATCGGGTTCGCCAGCCAACTGATGCCACATACCCTCGTAAATCTTCAGCGTCTTATCCTTACTGGCGGCGCGTGCGTACAACTCCTTCACACAAGCAGGATCACAGACGACATCACCGCCGCCGTGCACGATCAGGAACGGTAGCTCCACCTCTTCGTACCTTCCCTGCAACTCTCTGCAAATCCTCAGCAACTCAAGCGCCGTCGCCGCGCGTGGCCTGGATGCCTTCCTATTAGGGCTTGCCAGCGCCAGCTTCCTCTTCCACTCCAGCTTGAACGACACCTCCGGGATCGAGCCGCGAGTGGGAACCACTTGCCACGTCGGAACAACCGCCGCCACGAGTGAGAGAAAGTGCTCGAGTGGCCACGGCGGCTTGAACTTCGCACTAATCCCGCACATGGCGCCATTGAGGATAATCCCATCCCATGGCCTGGATGCGCCGGCAGGCGAATCAGGACGGCGGAGAGTGATAAGGAGTGCGATGGCGCCACCGAGAGATTCGGAGTAGAGGAATGAAGGAAGAGAAGAGTCGTAGCGGGAACGGAAGGAATCGAAGAAAGAAATACAGTCGTCGACGACTGGGTTAATGTCGGGGATGTGAGCAATGAGACCGTCAGAGAACCCGTGGCCTTGGTGATCGATGGCGCAAGTGGCAAATCCGGCCTTGGTGAAGTGAACGGCAGTGAGCTGGACAAACCAGCTGGTCTCGCCAGTGAAACCGTGGACGAGGGCGACGATCCCGAGGACGGGGGTGGGAGGGAGCGGCGTCCACCACTGAGTGAAGAGGTTGAGGCCCCGAGAGTTAGTGATGAACTCGGAGCCGTGACTCACAGAGTGACGAGCGTAGAATTCGTCGGCGGTGAGGGAGCCGAATGGGCTCTTCTCATTGGCCTCCGCCACTGGGTGCACCATTATCGCTAAAATGCGCCGAAACCGTTGGGTTTTCCCACGCTCCCTCAATCCTCAGCCACCCACTTCTATTTATCTTCTTTTCCTCAGCTTCTCTCTGCCTTGTTAGTTGTTGCAATTGAAATTACTCCCTTGTGCTTGATATAATTTCAAGTTTAAGGCTAAATGTAAGATATATATATTTTATGTTTGTTAATATTTTTTAATTAATTTTTGGGTTTAATGTTTCCTTTGAGATAGAAACATCTTTTTTGTCTCACTCACATATAAATGTGAGTGGGGTCTATTATTAAAAAAAGAAAAAAAAATAGGCCCCCACTAACTTATATGTAAGTGAGGTAAAAAAAATATTTTTGCCTTAGAGGTAGAACTATTAAACCCTTAATTTTTATTGATGTTTTATTTGATCATAATTTATAGAAAGAGAGGAAATAGATAATTAAGAAAGACAACTGTGATATTTTAGAAAATATATGTCATGTTAACTAAATTTTTTAGTCTAATCAAAATATGTAAATATATCTTATATTAAGAATATAATAAAATATATTTTAATTAGAATCTTATTTTTTTTAATTACAAAAACAAACACTAATGACCTAAGTTGCGAATGGGATCAATTCAACAACCTCTCACTTATTAAGAACCTTATATGTCATTAGGTTAAAAGGTCAATTAATTGGGCTTTAAGTTTTAAGTTTTAACACGATACTCTAGCTCACGCCCCTCTTCTCCTTGTTATGGTATTATTCTTCTCGTTGTTATAAATATATTTGGAAGGAATTTTTTGCCATAAATTTAAATTCGCTTAAAGGGTTATTACTTTTCGCTTTCTAATTCAACTCTTATCTAATTTTTATCGGAAAAAGATTAAAAAAAACAGAAAATTGAAAATAAGTTTTAAAAAGTATTAGCGGGCACAAATAAATGAGAAATTTCATTATTTTCTCTCTCAATCTTGTTGTTTTCTTTTCTACTCTCTAGATTTCTCATTTTTATACATAACAATAAGGATAAACTTAAGATTAAGTTATTTTTAAGTGATATAAATAGAGAGGTGCTCATATTCTTGGATATTGATTATATTTAATAGAATGATAGTTACGCTTATAAAAGAAAAAGGGTGTGAATATTATTTACTACTTATTTTTGTGTTTAAAAAGTAGAAAAAGTTATTCAATGATTTGAGAGTGAGAGTAGTAATAAGTGGGGGGAAAAAATAGGAGATGAAATGAATGAAGTAGGTGGAGGCAGGGAAGGGGGAAGTGATGACAAAGGTGGGAAGGTGAAGATTTGATGAAATGCTTAAATGCGTCTTGAGAAGTTGTTGGGTCATGCAAATGTCGATTTTTCTTTTATTAGTCTCATAGTTACATGCTATGAGTCTGAGTCTAATATTTTTTTCTTATTGTTCCTCTAATATTTTTATCAAAAGATGTATAGGCTAAAAAATCACAGAAAATATTTTATTTCAAAAAGAGCAATTAAAAACTCTTTTTTTCCCCCTCTCATTCTACTATGAGTCTCACGGCGGAAAATCTTATGAGTAGAGTGTAGTTTATAAGTTCAAAGGGTGTTTACTTATAATAAGCTAGTTCTTTAGGATTGAGCTCTTCCTTTGAATTTGAAATTTCACGAGTGGATTGAACTTTATAAATTTAATGGGCTTATAATAAGTTAGTTTTTGGGATTGAGATCTTCCTTTAAGTTTATAGTCGCTACACACTCCCAAGTATGATATACAAGCAACCCTTGTTAGAGTTTTCTCCTTCTGATTCATAATATAAGTCACATCTATAATATAAGTGGTATTGTTATAAGTTCCACATCGTGAAAATCTCATAAACTAATTGGAGTTTATAAGTTTAATGGGCTCCCTATCTAGTAGATAAGTTTTTTGAGATTAAGTTCTCCATTTAGGCTTGTAGTCGTCGCACACTGTCACATACGACAGGCAACCAACCCTTGTTAGAGTCTATTTCCTTTGGTTCACAATATAAGTAACTGTCGTGTTGTCGTTGTTGTCACATGCGACTGGCAACCTACCCTTGTTAGAGTCTACTTCCTTTGGTTTACAATATAAGTCATTGTCGTGTTGTCGTTGCACATTGTCACATACAATAGGCAACCAACCCTTGTTAGAGTCTACTTCCTTTGGTTTACAATATAAGTTGCTTCTAGAAAAATGACTTGATTCATAATATTGGTGGCATTGTTATGATTCCCACATCGTGAAATCTCACAAGTCGAGTGGAGTTTTTAAGTTCAAAGAGCTTTTTCTCTTAATAGGCTAACCTTTTGGATTGAGCTTTCCATTTGGACTTTTAGAAAAATGATTTGATCTATAATATAAGTTACTTTGAGAGCAATTAATGTTAATTTGTCAATTTTATCCATGTTATTAATGTTTAAACATGACTTATCGTATCTTTCTTTTTCTTTCGAAACCTCATTATTATTGGTTAGGTTGAAAATTTCTTTGAATTCAAAACAAATTTGATGAGTTAACTATTGTTGCTTGGTTATGATGAATTAGTTGAAGTAACTCATATTATATATCGGAGGAGTATTTATCTTCCCCCCCTCTCTTTTTTCTTTTTTATTTGATTAATAAAGAAATACATAAAATATAATCGAACACTGAAAATTTTGGACGTTTACATAGGAGTGAAATACTATGAGCCAATATTGACAGGAGAGCTTTCATTTTTATCACTTTTCCTTGAGAGACATTTAAACAAAAGAATGTGTGCCTTTGTTATGGTCTTCATTTACAGTAGAAACCATTTAACCCTTTCTCTCATTCCTGCTTCTGAAAATCCCTCCACCATCACCAATGGACTTGACTTTTCTCCTATATTTCTTACCAACCCTTTCTCTCATTCTTGCTTCTGAAAATCTCTCCACCATCACCAATGGACTTGATTTTTCTCCTATACTTCTTACCATCCTTTTCTCTCATTTTTCTTTTTGTACTGTTGAATTAAGATCTCAACAGCATAGATTTATCACATTTCCTCATCATCATTTTTTATCATTTTCCCTTATAACAATATTTTAATTATATGCCGAAGGAAGTTGACATAGATGGTAAGGGATTAGGTCAATCCCAAAGGGATGTGTGTTCGTCCCCTTTACCGTCGCTGGGACTCCTTCGATAGACGATCTCATAAGTCCCCATTAAGTGCTCAAAGAGCCCGGGGCCGTGCCCTAGTCTTGGTGAGGAAATGATGTCGAACCCTTTCAAAACTTTTTCATATAAAAAAAAATATTTTAATTATATGATAAACCTGGGCTGTTGAGATCTTAATCCAACGGTACAAAAAGAAAAAGAAAGAAAAATGATGGTGAGGGGTATAAGAGGAAAGGCAAATCCATCACCAATCTCATCCTCATCCTTAAAAGTCGTCATAAATGGTTTTCCCCATTATCTTGATCTAAGAAGACATAGTTTTTAATAAAAAACTATTCGCTCTCTCTAAAGAACATTTTTTTTTATAGGAATGGTCCTTACTCCTTAATATAAAGAAGAAATTCTTTTTTGTCTGTAATTTTTACCTTATTTTTCCATTCTTACCCTTAATAAATATATGTCACTCATTATCATCTTACAAGAAATTTTCATTCATTATCTCTCAAGTACACTCTTTCTAAATAAGGTTACAATTAAAAAAAAAAAAAGAACATAATTACATATTTATTACTTTTAACAAATATTTTAAACCATACGATTTATTCATAGTGTACTAATTATTATAAACAGAACAATAGGCCCATATTGAAGGTGGGTGCCCATAATGAATGATATGTAGAGAAAGCATTGATAATGGGTCTCTCTTCACAGCATAGGCTGATATTTTCTTATTAGAGGCAGTTTTCTCGGCTATTTAAATATTTGTTTTGTATAAAATAATAATAATAATAATCGGTTCATCATATTTTAAGAAGCGGGTCAATTATTGAGAGAAAGTATCCACTATTTTATATCAAGGCCTTAACTCTCGATTTTAATGATTTTGTACTGCCAACATTATCCAACAAATTTTTTTTAATGATTTTGTCCAAACCCAACCTTATCCAACAACAAAATGTCACTTTTCATGCATCAAGGAAGTGGGATAATATTGCCTCTCCTCCACAAAGGTGATTACTGTCATTTTCTCTCCTCCACAATAATATTGCCTCTCAACCTCATCTTGTACTCGTCTACTCTGATCAATTTATATTAGATATTTTTGTAAGCATACCTGCAACTGTAAATGCTCTTTGAATCTGAAGATATGTCACTCTGATGAATTCTAAGACTCAATTCACCTTAATTTTTTTATATAAAAAAATAAAAGATCAGAATGCAACCTTATAATTTAATAATACAAACTTCTAGGTAAGTGGGAGGTTGCTGGTTCGATCTCACTAGTAACCCTAGATCTTAGCATTTAAGAGAGCCACCTCTCATTAGGTTGACAATACTCAAATTTGATCTAATTAGATATCCATAATAAAAAATAAGAAGATTTTTTTTTTTCTTAGATTAAGGTTATCTCATTATTAATTAAATTTTATAATATGAACAAGGAATATATGTTAGGAATTAATTTATTGTAAATGGACAAAGGCTTAGAAAGACCCAATTTGGAAAAAAATAAAATAAAGCAAGCTCTCTATATTTATAGGGTGTTTAACATGTGAACTAGACTTCTAAAATTATATATATTTTTCACATAGTTTAATTTTTATTTTAATTTATAATAATTGCAATTGAGAAGGATCTACTTCTCTTCTTTCCTTTTCTCATTTGCTCTTGTTCTTTTTCCTCTTACATGACCATTGAATTAAAATCTAAGGGTCCACATTTAATATTTCTTTTTCATCATTTTCTCTATTTTCTTTGTATCATTCTCTCCATTATAACAACAAGTTTATAAAATATTAAATATGGATTGTTAGATTTTGATTTAATAATCATCAAAGAAGAAAAGCACAATAATAGAGTTGAAAATAAAAGAAAAGAAGTCAGACCCAATTAAGAAAGGCCGATGAGTTGAGTTCAGCCCAATTTATATCTATTGCATAATTGAACCAATCTCATCACCAAATTCCAAACCCCCACAATTTTTACATTATAACTCCATAGTCTTTTTTATCCCTTAAAATTTTCTTACACATGTGGGGTTTTAAGTTCCAACCCTTTGCAAATAGTACCTCCAGACCTATTTATAAAAACTAAATAATTGAATTATATAATTTAAAAAAACAGTTAAAATTATATATGTTTTGAAATAAACTTTGTTTCCAAGCCCTTATTTATAAAGGATAAAAAAACATAGAGAAATATTGTAAATATAAATATAATCAATCTTTTAATTAATGTGATATATATAATTAATGGAGGATACAAATTAAAAAAAACTCGTTAAATATTGAAATAATTTTTGTCGAGTTCTTATAAAAAATGACTAAGATCATTCAAATTTTGAGCTTTTATAAAAAGACTACAAAAAGTGGTACAATAAGTATATGAGTTGTGACCCAAAAAGATATTGTATTCCTTCTTCTTCTTTGCACTAAACCCAGATATTTAAATTAACAAAAGAAATACATGAGGCGGAAAGATTTTCCATGGAGAGACCAAAAGCATTAAACAAAATAACTTACAACTTAATTATTCAAAAGGTCATACAAAAGGAAGTGAACAAGAAGATGAACCAAAAAAAAAAAAAAACACAACTAAGCCTGAGTTGAGTGTTGAAAGGGATTAGTACCCTTAATCAAATAAAATAAAAAAACCTTGTCACAACTAATTAGGAACTTGTCGTCACTTGAGATCAAGTCTGAGTTATGCAGTAACTTGATCTGGCCTGAAGAAGTTATCGATCAGAACCCAACGTGGCTTAAGAAGAAGAAGAAGAAGGCTTAGGTCTGTAATGCATAATGAGCAGAGTGAGGTAATTAAGTGAAGCTGTGAGCTGTGAATTGATGAAGTGAATAAGAGAGCTATGAAGCTGATATATAACACGCACACACAAAGTGAAGGGAAAATCAATGGATGATTATTTTAGAATCAGATATATGGTGGAATATCTGGGTGCATCAAACCATAACCCGTCGTAGAAAATAAGTTCCGGCGATGAATATCGTCGGACACATATTGGTGGGCGCTCAAGAAAGTTTCGGAGATCAAGTACAAGAAGATGAACAAGTATGTGGTGATTGGTGCCATCTCTCTCTCTCTCTATCTCAATATCTTCCTCTCTGTATATATTGTTGCAAACTTCTTTAAACAAATCACAACTAGTTGGGCAAAAGTAGGGATCAAAATGACATATGCATATAGAGGACCACTTTGGCGTGAGAACCAAGTACAGCATCTTTGCAAATAAAGATATATTTGGGGAATTTATCTTGATCCAATTGAAGGTGGCGACCTTATGTGATATTGGTAAAACTGAAATAATTCATACCAGTTGATCTATCCACACACTAAAATCAAAATACGACAAATAATCAGCTGTGGCTTTGCCCACAAGCAATAATAATTGATGTCCTTGGTTGGTTACTGTTGTTACAAAGGCCTAATAATAGTGATCGAGTGATCCATATATAAAAGGCTAAAAGTAAAAGTGTAAGAACATGTAATGAGGTTTTGTGTTTGGCTTGTATCAAACAAAAGGGAAGCTTCCATGTGTGTGAATAAGATGGTGACACCAGAGAGATGTGGGATTTCTGGATAATAATGAGAGTATGTCCAAAGGGAAACTTAAAGAAGAGATGGTTTCGTCCTTGAGGAGTGCAAGTTTCAACCTCGTTGCTTGTTAAATTGGCAACAATTATGATAAAAGCAGATTCCACCGACGTCAAGAAACTTCACTCATTCGGTATTTATTGCCTAACAAATAAAAAACACCCAAAATCCGTCGTAATCATTATTTGAAAATTTTATTTGACATAATTAATGACATGAATTCGAGTAGGGATACTTTTGTATGAAATATTGTAGAGTGTTCTGTGTATAAACATATATTATGTCCTTCAAATCAAGAAAAATTTTGAAAATAGACTTTTCACCGATTTTTCCTTTTTTTAACAAAAAATCAGCACTTGTTTGATTTCTTGTTTTTAAAAACGTTTTTGTTTTAAGACAATGTATATTGGAAAACTAAAAAAGTTCAAACTTTGTTCTTAAAAAAAAAAACAAAAAAAACAAAAACTTCTTTCTTATAATTTTTTTTTTTTAAAAAGAAGAGACAGAGAACATTAATTATATTTTTATTAATGACAATCATACTAATAGACCAAACTATTCCTCTGCCTTTCACTTCACCATTTTAGATAGGATTTTTTAAAATAATGATTCAAACAGATTTTAAAACTTTTTTTTTTTCAAAAGCCCATTTTTTATTATTTGAATAGATTTATTTAAGATTTTTGCTTTATTTTTTTTTAGTTATTTTCTTATGATTTATTTTTTCATAAAACAAACAAATACCTATCCTCAGATCCCAGCAGGAGATCCGTCCATCCCTGGTTGGGACCTGAAGAGCTAACGAGAAGTGGTGCGGGGTGGAACTCCCCCATGAGCGGGCTCAGCAGCCGGCCCATGTTTCGGAGGGCACGCATAAAAAAAATTTAGTATTTATCAAAAAAATTTAGTATTTATCATAATAAAATTATTCAAATTTGCATATGGCCTATATGATGGCAATAAATATTTTTGTCCAGCAAACATACTATATAATATAACAATATATCTATATATACAATATTTTTTTTTTTAAAAAAAGAAAAAAACATACTATTTTTCGAAATAAAATTAGTCTCACACACACATATGTATGTGTGTATACTCGTAAGAAATATTTTTGTCCAACCAAGTTATTATATAAATATAAGAATATAATGGGTGGATTTATTCTTCTATTTCATCAAAAACCTTCACATGTGGTGGTTGGAGAATTTCACTTATTTCATTTCTCTAACGTTAATCCTATGTACAAGATAAAGAAATATTTTGTCATTTCTTTTAAAGGTAAATTAATGAACATTAATGTGTCTATTCCATTTTTAAATCACATATTAAATCTAGTAAATTTTGTTGGTTTTTAATTAATACACGCATAATAATAATTAAAAACAAGAGAGCAAAGGGAGTGTATTGAATTAGTCAACTGAGGTAACTTGGGAAATATGAGATGACTTTGATTGCATAATGTGATCATTTAACAACATTCAGAAATCCCTAATTAGGTCTCTCAATCCAATCAATATAATTTGTTAAAACTGGAGGCCTAAATTTGGATTTTGGTATTTTAGCTGTATTTTTATGGGATTCTCCCAAAAATTTATCCTACATAATTGTTCTAAGAATATAAAAATAAACAATAGAATCCAATAAGTCCTAGATAGCATGAGTCTTGTGGACCACTAAGATAAGGACATACATGGTGCTTAAAAAGTGTTTACAAAAATATTTTTGAATTATTCTTTCATAAGATCCCTACATTAGTAATGACATTCAAATGTATGTTCTGAAAAAGTAAGAATTGTATCATTACTAATTAAATTAATTTTTGTTTACATATAATTTTTGTTAGACCTGGTTGTCACTCAAGAGGGGGGGGTGAATTGAGTGTCTGATAAAACTTTTGATAATTTTGAAAATCTTTTCGCAACTTATTGAAAGCAATTCATATGCCAATAATAATTTATAAAGCACTTGTCAATCATTCAAGTATATAGGCTAGGAATATAAGAGTTTAGGGAAGAGAATATACAAAATATGATTTATCTTGGTTCGGCCATCCAGTTCCCAAGCTCCACTTGAGATTTTCAATCCACTATCCTCTTGATTAATCCTGGCACAAGAGAAGCTTTTACAACCCACAAGTTTACCCAGACACTTGTGAAGTCAAATCTCTAACTGAGATACTCCCCCTTACACACTATAAGGATATAATTGATTTCTCACTCAAGATCACCCAATCTTGAGTAACTCTCAAATAGAATGATTACAATAAATCTTCTCTCTCAGAAGTGGATAAAGTAAACATAAAGTACATTACAAATAATCTCACTCTTTAAAGTAAATTATATGATCATTGAGGTAATTGGATAGTAAGTGTTATAAATGTAAGAGTATTGGCATTTTGACGACGAAGCTGTAATCTCGTATCTCTTATCTTTGTCTATTTTGAATGATTCTCCTTTTATAGTTGATGAAGAGCATTTGACTGTTAAGCATTCTTCCAGTAGAATATGACCATTGGATGTCTGTTGGAAGTATCCGTTGAAATATAGCCGTTAGACTTGTCGTCACTTGTTCCGTCAAGTGCTTCGCTAGATTCATCAGTTTCGTCTCTTACTCAGCTTTGTTGAATATCCGTTGATTTGCCAAGTTAGTCATGAATGACTTTTGTTTGCTCAAAGATCGGTTGCCATGATGGTGCTTAGTTTTTGCAATATCATTTCAAGTCTCTGACAAATATTGCTTTATGATGCTTTTAGAGTAATCAAACATTTGATCATCTGAAATCACTAGCAAACAGGTTAAAAGCACTTTAGAAATGATTCTTAATGATTTTGGAAAGCAACAGCTAAGGATTAAGTCATTTGGAAAGTTACAGATCACGATTCGCGATCTTTATTCATAAGAACTCGAGTTCTTAACATAGAACTCGAGTTTTGAACTCAAGTTTTCTCTTTAGAACTTGAGTTGCCGTGTTTGCTTTTCGAATGACTTAGTTCCTTAAGGTAAGAACTCGAGTTCTTTACCTACTCTAGTTCTCAAGTTACACAGAGATTGAGTCCTTAAAGAACTTGAGTTTTAAATGAAGAACTTGAGTGATGAACTCAAGTTCTTTATCAAGAACTCTAGTTCTTTAGACTTCAATCGAAACACAAATATATCAGAAATGAAGAACTCGAGTTTTAAAAATGGAACTTGAGTTTTGAACTCGAGTTTGTTACTAATGAACTCTAGCTCTCAAAGTTCTTTTGGTGTTTGAAAGTTTTTGAACGAGATCAACTTTGCGAACTCGAGTTGATCACTTATGAACTTGAGTTGTTTGTCAACGATTGGTTGAAAACATAATTCTCTGAGAAAACATAAGAACTTAAGAAAATTGGAGATTCCAGTAGGCATAACATCTTCGATATAACTTCAATTTTGGAAAACCACCCATGCTCATAAAGCTATTTAAGTCTTCTTTCCAATGCAGCAAGAATCAGCTCCAAAGTCATTGTATGTTGAGCACTATGATCAAATTAATAAAAGTTGTTCTTGAACCAACGTTTTTGCAACATCCTGAACTGTCAACTTCAAAAATTAAAATCTCATCCATTTGATCTTTGTTTTCTGTGATCTTGATGTTTTTGAAAATGTATGTGAGTTTAGTTTCATATGTCACTGATTTCAGCTCATTCCGATGTGTATTTTGTGAGATATGCTCAAATTATCGAACCCTGCTTTGCTATGTGACGGTAACAGATGGGGCAACTTCCAAAATTCATAGCTCTCTCATCTGATCTTCTTTGGACTTGAATTTTTGTAGAGATGACGTATTGGATGTCTAGTTTGATACAAAATTAGTTTCACCTTTATCCGATCTCTGATTTCAGAGATATCATCGAATTACCAGAGATCGCCCAGGCTGAACGTGAAACAGAGGTGGACAGAGTGGTTTGAATAACATCAACTCGAGTTCTTAAGTGAGAACTCGAGTTCTGAACTTGAATTTTGAAAAATGAACTCGATTTTTGTCCTAAGAACTCGAGTTCTTAAGTGGGAACTCGAGTTTTTATGTATATTTTCTTGAAAGCTCGATTTTACGCATTTTAACTCTGAATTGAATCATTCCAGCTTCCATTTCATTGTAGAAACTTCCAGTATCACATATAAGAACTTGAATGTTGATAGTCTCATTATAATATACAAGTTCTTCTTTTTTTAATCTCTTCTCTTCTTCTTGATTATTCCCTATCATTCAACTTATGAATTAATCTATATCAAATATAGCAATTATAATACAGATTTTTCGCTCTTACTAATGACATTTATTTAAGACATCATCAAAATTAATCATATGCAACAATTTACTAGTTTTAGTTATTGACTTAACTTACCTATCATGAATCGCGGCAGTCAGCTAAGGATTAAAGTTTGATAAGTAGTTTAGTACACTATCTAAACTTCATAGGTTAGAGTATTTAATTTAAGGTTTTTATTAAAAGATTCTATAAAATAACAACAAAAAGGAAATAGTGAAATGAGATTCCATCATCATAAGTTTGGTATACAAGTGTTTTGGTAGATAAAAATACTAATAATTTTCTCTTTTCTATTTATGGCCCAACAAGCAAAAACTTCCATTTTTGAAAGGAAAAAAATTGGGTTTGAAGGACTCACTAAGAGAAACAAGTTTACCAATAAGATCCTTATATTAATAATAAAATTTAAATATATATGCTTATAAGCCATGAGTCTCATCTCATTACCGAACTGAACTAACTTTTGGTTATCAATAGCTTCATCCCATCTTTATCAAGTTTTGGTATATTAGTGTGTCTTTTTAATTTATTTATAAAGGACAAAATGATTAATACACGTCACATAGGGAGAAGAAAAATATCAATAGAAGGACTAACAATTTCAACTTGCATCAACTACCTTTCATTTTAAGTCTACCAACAATCATATTCGCACATTCTTATGTATCTTTTCCATATTAAGGATGAATTATAAGGTCTTTTAAATCAATTTATTTAAAGAGTGGAGGACAACAAAGAATTACTGAGCAGAGGATTCCCACACTTGCTTTGTTACAATAGCATGGTTAAAAATGTTATTAACAAACAGTTTTAAGGGGCAGAGTTGAGAACACAAACATAATTTTTGGGGAAGTTCTACATACTTACTACTACTTCTGATTCTAAATATAAGACATAGCTAAATTTTTTTGGAGAGATTAAGAAAATTAAATAAATTATTTAATCATATCATATATTGTGTATCCTTAGATTATATATAAGTTTATGAGTTAGATAAAATAGTTTGGATAAAAAATGGTAAATACAAATACTTTAGAGTAGTTTAATTAATTTCCTTAATCTCTCGAAAAAAAATTAATTTTGTCTTATATTTAGGAGGGAGGGATTATTTTTAAATGATTCAATTGAGAAGAAAATTTTATGACAGATTAAAATGACAAGGGTTGTAATAGAATAAAATTGTGAAAAACAAAGGAACAAATAAGATTTTGTTCAGTTTTCTATAGTTGGATTCAAAAAAGGCTCATCATGGGCTCAAATAAGGCCATTGATAAACTCCAAAATGGAACCCACTAAAACTTCCCATTCAGTTGCAATAATTTCTCCGAATTCCCAGCCCATAATATTGATTATTAATTTTTTAGCCCACTAAGACTTCAAACTCCAAACTTTAATTTTCTGTTGGTCCAAAAAGTAAGTTCGTTGGGCTTCTTCAGTTATTATTTTTCGGTTCATTTTTTAAAATATTACGTATATCTCTTGAATTTTGATGGATGATACTCTCCTATTAAAAACCTTGGTTATCTTCAATATCTTCTTTTACTTCTTGGCGATTATCGAATGGTTTCTTGGTAGCCCCACACTTTACTAGCATAAGGATAAATAGTCTATTTTGCATTATTATTTGTGGGAATAGTTAATTTTGAAAAATCTTGGCATAATTGTTTGATTTGATTTACTATCCTTTAAGTTTCATTATTCCCTCCAAATGTAAATGGTTTATAATATGAAATAAATAATTCTTCATCGGGTATAGAAATTAATAGAGAAGGACAAGCCAAAAAGGTTATTTATACCATAAAGAACCATTGAAATCAAATGATCTATCGTTCGAAATAACATTTAAGATTCCAACTAATTCAAGAATTACAATGACACCATTAAAATAAAATGAAACTAGACAAATCCTAAATTTGGGAATGTGACTAGACCTAGATTGTAATAAAAATATATAAGAATTTTGGGCGTACTTAGAATTTGATTAATTCGCTGAAGTACCCACACAAAATCGTAAACTCCAATTGCGTTAGTGAACAAATACACCAAAAAAAAGAAGAAAAAGAAAAAGAAAGAGAAAATAATCTTTAGAGAATGTGAATAGACATCCATAACCCTTAAACCCTTATACACTCACATATCTATAGGCTTATTGGTGCCTCTTCCTCAATTGATGTATCCCTTCTTTATTAGGAGATTAGTGGATATATTTTGTGGGCCTAATCATTCAAATTAAAATGATTGGGGAATATTACAAACGTCCACCCAAGCCTCCTATTATTTATACTTTGACCCTAATACTATGCCCTAATCCACCAAGGGTGGACTAGATATATTCAAACAAAAATCAAAGGAAAATTTGTTAAAAAAAAATCTCAATTATAAAACTTATTGCCCAAAAACACCAAATGACATGTTCTTGAGCCAGTGCAACTATTCTTTATTTGTAAGCAATATATGTTTAGTTATATATAAATGTCTCACTGTTTTGCATATTATTTTTACACCTATGCTTGCCTTAGCCCTCTCCATAAGTGGGACCTACGCACACGCCCAAACACAACATACACCGACTTCCCCTAAGTCAAATGGGGATCAATCCTTCAACCTTCTCAATAAGAGGGTTGAGATGATGCCATTTGAACTCAGGCTTATTGGTTTTCTGTTTTGCATATGGTTAAAAATAAATGGGTTGAGTAGCAAATCTGCCCCAGAAGTATACATTGAGGAGCAATGTTACCCTCGAAGTTTTTTCAAGCTCAATTTTGATCCGAAAGTCTAAAAACGTAGCAATGTTGTCATTTTTCATTAAAAAACTAACGTTGACTGTTAACTTTTTAATGGAAAAGAACAACATTACTACGTCTTTAAATTTCCAAGGCAACATTGCCCGCGAGCAATGGCGGACCTATATTAGTGCCACTGTAGGCAAGTGCAGGCATAAAATATATATAATTTAAAAGAAATAAGTGACAATGTGTATAGGTGGTGCAGATGGTTAACTCTCAATTCTCTCCCTTTAGCCATAGGTCAAAGGTTCGAACCCCAAGTTCTTTTTACTCTCTTTTTTTTCCCATTCCCTCGTTTCCCTCTTTCGTCTTTGCCCTGCATGTCACCAAATCTCGTCTCTGCCCTGTGTTCCCTCTCTCATCACCAACTCCATCGTTCTCTGCCCTAGCTCTCTCATCACCAATTCTCCAAATTGTGCAGCCACGCCAAATCGTACAACCACGCTCTATGCCTCGTCCACCGTCGCTCAATCGTCAAACAGCAAGACGGTAATTTCCAAATCCCCTCATATATATATTTTCAAGATGTTTTTGATTTGTTTTAGCTGCCGAGTAGAATGAAGCTCTAAAATGCATTATTGGCAGGAAAGTTTCGTATTTGTATGGATTTTTTTGTTAATTAATAGGTTATTTTTTTGGTCTCTTATTCCCCAAAATCTGGAATAGATTGATATCCCAATCTTTCTACCTTGGTTAGCAGAGTGAATTTGGTTCATTAGGTATGCAGCTAATAGAATATTATCAGTATCAGATATAACCCTTCCTTTGAGGAATGCGCACTGGAAGGGAGCATTGTAGTCATCCAAAATTTTCTTCATTCTGCGATAGATAACTTTTGAGATTATCCTGTACACCAAATTGCATAAATTTATAGGTCTCAAGTTTTCGAAAGATTGTACATGATCAGACTTGGGGATGAGGATTATATTAGTCTTGTTGAAAGACTTCAGAAGAAATTCAGAATCCCAAAAAAATTTACAAACCTGCAGCAAATCTTCCTTAATCAGATTCCAGTATTTCTTAAAGAAATTTGCATGAAAGCCAAATGGTCCAGGAGCACTATTTTTTGGAAGAGAGAAGACTGCCTCTTTTAATTTTTCCAAGTTGAAAGGTTGAATTGTCAATTATGAATATCAGTATTTGTTTTACCCTTTGTAGCAGAATATTTTGTTAGCAAGATGATTCATTTGTCAAAGATTTTAATTTGGGCTTAAATACTTCATGTACAATTGTTGACACCAATTTTGTAATATCAGCTTAAGTTTAGAAGAATTACCACATTTAACTTCGGCAAAGCGTCCTGACCAAAATGTGTTGAAATGTCGAGACCAATAAATCATAGCATTGATACATAATTCGTAATCTTTTATCAGAAGATTGTAGTAGGATTTTAATAAGGATTTTATACTGATATTTAAGCCATATGCTTTGAAAATGTTCATGAGAAATTGTTGGAAAAGACACAGCATCAAGTTCTTGAAGGATATCAGGAATAGAAAGCTCATGCTGAACTTGATAAACTTCCTCAAAGTGGGCTTTGGCCATACCAATTATTTCCTTATTGCTGCTAATCCAAGAGTCATCTGTTTCATACTTTTGAAGGGCGAATCTTCCCTTAGTGGGAATGATTCAATTTATTGTGATTGAGCATGTTTGTGCAATCGGCATTCCTACTGTAGCTTATTATATTTATGGATGGCTTATTTAAAGAATTCAAATCAAACCATTTCCTGTTTTAGCTATTAAACATTGTATAACATTTGATGTAATCTTTTTTTTTTTTGGAACAATTCTAGATATTTCATTATTGAGGAAACATGAGTACATCAGAATGGACGTCGAGATAGACAAAGCATGCAACAACAAAAGGGAAACTACATAACATACTGAAAGGAATCACACAAGCAAAGGCATAACACAGAAAAGCAACATAAAATAAGCGGCTCTACGATCAACCAGAGTCATCGGTTTTGGAACTTGTGGACTCTTTTTGCTGAGATCTTCTAAGAGACTTCACATCTTCTTCCAGCGCTGAAGACAAAGGGGGTAAGGGTATGGATACCCACCCAATGGGGCACACCCCCTTATCGGTAGCTGCAGCAAGAGCATCTGTTGCTTGGTTCTCCTGTCGAGGAGTGAAGCTGATTAAAAAGCTGGGTTCAGATTTGAGAATCCCTATGATATCTTCCAAGAGTCCCCTTGAGTGCCATTCACTGAGACTTGGTTCATCTCTTTCCATACATTGCACAAGGAGCTTGCAGTCGGACTCAAAGATGAGATTTTTATTCCCTAAGTCTTGGACAATCATCAGGGCTCGTTTCATTGCCAGAGCTTCTGTCATAAAAGCTGATATTGATTTGACTTTATTAGTAAAGGCCCATTTTATACCTCCCCACTGGTCACGGCAGATGATGCCAATAGAAGCAGGTTGTCCAGAATCATGAAAGGAGCCGTCAACATTGATTTTCAGTGTCTCTGCACGAGGAGGTTTCCATCTGGTTTCTACTTTCGGTAGCTTCGCCGGTATTTCCTTAGCAGGATTAGGAGTGTTCACTGTGCAGAAAGAGAGCATGGCCTGGGTAGCTTTAGTAATAACTGCAATTGGTTCAAGGATTTTAGCATTAAACACAACCTCATTTCTTTCCTTCCAAATGAACCAGAGGAGCCAGCAGATATATTCAATATCCTCCTTCGTGAATGGGCTGACAAGCTCCAGGAGGTCTATCCACCATTTCTGAAAGTTATGTATTTGGCTCAAATCATTTGTGAGGGATAGTCGGCATCCAAACCATATGCAGCACACCCAAGGGTAGTGGAAGAAGATGTGCTCCGTGGTTTCGTTTTCATTCTTGTAGATGGGGCAAGTAGGACTTGGGCTCCTATGTCTTTTTGTTGCAGCCTCATTTGTGGCTATGGCATTTGAAAGGGTTCTCCAGATGAAGTTGGAGACTTTCGGGGCCACCTTAATTTTTCACGTTCTCTTCCATGTAGCACTAGTCAGACAATGGATGGGCCCACCTTTTGGGTAGTTGGGAGGGGGTCTGGGTTTGTTAACTGATGCCCAAGTTTGACCGAATAATTCCCATTTTTTGCTAGGGTCCACATCATTTTATCCATTATTGGCTGTCTCGGGAGGGGAATGGAAGTAATGGCTTCAGCTTCTTGGTTCCGAATGAGGTGAATGATTGGGCTAAGATCCCAAACTCTCTGGTCCTTTGAAATTAGAGCTGCTACCCTTTGGTGGTTAGGGTCTATGAGAGCTGCATTGGATATTTGTAGGTGCCGAGGAGTTAAGGATGGGAGCCAATTATCATGCCATATTCTAGTAGATAATCCATCTCCTATGTGCTAGCACAAATCCTTTTTGATGAAATCCCTTCCCCCCATAATACTTACCCAACTCCAAGAGGCTTTATGACCTTTCACTGCGTCAAGGAAAGAGCATTTCGGGAAATAAAGACCTTTCAAAACCTTTGCCCATAAGTCGTTTGGGTGTTGAAGGAGGCGCCAGGCCGTTTTTGCTAGTAGAGCATCATTGAATTTTGAGAAGTCCCGGAAGCCCATACCCCCTTCCGCTTTAGGGCGGGTTAATTTATTCCATGCTACCCAATGAGTCTTATTATGACCACCCCACTAGAATTGTGCAACCAAACTATTGAGCTCTTTGTAGGTTTTAGCTGGGAATTTGAAGCAGGTCATAGGGAAAATAGGTATGGCATTTATGACTGCCTTTATCATGACTTCACACCCTGCAAAAGAAAGATGTTTGCTACTCCATCCATGGACCTTTTTGCTTATTTTTCTCCCGGACATAAGCCAACGCCTGATATTTAGTTTTGCCCCACACACTAGGAATCCCCAAATATTTGCCTTGATCTCGACTTTCACTAATGCCAAGGGTCTCACAAACATTGTGCCTCAGGTATTGTGGAGTATTTTCTGAGAAGGTAATGCTGGATTTTTCCAAGTTTGCTAGTTGTCCTAATGCTAAGCAGTATACTTTAAGGATATCTGCTAGAGCTTGACAATTTTGAGTATCTGCATTCATAAAAAGCAAGGCATCATCTGCGAAGAAATTGTGAGATATTATGGGACAAGAGGTATTTAATTTTATCCCTAGAAGTCGTCCCTGTATAACAGCTTTATTAATCATGCATGATAGAGCTTCTAGGGACAAAATAAATAAATAAGGAGATAAAGAGTCTCCTTGGCGGAGTCCTCTTCCTGGAGTAATGGAAGCAATTTTTTCTCCTGCAATACAAAGGTTAAGATGTACTGATTCGACACAATTCATGACTAGATTTACCCATTTCAGAGTGAATCCAAATCTTAATAACACATTTCTCAGAAAATCCCATTCCACCCTATCATATGCCTTGCTCATGTCCATTTTTAAGGCAAATTCAAATTTTTTTCCATTTCTTTTTCTCCTTAAATAATGGAAAACTTCATGGGCTATAATGATATTATCTTGAATCAATCGACCAGGCACAAAAGCACCTTGGTTGGGGCTAACACATTTATCAAGATAATTTTTCATCCTATTTGCCAACACTTTAGATATTATTTTATAATAGAAATTACAAAGACCGATAGGACGAAAATGAGAAACCAATTCGAGCTTATCCACTTTAGGAATAAGCGTGATGTTAGTCCCATTAATATCTTCCAGAGGGAGGTTTTGATCAAAGAAATCTTTTACCATAGTCACAATTGTATCTCCCAACTCCTCCCATGAGAATTGGTAGAATTTACCTGGGAATCCATATGGTCCTGGGGCCCTAGACCCTCCTAATTCAAACACTGCTTTTCGAATTTCTTCTCCAGTTACCGGGTGAAGGAGATCTTCATTGTCAATCTCATCAATGGAGGCCTCAATAGATTCAAGTGCATTGGAAAGGTTTCGTGGCCCTGAAGGAGAGAAAAGATCAGTGAAATAGTTAGTAAACAGGAGTTTAATAGAGTTTTTATCACTGGTCCACATTCCATTCACATCCTTTATGCTCAGGATTGAATTCTTCCTTCTTCTTAAAATGGTGGTAAGATAAAAGAATTTTGAATTTTTGTCTCCAGATGTGAGCCACGCTATACGTGATCTTTGCCGCCAATAACATTCCTCCAGGTCCATTAGATCCTCAATGCGCCTTATGAGAGATGATTCTTCACGTTTACACTCCTTCGTTTGGTAACCCTGTTGCACACTAAATAGACAAGATTTCAGCTGTTCAATCAATTTTTTTCGATTAGGGAAATTTGTTTTGCTCCACTTTATAAGATATTTTCTACAATTATTTAGTTTGAGGGCAAAACAATTGATAGCGTCATTGAAAATAATGCCTCCTGTGACCTAGCTATCATGAACCACCTGCAAATAATTATTAAGGACAGTCCAATAATCCTCAAACCTGAAAGGCTTAATTTTATTAGAAGAGACATAATTAAAGTTAACAAACAAGAGGTGGTGGTCATATCCCAACGGGTCGATATGAAACACTTGAGCACAAGGAAAATTATGACAAAAATTATCTTTCCCCATAACCCGATCGATTCTTTCTCTAATAGTGTCGTCTCCAAGTCTTTGGTTGCACCAAGTAAACCACGATCCATTATATCCCAAGTCTATCAGCGAACAGTCAGAAATGAATTTTTGGAAGTTGAGGATTTTTCTGATGGCTCTGGGGTTGCCTCCTTGTTTTTCCTGAGGCGAAGTGATATCATTAAAATCTCCCAAACAAACCCAGCTTTCAGTCCTGCACAAAGCAAACTTAATGATGCTGTCATAGACTATTAATCTGTCAGTTTCTGATGGGGGGCCATATATGAAAGAAATGTATTGGGGGAAAGAAGCTGATGAGTGAGAGACTGATGTGTGGATTGCATTATTGAAGAAAAGAGGATGTTCACAGTAGTATCATTGTCCCAGAATAATGCAAGTCCACCACTTCTTCCTTTAGGATCAACAATCCATTCCTCCTCAAAACCACTCCTTCGCCTGATCTTGCTAACATAATTCCTACTTTTCTTAGTCTCCATGAGGAAGACTATATGGGGTTTTTGTTTATTACATATCTCTTTTAGGTATTTAACTATCAGGGGAACCCCTAACCCCTGACAGTTCCATGCTAGCAGACTCATGACGAACCGATGGTTGCTTGGTGGCAACCATCGGCGATATTTGATAATTGAGGGATAGGCAGGGTCTGATTAGAGTCAGGGATATTCCAGGAATCAGAAGGGAGTAAAGGTTAAGGTGGAATGATAAGATTAGGTTCCACTGCTTTTGCTGCCCGAGGGGTTTGTCTTCCGCGAATAGTCTTTTTTAGCTTTCTCACATTCGTTCTTTGGGTCCTGCTAGAGATAGTCATTTGTATTTTCGTAAGAGAGGGATCATTCCTCTGTTCAGTAAAGGTGAGTCTCTTCTTGGGAGGATTTGGCCATTGATCTTCAGTTAGGGGATTCGAGTACCTTTTCAGGTTAATTTTGTTCAGGCCCGAGTTGATTGCGGAGATTGGAGATAGACCCATAAACGGAATAATTGTTGTTTGCTCGTCAGATTCAAAGGCTGGGAAATCAACACGGTAATATGTAGATTGATTGCTGATATTCAGGCAGGGTGAGTGCTGGGTTTCCTGGGATACTGGGATAGCCATATTGATGATTGGGATCTCAGATGAGGGCGAGTTTTGGGGAAGCACAGACTCAGGCTGATTTTTTAGATCCTTGAGAATTATTTCCGTGATTATAGGAGAGTCTTTAAAGGCTGATTCCTGATTCATATCTTTCTTCCTCGCCTCTTTAATGAGAATATGGTCGTTGGTCTCTTCATTATGAGGTGGACCATTGCTCCCTGAATTTTTTCCTAGATTCTTGTTCTTTCCATAATTAGCTATTTCCTCTCCCCTCCATCGGGGATGGTGCTTTCCGGCCTCCGACGGTGGTTTAGGATGAACTAACTCTGCCTCATCCCAGTTTTGATCATGGATAACTAGAGCTTCTTCTATTGTCTTCACATGGGCAATTCCAAGACCGTTGCCATAGCGAGTCTCATCAGTTTGATCTTCAATGGGCTCAGCTTGGAACTTACAGTTTATGGAATCGTGGCCTATCCTCTCGCAATCGTAACAATAATTCTGTAATCGCTCATATCGAACTGTGACCCAGATTGAAGCACGTTGTGGTCTGGGGACCCAGAAGCCTGTGATAAGAGGTTCAAGCAGATTTATTAGAACTCTAGCCTTGATGAAAGTTTGAGAGAGTTTTTCCTGCAAGCGAGGAGACTCATAAATCACTGTTCTTCCAACTGCATCTCCCAGTTTAATCACATTCTCGTCGTCAAAAGCTACATGGGGGAGACCATGGAACTGGACCCAAAAAGGGCACCTGATCGAAGGTACTTTTGTCGTTAAAGTGATCAATTAAACTAGGTCCTAATTAATTATGCAGTTTAGGGTCAACCTAGGTCATTCTCCCAAGGAGCAAGCTGTGGGTTTTCTTTAGGACTAATTTTCAAGTGATAAAAGATGCAGTAGAATGTAAACGGACCTAAACTAGAATGCAAAATACTACTACCTATATGCAATTAACTAACTAAATGTAATAATGCAATTGACTCTTAAACCTATATAAGAATGAGACTAATCTATATGAGTTGAATGCAATTTTTGGGGGGTTTTCTTATGAGAAAATAATTAAAATCTAATAAAAAGATTGATTAAATGCAAATAAAATAATAAAGGTCTAGTTCAGTTATGATGACGAAGGGGACAACTTAGGAATTGCAAGGAGTAAACTTTCTTGGCCCAAATTAATTAATTAGACCCAAGGGAGATTAATAAATTTAATTATCCAATTGAATACGGGAAACCCTCTAGTTCAATAACACATATTTCACTAGAAAACTCATAATGAAATAAGCGGTGGCTAATTAAACCCGTTAAAAACCAATCATAAAATAATCTTGAAAATCTTGTTTACAATTATCTAATTGAACAACCAGATAATTCATCAACCTAATTAAACAATTAAGATGATTAACCCAATTAACAATTAAATTAATAACGAAAACTCAATTACTAATTTAATTGACAATCCAAAGGTTGCAAACAAGAGTCCAACAATAAGCATAAAACTTCGAATTACCAGTCTAATCCAAAAGAAATAAGTTTACAATCTAAAACTAGATTGTTCTCAATTAACACAACTCGGAATTATTTAAAACTAAATTATTTCAAGTCTTGAACTAAAAAGATAAAAAGAAAGACACTCCCTTGTGGTCTTCAAGTGTAAGCCCTAGGCTCTAGCTTCCTCCATGCTCCTCCCAAATTACCTCCTTAAGAGCTTAAGCTTCCATGGGAATTTTCCACCCTTCAAACTCCAAAAACGTCACAGCCATGAAAAGAATTATTGAAGTAATAGTTGAGTGTGGTTCAATGCTGTGGGACCCGTGAATTGAATCCAATTAATGGATATTGGAGGGTGCTGTGCGTGAATGGAAAGAATGGAGAATTGATGAATTAACCTCTGCGCCTCAGCTCCTTCCGTGATGATCTCAATATTTCGGCGTCTTTCAGCGTCTCCTGCGGCGTTGTTCTCTTGAGCGCGTGTCTTCAATCCTGTCTCACCGCATGGTTTATTTTCAACCTAGCAGCAATTAGGTTATTTTAAAAGGGAATGGGGACTTTTTGGGTACCAACTTGAGCCCAATAAGATTTAAGGAGCCCAATAAAATTTTACTGTCAGATTTCCTTTTAGCTTCCCTAAAAAATTCTGCACCATAGGATCTTATAAAATCACAATCTATCATATATCAAGAGATATTATTTAATCAGAATATTAATAATTTAATAATTTAAGCTCAATATCTTATAATTAATTCATATTTATATTATTTCCTAAAATAGGCTAACAATCTAAATATTATCTAATAATTCCAAATTAGCCTAAAATAATCCCCAAAATAAATGAAATAAGGTGGGATAAAATATATAAAATTGGGATTTATCAACTCCCCCACACTTATCTTTTGCACTCCTGGGCAAAACAAATCAAGACCAAGGGAGGATAAAATAAAAGCAAAACTAAAACTAAACTAAACTAAACCAAAACTTCAAAAAAAAAAAAAAAAAAAAATGAATGTTCCAATCACAAGTAATAAGAAAACAAAAGCATTTCAACACTTATCATATCCAAGTGATATTCTCATAAATCAAGGAAACAAACATCATGGCAATTTACTTGACGAAGGGGAACCTAAGCCAAAAATCCTTCACCAAGGATAATGTGTATGTCACTCTTCTCTCTCAAAAGTGTATAGGTTTGTGTTTACACTCAAATCCATCCCTACCTAGTACTCTTTCCATAGGCTTGACAAGAATCTAAGTTCTCCACCACTAATAAAGCAAGTGCATGCATAAATCCAAAGGACTTTTATTAGGTCGTAGTGGGGCTAATGTTAAGAAAGAAAGGGCAAGTGTTTGGAAAAACAAAGTTAAATATCTTAAAAGATGAAGAGAATGATAAATAGAGAATGTGGGATGCAAGAAACCAAACTAAATCTAAATCGAGTCATCATTCTTTTTCTCTTTTTTTCTTCCTTTCTTTTTTTTTTTCATATTTTTTTCTTTTTCAATTTCTTTTTTTTCTTTTTTTTTTGTTTTCTTTTATTTTCTTTTATTTTGTTTATTTTGTTTTTTTTTTTGAGATAACCTACCATATTTTTCACAATGACCCAGTTCCTACTTTTATGCATGTTCTTCATCCACAACAGATATAATGCAATTCTCTTCAACTCTCAAGACATTCAAAAGGGTGGATTTTTTTTTTATTGACTATGGGTGTAGACAAATTAGAAGGAATATAGGCTCAAGGGGCTAAACGAATGACATATGTATGAAAAGGGTAGGCTTTTTGGCTTATCTGGCTAGAATGAAAATGAATGCCTTTATCATTTTTATAAATACACATGCAGAAAATATGGCCTCAAATAAGATTCAAGTCAAGTTCTAGATCAAGTGAAGAGATAAGGGTACACACAGAAAAAGTATACTAGGCTCAAAATCTCACTAGGTGTATATGATCATTAGCCTAAATTCACCAAAGTCAAATTCATTGCCACTTAGTTCACTAACTCAAAACATGATCAATCACTTTTCAAATAAAAATGCATCATACTAAAGTTACTTAAAACTTGAAATTTTCACATTCAACACAGTTGATCCCTCCCCCACACTTAAACATTGCATTGTCCTCAATGCAAAACGGTCATAGTATATCACAAAGACAAGTAATACGTGGCGCTACTCAACTCAGTAATATGACAATGAGTAATATGACAAAGCAAAATAAAAGAGTGAAGGAAGGAATACAACCGGGGTCTACGTGGTGTCACATAGTGTAGCAGCCTCCACTGTCTGAGTGGAGAATCCATCAAAGAACGGCTTCAAGCGGTGTCCATTGACAGTGAAACATTTAGGTTTTGAGAGATCACGCTAAAAGCTGGCCGCCACAAGCTGAAACAAAAAAATCACGCCGCACACGCTGAAGCCGTGAGAATTGAAGACGCTGAATCAGGCCGCGAGACTCACAAAAATTGACACTGAGACGCTGCGGAAAAGAAAGACACTCCCTTGTGGTCTTCAAGCGTAAGCCCTAGGCTTTAGCCTCGTCCATGCCCTTCCCAAATTGCCTCCCAAAAGAATTAAGCTTCCATAGAAAATCCCTCAAAAAGACTCAAAGACGTCATAGCCATGGAAATAATTTGTAGAATAGTAGTTCAAAAGGCGTGGGTCCCGTGTGGAATTAATGAATCAATGGATGTTGAATTGCCTCTGCCTCTCCTTGAATTGGACCGTCCAGCACCAATTCGATCTTGAAAACTAGAGTTCAAAACAGTTGGAGAGTATGTATTGATTATAGAAAACTGAACTCGGTAACTAGAAAGGATCACTACCCCCTCCCCTTCATAGATCAAATGTTAGAAAGACTGGCCAATAGATCACATTATTGCTTTTTGGATGGTTTTTCTGGATATTTCCAAATTTCTATTGCACCTGAGGACCAAGATAAGACTACATTCACATGTCAATTTGGAACCTTTGCATATAGACGCATGCCATTCGGTTTATGTAATGCACCAGGCACTTTTCAGCGTTGCATGGTTTCCATATTCTCTGATTTTCTTGAGCATTGCATGGAAGTTTTCATGGATGATTTCACTATTTATGGTGATTCTTTTGATGCATGCTTAACTAGTTTAGATAAGGTTTTGGAAAGATGCATTCAATATAATCTTGTGTTGAATTTTGAAAAATGTCATTTTATGGTTAAGAAAGGAATTGTTTTGGGCCATGTTGTTTCACATGAGGGTATTGAGGTTGATAAAGCTAAAGTTGATATTATTTCCTCTCTTCCATATCCTTCATGTGTGAAAGATGTACGTTCTTTTCTTGGGCATGCTGGATTTTACAGAAGATTTATCCAGGATTTTAGTAAGACAGCATTGCCATTGTCTCGTTTATTGCAGAAAGATGTGGGTTTTGTTTTTGATGATGCTTGCAGGTATGCATGGGATGAGTTAAAGGAGAAACTCACTACACCCCCTATCATTCAGCCACCTAATTGGAGCCTTCCATTTGAGCTCTTGTGTGATGCTTCTGACTATGCATTAGGTGTCGTTCTTGCCCAAAGAGTAGAGAAGAAACAACATATCATAGCCTATGCATCTAGAACTTTAGATGCTGCTCAAGCTAACTACACTACCACAGAGAAAGAGCTATTTGCAATCGTCTTTGGGCTAGAGAAATTTCGATCCTATATCCTTCACACAAAGGTGATTGTCTTTACAGATCACTCAGCTATCAAATACTTGTTTAAGAAACCGGACTCCAAACCTCGCCTCATTAGGTGGGTACTTCTTATACAAGAGTTTGATGTGGAGATTCGTGACAAGAGTGGTGCAGAGAATATGGTAGCTGATCATTTGAGTAGGATTGAAACACCTGCGGTAACATCTTCACCCTTAGATGACTTTCCTGATCAAAGGCTTTGTGAGGTTGTTGTTTCTACCCCTTGGTATGCTGATATTGCTAATTATTTAGTTGCATCTGTTCTACCAATTGACATGAATAAACATCAATTGAATAAGTTTAAGAGAGATGTTAGATTCTACATATGGGATGATCCTTACTTGTGGCATCTTTGTAGTGATCAAATTATTAGGCGATGCATTCCTGATGTTGAATTTGAGTCTGTCTTAACTTTTTGTCATACTCTTGCATGTGGGGGACATTTCAGTGCCAAACGTACTGCTAGGAAAGTTTTAGAAAGTGGATTGTTTTGGCCTAGTCTATTTCGTGATGCCCATGAATTTTGTAAGAAGTGCTCCAGGTGTCAGTTTGTGGGTAATATTTCTAGGAAGCATGAGATGCCCCAACAACCCTTATTATTCTGTGAAGTCTTTGATGTTTGGGGTATTGATTTCATGGGACCTTTTCCCACTTCATTTGGTTACCTATATATCTTGTTGGCTGTGGATTATGTGTCAAAGTGGGTTGAAGCAATCCCCACTCGTACTAACGAATCTTCTGTAGTAGTTTCCTTTGTTCGATCTCACATTTTTTGCAGGTTTGGCATTCCTAGAGCCATCATTAGCGATCAAGGGACTCATTTTTGCAATAGGAGTTTTCAAAGCCTGTTAAGTAAATATGGGGCGATGCATAAGGTGGCCACCCCATACCACCCTCAAACAAATGGTCAGGCAGAACTCTCCAATAGAGAAATCAAGCTCATTTTAGAGAAGACAGTGCAACCTAACCGAAAGGATTGGAGTAAAAGGCTCGATGATGCACTTTGGGCGTATCGGACAGCATATAAAAGTCCAATTGGCATGTCTCCATATAGGATTGTCTATGGCAAAGCATGTCATTTGCCAGTGGAGGTAGAGCATAAGGCATACTGGGAAATTAAAAGGTGCAACCTCGATCTTACTAGTGCTGGTATTGAAAGGAAGTTGCAATTGCAAGAGCTTGAAGAGTTAAGAAGAGAAGCTTATGAGAATGCTAGAATTTATAAGGAAAGAACTAAAGCAATCCATGACAAACTCATTATGAAGAGAGAATTTCAAGTGGGCCAAAAAGTTCTACTATATGTTTCCCGATTGAAACTCATGCCTGGAAAGCTCCGCTCGAGATGGGAGGGACCTTTCATTATCACTGAAGTTTTCCCCTATGGAGCTGTGAAGATCAAAAGAGAAACAAATGGGAAATGTTTCACTGTCAATGGACACCGCTTGAAGCCGTTCTTTGATGGATTCTCCACTCAGACAGTGGAGGCTGCTACACTACGTGACACCACGTAGACCCCGGTTGTATTCCTTCCTTCACTCTTTTATTTGGCTTTGTCATATTACTCATTGTCATATTACTGAGTTGAGTAGCGCCACGTATTACTTGTCTTTGTGATATACTACGACCGTTTTGCATTGAGGACAATGCAATGTTTAAGTGTGGGGGAGGGATCAACTGTGTTGAATGTGAAAATTTCAAGTTTTAAGTAACTTTAGTATGATGCATTTTTATTTGAAAAGTGATTGATCATGTTTTGAGTTAGTGAACTAAGTGGCAATGAATTTGACTTTGGTGAATTTAGGCTAATGATCATAAACACCTAGTGAGATTTTGAGCCTAGTATACTTTTTCTGTGTGTACCCTTATCTCTTCACTTGATCTAGAACTTGACTTGAATCTTATTTGAGGCCATATTTTCTGCATGTGCATTTATAAAAATGATAAAGGCATTCATTTTCATTCTAGCCAGATAAGCCAAAAAAGCCTACCCTTTTCATACATATGTCATTCGTTTAGCCCCTTGAGCCTATATTCCTTCTAGTTGTCTACACCCATAGTCAATAAAAAAAATCCACCCTTTTGAATGTCTTGAGAGTTGAAGAGAATTGCATTATATCTGTTGTGGATGGAAGAACATGCATAAAAGTAGGAACTGGGTCATTATGAAAAATATGGTAGGTTGTCTAAAAAAAAAACAAAAAACAAAAAACAAAAAAAACAAAAAAAAAAGAAAAAAAAAGAAAAAAAAAGAAATTGAAAAAGAAAAAAATATGAAAGAGAAAGGAAGAAAGGAAGAAAAAAGAGAAAAAGAATGATGACTCGATTTAGATTTAGTTTGGTTTCTTACATCCCACATTCTCCATTTATCATTCTCTTCATCTTTTAAGATATTTAACTTTGTTTTTCCAAACACTTGCCCTTTCTTTCTTAACATTAGCCCCACTACAACCTAATAAAAGTCCTTTGGATTTATGCATGCACTTGCTTTATTAGTGGTGGAGAACTTAGATTCTTGTCAAGCCTATGGAGAGAGTACTAGGTAGGGATGGATTTGAGTGTAAACACAAACCTATACACTTTTGAGAGAGAAGAGTGACATACACATTATCCTTGGTGAGGGATTTTTGGCTTAGGTTCCCCTTCGTCAAGTAAATTGCCATGATGTTTGTTTCCTTGATTTATGAGAATATCACTTGGATATGATAAGTGTTGAAATGCTTTTGTTTGCTTATTACTTGTGATTGGAACATTCATTTTTTTTGAAGTTTTGGTTTAGTTTAGTTTAGTTTTAGTTTTGCTTTTATTTTATCCTCCCTTGGTCTTGATTTGTTTTGCCCAGGAGTGCAAAAGATAAGTGTGGGGGAGTTGATAAATCCCAATTTTATATATTTTATCCCACCTTATTTCATTTATTTTGGGGATTATTTTAGGCTAATTTGAATAAATTAGATAATATTTGGATTGTTAGCCTATTTTAGGAAATAATATAAATATGAATTAATTATAAGATATTGAGCTTAAATTATTAAATTATTAATATTCTGATTAAATAATATCTCTTGATATATGATAGATAGTGATTTTATAAGATCCTATGGTGCAGGATTTTTCAGGATAGCTAAAAGAAATCCAATGGTGAAATTTTAGGGGACTACTTGAATTTTATTGGGCTCAAGTTAATACCCTAAAAAGCCCTCTCTTCCTCCCCTTTTAATTAACCTAACTGCTAGGTTTTGAGAATCATCACGCCACAGCGCCGGAGGAAGCCGCAAGATCATCAGAGAGCTTCACGCAGAAAAACGCCGAACACCGAAGACGCTGAAGGCTGAAGACGGAGCTACAGGAGATTGAACAATTATTCAATTCTTCATCTCACGCACGGGTCCCACCTCCATTATTCATTGAATTCATCCATTGAGACTTCACGCAAGTCAGACTTCACGCACAGAGTCACCAACTTCTAATATTCATCAATTAATTTGTGCGGTCCCCACCTCCAAATATATTCTTCCATTCCATTCCTGCGCCTCGATTCTCATCTGATCTCAACGATCCCACTATTCCACAATTATTTCTTCACATGGCAGTCACTTGCGTGGAGTCTGGAGGAGTGTATAAATTCATGGAAGCTTAAGCTTTTTGGGAGGCAACTTAGGAAGAGTATGGAGGAGGCGAAGGCCTAGGGCTTATTCTTGAAGACCACAAGGGAGTGTCTTTCTTTTTATCTTTTTAATTCAAGACTTGAAATAATTTAGTTTTAAATAATTCCGAGTTGTGTTAATTGAGAACAATCTAGTTTTAGATTGTAAACTTATTTCTTTTGGATTAGACTGATGATTTGAAGTTTTATGCTTATTTTTGGACTCTTGTTTGCAACCTTTGGATTGTCAATTAAATTAGTAATTGAGTTTTCGTTATTAATTTAATTGTTAATTTGGTTTATCATCTTAATTGTTTAATTAGGTTGATAAATTATCTGGTTGTTCAATTAGATAATTGTAAACAAGATTTCCAAGATTATTTTGTGTTTGGTTTTTAACGGGTTTAATTAGCCACCGCTTATTCCATTATGAGTTTTCTAGTGGAATAGGTGTTATTGAGCTAGAGGGTTTCCCATGTTCGATTGGGTAATTAAATTCATTAATCTCTTTTTGGTCTAATTAATTGATTTAGGCTAAGAAAGTTGACTCCATGCAATTCCTAAGTTGTCCCCTTCATCATCATCACTGAATTAAATCTTATTATTTTATTTGCTTTTAATCAATCTTTTAGTAGGATTTTAATTATTTTCTCATAAGAAAACCCCCCCAAAAATTGCATTCAACTCATATAGAGTAGTCTCATTCTTATATAGGTTTAAGAGTCAATTGCATTATTACATTTAGTTAGTTAATTGCATATAGGTAGTAGTATTTTGCATTCTAGTTTAGGTCCGTTTACATTCTACTGCATCTTTTATCACTTGAAAATTAGTCCTAAAGAAAACCCACAGCTTGCTCCTTGGGAGAATGACCTAGGTTGACCCTAAACTGCATAATTAATTAGGACCTAGTTTAATTGATCACTTTAACGACAAAAGTATCATCGATCAATTTTGGCGCCGTTGCCGGGGAGCAACGGTTAAACTTTAGGTTTGAGTTTTCAGGTGACTTCGTAGGTAGTTATTTATTGCATGACTCGGTCCTCTTCGGAAAGATTGTTAGCCTTAGATCCTGAGATTGAGAGGACATTTCATCAACAAATAAGAACTAGAGCTAGTACTCTTATAGGCAACGGCGCCAAAATTGATCGATGATACTTTTGTCGTTAAAGTGATCAATTAAACTAGGTCCTAATTAATTATGCAGTTTAGGGTCAACCTAGGTCATTCTCCCAAGGAGCAAGCTGTGGGTTTTCTTTAGGACTAATTTTCAAGTGATAAAAGATGCAGTAGAATGTAAACGGACCTAAACTAGAATGCAAAATACTACTACCTATATGCAATTAACTAACTAAATGTAATAATGCAATTGACTCTTAAACCTATATAAGAATGAGACTAATCTATATGAGTTGAATGCAATTTTTGGGGGTTTTCTTATGAGAAAATAATTAAAATTTAATAAAAAGATTGATTAAATGCAAATAAAATAATAAAGGTCTAGTTCAGTTATGATGACGAAGGGGACAACTTAGGAATTGCAAGGAGTAAACTTTCTTAGCCCAAATTAATTAATTAAACCCAGGGAAGATTAATAAATTTAATTACCCAATTGAACATGGGAAACTCTCTAGTTCAATAACATATATTTCACTAGAAAACTCATAATGAAATAAGCGGTGGCTAATTAAACCCGTTAAAAACCAATCATAAAATAATCTTGAAAATCTTGTTTACAATTATCTAATTGAACAACCAGATAATTCCTCAACCTAATTAAACAATTAAGATGATTAACCCAATTAACAATTAAATTAATAACGAAAACTCAATTATTAATTTAATTGACAATCTAAAGGTTGCAAACAAGAGTCCAACAATAAGCATAAAACTTCAAATTACCAGTCTAATCCAAAAGAAATAAGTTCACAATCTAAAACTAGATTGTTCTCAATTAACACAACTCGAAATTATTTAAAATTAAATTATTTCAAGTCTTGAATTAAAAAGATAAAAAGAAAGACACTCCCTTGTGGTCTTCAAGCGTAAGCCCTAGGCTTTAGCCTCGTCCATGCCCTTCCCAAATTGCCTCCCAAAAGAATTAAGCTTCCATAGAAAATCCCTCAAAAAGACTCAAAGACGTCATAGCCATGGAAATAATTTGTAGAATAGTAGTTCAAAAGGCGTGGGTCCCGTGTGGAATTAATGAATCAATGGATGTTGAATTGCCTCTGCCTCTCCTTGAATTGGACCGTCCAGCACCAATTCGATCTTGCGTCTCGTCTCTTTCTTTTCCGCAGCGTCTCAGTGTCAATTTTTGTGAGTCTCGCGGCCTGATTCAGCGTCTTCAATTCTCACGGCTTCAGCGTGTGCGGCGTGATTTTTTTGTTTCAGCTTGTGGCGGCCAGCTTTTAGCGTGATCTCTCAAAACCTAGCAGCTAGGTTAATTAAAAGGGAGGAAGAGAGGGCTTTTTAGGGTATTAACTTGAGCCCAATAAAATTCAAGTAGTCCCTTAAAATTTCACCATTGGATTTCTTTTAGCTATCCTAAAAAATCCTGCACCATAGGATCTTATAAAATCACAATCTATCATATATCAAGAGATCTAATTTAATCAGAATATTAATAATTTAATAATTTAAGCCCAATATCTTATAATTAATTCATATTTACATTATTTCCTAAAATAGGCTAACAATCCAAATATTATCTAATATATCCAAATTAGCCTAAAATAATCTCCAGAATAAATAAATAAGGTGGGATAAAATATATAAAAATTGGGATTTATCAACTCCCCCACACTTATCTTTTGCACTCCTGGGCAAAACAAATTAAGACCAAGGGAAGATAAATAAAAACAAAACAAAAACTAAACTAAACTAAACTTCAAAAATGAATGTTCCAACCACAAGCAATAAGGAAACGAAAGCATTTCAACACTTATCATATCCAAGTGATCTTCTCATAAATTAAGGAAACAAACATCATGGCAATTTACTTGACAAAGGAGAACCTAGGCCAAAAATCCCTCACCAAGGATAATGTGTATGTCACTCTTCTCTCTCAAAAGTGTATAGGTTTGTGTTTACACTCAAATCCATCCCTACCTAGTACTCTTTCCATAGGCTTGACAAGAATCTAAGTTCTCCACCACTAATAAAGCAAGTGCATGCATAAATCCAAAGGACTTTTATTAGGTTGTAGTGGGGCTAATGTTAAGAAAGAAAGGGCAAGTGTTTGGAAAAACAAAGTTAAATATCTTAAAAGATGAAGAGAATGATAAATGGAGAATGTGGGATGTAAGAAACCAAACTAAATCTAAATCGAGTCATCATTCTTTTTCTCTTTTTTTCTTCCTTTCTTTTTTTTCTTTCATTTTTTTTTAATTTCTTTTTTTTTCTTTTTTTTTTGTTTTCTTTTATTTTCTTTTATTTTTGTTTTTTTTTTGTTTTTGTTTTTTTTTTTTTTGAGATAACCTACCATATTTTTCACAATGACCCAGTTCCTACTTTTATGCATGTTCTTCATCCACAACAGATATAATGCAATTCTCTTCAACTCTCAAGACATTCAAAAGGGTGGACTTTTTTTTTTATTGACTATAGGTGTAGACAACTAGAAGGAATATAGGCTCAAGGGGCTAAACGAATGACATATGTATGAAAAGGGTAGGCTTTTTTGGCTTATCTGGCTAGAATGAAAATGAATGCCTTTATCATTTTTATAAATGCACATGCAGAAAATATGGCCTCAAATAAGATTCAAGTCAAGTTCTAGATCAAGTGAAGAGATAGGGGTACACACAGAAAAAGTATATTAGGCTCAAAATCTCACTAGGTGTATATGATCATTAGCCTAAATTCACCAAAGTCAAATTCATTGCCACTTAGTTCACTAACTCAAAACATGATCAATCACTTTTCAAATAAAATTACTTAAAACTTGAAATTTTGACATTCAACACAGTTGATCCCTCCCCCACACTTAAACATTGCATTGTCCTCAATGCAAAACGGTCATAGTATATCACAAAGACAAGTAATACGTGGCGCTACTCAACTCAGTAATATGACAATGAGTAATATGACAAAGCAAAATAAAAGAGTAAAGGAAGGAATACAACCGGGGTCTACGTGGTGTCACGTAGTGTAGCAGCCTCCACTGTCTGAGTGGAGAATCCATCAAAGAACGGCTTCAAGCGGTGTCCATTGACAGTGAAACATTTTCCATTTGGTTCCCTTTTGATCTCCACAGCTCCATAGGGGAAAACATCAGTGACAATGAAAGGTCCCTCCCATCTCGAGCGGAGCTTTCCAGGCATGAGTTTCAATCGGGAAACATATAGTAGAACTTTTTGGCCCACTTGAAATTCTCTCTTCATAATGAGTTTGTCATGGATTGCTTTAGTTCTTTCCTTATAAATTCTAGCATTCTCATAAGCTTCTCTTCTTAACTCTTCAAGCTCTTGCAATTGCAACTTCCTTTCAATACCAGCACTAGTAAGATCGAGGTTGCACCTTTTAATTGCCCAGTATGCCTTATGCTCTACCTCCACTGGCAAATGACATGCTTTGCCATAGACAATCCTATATGGAGACATGCCAATTGGACTTTTATATGCTGTCCGATACGCCCAAAGTGCATCATCGAGCCTTTTACTCCAATCCTTTCGGTTAGGTTGCACCGTCTTCTCTAAAATGAGCTTGATTTCTCTATTGGAGAGTTCTGCCTAACCATTTGTTTGAGGGTGGTATGGGGTGGCTACCTTATGCATCACCCCATATTTACTTAACAGGCTCTGCAAACTCCGATTGCAAAAATGTGTTCCTTGATCGCTAATGATGGCTCTAGGAATGCCAAACCTGCAAAAAATGTGAGATCGAACAAAGGAAACCACTACAGAAGAGTCGTTAGTACGAGTGGGGATTGCTTCAACCCACTTTGACACATAATCTACAGCCAGCAAGATATATAGGTAACCAAATGAAGTGGGAAAAGGTCCCATGAAATCAATACCCCAAACATCAAAGACTTCACAGAATAATAAGGGTTGTTGGGGCATCTCATGCTTCCTAGAAATATTACCCACAAACTGACACCTGGAGCACTTCTTACAAAATTCATGGGCATCACGAAATAGACTAGGCCAAAACAATCCACTTTCTAAAACTTTCCTAGCAGTACGTTTGGCACTAAAATGTCCCCCACATGCAAGAGTATGACAAAAAGTTAAGACGGACTCAAATTCAACATCAGGAATGCATCGCCTAATAATTTGATCACTACAAATATGCCACAAGTAAGGATCATCCCATATGTAGAATCTAACATCTCTCTTAAACTTATTCAATTGATGTTTATTCATGTCAATTGGCAGAACAGATGCAACTAAATAATTAGCAATATCAGCATACCAAGGGGTAGAAACAACAACCTCACAAAGCCTTTGATCAGGAAAGTCATCTAAGGGTGAAGATGTTACCGCAGGTGTTTCAATCCTACTCAAATGATCAGCTACCATATTCTCTGCACCACTCTTGTCACGAATCTCTACATCAAACTCTTGTATAAGAAGTACCCACCTAATGAGGCGAGGTTTGGAGTCCGGTTTCTTAAACAAGTATTTGATAGCCGAGTGATCTGTAAAGACAATCACCTTTGTGTGAAGGATATAGGATCGAAATTTCTCTAGCCCAAAGACGATTGCAAATAGTTCTTTCTCTGTGGTAGTGTAGTTAGCTTGAGCAGCATCTAAAGTTCTAGATGCATAGGCTATGATATGTTGTTTCTTTTCTACTCTTTGGGCAAGAACGGCACCTAATGCATAGTCAGAAGCATCACACAAGAGCTCAAATGGAAGGCTCCAATTAGGTGGCTGAATGATGGGTGGTGTAGTGAGTTTCTTCTTTAACTCATCCCATGCATACCTGCAAGCATCATCAAAAACAAAACCCACATCTTTCTGCAATAAACGAGACAATGGCAATGCTGTCTTACTAAAATCATGGATAAATCTTCTATAAAATCCAGCATGCCCAAGAAAAGAACGTACATCTTTCACACATGAAGGATATGGAAGAGAGGAAATAATATCAACTTTCGCTTTATCAACTTCAATACCATCATGTGAAACAACATGACCCAAAACAATTCCTTTCTTAACCATAAAATGACATTTTTCAAAATTCAACACAAGATTATATTGAATGCATCTTTCCAAAACCTTGTCTAAACTAGCCAAGCATGCATCAAAAGAATCACCATAAATAGTGAAATCATCCATGAAAACTTCCATGCAATGCTCAAGAAAATCAGAGAATATGGAAACCATGCAACGCTGAAAAGTGCCTGGTGCATTACATAAACCGAATGGCATGCGTCTATATGCAAAGGTTCCAAATGGACATGTGAATGTAGTCTTATCTTGGTCTTCAGGTGCAATAGAAATTTGGAAATATCCAGAAAAACCATCCAAAAAGCAATAACGTGATCTATTAGCCAGTCTTTCTAACATTTGATCTATGAAGGGGAGGGGGTAGTGATCCTTTCTAGTTACCGAGTTCAGTTTTCTATAATCAATACATACTCTCCAACTGTTTTGAACTCTAGTTGGAACTAGCTCACCTTCATCATTGCGAACCACAGTAATACCAGTTTTCTTAGGTACTACCTGAACTGGACTTACCCAACGACTATCAGAAATAGGGTAGATTATACCTGCAGACAGAAGTTTAGAAACCTCTTTCTTTACCACATCAAGGATTAATGGATTGAGTCGTCTCTGTGGCTGTCGTACAGATTTGGCACCATCTTCTAGTAGGATCCGGTGCATGCACACATTTGGGTTGATTCCAGGGATATCAGCAAGAGTCCACCCAATAGCTTTTATCTGTCGCCTGAGTACTTCTAGGAGGCGGGTCTCCTCATCAGCAGCTATGTCACTAGCTATAATCACAGGAAGTGTCTCGTCCTTCCCCAAATAGGCATACTTCAATGACTCAGGAAGTGCCTTTAACTCTAAGGATGGGGCTTGTTCAATTGAAGGTATGAGCGGCTTCATTTCAGCATCTGTCAAACTGGAAACCTGCATAACAGACTCACATACAGAAGAGCAAACTTTCCCACTTTGGGAAGCATCAGTAGAAACTGTAAGAGTAGAAGAATCACTAGTGCTACAATTAGGCACAGAAGCATTATGTTTAGAGTATCTCATATTCTTAATAGCATCAGTGAAAATATCAATATCAGCAACATCAAAGTCAGCACATGTGTCACAATTACCAATTTTAGCACATGAACAAGAGATACTATCATCTATACCAGCAATATCACATGATCTACTAAGCATGCTCTCTTCAAGATCTTTAACAGAATCATCCATAATAGCATCAACAACATTAACATCTATCTCTGCACAATCATCAAGGGGATGTTTCATAGATTCAAGTACATTAAATCTAATAGTTTCACCAGCAAATTCTAGAGTAAGGCTACCAGCATGGACATCTATCATAGCTTTAGCAGTTTTAAGAAAAGGCCTACCTAAAATTAGAGATGAGTGTCCTTTCTGTCTAAACCGACCATCATCCATATCAAGAACATAAAAGTCTGCAGGGAATATGAAATCTTTTACCTTAACTAAGATGTCCTCTAGGACGCCTTCTGGGACTGTGCAACGTCTGTCAGCAAGGGATGCAACAAGATTTGTGGGCTTAAGCTCTACACCATTGAGTTGATCAAAGACTGATTTTGGCATAACATTGATAGCTGCTCCCAAATCTGCTAAGGCATCTGAGAATTCAATGTCACCAATAGTGCAAGGTATGAGAAAGCTACCAGGATCCTTGCACTTCACTGGCATTGGCATTTGATAAAGAGAAGAGACAACTGCCCCTAAGTCAACCTTGCCTTCGTGCTTAAACTTTCTCTTTGTAGTACACAATTCCTTCAAGAATTTTGCATATTTAGGTACTTGTGTGACTAAGTCAACTAGTGGAACATTGATCACCACCTTCTTGAATATATCATAGATTTCATTTGACACCTCAATTTCCTTCTTTCTCCTTTCAGCTTTAGCCACCACGGTAGGAAAAGGGAGAGTCTGCTTGACCACTTGCTTTACTTTATCATCTTTCTCTTGTTCTTCTGTAGGCACCACTTGTGTTTCTGATAAGGTGGACTGATCCTGTGGTGTGGAAGTAGAAGGAGAGTCATCAGCAACTTCCTTGTCTTTGATGGTAACAGGATCTGCAGAGGGGATTATCTTTCCACGTCGGAGAGATATAGCATTAACTCCACCTATATTGGGATTCTGCTGAGTTCCAGCATTTGGATTGGTCACTACTTGAGATGGAAGCCTTCCTGAACCTGGACTTTGTTCATTACTCTGCATATTAGATAATTGACCAATATGAGTTTGAAGGCTTTGAATTTGTTGTTGTTGCTGTTGCTGTTGTTGCTGCTGTTGTATTAGGATCTTCATCATAGCATCCATCTTGCTTTCTAACCTTGAACCTTCATCTTGGACTGGCATTGATTGTCTAACTTGTTGAAACATCTTGCTACTAGAATTTCCACCTTGATTAAACTGTGCTTGTTGAGGTTGGCCATTTCCATATCGAAGATTTGGATGGTCACGCCATCCAGGATTATATGTATTGGAGTAAGGATCATATTTTTGGCCATCTTGAGTCATAGGTTTAGAAGGATATATTGCATTGCAAGATTCAGCTCCATCATTCAGGTAAGGGCAAGAGTCAGTAGCATGAGTAGCTAGAGAGCAAATAGAACATAGTGGCCCTATTAGAGCAGAAGAGTTGGGCTGTGAAGTAAAAGTAGTAGATGGTCCCATAGGATTGACCATATTAGAAGAATTTTGCATATTGAACATAGTCATTTTTTCCACAGCAGATGCAAGCCTATCAATTTTGCTCTCCAGGCGAGACTCAGAGAATAATCCTACCTCATTAACTTTTACTTGTTGTCTAGAGCCAAATTGTTGGCTATTCTCAGCTTTCCTTTCAGTCAATTCCCAAGCATCTTCAATAGTCAAGTGAAGAAGAGAACCACCAGCAGCTGAGTCTAACAAATCTCTCTCTAGAGGTAAGAGCCCTTCATGGAAGTATTGGATCAATAGTGTGTCCGGGATTTGATGATGGGGACAGCTGGAACACAATGTTTTAAAACGCTCCAAATATTCATATAAGGATTCCCCAACCATTTGTCGACATCCACTTATGTCTTTCCTGATAGATGAAGTGCGAGAGGCTGGGAAATACCTTTCTAAGAATAGTTTCTTCAGTTGATTCCATGAAGTGATGAATCCAGGAGGTAATCGAAGCAACCAGTTTTTAGCGGATCCTTCCAAAGAGAATGGGAAGGCACGCATCTTAATTTGATCTTCAGTCACATCAACTGGTTTCATAGCAGTGCAGACCATGTGAAACATCTTCAAATGGTTGTATGCTTCCTCCCCTGAAACACCATTAAATTTTGGAAGTAAGTGTATCAATCCAGGTTTCAACTCAAAATTCACATTAATATCAGGATAATTTATGCACCAATTTTGAAAATGCAAATCAGGAGAAACCAATTCTTTAATGGTCATAGCAGGATCGACATTATGAGCATTTGCATTTGCATTTGCGTTTACATTCTCATTAGCATTAACAACAATATTATTACCATCCATATTGACAGTAGAATCAGAAGATTCAAAAATAGGATTAACAAAGGAACTACTACCTACAAGGGTACTAGCTCTAGTTCTTCTTTGTTGATGAAATGTCCTCTCAATCTCAGGATCTAAGGCTAACAATTTTTCAAAAGAGGATCGAGTCATGCAATAAACAACTACCTACGAAGTCACCTGAAAACTTAAACCTAAAGTCTAACCGTTGCTCCCCGGCAACGGCGCCAAAATTGATCGAAGGTACTTTTGTCGTTAAAGTGATCAATTAAACTAGGTCCTAATTAATTATGCAGTTTAGGGTCAACCTAGGTCATTCTCCCAAGGAGCAAGCTGTGGGTTTTCTTTAGGACTAATTTTCAAGTGATAAAAGATGCAGTAGAATGTAAACGGACCTAAACTAGAATGCAAAATACTACTACCTATATGCAATTAACTAACTAAATGTAATAATGCAATTGACTCTTAAACCTATATAAGAATGAGACTAATCTATATGAGTTGAATGCAATTTTTGGGGGGTTTTCTTATGAGAAAATAATTAAAATCTAATAAAAAGATTGATTAAATGCAAATAAAATAATAAAGGTCTAGTTCAGTTATGATGACGAAGGGGACAACTTAGGAATTGCAAGGAGTAAACTTTCTTGGCCCAAATTAATTAATTAGACCCAAGGGAGATTAATAAATTTAATTATCCAATTGAATACGGGAAACCCTCTAGTTCAATAACACATATTTCACTAGAAAACTCATAATGAAATAAGCGGTGGCTAATTAAACCCGTTAAAAACCAATCATAAAATAATCTTGAAAATCTTGTTTACAATTATCTAATTGAACAACCAGATAATTCATCAACCTAATTAAACAATTAAGATGATTAACCCAATTAACAATTAAATTAATAACGAAAACTCAATTACTAATTTAATTGACAATCCAAAGGTTGCAAACAAGAGTCCAACAATAAGCATAAAACTTCGAATTACCAGTCTAATCCAAAAGAAATAAGTTTACAATCTAAAACTAGATTGTTCTCAATTAACACAACTCGGAATTATTTAAAACTAAATTATTTCAAGTCTTGAACTAAAAAGATAAAAAGAAAGACACTCCCTTGTGGTCTTCAAGTGTAAGCCCTAGGCTCTAGCTTCCTCCATGCTCCTCCCAAATTACCTCCTTAAGAGCTTAAGCTTCCATGGGAATTTTCCACCCTTCAAACTCCAAAAACGTCACAGCCATGAAAAGAATTATTGAAGTAATAGTTGAGTGTGGTTCAATGCTGTGGGACCCGTGAATTGAATCCAATTAATGGATATTGGAGGGTGCTGTGCGTGAATGGAAAGAATGGAGAATTGATGAATTAACCTCTGCGCCTCAGCTCCTTCCGTGATGATCTCAATATTTCGGCGTCTTTCAGCGTCTCCTGCGGCGTTGTTCTCTTGAGCGCGTGTCTTCAATCCTGTCTCACCGCATGGTTTATTTTCAACCTAGCAGCAATTAGGTTATTTTAAAAGGGAATGGGGACTTTTTGGGTACCAACTTGAGCCCAATAAGATTTAAGGAGCCCAATAAAATTTTACTGTCAGATTTCCTTTTAGCTTCCCTAAAAAATTCTGCACCATAGGATCTTATAAAATCACAATCTATCATATATCAAGAGATATTATTTAATCAGAATATTAATAATTTAATAATTTAAGCTCAATATCTTATAATTAATTCATATTTATATTATTTCCTAAAATAGGCTAACAATCTAAATATTATCTAATAATTCCAAATTAGCCTAAAATAATCCCCAAAATAAATGAAATAAGGTGGGATAAAATATATAAAATTGGGATTTATCAGCACCAATCAAAGTTAACCTCACGGAGAATCATGAAGTCGTCCCAGTGCTGTATATTCAGTAATGCGCCTTGAATAGCCCATGGCCGTCCCTTCAGAACACGATTGAAATCAGATTTATTTGCGAACCTGAATAAGTAGATGTTTTTCTCTGCCATATCATGAATTTCCATGTCTTTATCGAGTCCCCATCCTTTTTTAATCATCGAGATCACAATTCCTTTATTCAGCATTTTGTCTGTTTCCAGCCTTCCCACAAGCGCACGACCCTTCTGAGAAGTGATGGAGGTATTGAGGTCAAGTTGCACCTCTCTGCATCGCCTGGTGTTGCTATTGAGAGAGTTTTTTTCCATTACAATCAAGAGCAAGTCGGTAACAATGAAGAATGTATGTTAACCCGATCGCACAAACAGAGAAATGGCGGTCGCTGAGTAGGTAAGGGAGATTCAAAGAGCGTGAAGGTTTCTCACAAAGGAGAAGAAAGACTCTCACAGAGGAGAGAAAAAGGACTCTCACAGAGGAGAGGAATGTCAATCATGCACATTTGATGTAATCTCGGTGCATAATTTATCTGAATATTTTCATCTGAGGCTTCCTCAAGGAGTAGCTCATGCTATTAGTTATTATTTTAAGCGGTTTATTAATACAGTTATTCAAGTTTTTGTATTTTTCTATGTTAAGTTGAAGTTTTCTTTTCTTTTATTGTTTATATTTTTTTGTTTTTTAATTTAAAACTTTCCCTAAAAATTTTTTTCGGGGGAAGCGCCCTCGAACTCCTAAATCCCACCACTAATTGTGCACTCACAAACCTAAAATTCTGAGTCCGTCACTACTTTCGAGCATGTACTTCCGGGACAAATTTACTACTTAACCCAAAATCAATTATACTCAGACACAATTAAAGAGCTGCACTTAGATCCTTAAGCAAATTTCAAGCATCTTTGGTCAATAAATTTATAAAAGGAGGATTTTCTTAAACAATTTTTTCAAAATTAAATTGACAAAATATGACTTCTTTTTTCCCCTAATTCTCTAATACATTATATACAATTAGTCATGAAAATGTGGGAAACCTCCATGGCTGTATGAAACCATCATAAGTGGGGTGAAAATAATGGAGTTAGAAAGTGAGTCTCACTCATGAAAGTGACTAAAATAAATGGCCTTGAATTGTAAGGTGAGATTGCCAATGATTTTTACTTGAGAGACAATGAAATTTAACCTGCCTTGTAAACATGGCATCAACACTTTACCTACGCTATACTATATGCCCATTAGTCACTCCATTTAATATATAAATCAATTTCTTATATAAAAAAATATAAATTAATTAAATAATGAACTAGTCTACACAACTTGACTTTGTAAAAACGGCACGCTTTGAAAGTGAAACAGAATCTACCATTTCCCAAGAAAACAATGTCACGAACAAAAGACAAAATCAGCCATTTTTTTTTTTTTTAATAAAAGGTGATTAGGTAGCTTTGGTGAAGTGAAGCCAACCGTAAAAGATGGGATTGAAAAGACACACACAAGTCCATGAACCTATAATTTTTAACTGAATAAATTATTATTATGATGCATACAAACAAGTACAAATTAGGCCAAATTGAGATTAAATTATGGTAATTAGTGAACAAAAAGAACCCACATGCTCCACAGAATCATTCTCTCTTAAATGTTTTGTTGTGGAACCATTGTTCCTCATGATTAAGCTCCACCATTAAACAATTCAGTCTAAAAGCTATTTTTGTGGTGGGAAAGGGGTTTGGTACTTGGCAATACATGATAATGAAGTCATTGAGAAATTTGCTTCCTAAATATACTCAACTCTATTTTATATTCTAAACTAATACCTTTTTTTAATAAAAAAATTATCATATTGATTGTATATATTAAAAAGTTCTCATCCAATTAGTAATGGGGAGATGGGTGCCCCCTCAAACACATGACTTGATTGGTAAGATTTTATTGTTCTCACCATGAAGCCAAAATGCCCAGGGCAGAGTTTTCATCAATAGGAATATTGATTAAAGAGTTTTTTTTTTTTTAAAAAAAAAATGCCAACACAACATTTATTATAAATAACTAAATTGCCTAATTTTCTTAATATATTCAAATCAATTATCTTGAGAGTAATTTTTAACCTAATTCCAGAGTATATTGAGAAAATATGGCTTTTTGTAGACCAAACAAGAAAGCTTGAGTATTACTATTCAATTAAATTTATGCCAGATCAGGAGATCAGGTGATGTAGAGATGAGATTAGGCATAATGATATAAAGTTATAGATAAGATTGAGTAGTGAGCACCAACTTAAAACAGAAAAATCAGGCAAACATCCAAATAAGAAGACATAATGATAAACACAATTAAAATATTTTTATTTTTTCCCCCATAAATCATATGTTGAGTACAGACAAGACCAGAGAATAACTGAAAAAGAAAAAGGCAAAAAAAAAAAAAAAAAGAAAGAAAGGCACACTGAAGAAGAAGATTCAAAGGGAAAGTGATAAAAAAGACAAGAGGGTATTACAAAAGGCTCCCTCTGTCACATGAACACAGACTCTATATCTCTTTGAAGCATCTTGTTCCATTTGAACCCATTAAAACATTACTTAATAATATTAGTAATTAAAAAGAAGATTTTAAACAGAGGGGTTGCTCCTGAATGATCCAAGTGCCTTAGCTGCACCTGCCCTTAAGATGAACTGGTGGTAGAATGCTGCTATGGCTGCCCCAATGAATGGTCCCACCCAGAAGATCCACTATACCAACACAATGAACAAAAATTTAGATAAAGTTGCAATCTTTTTCTATTTTACTCAACTGAAATAGCAGTTTTTAAGGGGGGGAAATTATGGGAATTCACAAATACTCACTTGGTCATCCCAGGCTTTCTGTTGGTTGTAGATAACAGCAGCTCCGAGACTCCTGGCCGGGTTGATGCCTGTGCCGGTGACTGGGATGGTGGCCAAGTGAACCATGAACACAGCAAACCCTATTGGAAGGGGAGCCAAAACCTTCAAGCACATAACAAAGGTTAATATAAGAAACCAACATGATAAATGTTAATTGAGAAAATTAATCTTTTCACTTTTATAGTTTTGATTTGGTTAAAACTTAGTCCCTAATCTTTAAACTCACTAAAAACTCGGTTTGACTTGGTTGAAACTCAGTCACTATATAAGTACAAAATTTTGAATGATTAAATTATAGGGATTGAGTTGCATCGAGTCAAATGTCAAAAACTAAATTACAATTGAGTCAATACTATTGGGACTGAGTTACACCAATGAATCAAAGTTCCAAGTACAAGTACAGAACAAAGATTTATTAAAGTAACCAACTTGGTAAATGTTAATTAAACAGCAAGTAGTGTGAAGGTCAGTAGTTAAAGACTAATAAGTAAAAAACAATGAACAAGTGGGAGGGGTTCACAAGCAAAAGTGAGGGGCAAGCATGCATGTGAGGCCCATGATCCCACCTTCTTTATTATTACTATTTAAAAGAATCTGAGAAAGTAATTGAAGGAGAATACAGAACACCAAGCTGATATTGACAAAATGAAAGGTTAATAGTAGAAGGTTAGAGAAAGTGACAGAAGCTATACGTGTCACGGACAGAATTATGACTTCTTTACTTTGGGGCCTCAAACACTTCAACTTTGCTTTCAAGGCATAAAGGTTAAAAAAATAAAAATAAAGAAAGCATGAAAGACGATGACTAAAGTAGAACCCATTACATATACACGAAAAGACATTAGATAATCTCCTTTAATCATGTGCAAGCCATGACAAGATCCAAACACAACCACAAACAAACAAGCCTATGGACCCATGATTTAACCAAGCGCATGGTGGTATGAACTATCATGCTCCTGATAATTTTTGTATAGGAAAGTGATAGCAGTAACAGATCAACAAGGACCTAAGAAAAAATTGAACAAGTGAAACAAGCAACAAGAATAAAGTGATCGTATTTTGCAATTTCAACGAGTATTATCAGGTTAATTGCCACTCATCTCTCTGTATTACCAGTGTAATTGTATCAGTTGACGACTTTTATCAAGAACATAACAGTTTTCTCTGTTTCTACTAGATTCCACGAACCATTTTCTAAATTTGATCTAATTTGTAATCCACAAGATTAAAGCACGTATTGCAATCGAATATATAAAGACAAAGAATTCGAGGCTTTCTAGAGATCTCTTGTAAATTCCCAAAAAGTTACAAACTTTTATGGGGTAAAATATTTATCCTCTTAACACTTGGCGTATATTCTTTCTTCCCTTTAACCAATGTTTCAGCACAACTTTTCTGGCAGCCCCTATCTTTTTTTCTACAGTACCAACAAAGTTCATACAGTAACAGTACAGTATTCATATCAATTAAGAAATTCACACAAGCACAAAAAAAGGAACTCATCTCAGTAAAACAACACAATTAATTAAAAATAAAATAGTAATGCTTACAGGCACATGGGAGTCTCTAGCGCTCCTCTTGGGATCAGTAGCAGAGAACACAGTGTAAACCAAAACAAACGTTCCGATGATCTCAGCGCCTAAGCCGGTACCGGTGCTGTAGCCGTCGCTCAGAGTGTTAACACCACCACCGTAACTGGTGTAGTAAGCCTTTTGGAAGGCCTTCACTAACCCAACTCCACAGATAGCACCCAAGCATTGAGCCACCATGTACAAGATGGCTCTGATCAGTGACACCTTGCGAGCCAAGAACAGCCCAAATGTCACTGCTGGGTTAATGTGACCTCCTGCATTCATTGAAGACGAAATTTCAGAACTTGAAACTTACAAGTTACAATCTTGGTACTAGGGTTTAGAGGTATGCAGACGCTTATAAGGAAAACAACCAAAGATTTCAGAACTTCAAACTTAAAAATTACAATCAAACTACTAGGGGAAAAGAAGATCTTCCTTTTGGAGATCCAATTAAACAAAAATTAAAAAAGATGTTATGTCCACGTCGGTTGGGAAGAGACTACCTCTCTCCCTCTAGAAGCGTTTTGAGGGGGTAGAAGCCCAAAGCGGGCAATATCCAGAGTGAGTGAGGCGCTGTTACGTTACATATGGTATAAGATGAGGAGCTGCGATCTTATAAAAGACCTTTGAGGATCATGGCTAAACATTTTCAAGAGAAACCCAGAAATTTTTAAAGAACAAAGAGAGAAAAGGGAAGGAAACAGCCAGAGTTTTCAGAACTGGGAAACTTTTTTTCTACCTTCAGCTCAAAAGGGTGACTGATAGTTGCTACTGAACTAGTAAAAAACATGGTATAAACAGAGGAATCTCTGTTCTGTGGGACTCAGAAACTTGAAGGCACAGGTGAAAGTAAGAAAACAAAGCTCAGTTTTAAGAGAAACCAAAAACAGTAAGCTTAAAAAGAGAAAGTAAAATGAGAATAAGGCATACTCTAGAGACCAACCTGAGATTCCGGCGGTGCAGTAAACAAGAATGAAGATCATGCCACCGAAGGCCCAGGCAATGCCGAGGATGCCGACGCCGCCGCAGACATCGCCGCCGGCTTTGGTATCGGACTGGATCTTGTAGCCGATGACAGTGAGGACGGTAATGTAAAGAAAAAGCAAGGTGGCAATGAACTCAGCAATCACAGCCCTGTAAAAGGACCACTTGCCGAGCTCCTCCGCGTCAATGAGCGGTGCCGGAGGTGGGTCATGGTAGTCCTTGGCGGAGTAAGACCCACGCTCTGCAACCTCAACGTCCTTAGCCATTATAGTTTGAAAAGATCAAACCCCACAAAGGATCACGAGGAAAGAGAGGGAATTGAGAGCGAAAGGTAGGGACTTTGAGAGTGAATGTGGAGAACTGAGTTGCAGAAATGGGAGAGGAAGGAGGGGTATATATGGCGGGACTCAGGGTTGTGCCTGTGTTGGTGTTTACTGTGTAGAAGAGAGAAAAATTATTTATTTAAGATTTTTTTTTTTTGAAATTTAGGTGAAAATGGGAGGTGATCAACCAATGGGGTTTGGTTTCGCTTTCATAATCACCGACCTCCACCATCTTCACACCTGGACTTCACTCCCACCTCCCTTCCACTCTCTTCTGTCTTCTAATAATCTTCTTGTGTTTTTGACAAAACTACATTTCATACCCCAAGTTTTAAGAATAATTATATTGCCTCCCTTCCTGAAAAGAAAACTATGGGATAATTTACTTAATTGAGACCTAAATATAAGATATATCTATTAAATTTGATTATATTAAAAAAAATTAGTTATATTAGTTAATCTATCATATATTTTCTAAAATATCTTACGTATTCATTTTCCTTAATATATTCATCTTTTCTCCTTTTAAATTATTATTGAAAGAGCATCAATAAAGCTAAATTAGAAAAATATTAATAAATATACATATCTTATATTTAGGATCAATATTATCAACTTTTTAAATATGTATTATAGTAATGAAAGGAAGGAGTATATTGTAGCAAAATGTCAAGGTATTTAACTAAAATATTTCTAATAATACTCTACCTAAACACTTTCATTAATGATACATAAATATATCGCATAAAAAAGTCATTAACATTTTATTGAAATTTTAACACGACAAATATTTGGAAGGGTTCAGGTTCATATGAGACCCTCCAAAACCTTGAAATATTTAAAATGAAGGGAGTAGAGAATTTATAATAACATGTTTCAACAAAATTAATCCAAATGAAGATGTTTTTATGCATTGCATAAAAATTGATGCATAGATTACACCATTAATAATTTTTTTTACGAAATACTTATACGGCCTTGAATATAAAAGTTGGATAATCAATTTATAAAAATTATAAAACTTAGCCATATTAGATATTTGAAAACAAAAAAATTGTGTGTTGAGTATTGATAACTTGATTAATTGCATTGAAACTATATTTTAATGAAAACTTTCTTGATATATACAAAATCAATAAAGATAGTTTATAAAAAAAATTATAAATTCATTAGGATAAGATAGCTTAAGATCTTACATTTAATTTAATTACGAAGTAAACTCTCAATTAACTCATATATTTTAGAAATATACGGTTAACGATTTAATAATGTCATGACAATACTTAAAATTTTCAAGATTTTGAACTTAATTTAATGAAAATGTGGTCCTTTTGATGTAATTGTATTTCATATAATTATTTCTTCACGTGTCAATATTAATTCAACCATTACCGTTAGGTAGTTGGTAAAAATATGTGCCCAGTAATAAATAAAAAAAATTTAGTTAGATGGGCTAGACCCCATTCTTCTCCAAACTTCTACGACTTTTGAGAATTGACTGAACTTGCAAGAATCCGAATTTCAATTAATGCAACTGGAATATTTCTTACTTCTTCCTTAAACAATATTAGAATTTCGAGGCAACTTTTTTAATTTAAATTAATATAATCCACTCTTTTAAAAAGAATATCATACAGTCTATACAAAAGCTTTCATTATTTCTTTCCTTAATTTCTTTTCTTTTCTTTCTTTTCTTCTAAGAATAAGAAACCAGCGGCCCAAAGGTTTTCATACGATGTTATTTCACATTATATACGCAATCGTAAATTTATAATTTGATTTATATTGAAAAAAAATAATATTTTTTGAATAATATATCCAAAATGTTTACTATATATTATGAAATAGTAACATGTTGATATATATAGTAAAATCAGTAAGGTAACAATAAAATGGTCGCTTTTGCTTCAGAACGTGTTTATAGGGTAAGGGAAGAGAAAATGGACACCTCATTAATGTTGTGACCTGATTTTACCGTCACTTTGACTTTGACCTCTCAACTAATTAACCCCAACGTACAGGCAATATATTCCAACCCACACGCCATATATTGAAAGATACGAAAAACTTCCTTGAATATTGCTTGTGATATGTTTGATGGTGATTGATTAAATAGTGTTTTGTATATAGAACACAAATGTCTAACTCAAGGGAGTTAGTGGTAATCTTTGTCGGATCAATATGACTCTAATGGATACCCAAGTGTAAGTATCCAGAAGAAGAATGCAGTTGTGTAATATCTATGGAAGCAGATATCACCAAACGTATCTCAGATCACTAAGCGTACACAATGGTGGCTGAAGCCACGAAAGGGGTGGGGTGTACGCACAGTGAGACTGAATATAAAAATAGAGAGTGTAGAGACAATACCTGATAAATAACCTCACTATTTATAGGGGTTAGCTCTAAGGCTTGTCCCTTAAGTTGTGCACCGCGTCCCTGTGCCACGTACGCTCCTGCATATTGCTCATGGTACCCACATTATGCTATTCTTGCTCCACTATCTGTATGGTCCAGGATTAGTGGCATGGTTAGTGGGTGATTAGTGTTTTACCTGTACATAGGCCAACTTCTACGTAGGGCTTTCCTGCTGGGCCATTAGATCTTCCTGACTCAATGTATAGGGCCGTAACAAATAGAAATTAAATTAAAATATTGTTGCATTAATTAAGAATCAAGTCTCTACCCAAAAAAAAAAAAAAAGAGAATCAAGTCTGCAACATTCGCTATGTCTGTACTTTGAAGTCTTAGTAACATGGTTAAAATATCTAAGTGTTTTTTTTAGTTAATTTAGTTTACTTATGCTTGAATTAGAAACTCTAGACAAAATTAATTACCTTGATATAGCAATGACTTAGACAAAATTAACAGCTCAGCTCCATGCAAGCTAGAGCTGGGAAATCGGGCCGGCCCGTTTAGGCCCTGACCCTTCAAGGGCCGGGCCTAAAAATTTGAAGAGATAAATGAAATTGGCCCTAGAAGGCCTCAGGCTTAAACGAGCCGGCCTTGGAGGGCCTCGGGCCGGCCCTGCAGGCCCTTTTCACTGTAGTTTTTTCTTTTTTTTCTTTTTGAATTTATTAATTTATATATATTTTGTATTTGTTATAGAGTTATTTATCATTTTAACTACAAATACATAATTACTATACTCTAATTTTATTATTTGTTGCAAATAAAGATTATGGATGTGTTCATGATGCGGGAGAAGTGATATTCTTACTCATGAGCTAGAGGCTACTGCTCAAAGTAAAAAACAATGAAATGTTGTTAAAATCGATAATAGTGATGAAGATGACGACAATAATAATCATCGTACTAATATCGCTTAGTGATATGCTTTTTATGTTTTATATGAGTTATTTGTGAACATAGTTTGCTTTTGATTATGAATTAATGATTGTGCTTATTTATTGGATGATTCGTGTTGTAATTTACTAATTATATTTTTTAAAAAAAAATGAAGGAAAAATAGTTAAAATTTAGAATAGTAATTACCGGGCCCTGCGGGTCAGCCCTGGCCCTGGTGCTCTCGGGTTGGGCTTTGAAAAACAAATGTTTTTCTTATTCCAGGCCTTAGAAGGCCGGCCCTATTAGGCCCTGGCCCTTCACAGGCCGGCCCTGATTTCCAACTCTAATGCAAGCATTAGAAATCCCACAATATCATAACAACACTACAAGAGTGCTCCTTTTTCACTCTTATGTATAAATATTCCACAAGGATATCGATCTCACAACCTAAAATAAATTAAAAGAATTGAAATTAAACTTTGGAAGATATAAATTTTAATTTTTCTAAGGAGACTTCCGATTGAGATCATTAAAAGAGCATGGTGATTTAGGTTTATAGAATCTGATATGTACTCACTTTTGACCCATCACTTATTATTTCATAACCTATATCATGAAGGTTATCAATTCATTTAATGAATAACTAAATAATATTGAGAAATTAAAAACCTTAAACTTAGACTTGATTAATGGGACAACTAGCAGACTACAACCAAAATATTTTACTATTTCAATCATGATTTCAATAATCATGATAAACGAATATTAGAATATCAAATATAATAAATAAAATAGTATCAATATAAGATGGCTAACAAACAAAAACATGCATGCACATGGATAAATATCGTTCCAGATAAGATATGTATATAAAGATGATAAACCTCTTGCCCTTGAAACTCGAGAAACTGGTGTGCGACTTATATTATTATTATTATTTGATACATCGGAAATAATGTGTGAGAGTATATATTATGCTACAGGATTACGTATATATGGGTTCTTGTAGTCAAGGTTCTCAAATCCAGATCGATTACTAAATTGGCTTGATGTGGAGTTAAGGGTTAATGGGTTAAATCAGAGTCAAATTGAAACTAATCTAGGGCTAAATTGATGAGAAGTTGAAGATTTTAAAATAATTAATATGAAATTCTAAAAAAAATTAAAAAAATTGATTTGTTTTTTAAAGTATTGAAATTGAGTTGATGTCAAAACCAAACCAATTTACTAACTTGTTTTTTATTCGATACAGTTGTCGGTCAATTCAGACCGGGTTTCAGAACCAAACTTACACGACCTCCATCAAAACCAGCTGCTCGTGCCATGCTGCCTATAAATTTTGCCCTTGACTTGACTTATACGAATTTGTGAATTTGGTTGAATATGGCATGACCACATAAAAGATGACATTAAAAGTTTTGACAAATCACTATATTTGAATACTAACCACCCCCCCCCCCAAAAAAAAAAAAAAAGAAAGTAATTGAAACGTTACAGTATGAGTCATTTAGTTTTTTAAAAATTGATGAAAAGTTTCTGTTTAAAAAATTTTATTTGTCAGAGGGACTTAAATTTGAGTATTTGTACTCTATCTAAATGAAATCCTGCAAACTATATTTCTAACCAATAAAATTATAACATGAATATTTCACCAATTTTTTTTATATTTTTTTTATTACGGGTATATTAATAAACATGTAACTTTCTACTCATAGAGAAATTTTCATTTCAGTATATGCTAACAAGTGATTAATTAGATGAGTCACTCATTTCGTAGACTTGCTCTCTTAGAACTAGAGAGTAGAGATAGACGCCATATAATTATCAACGCATGATACAAAACACAATGTAATGGACTATGGATGGCATAATTATTTAATCTTATTAATAATTACATCATAATAATATTTTGACGAATAATCAATAATTTATTGGTCTCGAACTAACGGGAGAGAGATTTTTTTTTTTTTTTTTTTAACCAACGGGAAAGAGACTTAATTATGCTTTATTGGTCAAAAAAGTCTGCGTTGGTTTGTCCCCTTAATACAAACGTGTGGCACGCGGTTAATCAAATCAAAATTTCAGTTCCATTTATTTCTTTGCAGAACGTTGGGCGCCGTACATACGTGTCTTCACATGATTGGTGGATTCTTTGGTGAGCAGCAGACCGATTAGTTGATCGACACGTGGAGAGTCCTCAACCACAATACTTGTTTTTGGGAGGGTCTCAAAAGTTGTGGCTTACGGGGCCTTGGCGGTCCGTCTTGTGGGTCCCATTGCCATGTGGAATTCGCCGCTGCCCAGTTGGTCCATAAGACGATAACGCCACAAATTCATGATCTGGCCTCACTAAAAGCAAACGACAATTATTATATATTATTTCATTAAGAATTTTTTTTTTTCTCAGAGAAAATCAAATCCCATTATTATAATGAATACTTTGGGGTTGCCATTCATATTTTATCCCATTAATACAAACAATTATAACGTAAAATAAATATTTTAATAAATATTATAATGCAAAAGTTAATAATTTTTTTTTTATCTTTTTTTATAAATCTTCATAAGTTTGGTACTTTGATAGATTCTCACATGAGAGACTCCTGTTTTATTCTTCAAAAAGTCCTTATTGAGTTTGTTGCACAAATGACAGGAAAATTAAGAGAATGGTACGGTTCTCTCAGAGTTAACTTTCACAAATGACTCAACTTACTCGTTTTAATGATGTGAATTTAAATGAGTCAATTAAAAATAAAGATATAATAGAAAAGTAGTAATAAATAAGTTAATTAAAGGGAGTTTATGTCTTATATAATAAGATAAAAACTTACTTATAATTGGTATTTTATAATAAAGATCATAGAGTATGATATTAGACTTTAGAGTAATTAATAGGGGATAATATTAAAAATTATTTAAATTTTAAGAAAAATTTAATAGCTTTAGTTGTTTAAATTGGTTTATGAGAATTATTAGTTAGTGGCTTATAATAAGATCAAAGAGAGTACAAGTCTTCAACTAATTCTTAGAAACCAAAAAATAGTAGTTAAGTCCTTAAATCTATCTTTAATTGAAATGAATTTTCAACTTGACCATATTAAAATGATGTTGTGAATGATGGAGAAAAATAAGGAGTAATAGTTAAACAGTGATTACAAGGAAAAAATTGATAAATAGATATTAATTGCTTTTAAAGTGATTTATATTGTATATAAAACTATTTTTCTAGAAGTTACTTATTGTATGGACCGAATAAAGCATATTAAATATGTTTGTGTTATTTCTTAGGGTTAAGTTGTGTTGAAAACACTTACAACGGAATTGTGGACATGGTCCAAAAAAATGTTAAGAAAGGAGCAATGTCATCTTTATTTATAACTTCTTAGCTAATACCTAAAGCAAAAATTATCCTCAATTCTATTTCTTATTCATAAAAATATTATTTTTAAATTCTAAAATGTTCTGTTAATTATTGGAAGGTTGAAATAGATGGACGAGTAGTGCCGATTAAGCAATGTTTGTTCGTTTCTAAATTATGGACAAAAAGTCGACTTCTTCAAAGAAAAAGAAAAGAAGAAAATAACGGCCATTAAGATTATAATCACAAATTCCTTTTTTTTTTTTGTTAAACACACAAAAAAAAAGCTCCTTTTTTTTTCTGTGGGTGGTTGATATAGTGCAATATTCTTATGATTACATCCGCAATGATAGCTACTGCCATCAACATTATCATCACACAAACACTTATTCAAAATACACATGCATGCACGCACCAATAATTATTTCATTTGTGCATAAAAACTTTACAAGATAAGGAATTCAAACACTTCCTTTTTTTGACCCCAACAAATCAAATACCTGGGCTCACCGTCTTCATCGTCTTTACAAGGTACTAAGTAGTGTATGGCACATCTGAATGTTAGGTACTTATATTACCTTTTGTATAGTGTAATGGCAATGGCAGTATTCTTGTCATTCATTAGTATAATACATATTTACTTAATTTGATTAGATTAAAGTATTTAATATAATATGTTGTTTTTATGACATTCTAATATCTTCTTTAATTCTCTTCATCTCTTTTTTACTTGATCGTGATTGATAGGCTATCAATAGAGGTAAATTATCAAAAAAGAAAATTAGAAAATAAATCTTGCACTAGAAATTAGAATTAAGATCAAGGGAAAATTCCAAATAAATGACATATGAATTTGTAAAACCTCTAGAATTCCATTAAATTTGTAAAAAGACTTAGAAGTGATAAGAACTTATGAGGGATATGTAAATTCGGATGAAATTACCTTTTTCTTCTTAGTTTTAATTTTTTTTTTTCAAAAGGATTCTCCCCATGCCCGCCACCACCGCCGCCGGCGGACCTCCGGCCGACGGCGGCCAACCGCCAGAGGTCAGCAGTCTGCCACCGCCGCTATGGCCGGGCAGCGGCGGTGGACCTCCGGCGGGGGTTATTTCTTTTTTAAAAAAAAAATTAAACTAAGAGCAAAAAAGTAATTTCACCTGAATTTACATATCTCTAATAGATCCTTATTACTTCTGAGTCTTTTTTACAAATTCAACAGGCTTCTAGGGATTTTCCAAATTCAAATGTCATTTATTTAGAATTTTCCCTAGATGAAGATTAATAAACAAGCCAGGAACAATTAGCCGTTAGATAAACACGGATGATTGTGGGCGATGTGGGGCTAAGGGCGGTGTTGACAATAACTGTACAAGGACAGAGCAACAATCACATGATATTATAGAAAGTCGTCCTATTTCTTCCCTACTTGGCTTCTCAAACTATCACACAGTAAATTTCTGAGAAAGTTCATGAATCTCCAGGTAGTATCCCCAACGTCTCTTCAAATAATTTATGTCCAGAGTCTTTGGCTCAAGTAGAAACTTATACACACTCCTTTAAATGACAAGATATGCAGAATCAAGCCTCAAAAAAATGGTACGTACTGGTCACGGGCTAGTCATAATTTCCACCAATCCCATCAAGCTAGGTGGCCAGAGGTTTGAACTTTAGTATTCAATTCATATGGGGGGATGGGGTAGTTTAATTAAATTTATGTTCTTTGGGGCAGAAGTTGTGAAAAAATGACACAACTTGATGTGTAACGTATGTGAGTGAGTACAAATGTAGTGGAAGCGAAGGATCGTGAAGTTTCTGGAATGATAGACAATGAATGCCTTGGACATTTAATTACATAAAACATGAGACATAATGATTATGTACTTGACCCATCTTTCATAATCTTTTTCTCATCATCTTTTATAATTTTTAAAACATATTCGTCCAATAAATTAAAATACTTCTTTAATATTTCTCTTACCTTCCCAATCAACAAGTTCACTGATAAGAGAATATGAAAAAAAAATTAGAAGGATCCTCTCATATGCATGCTTTTGCTTGGTAACTGTATTGCAGAAACAAAGAATAGTAGCAAAATATGTGTATTTTTCAATGTACAGCCTCATTATTCCAATACAATGACGTGCCACCAATCTCTCTCTCTCTCTCTCTCTATATATATATATATATATATATAAAGCTTCCTTATTTTGAAGGTTTTGGAATCCTCCGGCCTTTTCTCTGTCCTTATTCTAATTAATCATCGAACAATAATTAATACATATATACTATTTATATCTATATTTTTTATTATAAGACACCAATCAATAAGTATATTTAGTTATTTTTATAAGATATTTACTTATTTTCAAAGAGTATTAATTATTTTTTCCATGTATGCCCATGATTAATAAAAGTAATGCGTGAGAATAATAATTAATATAATATTAAAATTTAGTGTAATTAATAGAGGTAATATTAAAAATTACTTAAAATATATGACAACTTTATTGAATTTAACTATTTTTTTTGTTTGTAAAAATTTTTATTTGGTGTTTTATAATTTTTTTGTAAAATATGATTAATATAATTTCATGATTTATCTCTGTTTTTTTTTTTAATGTCATCTTTTGGTGTGCTTTATTTATGCTGTTTCGTGAGTCCACGGGACATTAAATTTAAAGACACGTCACTATATTTACTAGTTATTCACTACAGTTAGCTAAAAGACACCATAATTTTAGGAAACAAACTAGTCATTTGATAATGTGATTCAACCTCATATTTAATATATATACGATATAATTGACTAATTCAGAGAGATAAATAAATTACTTAGTTGTAACTTATGGTATAGAATGATATATGATCTCTTTAAAATACTTATATGTATTATTACATTATATATATCAGTTTATAAGTTAGGAAAATAGTTTGGAGAAAATAATAAATATAAGAGATACAATGAATAAAAGGTTTTATATTTATTATCAAAATTTACTTCTAAACTAGGCATTATATTTAAAAACGGAGGTGGTACAAAATATTTTTCTTAAAAAAAAATATTTATACGATTTATATTCAAAGGTTTTTATTGGTCACAACTCTTTTCATTTTTTTATATTGTCAGAATTATCTTCTGACTTTGTCTCTAACAACGATTTAAGTTGTTCCACGAAAAGAATTAATTAAGGATCAAAATAAAATATATTATATAAACTAAGTTTCCCTTAATATAAGAATAATTAATCATGTGGTACAAGGGTATTGAGTTGTTATCAATTGAAAATATTATCTGAAATGAATTATTAAAGAAAATACTATTAATTGAACATTATATTGGTGTATATAAGTTGCTGGCCATAAAAAAAATATACGAAATAACATTTCTCCTATTTCTTAATATAAATCTCAAACAGCATGTCACAATTACAAACTCTGTACAGCTCATGAGAAAATAGCTAGATCTAGTTTTCCATAGCCCGATTTCTCTAAATATAAATTAATTTGGAACTAAAATAAGTACCTTCTTTCCTCTGTAGAGAAATAAAAAAACAGACACGTAGATTTGTGGAGATTTTACTACGTAGAAAAGTTAATAGTGTCTTTGATCTTTAGTATAAAATATATTTAAGGAATTTATTTTGGTATTAAATATAAAATTATTTTTTATATTTGTCAATGTTTTCTTAATTTATACATGTTGATACTTCCTTCGCAATAAGCAAGGAGGAAAGAGAATAAGGAAATCAAAAAAAGATAACCAGAATATTTTAAAAAATAAATGGCATATTAACTAACTTCTTTAATCTAATTAAGTTAATTAAACATTTTTTATATTGAGAATTGAAGGAATGTATAAATTGTTTCATTAGATTTAGATCGACATGCATGAATAGAGTAGCTACTAAAAAGGGAAAGAATTGAATTGCCAGCGGGTTAGGTACAAAATAAATAAATGGGACATTCTTATTTGAAGCATGAAGAAATGAATAATGTTAGTTGACTCCGAAGTTCCAGCTCAATCCAGTGAGATTCCAACCAGGTGACAAATCAACATGCCGGCCTCCTATTTTTTCCCAAACACTGAACATTCACTTAATTTAATTTGAAGCCTCACACAAACAAAAATATATTAACTACACTGCTACATTATTAGACAACATTGCTGCTATATATATATATATATATATATATATATATATATATATATAACGTTACATTTTGAAATTTTCAGTATGACATTAAACATGAAAGAAATTTATAAACAACATTATATTATTTCTCAGTAAAAACTACCAACCAACGTAAATTTATATCTTAACTCTAAATTCATGTTCCCCTCAGCTTGTTGTGAGACTTTTTATTATTTCATATTTTTTCATAAGATTTCATCGTAGTTATTTCTTTTCCATGTTATTACTAGAGGTAAGTTGTAAAAGAGGGTGTATATATACAAAAGTAAGAGGAAGAGAAAAGAGAATTGAGTTTGGTGAAAACTACGTGTGTGTGTGTATAGATGTAAAGGAGCTTGTATACAAGAGTAAGAGGAAAAGAAAACAGAATTGAGTTTGGCGAAAACTATGTCGTACATATATACATACAGATGTAAAGGAGCTGAGGGTGTATACAAGAGTAAGAGGAAGAGAAAAGACTAAAGAGAATGAGTTTGGTGAAAACTATGTACTCCCCTTTTGGTTCTAATTATAAGACATAGTTGATTTTTTTGAAAAAATTAAGGAAGTTAATTAAATTACTTTAAAGTATTTTTATTTTTATTTTTTTTCTTCAAACTAATTAGTTTGACTAATAAACTAATATATACTTTAAGGATAATAAAATATAAAATGATTAAGTAACTTATTAGCTTCCTTAATCTCTCTAAAGAAAATCAACTATATCTTATAATTAAAATCGGAGGTAGTATATAAATACGTACAGAAATATGAATAATAATGGTGTTGGGTTTGAAAGTGTGTTTTTTTTAGGGTCAAAATGATGATGAATTGATAGGCTGAACAAGGAGGAGGTGCCGACGAATCTGGGATCATCAGAAAACAATTCACAATTTATACTATTTATATATATATAGAGTAAGAGGAAAAAGACAGCGTTTGGTCAAATTTAGGTTTGTGTCAGTCAACTCACTTACGTGGCTCCTTGCCGTCTACTCTCACCTAGCCAACCCCTACTCATTTCTCTCCCCATCAAACTTATCCTTCAAATTTAGGTTTGTTATGGAATTCTAGACACGCGACTTTTTAATAATTATTTCTGATCCTTAAGGTTAGATTGTAATTCTCTTAATTAATAACGTGTCAAACAGCTCTATGATTGGGTTTTCTTAATGTATGTTATGAGGAGGTCATCTTCTAACTTATTGGGTATTAGGAAAAGATCTTGTTATGAAAATTGACAGGAAAAATGTATTTATATATATGTGTGTGTGATCTCTACTTTTAAAAGAGAATAGTCTTTTTTTTTTTTTTTTTAACTATTGATATGAGAATACCTTATAACATTTACACCTATTCAATAACCCAATTTAATATGTAGTTCATGTATATATACTTCAAACCTAAAATAATTAATTTGTAATTCTCAAATAATAACTTTTTTGATATCATGTTTATGATATTTGATATTGTACATTAATCAACTTTGAAAAAGAATTGCAACTTTAAAATTATCTTTATTTCAGATTATTTAATGAATTAAGAAACAATTAATTAAAATATATTAAATAAAGAGAATTAAATTTGTACAGCTCGAAATCACTACAAACTAGTAGTATTTTGTTTTGGAAGGTGATTGTCTCCTATTCCTAACGTCTTGTCTCACTTAAATTCTGTCTATAATATTAATTACTAGTAAGGTACTATGCATGATTCATTGTATAGAATCAAAACAACACTCTCATCGTGTTAATATCATATTTAGTTAACTTTCTTTTAAAAAAAAATTAAAAATTTAAATAAATCGCTTAATTATAACATATAATGAGTGTGTATATAAAATCGTTTTCTAAATAAGACAAATTAGTTTAAAAATTAATAAATATAAATATTTTAAAATAATTAATTTAATTTAATTTCTTAAAACAAAAAGTCAATTATGTGTTGTATTTAGGAATGAAAGTAACATTAAAATTTTTCTCCTAATGAATTTTTTTCAACCACCCGCTTTTATTTATTTTTTAAATTCTTTTATTTATATGTTTATTTTGTGGTTGTAACAATATCAGAAATTCAGAATCTTACGTAAGAGAAATAATAAGCATATGATTAATCTGGTGTGGACTGGGTCGACGCCGACGCACGTGGCTAGTGACGGTGCAGTCTGTGACTGTACGTAGTCGACACCTTGCTTCCGCCAAGGATAAATCTTGTGGTACAATATTGAAAGACATCCATTTAAATATGATTTTTTAAATACAAAAAATAAAAAACGTTAATATAAAAATATATATAAAAAATTACTCTATAAATATAAGGCAAAGTATATTTTTTTAGAGATATTAAAATAATTAATTAAATTATTTAAAAATATTTATATTTATTATTTTTTTTCTAAATTATTTTATTTAATATATAAATTTATATATAATCTAATGATCCACGACATATATTATAATTAACTAATTTATTTAATTTTAATAATCTTTTTAAAAAAATCAAATTGACATCATATTCAAGCCGGAGGAAGTAAGCTATACTTCACTTTTTTAGAAGTTACGTTATTTAATACTTTCTCCAACATTTTTTATAGAAGTTAAGATTTTTTGAACAAGCCTGATCTTTTTTATAAATTACACATTTATATAGATGTCTAAAATTTAAATGCATTTTTATTTTAATCTTTAATGTATTATATACAATTGGCCGACAACTTTATCTATAGGGTATATACCTAAAAAAAATATTTTTCAGATATTTATTACATTTAATTATTTTAACAGACTTCTTAACCTACCTATATAATTTGATTATTTCCAATTTATAAAAAATATCGAAGAGAACATAAATAAATCACTAGATACAACAATCAAAGAGAACAAATTATGATATCATCAATATCAGACATATATACAAGTTAGTTATATATAAAGAATCATATGATCGATCACTATCAAATTTTTTTCTAATATACTAAGACAGACTTAATTTTGTAAGTATATATGCAATTAAATGACTTAATTAGTCATTATATATATATATATGAGTCTTGATTTCCACTTAAGTTATCTCTCATTGATTGGGTGGGTTCAGCGGCTTATTTTGTGCCAAGATCAATAGTACAACTTTAATTTCCTCTGATGATATATATATATATATATATATATATATATATATATATATATATATATATATATATATGAGTGTCGTGGTAGCAAAAGATTATAATTATATATAAGGAGTGGCCATATACTTCCACTCTGATGAATTAAATAAAATAAAATTATTAAGGATTATGAGCCGAATTCTTTGGAGTGAAGGCTCGTGATGACTAATGAACCATGTTTTGGGAAAGTCATAAGCATGCTTTAATTTTGAGTAAACTTGTTTGGTGATATGGCATGCGTGTGAGGGACAGCTTGTTAGTGGCAATGATTTTTTTTTAGGGAGAGTAGAAGAAGAGATAATGAAAACAAAAAGTTGCACGATGTTTATGAGTAATACTTTTTTTTAGGTTTAATTTATCTTACTTATTCTAATATTCATGTGTAAATTGGGTTGGAGGCAAATTTTTTTCACAATATAATGAAAACTCCTATAATGATGGTTTAAAATTAGGAAAATCTCATTTAAATTTCAAAATCTCAAATAAATGATTTTATAACAAAATGAGTTATTCATTATTTTACTGTCGTTGTTAATTTTATTACTGTTGTTCTCAACAGGATTTTGAAGTTCAAATAGTATTTTTATGTCATTTTCTTTTTGAAATTTCTTTTAAAAAAATATAATATGACTTTATCTTTGCCTATTGAAAGTTTCAAACAAGTTTCCATATTAAAATCTGAATGGAGGGATGACAGGTTATTTAGAAGTAATGAAATGATATTTTGGAGTTGTGCCTTTTGATATAGAGATTTTTAATTAAAATGTTATAAATATATGTTGTTATATGAATCGACATAATTTTAATAATCAATTATTATTTAAAATTACGTTTTTATATAGAGTAACATCCTTGTAGTTTATAAAAGAACACAACATTTCAGAAATATTTAAGAAGTTAAACTAATGCAATACCATTAATTTAATATAAGAAACAATGCTACTATTTAGCATATAATTAATCAAATGAAAAATAGTTTATACTTTATTATTAGTCTCTCTCTCACACACACAAACACACACACACATATCACTATCACTTTAAATTTGTTTATCATGATTAACTCATTACGAGCGGTGCTATTATTAAACTTACAGAGACTTTAAACAAAGACTGTGGAGCCTCGCATTATAATGCTTTTTAAATAAGGTGACAATTAATTAATGTAATCACGGAATAATTATTAAGTTATAAAAAGGTTTGATAGAGTAGTAGTTGTACTTTTGAAATGGTAATGGATTATAGGACGACATATATAGCCTGCCCTCTAATATACAAAATATTAATGACAAACCGTCCAAATAAAAGTCACGTTCCATGATTTGGACGTTGATTTCCATAAATTAATTAGGAAAATTTAATTGCCAAAAAATATCTTTAATTAAACAAAATGTATATCACTATCCCACACAAATTAAACATATAATCCTTATAGCTTTGATGGTCAGATAGCATTGCAATTTGAAACCTTAGCCAAAAAAAAAAAAAAAAATCTATACACAGAGTTGGTAGTTCATTATTGGTGGATTATTCAATTTGATGATTTAAAAAACATAAATTAATTTATCTCGTTAATATTGAATCTGAAATGTCTAAAATTGCAATATAACAACAAAATCAATAGAGAAATCAAACTCAACTTAAAAGGCTTTCATACGTGGATTTGCTTCATGCCGATTAGAGAGAAATGGTGTAATAAATTAAGAGTATACACACAAACACACACCAACAGGTGGTTGTTCTTAATTGAAAAGGTTATGATAAATTAAACATGAAATCTTGAATTTAAATCAAACTTTTTTTTTAGGAAAAATGTTTTTAAAAAATAAAGTATTAATCCAATCCATGCTTCTGTCCTAGACTTGAAAAAGTTCCTACGTCTTTGCTAATTTTTTTAGTAATAAATTAATTTTAGTTCTAATTATTATTTTGTTCTTATTATACAATATATTAATTTGGGGAAAAAAATAAGAAGGAGTGGTGCAAATGAGTCAGCTCCATCTCAAGAATATTTTTAATTCTTAGCTTGCAAAGTTAGTAACTTAGTTTACACCCGTTTCTATCAAAATTAATTTAAATTATACACTTTTCGTTGCATTAATTAAATATTCAAAGTAGATAAGATAAGATTTTTAGAAAATTGTTGCGCTAGCCTATCTTTTTGTCAATATTTCTATTTATTTTTCTTTTTGTGATAATGTGGCAATTTGTTTTCTATCGTTTTGTCAACAAAAATGGGTCATCACTTCTAATAATACATATTCCCTCCAATCTTAAATATAAAATATAATTGACTTTTTTGTGGAAAGATTAGGGAAGTTATATAAGTTATTTAATCATATCATATGTTGTGTATCCTTAGATTATATATTAGTTTATTAGTCAAACTAATTAGTTTAAAGAAAAAATATAAATATAAATACTCTAAAGTAATTTAATTATTGTCTTTAATCTTTCACCAAAAAAAAAATCTATCTCATGGTGAATTTTTTCTTAATGCTTATGGATATGGAACAAACAACTTCAAGGATGTGATTAGGAAAGTCAAGTACCATATTACAAATTATACATGCTTTGTTGGGGAAAAAAAATATACATTCTCAAGTGATTTTTATATTATTTTTTTAAGAAAAAAGAATAGGTGACGACAAACTTTACAACTCAGTACTTATAAAAATATCAACGCGATCATTTATTATAAGCCAACCAACCAATGCTCTTATAAAATGTAAGTCAAATTCTTATCAACTGACTCAATCTTTACTAATAATGATTTTTGCATGATGTATTTTTGTTGTTGAAATATATTTTCTCATAAAATTTCATGTAGACTTAAAAGTAGGCCATCTGAATCTGAAAGAAGCTTGTAAACAGGACATTACAAAAATTATTTAAAATATTGATATTGATATAGTAATGCTCATAAATGCATAATTGAATGGTGGAGAGTAGAAATAAATTTAAAAAGTATATATATATATATATAACTCAGAGGGCCAATACTTATGTCCAACAACTGAACATTTATTTTTAAAATTTAAAGTCCAGAACAAATATGAATATAGAAAAACAAAATGTGTGAGCTTTGTTACACACACATCATGTAACTTTTAATCATATAATATTGTCCACACCAGGGCTGGCCACCCATACATTCTCATGTTTTTTTGTAAGGTTAAAGGAATTTATTATATCCATGATAGAATCTGATCTCTCCATGACATGAAAGTGGACCAATGCATAAGACTCTCACCACGTAGATATGAGAAGGGTAAGATGTACGCGAAAAGACTCTTTCCAAACTTTCAACTTGTGATCTCTTAGCTTAGTCCCATGACACTGGGCAAAAAACAAAAAAACAAAAAACAAAAGATTGTTACAACTTCGGAATTGTTGATAAAAACATTAACATGGATTGAGTGTATTCAGTCTGAACAATTTAAGAATCAAGTTGTTCATTACCCAATAAACATATATATATAAACTATAAAGCAAATAACTCTAGATAAACTGGGCAGAACAGAACTATCCAATGAAATAATATTACATAAAGAGATTGTAATTAAGCTAGTTAATCAATGAACCTCTCATAGATGATGCTAGTAGATAATAGTAAAGTAGCAAATTAATACAAAAATCGTGAAAAATTTACAAAAAGAAAAGAGCAAGTCCATTATTTCTGAGTCTCACAAAAAACTGGTACACCTATGCTAGTTCTGTTGATAATATGGTAAAATGAACAGCACAAGCTACTTACATTACAAGGCTCCCTGCACATAATGCACATATTACACCCACCAAACAAGTTGACATATCATGTACAGCTACCTAATCCCGGATGAAAATATCAACCTGGCATTACAAGTGAAATGGTGACAAAATCAAATCAGTTATATATGTGAGTGAACTTTACAGGTAGGTTTATGGTCCGGACCTTCAGGAAGAAAGGCCTTCCTGCATTGCTCGGCGGACGGGATCCATATCAAATTTGAAGTTCCTATAGTTGGCAGCAAAAACATGAGAATCAGGCTCAGGCATTACTACTGCTGCTTGGCTGTCCATTGTCATTGAGCTACTTCCACTAGAACTGTTCTTCGCTTTCCAAATACAAGTCCCTTCACAACAGCAGCAGTAGCTTTTAGAAGGATTCACCATTTAAAATTCTACAGACAGGAAAAATCATTACAGCACTTAATTCAGAACATCACTGAAACTTTGATCTAGTTGATGGAAACTAGAAGTCCAGTTCTTTGATATCAAGTAGTTTCAATAACTAGACAAACATTTGAGAGGCTCCCTCCAGATTTTAATGTAAGATTTAATTGGGAAGTTGATCTTAGTCCTAAATGTAATATATGTCCTATTTTCCATTTTGTCAATCTTTTCTTAATTTAGCCTTATTGATGTTCCTTCAAAAATAATCAAGAAAGTGAAAAAAAAATGATTAGGGTGTTAAAAAGAATCATGTCATATTATCTTCTTTAATTTAATCAAATTAGATAAATAGACTAGAGAAAGTATTAAAACTTTCACGCTAACTAGCACAGGTATATTGTCACCAACAAGATCCCTGATATAAACCGACCAATCATTTGCGAGAAAATAGACTCACCTTTAGGAGGCAGATCAGGCCTTGGCGGTATTGGAGGCGGATCGATGTCCAGAAATCCAAGTGTTCAGCGATCTGTACTGAAAACACGGAATCTTTTATGCTTAAAAAATAAGGGGTGATTACCAAAATCATCAAAATTATATTTATTTGCACTCACCTGAGGAAAGGAGCTACTATACCATGTAAAGCTTGAGGCCAGTGACCCCACGAGAAACCACATCGTTACTTGCTTCGCTGAAGTTCATCAAGCCGATGCCATGCAATTTCCTGCATTCAGATGACAGATAATCCTCTCAGTATTTGGTTACCTACAGATTTCATATCCCTTTCAGTATAAATCACATGAAGATAAATTCACGACTCTAGACCTAAGAACCGAGAAAAGCAATCATGTTATTACCTTTTTTGGCCACAGGACATATCCAAATTAAAAGGAAGGGCAAGAACCAAATGATATAGATCCAAGCATTAAAATTTAAAAGCCGACAATGTACATCCACTGATTTTACTTCGCAAAAACTGAAATGCCATGGTCCTCTCTACTCACAAATAGTTGCAACCATTATCACATCCACTATGATTTTCTTACCGACGACTAAGGAATGAAGGTTAAGTTATTAAATTAATCTAAAATTAATATATGTTTTTCGTCATTTGTGCAACAAACACTTGTTTTTACTTACGTCAGATCAAGAACCAGGCCACCCCAATCCACACATCCCATTCATTCTCCCTTAAAAATTCACTGACCACCCAAGTCTCCACCAAAAACCTCTACACCAATTTCCATACCACCCACAGATAGAGGAAAAGGAGTCCTTACTGAACCATCTGCACCTCATAAAACGATTGTTTTTCTTGCCAGAAACAAATATGAAGTTTTTTCTGACTCAACTGAAGAATCGAATTCAACTCCTGAAGAATTTGATTCAGTTTATGTTCCTTCTACCTTTGTAGAATCCTCTACCGAAGAGACTTCAAGAATCTCTGAGTTCTTTAGTGATGAAGATCTCTAAGCTAATCTTTCCACAATTGCTATGGTTAATCCTTAGCAAGATGAAAGTTCCACCATGAATGAACCTATCGTTGAAGATCCATCCTCGGGAGAAGAAAGAGTTGGCGACAGAGCCACACAAACTTCTGAATTTAATTAAGACCAAGAAATTTGGTTCATGGTTTACTTTTGATAACATTCCTCTTTTCAAATGGAGAGAATGTCTCCATGAGTTTGATGCCTAGATAGATTCTCTCATGAATGACTCAACTTTACTCTTATTTTAATGATGTAAATTTAAATGAGCCAGTTAAAAATGAGGGTATAACGGAAAAATAGTAATGAATGAGTTAGTTAAAGACAGTTGATATCTTATAATAAAGATAAAAAATTTCTGATAGTTGGTACTTTATATAAGAACTAGAGGGAGTATGATAATAGAATTTAGAGCAATTAGTAGGGATAATATTAAAAATTACTTAAATTTTAAGGTAAATTTAATGACTTTAGTTATTTTTATTAGTTTGTGAGAATTATTAGTTGGTGACTTATAATAAAGACCAAAGACAATACAAGCTAGCTAGTACAGGTCTTCAATTAATTCTTAGAAACCAAGCAATAGCAGTTAAGTCCTTAAATTTGTCTTTAATTAAAATAAATTTTCAACTTTACTCATATTAAAATAATGTTTTGAATGATATAGAAAAATACGAGTAACAGTTAAGCATTGATTAGACAGAAAAATTAACAGATTAATTGCTTTCAAAACGGCTTATATTGTTTTTCGAGCAAAAAAAAAAAAAAAACGGCTTATATTGTATATCAAACCTTTTTTTTAAGAAGTTACTTTTATATTGCGGACCGAATGAAATATATTAAATATGTTTATGTTAGTTCTTAGGGTTAAGTTGTGTTGAAAGTATTCACAAAGGAATTGAGGATATGATCCAAAAAAATGTTAAGAAAGGCTCAATGCCACATTTATCCACAACTTCTTAACTAATACCTATAGCAAAAATTATCCTTAATTCTATTTCTTAATCATAAAAAAATATTCTTTAATTTTAAAATATTCTATTAATTATAGGAAGGTTGAATTAGATGGACGAGTAGTGCCGACTAAGCAATGTTTGTTCGTTTCCAAATTATGGACAAAAAGTCGACTTCTTCAAAGAAAAATATTTAAAAAAAAAAAAAAGAGAAGAAGAAGAAGAAAATAACGGCCATTAAGATTATCATCACAAATTCCTTTTTTTTTCTTTTTTTCTGTTTATCACACGAAAAAAGCTCCTTTTTTGTGTGTGGGTGGATGATATAATGCAATATTCTTATGATTACATCCGCAATGACAGCTACTGCCATCAACATTATCATCACACAGACACTTATTCAAAATACAAATGCATGCATGCACCAATAATTATTTCATTTATGCATAAAAACTTTACAAGATAAGGAATTCAAACACTTTCTATTTGGCCCCAACAAATAATCAAATACCTGGGCTCAGGGTCTTCATCGTCTGTACAAGGTACTAAGTAGTGTATGTCACATATGAATGTTAGGTACTTATATTACCTTGTATATACTGTAATGACAATACTCCCATCAATCCTTAATATAAGACATATATACCTAATTTAATTAGTGTATACTGTAATAACAATATGTAACACCTGCCTTGATTACACTTTTAAATACGTACTCAAAATCATACCTCAATTTTTACAAAATCACTATTCATGTATACGGTACTATTCACGTATACGGTACTATTCACGTATACGGCACTATAACGGAGTATACACAACAGTGAGCATGTATAAGCGTATGGACGATGAGTAACTGACAACAATAATCCAAATATACGGTGGTTTAAAGAGTGTACGCATAGTACAAACTAACAATCCAATAATACTGTAAAATGTATTAATTAATACAGTTATCCCAAAAATAGTTTAATAATCACTAAACAAACCACACTTATATATAAAGCTCATTTATTCAAATTCCCCAACCTTGGGGTCTTCTTCATCTACTGTATCTGCACCGCCTTACTTCCTGACCCAGAACATCTTCCTGGCTCCTTAGGTGTTTCTGGGATCCAGTGATCAGTTGTATTCCAGGGTAACAGTTAATCTCATATTCAAAGTGTAAATTATACATGGCAGATATTTCATATATTGCAGAAAATTATAAACAACCAATAATAAAACGCACCGCAATCGGTATACATAGCATATAGCAAATGTAACATCACAGCGAAAGCACATAAAAGTACTGGATAAATAGGCATGCAGCATTATTATATAAAAACAATAATACTCAGCCAAATAAATAAAACGCATGGCACGGACATACAAATCCGGCCACGAGTCCACAAATACATGAATATATAAGACATATATAAGAACACAAGGAATCGGAGATTAAGTTACCAACCTCAACTTCGCAAATATTTATAAATTTCCAAATGTAGGAACTCGATTTTCCTTCAATATTCCTAAGGTAGGATCATCATCATAAGTATCAATTTCCTTTTATTTAATAAGGTATTATAATAAATACCATTTCTTCATTATTTTAGTACAATACTTATGATTTAACAGAATTTTCACTGACTTTGAAAATTCATAATTAATTGCACAAAATCCAAATGATGTGCTTCCAAGACCTAAATATTCCTTAATATATCTATTTTATATTAAACCCCATAGAATCCTTAAAATTATCAAAATCCCTTTTAGTTCCACCACTTCTTGATTAACCAAAATAATATATAGAAAATGATAAATATCATCTTCAAAATAATATAAGACAAGTTGAAACCTTTACTTACTTGTCTTGATCCTATGAGCTTTAGCAACTTCTTCTTGCTTCTGCCTCTTAGAGCTCTCAACCTTCACTCTCAAAATACCATGAGAAAATGTCTCTCTCACACTTAAAACTCTCTCTCACTCTCTGCGTTCTTTCTTCACTCAGACAAAAATGAGTAAATGAAGAAGCGTAGGTTTGTATATAATAAATGTGAGAGAGAATTGTTATGTCCGTGGGTGAACATTGCTCTTCCCGTGATCATCTTCTTTTCCTGATTTTCAAAGATTCCCCACTAATTGATACAACCCTTTTCCCGTGAATGCATAAAGAAAGGAAATGTTTTTCTTTTTCTTGAATGAGACAATAATAATATGGCCCTATCATTTGAAATGGAAAAAAAAAATCCATGTTTGCACCCGTGAATGCATAGGAAGAGAATGATTAATTATTTTGGGAATAAAACGATAATAGTGAAATCCAAAGGAAAACATGTGGTCCCATTGAAAGGAATTCTTGAATGTTACACAATACTCTTATTAATCTTTAATATAAGACATATTTACCTAATTTGATTAGATTAAGGTATTTGATATGACATGTTGTTTCTAAAATACTCCAACATCTTCTTTAATTCTCTTCATCTCTTTTTTATTTGATTAAGGTTGATGGAGCATCAGTTAAATTATAAAAAAAATTAGAAAATAAATCTTGCATTAGAAATCAGAATTAAGATCAAACTCAACAAATAGATGAAGATTAATAATAAATAAGCCAGGAACAATTAGCCTTTAGATACACAGGGATGGTTGTGGGCGATGTGGGGCTAAGGGCGGTGTTGACAACTGTACAAGTACAGAGCAAGAATCACATGATATTATACAAAGTCGTCCTATTTCTTCCCTACTCGTCTTCTCAAACCATCCCACAGTAAATTTCTGAGGAAGTTCATGAATCTCCAGGCAGTAACCCCAACGTTTCTTTAAATAATTTATGTCCAGAGGCTTCGGCTCATGTACGTAGCAACTTAATTATACACACTCCTTTAAAAGACAAGATATGCAGAATCTAGCCTTTAAAAAATTGGCCGCTACTGGTCACGGACTAGTCATAATTTCCACAAGACCCATCAAGCTGGGTGGCTAAAGGTTTGAACTTCAATATTCAATTCATGTGGGGGATGGGGTAATTAATTAAATTTATGTTCTTTGTTTTTTAGGGCACAAGTTGTGAAAAAATGACACAACTTGATTTGTAACGTATGTGAGTGAGTACAAATGTAGTGGAAGGGAACGATCGTGAAGTTTCTGGAATGATAGAGAATGAATGCCTTGGACGTATAATTACGTAAAACATGAGACACAATGATTCTGTGCTTGACACACACACACACTTATATATGCTTTTGCTTAATAACTTTATCGCCGAAACAAAGAATAGTAGCAAAATATGTGGATTTTTCATTGCACAGCCTCATTATTCCAAGACATGATGTGCCACCAATCTCTCTCTCTCTCTCTCTCTCTCTCTCTCTCTCTCTCTCTCTCTCTCTCTCTCTCTCTCTCTCTCTCTCTCTCTCTCTCTCTGTGTAAAGCTTCCTTATTTTGAAGGTTTTGGAATCCTCCTGTTTTTTCTCTCTGTCCTTATTCTAATTAATCATCAACCCATAATTATATTTAGTATCAAAATTTACTTCTAAACTAGGCATTATATTTAAACACGGAGGTGGTACTACAATGTTTTTTTTTTTTAAAAAAATAATAATATTTATACGACCTGTATTCAAAATTAAAGTAATGATTTGTCATAACTCATATATATATTTTTATATTGTCAGAATTATCTTCTGACTTTGTCTAAAACGATTTGTTCCGCGAAAAGAACTAATTATGGATAAAAATAACATAAAGAATATAAACTAAGTTTTTGTTAGTTCTCTGTGTGTTTTGATGATAACCGACAATTGTAAACTCAATTTGAAGTTTGTCCTTGGAAAGTTGTAAAACTTTCTGCTTAAGGCAAACTCGAGTTTGGATTGCTAAACTCGAGTTTGGACTTGACAGACAGATATAATGTTGGTCAAACTCCAGTTTGTATAGGCAAACTCGAGTTTGTAGAGTTACAAAGAGCTATCAAAGTTTACAAGAATTGTAAACTTGAGTCTGTGTTTATAAACTCGAGTCTAGATCAAAGGCAGTGACACTCAAATTTCAACTTGTTTCCAAACTCTACCTTTGATTCTGAGAAACTCCAGTTTACAAGAAAGTTTATGTGCTAAAAGTTTAAAGACTTGTAAACTCGAGTCTATGATTTGGAAACTCAAGTTTGAGATCAAACAGAAACTTCAACGTTTTTATCAAGTTTTCCAAACTCCAGTTTGCAAAATGGAATAGCCTTCATGTTTTCAGTTTTCACTGGAAACTCGAGTCTAAATTATGTAGACTCGAGTTTGGCATATACAGAGATACGTGAGTTGATACTTGTTTTCTAAACTCCAGTTTAAATTTCAGTGACTCCAGTTTGTACTTAAATGAAAAGTTTTTCAAAGTTTCAATATACACTGAAACTCGAGTCAGATTTCTGGAGACTCGAGTTTAGGACTATCTGAAAATACTCGAACTATTACATGATTTCTAAACTCCAGTCTGCATTTCTAAACTCCAGTTTTGAAGCTGTGAATTTAAACTTAAGTTTTTTTATAAAAGCTTCAAACTCGAGTCAGTCACTAAATGACTCGAGTTTAGCCAAGTGTTCAAAATCTCATTCAAGACCAACTCGCGACTTTCCTCTCTGTAAGAACCAAACTCGAGTCAGTTACTTGTCAACTCGAGTTTAGGAAACTTTCAAACATCTTGCTCTCTGGATGAACCTCAAACTCGAGTCTAGAACACCAAACTCGAGTTTGCTTCGGTAACTTTTGAAAACCAGATCAAATCAATTTGCGAAATCATTATGGGTTAATCTGAAATTATCATATCTTGTTGCATTATTATTCCTAACATTATTGATCAAGTTTTTGATAAGTTTCAGACAGGTTCATCACAAGATCAGAGAGAATCAAAGATCCAGAATAAGTGCATTTAATGAAGAACCAAGAACAGGGCTGATTCTTCTCCCTTATCCCAGATGTTTAGTTCAGACCGTTGGAACACATTAAGATCACCTCAAACGGTCAAATTAAGATTGTGGAATGACAAAGAATCTGGAAGACGTTCTGCAACAACATATTCCAGGATTTCAGCAAAGAATTGAAAGAACATAGCAAAATTTGCAATTGTCATTTTCCATATCTGCAACTGAACGTTGAAGAAGATATTGCACCGGCTAGTTCATCTAGTTAGGCTATAAAAGGCTATGAAGACTCAGAGCAAGATAGACAACGAAGCTACACTTGAAAACATTTGCATTTTTGAGTCTGTATTGTGATTCTTTTATCTGTTCTTCAGTGTTTATCAATATCTACTCTTAGAGAGAGTTTGTTTCTGTTAATCATTTGATTGTAAAGAATCTCAAGTCAGGGGACTTGGAGATTGATTGTACAACTACAACTTGTAAGGGGGAGTGAGTCCTAGGGAAATGATCATCCTGAGTACAGAGTGTGTAGTTGTGATATCAGTGTACAACTTGTAAGGGAAAGTGTATCCTGGTGAGCGGATAGCTTTCGAGTACTGAGTGTATAACTGATGGTAAGTGATAGTGAAAAATCCCAGAGAGTCTAGGGACTGGACGTAGGTCAAGGAGTTAGACCGAACCTGTATAAATCTTGCTGTGTCTTGTTCTCGCTTCTCCTTCTCTACATTACCTTGCTTCGGCATTTAATCTCTAGAATCGAGCAAAAGAATTTTTTTTCCAAATCTCCAATTCACCTCCCTCTTGATGATTTGCTCCGGTTTTTCAGTTTTCCTTAATATAAGAATAATTGGTCATGTGGTACAAGGGTATTGAGCTGTTATCAACTGAAAATATTATCTGAAATGAACTATTAAAGAAAATACTATTCAGTGAACGTTGGAGTATATAAGTTGCTGACAATAAAAAATAACCGAAATAATATTTCTCCTATTTCTTAATATAAATCACAAACCGTATGACACAATTACAAAGATCTGTACAACTCATGAGAGAATAGCTAGATCTAGTTTTCCATAGTCCGACTTCTCTAAATTTGAATTAATTATAGAGCTGGGAAATTAGGCTAGGGTTGTTGAGTTGGTCCTTTTAAGCCCTGATCCTTCAAAGTTTGGGCTTAAAAATTAGAAGAGCTAAATGAAATAAGTCATGTAAAGCCGGCTTTGTAGGGCCTCGGGCTTAAAAGAGCCAGCATGTAAGGCTTCGGGCTGGCCCAACAAGCCCTTTTAATAGATGTATTCATAATGTGAGAGAAGGAATTCATGATATTCTTACTCATTAAATAGAGCCTACAACTCAAAACGAAGCGCAATTAGATATCTTTGAAAAATTGATGACAGTAGTGAAGAAGATAACAATGATAGTCACTGTATTAATATTGTTTAGTGAGTTGTTATACTTCTTATGTTTTATGTGAATTATTTATGAACAATTGTTTGCTTTGATTATGAATTAGTGAATGTAATTACTTGTTAAATGATTCATGTTGTTTGGATATTAATATTGACAATATTTATTTGATAAACTAAAATTTTAATTGTTGTAATTTACTAATTATTTGCTTGAAAAAAATGAAAAAAAATAGTTAAAATTTGGAATATTAACTTTTGGGCCCTGTAGGGCTAGTCATAGCCCTAGTGCTCTCAAGTCGAGTTTTGAAAAATATGTGTTTTTCGTACCTTAGACCCTGTAGGACTAGCCTTATTAGGCTCTGACTATTCAAGGTCCAGCCCTGTAGGGCCGAGTTGGCCCTGATTCCTAGATCTAATTAATTAAAAACTAAAATATGTACCTTCGTTCCAATATATGTAGAGATTTTTTTTTAAAAAAAAAAAAACAAGACACACAAGTAGATTTGTAGATGTTTTGCTACATAGAAAAGTTAGTATTCTCTCTTATCTTTAATATAAAACATATTTGGAGAGTTAGTTTTAGTTTTAAATATATGACTTTTTTTTTATATATTTATTAATCTTTTCCTAATTTATCTCTATTGATTCTCCTTCCACAATAATCAAAGAGGAGAGGAAATGAGAGAATTAATTTAGGAAGATATATAACTATAGTGTTTTATAAAATATATGTCATAATAATTAACTTAACTAACTTCTTTAATTTAATTAAAATAGGTAAATATGTTTTAAATTAAGAACAAGAAAAAAATATAAATTGTTTGATTAGATCACATGCAAGAATAGAGTAGCTATTAAAAAGGGAAAGAATTGACTGCGGGTTAGGTACAAAATAAATAAATGGGACATTGTTATTTGAAGCATGAAGAAATGAATAATGTTAGTGTAGGTCTCCGAAGTTCCAGCTCAATCCAGTGAGATTCCAACCAAGTGACAAATCAACATGGCCCCTCTTTTTTCCCCGAAACAATGAACATTCACTTAATTTGACGCCTTACAAACAAAAATATTCCTTCAGTTTGATATGCCAATACAGGAGAAATGGTGATCTTACAATACAAGAGTAAGCCCCGTGAGGAGACAATGATTGGGGAATTGCCTTTGTAATTTGTATTTGAAGAGGGATTTGGTTTAATTTGATTGGGAGAGGTTGCATTATTATCAAGGAAAATAATATAATTATTCATGTCCAAGTAAGCAACATGGAATGATAAGTTTCAATACATAAAATAACAATAAACTCATGGGATTTAGATATAAATTTGTTTTGAAAATTTTTACTAAGGATCAATGTTATCCTAAAGGTTTTTTTTTTTCTTTTGGTTTAATGTAGTCCCGAAATTGTTAAAATGAAGTAATATTAATCTTTACTATTAAAAAGTTAACAGTAAATATTAATTTTTTAACGTTATGGGAATACTGCTGGATTTTGAAACGCCTAGTGTGACATTGAATGTGAAAAAACGTTTGAAACAAAATTATATTGATCCTAAATAAAAACTATCAAAGCAAATTTACACCTTAACCCTAAATTCATGTTACCACTAAGACATTTTTATTATCATGTACAATTTTTTTTATAAGACTTCGTAGTATCCCCGTCGCTCGCCGCGCCGGGGGGTGGCGGTTATTACTAGGGGTAAGTTGTAAAGGAGGGTATATACAAGGGTAAGAGGAAGAGAAGAGATTTGAGTTTGGTGAAACTATGTATATATAAACATATGCAGATATATAAAGGAGGGTGGAAACAAGAGTAAGAGGAAGAGAACAGAGAATTGACTTGGAAGATGAAAATGATTGATGGATTGATATGTAAATGAGAGTGGGCTGAAGTTAATGTGGAGGTGCCGACGAATCTGGGATCATCAGAAAACAGTTCACAATACTAAATATATACACACACTGTTATGAATATATTATGTGGATCTACGTTAGCTCAAGATCTCTAAATATTACAAGATGACATAGATTCACGCATAGTAATATACTATTTGCATAGGAACCTTGAAGATCTATAAATATAGACCTTATGTAAACATTTGATATACACTTGAATGAGAATCTATTTCATCTCTTTAGAATTCTCTCTAACTTCTTTCTAAATTTTCTTCAGTTTCATAACACGTTATCACCAAGATCACTAATTAACTTCAATCATCATCTGCGATCTTCATCATCTTAAACGATGATAAGTTTTTTTTTTTTCTTGGACTCAGTCTTCAATCTCACTTTCATTCTCCATAACTCATCTTCACAAAGCTTTTCTAAAAATCTCCAGCACTCACTCTCTCTTCTTCCCCTGTTCACCGTCGCTCTTCACCCTTCCACCATCGTGCCTCTATCACATCTTGATCTCACTATATCCATAGTCCAGTACCAGATCGGACCTCTATCATTCTCGCCTCTTCCTCTTCAAATCTCATAGTTTCACTGTTTTTCAGATCCATCATCGTTCTTATTTCTTCCACCCAACCAAATATATTTACCTCCAATCCTAGAACTTAGCTCTTTCCATTTCTCTCTCCTTCTTGCTATTAAATCTTATTTACTCCAGCCTTCTGCTTCTCTAGTCCAAACCGTCCTTCCTCCAACGCCAATATTTTTCTTGATGGTGTTGACGTGACTGGTGATTGGAAAAGGAAGGAGGATGGATGGGGCCTTATATTTTTTACTTAATTGCATTATCATAGTCTAGCATGGAGACAGAAGGAGCAGGTAAGAAGTTTTTAAATTTAATATATTATATAATATAAAATAAAATAAAATAAAAACCTACTATTCTACCGACAGTGTGAGAGTGGGAGAGAGAAGAAAAAGGAAAAAGAAAGGGAGAATGAAAAAGATGGACCAGAGAAACACGTTGGGAATTTTTTTTTTTTAGTGGGTCATTGTGTTTTATATTATTATAATATAATTATATTATTAAAAAGAGAGAGAGAGAGAGAGACTTCACGTGAAGGGGTGGGAAAATTTTTGGGAAAATTTCTTTCAGGGCCCAAGGTAGCAACATATTATCAAATAGGGCCCTAAGAAAAGTCTCATGTCAGGGCCTTTTCTGACATACAATTCTAAAGGGAAATGACTGAAAAACCATCAAACAACTTCAAAATCTCTCTCCCTCGCTTGACTCTCGTCTTGTCTCTGCTCTCTGCAATTCCACCCTCACACTCAATTTTCGCTCTGTAGGGTTCAGATTTTGTGCTCTGGTTTTGATTCACCACCTTGACTTTGCTTCTGGAATCGATTTTCAATATATAGGGTTGAAAAAGGGGATTGAAAATGGGCGAGGTCGTGCTGAGTACTAAGAAGGTTCTCGACGGAGGTAGAGGTCGAGAACCATAGGCAAAAGCTGATGATTCTACACAGGGTGTTGTTGGCTGATGATTCTACACAGTAGATTATAGTTGCGCTTCTCAGGAAATGTAGCTATAGAGGTAAGAATCTTCTTATGCTCGTCTCGCTAGTTTATTTGATTGCTTCGAACTGTTTGTTTTTCTCCTCTTGATTTTCTTGGGCTTTTCTCAAATGATTGAACAGTGTTTTAGCTTGGGGGTGTTGATGTGGGAGCTTTGTACTTTGAGCAAGCCTTGGGAGGGTATTCCACCAGAAAGGGTATGTTTTTACTGATTTCATTTTCATGTTAATCTATCTTCGTCTCATTCATTTGCTTCATTTTGCAATTTGAAATTTCTACGCCAATTAGGTGGTTTATGCCGTTGCTAACGAGGGGTCTAGACTGGACATTCCTGAAGGCCTGATAGACAAGCTTATTGCAAGTCTGTACCGGAATACATTTTTTGATATTCCAATCTTATAATGTTAATTGAGTAGAAAATTATTCACTTATTAACCATGGATTTGTCAACTCGTTGTAAGATGCTCATTTTCATTTAAATTTTAATAAAATTTTTACTACATAGTTCACCTCAAAAAAATCTACCATGTATAGCAGGTCCAATTTTTGGTCGAACTAACTGATTGAGTCCCCTTTTTTAGTGCAATTTTATATTTCTATCTTATGGGTAAAAAGGCAATAATTGGTACACACGTTATTTTCTTTTTCTTTGTTTGTTCAAGTATATTATGATCCTCATAAGTAAATGGTAAAGCATTAAAAGAGCCAGTTAAATTTCTCCAAAATGTTTTTGCCCTTGCATTGTCATTTGAATGAGGATTGTGTTTGGTGCAGATTGTTGGGCAGAACCAAATGTTGCTTATCTTAAGGAAGAAATTCATGAAATGCTCGTGGGTTGTTCCGTGAATGAAGAGCTTCCTCAGAGTGTCGCATTCTCAGAGCAAGCTAGCAGCTGGAAGACTTTATATTTGTGTTGGTTTATACTATATCTGAAATTCGCTGTTTTTTGTGGCTAGGATTACAATTGTGATGCTTTGTTGCTGTGTAGTTTTTCTGGATATTGTAAATTGATAGTTTAGTTAGAAGAGTTCTTTTGGTCGTTGCTTACCTTAGTCTGTGCTAGTTGATATTACTTCCTACATGCTTACCACTGTCAAACTTGCATCATCGTGTTTGCCAAGTGCATCACATCTCATAGCTTCAGAACTTGCTTGAATCTTGTAATTTATAAATTTCAATTGCTTCATACTCAATTACTTTCTTTTGAAAGTTAGATGTTGATGCTAACTTTTTCCATTTGAGCAATGCTACTGTTGCTGATGGCTTTTCTTATAGCTTCATATTCAATTAATTAGTTTCATTCATGTAGCTTTTCTTTTTCATTTTTGGCCATGACACTAATGTAACATCTTTTTCCTATAATTGAAAACTTAGAGCTGGAGAGACATTGCTTTTGTTTACTGGAAGGTTGCTGATGGCCTGCTTTTTACAATCATATCCATATCTGATACACTTATCATACTCCTATCATTGTCCCCTGGGAAAAAAAGTGAGAGTTGTCCCCCCAAAAAAATTGCAATAGCAAAACTAGTTGAAAGCCTAATAACATTGTGGAATCAGTTTACAGGTCTTCTAGTTGAAAGCACATAATAACATTTGTCCATGGATTGTTTTACCTTGTTAGTTTTATTTCTTAAAATTCAGGGAAGGCCCAAGTTAGCCAGTAAAAGAAGAAAAAAAAAAATACTAACAAGTTACTTGTTAGTTCTCTTGACTTCCTTAGGCCACTTGATAAAAAGACTATATGTTATGTGATTACTTTCTTTTCAGCGATTGACTTGGGCTGAATAATTTAGGCTAACATTCTAGGCACGAGATTGTTAATTAGTTTATAAAAAATATGTGACAATAGTTACAAATCCACCCCCTGCTTATACATCTGTTGTCAATATTTCTCATTGTGGAATATGCTAGAAAAGGTTAGTAATTGAACACTCTAGGAACTTATAAGTTCGAATAATAAGTTAACCTACTACAATGTTAATTACCTTAAGTGATCATTGATTAGCATTTCTTTCTAAAATTTATATGAAATTCTTACAGTTGACAAAGAGAGCTTCTCAAACTGGGTCTGCATTGTACTGGTGGTTCTTTTCTTAGTGTTAATGTTCACTTTCTCAGTTTGTTAAAAGTTGACAAATGCAAACAATTTCATTCAGGTATCTTCTAAATAGTGTTTTGGTGGGGTATATGAAAGGGTTCAAATTACACTTTGCAGATGTTTTGGTCTATAGAGTCGCTGAACATGATATATTTTGTGTCTTAAACCATTAAGATTGCCAATACATTTGTTCTGGTGCATCTTGTATAATGGATTCCCCTTTACAAATTTGTACATTTAATATCAATGAGAAGAAGAATTATTTCCTGCATCTATGTGCTCCTATAATTTTTTCCTGTAAATTATAGAAGACTTGAAATGCCTTCTCCATAAACAACTATTCATTGTGAGACTATGGAAAAATATGTATTGTGTACAGGTCTCTTGTGTGCTGCTAATTGCATATTCACATCAAGCTTCCATTATGTAATGCCTTTTTTTAGATAAATGCTTATTGTATGATATCAGTGGGTATGCTTTCCACCACTTGTCTGCTATGTTCCTTTGGCTTTCAATTTGATTGAGCTTGGTGGTTTCAGGGTTGAGAGGTTAGATTGGAGAAGCTATAGTAGCCTAGCTAAATCACTTGGAACCACAAAATGAATTGTTGGTGCATTTGTTGCAACTCTATACAAAGGTCCTCCACTTCTGACTGTTAGTGGGTACTGAACAAGAGGATGGATATACAATGCCTTCCTACTCCATGAATGAACTCCAGGAACTGAAGATTGACATGTTGTGGTGGTTGGTCAGTCATCAAAACAACAAGTATCGGGACAAAGTGTTGTCAATGATCGAGGACTCCCAAAAGCAGAAGATGAGCTATTATGAAGTAATCCTTTTATGTACATAGGCTGACTTGTTTTTATGTGTATCTGAATTTGAGAGATTGTTTGACAGATTTTAGTTGGTCAATTGTACAAAACATTTGAGTTCATATTTAGGACAAAGTTTTGTAAATTCTTTGATGTATGTGACATGACATTTTAATATGAATGAGAACGACAATTGTTTCCTGCATCTCGTCTTTGTTGGTTGTGTGTGTTGAAGCAAGAAGATGGAATATAATCAGGTACTTGTTTGTCAACACTATCAGCCACTAACTACAATATCAGTACCCATTAACAACAATATCAGTAGTGACTAACAACAATATCAGTAGTTACTTACAACAATATCAGTAGCGACTAACCACAATATAATCAATCACTTATAACAATATCAGTAGCGAATAACAATAATATCAGTAGCCACTAACAACAATATCAATAGCGACTAACAACAATATCAGTAGTCACTTACAATAATATCAGTAGCCACCAACCACAATATCAATAGCAACTAACAACAATATCAGTAGCCACTAACAACAATATCAGTAGGCACTTACAACAATATCAGTAGGCATTTACAACAATATCAGTAGCCACTAACAACAATATCATCCGTCACTTACAATAATATCAGTAGCCACTAACAACAATATCAGTAGCCACTTACAACAATATCAGTAGCCACTAACAACAATATCAGTAGCCACTTACAACAATATCAGTAGTGATTAACAACAATATCAGTAGCCACTAACAAGAAAATCAGTAGACGCTTAATCAGTAGACGCTTACAACAATATCAGTAGCCACTAACAACAATATCAGTAGCCACTAACCACAATATCAGTAGCCACTAACAACAATATCAGTAATCACTAACAACAATATCAGTAGTCACTTACAACAATATCAGTAGTGACTAACAACAATATCAGTAGCCACTAACAACAATATCAACAGGCACTTACAACAATATCAGTAGCCCCTAACAACAATATCAGTAGTCATTTACAACAATATCAGTAGCCACTAACAACAATATCATCCGTCACTTACAACAATATCAGTAGCCACTAACTACAATATCAGTAGCGAATAACAACAATATCAGTAGCCACTTCAATGTACACATGATAATATTCTTCATTATACCTTATTAAATGTTTTACCCCTTCATCATCTGCAAGATCAACAAATGTAGATGTATCCATACTAAGTTTGAACTTCACGCAAATTTCAGTATTTTCTTGCCGAATTAAAGATGCTATGATTCTTTACAACTCCTCATATGTTATTCCTTCCTTGATGCATCTTGTTCTTACCATTCCACCAATAAAATCGCTTTCTTGTCCTCCCCCGTATATAAAGTTACCCCCACATAGAAGAAACATAATAGGTTCTTCCCTAAAGTAGTGGTCATCTTTAATTATGATCTGCAATAGAAAGTTAGTATTAACAACTTTAACAATTACATTAACAACTTAAATTATAGGTATTAACAACAATCTAATTTCACCGTTTTCACATTTAGTCATTGCCCCTAACAAACAGACCTCCCTTTGTTTTCCATACTCAAAACTAGAGCAACCTATAACGTTTTAACATTCAGGTCGTATTAACAACAATATCAGTCAAATTAACAACTAAAACAGTAGGCGTTAACAACAAAAATAGTAGGTGTTAACAACTATCCCATTTTCAGCATTTTTTAACCAAATATAGCTTCATCCCACTCTAAAACACACATTTCCCTCTGTTTTCATGCTAAAAAACAAAGCATCCTTTTTTTCACCCTACCCTCCAGTGATTAAAGATTAACTATAATTGTGATAATGATATCTTGATCAATTTTTTAGTTTTTCTTACCTATTTCCTACTCGATAATGACGTAAATTTGGCCAAGCTTCACCCTTTCAGCCCCCAACATTCTAACTGAAAAAAACCTTCAGGAACAGCAAATACATCAACGCAACAGTGAATGATTGGGAATATAGGTGTTCAGCCCCCAACAAATACATAAATGCAGCAACAAATGACATTAAGCTTCAGGAAAGAGATTAGTTCTTTGCGTTCTCTGCCTTTCGTTCTTCATTCGCTGCTAATTTCTCCACTGTTCTTGTAATACGTTTCAGGCTTGTGATTTTGGGAATAATCAGATTTACTTTTTTTTTTAATAAAGAGGGTAAAATGGTCATTTGTTGTTTGAACTTAATACCCATTAGGGCCCTAGGGCCTTTTTTGATCAAAGAGTTTAGTTTGGGCCTTTTTGGGATTTTCTTGCTTATTTGGGCCTCCATAGGCATTTTCCCAAAATTTTTCTTAGCGGGACTATGGGTTTTATTTTACAATATATTATAATATTCAAAAAAAAAATAAAAAAGGGGTAAGAAGTAAGGCTATTGACAATTCAAGGTGAGTAATATTATTATTGTTAATTTGACTCCAGATTGGAAGTCTAGATTTAATATTTATTTTAAATTGTTTTAATTTGATATTTTATTATTGTTACTAACATTTACTTTTGTGCATTTATTTTTAATACTACTAACATTTTATTTTACTTATTTATTTTTATGTCTCTAATATTTAATTTTATTGTTACTAACATTAATTTATCTTTTATGGCAGCAACACTATTTATTAGTGGACTCTATTTATTTATTTTATTTTAAATTTATTTATCTTTCATGACGGCACACTAGTATCTATTAGTGGACACCATTTATTTATTTTATTTAGCATTTATTTATCTTTTATGGTAGCAACACTAATATTAGTGGGCGCCATTTATTTATTTTATTTTTATTTATTTATTTTATTTTACATTTATTTATTTTCCATGGCGGAACACTAGTATGTATATATTAGTGGGCTCCATTTATTTAATTTACTTTTATTTTTTTTACTGCTTTATTTATTTTTCATGGTAGCAACACTAGTATAGTGGGCTCCATTTATTTTATTTTTATTTTTATTATTTACTACTTTATTTATTTTTCATGATGACACTAGTATAGTGGACTCCATTTATTTATAATTTATTTACTGCTTTATATATCCTATTCCCTTTTATTTTTATTTATTTATTGCTTTATATCCCCCTTCCCTTTTTATCTTTTATCTTTTATTTTATTTATTGCTTTATGTATATCCCTCTCCCTTTTATTATTTATGGCAACGACACTAATATATACATGTATATTAGTGGGTTCCGTCTATTTATTTTATTATATTTATCCTGACAAAAAATTGTTAAAGGCCATATGTATCATAAGATCAAAATTGGCCTGAAAATATGAGGCATAAATTTGGCCTGAAATCATGAGGAGGCATAAATTGGCCTGAAGCCAGGAAGTGGCATAAATTAACTGAAGTCAAGATATAAATTAGCTTGAAGCTAAGAGGCAAGTTGGCCTGAAGCCAAGAGACAAATTATGAAACAAGGCATGATCTATAATTTTTGTATACTATCAGTTGTATAAAGGCCTCAAAATTGTAAATTTGGCATTAAATACCCCCTTGTTTATTAGAACAAGTTAAAGGGATTGTATGATCACCAGAATATGGTTGTTCTTCTGAAAGTTTGTTATAAATTGATTCCACAATTTGCTCCAGAAGTAGCAAAATTGTGAGTTATGAATTAAATGTGGTCAAACAAAACAGAGTTTTTGTTGTAAGAATTATAAATTTCAAGGCTTGATTCCATTCTCATAAGTGAATAATGTATTGAATGGATCTAATTATTGACGTGAACAGCATTGGGTATGATTGTGGTTGTAATTGTGATGGTTTAAATCCTCACTTAAAGTGGAGAAAGATTATGGATAAAAATCACAAAAAGAAAATTGGCATGATAAATATGCTAAAATTAATGATGTTATTATCAAATCTTGCTCCCCATGATTTTATGATTTTTTTAAAAATTTATCAGATATTTTACACAAATGATTTACTATTTAATATAGTAAATACTATTTATCGTATTAGAGCAAAGTTTTTTTGAGTATGCTTTGTGGCTGCAGCTTAGACTGATCTGTCACATCAGAAAAGGATTATTCTTGCATAACAATAAATATTATTTACCAGAACAGTAAATGTTTTTACTGATACTATTCATGTGAATAGTACATACTATTTATATAGAACAGAGATATTTGACTACATAGTTTTTAATATTTTAAAATACATAGATATTATTTCTGTTTATATAAGGAATGGACATGAGAGTCCTATAATTAATAATAGCATGTTTACACCAGAAATGATGGGTAAACAAGAGAGTGGCATTAGCTTATTATTGAGGCCCTGAAGGCCTATGTATCAAATATCGAATGATACAAAGAATTTTCAGTTATTGTCCTGAAGATAAATAACTGCAGAGAATTATGCCACTTAAGTGTAATAATTTTAAAGGCTAATAGTCATGAAAACTAATTAGTATAGTTTGCTCAACAAGAGGCCAATGTTGAGACTATATTTGGTAGTATAAATTTGAGACTCCGGAAGAGCTATGAGAATATAAATTTGATTTAAGGCTCTGAAAGTGTTGTTATCTGAAGGAACAAAATTGTGCATTAATTGTGCATTTTTATCTACCAAATATAAGAACAAAATAAAGCTTGTTTTAAAGATATCTACAGAAATAGATATCAAAATATGTTATTATAAACTTGAAGTTTACAAATAATAATGTAAGGGTTTGAAAATACAAACTAGAAGTTTGCTGATGCAAACCAAATGTTTACCAATGTAAACTAGAAATTTACTGCCAATGAGATATTAAAAAGACAATGAGCTGCAAAGAAAGTATGTTTATATGTAACTCAGACTTGAGGGGAATATTTGTTAGAAAGCAAGTGTGAGTTAGAATACAAGTGTGACTTAATTTTTGAAAAGTTATATACTTCTCACACAAAGCTTAAAAGATCTCCTAAAATGGATGTCAGATTATGAGATGGTAAACCAGAAGTTTACTAATTGTTGACATGACTTGTTTGATTATCCGAGTCATATATATAATGCAAATTATATTGACATCTATTGAAGAACCAGAAGATTCTTCATAAATATGCTGCTTGTTCTCAAATAGAAATGATTATGAAATTATGATTGGTGATGGATCTCTGGAAATATATCAAACAGATTTATATGGGCCCATTGAAATAACATGTGAACCTTACAATTGAAAGATGCATCTATTAAAAGGTTACATGTGAGATTATTAGCTTGCAACCTAAAGTTTGCAGTGATGTTTGCAACCTGAAATTTGCAACAATGTTTGAATAAATTAAGCGCGCAATTTCTAGATTGATTGATCCAGAAATCATGTATTAAAGCCTCCATAAATTGATATGAGAACAATGTTTATATGTTGGTATATTTGCAGCAATTATATAAAGCCAACAAAATTCTCCTAGTAAAATTGGCTTTTGGTCAGGAGCCAAATTAATTCCATCTTAAAGGTTTGAATGTACAATGTTTATTAATCTACCACGATGCACATAGATGGATATAGAAAGAAAGTTGAGATATTGTTAATTTAATATTGTTATCTCAACATGAGGGGGAGAAATTGAATAGCTGGAAAAGAGAATACATGAAATGCATTATAACCTTAAAATATATATCCTCAAATAAAGAAGTATGAATCAGAAGTTCATCAGGTTATGCATTCATGAAATATTTGTCAGATAGAATTACTGACCCAAATGAGATTTATTCTCATATTCTAGCTAAAAAAATGCTCCAATACAAATTAGACATGCCTAAAGCATGAAAAACTATTTGGTTCCAAATAGTTATATTATAGAGCATATTATAAAGATGATCATATTAAGGAGGTGACATAACTAACTGAAAAAACCTCAAAAGAGGTTCAGGTATCTGAAGAATATTGATAAGTTATGTCGAATTAGAAAAATAGAACCGAATAGATGAATATATTGACAATAATTTTGAGAATGATATCACGTGATCAAATGAGGATATTATATGTCACAAGAAGATGACATAAAGATGATTGGCCAAGAAGATAAAGTAAAATTGAAAATGACACAAATATAATGATAATTATGGACCTGAAGTCCAAAATTTGAGATATATGATTTTGTGGTGGAAACAATAATTTTGTATATCTGACAGTTTATGAAAGAAAAATTATGCGTCTATAAGATATTATTATAGCCTATGCATATGGCTCATTAAAATATGAAGATTGCAGAAATCTTTAAAGACCCAAATGTGCCAGAAGCACATGTCCCTGAAGGACTCAAGATGCTAGAAGCATCAAATACAAATTCTTGAGAATAATAATCAATTAAATAAATTCATATATTGCATGAAGCAATCATAGTGCATATGGTATCATTATCTAAATAAAATTGATTAAAAGTTTTATATGTACATGTATATGTATGAAAAGATTTAGATGTATTTTATTATGATTTTACTTGAAAGATTTAGATCTTGCAGGTATACAATGAATAATCAGACTGGGCAGTACACAATCAGACTAGGTGTTTTTATAATTGTTCCATAGCGAACAAATATTTGATGACAGAATGAAAAATATATTCAGAAAGACATTGAAGCAATGTTGTCATCAGGGGGAGTAATACTGATGTAATCAAAAGGGGGAGATGATACACGTTGTACTCTTTTTCCCTTATCTAGGTTTTGTCCCACTGGGTTTTCCTAGAAAGGTTTTTAATGAGGCAGCACTGAATAGTGTATCAATGAATGATGTACTCTTTTCTTTGGCTAGGTTTTTATCCCACTGGGTTTTTCCTAGTTAAAGTTTTTAATGAGACACATTCCTAAATGGACATCCAAGGGGGAGTGTTATGAATATACTTATTATGTGGATGTCCATTAGCTCAAGATCTCCAAATATTACAAAATGACATGGGGTCCACGCATAGTAATATACTATTTGCATAGTAACACTTGAAGGTTTATAAATATAAACCTTATGTAAACATTTGATATATACTTGAATGAGAATTCATTTCATCTCTCTAAAATTCTCTCTAGATTTTCTTCAGTTTCATAACACACACCAAGGGGGTCTATCAAAAAAAAAAAATATATAGTAAGAGGAAAAAGACAGCGTTTGGTCAAATTTAGGTTCGTGTCAGTCAACTCACTTACGTGGCTCCTTGCCGTCTACTCTCACCTAGCCACCCCCCCTATTCATTTCTTTCCCCATCAAACTTATCCTTCAAATTAATAACGTGCCAAACAGCTCCATGATTGAGTTTTCTGAATGTATGTTATGAGGAGGTCATCTTCTAATTTATTGGCTATTAGGAAAAGATCTTGTTATGAAAATTGACAGGAAAAATTCACACACACACACATATATATATATATAATTAGTTTACATGTCAGATAAATTGATTTAAAAAATGATAAATATGAATCATTTATATCTTATATTTAAGATTAAATGTAACATTCAATTTTTCTCTTATTACATATTTTTCAACTACCGACTCTTATTTTTTTTCAAACTTTTTTATTTATATGTTTACTTTTGTAGTTGTAACAGTATCAGAAATTCAGAATCTTACGTAAGAGAAAGAATAAGCATATTCATAATATGGTGCGGACTGTGCGGAGCCGCCGGCACACGTGGCTAGTGAAGGTGTGGTCTGTGACTGTACGTAGGCGACACCTTGCGTCCGCCAAAGATAAATCTTGTGGTACAGTATTGAAAGATATCCATATAAATATCATTTCTTAAATACTGCTTATAAGATACTAATAATTAATTCTCATAAATCAATAAAATTAGTTAAAACTTAAAAGCATTAAAATTGTTGTAAAATTTAAATGATTTTCAATTTTACCCCTACTAAATACCATAAACTCAAATATAGTACCCTTTCTCACTATCTTTATTAAATATGGTCAGACATGGAAAATAAATTAATTGTACCTTGAAAACTTAAGAGTGCCTTATAAAAAGGACAAAAACATTTGTCAGTTGGTGCCTTATAATAAAAACCATTGAAAATACAAAATATAAGGAAACATTAATATAAAAATATAGAGAAAAAAATTACTCTCCTAAATCAAAGGCGAAATTTAATTTTTAGAGATATTAAAAATTTTAATTAAATTACTTTAAAATATTTATATTTATCATTTTTTTTAAACTATCTTGTCTAATATATAATCCAATGATACACAATTATGATTAAATAATTTTTCTTTTTTGATAAAATACAGGGCCAAAGTCGATCAACATTACTAAATCAAAATAGTTCTTAGGTATGACACACCCACTACATGTATGACTCTCCATTACATCTCTAAATAGAAACTTGTGTAGACAATCTGGAGGTTTATCAAAAACAACAAACAAAACCTCCTATTCAAACGTTAATTTTGCAAGGGCGTCAGCACTTGCATTGCCCTCTCTATACAGCACATGAACAAATTTTGACCTAAAAAATTTGGGCAGCACTCAGCCAATATCTTATAGCAACCTCATTGCATCAGTGTTATCATCCCCTTCCTGCAAGTTCTTTAACAATTGTATGACAACAATATAATCAGATTCAACAATCAAATTAACTACCATAAGATCAATAGCTAGCTTCAAGCCAGTCAAAACAACCCAAAGCCCGACTCTGATAGCCGAACAAGCTCTTAGCTTCTTAGCAAACCTAGCAATCCACCTCCTATCATCGCCCCCTCATTAATCCTCCACAGCCAGCAATGTTTTCCACACCTTTGGAAGCCCCATCCACATTTAATTTGAACCAACCTACTAGTGGAGACACCCACCTGATATACGCCTCCTATTTTACTCCCTGAGTTCCAAAATCAAGCCTCGCCTTAATGACTTCCTTTGCATACCACATCACACTTTTGCTACAGTTTTCAAGCATCTGAAACTCCTCCTCAAATGTACATTTATTTATCTAATTACATAAACTCTAGCAAGCTACTCCAAATACCAGCTTCCAATCTTTGCTCTGCTTTCTTTGGATTCCCTTTAAACCAATCCAATCCTTGAAAGTTCAGAAATTCAGGCTCAAAACAGCCTGCTTTTAAATCATTCCACAGGTTATACGCAACAGTACAGTGTCTTAGAACATACATTAGGTGTTCATTTATATCAATACACTTATAACAGCTTGTGTTGGAAATAATGTCGTAGGGGTAAATAATTGTACTTTAAACACAATTGTTATTTAAAGTATTTCTCCTTTTTGTTATCATATTATTTATATGTTTATTATGATGATTGTATCCTTAGACGTATCATAAAGATTGTCCTAAATATCTCTGGTTGATTATCTATCCAAGAGCAAAGATGAAATAAGACCAATATGACTTTGATTAGGTATAGAGATACGAATCAAAGCGCTTATAAGAGTACAAGGTGCTGGACCGACCCATTATGAAAAAGTTGCTTGGATTAAGTCATAAGCTTGTCTCATATATAACCATATCGCAATACCCTTTGATATGATATTATCATGGATTTCTATATGAGAGTCGTTGATCATTGACCTAGTCAAAAATCACCTTTGACCGGGTGATGATAAAGGCTTCGATTGAAATTAGTGGTTTTCATGTAAAGGAATGTGAATAATCAAGATGTGATTTATCCTTGATATTTGTAGAGAGATATTAATGGCCCCCTCAATAAGTAAGTCTGAGAAATGTATAGCCTTACTACATGAAAAGGAGTTTCCATTTCAATTGTTAAACTACTCAAGAATCAAGAAAGTAATGGTCAAGAACAAGAAGATGACACTATTCATGCTTCATCTTTCACCAAATATCACATGACAAAAGGCATGTGGCATGATTGTATGATAGGTTGTATCGTATCATCAATCCTCATATGAATGGAGTAGTCACGATGTCTTGCTAGAGACCGCTTGCAACTTATGGGCTGGTACAGTAGTGGCTCACTGTCAATTTCATGTGAGCCTGCAAGGTCACACACAACAATAGCTCAACATGAGTAATAACATCCAAATTCATTAAGTTTTAGATATGTTTAAGATTTAATGAATACAATATTTAATCTAGGATGTGTGTGTGTGTGTGTGATTTCGAAAATAATAATATTATTATTATTTTTATAGATAATAATTTATTATGTAGTATTTAATTTATTTGATAAATTAAATAACTAAAATAAATAAGAGATATCGTATCTCTTATTTAATTTGAATTAAGATATAATATCTTAGATGTAATTAAATAAATAGATATCATATCTCATATTTAATTTATCAAAGATAAATTAAATTGGCAAGCTTTTAATTCAGATTTAAATAAATAGATTAGATTAGATTTGTTGGACAAATTTAATTAATATTATTTTAATCAAAATTTGAATTTCAAAATTAATTAAGATTAATTTTGAATATTTTAATACAGCATTTTAGGGTTTTAAGAAACCTTATATGATAATGTTCAAGTTGTGTTAAAAGATCAAATGAGCCACGAAAGAAAAAAAAACCCTAGAAAAAGAAAAGAGTCATAAGACGTTGAAGGGGTTAGCATGCTATCATTGGTGTTAGAGTGCTGTTCGGTGTGGATACTGGTAAAAGGAGTTAATTCGCTTAGTTGGCTCCTGTTAATCGAACAAGACGCACACGCATACGAAAGGTACAGTTCTAACTATTCTAATTTAAACGTCATTGATAGATCCTCCTATTGGGATTCGTAATTTTTGGATAAAAGCATTCCGCTACATGTACGAATCCCAACAGCTTGCACTTCTTCCCATTATCGTACTTTTCCTTTCACACATTAACAGTCTGTCGTGTAATGCTAACCACATGAAAACTTGTATTCGTTGTGGCCCTCTCCACCTTCACAGCAAACTCCACACTTCTTCCTCCATATCTCCCTCCTTCCTCAAGAGATGATAAATATCATATACATTATACTTGCTCTACACTCCGCCCCCCCCAAAAAAGCACTAAATATATATGCATCATTTAACACATTTGGGAGAGGCACAGCCATAATTAATCTCTTTCCTTCCTCATTTAACCAACCATTAATCCTTCCAAAATCCCATTCACCTGATTCAATCACTACTTCTCTCACCCTTATCCCTTCCTCTTCCTCCGTTAACTACCCCACACATTTTTCAACTAAAGGCCTTCCATCGCCTACCCACTTATCTTGCCAGAACCTCACCCTTTCCCTAGTACCAACTTCCTAACACGTACATGTTGATTGTGATAGTCAGCCAGAGTCTACTCAAACTCCTCCAGATCTCAAAATCAAATTTCAACATACTGCATTCTTTCTCTAAATTGTTATTTCTCTTATACTTACCTGTCAGCACCTTAAAGCATAGGTTATCAGGTTTTGTTAGTATATTCTAGGTCACTCTTCTCAGTAGCGCATCATTCATTGCTTCTAGGTTTCTCATCCCAAGTTCACCATTCTTCTTCTCCTTACATAAGGTTTCCCAACTCACAACATGAAGTTTCCTCTTCCCTCTTTCACTATTCCAAATAAAATCCCTTTGAATTCTCTCCAATTGATGTCTAACACCAGCTGGAATAATTAAATGTTGCATGGAAAATACTACCATTTGGTTTGTGACAGCTTGCACAAGGGTTAATCTCCCAGCTAAGGACAAGGTTTTTTTTTTTTTTTTTGCAGATGCTTAACTTCCCCTACATTCTATCAATCAAATGTTGAAACTTCCTTTTGTTATCCCTTCTTTTATACATATATGCTCCTAGATATCTCCCCAAGTCATCCATTCTCCTAAACCCTAAATATGCACATATCTCATTTTTTACTCTTCTATTTACATTACTGGAAAAAGAAAATACTGGTCTTCTGTTATTTACTTTTTGTCTTGAAATAGCACCAAATTCCTCCAATATACTCATCATTGTACATATATAATCCAAGTTTTCTTCACATATAATAAGCAAATCGTCCGCAAACATTAAATGCGACACCTCCACTCCATTCCTACCCATTTTCATTGGCTTCAACATCTTCTCATTCACACTATCTACAATTAAATGTGTTAGTTTTTCCATCCTAAAACAAACAAATATGAAGATAAAGGATCCTCTAGAAGGGCTAAACTCTTCACACTTCCCCCATTCCACATCAATGACAATTTGACTAAACTAATACAATTCATTATAACATTTCTTAGATGCTTCTCAATCCCAATGTCCTCTAACACGTTTCTAATAAAACTCCAACCCATCCTATCATATGTTTTTTCTAGATCAATTTTGATCACCATATACCCCTTACCCCCTTGTAACCTTCCCATAGAATGCACCACCTCCTTAGTTATTATAATATTATCATGCAAACTTCTCCTAGGGACAAAAATTAATTGGTAAGACGATATCAAGTTATCCATTAACGGCTTGAGTCTATTCACTAGAGTGACATTTGCAAACTGCATTACACAAAATTAGATTTATTTAATTTTTTTAATCTCTAAAAAACAAAAATCAATTCTATATTATACTTAGGTCCAAAAAAAGTAGAAGCTATACTTCACTTTTTCATATGCTCAGGATAACTCATTTCTTAGGACAATCCATTTAAAGTATAAGACTCACATGAAGATAGGGTATTTAATACTTCCTCCAACATTTTTTATGAGTTAAATTTTTTTGGATAAGCCTAATCCTTTTTATAAATTACAAATTTATATAGATGTCTAAAATTTAAATGCATTTTTATTTTTATCTTTAATATATTATATACAATTGGACAGAACCTTTTATCTAAAGGGTATAACTATAAAAAAATATTTATTAGATATTTATTACATTTAATTATTTTAACGGACTTCTTAACCTATATAATTTGATTATTTGTAATTTTAAAAAAAATATCGAAGAGAACATAAATAAATCACTAGATACAACAATCAAAGAGAACAAATTATGATATCATCAATATCAGACATATATACAAGTATGATCGATCACTATCAAATTTTTTGCTAATATACTAAGACAGACTTAATTTTTAAGTATATATACAATTAAATGACTTAATTAGTCTGAACCCACACACACACACACATATATGAGTCTTGATTTCCACTTGAGTTATTTCTCATTGATTGGGCGTGTTCAGTGGCTTATTTTGTGCCAAGATCAACACAACTTTTCTCTGATGATAGATATATCATATATGAGTGTCGTGGTAGCAAAAGATTATAATTATATATAAGGAGTGGCCATATACTTCCACTCTGATGAATAAAATAAAATAAAATAATTAAGGATTATGAGCCGAATTCTTTGGAGTGAAGGCTCGTGATGACTAACGAACCATGTTTTGGGAAAGTCATAAGCATGCTTTAATTTTGAGTAAACTTGTTTGGTGATATGGCATGCGTGTGAGGGACAACTTGCTAGTGGCAATGATTTTTTTTTTTTAGGGAGAGTAGAAGAAGAGATAATGAAAACAAAAAGTTGCACGATGTTTATGAGTAATACTTTTTTTTAGGTTTAATTTATCTTACTTATTCTAATATTCATGTGTAAATTGGGTTGGAGGCAAAAAAAAATTCAGAATATAATGAAAACCCTTAAATACGGTTTAAAATTTAAAAAAAAAAAAATCTCAAGAAAGTACTATTTAAACTTTAAAATCTCAAATAAGTGATTTCATTACAAAATGAGTTATTAATTGTTTTTCTGTTCTTGTTAATTTCATTACCGTTATTGTCAACAAGATTTTAAAGTTTAAGTGGTATTTTTTTTGTCATTTTCCCTTTAAAATTTTTGACCAAAAAAATCTAATTTGATTTTATTTTTATGTCCTTAAATTTAAAAATAAATTTCGTTGTTAAAATCTGAATGGAGGGATGACAGGGTATTTAGAGAATTAGAGGTAATGAAATTTGAAGTTGTGACTTTTTATATATACATTTTTAATTAAAATGTTATAAATATATGTTGTTATATGAATGGAATAATTTTAATAACCATTAGTTATTTAAAATAACTTCTTTATAAAGAGTAACATCCTTTTTATTTATAGAATAACACAACATTTCAGACTAATTTAAGAAGTTAAAAACTGATGTAATACCATTAATTTAATATAAGAAATAATGCTACTATTTAGCATATAATTAATTAGATGAAAAATAGTTTATACTTTATTATTAGTCTCATACACACACACACCACACTTCCACATATCACGGATAACGTAGGAGACATCTCTATTTTTCTTCCTGAGAGTTTTTAAAATTATCACTACTTAGCTTTCATCAATTCATGTTTGACCATCAATTTAATATGTACTCCCTCCGGTCCTAATTATAAAACATAATTAACTTTTTTGGAGAGATTAAGGAAGCTAATTAAATTACTTTATAGTGTTTTTATTTTTATTTTTTTCTTCAAACTAATTAGTTTGACTAATAAACTAATATGTAATCTAAAAATACATAACATATGAAATAATTGGGTAACTTATTTAGCTTCCTTAATCCCTAAAAAAAATTAATTATATCTTATAATTAAGACCGAAGGTGTTACTTTATTATTAGTCTCTATGTTTATTGATCACTATCACTTTAAATTTGTTTATAATGATTAACTCATTGTGAGCGGTGCTATTATTAAACTTACAAAGACTTTAAAGAAAGACTGTGGAGTAGTCTGAGCCTCACATTATAATGCTTTTTTAAATAGGGTGACAATTAATTAATGTAATCACTCAATAATTATTAAGTTATAAAAAGGTTTTATAGAGAAGTAGTAGTTGTACTTTTGAATTGGAAATGAATTATAGGACAACATATATAGCCTGCCCCTAATATACAAAATATTAATGACAAACCGCCCAAATAAAAGTCACGTTTCAATGATTTGGACTTTGACTTACAAAAATTAATTAGGAAAATTTAATTACCAAACAATTTCTTTAATCAAACAAAATGTATATCACTATCCCACACAAATTAAACATATATAATCCTTATTGCTTTGATGGTCAGATAGCATTGAAATTTGAAACCTCAGCGGAAAAAAAAAGAGTCTATATACAGAGTTGTTAGTTCATTATTGGTGGATTATTCAATTTGATTGTTTAAGAAATATAAATTAATTTATATCATTAATATTGAATCTGAATGTCTAATTGAAAATAAGAAATAGTTGATTTTTTTTCTCTTGAAGAATTAAGAAAATTAAATAAGTTATTTAATTATATTATATGTTGCATATCATTGGATTATATATTAGTCAAACTAAATAGTTTGGAGAAAAAATAAAAATTTTTTTAAAAAATCTAAATTAATTTAATTAGCTTCCTTAATTTCTTCAAAAAAGTCAACTTTGTTTTATATTTAAATCGGACTCTAAATTAGTTTAATTAGCTCCCTTAATTTCTCCAAAAAACTTAACTTTGTCTTATATTTAAGGACGGAGGGGGTAATTTATATAATTAATACTGAATCTGAAATGTCTAAATTTACATTATAAAAACACAATCAATAGAGAAATCTAACTCAACTTAAAAGGCTTCAGTACGTGGGTTTGCTTCATGCGATTAAAGACAAATGGTGTAATAAATTAAGAGCGCGCACACACCCAACAGGTGGTTGTTCTTAATTGAAAAGGTTATGATCACTTAAACATGAAATCTTGAATTTAAATCAGACTTTGTTTTAGGATAAATGCTTAAAAAAATAAAGTATTTATCCAATCCATGCTTCTGTCCTATGCTTGAAAAAGTTTCTGTATCTTTACTAATTTCTTAGTAATTAATTAATTTTAGTTATAATTATTATTTTGGTCTTATTATAGAATATATTAATTTGGGGAAAAAATAAATAAGAAGGAGTGGTGCAAATGAGTCAGCTCCATCTCAAGAATATTTTTAATTCTTAGCTTGCATAGTTACTTAGTTTACGCCTGTTTCTATCAAAATCAATATAAATTACACACTTTTCGTTGCTTTAATTAAATATTTAAAGTAGATAAGATAATTTTTTTTCCCTATAGTTTTGTGAACAAAAATGGGGCACTTCTAATAATACATAGAATATATAATTGATGATGCCCCATCTATCTCATGGTGAAATTTTTTTAATGCTTATGCTTATGGTACAAACAACCTTAAGGATGAGATCAGGGATGTCAAGTACACCATATTACAAAATATATACTAACAAGGTTGGCACAAGTACTAAGCAGTTTGTATTAAGCAAGGTCTTGAGTTCAAGCCTGGTAAATATAAAAAAACCCCGTTGGGAGACTCACCTACCATAGTGAAGTGTACAATGCATACCGAATCTAGATTAATCAGGGCGAAGCTCTAAATACCAAATGGGTACCTAGAAAAAATAAATATTACAGAATATACATACTTTGTTGGAAAAAAAAAACATTCTTAAGTGATTTTTATATTATTTTTTCAATAAGAAAGAATAGGTGAAGACAAACTTTACAACTTAGAGTATTTATAAAAATATTGATGAGATCATTTACTTATGAACCAACCAAAAAATGCACTTACAAAATATAAGTCAAATTATTATCAACTAACTCAATCTTTACTAGTAATGATTTTTGCATGATGTATTTTTATTGTTGAAATATATTTTCTCATAAATTTTCATGTAGACTTGAAAGTAGGCCATCTGAATCGGAAAGAAGCTTGTAAACAGTATAGCTCATTACAAAAATTATTTAAAATAGTGATATTGATATAGTAATGCTCAAAAATGCATAATTTAATAGTGGAGAGTAGAAATAAATTTAAAAATATATATATAACTCAGGGCCAATACTTATATCCAACAACTGAACATTTATTTTTAAAATTTGAAGTCTAGAACAAATATAAATATAGAAAGACATAATGTGTGAGCTTGTTACATGCACGTCATGTAACTTCTAATCACTTAATATTGTCCACACCCAGGCTGGCCATCTATACATTCTCAATAAACATTTATATAAACTATAAAGCAAATAACTCTAAATAAACTGGGCAGAATAGAACTATCCAATGAAATAATATTACATAAAGTGATTGTAAGCTAGTTAATCAACAAACCCACCATCATAGATGATGTAAGTAGACAATGGTAAAGTAGCAAAATATTACAAAAATCGTGAAAAAATTACAAAAAGAAAAGAGCAAGTCCATTATTTCTGAGTCTCACAAGGGAACTTGTACGCCTATGCTAGTTCTACAGATAATATGGTAAAATGAACAGCACAACCTACTTACATTACAAGGGCTCCCTGTACATAATGCACATATTACCCCCACCAAAACAAGTTGACATAAATCATGTACAGCTACCTAATCCCGGATGAAAATATCAACCTGGCATTACAAGTGAAATGGTGACAAAATCAAATCAGTTATGTGAGTGAACTTTACAGGTAGGTTTATGCTCCGGACCTTCAGGAAGAAAGGCCTTCTTGCATTGCTTGGCGGACGGGATCCATATCAAATTTGAAGTTCCTAAAGTTGGCAGCAAAAACATGAGAATCAGGCTCAGGCGTTACTACTGCTGCTTGGCCGTCCATTGTCATTGAGCTACTTCCACTAGAACTGTTCTTCGCTTTCCAAATACAAATCCCTTCACAACAGCAGCAGTAGCTTTTAGTAGGATTATTCACCATTTAAAATTCTAGAGACAGGAAAAATCATTACAGCACTTAATTCAGAACATCACTGAAACTTTGATCTAGTTGATGGATACTAGAAGTCCAGTCCAGTGATATTGAGGAGTTTTAATAACTAGACAAACATCTGAGATACTCCCTCAGTCCCTCTGGCTATTAATATAGGATCTAATTGGGGAGTTAATCTTGGTCCTAACTGTAATACCTATCTCATATTGTCAATTTTTTACTAATTTATCCCTACTGCTGATGTTTCCTCAATAATAATAAAGAAATAGAGAGAGATGGAGGACATTAACGAAAATGATTAAGGTGTTTTAGAAAAAACCACATCATATAAACTAACTTAATTAACTTCCTTAATTTAATCAAATTAGACAAATAGGTTTTGCATTAAGGACCGGAAATTATTAAGAACTTTCACACTAACTAGCAGAGGTATGTTGTCACCAACAAGATCCCTGATATAAACCGACCAATCATTTGCAAGAAAATAGACTCACCTTTAAGAGGCAGGTCAGGCCTTGGCGGTATTGGAGGCGGATGTTCTGAAATCCAAGTGTTCAACGATCTGTACATGAAAGCACGGAATCTTTTATGTTTAGAAAATAAGGAGTGATAACCAAAATCATCAAAATTATATTTATTTGCACTCACCTGAGGAAAGGAGCTACCATGTAAAGCTTGAGGCCAGTGACCCCACGAGAAATCACATCGTTACTTGCTGGCTGAAGTTCATCAAGCCGATGCCATGCAATTTCCTGCATTCAGATGACAGATAATCCTCTAAGTATTTGGTTACCTACAGATTTCATATCCCTTCCAGGATAAATCACATGAAGATAAATTCATGACTCTAGACCTAAGAACTGAGAAAAGCAATCATGTTATTACCTTTTTTGGCCACAGGACATATCCAAAATAAAAAGAAGGGCAAGAACCAAATAATATAGATCCAAGCATTAAAATTTAAAAGTTGACAGTGTACATCCACTGATTTTACTTGGCAAAAACTGAAATGCCATGGTCCTCTCTACTCACAAATAGTTGCAATCCTTATCACACGATATGCAGTTAATACAAATAATAATTACAAAAGAAATGCAACATTCATGCATATCTTTTTTTCGGATCACATTAAACAGGGACCACTTTACCTATATTATTCCTTGATTATTTTGAGGCTTAAAGCAAAATCTCCTCACCAGGCTCAAAGTTAGAACTTGGGGCATTACAAAATCAATTTTTTTTTTCACAAAAATTTATATGGACGTATGTACATATGCTCCCAATTCAAGAAGCACGTTAACCAAACCAATCGAACCACATTCCAAGAATATAACTGTGTATCACAGATTTGTAGAACACATAAATTTAGAACTCCTGTGTTGTAAATTACTAATAGTTCAATGTAAAGCACATGGAAACTTCTAAAACAAATCCTTTCACAAAAACAATCATACACTGATCTCTTTTTTTGTAAGTGGAGCAAAAGGTGTATCATCCTTCACGCCAACGATGATGTAAAGCCGCACTCTTTGTTCACCAAAAATAACTTCAATGTACTCATCCTTATTAAGAAGTTTTGAAACATCAAAACCAGTTTCTTCCAAGACCTGCATTCACCACAAACAAGTAGGTAGAACAATGGCAAGACACCAGGTCGGACACAGAGTAACCAATACATACAGCTTGTACTTTCCCTCAATTATACTAGGAGTCATTTTATAATCTTGGCTATCATCTAACATATCATGGTTTCTTGGATGCCAAATTTGGATAACAGCGTTTTATATACTTTTATGAGATAATATGACAGCAAATGAGATAGCACCACCTAAATCTGTTACAGGTTTAGTATTATTCCAATACCCATAAAGACAGTAGTTCAAATCTACAGAGTACATTGAAAGAGGGCAATACGTGCATTCATAGGGAGAGGGGGGAGGGGGGAGGGGGGAGGCTTACTTCTCTAATGGCACATGCATGGTCCTCTTCATCTTTGCTCTTTTTGCCACGAGGAAAACACCAACTTGACCCTTTCCATCCTTTCACTAGCACGCACTGTGGATAGAAGACATGTAAGAAATTTAACTCAAGCAGCCAATAAAAAAATATAACAAAAAAATATTATCAGTTCCTACAAATCCACACATAAAACAACTCTAAACAAGAGCAGGTGAAAAACCATAATATACTGAAACTATTAGACTTTCTCAATGTATCTTCTACTCTTCTCTGAAATAAGATAGCAACATGATTAAATGGTCATAATTTCAAAGAGAATATTTAATGAACGTGCCTTCAGAAAGCAAAGCAAATGAAGAATTTCAACACATAACTGGAACACTGTATATTCACCTAAATAACAACCTATTTTTGCCAACTATTGAATAGTTTTCACCTACAATGAATAATTTTATAACTTTGATTTAGAACTTTGACCAAGATTCATAATCTCAGTTGGACAAAATTATTTGTCCAAAGATGAATATCTAGAAAAGAAAAGTCATTTGGCGTTGCATGTGTAAGTTATGGGAAAACTACTGATGCAGTCGTCATTTATTATTATTTCCAAAAGAATTAAAAGTTACAGGAACCAGTTCTTTTTTCTTCTCCCTTGTTGTCAATAGTCATGAAGCCAGCTACTGTTCTTGCTCTGCTAGAAACGAACCTTCTGACTTAAGTACTCCCATAATGAAATGACATAATTATTGATAGCCAGTTACAGTTCCCAACATAACATTTAGCCACTTGTGGCAGGCACTTGTGTAGCATAGCAATTTACACAATTATATTTTGAAATACTGTGACTCTGGGCATGAAATCTTGAAGTTCCAGAAACAAAAACAAAGCATGCTGTTGCTTTCAGAAAAGGTACATGCTATTTCTTTCAGAAAAGGTACAGCAACTGGATTTAGTATGTCTGAAACCACTGCAACACACTTGCACATAATGAAAAATCATGGATAAACAAGTGAAAGGTTGATTCCATTGACAGAAGGAAGGAAAAGTGATTTCATCTACCCAGTGAAGGATTGCTCTAAATCACTTTTAACACCCTGTAATTTCAGAAAGACTAATTGATTTTCAATTTTGATCATCATAACAGGTAATAGTGCTACAAAAAAATTGATTTGGAACTCTAAAAAGCAAAACTCTCACTGCAGAAACCATAGTTACCAATTATGCATACTAGAAAATGCACAAGAACAAAGTAGCACAATCTTGTTGCAGGGTTGCAAAACAATCCAAGGGCATGTAGTCCTAAACCAGCTTACCCTTTCATAGGTTTCATCTAGAATTATTGCACCAGTAACTGGAACTCGAACCTTGTAAGAAGTAAAGTCCTTGAATATATCATCTATATGAGCCACATAAGGCTTCAAAACATCACAACTACTAAACACTATTATCTGTTAAGGAAAACCATGTAGGATCATTCGATATTTGAATGGTAAGGAAAAATATAAAACCAAACTGTCTTGATGACTGGTAATTTTTATCAAATGCTCCGACAACTATGCCTTAGCATCCTGTCAATATAACAACTATTATATAGAAAATTTTTCTTTCTATCTCCAGCAGCTTCAACCCTTCACAAGTATATCATTGCAGTTTCAAAGTTTGGCCTCCTGGGCTTATGGCAATTAACCCACTTGAACTCTGACACATGAAACACTCATCTATGATTAATTTTTAGCATTAACGAGAATCACTACAGTATAAATCATGAATTTTTCTTTTCGAAAAAAAAATGCTCAAAAGGGAAGTTTTTAAATTAAGTTCTAACCAATTCCTAGAAAAATTAATCCAATTATTATTTTTACTCTTCTTTGCAAATGGAAGCAATTATCTGCTGCATATTGCAAGTTCAGCCAAGTTAGGTGCCAAAATTGAAACCACAAGGAACATTTGCCAAACTGGGTGTGAACAGGCCAGATTAAGGAGGGCTTTGGCCTGGCCTGGAGATGGTTTGGCTTCAGTTGATCAATATTAAAAAACAAATGCCTCAGGCACAGGTTGCCCCTGAAAAATGAAATTTTTCGAAATATCTATTTTTTTTATGGAAAATAAGAGGACTCTGCCACCGTAGGGCCAACCCTGGAGTGGATCAGGCTGGGTTGATGAGTTGGGCACCATGCACATGGCTATGCCAAAAAGTAAAAGTTGGAGCAGGTTTTTACATTTTAGCTTAAATATAGAAATAAATGCTCGGATACCTATGATAACAAAAAAGAGAGAGAAATTTATAAATTTAATGTAGAGTTATCAAATACGAATAAGAGCGATGGAAAGGATCAAAAACCCAAAGAGAAATTATGCAGGATACATAAAGAAGTAAACTCCTTGAGGTTGAATGACTTCAGAGATGGATTATTTTCAACAGAATTGTCTTCATAAAACCAATGCGCATACTCCACAAGAAACAAGATTCTTTCAAATGATTGAAGGTCTTCCTTCGGCACATTTAACACAAATCGACTGCAACAAATAAAGCGCAGAACAGACGATTAAAGAATAGTTAAAAAACAACAGATATAGAAGGAAAAATTTTACCCACAAATCAGGGAAAGGAAGATAACGCAATAGAATACAAATGATAATGAATTATAACTGCTACGCGCAGAATGAATGTTCCACGGCAAGCATTGAGAAAACTGACAAAGGTGAAAATAGTAATTTATGGGTATTCAACAACGGAGATCGAAGGTGACCACCAGTTGACCAATCTAAAGAAAAAGAAAGCACATCAAGTAACAGAACGTGGATAGGAAAGCCACTAGGAGTAGGCTAGAGTTGAGGGCTTTGGTTAGTTTGTAGGCGGCCTTAAATTCAAAAATCCAGGCCATCCTCCGCACATGTATACTAAATTCGACTTAAATACTCAGTATTTTGTGCGCAAGGCTATCAATCAAGAGCATACATGACAATCAACCAGATGAGATCAAACAGTCGAATAAGAAAAAAAATTGAAGTAAAGAAAAACAAAATGGAGAAACCCCAAGAAAAGCTCCCAATGTTCAAGAACATTTTGCCCTCATCTTCCCCAAAACGAAAAGGATAATATTTTTAAAAAAGAAAAAAGAAAAAGGAAATCACAATGACAGACCTGCAGAGATCGTCGAGAAGTTCCTGAGGTGGAAGACCGTTCTTGGATGGAGCACTCGAGGTGCGGGGAGGATTTGACATGGCTTCCGAGCGTCGAATTCGAACCCTAAGACTAAAATTTAAGCGGGAAAAAGAGCGCCAAAAGGGCAAGCTGATTATCTAACTCTTCCCTTCTTCTCCGAACGAAAAAATGGAGCCTGTCAGTATAAGCAGAGCGGCAAAAAATTAAAACCGTATGCTCGATGCTCGAAGATTGAAAATGACTGACTCGCGTATCGGAGGCTTCAATATTGAGCCGGGAATGTTCGAAAAGTATCGTTTTTGGTTCTATTATTAATTTATTATGATGGCCAGTCATAGTCAGTCGCATCATGGAAAAGCACGAACTTAAGAGGGTTAATACATTGTTGATCTTAGAGTTGATTGAATTTTAGTTTTAAGCAAGGTTATTTAACCGGAATGGTAACTGAATAGGTTGTTATATTAGGATATGGTAAACTGAAGCTACATCGGAGCTAACTAGAGAGAAAATGAAATTTTATGTTATTAATATAAAATTATAATTAAAAAAAATCCTAAATCGGGTTGATGCCAAACCAAATTGAAACGCTAGTGTCTAGATTGAACCGGTCAGTCCACTTTAAGTTTAATAACCCTGATTTTAAGTCCTATATGTTTTTTCTTGATACATTCCTATATGTGTATTCATTACCCTCTCTTCTCTCTCTTGTTTGCCTTTGCATTTTGCGCTCGCCTTCAACTCTTGTTGGCGGCTTGTGATGAACAAGCTGCCGGCAAGCCTATTTTTGGTGCCACAGACAAGTTAGAGATGTAGTTTGGAGTCCACATCTGTTATATGCGGTCTTCTCACGAGTTTTCTCGATTGTGGCTTTCTCTCGTCCTTGTAGCGAGTCTTTTTCTCTCCTTCTCCAGATCTGATCTATTGATGTGAGAGTTATCTGCTTTCTATTCTTTTTCTTGTGGTTTTGAATTTTGTGGTAGTGTTCTTGTCTCATAAAATAATCAGATCTACTTTCAAATTCTCTTGGTTGGATGGCTGTTTGGACGTTATGAGGTTCGATTATCTCTTGGTAGCTCAGATCCGTATTTTCAAAGGAAGATCTAAAGATGTGTTTTTTGGTGTATCGTCGAGGTCACCGGACTTCTTTGGTCAGAGAAGTAGATGTGTTCTTCAAAACATTAAGGTTCTTCTTTCTTACGAGGTTGGGTTTACTAGTTTCTTTACCCTAAGATGGGGTACCCAGTTATCTAATTTAATTGCAGCTATTGCTTATAAGATTGTGTGCCCTTTGAGGTGGGTTTTCCAACCAACATTCTTTTGCTCATCCTTTCTAACCTTGGGTTTCGAGGAGGTCGACTATGTCCATGATTCTATTTCAGTTCTTATATTTTTAATGTATGGTTATTGGCTATTATTGTATCCAGTATATTTTATTGTTATTGTTGTTGTGTCTATTGTCTTTGTTTTAGCTTTATTTGTGGTTGTTTTTATGTATTGTATCTGTTTTATATATATATATATATATTATATTAGGGTTGTACAAAAAAACAAATTACCGTTTCATAATAACTTAACCTAAATTGAACCCCATATTACCACGTTAACAAAATTAAATATAGGTATCAAAGTTGAAAATTGTTAAAAATACAAGAACAAAATCTAAACTTAAAGGGTTGGCATCCAATACTTATTAAAAATATGAGCATTAATATCATTATCAGTTCACACAGTTTAATCAAATTTTAGTTTTGATCTTTATAATGTTAAACTGTTGTTTTTTATTCCTATAGTATTATAAAGATTTTTTTGAATATTAGCATAAGGACTAAAAAAAAAATCCGTTACAAGCATAAGACCCTTTCATTAAATTTAAACAAAATCCTCATAAAATTATAGGAACCAAAACGAATTTATATGAAATTATATCGATTCAAACAAAAATTTGATCAATGTATAAAAACTAAAGTGGCATTAACCCAAATATAGGGAATAAAAACAAAATTACAAATTTTATTTTACTCTATATTTTTAACTAATTTTGGTTTTAGTCTTTGTTCTTGAACGCTATTATATTCGGACTAAACCTTTTAGTTTCTACCTATTATAGGGACTAAGAAACATAGCGTGAACTTATTTGGGATTAATATGGTTTTTTGAGTTAAGGTGCAAAAATACACATGAACTTTTTTCCCATGAGCAAAAATATACATATGTTTTTTTTAGGAGCAAAAATACACACGTAGTTACCATTTTGGAGCAAAAGTCACATCCCACCGTTAAGTCACTGTTCACCATGATGAAAGAGAAATAAATGAGGTGAACAGTAACATAACGGCGGTGAACAGTGACTTAACGATGGGATGTGACTTTTGCTCCAAAATGGTAATCATGTGTATATTTTTGCTCCTCAAGAAAGCATATTTGTATTTTTGTTCCTGAGGAAAAAACCCATGTGTATTTTTGAATCTTAACCCTAGTTTTTTTAAAATCTGAATTTATCAAATGTCGAATCAGCATACCTGAACTCAATTTATCAACCGGTGGCTTAATATCTCCAAAAGAGTCAACGCCAAAATGAAAATTTAATCAAAAACCAATAATAATATTAATCTAAATTAAAAAAATAAGCTAATACCACCTAACCTAGTTGCTGGATAATTCTTCTTGCTTTCTTAGTGTTACTGTTTTCATTCTCTCGCTGATCTGATCACCCAAAACGATCACCCAAAACGCCGAGCACTAAGCCATCTTTTCTATATTTAGATTAACTATTTTGTGCCGCAATATTTTTGGATTAAATGTGTTTGCACTTTAAGCCATGAATTAGTAATACATTTTTCTGTCCTTTAAAACATTTTAACTTTTGCTTTTAGAATTTGAACACATAACATATTTTAATAATGAGAACCTTTTGAACAAAAAAGAGAAAATGGTCTATCAAGCTGGCCATGAGCCCAATAAGAGCTGGACTTTCGAATACTGATTAATTCCAACTTGTTTTTTAAATTTTATTCACTCTTTTTTATCAACACAACATCAGTCGGTTTTACCAGCGAAAGTTGGCTCAAGTGGAAAAGACTAAAGTCGCTTAAGCAAAGGTCTCGAGTTCGAGTCCTTATGGATACAGAAAAACTTCCCAGAGGTCCCTGCGTATGCGCCCGACAGAACCTCAATTCGGACTAGTCAGGGTAAAGCTCTAGTGAACCGGGTGCAATAGCAAAAAAAAAAAAAATACACACAAAATCGGTCTAGCCGTGTAAAATTCTATCAGATCTCTCTGGATCTTGAGTTCTTCTCCTAGAGGAGATTCCCATTGGAGAGGGAGTCATGAACCCCGAACCAGGCATTAAATGATAATATACAAAATTCACGCCCTTTTTCTACGCATCCTCCTCCATCACCTTGTGGCACAGAGAAACACTGGGGATCCTGTCGAGGAAACTCAATGAAAGGTTTTAAGGATATCTCTTAAACACTTCCCCTTACGGTTCTTTTCACTCTTCCAATGGACACCATAATTGATACTTTGATAGGACCCCCAGGCAATCTTCAGCCCTGTCAAAACAAACCACACGACATAGTCCTTTTAAGAAAATACAAGTTGAGAAAAACATTCAAATGCACAGTTTCCTCATTTGAGGACAACATGATGATAAGCTAGCTTGGAGCACCCTTTCGAAGCAACTCTGGGAATGTCTTATTTACATCGTTCGCAAATTAACTAAGCCAAAGCCGATGATGCAGGCATCTCTTCTCAAATGTTAAATTAGCTTATTTTAAGTGATTTTCCAATGTACGAGGTAAATATATAAGATAAGTTATATCCCGCAAAAGAACTTATTGATGGAGCCATCAAAACACGTGCTGCACTTGGAAGAATTTCCACACCTAAGGTTTTCAAGCTCACATCTATTGAATCGAAAGGAGGCTATAGTTCAAGGGATTTGAATTATACATACAGCAAATCATCACACACTGTTCATACCATAAATACATGAAAAAACTACCTATTACTTGGCAGCCAATGTCCAGAAATTCAAAAGAAAGGATGGGGAAGCAGCAAACCAACTCATAAATGCCATAGCGGTTGCTATCTCAAACCTGCTGCAGTGATTCTGTGCACAATCATTCAGATCATTACCAATAAGGACTGTGATACCAGCAGAAGCACAAGAGGCAGCAAAAGTGAGTGTTGAAGTAATCTGCAAAAACAAAAATCAAAAGGGAAAATTTCTCAGGTTCATAATCAAGGCATGTATAATTTAATAAAATCATCACCAGATTACCAAACACCGAATTCTCTCAATTTCTCTCCATTTTGAATTGTTAAGGCTACATATTCTCTTCGTTTCTGTCCCCCAAAGTTCAAACAATGTGATGCAGATCTCAAAGTAAATTTTCATTTCCCCCAAAATCGTTCAATTTACCATCACATAGAAAGTGTAAATGAATTATGTTTGGTCAATAAAAACAACATAGATAAGTGCTTCCACATTTATTTGAATGGCTTCTGGAGTCTTCCGACACAAGCCCTTCAACAATCTAACAGAAAATAACGGTTTCCAAATTAACTTCCTGTTTACATATATTACAGATATAACTAACTTTAAGTTACTTATGCTTGCTTTCATTTTGACAAGGTACAGTTGCATACATCAGTTCGCAGAATTGGATGAAGAACTAGATCAAATTCAGACTTATGTTATAAAACTAAAAAATTTGACAACGAGAACGGGTAATATGTTAGCAAAGATCTTGGCGAGGTTTTGCAAACAGGGGCGAGCATCAATGGTGAAGTTGCAGGTTCGTTCAAGGATACACTAAAATGAAAGAATCTTATGGGAAATTCACAACAGGGTCATGGATTCTCAACAAAATATTCAAGCACTGACTCTCCTAATTTGTTAGCAAAGATTTTGGCGAGGTTTTGCAAACAGGGGTGAGCATCAATGGTGAAGTTGCAGGTTTGTTCAAGGATACACTAAAATGAAAGAATCTTATGGGCAATTCACAACAGGGTCATGGATTCTCAACAAAATATTCAAGCACTGACTCTCCTAATTTGATGGCAGTGATTTAAAAGGGCGAGTGTGTTGCGGTAAATAATTTATTGATGTGGATGCTACAACATATGATCAGAGGTGTGTATTAGTATGCATTCAAAAGGGAAAACACTTCAATGGCGTCAAAACAAGGCAAGAAAGAACTTGACGTTAGATTGACATGATTGCCTGGGAATTTTCAACAGGAGGGAACAGTGACTAATTATCATTAATTGAATTCTCAATTAAAGTTGAAATAGAAGCCAACCATAACTTCATCCTTCGTAGGACCCATCAGGCAAGAAAATAAAATAAAAATGAAGCACCAGTGGCAGTTAGGATGCTCAGCCATCTCTTAATGTGAGCGTTTAGCAACCTAAGGCCCAACATTTTTCATCAATAATTACTCACCAAAATATTTCCATAGAATTGATAAAACCTCAGCAATAATACCTAAAGAACCCTCAACTGATGCTAGTATGAATACAATTAACAATACAACTATACAAGAAAAGTCAGTAAAACAGTTGACAAGATGGGAGATGGATAAAATAGAAAAAAGGGGTTATGCTATCCTGTTGGACTAAACAGCATTGGGTGCAGTTAGTTTATTGGAAGTAATTAATAGAGGTTACAACTAGTTCGGCCTTGAGGGCAAAAAAGATTAAAGGGAAATCATGTAAAGGTCTTAGAAGCAAAAAATGAGAAGTTTATTCTGCTAACTCAGAGGAGTTATCTTGTTCAGTTCATTCTTTTTCTGCCACAGTATCCCAGGTTTTCTTCAACCACACTAACAAGGGCAGAAAGTATGAGAATTAACATATTTTCTCTTTGCTGTGCGCTATGGAAGTGACATCTTGCAAAGATAACAAATTAACCTGAGATGGGAGCTATGCTCCAGACTCCAGTGTACTGCTGGCAAGAATAGTGAGAAACAAAAGATACAGATTCTACAAGAACTTTAACTGCACAAGCTAACTAAGTTTAGCAGCATATTTTCTTACTCCATCCCCAATAGAGAATAAGCTGACAAATCTGGAATTCCGGAAGCTACGCCGCACTAAAATGGCATATATATCAGCAATTGCTAGAGAGAGACTCCACATGCTTTGAAGGCTGACAGCAGCAACCAGGTAGCTGGTACAGCAAATATCACAAAAGCTGTTATGCCAAGTTGAAAAAATGAAGGCTATAAGATAAAGACTATTACAAATCCCATGGACCACCTCCCTTTTTTGGCCAAAATGAATCACCATAGATAGAAGTACAACTAATAGGACAACTTATCCCCTGGCCCCTCCCCTGAAGACTTTTCCTTCCATTAAGTTCTGTCTTGTTCACATAATTTAGAAATTAAAAGCAGTTTTGAGCAACTATAAAGTGCCTTCCCAACATCCAAATGCTAGCAGGTCTTTAAGGAACAGGGTTCTAAAAGGCTACAACAAAGAGTTAAGTCGTTAGGCCTTCTAAAATTCATAGATTGGACAAGGGCCTTTGCCCCTAACTCATACTCCTGAAAAATATACAAAACAAGACAACTGCTACTGTCACCATGAAATCAAAACTAGACATCCTCCTCAAACTTAACTTTTTATCATCATTTTTAGCAAAGATGATTAGAAATTGATACACATTTGACATTAACATTTTGTAGATAACAGTTGAGCCAGTATAGTATTATAGTTTTAAAAATGTTTATTTTATCCTTTCCGTTAAACTCTTGTTAATATGGTATTAAATTATACTACCATGATATATGTTGTCTTGGCACTCTACCCAAGCATGATTGAAATCATGCCAATTCACCCAATCCTCTGATCACACACCACACAAAGGTGATTTTTACTACATATAATTTTATCTTCAATCCTTTTGGAAGCCATAAATTATGCATATTCTAAGTGTCTGACTCATAACTGGAAGCATAATTGACAAGCACAGAAACCAGTTTAACGACAGAATCGAAAAGATAACAAATACACGGTCACTAACTTTTAAACCACATACATCAAATTAAAAAATGAATAAAATTCTGACAACGAACCAATTAAAACGCATATCGCAGAAAGTAAAGCTCAGAATAGTGGTAAAGACAAAGAAGACATCGGAATACCGGAAAGCGGTGACGGAAGGGAAATCGCTGGTAGTAGCCATGACAACCAGGGCAAGAGCAGCGAAAACAAACTGAAGGACGCGCAAGGCAAGGCCTCCCAACGTACCCGGCATGCCCTGTACATCTTTCATCCTTGACCTAGGCAAAGCATTATCAGTAAGCGGCGGGGCTTCAATTGGGTGAACAGAAGGGCGAACCATGGCCATGATGAAGCTTCTGACAAAACACAACTAGCATAGAAAAGAGGGGAAAAGAAAAAGGAGAAACAGAATTGTGGGCGAGTGCTAGAAGAAGAAGAAGAGAGAAATGAGAGAGGAAGCTGAAGAGAATGATTCGTTTTGGCGTTTGCAGAGGAGAGAGAAAGAGGAACGGCTACTACTAGTGAAGCTACAGGCTAACATTAGAGGAAGGCTCGCGAAGAAGGAGAGCTGCTTCAAAAATGGCAAAATGAGGAAAGACAGAACTTCTGTTTGCGTAGTGCCTCCTCATAAATTTGTTTATTTAACAGTTAATTGGAGTATAATCTTTAGGGGCCCCTCATGTCTTCAATGGCGGAAAGCAAATATATTAATATTGTATAACTATAATAAAACAAATTCTGTTGGGAGAAATATAATAGACAAATAACCTTTTAATAAATTATTAATTGAGGATTGTTAAAAAAAAATTATTAATTGAGGTAGTATGCGTCACTGTATAAAGAAAAAATTGTACCAAAAATAGGTTTAGTTATAAATGTAAGTATTGACTCACATGAGAATACACGTAAAATACTAAAGGGGATTAATCATGTTCAAGTATTTTTTTTTTTTAAAAATTTGATCAAAGGGTTATTCCTTTTGAGATTTAATGAACAAAAGGTTTTCAATTATCCTAATAATTATACTTTTTGAGATTTAAACTTGTATTCTCTTATTTATAATGAAATCATTTATTATTTCAACCAACAACTATGTTCGAGCTAGTTTTAGCAATACAATTGTGACAATTGCATATGTATGGGCAGGAATGGAGTTTTGTGGAGACAATAAGGGGCCATGGTCCCAAAAAAAAAAATATCCCAAAATTTTATACATTTGGCCCTCAGATTTTTTTTTTAAGAAAATTAGTTAATAAGTAAACATTTGACTCCCCAAATATTTATCTCAAACTCTATCAGTATGTATGGGGCCAAATGAAGGATACAAGAAGGGGGACAAATCTTGCCACTCAAACCACAGCAAAAAATGATATTCAAATACTAGTGGATTAAAGTATGCAACAAGCGCCAATGAGAGTTGGCATAGATGATAAGGGATTGAGGATTAGGCCCTTAAGTCGTGGGTTCAATCCCCTCTGCCGTCGCTGGGACTCCTTTGGTAGGTGATCTTGTAAGTCCCCAGTAAGTGCTCATAGAGCTCGGGGCCGTGTCCTGACCTTGGTAGGGGACTGGTGTCGAACCCTTCCAAAATTTTGTAGTATATATAAAAAAAAAAAGTATGCAACAAGCATGAAAAAAAAAGGTCCCAACCTTAGAAGTAGAGTCGGGAAATTGAAGCAAACCCGTTGGACCGGCCTTTTTAGGCCGAGGCCGTTCAATGGCCAGCCTTAAAAATTAGAGGAGTTAAATGAAACAAGCCCTACAGGGTCATCCCTACAAAAGAGGCTATGTAAACCCTTTTAATGGATGTGTTTATGGTACGAGAAAAGAAATTAATGATATTATTACTCATGAAATAGAGCTTATTACTTAAACTGAAGCGCAATTAAATGTCTTTGAAATTGATAATAGTGGCGAAAAAGATAACAATGATAGTCATCGTACTAGTATTGCTTAGTGGTATGATTCTTATGTTTTATGTAAGTTATATGGACAATAATTTACTTTTGATTACAAATTAGTGAATTTAATTATTTGTTAGATGATTCGTGTTGTTTCGATATTAATATTGACATTTTTTATTTGATAAATTACAACTTTAATTGTTTTAATTTACTAATTATTTCTTTAAAAAAAATAGAGGAAAATAATTAAAATTTAGAATAATAACTTTTAGGCCCTGAAGGACCGGCTCTAGCCCTAGTGTCCTCGTACCGAGCTTTAAAAACAGATATTTTTCTTACTTCATGACCTAACCCTTCAAGGATCGAACTCAATTCCCACTTTACTTAAAAGAGATGCAGCATTAAGGGGTGAAATACACGTTATAATCATATGATTCATATCCATCGAAGTGCACTGTTACCCTTTTACAATTTTTCAAAGAAGAATACCCTAACATTGTAGCATTTTTATTATTTTTCTTGAAAAATTATACGAAAAGGTATAAAAATACACCCTTATATTATTATAATCTATAAATCCGTTATTGTAAAATCTAATTATAAAAAAATTGAGATTGGGACATAGTACATTAGAATCCCCGACGTCCCAAACTAATAGGTAAGAGCGGGACGGGTCAGTCCAAATAAAACCCAAGAAAAAAAATCAAGAATTAGCCTTTTAAAAGTGATTTTTGTGACAATTGGGCCACTCGATAAATTTTGGGTCAAGCCCGATAAATCTTGGGCCAACGCTGATTTCCATATTATATTATTTATTTATTTATTTTAAATTTTAATCCCCAAAACCTAATGTAATTTGCCCATGAGAAGCGAAAAACTAAAACCAAATCTCTGTTTGGGTAGTCAAGATAAAACTCTCTTTACATATCTACCTCATAAACCGTAAATCACGTTAAAAAAACAGACTCTACCTCTAACCCAGACAGGTGTAAAAGACACATAGGATAGGTCCAAAAAAAAAAAAAAAGATACATAGGGAAGGAGAGAAACTCAACAGTTAGAATTTGATTTAATGGTAGAAATAAGAAATGAAAAAGAAGATAAATGAAAACATTTAGCGTGCCCGAATTATTATTATGTGCATAAGGTTATTGATTCAAATTTTACTACAGAATAAAATTTTTCCCATTCAATAAACAGTTACGTTAATAAATATATTACTTTAAATTACATAAATTATTTAGTTGCCCTGGCAACAAGATATTGATATTCGTAAAATGATTATGTTGAGGGGTAAGAAAACAGTAATAATATGTTGCAAATCAGAGATTGGATATGATTATAATTCTTATAAAAACAATTTATTTAACAAAGCGAAACCACCACTGTCTATTAGGATTGAATTAGGGGCCGAAAGTTTAACAACAAAAACACATTACAAGGTTTTTGAATATAAGATTTAGTTGATTTTTTTTATGAAATACTAGAAAACTAATTATATTATTTTTAATAATTTAAATTAATTATTGTTATTCAAACTATTTTATCAAACCTATAAACTAATATATAATTTAATATATACAATGTATGATATGATTAAGTAACTTATTTATATTCATTAATTTTTCTAACAAAAAAGTAAACTAAATCTTATATTTAGGATTTGAGTAATTGACGAGGATTTTGTTATAAGATACTCACCTAATATATATTTTTTAATGGCAAACAAAGCAAAGATATATATTTTTAGGGGTTTAGTTTTCTCATGTTGCATGAGAAAACTAAGATTCCTACACACATATGAAATAGTGGGACCCACATATACATATATGAATTACTATATCTATATGTGGATCCCACTATTTCATATGTGTGTGACATGAGAAAACACTTCTCCTACAACATGAGAAGTGTTTTTCCCATATTTTTAAATGTGTTTTGTATAAGAATACAGAGATGTTTAGTTCATGGGTTAGTAGGTTAATATAGGATCGGTAAACTCTCCCAGATATTCATGGGTTAGTAGGTTAATATAGGATCGGTAAACTCTCCTAGATATTTATGGGTCAATAGGTTAATATAGGATCAGTAAACTCTCCCAGATATTTATGGGTCAGATGGATCAGTAAGCTCTCACAGATATTTATGGATTAGATACCAATAAGTGCCTTGGATCACTAGCTTTTGCCTAGAGGATGTTGTGTGTGCATAGTAACAGCGGAATGATAATTGAGAAAGAACGTGCCTATCTCTAGGTTTTATCTCTTATTTATAGGGTTTACTAGGGGCTTAAATCCATGGGTCTTGTGTGCTACGTATCGTGCCACCACAACTAAGTCAAGATCCTTGATTGAAATCTTCCTTGATTATAGTCTTGACTATAAGTTGGTTAAGATTTCCCTTTATGTGGGCGGATTCTGATATGAATTGCTCCTTGTAGGGCTATACCTCAATTACAAATGGGCCTCATTATTGGGTCCATAACAAATGAAAGGGATTACTTAATGAGAAAAGATAGGGAAAAAAAAATCAAAATTAGAAATAAATAAATAAATAAATAAGTATGTGAAATTTTAATAATTCTAAAATAACTTAGAATTTTGAAATGTTGTGTAACGTAAAAAAATCACCAATCTATCATTAGTTTTTTATTTGAATATTTTTTAAAATTTAACTTAAATAACTCCATTCTTTTATTTTGTACGATTATTTTTAATAAAAAAATTTTAAAAAATAAAAACAAATATAAATAATCTAATATAAGTCTTATATGAAAATTTCCATATGCTTACTATATTCGTACCCCATCAGATGAATGCTAATGATTTAGATAAAAAAAAATGATTCTCTCGTTCTTATTTTTTAAAAAAACTAATATCATATTATTAAGGATTCTTACTATATAAAATTAATATATACAATACATGATTAGTCTTTTTAGCCATCCCAAAAGTGGCTTTTCCCGGGTAATAGTGGCTTTTATGACTTTTTGGCTTTTCCTGTATGAGATTGCAATTCAAAATAAGTATTTCACCTGTAAAAAGCTAGATTGAGCTTAAACAACTTTTTATTGCTTTTCCACACATATAGCCCTTTGAGGCTATTGTGAAACGGGACACTATTTGAATTAAGTCTTCTAGTATTTTCATAATTTTTAAAATAATAAATTAATTATTTTATTTTTATAATTTTAATTTGTAAATTTTTTGTTAAAATTATCACGTTATATACATATAAAATTCGTGTCCTATCTAACCATTATACATCCGAACTTGTTATTCCTTTAATCATCCAAACATGTTACAATTTGTTCTTTTACTTCTTAAAATTATCACATAGTACATATTTAACAAAATTCATATATTTTTCAGTCATTTGACATTTATACTTACTTTTTAAAATAATTATCTAAATAATTTTTATTTTCAGAAAAGTCACCTACTTTCGTTCTAAATACAAATTACATTATACAATTTGAATTTTGTTCAATATTAAATTTGTAAAATTCAAATTGCATCTTTCGAATTTGTTTATAGGTAAATAATATGAGTAATATATTTTTTAAAAAAATAATAATTACATTTATATCTTACTAATAATTTAATCCTTCGTCATGATTATTTTAAATAAAAAAAACCACACCCCATCCTAATTATAAAACTAAATTGATTTTTTTTTTGAAATTAAGAAAACTAATTAAATTGTTTTAGAATATTTTAATTTTTTTCTCTAAATTAATTAATTTAACTAATAAACTAATATATAATCTAAAGATATATAAGATATGATATCATTAAGTATCTTTCAAAAAAAAAATCAACATAATCATAAAAGTACAACTCGCCCCGTAACATAAGCATGAAACATCAGTTGGAGGCTTGGAGCTAGCTGGAGAATGGTAGAAGTCAAAACCTTCCAATACGTGGGATTAACAGTTCCGTCATTTGAAAGCTTAGAAATTTACGACGGCAAACAAATCCGAACATAGCAAAGCGCAGTTCTTTCTAGTCCATATCGTTCAATTTACTGGTGAGATTCAGAAACTTTTGTTCTGTCTGTATTCCTTTCGAGTTATATAATCTTTCGCTCTTCAGAGGTATCACGCATCTTTTGACGTTCAATTTTGTTCAGTAATAAAAATTTCTCGGTTTTCGAAGAGATATTTCATATTTTAGTTCATGTTTGTTTTCTCGACCGTGGTTTATTATTTTAGCATACTGGGTTCTTCAAAGCTTATTTCTCCTTTTGCATTTTTTCATTACATCGTGAACCAATTTTGAAAATTGTCATTCCCTTAATTGTCGAGTTGATCTTCTGCATCCTAGTTTTCTTTGTTTGTGGATTTGGATCAATGACATTGATAATTCATAATTGTAGGCTTCAATTTCTTTTTCTTTTTTTAAGTTGCTTGCTCAGTTGATTTTAGATGCTTGATTAACGAAAGCTTACTACTCCTGCTGAACTTTGGCTTTATTTTTTTTGTCTCCATTAGAAAATATTCTCCTGTGGTCAACGAGTTAATATTTTCTACTCAGTTGAATTTGCGCAAAATGCAAAGGAGGCGCAAAACTCCATCTACAGCTTTTCAAGAATCGAGTGGCAATGAAGGAAGTAGCAAGTCTGCTGATGGTGAAGATTCCCAAATCAATCTTCAGCTTGGAAAACCAAGGAGATCTTCTTATGTGTGGCTAACATTGTTTGTGATGATCACGTATTGCTGTTCAGCAATATATACACACCAATTTGGAAACATGCCTGAGCCTCTCACTGCAGAACAGGCAGGCAAGAGGGGTTTCTCAGAGATTGAAGCCTTCAAGCATGTCAAGGCCTTGACTGAGTTGGGCCCACATCCTGTTGCTTCTGAGACTTTGGATTCTGCTCTGCAGGTTGCATCCTCAACCCAGATAATTTTGCCAAATATTGATACCTTCTTTCTCAGTTCGTCCCACTATTTAGTTGAGCCTGGACAAGTTGAAGGCACAGTTTTGTTATTGATGCCGTATTTTTCATTTCATCGCTTGTTATTAAATATTTTAAGATCTTGATTGAAATTTTGACATGAAATAAGAAAATAACTCACAGGTTTCATTGATGAGTTATCTTTCTTATTTTAGGAACATCTTGGTTGAAAATATTTTAAAATTTGATAACAGAATTTTTTTGTTGTTGGCAACAAACCATTCAGTATTTGGTGCTATTGATTAATCTGGATTTGAACCAACCTGGACCCCTAATATGTGTGGCTCCCCCCCCCCCCCCCTAGAAAAATTGCTTAGGGATCTTTCTTTTGTTGCCTTCTTGTAAGAGGGATTGAGAAATGAAATGTAATCAGATATCATGCCTTTCAGCTGATTTTTTATTATTATGAAGTTGTTAATGTTAGTTTCTCAATGTTTCAAATCTAGTTGGGCCTGAAACTTAAATTTAAGCACCAAAGCCTTAAATGATAGAGTTAGGACTTGCCTGCTTGTTTGTATTGTCCCTCGGCTGTAAAATCTATTTTATGATTAGTTTGAAGTATATTGAGTTATAAGATGACCCAAATTACATTAGTAGAACAATGTGGGCTAGAACCTCATATGAGACAAAAGTGCAAATTTGTTACCATTTTATTTATTTGGGTCGACCATATGAGATCTCAACATTTAAGAACGAACTTTTATTTTATTTTAATATATTATTTCTCTCTTGAAACTGGCTCCCTCTGAATACATAGACTTATGCTTGCTCTTGTCTTATCTGTCCCTGATTTTCATTTCTCCTTTTTGCATATGATAAATTTGGCTCCTCTCTTCATTTCACATTGTGGAAGTGAGGCATCAGCATCCAACTATTAAACTAATTGCAGTAATTTATTTGCCCATGCTCTGTTTACTTTACATTTTTATTAACATACTTCCAACTTTAGTATGTTTTGGCAGCATGTCAAACCATTCAGAAAACTGCTCACTGGGAGGTGGATGTTGAAGTGGATTTTTTCCATGCAAATTCTGGTGCAAATCGTTTGGTCGGTGGTTTATTTATGGGGAGAACACTTGTTTATTCAGATCTGAAACATGTTGTAATGAGGATCTCGCCAAAATATGTATCTGAAGCAAGAGAGCTATCTATTCTAGTTTCTTCTCATATTGATACTGTTTTCTCAACGTATGTTTTCTTTGTCCATCTGATGTGATATATGTTATATGCAACCATTATAATTTTACAGTTGTCCTATTATTGAAACATGTTAGGGATTACAGGCCTTCATTTAATTGTTTAAGTTAGAGCTGAAATGGTCTTTGACAAGGATTTAAAGCTTGTCAGGAATTTGATCCTTGCAGCCACTCATTCTCTTAATTAAAGTTACCTTTCAGAACAAAGTACTCAGGCAAATTGGATCTACAAATAAATTTAGGAAATTTTTTTTTTTTTTTTTTAAGATGCACAGGGAGCTTATAAAAAAAATTTTAATGGGAAAAGTTGCTTAATTAGAGTAGTTGGTTTCAACATTTTCCCCCTTGCCTGGAAGAGATTAGATTCAAATATTTCTTATCTATCACTCCTTATGTTTCTTGATGCTTTTTCTTTCTGAATTAAAAGCCTGGAGAGAAAACTTTGAATGTTATTTGGATTTACCACACTTGATGATTTGCAATGTTGAAACACATACATACTCTCTGCTGATGGTTCGCCTTCGTTGTAACAGAGAAGGCGCTGGAGATTGCAGTTCCTGTATAGCTGTTATGCTGGAACTTGCTCGTGGGATTTCTCAATGGGCTCATGGATTAAAGAGATCTATAATATTTTTATTTAATACGGGGGAGGAGGAGGGTCTGAATGGTGCTCACAGTTTTATAACCCAGGTTTAGAATTATTTGTTATTGCAACCTTTACTTTATTTATTTGTGTATCTGCTTCCCTTCCGGTTTGGACTTTTAACAGTCTTCTACTACTATAACATGAAAGTGATGGTGGCATTTTTTTAAAAACAGTATAAACTATATAGATTTATTGAACATACAAAATCAAGGAATAAAATGAGAAACTAAGTTGACTTAGTCCCATGGAATTGGGCCATAAAGACAAATCCCCAAGGATGATAGGCCTAACAGCTATAATAATCAATACTCCTCCCAAAATGGGGAGTAGATGTTTGTTATCCTCAACTTGACTTCAAGTTCTTAATTTTCCAGTTCTGTTTTGATCTAGGAGTTGATCTTCCATTATTTGGAGTGTATTGGTACTTCTTTTTTGGTATTTAAATTTTGAAGGAAGTCTTTTTAAGAAGTAATCACAATTTTTGTTGTAATAATAAATTTGTGAATGCAGCATCCTTGGAGTGAAACTGTTCGCATGGCTATTGATTTGGAGGCCATGGGCATTGGAGGGAAATCTGGTATATTTCAGGTCTGTTTATTACTCTTTAGTCTCAATTTACTTGTAGCTTTCATTTTTCGCTCTCTTACTGTATGACTATTATGGTTGATTCCAACTGATGAAATATCAACAGAAAAGGAAATATCTTTTCTATTTTAGTAGCTTTGTCTGGATCCATCATCTTGCTCATTGGATTTGAATTGTGTCGATAGTAGCATTGGATTTGAAAAGCAAGGGACAAGTTATTTTGGTTGCATTGACGATTTCTTTATTGGTGATTAAGAATTATGAATTACTTATATTATAAATCACCTAACTAGTCCAAAATAAAGTATTTTACAGGAATAAAACTTTCTCTTTCTTTTCATAAAATATGAAAATTTAAGATTTTTTTATTATTTGAATTGACATTTCGTTATTTCTGGAACTTGGTTGTTTCTTCCATGTCCAATAATAATTTCAAGTTTATTATTTATCGCTAATGACTTTGCATTTAGTAGGCTGGTCCTCATCCATGGGCTATTGAGAGATTTGCTTCAGTAGCAAAATACCCATCTGGGCAGACTATAGCACAGGTTTTTATTTTCATTTCTTTATTCCTAATAATTTGTTTTGTTACTTTTTTTTTCATTGATTGATTTACTTCTTCAATATTCTGTAATTATCTTCAACATTAATACTGCAGGATCTTTTTTCTTCTGGAGCCATAAAATCTGCAACAGATTTCCAAGTGTACAAAGAAGTTGCTGGCCTTTCTGGCCTTGATTTTGCATATGTAGATAACACTGCAGTTTATCATACGAAGGTTTCTTTCTATCCTTACTTTTTAACAAAATTCTGGGACCGGTAGCTCTTTTGTATTTTATTACCAGACATTTTCATGGAAAATCATTGTGCTGGCTGAAAAAAATGAGTAAAGCAACTTTTAGATATTGATGTTAACTTATTGAGTTGTATATGCATGAAGACATATAGTTTCCTGCTGTTGAAACTTTCCTTAAACAATAATTTATTAAAAAGTAGTTAGAATTAATTCCTTCTCAAAGCTGGCCCATTTTTAACTTAACAATTAAATAATTGCTTAAAATACATTGACTTTGGCTTATGATATTAAAGCAAAGCAGGTGGGGTCGGAGAGATGTCTAGGAGACATTATTATGGGCCTTATTCAAATATATTCATATCTAATTGTTAAAATATGATATGTTTTCCTTTTGCAGAATGACAAACTAGCGCTCTTAAATGAAGGATCTCTTCAACATTTAGGGGAAAATATGCTTGCTTTCCTGCTTGATGTTGCTGCATCTCCTCAATTTCCTCAAACCAATACAAAAGAAGCAAAGGAAGAAACAAGTCAGAACAATGCTATATATTTTGACATTCTGGTACTTAATTACTGCAAAAGCTTTGTCTATCTTCTGAGGTAGCTGTAGTAGCTTGCTGCTCTTCTTGACATCATTATGGTAATTGTTTGACTTTTTCAGGGAATATATATGGTCATTTACCATCAAAAATTTGCAAATATGCTTCATACTTCAGTAATATTGCAATCACTGCTGATTTGGACTACATCATTGTTCATGGGTGGTTTTCCAGCTGCTGCTTCATTGGCCTTGTCATGTTTGAGTGTTCTTCTGATGTGGGTGTTTGCCTTAGGTTTCAGTTTCCTGGCCGCCTTTTTTCTACCCCTGATATCTTGGTCACCAGTGCCATATGTTTCAACCCCATGGTTGGTGGTTGGATTATTTGCTGCACCAGCGTTTCTTGGAGCATTGATAGGTCAACATTTGGGTTATCTTCTACTTCGAAAATATCTTTTGAGTGTGCACTCAAGGAGAAAGCAACTGTCCCCGGCTGTTCAAGTTGAAATTGTCAAGTTTGAGGCTGAAAGGTGGCTCTACAAAGCTGGGTCTTTTCAGTGGCTTATTCTTCTCATTTTGGGGAGCTATTATAAAATTGGGTCTTCTTACTTGGCTCTTGTTTGGTTAGTCTCACCAGCATTCATATGTAAGCATCTCTGCTTCATTTGTTGTCCTTGTTTGAGTTGAACCATAAGTTTTTGTTCCTTTTACTAAATTTTGGTTGAAATTTCAGATGGCTTTTTGGAAGCAACTCTAACCCCAGCGAGGTTGCCAAAGCCACTCAAACTGGCAACATTGCTTCTTGGGTTAGCTGTTCCAGTTTTAATTTCTGGCGGTACATTTATCCGGCTGGCTGGTATAGTCATAGGCAGCTTGGTCCGCCTTGATAGGTAAAGCTTAATCCTTTTCCCCATCAATGTCGACATTTTATCCACGCCAGAGATGTGTCTATTGCTTAGAACTGTTGCTGACTCCTCATTTTGTTTTGCATTAGTTTTTAATGGTCTTCCTGTCACAGCAAATTTCTGGTAAAGATTAGAACATCAAAGAAAATTAAGAGAGAGAGAAAGAGCCACATTTTTTAATGGAAATTGCATGTGTATTACATTTAGATTTTGGATTAATCTTATGGCTACCACGACCCTCAACATACTATGGACCCTTCTGCAATGTCACAATATCATTAATAATCATCATTTATATTGTCACCGGCTCTTGTATAACTTCTAAGCTTTCAGTACTTTCAGAATCTGAACGGCAGTTTTGTTATGATGCAGGAATCCTGGTGGTACTCCTGAATGGCTGGGGAATTTTGTGGTTGCCGGATTTATTGCTGCTCTCTTGTGCTTGACCCTAGTGTATCTCCTGGCCTATGTTCATATTTCAGGTTTCATTTACGGCATAAATATTTTGCAATTAATGTTCATGTCTCATTTTCGATGATAACAGGACAGATAATTTATCGGTTGACCTGAATTTTATACTTTTGAAGAATTGCTCCTAAAGAATGTGATACATAAGTCATAAATAATGCTAATTAGGGATTAGTGTGGCACAATAAACTAATTCTATGCTAATTAGGGATTAGTGGCTCAATAAACTAATTCTATGAGGCCAACAATATCAGATTAGAGGCGGCACACTATTAATACTATGAGGCCGTGGGTTAGTAGTATAAGGGTAGTTTAGGCAGTTAGGATTCTATTATGACTATGTTGATGATTAGGCAGTAGTTAATCAGTTATGGGCCTTGTTGTGATTAAGTCTACTATTTAGACATGTATGATTCAGATTGTGTATGATGGAATGAACAGTGTAGCAGCACTTGTTTCGAATTGTCTCTCTTCCTCTTGTTTCTCTTCTCACTCCCTCTGATTTCTGTTCTCTAAACCTCAGAATTCCTCTAATTTCTACAACTATCTTATCAGAATGTTGATTGAGCTTATAGAAGTTTTGAAGTGTCAATAAAGTGGGGAGGGGGCAGTGAATAGGGGGAAGGAGTTGATGTTTACAACATGTGAAATAATTAAATTGAGATTAACTTGAGATGAGATTACTCTGATTTGGACTCTTGACATGTACTAACATATCTGTTCAAAATATGAAATGTAAACTTAGTGCCCAAGAAGATTCCTTTTAGTACCTTTGTATGGCCTTCTAGAATTTTCTAGTGATCCAAATTAATGAATGGACAGTGTTTGTAAAACAACCATGCAGTGAAGTTACCCTTTAATCAGTGTAGACTGTTACGAACTGATTAGCACTATTCTCTCTCACACACACACATCCATCTCTCTGTTCTCTATTCTCACTCCGTTTCTCTGGTATATCTCTTTTTTCTTGCTCTTTCTCATTTTCTCTTTCCTACTGCATTCAGTAGATACTTAAAACAAAAATCTCTGTTAAGTGATGCTTGTTATTAGTACATATCTCACTATCTATTGGTGTTCAGGTGCAAAAAGGGCAATCACCCTAGGAACTCTGATGCTGTTCGGCGTATCTTTAGCAGTTGTATTATCAGGTGTTGTTCCACCATTTACTGAAGACACCGCCAGAGCTATAAATGTAAATGCCCATTCTCGCTTGTATTCTATGTGTTTTGCTTCTAAATGTGGTAAACGTATTAACCATTTTTTTATATCTTTCAACTACTGTTAATATTCAAATGTAAGCAAAACACCAAATATTATCTCGTATGTTATGTTTTTCACATTGTACATTTGTTTTGGGGATTTATATTTCAGGTTGTGCATGTTGTAGACACAACCGGCAACTTTGCTGAAGGGAAACAACAGAATATATCATCATATGTGTCATTATTTTCTACTACTCCTGGAAAGTTGGTAAAGGAGGTAGAACAGATTCAAGAAGGTTTTGTGTGTGGGAGAGACAAAGTTGACTTTGTGACTTTCTCTGTCAAATATGGTTGCTTGACTTACAAGGACGCTGAAAGTGGCTGGAGTGAGTCAGAAATTCCTAAGCTTCATGTCAATAACGATGCTGAAGGCAAGGAAAGGATTACTCGAGTTGTAATCGATACAAAGGGTTCTGTCCGTTGGGTTCTTGCAATCAATACAAAGGAAATAGAAGATTTCAAATTTGAAGGTACATTGCCTTTTTGTTTTACAAGCCTGCTCTTTTTTCTTAATTTGTTTATATTACCCTCATATTCATGCTTTTTTATGAGAAGGTGAGTTCTTCCACACTTGAATTTTTATCTTTGTCTAGAGAATTTCCGTGGTTAGATAAAATTAGTATCCATTTCAGGTGGTCGAAGAAATGGATTTTGAATCTCTAGTTCAACTTTCTCTACATTCTCTCAAACACTGCACTTTACCATTTTTTTAACAAAAAAGGGTAAAAGTACACCTTTTATCCTTTAACTTTACACAAGGTTTCGTTTTGGTCCCTGAATTTTATAAAGCGTCTTTTCAGTCCCTTAACCCTAATGAGCCAAAGATACTGACATTGAAATTTTAAATGCTGACAAAACTTTCTCAAATGCTGATATATAAAGTTTAATTTAAAAAATAACAATGATTGGCACAAAGACTCATCATTTGAGACCAATAGTGTTAAGGTTTGAAGGACTAAAAAGATACTATATAAAATTAAGGGGCCAGATTGAAACCTTGTAGAAGATTAGGGTACTAAAGATATACTTTTGCCAGAATGAAAGAGAATTTCTGTCATTATGGATCCCATTCAGTCTTTTAAGTGTTTCATGTTTGAAAAGCCAAGGTTTGAAAAGCTCAACTCTCAAAAGGTCAAGATCCTCAAGTCCTTTATATTAATGTCGATCTCTGTGTCTCCCACTTTCATACTCAGATACAAAGAACTTGGAAGAATTAATCCCGATGGGCGAGAAGGGCGGCGAGGATGGTTGGCACATAATCCAGTTCTCAGGAGGAAAGAATGCCCCAACCTTGTTTGATCTGACTCTGCATTGGAGAAGAACAGGTTCAACTCAGACATCTAAGGAAGAGCAAAGGCCTCTTCTGAAACTAAGGACAGATGTGTTTAAAACAACAGCCATAACCAAGAGAATACTGACGAAGCTTCCTAGTTGGTGTTCTTTGTTTGGCAAGTCTACTTCTCCCCGTACCTTTGCCTTCTTGAGAGACCTTCCTGTTAACTTTTAGCTACTCCAGATTGAAGAGATAACTTAATTTGGTCGTCTGTGACATAAACTTCAATAAATTCTTCATTTTTGTAGTCATTGGAATTTAATTTATAATTTCATTTCTTTTTCCTTCTGGATTGTGTAAAGAAAAGGCAATTAAATTATCATGTTGAAACAGCTGATGGATTTAAAGCTCACGTTTTGGCCAAGTCAACGGGCAAGTTAGGCCATTATTTTTCTGGGTATCAATAGACCTTGTTAGTGCTTAACTATGAAGATTTTAAGAGTCTCTCCTGAATAAATCATAAAGATTTTCATCGTCTGCTAAAAAATTACTTAGAAGGTTTATAAACCATTCAGCAAGAAAATTACTGTCTTTATTCTCTTCTCTCCCCTACTCTTAAGTTGATTCAATTCAGAAGCTAATTCCCTAAACTACTCTTTTAGCCCTTACCACCCTTAATTCTCATATACCAACTTTGCAAAAGTTAAGAAAGATAGTTAACATTTATCACAATCACCTTCAATAGAAGGAATGAGTTAAAAGAGTTTGTTAATTAGGTGGAAAAAGTTTATTACTCTGAACAAAACAGAGAAGCAAACATGGTCGCTGATCTTTTAGCAAAGAAAGCGTTAGGGTCTGCTGAAGGTTTAGATTGCTTTAGTTCTCCACCAGATTTTTTCTGGTTAATGTTCAACATCTTGTAATGCTTATTTGAATTAGTGGTAAAAATTATTTTTACAACGTGATTTATGATATACAAGATAAATTTATGAAAGGAGTTATCTCAACTTGCGTAAAAGTGTTTTTCCAACGTTAATTAAAACAAAGGTGTTTTTCCAAGATTAATTAAAACAGACCTATTTAATGAGTTGTGCTTTTACCTTATTAGGGCAAAAAAAAAAAAAAAAAAAGGAAGCTCTTGCGATAAAGGTCAAAATGAATACTTTGCTTTCGACCAAAAAAAAATGAATACTTTGCAAACTTAACATTTCAGACTCTTTTTTTTTTTTCAAAATTTGTGCAAAAACAATCATGTAAATAATTTTTTATTATATAGAATGTCATTGATCAGGGAAGGGAGAGCAGAAGATGGATGGAATTCAAGATATTAGGATGATTACTATAATAATTAATCTATTTTAATATTTAATAATTAAACCACGGATGCATGTATTTTTCTTAATTAAAAAACTAAATTCTAATTTAATATGAATTATTAACTTCAAAAACTAGATTTTATCTCTTAACAATTAGTTGATTACAAAATTATTGAGAAACTTTAAAATATAATAAAATACAACTATTTTTTGTTTTAGTCTAAACTTGTTAAAACTAATTTTTTACATCTCAAAATCAATAATCAACCACTAATAAATTGTTAGTTGAAGTGATAAACAACCGTCATAAGAAAAAGAAGAAAAGAATATAAGTTTAAATATCTATATTAAAACTAATCAATTATGATATAACACACTTTGACTTTTATGATAAGTCCCATTTGTCAATACGTTTTGGTTCTAAATAAATATAAGTATTGATATGTGAGAAAATGCACCAATGGCATAATTTTTTTTTTTCAATGCTCATTATTAAATAATGGTAAATTTGGAAATTTAATCAAGTTAAAATATATTAAATGTCTCAACTTTCACGTCTTGATATGTAAAATTTGGATGAATCGAATTTATAATAAATGAGTGATATGAAATTGAAAGGCTGATGATGATGATGATAATAATACTATTTTTATCTTGAATTAATATTGAGTTTTGACATGTATAAAAGATCAAGAACACATGTTACTTTGAGTCATATGATTTAAGGATTGAAGTAAACTACAAACCAAGGCGACGTTAGTCCACTGGTATCCTCAGCTAGTGGTCCAATTTGAAGCTTAGCGACTCCGATTCATCGCGCTCCTCCTTTCTCTCTATCACTCTGAGCGGAGAATCCAGAGAAGAGACTCGTGGGATTCTTTCGAGTGAGGGAAGTGCACCAGAATCAGATACACCCCCCTTGGAGAAATGCCGACTATTATTCCCTTGGGAATCTCTGCATCATCCCCAGCTCCTCTCAACAATCCCAAATCCTCTTCTCCCTCCTCCTTCAATTTTCCTAATTTCAGAAAACCATCAAGGGTTTCTCTTTCCTCTGCTCATGGATTCTCTTTCCTTTCCCTCTGCCCATCAGGTGCTTCTTCTCGCATTGTCCCTTGTTCTTTGCTTCTCTTTCCGTTTTCATGTTGAGAAATGCTGTTGATAGTTAGTTTATTTGAATCTGTTGTTTTTGGTTCAACCCTGTAATTCTGGGATGGGGCATAGGTCTGAGAAACTTCAAAGGCTTTTGGTCAACTTTTGATATTGGCTTGATTAGGAAGGGGGATAGCAAAAATAAATCAAGAGGATATAAATAGATGTGGACAAATTGTAAATGAGTTGAAGGGAAAGCATGATTAGATCAATGAACTATAAAAGATATCAGTAATATGAAATATGTCTAAGAACTTAACTAATTTATTTCGTGTGAATTTAATCTTATGCATAATGACATTTTTTATAATGGGGACCATCTTGTGTAAGTCTTCACATACCAGAAAAATGGATTACCATGTCCATAGGTTCTATACTAAACACTCCAAGTTAACGGATGAGATGAACTGTCTACATGGGGTGATGGGGAGTGGGGACTTTGCTAGTTACTGCCTCTGGTCCTTAATACTGCATGTTTGGTATGACTTTTGGAGGGCCCAATCGGGACTTATGCACTGTTTGAACTGGACTTATGGGAAAATGCATCTTTGGTTGAAAAGTTGTTCCAATCAGACTTATGGACTAAAAGTAACTTATTTGAAAAGTTACTTTGGGGAGTTTTTGTTCCAATCGTACTTATGGACCAAGATCATGAGGTATTTTCTTAGTATTGTTCAGTGTACTGAAGTATATTTTTAGTACCAGTCAGTACTTTCAAAATATTACAGATTGACTATAAGTTTAAATATCAAAAGCTACTTATGCTATCGTCAACCCATACATAAATCATATTTTATAATCTGACTTTTAAGCTAGATTGACTATAGGTCATTTTTCCAGCGCTAACCCAAACAAGCCCAATATCTACTTAACTAAATTTGGTATACTAAGGAAATTAATTAAGCAATTTATTTGGCAGAAATTTGTGTTGGTTTCCCTAAACTACCCCTTTACATCATTTACATTGATGCAAACTCACTAAACATGTGTAGTCAGTAGGGATAGGTTAAGGAAAAAAATGATAAATATGACAAATGAAGTGGATCGAGGTCTTATATTTAAGAATAAAAAGCCTCAAACTAACTCTTATATTAAAGACCAGAGGTAGTATTATATAGAGATATTAACTTTCAGTGTAGTTAAATTTCTGGTGCTGTGATGCAGGACTTTGCAGGGCTAGTCAGGTTGTTGATCTATTCCCAACTATGTCTCCAGAGATCATTGTTCGGGAGGCCAGGTTAGAAGACTGTTGGGAAGTAGCAGAGACGCACTGCAGCTGCTTCTTCCCTGAGTATTCATTCCCATTGGACTTTGTTCTGAGGATGGACAGAGTGGTGGCAATGTTAGCAGGATTCACTGTACCAGTTGGTTGCGAAAGGACCTGTTTGGTTGCTGCTATTGGCAGCTCACTTAGTGAGTCTTTCTTCATTGGGAGTGAAGATTTCAAGATTGGTGGTCTTGATGGGAGAGTCAGCCTCAAAAAAGGGTATGTGGCCGGCATATTAACAATAGATACGGTTGCAGACTTTCTACCACGAAGAGGACCACTGAGACAGAGGAGGTGAGTGCAAGAATTGTCATTTGGATTTTGGATTACTGCGGTTTATTAGTCTTTTGGATTGTTTATGTTTAAGATCAGGCTAATAAAATGATGTCAAGTTTGTATTTGTGAATTATGTCTGCTGGCAACTGACTTTACCTGCGAAATCCTAATTTGGGAATGAAAATTTATGAACTAACTCATAGTTCATGACTGACTAAAAACGGAATTCATTTTGATTGGCTTAAGTTTTAGCTTATGCAGTTATTGTCTTGCATCAAATTTGATTATGAGCATCATGCTTAAACTTCATATTTAATTATTGCCCCCTCTTCTTTATATAGTACTACTTTACAGAATATGCCAGCCAAAAAAGAAACACTTTTCTGATCTCTTAAAATTGATCAGTAATTATGAAAAGGGGATTGAATTTAAACAAGATATGCACAAAATGCTTTTTCCCCCGACTCATTTTATTGACCCTGCTTTCTATATCTTAGTTAAATGGAGGCTTATATCCATTGCCCCTCAAAAAGCTTCTTCCATATTTTACTTATTTTCTACTGATAGTATCCTGGCAGGCTGGTTAACATTTTATTTTGTTGAAATTTAGGATAAAAACTGATTGTAAGGCTTGCATTCACATGCTCAATTCTTAAAAAATAAAATATTAGCTGGAAAACAATGTCAAGAGATGACTGTAAGACTGCCAAAATGCAGCACACTCTATGGACTTTGACATATTTCAAACCTACTCCTCTAGTCCTATTTATAAGGTAGAGATAGAAGGATTTTTTTGGTCCTATTTATAAGTCACATCATTAAATTTTTCATATGAATGTACGCTTTTATCCTTCATTTATCATGGGCAGACTTTGTTCTCATGGGGTATAGTGTATATTAAATAAGGGTAAAGCTGAAAAATTGTTAAATTTTAGGGCAAAGTTAATGGAGTTTTAGATTTTTCTTAGTTCCAATAAAACATGTTAGAAGTGACTTATAAATAAAACCAGAGGAGTATGTTACCTATGAATCTTTCTCATAACTGAAGAAAAAAAAATTATTTATGTTGTAGGACTGGAATTGCATACATATCCAATGTGGCAGTCCGGGAAAAATTCAGACGCAAGGGTATTGCTAAGAAACTCGTAGAAAAAGCAGAATCTCAGGCCAGAACTTGGGGATGTCGTGCAATTGCGTTGCACTGTGATTTGAAAAATACTGTAGCCACAAGGCTATACCAAGGTCAAGGCTTCAAATGTATTAAGATTCCTGAAGGAGCAAACTGGCCTCATCCAAAGACCTCACCAGATGTTAAGTTCAATTTCATGATGAAGCTTCTCGGTAATTCAACTTCTTCATAGATATACTAGTTTGGCTTGCAGGTTATATTTATTATGCTGTCAAACAGGTTTTGCTAGAAAGAAATTTTAGGAAAGTTCTGTCTGTTACCAGAATTAGTGTTGTATATATATACACGCACATTTTCATTGTGCATGGAAAAACCTGCGAAGCACTAAGACTCTGAAAAAACAGAGCTGCAATATGTTTGATGTGTCTGATACTCACACTTCATGACACTTCAATTGTACTAGGGCTGGTTATTTTGTTGTGTTGTGGTATCCCTGTTTTTAAGGTGTAAAACAAAGGAAAGGTTACTGACCATGCTTTGAACAAAATTGTTTTCAATAGGATGATACCTATGTGCTATCAAAAAAAAAAAAAAAGAGCAGAGGAATTATATAAAAGGCATCTCGAAAAATCTTTAGATTGAATTGGTTGTAAACATTTGTATACTTGTTATCCTTCTGTGTGAAAGTAGACATGATCATCTACTTCAATGTCTAAGGTTTGGCTTTTATTATATCTTTCAAAAACTCTCTTGTTCAGCCACCTTCAAGTTTGTTTTTGAATATCAATTCATCTATGGAGATGATTACATGAACGTGTAAGATGATTTGTTGTTGAATTATAATAGGATTTTTCTAGCAGATGTTTTAGAAATGAAGACAGAATGTGGCCATAGCCATATATTGAAAGTTGTAAAATGTGTCTGAGGAGCTCAGTAGGGTTAGAGCATATGCCTCCAAACGAAACATTTATAGAGATACTTACAAATGACCTATTAATAAAGTCCTTACACCAGTTTTAATATTTGAACTTGTGACTTTATAGATTGTGGGATAACTCCTTATCAACTAGATCAACTTTTGTTAATAGAAAAATGATCAAGTATTGTCATGGAGACATTGTCTAACATGTTTGGAATGGCAAATCCAAAAGCACTTTTGCAACATGTTTTTCCTTGCAAAGTGCTAATGCAACTTCAAAATTGCTTCTACGTTTTGCAATGCAAAACATTTTGCCACCCTAAACACAGCCCAAGTGTTAGAAATAAGTGAATATGATGCCTAATTATCAAAACTCAAGATGCAAATTTTTTGCCAAAAAAATAAATGCAACTTCTTAACTTCTTATACAAACTAAACAAACCATCCAATAATACAAGAACAACCACATAACATAGACAACTTTTTAAGAACAAACAAATTTACAAGACAGCTTGAAATGAACCTCTTAATATCATCAACAAAGATCATGAAAGGGATTGCACATAAACTTAGTAGAACATTACCAACATTTGACTTTGGACGTTATAATCTTGTATTAAGTCTTGTCCATATATTAAGTTATAAATAATATTTATGTGTTAGTATTTATAAAGGAGAAAATATTTGTGCTACATTTTTGTTTTGTCCATTTGACCAATGTTATGCTAGAACCATCCTCGAGTGTGCAACTATACAAAATCCTCCGGCCCATGAGGCAGCCAACTTATGGCCTATTGAATCTTTAAATTTAAGTTAATTATATAATTATTATTCTCTTTGGTCGTTAATATAAAACATATTTAATATTTTTTTATTTACTGTGTTTTTTTAACAATAATCAAATAGGTGAGGAAATGATAAAATTAAGGAAGATGACTAAAACGTTTTAAAAAATACATGTCATATTAACTAACTTTTTTAATCTAAAGTGTTTTGGATTGGAAAGAATACAAATACACTTTAAAAATAATGATTAGTTTAAATACGTATGTGAAAAGAGTTTTATTTTGTACTTAACATAAACAAACACTAAGCGAAAACTGGGAAGTAAACGAATCTCAATGTCCAATACACAAACAGCTCATGAGATCCAAAGTGTAAAAGTCATATCTGTGAGAGTTTGAAAAGTGTTGTTTTGTGAGAGTTTGAAAAGTGTTGTTTTGTGACTTAGTTCTAGAGGCACAAATCTTTGACTTGAAAAAACCTAATCACACGACACAAAACTTCACTTCAACGTCCAATAACTCTCTTTTCTTCTCTTGTCTCTCTCCCAATCCATCAGATACCTTTTCATTAAAAAAATCGAAAGTTGCAGACCCAAATACCTAACCAGTTGACCCCTCATGACATTCGACAATCCCCATGTGGCAAATCTGGTGTCCCTTTGGGGTTGACTTCACTAATCAACTTAATTTAATCCTCTGCTTAACCCCTTTATTTATTCTTAATTAATTGCATACAGTTATGCATCATCTGGACAAATCAATTGGGTTATTCTAGATCTGAACAAGATACTTCTTTTGATCCTAAGTGTAGAAGCTACTATATAACTAATTTCATGTATTAAGAAAATGTGTGTGAATTTTTTTGAAGTATTTTTTTTAATCATTTTCATGGGAAACTACTTCCCTAAAGAAAAACACTCTTAATAAGTACAATGAAGGGAGATAATTAGAGAAAATAAAAACTTTAACAAACGAAGTATTTGATTAAAATTTTACACTAAAACCAAATGACAAACCATTTTACTAATTTTTTACATTTATGGGCAAGGAGTAGCTTCCTCTTTGTCAAGTGAATGGTTTACTATACTATTAGAAACTGTTAGATTGACCGACAGATGTTGGTTTAAGTAGTGAAACAGGTTTTATCTATTTAAACATGAGGTTTTGAGTTCAAGTGCATGTGAATGGGAAAAAAATATATTTTTAAGAGAATTTCTCTAAATTGAACTTGACAATGCTCGAGTCTGAACGATAAAATAGGTCATACAAAAAAATAAACTAGTAGATTGAATTCAGTAATTAAGATTTACTATGAATAGTTCAAAAACAGATCCGTAGATGGGGAGAGACACACAGGAAGGTTGGATCATGGGAAGATCACATGAAGCAACAAATTGGAAAGGCATGCAATTTGGTTGCTACAACAACATCTTATGATTAAACAAAAGAAGAAATAATGAAATCTTTGACCAACACAAACACACACCTTGTGGCGATGTTTTGGGCATGGGATTGTTGAAATTAGCTGTCTTCCTTGACTTTTGAATTTGATTGCATCCATACACACATCTCCCCTTGCTTTTTTTTTATTATTAATTAATTAATTATATCAATTAAAAATAACTCCATTAATATCTTTGATTCTTGTGTATGTCAGAATCTGAAGCTAATTATCTAAATTATTTGATTAATTAATTAATTAAACTGGGATCCCAATGCAAGCATTTACTGTCTTCCTGTAACTGCGCCATTCTTGGGGACTGGAATGTGGATTACAAAGCTATCCTTTTGCCCTTTTAATTAAATTATTTATTTATTTTCAAGGAACTTGTTCAGATACTTCTAACATTACATTCATATATATATATATATATTTGCAAATTGTGTGCAAATGTTAACGTCACAATTCGCAGAGTTGTATCATATAATAACCACAATTAGAATGTTCAAGTCATTATTTAACTAATCAGGTTTTTGCCCAGACAGCCCACTGTTTATATTATATATATATATTTTGCCAACTATTTTAGCAAAATTGTCACATATACTAGGTGCAGTATATGTATGCAGTGATCGTTTTTTTTTTTTTAGTATAATTATTTGATATTTGGTACTTTTAAGTTATATTTGAAGATTGTTGAATCTAATTTGAGATAACGCTTCTAATGTGATTTTCTTCTATTTGAAAAAGTTTGAACTCTTAATTTTACTTTAAAGAAATCAAATCTTTTCCGCTCCATCGGTTCATTTTAAATTGTACATATATTTTTTACATACCAAAAGAATCTCTTTATGAATTTGATTAAGCAAATAAAAATGTAGGGGTTATTTAATTAAAATTCTATAAACTCATTCAATGTAAAAGCAGTGGTTTAACCATTTTGCAGATCCAAACATAATTAAATTATATATTATTAGTTACAAGGCTCATATTATATTGTGTATGATTGATTACATTATATACTTATCATGTTTTTAATATAAGACATATTTATCTTATTTGATTACATTAAAGAAGTTGGTTAAGTTATTTAATACGACATATATTTTCTAAAATATCATAGTTATTTTCTTAATTCATTCATTGCCTCTCCTCCTTGATTATTGTTGATTGAGCATCAATAAGGATAAATTAGAAAAAGATTGAGAAATATGCAAACTTTGTCTTTATTCATGACCAAAATCAACTCATCAAATATATTTTATATTAAAGATTAGAGGAGTATCGGTTTATAAGTTAGAAAAATTAGTTTAAAGAAAATATTGATAAATATGAGGGAAAATTAAAATAAAGGACCTAGAGAAAATAATATTCATTATAAATGATAATAAAAATTGTAATTACTTAGAAGAACCAAATATCATAATAATAATTTAAAATTACTAAATTGCCATATCAAATCACCTACATGATCTGTCATATTCATAATTAAGAAAATAACTAAAATTGCTACTAAGTTTGCCATCATTCACATGTCAAATGATAGTATACTTTTTACATTTTATTTTTTACTAATTGTAATATTTATGTAATCAATATATTATTTAATTAATAATGGACAGACTCATATCATTTTTTTATTTTTTTTCCATCAAGTTCTATATCAATATAATCAAGATATCATGTAATTAATCAATATATCATCAAGTTGTTTGATTTATATTATCAACATTGATATAAATTAAGCTATATATATATATATATATATATATATATATATATATATAAAATAAACTCATTTAATATTTTTTTCAGGATATAACAGATTATTTTTAAAAAAATTTTGCAAGCATGAAATAATTTTTTTTAACCCACATAAATTTATTCTAAAATTTTAAAAAAAATCATATAAAATTTACATGTATAAAATTATAAAAGACCTTGAGTTTTATTAATTTTAAATCATTTTTTGATTAATTTTTTATTCTAAAAATATAACTTGACAAAATTGAAGAATATTTAATTTTTTCATAGATATCTACGAATTGTGAAAAATGAAAATTGAGATTTTTTTTTAATTTAGTAAAATTTAGAGTTTTATATTAGTTTGAAAACTAGAATGTGGGACATTATAAAAAAAATAGAATGTGGGAGGGAATGGAGGAGAGAATGCACAAGATTTCGTTAGAGATATTTTAGTATTTTTAATTTTATATGTTTGTATTTGGTTCTAATGTATAATTAAATTTTTTATGATACTTCTCAATAAATATATCTTCCTTCAGGTTTTTCATTCTAATTTTTTTTTAAATATAAATACTTTAAATTAATTTAATTAACGTCTCTAATATTCTTAAAAAATCATATGTGCTTTATATTTAGAACTAGAGATAGTATCTAAAAATTCAAGTTTCCTATATATATTTACTAGCATAAGGATTAAGAAAAAAGTATTCAGTTCTACTTATAGGAGCTAGTTAGGAGGTTAATCTTAATTTAAATGTAAAAACTTTATCCATTTTATCTCTAACATTTACCATTCCCAAATTAGTGTACTTGACTTATAAAATAATAAACTACTTCAGTAAAACTCACTTTAATAAAGAAATTGAATTACAAAGTGGGGTCTTACATTAGGGACCAGAGTTAGTATATCTAATGTTATAGATGAATATTTTAAGAGATCAAGTGATATTTATTATAACTTATAATTAAGTTATTAATCTAACTTCCTTAACCTATACTCAAATTAGTAAAATAGGTATTAATATATTGGAGTAGTAGTTAGTTAGTTTAGTGAGTGAAGAAAGCAAAAATTAGAAATGATTTCCTCATTTATTTCTTAAATATTATTTAATGATTGAAGTAAATTTTAGATCTCTAAAAGATATTCACCAAAATACATGTATAATTCTCCCTTTAAATATCCAACATTCTCAAGTATGTATTTTGAGCCTGAATATTAACAACACAACAATTCATAAAAAATTATTACTAAATTGATCCAAAATTAAATTTCCATGATTAAATACCATGTCTAAACAACATCTAATAATGAAGTTAAAATGATGGCATAACAAACAATACATTTGAAATGTTGCACCAAACACATCTGAGTCTGCAGCTTTCCTCAAAATCTCCGCTGTGAAATTGCATTATTCAAATTACATCTACAAATTCAAATTTAATGCTGCCTCAGGTCCAAAATATTATGAGTTAGGTATATGGTTTACTTTGATTTTAAATATAGGGATAGGATATTGTTACTACCAAATGTTACTACCACTTTTTCACTGTTAGATCAGAATCTTATCTATCTTTATTATTTATTTCTCCTATTGAGATTCTGATTTAACATTGAAAAAGTGGTAGTAATATTGATAGTAACAAAAAAAATGATAGTAAGAATATCATATTCCTTAAATATAAGACCTCAATTCATTATGTTTCTTAAATTTATAAAAAAAAATTCAAAATACCCCTATCAATTGCACTTATATAGTACTAAGAACTTTCAATCAATGGGTGGTTACGATGTACATAATTAGAAAGAGTATTTTAAAGAAACTAACACACATTATTCCAAATAATTATTTTTACTAATTTTCTTAATATTTGTAAATTTATTATCTCACTCTTATATTAAGAATCTGAGGCATTTTTATTCTATAAAAGTATACTTCCCCTGGTTCACAATGTAGGATAGTTATATAAGAATAGTTTGGTCCAAAGTATAAATCATTTTGTAAGATAATTAATGCTTGGTTTCTAGTTTTATCCATGAAATTAATGTTCATTTTCAATTTTGTTTCCTTAAATTTTCAAGCACATTTTTAATAAGGATAAAAGTTAAAAAAAAAAATATGACATATTTAATGAGTAAACTATCACTTCTTATATCCTGTAATTAAGCTATCAAAATTTAAAAATAAATGAATTTAAAGAGTTAAAATTTGATTTAAATAGTACAATACTTGAAGAAGGAGTGAAAAGGCAATAATATTTCAAATACGTGTTAAACTTTCTCTTGTCATAATTTTTCAAATATCTTAATCATGTTAGTAGTTTTTGGAGACAAAGGTTTAAGTAGTCAAGCTATGCGGCATCTTTGTTAGACTAGATGCTCTTAAAACAAAGCCACACGCTTCAACCCCTTCATAGTGTCCAAAAAGTAGAGCTACAAAATACAATAAAGGACAACGGATGCTACAACCAGGTGTTGCCTACTTATAGCCTCTCTTGTGATTATCAACTTGATTTCATAATTACTAACGCTAATCCTAAACCTTACTCAATCTGTGTTCAAATTTTTCTTTTTTTCTTTTTTTACAATGATAGGTGTGAGATGATCCATTCTCATATAAGCTCTCTCTATGAAGATTGGAGAAGAAAAGGCCATAAATTGAGCAGCACCTTTGTTTTATTTGGGACAGCAATTTCTGATTAGTAGTTGACTCATTCCTTGATCAAAACCACCATTTTTTTTACATTGAATTTATTTTTTATATTTTTGCTGAGATTTCTCGGCTGTGTATGGTAAAGTTGACAGCAAGGAATAACAAGCGTTGGTCCTAGGCGAAAGGATTTTTGACCACTCGAACAAGAGATTTTTTAAGTCTATATGAATGCAAAAATATAGCTATAGAAGAGTTACCCTCAATTGGAACCAACAATGTTCAAATCTTTAGAGTCAGATAGTCATATAAAAAAATGCAGACAGCAAAAGAGGAACAACAATTTAGCTTTAGGGTCAAGAGAGTCATCACAGAATGAAATGGAAATATAGCATTCTTGAACAATACTAATGAGTAACCAACATTCCCTGATTGGAAGAAGTGGGATTTTCCCCTCATCTTCTAAAACAAAAAATACAAAATAGAACCTCTGTTGATTGCAAGTTAACGAAAATATTACCACTACAATTCATCAAAGAGTTTGGTCATTCAGCAGTTGCAGTAATAATTGATGGTTATGGAACCAAATGAGAAATATTTTCGTTAACTTGCAACTTATGGCCCGAGTAGATTTAATGACAATCAAAATCCAGCACTATACAACAAAGGAAAACTTATGGCTCCGAGTGGCAGCTTTGGAATCTGCAAGAGTTTGTTTGCCCCCTTTGCTGCCTTCAAGAACTTACTGGCACCGCAACAACAACAACAACTGAAACAAGCTTTAATGAATTATAAAGCCAAACACAAGAGATTAACATTTTCAGTTCCAATATCAGAATTGTGCTGATCTTTGTACCAGGGAGACCCTCCTTCAGAAGAATTCTCGGTTGGACTGTTTCGGTGCAAATCAGAAGAGCCCAAGCCGTCGGAAACAACATTGGATGCCTTCTGGGAAGTCCCTTCAGATGAACTATTCCCGGTTGTGCTAGCAGAGCTACTGTTAGAACTCTGCTGTTCGGTGTGAATGCGCTGACCAAACAAGAAGATATGGGGTGTTTTGGCATCGACCGGTTCCTTCAAGCTTGGGCTGGGATTTCCCATGGTCAACAAGCATGATATTTCGGCATTGTTCTTCAGGCTGCTGTTATTGTAGGAGCTACGAGGAGGAGGTCTAGGAGGAGGCTGGACAGCATGTTCAAGCCTTGGAAGTTTGCCGAGGAGCATATCAGATTGCAGCTTGTTGAAGGGGAAATCACATGGAGAGAGACCATATTGAGCATGCCTGGCTCCCTGTATGCCTGCAGGACTATAACTGTCATGAACGTTGCAAGGGGAGTTAGTAGTTGGATTGAGGAGGTTTCCGGGGAACAGTGGCATAGGAAGCTGATTGAGGAGAGGAAATTCCGGATGCTGTAGAAACCGTGATTTCTTTCTTGGCGGTGAGAATGGAGAGAGATGGAAGGTTGGCATATTCGAAACTAGTTCAACCAACCAAGGGTTCACGCTCTTAACATTCTGAAGCAAATCAGGTTCATCCCATGCTACCTGAAACATGACATCACAAAATAAAAATCGTATTAAGCATAATTCAGTGTTTAATTTGCAATCAAAGTAGTGTGCCAGTTAAGACAATTAACAAGTGTAACTGATCTAGAATCAAAACTCGTAAATTCTATATAAATCCAAAAACAATCCAGCCCATTTCCAAGTATTACTCAACTGTTTGTAGTAGATAACAAGAAAAATCGGCTTAAGCTGATAAATTTTTAACTCTTCCATCTTTTTTCGAGCATTCATTATAGGTTCTTTACAATTTAATTAGCACACAATTCAGGAAGGAAGCCAACATCAGAACCAATTTTGCCTCTAGGAAATGAGATCTAAATATTATTAAGAGAATCCCTTTAGTTATGAATGGTGTACCTGTAGAAGGCGCCATGGAGAACCAGGCCAGCGAATGGGATCCGCAACCTGAACAGAAGATATCGTCCCCATGAACCAGCTGATTCTGGAGGAATCCTCAGTTTCAAAAGGCATTTTGAATCTCATCCCAGAACACCACTGAATTTGCATTGCAGCCCTCACTGACGAGGCCTTAACGCAGAACTCCGGCGTGCTAGCTCGGGGATAGTACACAACCTCGAAGGGCCTGCCGTTAACAGCAGAATTTACAGCTTCGATAACAGATTCAGCTGTCACTCTTCCCTTCATCTCCTCATGAGGTTTTCTCCTCAACAATGAGTTTTCATCTTCACGCATGAAACCCGAATTCCCACCTCCAAAGAGTGGTGGGATTGCCTGATTCCAAACAGTTGGGTACTCAATTCCACCACCAATCTCCTTCTTTGCCCTCCTTATTCCAACACAAAGATCTCCATTTTCAGCCCTCAAGAACACAATTGAATCCCCAGCAACAAGCCTCTTCTGGTTCACAAAATTGCTCCATCCAGTTGTTAAAAGGTGCCGGCGAGGAGTCCCTCTATAGATATGCCTAAACTTCCAGTTCTGTCCATGCACGTCTTTCGCAATAACTGTCTGAACTGGAGGTTCAGCAGAATAATCTAACCTAGGAAAGATGGTCTCTGCACAGTAACGAGGAACAGAGAAGCCTCCACCGTTATTGGCATCAGATTGAGTCAATGTCTTTGCAAAAGAAGCTGGCTTCTCTTGATTTTCAACTCCATGGTTCCCCAGACAACTATCATCTTCAAAACCCATCTCGTTATCTCTCAGAGGTGTCAGACGCATTTTCACAAACACCTCATCTGTGTCAGGGTCTGCCATGTATTTCATACCAGAAATCCTGCAAGGAATTAAAGAAGGAATTCGGGTCGACCCACCGAAATCTAACTTCCCCTGATGAGCGTGCTCTGCGTGGCCCTGAGGGAAGTAGAACACCTTGGAATTCATGGGTGGCATTTGAACCATCGCACCAGCACAGGCGTGCCATAATTGAGAATCTAAGCACTTTTCTGATAAAACCCTCTCATCCATAACCAGAAACATCTTTAAAAAGCAGACCAAAAAAGACAAAATCCTTACCTCAAAGAGGTTTTGTATAGCAATTCAGAGCAGGTACAATAGGGAAAATCGACAATAACGGAAATCCGATAACACTCAGAAAAGAATCGAAGTAATTAACATATATACTCAAGAGATTGACGGCTAAGGATAGAAATTAAAAACCCAGAAAGAGAATTACGAGCAGGGGATGATTGAGAGAAAGGAAGGAGAGCTGATAAGAGTGAGAGTCTGGGAGCCCAGAGCGCAGAGCGCAGAGCGCAGAGAGCAGCAGAAGAAGAAGAGGAGGGAGTGCCCAGTGAGTCACGCGTCTAAGGTTCTTTAAGTTGCTGACCACAATGTGAAGGGGACGGTCTTGACAGAGAAGGACAAACACGAAGTTCGAGCCCATCTTTTTCCTTTTTTTAAAAAAAAAAAAAAAGAGAGAGAGAGAGAGAGAGGAAAAAGACCGTCCTTTTTTTCCTGTTATTCATTTGTCGGTATAGCAGCCTAACTCATTTTTTTTTCTTATTTACTTTTTAAATTTTAAAAATATCTTGTCTATGTCTCCTCTCCTTGCCTCTTTTGGGTGAGTTATTAACTTTATCTGAAACTAAAATAAATTTTTTAAATTAATTGTATCTAAGAAGTGATTTGAGTTCTAATGAATGAGATTTTAAATTGACATAATCTTTAAAAAATTTAATTGATATCCAATTTCCTAACTTATAGTAGTATTAAGATCTATTAATTTATTCTTTAAAATATCTTACAATAAGAATCAATAAAGACATATATGAACAGTCACAAAAAGTTAATTTAGTGATATAAGGCCTTGCTAAATCTTTTTTTTTTTTTCTTGATTTTGAATTTCAAAAGAAACAACCCTCTTATGATGATATCTAATACCACTTTGATTCTATTTATAAGCTTCTCTTGACCGAAAAATTTGATCTAGTCCTCTTAAAGGTAATAAATGAGATTGTGACAATTTTACCTATATTAATTATACCATAGAAAACAAAGAGAGCAGAAAGAGTTGAAAGATACTTATTCATAAATGAAGGCAAAGTTAAAACTTTACCCCCACTATCATTGAGCTAACTACATCTCCTTGGTATGTATGATTTAGTTAAAAAAGCTTATAAATAGGACTAGAGTAGTGTTCAAAAAAAAAATAGGACTAGAGTGGTAACAAAATCCAGAAATTCAATGTTTTCAACTCTGAATTCAAGCACGGATAAACTCTCTATATATGAAATATTATTTTGTATATAAAAACGTATCAATTCTTTCTAACTAACAGAATTTCCAATTTTGAAGGGAGCAATTTTAGATTAAAGAAAAAGTAACACCATTATATTTTGCATAAGAAAATAATTTTAATAAATAATAAAGACAATATTTTATTTTATGAGCTGTACTTTAAAATGGGAAAAGAGTAGGATGAAAGATAGGAAGTGGGAAATAATAAAACATCACATGAGTCCCAATAAAGTGAGGGTGGGACAATGCCCTTTAGGAATAGGAAAGGGGGGAGACAAAGGTAAGTGGAAGAAATTAAGAAAGGGGTGGGTTTGCAAATTTATGTGGTTGCAAAAAATTATTATTAATGAAGACCTACCAACAAATCAATCAAAGATGAGGGGCTTGATGTGCAATTAAGGATAGTTGGAAGGTGTGATTATTAATTTAGTTTTACTAATTCACCACTATTATGATCTGGTCAAATCCACACGGAGGATATTGTAATGGGGTTGAGAGAGACGAGAAGCATCCAAGAATTTGTGTAATATGATTAAAATATAGGGGAGGTTTTTTAATTTATGATTTAGGGGCAAAATAGGGTTTGATGAAGGAGAGGGCTCTGAAATCAAGGAGGAGGCAAAACCTGGTAAAGTGGAAGTGTCAATGTTGATGGGTTTGGAGCCCCTAACTGCTCGGCCCTAAGCACACTCACTCCTTAAATGTCTGTCTAAAATAGTAAAATCACAACTTTTGTTTCAAATGTGCCACTTAATGGCCAACACTTGTACCATTGGTTCCTCCACTTGTTTCATGTCTATGATAGTTTGTCTCGCACGAGCAAAATGGAGGGGTGAGAAAATTTTCATGCTTCTAATTCTCACTTGAACTTATTACAAGACATTAATTAATAGATTGAGTTTATCTTATCATATCTAATATTACCTACAGTTTTAATTATAAAATAAAGTTGATTTTTTTTATAGATTAAGAAATTTAAATAAATTATTTAACCATTTCATTTCTTGTATATTTTTAGATTATATATTAGTTTATTAATCAAATTAATTATTTTAAAGAAAAAAATAAAAATATTATAAAGTAATTTAATTAGTTTCCCTAATTTCTCAAATAAAAGTCAATTATATCTTATAATTAGGACCGGAGGGAGTAATATTTAAATCATGTTTTTCCAATCAATTTGAAAGATCACAATACTATTTTGACTTTTTGTTTATCTTCCCATTCAACGATATTGATGGGCTAATGAGAAATAATGAGGAAAATAAAGGGACGATTTGCTCCCCCAACTAACAAGTGTTTTTTTTTTTTTATCTATTTTATGAGGAACTTGTAAGTTTCCAAGGTACATTTAATTTATTTTTTTCATCTCTGCCTATATTTAATAAAGGTACTGAGACTCTAGGAAAGAGTACTAATTTATATGATATTTGAGTTTAAGTTAGTTAGTAAGAGTATTATTGGAAATCATTTAAATTTTAAGACAACTTTAATGCTTTTAATTAATTTTATTAGTTTGTGATAATAGGTAGTTGGTACATTATAATAAAGATCAGATGAAATATTTAAAAGAAACAAGAATAATTGTGGTTATAAAATTTTAATAAAAAGATCTGAAATTTAAAAAAAAAAACTAAAAACAATAATACAAATTTTCTGATTTTTTAAATCAAACTCATTAAAACTTCTCATCCCCCATTTTTTTCATGCCAAACATAAACTAAGTGAATTTTTGTATTAGTTTATTTTAAGTGATTTTATGAAATTATCTGGTAAAACGTAAAATATTTTTTTGAAGAAAAATGATTATGAAACCTCCAAGTAGACTACATCCTCATCAAATTATACATACAACAAGATGATAACTGAACTGATCAAATCAATGATTCAAAATTAGTAGTCCATTATAACTATTAATTGAACCTTTTTTAAAAAATATTACCCATATTACAAATTTATTAGAATAATACTTGAAGTAGTTTTTTTATGCTTTTAAATGTGGTACAGCTGGAAAAATGTTTTATTTCTCAAACAAAATTAATGAGGCACCCATGTCTCTTTAATTTTAAAGATATAGTTAAAAGTAACTTATAATGTGAACTAAATGAAACATATAAAATCCAAACCGTTAGTTGAACAATTTACCCAGCCTATTATTAGGTGAATTAATTCCCAATTCATTGGGTTATTATTATTATTGGGTCAACTTAATTGGGTTATTGATTTAGTAGTCTCAATTTTAATGATATCCACAATTTTCCAGTTTTAGGATATGTTACTATCTTACATTGCGTACATATTTTTTGAAGTGATAACAAAATACTGTTGTCCCGCACGGTCCTGGATAAGTAAGAATATATTGCAAGAAAGAAACAAAAGGAAAGAGAGATTTCAAGGGTCATTGTCACTTAGGGGGAGGGCAATGCAGGCATAGGCCATTCAAAAAGATGAAGAAGGAAATATGTGTGTGTGTGTGTGTGTGTTGAGGTAAAGGGGTACAAGAAGGGATGGTAATTATATTAAAAATAATAATAGTAATTTTGTGTGATATTACTATATGAGTAAACAACAAAAGCTATGGTTACACCTATAAACGTTTCACACAAAAACCAAATTATCCGGCTACTTCTCTGCCCTATGTTGCTGTTGTTGTCTTTAAAATTAAATAATAACCATTATTAACTAAGAAAAATTATAAATAAATATCATTTGAATTTGAAAAACTCCAAAGAGTTTGTTAATACAAGGAAATGACAAATATGTCTCAAGTGTCATTAACAAGTTAAATGAAGGCAATGACAATTTGAGTAAAATGATTGACAAATTATGCTTCCGAGGTTATTAATGATTACACTCAAGTTGTCATTGTCAATACTAAAATTATTATCTTTATTCAACTTCTCAACAAAGCTTGATAGAGTTTAAGAAGTTTGAGTAGTCAATTCATATACCCAAGCAGTCAATCTCATTTCTTAAGTTATCAATGGAGCTTCGACAGTCGGCTTTAGAGTCCTGTCGGCAAGATGGTGCCGGCCATCTAAGCTCTAATGATGCGAGGGTTTTTATTTTTTTAAGAAAAAATTGGTAAAAGCACAAAATTTGAAATTTTCATATTAGTCCCTTGAAACTTATTTGTCATTTTCATATGTCAACAAATTTTTTAGGGTTTTTAAATTCAAATGGTATTTATATAAAATTCTTCCTATTGATCACTATTATATTTTGTTTTCCAATTATACTATAGCCTTGTTTCGTCCTTCATGTTTCCCAAACTACCCATCATGTTTAGGCTCATGGGTCAACCAGCGGCGGAGCCACCTTATGGCCAGCTGGGGCTTTGGCCCCAATTGACCTTCTATTATCTTATGTATTTATATATATATGTATCATATAATATTTTATTTTGGCCAATAATTTGGCCCCAGCTAAGTATTTTATCCTATGTATTTTACTCTTCCTAATGAGAGTAATATTGTGTTGATTAGGGAAAATCTTGGGATAATGATTTTGGCATAGTTTTAAGTTTTTACAATAGATGACTATATATATGTAGAGGATGATTAATGATTAATCTTAATCAGTTTGGATTTATTATTTGGTTGTCTTATGATTTTATACTGAATTTCTCTTTTAAGAAATAGTTTATAAGCTTATATATTTTTCTAACTAAAATTTAATTAGATCTTTATGTTTTTTTAAAAAAATATTTTTTTGAGTTCATATTATTTTTATTTTATTTTCTCCAATTATTTTGTTTTGAGATAGGTGGACCATGTATTTAAGTGTTAATTTTATTATATTTCATTATACATATTATTATTATGGTTGTATTTGTGATATCTCTATGATAATATTTGGTTCATTACTCATTGAGCTGTAAAAAGAAAGTAAAATTCTTGTTTAAGATATCTACTGAAAATGTTATCATTTTATATCTTGTTTTGATTTATAATTGTTGGTTATTATTTATTTGTATTTTTAATATTATGTAATATTATTTAATAAATAGTTCAACATATTTATTTTTTGACTCAGGCTAAAAATATTTTCTGGTTCCACCCACTGGAGTCAACATGACAACTTTGACCTTAAAAAAAAGAAAGATAAAAAGCCATAAATGATATAATTGAAGAGGATGGGAAACTTGTGGAAATGATTGGGACACGAACATAATGTCCTTTTTTCACATTCATATATGAAATCATAAAACCGACAAGTGGGTGCGTGAATGTAATGACCCCATTATTTAATAATATTTAATTAATTAATTGGTCAATCATTTTAGAGGCAGAGAGCCTCAACATATATGGAGCGTAGGGCACTCCCCCACATGGTCCATTTATGCTATTTTCCCCACTTCTTCATTTTTTAGTTTTCACACCAATACCCCTTAATTACTTGTGCTTTTGATTGTCACACCTCATTTTGATTGTAAGGTGTCTTTAACCATCTTTGTTTCCCTTGCCACCTTTTTTAAAAAAAATATATAATTTAGGATGTTTGCCACAATTGACAACCTAATTTACATCAACATCCATCAAGTTACCTAAATATCAAGTGTCAATATAATATTTAGTACTTATAATAGTGTCAATATAATATTTAGTACTTATAATATTAAGTAAACCTTTAGTCATATAATTTTAATATCGTTAGTGTTGCTAACAAAAAATTCTGAAGCAACAAACTCAAAAGAGAATTATGTAAACTTAAGTGATGATTATGTAACTACATACTATTCATTTTAAATATGTGTAATTTTAAAAAAATCCAAAAACCTAACGAAACAATCAATATCAAAACCTTGATTTCAATTGCAGCAATTTGTTGGTTTGTTATAGTTTAATAATCTAAATATATTATATCAAAAAATTAAAACTTTAATATTCTTTGTTAGGTACATATACTTGAGTTTGCCGCGTCAACATTTTTTATGAGTAACATTAACAATGTTAGAAATATATGACCAAAAGTATATTTTATAAAGTAAAGACACTAAAAGTATATCTCATATAAAACTTAAATAACTAAAGGCACACTTTACCTTAAAATTATAAGCAAAACTAAAATGAGGAAAACTATAAATACTAAATATTGTATTAATAGTGTTATAAATTTTAATACGAATAACTTGTGAATAATATGGTTTATCTTTCATTATTTAACTTTATGGTACAATATTTTTGTTTCATCTATTAATTTTATAAAATCTCTTCTATCCTCTAATATTAGCATCATTAATCTCAAATGCTAGTTTTTGTGATAACTATTGTTATTTTTTTAAAAATAAACGTATCTATATTTAAAATTTTAATAGTATAATTGTTTATAAAGGAAATCAGTTTTAGTTTTAGAAAATTTAAAACAATCTATCATACATTGTATGAAAACCATTAGATGCCCAACATAATTTTTTACCTTCATAAGTTTAAATGGGCAAAATTTGCCAAATTAAGCCTAATTTTTAAAAAAATTGTCAAAAGCGGGTACTGTTCAAACATAACGTCAAACTAGGGTAGTTTGTGGCATCGCCACGTGTTACGCCAATAATAAAAAAAAAGTAATTGTAGGGGGCGCGTCAGCTGCCTCAGGACAGCTTTGTTAAACCAAAATAACATAAATCAATCACAAAATTAAATTTCATAATAAATAAATTATTCAAAATTATATAATAATAATAATGACAAGTAATCAATATTATATAATAATAACAAAAATTAATCAAAAATGAAAATTCATAATCTATAACAATAATAATCAAAATAACATATATAATATAATGTAACGAAACTTAATAAAAAAATTTAAATTCATGATATATAATCATAATAAAAAAATGAAATTTATATAATAATAATGAAAATTCATAAAAAAAATAAAAATTCATAATATGCAAAATTATTCAAAAATTGTTGATACTGACCAAAATTAACTAAAAAAGGAAAATTCATAATGTTTAATAATAATAATCAAAATAAAATATAAATATAATGTAACGACAATCACAAAATTAAAATTCACGATATGTAATAATAATTAAAAAATTAAAATTTATATATTAATAATGAAAATTCATAAAAAAAATAAAAATTCATAATATGTAAAATTAGTCAATTTTTTTAGTAATGACAAAAATTAATTAAAAAATGACAATTCATTATATTTAATAATAATAATCTAAATTACATTTATAATATAATCTAACGAGAATTATTCAAATATTAAAATTCATAATATATAATACTAATTAGAAAAAAAAATTTATATAATAATAATGAAAATTAATAAAAAAAATAAAAATTCATAATATGTAATAATAATAATCAAAATAACATATATAATCTAATCTAATGAAAATTAATCAAAAATTAAAATTCATAATATATAATAATAACAAAAATAATGAAAATTATATTATAATAATGAAAATTATTCAACAAATGAAAATTCATGTAAGTCAAATAAATCAAAATTAACTAATAAGAACGAAAATTAATAAAAAAATAAAATAAAATTTATAATATATATTTATAAGATAAGTAAAATTTAATATAATTATATTTATTGAATTATTATTTGTAATTTAATTTTCTCATCATATTTTTGTGTTTTTTTCTAACGTACTACTAAATAATTTGAAAACTAAACGGATTAAAATTTTCATAATATCTCTATTAACTCAAATATACTATTTACACAACATTTAATTGGTAAAAATATCCTATAATACAACAATCTTAATCTTCTTAAATTTAAAAATTAGTTTTAAATTTCTCAGACAAACAATTAATAAATCTAAACCGTTTTAAATTTATGATTAATCACTCATTACATACATACAGTATTCCATTGTCAAAACTTAAAACTTCTTAAAAATTATAATTCTAACATTTTTTATAACCAACACAATACTATTATCATTGCTGAGACAAAAATATATACAAAACATTTTATGAAGAAAATTTGTTGAAAATATTCTAGTTTAGCTACATAAATAATATTATACAATAAATAACATACCTTAAAATAATTTTCAACCGTTGTATTCTCCTTTCCTTCTTTCTTCACACTATGCTCTCAATCTCTCCGGATGAAATGTGTGTGTGTGTGAAGTTTTGTGTGTGTTAGGTGTTTAAATAGAAGATTTTTTTTAAAAAAAAAATAATAAAGGCAAGGGCGTGCTTTGCACCCCTGCCTTGATGCTGCAATTGCAGCATAAAAAAATATAATTTTTTTTTAATTTAAAGTAAAAATTCAGAGCAGGGGGCGACGCCCTTGCTTTGGAAGCTACCTCAGGGAAGCTTTCATTAAAGCTTCCTTGAGGCAACTTTTTGTAGGGCGCGTCAACACCCTGCAATTACTTTTTTACTTATTAAGTGCAAAAGGGGGTAAAAATAAATAAGGGTTCCGTGGTTCGCCACACAGGTGGCGTGACACGTGGTCACGCCACAAGTGGCGTTGCCACTTATGACGCCACTTGTGGCGTGACACGTGGCAACGCCACATACTTAGTGGCGTCACGTCATGTGGCACCTTCTGACGTGGTGCCACAAACTACCCTAATTTGATATTATGTTTGAACAGTACCCGTTTTTTACAATTTTTTTTTTAAAAAAATTAGGCTTATTTTGGCAAATTTCCAGTTTAAACGCTCATGATTATTTTTTATATAAACTATCTTCAATTTGATATTTGATTTCATCACATATGAAAAGAATAAAATTATTTTTTATCCAATAATAAATAGAATTATTTAACGGATTTAGGTTCCGATTTTAAAATCCAGTTTAATTTTGAATAAAATACAATACATAACAACGTATTGTCACCAAAAATGTGCCATGTATTTTGGCCCAAAATAATATTTATGTCATGGTCTTACATTTTAAAAATGATATATATTTTTATAATATTTTAAATTCAATTTTTTTTCCTTTTTTTAGTATGAGTAGTTGGGTAAAAAAATAAATAAAGAAGGAGAATATATAGTTGGCAAAGTAAAAGGAGTGAGGTATCGTGGACGCAAGTGAATCTGAGCCGTACGTGTTGGTCCCATATACTGTGGAATATCGTCGGCAACGTCACTGGTGGAACCCACAATGACGGGTCCCACAGGAATCTCTGTCGCGACTTCTGTCCCCACTTCCATGTTCAAGATGTAAAATTCAACTTCACCCCATTTCTCTCCCCTTTTCACATCAACCATACACTCTGCCGTCTCTGCCGTTTTATTTATTTAGGGAAAATTTATTTTGGGGTCAGAGAAATTTTTTTAAAAAAAGATTTTAAGAATCTGAAAATACCAGAAAGGGTCCAGGGCCTCTTTTCTAGTATAAATTTATTAAAACGTTAATAACTATATCAGCTCCATTAACAACTATATTCATAATTTTGGGGCCTTTTTTGAATTTTTTTCTCTTACAAGTACCCCAAAATAGATTTTCCCTTTATTTTAATTTAATTTATTCTCTATTTGTTTAGAGAAAATACTAATATGGAATGCATTTCATTCATAAAATTACTTGTAATAAGTAAATAATAATTTGTAAAAAATAATATTAATAAAATGTTGAGTGGGTGAACTCTTCAATTAGCAAACTGAATTACATCCAAAATAACACAATTAAGGGGAAAAAACTATAATTTCGTTTAACTTTTAATTTGATACATATTTATTTTTTCTCTCAATTAAATCATTTAATTTTACTCTGTTAGCACCCTTAGCTCCCATATAACCATGCTAACAAAGCAAAATTAGGATTAATATATCAAATTGAAAATTGAGGGAAAGTATAAATACCTCCAAAATGGCTTTTTCCAAAACAATTCTATTTTAGAAATCATAGCCTACCAAATTAGAACCAAGGACCTATTAGTAATTGACAGATACCCAAACCACCAGGACTCGAAAACCACTGGTACCTTCCCAACGCAATTATAAAAAGGAGGAAATATATCTTTAAATAAAAGTAAATAACTCATTTGTGTTTTTTACAAATGAATTGAATGTTAAGATTAGCTAAAAATAATAAATGTGTCTCAAATGTTATATCATTTCTAAATATGCCTAATCCAGTGTGGATCATAAGTTGGGTTGGACTTGGCCCGGGGTGAAATCCCGGGGTCCTACGTACCACAGTGTGGATCAAAGTCCACGTAGTTTGAGAGTATACGGCAGGCTAATGATAGCTAGAGGGGGTGGTGTGTGTGCGCTGTGTGAATAGAAAAGCTAGGGTTTTAGAAGTGTGTACCTTGTAAGGGGTTTACCCTATTTATAGGCGTATCTGGGCTCTATCTTAATCAGTTGGATTTATCCTTTATTTTAGGGATATCAAGATATGCGTTTTTGAATAATCTCCTTCTTTCATAGGCGGTTACCATAACGATAGATATTCTTGATAAAACCACTCCTATTTTCAAGGAAGCGGTTATGAGCATAACTGAAGTCATTTTGACTAGGCTTTTTGGTTATTGGGCTGGGCCCATTTATGAGATATCCGTAACAATGCCCTTATTTATATATGAAAGAGAATGAGTAGAAAATATTATAGAATAAGTAATAAATGATTAAATGAAATAAAATTAGTGGTGAATGAGGATATTTAATATAAAGTTATATGTTTAATAGGGTAAAAAAAGAAAATGTAGTTTAAATTTTGAGATACAAAACGAAAGTTGCTTATGTTAAAGACTATCCTTAAAGAAAAGAAAGTTACTTATAAAAAAGACTTAATAGAGTAATCTACTATTAAACTTTCCATCAAAATTATATAAAAAAAAATTACATTTTAACGATGAAAATGCATAAATACTGAATATTGAAGGTTTGACGGCACCTCAAATAGGATTATCTTCTACAAGATGATACCTACGGGGCAAAAAAAAAAACATGTTACATCTTAGTGTTAAAATATAGTCACAACTCAGAATTAAGACCATGTAAATGTGTAATTAGATTTCAATAATTATTTTTTTATAATTCATGTCAATAATATCAAGAGGACTCTATAGGTTAATGAATGTGATGTATGAATTAATTAAATTCAAAGTATCATTTTAATTACATCGTTAAACTCCTTGCTTCAACTTTGGAAAAATATTTTAATTCAAAAAATGATAAAATAATTTTTTTTTCTAAAAAAAAAAACAGAGTGGATCCAGTGTTTGTGAACAATAAATGTAAATGGTCTGACTCTAATCTTAAAAAACAAAGCACGCACGTCATATCCGTCCTTGGTGCTGATGTTTCATTGTTTAATCCAGAATACCTCGTGAAAAAAAAAATATATATTAATGTTAAATTTATAATAATAATAATAATTCAATATTAATAATAATTAAATGAAGATAGAAAGAAGAGAGAAGCGTATGATAAATGCAGAACGTGGGGAATACGTCGCCGGAGGCAGCTCCAGTGGCGATCCCAGGGCCGTCCCCTTCGCTCTCGCTTCTCTCTCTTTATATTTTTATTTTATTCTTCCTTCATTTCTTTAATTTATTTTTTTTTTCTCTATTATCTCACCAAATCATATTCCATTAGTGGTTGACTCATTTAGTCATTCAAGGTAATGTTCCCATAGGCTTTTTTAGCATTTCCATGGCTTCAAGTCCAAAAACCTCATATTTAAGCCATTATAGTTTGTCCATGTGTGTTTGGATTAGCTTTTGGAGAATAATTATTATCATTCATAAAGTATGTTAAAAAAGTTTTATGTTTCTAAAATTGTGGTTTGGGTGTTACCCAATTTCCCATAACCAACGTTTTTTTTATTTGTTAAACATGGTATCTTTCAATAAAAAATAATTATATTTAAATCACTATTGGGTATTTAATAGGGAAAATCCATCTTGGGGCACTTGTAAGAGAAAAAAATTAAAAAAAGACCCCCAAGATTCTGAAAATACCAGAAAAAACCCCAGGGCCTTTTTTGGTATAAATTCATTAAAACTTTAGTTGTTAACGAGGATGATATAGTTGTTAATAGGGCTAATATAGTTGTAACGTTTTAATGAATTTATACCAAAAAAGGCTTTGGGCCTTTTCTGGTATTTTCAGAATCTGGGGGGGTTTTTGTGAATTTTTTTCCTTTTACAAGGGCCCCAAGATGGATTTTCCCTATTAAATATAGGCGCATCCTTATTTCATGTTACATCTTTTGTTACCAGAGTAGATTCTCTTAGCATCCTTCCCTCCCTATCTCTTGGTATCCTTCCATCCCAGCCATTCATTTTTCTAAAAGTGAATATGAGCCATTCATTTTATACCTCGTGAGATAGAGATGAAAATGAACGGCCAAGATTAATAATAAGGAAAATGAACAGTTGGGATGAGATGAGGAAGAAAAGATACAATTACCCACCTCTTTTTTGGTAATATGAAGTTTAGGCGAGCTGAGTACCCACAGGACAATAGCATATTCTTTTTGCTCTTTTTTATGACATTTCACATCCCTAAGCCCTAACCATCTGTCTGCTCTCTGCTCTCCCAATCCAACAACATACACTAATTTTTAACGTAAACTTTTTTCCCTAAAAACTTATGTCAACATTTGACCATTGTGAACCAATCAAAATCATAATTTTATTCTCCCTCTCATCTTAAATACAGAAAACTAGTTGAGGGGTTTGTTTTGAACTTGAATGTTAACATTTTCATCTAGTTTATTTCTTAAATTTATAATTTTTTTCATTAAACTATTCATATTGGTTACATATATTAAAGGAATTTTCATCCATAAGAATAATGATTAAAGGGCTTGTTTTAAGAAAATCTACATACATTTATTATAAATGATTAGCTTAACTAATTTTTTTAAAATTAATAATTTATTTACCTATCTCATAGAATTAAAACCGGGAAAATATTTATCATTTCCTCAAATCATGTCAAGTAAAGTAGAAAATTGTGAACCAATCAGAATCAATATTCCATTTTCTTGTCCAAACCAAATGGCCCTCACTTATAAACTATTGGGCCCACACGCATCAATTGGGCTTTATTCCAATAATTTTTTGAACCTTGTTCAAGAGGCCTTAGGGAAATATTAGAATCAGTAGCTTAAACAGAGCCCAACTCTGGTCTCTCCCCCCCCCCCCACAAAAAAAAAAAAAAAGACAGAGAGAGTGGAAAAGATTTACCAATTATATAATTTTCTTTCATAATAACATACAGAAAAGATATGAGTGAGTGTAGTACAAAGGGTGTTAGAAAAGCAAGCAATAGATGATTCATAATATCATAAAAAGTTGCAGAGACTTGATTAGAGTGCAATTGATAGTTTGCATTAAGAGTTGGAATAAGTTGATCTCTCAACAGTTGTAATAACCTACCCCAGTTTGAAGTAACCCCACAAAAGTCACATCTATTAGCAGAAAAAAAAAATTGTAGAAGAAGAAGAAGAATGTTAGTTAGACCTAAGAAGTTGGTGTTGAAACTGACCCCATTTCTGCACGTACAGATTAACAGCAAGCAACAACAACCATATGGCCCTGTTTTGAGTAAGCTCACTGAAGGCAATAATAGAGAATGTGAGAAATACTAACAAGCTATTGGTTGATATGATAAGCAGTCTCATCCAATATTGAGAAAAACATAAATTTGAATTTTGGGAAGCACACTTACAAGAAGAGCTTTAACCTTAATGCTCCTGACCCGATAAAGATTAGGTTGTTCAAAGTGACTTGGGGATATTCCAGATTCATATAAAAAATGGAAGAAAAGAAAAGGGGAGGATTTGTGTGTGTGGTTTAGAGGTGTCATTTTGATGTCATTATCATATCAGTTAATGATCAAAACCATTACTTAAAACATGGTTTATGTCTTCGTCTGTTTGTCTATTTCCCCCTGGGATGGACATTAATGTTGGTGTCTATGTTTTCATCAAACAATGAATGGTTACACTGTAAGTATCATTTGTGTCTCTGTTTCTTCTTTACTCATGACAGAGTGCTAATGAAGGGTTTTATTATTATTTTTTTGTTTTCAGAGAAATAAAATTAGTAGCAGAAGTCATTGTTGCAAGTTCATTGGCTCTATGTTCAACAGAAAAATCATGATTTTTTTTAATAAAATAAAAAAATGCATTGTTTGGTTTATAAAGGTGAGTGGCAGATCATGACATGTCGCCAAATTCCTCTTATAATAGTCACCAAAGTCATGATTAGATCTGCATACACAAGCATGGCTCTGACCTTTGGGGGGGCATGAAGATGAGTTTTACCAGCAACAATCATTGTTCTCTCTCTCTCCTCTCTCAATGCCCCAATTCTACCTTTCTAAGTTTTGTTTTTTAGTGCACATGTCAAACCATTGCTTGTTTCTAAACCAATTTATTCCTCTTCACAAAGCAAGGATTTGATATAAAAATGCCACCTTTTTTTAAACACCTGGTAAATGAATACTAGAATGAAACAAATTAGGAAGAAAATCTCTCAAACCAAAGTTTTTGTCTAGTCAGTCAATACCCAAAACGGGGTGAGAACAAAAAATTAGGAATTCATCAGAAGAAATGTTCAGTTACCGTGATGAGTGGTCATTGACTTTTGAACAGCCAATCACAGTACATTTGTGTACAACTCTATTTCTCATTTGATTGCGCAGGAAAAAAAGGAATTTTGCAGAGAGAATGTAAATTCATGGTTTAGTTACAAGTCATCAAGAAACTATCTTTTTTTCTGATTCGCTTCATCATATGAAGCGATCCTGAACAATCTGTAAAATCCTGACCATGATGGAAAATTTGAGGCATAACAAAAGATAATATAAAGAACCTTGCTCAACTCAGAAGTTTGGCTACAAAATGAACTGGAAAAAGAATTCCCAGAGAGGAGTTTTTTAGAAGGGAAAAAAATGAAAAGAATACAGAAAAAAAGAGACAAGACGACTCCAACTCCTAGTGACCTCAACACCTAAAAATTACTCAGATCTAAAACTCTACCCTTTTGACTTGCTTATCTGATATCTCTCTACCCATTTTTTTATCAGCTCTCATTACAATCCTCCTCTAATAGCTAAATATGATCATCATCATCGTCCTCATAATCTATGGATCCTATTCCCACCGCCCATTCCATCCCTGTACAAAAAACCAATGAACAAAGAAATGAAATTTCAAATAAGTAAAACAGATTCATATAACTCTAGACAGGTAGGACTAGGATCATTCCCTCCTTCCTTCCTCCTTCCTTCTTCACTTCACATGTATTCCAGGGGAAGGCTGCTGTTAGTGTTTGGAATGAGCTCAGGTGAAGCATCAATAAGTGGTGTTTTGCCTCTCATTTCGAGCACCTTCTTATGGGAATTCGAGTGCAACGATGGGCAAAACGTAGGGCTAGCCGCCGGTCTGTATTCTGGGTATAGCCTTCCGGACTTGTATCGAACGCCACAAGCATTGCAGAGTGTTTTTGGCCCCATTGGACCTGCCCTCCATTGTGGTGTCTTTGTTATCTCACAATGCATACATTTCCTCACCGCCTGTGATGAAGCATTCTGCTGATTCATATCAGCAGGACCTAATGGACAAGTCAATTTGATCTTCTTCTTCTTCTTGTGCTCCCCTGAAGATTGCTTTGGCATCTTGATCACCGGATGAGACTCCACGAAACTCTCACAATCTGAATTTCGCTGCGGAGTGTTCTCACCGACAGAGGATGCAGGGGAAATGAGCTGCATCGCTGAACGAGGATTGAATGTGGCGGGACGCGGGCGCTTGCTGCGTGCACGTCCACCACAAGGCACGGGGACAACCATTTCCAGCGGGCTTCGAGGTGTTGCCACCACCGGCTTCTCCCGGGAGCAGGAGCTGCTGCTCTCGAGGACAGAAATCGGGCTTGAAGTCTGGAATTGGTTGTGCGCTGAGTCGTTGATATTGGTGACGCAAGATTGCTCCAGGTCCTTCGTGGTGAGGCTTCCACCAGTGAACGAGTCCTCCACAAAGTTCGAAAGCCATTCCATTTGGACCATTTCTTCATACTGCAATTCCATAATTTCATATGAGGAACATTGTTAAAATTCCGTTCAAACTTCAAACAGAAATTCTCATTTTCACCAACTAGTGAGCAAAAACACTGGAAGAGTGAACCCAATATACGAACACACTCTTAATAATGAGGAACTCACCGGAACTGGGAGCTCAGCAGAGAGGTCGGAGGTGTTGTTGCCAGAGAAAACAGAGTCAGAGCCAGGCAAGGAGTTGGACTCGCCGGGCCAGACGTCGGGGAAGGAATCGCAATTCACGGCGGCGGATGGCAAAGCGGCGGTGTCCACATCTTCGGCGGGGAAATCGAGGAGGTCATCAATGTGGTCGAAGAAATTGCCGCAGTCTATCTCATCCATGAAATTTGTTCCGATCATGTTCGCTGTGTGTCTGGCTGTGTATAAGTCCGAATTTGACACGGAGAAAACTGCGGGAAAAAGTAGAAATTGAGAGAGGCAAACGGAGAAGATAAAAAAAAGCGAGAGAAATGCTGCCTCTAATTATGGTTTCTTTTGAATCGTTTTCTCACAAAAAGCGCCCAAATCGGAAGCGCCATGTCCGAAATCATGAAGCCAGCGCATCGAACCGCGTGGCGCATCTTAGGCTCCGCCACAAAAGTCATTATCAAGAAATTCAATTTAATTTACTTATTTTCCACTAAAAAACAACACAATTCCGGAGCCATAATTTTTTCAAATTATTCACTGAAAACACCAAAATCGAAACCGAAATTTTGCAGAAGAACACAAAGCCGACTGGTATTGAATGAATGAAGCGAAAATCAATGTGGAAAAATGTGAGTGGTTCGGATTAGTGGAAATGGTTAAATTGGACGGAGAGTATAGTAGAACAAACCTTGAAGTGTATATAAGTTAAAGGAGGTTGAAGGATTGTGAATCCTGCAAGTGAGAAGTGAAGGAGAAGGAGTAGCAGGGGAGAGAGAGAGAGGTTTTGAAAGGAGAGAGGAGAGGGACAAAGATTTAAAAGAAGGGCGAAATGGTAGGTGAAGGCTCCTTGTTCAATGCTAGCTGTCTTTACTGTGCCTTCCCTGTCGTGATGGTGAAGTGTTTTTTCGGGTATTTTTCTTTCTCTCTCTCTCCTCAGCTCACGTGGGTCCCACTCTTTCCCTCTCTTCCCTCCTATCACGCTTTATCACCGCAACGCGCTCCATTTGCCCTTTCCTTTATGTTCCTTACTCTCTTCCCATTGCTGTTCAGAACATAAATGATTTATTGTTATTTTTCTGGAATTAAAAAACAAGGATTATATTATTAAATTTATTTTAAATTGGAAAAAGTATTTTTTAAAAAAATGAAAAAAAATTCATCAAGATCCTTATATTCATTTCATCAAGTTCTTTAATAACATATGATTATATATCTTATTTTTAAATTATTATCATGTAACTATTAACTCATAAAAAAATTAAGACATATAATTATGTATGATTAGAGAATTTAGTGTATTGAATTATTTATATAAAGAACTTGATAAAGGTATCGTCATTTTCTTATTATTATTTTTTCATTGCTATAATCTCTTTCATACCATACTTTATTTTATTCCTACTCTTTTGCATCACGAAATTAATACATAATTTTATGAATTACTTATAAGTTGATATTAATTACAATTTTCTAATTTTATCTCTATTTATTGATAGTTTAAATTAAATATTAGGAAAAAAGGAGAAATATATATACATTTAAATATGAGTACTCCTAATCCACATTTACTTCATTCAATTAATGTTGTTGATTTTTCTTTATACTACTTGAGATGGGGTTCAAAGTTTTCGGTTAATTTTGCAGATTGTGAATCTCCGGCAATAAAAACTGGCGTCTGAAACAGCACAAATAGGGAAGACGATAAATGTGCCCAAGTCAGAGGATGGAGGCGCGTGAAGCACACGGGATTTAAAGGCATGGAGTGATTATACGCGTCAGCCTAAGGATTGGAGGCGCGTGAGAAGCACACGGGATTTGAAGGCATGGAGTGGTTATACGCGTCTGCCTCTTTTTACTCCGTTGCGTTGCCTTTTATGAATTTTTGTCAAACTTCTCCGCACATTGGAATCTATTATTTCTGGTAATTCCCAAAAATCTCTTCATCCTAGTGTTTCATTTTATTTACCATTTTTATTTTTAAAGAAATTACTCAAAATTTCTCCTCATCCAATTTATTACTCAGATTTCTCAAGCTTGTTTAAAATTCAGGTATAATCTATCATTAATTCGATCATAGAAAAATACATAACTAAAAATATATTATACATAATTTGAAATAACGATTATAAATTATAAAAACAGTTTCTCAATCGTGATTTACAATATACTATATAAATATATAAGAATATTATTGTTTTAATTTATATTAATAAACATTATCAGAGGTTTTAATCGTGATCCCAAACAAACATACAAGTACCTAAAAGTGCTATTCAATAATAAATTTTGTAACATGGGGTTTTTAAACAATTTCCTCTTTTTCTTATGTCAAGGAACCTACTTGTAGAGAAAGCCTAAAATTAAATTGGAATTTAGCTCATCACTTTCATCATTTCATTTCCTCTACTCTTTGTCCATACGCCACCGTTTCATGCTATTTTTATCCCACACCATGACTATATTGACACGTAGACACATCCCTTGACACGTATATTCCAACTCACTTTGAGCATTTTAATATTTTTTGGTAAATAAAACTATTATGTTATTAACATTTGCAATATATGTATATATAGAAATAGGACGTTAGTAGTCAAATGTGTCATTGTATTGGAATCATGCCCTTTATTCACATGCTTGGGATTATATCCATTCCAAAGTTGAGCAAAAATGGTGGGTATTTTCATTCTAGTTGCCAATATTTAAAGCTATCTTAAAAAACGAATAAAATCATAATCATATATTATTAGCACAATTTGGAACGCAACCTAGACCAATGTACAATTTTTTTTTAAAAAAAATAAATAATAAAGAGTTAAGGTACACTTTCGATAAAAAAGGAATCACTCAAGAAGCATTAAGTACCCAAAAAATTTCCGTGAAACAATTTTACTCTAAAAGTGTTAAAAAATAATAAATTCATCCTAACTATTAAAAAATTAAAGTTTTATTTAAAAATTAGTGTTGACTATTAACATTTTTTATAACAATTAAGAGATAAAATTGCTACATTTTCGTCACTTTCAAGGTAAAATTAATCCTTAAAATACTTTCAGATGCCCCAACACTCTTCATAAAATTACTACGATTTTATTACTTTCAGGAAAATTGCATCTTAACCCAATTATAAAACTGTAAACAACCCCACCAAAAATAAATATTGGTCGCTATAATTCAATTCTTCATGACTGTTCTAAACTCTAAAATTGGCCTATACTTAATTATAATTATATTTTTTTTGCCAACAATTGTATTTATAATTGGCCCATACTTAATTATAATTATGGAATATTATGTTTATATGAATATAAGATCGCAACCCTTTTTAAGTTTTCATGAATGGTACTTGCATGTTTTCATCTTATTAAATTTCTCTATCATTCTATTTATTTTATATTGAAGGAGGCCTCTGCGGTTATTTATGATATAATTAATTTCAATAAATGTCGAATTAAATATATAATGTATCCACCTGATTTATTCAAGAGTACTATGGATGGAAGCAAGTAAAATGTCCTGAATTATGATTCTATCACGGAATTTATTGTATTACAAGTTTTGACATGTGCATGAATATAACCATAATTATATATAATACCATGATAGCTATAAATGGTTGAAATATATTTGTATATACAAATTAATATTATCGATAATTAATGTAATTAAAAAGATCATATCAGTTTTTATATATATAATATAGCTGAATTAGATGTGAAGTTTGAAGAGATAATTAAGGATGGTAAATGAAATGGTCAATATAATGAGCATGATTATGAATGAAATAATTTTAATTACTATCTTAAGTTTAGTTAAATTCCAATTCAAGCTAAATTACAAGATTATATTCCATATTAGTTCAGCTACCCACAAGTCCAAAAATGTTTCTTTACCATTTAAAAGATGAAAATTTGAGAACATAAAAATCAAAACTTGAAAGTAGCAAAAAATTGGCTGTCCTAAAGTAAAGCTCCACACGGATTCTCTCCTAAAGAATTGTGATTGTTGATATGAGGTCACTCATTTTTTTTTAAAAAAAAATTGGGACATAGATTTAAATTAACTTGAAATTTTTAGTCCCTTCAGTTGTAAATATAAAAGGAAGTTGATTTTTTTTTAGAGATTAACCAATCTAATTAAATTATTTTAGAATATTTTTATTTTTTTCTTTATACTAATTAGTTTGACTAATAAACTGATATTAATCTAAGAATACATAATATATTATATGAGTAAGTAACTTATGTAGCTTATTTAATTTCTCTAAAAAAATCAATTATGTCTTATATTTAGAACCAAAGGAAGTATTCATTTATTTAAAGTGATTTTTGGGTAAATGAGATCAATATATGAAAATGATTTTAAGTGGTAAAGTAAAAAATAATAATTGATTCAGATGTTTCCCAAAAACCCTCTAAATCGGATTCTCTTTGTTATTACATTTTATATAAATTTTAAGTCATTTATTGCCCTTGTAGTAAAATAAAATTTAATTATTACAAATTATCTATGCGTCAAATTTGAAGTAATATTTTTCTCTTGGTTTTGCTAGCTTCTAATTTTATTTGTTAATGAAGACGAAGAAAAAATGGTGGGATAGAAATTAAAAAGGAAAGGTTAGCACAAAAGTGACGGCACAACTGAAGCGTGTTTGGCATTGGGCCTAACAAAAATGATGGTCATCACTCACAATATCTTGCCCTTTTTTACTCCTTTATTTATTGTTTTTATATAATAATAATAATAATAACAACTAAAAAAAGGAACCAAAAAAAAATTAAATTGACTTGAATTGTACTCTTTGAATCAATCCCTTCAAAAACACTCTCTCTAGAAAAATAAAAATAAAAAAATCTTTCTAAAAAGGAGTATGTGTGTGTGTGTGAGTGTGCACTATGGCAATCTTTTTTTTTCTTTTTTTTTTTTTTGCTTTAACTAACTTGGGATGCACTCTTTGAATCCCTTTCTTGTAAAAGACTTCTTGTTGTTCTGCATCAACCAAAATTATTATAAAAAAATAAATATTATGAGTAATAATAATTAGTTCAAACACCATCTCATTTTGCAAAGAGTCCAAGGTGTTAGGCTTTTGCTCATTTTAATTGTAACACACAAGCATCCCATTTGTCCTCTCCTTTCATTTGTTGACTAAAAAGTTATCATTATGACTTTTATTGATTCAATCCTACCCCATTTCAATCTATTCTAAAGATATATTTCCCCATAATAAAATAAAATAAAAGGAACAAGTGGCATTTAGAAGCTAAACCTACACAAGTGGGTTGATTTTTATTATTTTCATTACATTTTTCTCAAGGTTCATTTCAATCAATTTGATCAATCAAGTAAATAGAAATTGCTCAAAGATACTTCATTGCAAAAATTATTGCCTAAAAATATATGAATTTTTTTAATTACACGGGTATGATATATTTTTATCTGATACAACACTCTTTTTTATAATATATAATTTATTTTTAACTATGTGCAAAATAAAAGACATTTGCATATAACTGAAATAGAGTTGTAATGGTCAAAGATGAGTTGCACCCACTAGAATTTTTTTCCATCATGGTTTAAAATTCTATACCTAAGTTGTTACAATTTAAATAAATTTAATTTAATGCTTACATGAATAACTTTAAAATGTAGGAAAGCAGCAAGTGTTGACATGATTTTTATTATAGAGGTTAAAATGAAAATTATATGAAGTGATGGAGAGAAATATATATATATATATATATATATATATATATATATATATATATATATATATATATATAATGTGCCTAATTTATATCCCAATTGAATTTGATTTGAAAATGAAGAGAGAGAAAAACGAGTATAATTGAAGGCATTATTAACGGCAACGAATTATGATGGGCTATCGCACTCTTCTAGTGTTTTTCTCCCCAAACGTGTTTGGGATTTGACGTTTTGACGTTTCATCCTCTCACGTTTCCTTCATTTGGCTGCTTCCCAACATGACCAATACACAAACGCGCAATAAAATAAAAACGTCAATACTCAGACACAGTGAAACAGTTATTTTATTTTATTTTTATTTTAATTAGTGGACACAATAAGGCAGAGCAGCAATACAGATTTTCCTTTTTGTTTTTATTATTATTTTTCAACGCGCTTCTACGCACAAAAATACAATCGGTTTATACCTGTATTTCTTTGACTTCACATGCCATATTCAGTGCTCAATTCCCAACTTTTAAGTTTGAAATATATTTTTAGTCCTTTAAATTTATATAATGTATATTTTTGGTTCTGTACCACTCGGATCTTACTTATAAGTTTACTTTGGTCAAATCTATCATACCAAGGAAAAATGGTTAACTCAATGATTATGTGTGTAATTTTTCAACTTTACCCTCATTTATGATTAGCTATTTTTTTAACTTTTTCTTCTCTCTTTATATTCATTGGTATAATTAATATGGGTAAAATTGTCACAATCTCATTTATTACATGAAAGTGGACTTATAAATAGGATCAGAGTGGTATATTTTTTGTTCTGTAATTCTAACATCCTTAATGTTATCAACAGAAAATCCTAACGCAACAAACTCAATTGATGATTATGTAAGTTTAAGCGTGGATTGTGAATTAAAATATATTAATTATAAATTTTTAGTATTTTTAGTATTCTATATAGGTAAAAATATTTTTTGTAAAAAAAAAAAAGATTTTTTATTTATATTCCCTATTTTACCTTAGGTGTAATGGCCATGACTTTATTACTTTGACAGGTCAATCCAATACTAACATTCTAAGCTTCTTAAAGGGAAATTGACTATTCTATGCTTTTTTTTAGTGATTTAATCAATTTATTTCTAATGAAAATATAATTAGACATGTCTTACAAACAAATTATTCATGACCAATAATGATAAGACGAGAATGAAGTATGCAGTAACTTTTTTTCTCTCAAATATACAGTAACATATTATTGTATGCGTTATTCATATTTTAATCAAATTAAATTAAAAAATTCACAAAATAAATCCAATATATTGACATTTGTAATATTAAAAAAAATGTTAAGTTATACTATCAACACAAGGATTAATGAGAAATAATTATTTAGAATAATTTATTCTGTGATTGACAACAGCTCACCGAAATTACTTGAGAATTATATTCTTGTTAATTATTTAAGAGGAAAACAAATAATATGTCAATGACATTTAAATTTGTCTTATATAATCGGGGGGAAAAATAATGGACACCGACGGTCGTATTTAAGTCACTAATTCGTATTAATAAAAAATAAAAATAAAAACAATGCCCGCGAGGTTTAGTTTGTCCAAGACAGGAACTCAGTCTATTCTCCATCTAATGTGAAAGTAATGTAATAAAATTAATATATAATACTATTTAATAATAAAACGACAAGTGGTTGCGCATAGTCTCATGTCGTTTTCAACATTGAGGTCCATTTGTTTTCCCCCCATAAAAAAAAATACAATTAATTTGTTTTTCCCTTCAAATTATTATTATTATTATTATTTTCTGGTTCTCAATATTTTGATTCATAGAATGGAAGTGTCGGTAGAAGGAAGAAACATATTATACGTAGGTTGGGAAAATGGCACATGGGCTTGTGCCCTGATTTGGTAAATATACGTAATTAATATAATTGAGGTACCAAAAATATTTCTAGAATAAATAAAAATTGCGTGCTTATCAATATTATGATGTGGTACAAATCAATATTGCAAATTAATGACCAGTCTTTGTAGCTTTTGTTAGTGGCAAATCCCCTTGGACAAGGAATATTATACTTATTGTTTGTTTCAATAAGCCACTACCAAAATCATTTGAGTTTAATTTTAATTATTTTGAAAATTAATTATGTGTTTTTTTGTGTCGCTAAATTACACAATGATTTTAAGCATTAACTTCCTTAACAAGAGATTCATGGGTCCTATTTAAATTACTTATGGATAGATTTTTTTAATAGTATATTATATTTCCAAATATTAGTTTGAGAATAATCTTAGTTGTAACAAAACTAATAATAGGAGTTTCACAAAATTTAATTAAACACAATTCATGTGACTGAAAAGAATACTTAATGAGATTATATAGAATTAGATCTTTTAATTAATAATCTATTAATAATATGGCTTTCGATATGACACTAAGTGATTTTTATTATTTATTATCAAGTACTACTGCTAACTTGTGTTTAAACTAGAGTAGAGAAAAAATATTTTTATCATCTAATTAAGTGATATCACTCTGATCCTATTTATAAATCCTTTTTAACTAAATCATAGTACATACCAAGGAAAGGTAATTAGCTCAATGATTATGAGGTAAATTTTCAATTTTGCTCTCATTTATGAATGAGTATCTTTCAACTTTTTCTTTTCTCTCAATTTTCATTGGTACTCCCTCCGGTCCTAATTATAGGACAACATTTGGGAGTTAGTTTTGGTCCTAATTACAGGACAAAATTTAAATTTTTATCAATTTTTTTTTTCCTAAAACACCTCTTTTTTATTCTCTCAAGTGCATTTGATTTTTGGTAAATATATGTATTTAGGTGCATAGGATTTCCCAATCAAAAAAACTCTTAAATTGTTGGATTTTAATTTGTTTATTGATGAGTTGACGTTAATTTACTAATATGTGTGCGTGTGTGTGCACGCGCGCATATTTATATATGTATACATACACATATAGACATACACACGCATTATATATATATGTGTGTACATACTCACACTTATACGTACACACACTTACATATATATAGTTGTGTGTGTATTTATGTGTGTGGACGTGTATACATGAGTGTGGGGGGATGTGGGAGTTTGTATTTGTTTGTCTGTAGGGTGTGTATGTGTGTTTTTTTTTGGGGGGAGGGGCTGTAAATGTGTGTGTGTGTGTGCGCATACACGTATATAGATATATGTGTGTCTCCATACACACACATATATCTATATATAGGAAGATCATCATTTCAATTAGAAAGTATGAAAAGGAAAATTTTAGGTCAGAGAGGCATGTTAATGTTAATGAAAATTTATATAAGGGCATTTTAGGAAAATAAGTAAAATTAACGAATCTAAATCCCCTCTTTAATCTCCCCAAAATCAGTTAAATATGTCTTATAATTAGGACCGGAGGGAGTATAATTAATGAGGGTAAAATTGTCACAATCTTATTAAATACTGGAAAAAGGATATATAAATAAAACCAAATTTTTTTGTCAAAATAAATTTATAAATAGAAATAGAGTGGTACATGAATTAATTTAATAAGAATTAACTATGAATTGATTAATTAAATTAACATTAAAAAAATAATCATATTGAAATACCTGTAACCTGTGCTCTTTTGGTTTTTTTTTTTTTTTTTTTTCCATATGCACGTAGTTGTATTAATCTACGCAGAAAATGTGGCTAGATCACCTCACCATGAACTAATGGAAATTTAGAAATAATTAAATTTTTAATTGGAAAAAATAGAATAAAAAATGGAACGTCGGGGTGAGGTGGCATGAGGCGGCGAGATGAGCGGAGGCGGGGACGTGCGTGCGTGGGAGCAAGTAAGCCAGAGAGCGGGTGTGGGTCCCACAGGCCATGTTCTAAGCGTCGGTCCACACGTTCCCGAACGTGGCCCGTTTTAAACACCCAACTGTCCTGTGGGTCCCACTCTCCACCCTCCTCACGTGACTCTGCCTTTCTCCCCCTTCCACGTCACCACCAGAAGTAGCTCTACAGTGTTTAAGATATTTTGCCGTATCATGTGCCCCCGGGCCCACTCCAAAACTGTGCCCTGCCGTACCGAAGCATTGTCCCCACCCTAATCAATCCTTTAATTTTCCATCACAATTCGTAATAAAAATGTAAAAAAAAAAAAATTCATCTACTCAGTCAAATAGGTATTCAAAAAAAAAAAAAAAAGTTATTAAAAAGTCCTTCAACAACTATAAGACCTTCAATACAATTAGCAATGAGTTGTACCAAGGTTTTAAATTTAAGCTTTAATAATACAACAGTGTTAAACATTTTTTTTATATATAATGACAAGTTCTAACAAGGAAATTGACAATAAGTCTATATATTACCTATTATACTCCGAACTTAAAGAGAGATTAGTGTGAAATGAGGAGAGAACAGGAAGAGAAGTGGGAAGATAATGCTTTTTTATTTGGGTAAAGGAGTAAAAATATACATGTGTTTTACTCCAGGAGCGTCCAGTATTATATACTTTTTTTGGGATAAAAAATTCACATGTGGTTATCGTTTTAGAGCAAAAATTGCATCTCATCATTATATTAACATAACTGTGGGGTGTGACTTTTACTTTAAAATGGTAACCATGTTTGTATTTTTACTCTTAAAAAAAACATATGGTGCTAGACGACGCTTCTGAGAGTAAAACACATCTGTATTTTTACTCCTTTACCCTTTTCATTTTTTATTTTTTCTGGTAGCTGTATTGGTGGCGACGTTGTAGTAGTTGTTAAATGTTAATTGATTGGCTGTGTGTGTGGCGTTGAAGCTGCTGCGATGCTTCACACTACACAAAAGTACAAACCCAAATCCATCTGTATTCAGTTTTTTGCATCTAGTGGACAATAATCATCAGTTGTCACCCTAATCCGCGTGCATTGCTTTAGCATCCCCATAAATTCAAAAAGCAGACTTTAATCTTACAAATTAAGAAAACAAAGTATATTTACGACTTCTTATATCTTAGTTTTATGAAAGTTCCGCTATAAATAATGACAAGTTGTGGATTTTATTTTGTTCATCTCTCTCAATAAAGTATACTACTCCCTCTGGTTCTTATTATAAGACACCAACTACCTAAAATTTTTAGTCCTTTTTATAAGGCACCAACTATATTTAACTAACTTATTTATTACTATTTCCTATTATGCCCCTACTTTAACAAACTTTTTTAAACCTATCTCATTAAAGTAGGGATAAAGGTGGAAACTTTTATTAATTTTCGGCTCATTAATGACTTAACTTCCATTTTCTTGGTTTGTGAAAAAAGATAGTTGATACCTTATAATAAGGACCAGAGGAAGTATAAGGTTAGCTACCATGCACTATTTTAAGATATTTTTCAACAACAATTAGTATCGTACTTATTGATGTTGTCAAAAGTAATTTAAGGACAAAATTAAACTAAAATCTACATTAATATACTTAATACTATTAAAAAGATACTTTAAGATTCTGTGTATATATATATATATATATATAATTATTTTAACATAATAAATGCTGCTAAGAAAGGAATATTTTAGAATATTGAATACAACTTAATTTTAACAAGTATTATATATTCATCATTCATAAAAGTGTTGTGGTGAGAATCCAAGCAAGCATAGCATGGAAAGGGACACCAGCATGTCCTGCCCTTAAAAGACATCCACCTTTAAAGCACCCAGCACTCTCCCATTCATCCATCCACCCATTATTTCACTCAAAAAAAAAAAGAAAATTAAAAAAAAATTCAAACTATAACTCCCTCACGTCTTTATCAACTAACAATTTTTATAAATTAATAAAAACAGTTGAAATCATTAAATTTATCTTAAAATTTAAATAATTTTTAATATTATTCCAATTAATTACACTAAACTTTAATATTATACTTAATCTAATTTTCATTATAAGACATCAACTAACAAATGTATTTACTTATTTTTTATAACGCATTTGTTTGTTTTTAAAGAACATTCAAATATATTTTTTCCATTTATGTCTATAGTTAATAAGGGTAGTACGTGAGATGATAATTAATATGATACTAGAGTTTAATGTAATTAGTATGGATAATATTAGAAATTACTTAAATCTTAAGAAAAATTTAATGACATTAACTGTTTTTATTGATTTTTTAGAATTGTCACTTAGTTGCTAAATAATAAGAACTAGATAGAGTATTAATTATTACTCTCACTCAGTACCATTATTAATTATAGGCATACAAGAAAAAAGAATATTTAATATTATTTAGAAATAAGAAAGTACCTTATGAATACGACCAATATTAATTAGAATCTTAATACTATTAACTAATTTATTTTCTCCTAATCCTTAAAAAAACAAAACTCGTTATTTTATGAGAGGGCAACAATTATGACTTTTGAGTGTAAATATAATAATATCTAATAAATGGACTTTTGAGGGCTTTTTTTGAATATGGGGGGAGGAGGTGGAGGTCACGTGCGGGGGGTGGCGAGTAGAGTAGAAAAGGAATAAATGACCGGGAATGGATGGGGCGTGTCGGTGCCGACAGGAGTGGATTACCGGCTACGGAAGGTTGCTACTTGCTGGGCCTGAATCCCATGCATCCATTTATCCCACCGTCGGTGCCTCTCTTCCCGTTCCCCACTTTTCTCTTTTAACGGTGTTTCCTCCCATGTTGACCATTTATTTATTTAATTTTTTCAATCTTAGGAGCTGCTGATAATATATACTAGTAATTCATGAATAACATATTTTACTATTTCGAGCAAAAAAAAAAACATATTTTACTATGAAGTTTAATTGAAATGAACTAAAATAGAGTACTCTAGTAAAAAAAAAAAGGGTTATTTTTTGTTATAATGAAATCTAGAGAGAGAGGTATTATTTGCTGGCTTGTCAAAGTCAGTCTAGCATAATACTTTTTGAAAGGAGTCAAGTATGCTTCCTCTTTCTAATTAATTTATATGTAAAATAAAAACCAACCCCTTGTTTGACATTTAGATGGGTCGAGGTAACTGATCAAGGTTTAGTGGGTTAGATTAGAGATCTAAGACTATACTGGTAAGAAAGTAAAGATTTTAGAATTATTATTATGAAAAATTGAATAAAAAAATTAAATTAAATTAATAAATAACAACCTGAGTTTATGGACGGATCAGTTAAGCAGCTAGTTCACTGATTTCCACCTCAAACCAACCAGTTCAATCCTGGTTTAATAACCGTAATAAAAACATTTAAAAAGTATAGATTTTTTTCCACAAAATTCAAGGTATTTATGATGTTATTCTTATTAATTATATTAAATTATAATATCATATTAATATCTATAGCCTTTTATGCCCTTATTGGATAATACATATGAAAAAAATATTCAATTTAATATTCCTCAAAACATTCAAATACCTTATAAGAATGACTAAAAACCCATTCTTTACACGAGAGGCTAGTAAAAGGGGTTTACTTTTTTGTGTTGAGTAGAGATTAGCATCTATTGTCACTAAAGTATACTCCCAAATTGCCTTGAAAACAAAAATCATAAATAATTGTATAAATTCACGAGCCTTTAAAATGCTCAAGAGTTATTCACTTGATCCAACTACTCTTCATAGACTTTATATTTTTGTGTTGATTAATACAGTATTTCGTATTAATTTGGTATCCTGTCTTGATTGATCGGTTGTGTAAATCCTTTCTCATCAACATAAAAATTGAGTGGTTTATTTTTTAATAGAGGGAAAATTAAATAAAATGATTGGGTATAAAATATTGCTCAATATATACGTGTAGAAGAGGTCATACAATATTTTGCGATGATGGGCCAGACCATGTGATAAGCAGAAGAAGCTAATCGAAGAAGGGCCATACATATTAAATATATTTATTAATTAATCACTGCACTCAGCAACGGTCAGATTTGCCATTCCTCTTTTTTTTTTTCTTTTTTTTTTTTGGGGCAGCTTGTCATTCCTCATATTAGTGTGTGTGTGTGTGTGGATTTCATCTGCTTTTATTTTTTAAAAATAAGAAAATGATCGAATCTCTTGGTAGGATGCATTTGATTGACCATTTGGGTTATTTAGGAATATAAAATGAGGAGACATGTACTTTCGTTGCTGGATCCCAATGAGCAATAATTTTGGCACGTGATGCTGCCATGTGGATTTGCATTTTATTTTTATTTTATATTAGTCGTGGAGCATGTCACTATTTATAATTAATTTGTTAACCGTTATGTTTTCAACTGATTCTTTATTAGGTCCTTGGCACGAGATGCCTCTTTCGAAATTTTATTTTAAATAAGGTGAAATTCGAACTCAATTTATTTATTTTGTGGTCTAATTGATCCTTGGGTAGGTCCTTAAAATTTAACGCAGGTGATAAAAATGACAAAAAAAAAAAACTATTTGGTGATAAAAATGACCCAAAAAAAAAAACTAGGGAAAATCATACTCAAGTTCTAAGGACCAAAAAAATATTAAACAAGTTCCAATATAGATTCATCTATCTAAAAATTCATATTGAGGGAGCAAAACTGTTTTAAAGAAATAATATATGTTGGGCTCAAATTTCTTCAAAGTTCATTACCATATTTCGACAGTATTATGAGTTTTACTATTTTTCTTTTTTGAGTAGAAGTATTGTATGTTCACAAATTATATGTATTAATTATTTGGATTCTTTCCTTATAAAAATTCCAATTTAAAGTATTTTGTATAACAGTTTATATTCAATATACTCACAATCCTTGATATTAATCGATTCCTTTTTCCTTTCAACACCATCGCAAACAAGTTGAATTCATTAAAATCAAACATGAATCTCCAACTCCTCAAATTTAATTAATTTGATAAAAATTTGAATGCAATTCTAATTTAATTATTATTTTTAGCATTATAGTGTGTATTACAAGGGTAAATTCATGTTGTGACCATTCTTTTATGTCTTTTTTTCGTTTGGCCGCTAAATTCATGCAGCTCTTTTTTGACACTTCCAAGACGATAATGTTCTTACACCAAAACTTTCAAAATAAAAATGATTAAAGAAGAAAGCATAATCAAAGCTATATGATAGGGTCAGGGTTTTCTTATTATCCATTTTCTCATCATCTTTCATAATCTATAAATTTCAATCAATTTGAAATGTCATATCATCAAATTATACTACGTAAATTTTTTTCTTATCAACGGTCAAGATTAGATTATGAGAAATATAATTATAAGAGGATCCTCTCCCTATATGACAAGGTCTCACGTGACGGGGATATCAATTTGGCTCTTGTGAAAGTAAAAAATCCGTATAACAAGGGTTAATTTGTAGACATTTAAAAAATCTCAGATATGTTATTTTAAAATTAAGATAAAATATAAGGAATCGTGGATTAATTTATATACATTTGAAAAATCTCATGTGTTGTGGTTGAAAATAACAACTGTTTGGCTTAACCATTTGTTTTAGAGTAGGGAGGGAGACAAACAAATCATGCTAGAGGGTAGCCCCAGACCCCAAGCCATGTGGGCGCGTTAGAGAATGACGTAATTGCCCTTATTCATAACTTATCAAATGGGTGCTAAACAAGGTTAGTTTTGGGATGGGATAATTCATGAAAATTTATTTATTCTTTTTTTTTTTTTTTTGGCCAACAGAATTGAAAGTACTTTGTGGAAAATCAGTATTTCGGGTGGTGGCAGGTCACATGCAAAAGTCCTCTAATTTTAAAGCTGAGGATTTTTTTTTCCCCAACAATTTTTTTCCCCTTTAGAAATGGAAATAAAATTCGATGGCAGTAGTATTTATCACAATGAGAAGATTTTTTTTTTTTTTTACATGTATAAATAAAATATAACCATAATTTTATAAATATATAGCTTTGATTAATTTCTTTCCTTTTAAATTGTATAAGTGGTTATACAAAGTAATAAAAGTTTTACATGTGTAATTTTTTTTCACCGTAGAAATTATTGCTTCCGCTTGTTTTGTTTGGCTAGACGAAACAACTATTTATATTATATAAATTTTATTGAAAAATATCATTGATATATAATTTATTTTAAGAAATGACAACAAATTCATAATTCATGTTGTTCAATATTTACTAGTCCTTGAGACTTTTTGTTAATTATATTAATTCTTTAAGATCTCATTAGTGATATTTTCTTTTTCTTGTTCACTAAGTAAAGTTTGATTTTGATTTCCATTTTTATCCATAACTAAAGTTTGGTTGGTTGATTTTTGAGACGTTTGTTTGATAACTGTGACACGAAGTAATTGTAAGAAAGTGTTGTTTTTGGTTTTGGTGGGCCAACCTAAGTAAGGTCCACTCTAACAGCTTTATCTCAAAAGATAAAAGCCCAAATTATATGCTTAGTGCTTATCGATTATATTTATTAGACTGGCAATTTCATAAGATTATTTTAATTTTAAGGAATTGAATTAATGAGATATTCTAGGATTATGAAAAAAATTTTATTTTTATTTTTCAGCCATAAAGAAACAGTAATTTTGATATATATATATTTTGATCATCAAAACCTTAAAATAGCATTAATGGGGAAAAATAAGTGAACCAAACAAAAAATAAAAAAGCAGCATGGGAATAGCTATCAGTAATAAATAATTATAAAAAAGCACATGTAATGTAATGTAACAATAAACAGATGACAATGGGAGCATTGCCATAATCAAATCAGGATGGGCTTTCTTGATGGAACAAAATATTGTGCATATGGAAATTATGGTGTGCTCTTATTGTTGTCGATGTTTTGTCTCAGTTTTTTTTTTTTAAAGAAAATCTCACTCAAGTCCCAAAGATCAGAAAAAATATAAAAAAAGTTTTAGTATAGATTCTTCTATTAAAAAAAATCCTATTGTAGAACCCTCTATAAAAAAAGTTTCCAAGGACAATAACTTGAGTGAGATGGATTCTAAACGTGAACTTATCTTATTGACAAATGTATATGATTATATTGAGAAGTCATAGAGCGACCATTAACAAGCTCATATATGTTAACTAAAGTAACTCCCGTTGACAAGTGTATGTCACTATATTGATAACTTATAGAGTGGCTATTTACAAGCTCATCTATGTTAATTAAATTAGCTTCCATTGATAAGTTTATGTGACTATATTGACAAGTTATAGAGTAACTATTGACAATCTCATTTATGTTAATTGAATCAGCTTTCGTTGACAAGCATATGTGACTATATTAACAAGTCATAGAGTAGCCATTGGCAAATCCATATATGTTAACTAAATAGCTTCTGTTGACAAATGTACGTGATTATATAGACAAGTCGTAGAGTTTTCTTGACAAGCTCATTTATGTCACTCAAGTCTTTAGAGATTTTTTTGATATTTTTTTTAGTCCTTGGGACTTGAGTGAGACTTCCCCCTTTTTCCTTGAATGTTCTTGATGTTTTGTCCATATACATACACACACCCACATATATATGGCATATTTTTTTTGTGTGCGAAAAACGTTATATTTTTTAATACTAATCATATTCAGTAATTTGTTTGGCCATATATGTATATTTTTTAAATTCAAATGAATCTACATGTTTAAAAAATTTAAACAAATTCAAAAATTCCTAAAAAAACTAAAAATCCCAAATTAGTTACTTCCCATTAAAATGGGTTGTGAGTTGCTAATAAGTGTAGTAAATACCTAAATTATTGTAGGAAAAAAAATTGATTTGAGATTTTAATAATTTGATTTTTGAAGGTTTTTTTTTTTTTTTAAATTTTCCAAAAAAAAAAAGTGCGCACCCAAAACCACAAAATTTTTTTCTAAGGGTTTAGGGTCTATTTTGTCTTAGAAGTTATCACAATGGATTGATTTTTCCATAGAAGTTTTGGGGTGCAATGTCGTCCTAGAAGTTTCCAAATCGTTCGAATTTTGTCATGACTCTTATCCCAGTTAAGTTTGGCTGTTAGTTGACCAAATCTGTTAAGCTGACAGTCCACATGTTATCCTTGTTATTTTTGTTAAGGTGCATATTTGACTTGGAGATTTTCATTCAGAAGCAATGCTACTTCAGAAGTTTCCAAACTAGAGTAATGTCACTGTGACAATTATCTAAGTTAAGTTGATTGTTGGTTAAATGAATATATTGAGCTAGCAGTGTAAAGAATATTGAAAAAGAAGAAGTTACATATAGAGCAGGGACTCACATTTGCCTAACAATAATTAAGAAAGATATTCAATCATTAGATGCATAAGACATTACAGATGATTGCTAAGAACAATGCTATCAAATTTTTTTTCTGTTACTGTACTCCAGTGACACCAAAATAGGCATTTTCTTTTCATTGCACAAGATGTTTTCACATTTTTATTGTCTCTAATCCTTTAAACAAGAAGCATTTGTTTAAAAGAAAAGTTTTCACTTATTTTTAAATCTAAGTTTGAAAAAAATGAAGTGGATGACACATAGACTTGCTAAATAAACATATTTGATCAACCAATAGGTAAACCTAATCTAGATAATAATCATGATGAAATTGTTATGATTTGAAAACTTTCCAAACAATAATAATTCTTAGTGAAAATTTTCAGAGCAAATTTGCTTATAAATCTAAAATAAAAATGACATGGATGACATATGGATTGTCAGCTTAGCATATTTAGTTAAGCAACGATTAAACTTTACTGGGGCAATGTTCAGGGCAAAATTTCTATGACTAGGAAATCTTGGATTTTTTTTTAAAATCATTATATTAGTTAAATTTTCTATATTTTATTGTTTAAAGTGATCATTTAACAACTAATAAGACCATAATAATTACACAAATTGATATAGAATTGAAGAATAATATTTTATTAGCATCATCATCATCATCTTCGTTATTGTCTTTGTAAATTACTTAGTTAGGATTAGAATAACATATATACGATTTTTTTTGTTCAAAGGATATATATATATATATATATATATATATATATATATATATATATATATATATATATATATATATATATTTGCAAACGATACAATACTTGAAAACAAATACAAACAAAGCCAAATCAAATACAACCAAATAAACTAAATACAAAAATAACTAAGCGTAAAAGTAGAAGAAGAATCATGGACAATACAACCTTCTCTAAATCCAAGTTTAGAAGTGATAACAAAGAAAGTGTTGGTTGTAAAACCTACCCTAAAAGGGTACAACTCCTCATAAGCATTAGCTGCAATTAGAGCAATTGTACAGGTACCTCATATTGGGGTAAAGAATCTAAAAAATCCACCTTAGAAGGAAGAAGACCTATAATGTCCTGAAGAAAACTTCTACTCCTTTGATCAAGCAGATCTGGTGACCTTGACCACACACATAACAACATCTCTTTAAACCTTCCCCTAAGAACTCAAATCCAAGCTACCAAGAGATAATTGAATCTAATAACGTTCAAACAACCATCTAACCAAGAGAATTCGAAAGTAGATCTTACAGATCTGTTTATTTCCTGAGACAAGAACACCACTACAAAGCCTAGTACCACAAAAAAAGAAACAAACAACAGATAAATCTCACCTTCGTAGATCAAATCTAGAGAAGGAGAGAAAAGAACTTGCCACAAAGACGAGAGAAGGCCACAATTGATAGAACTCAAAGTGAGAGGACAACAGATGAAAAATCTGGACTCCAAACTACAACTTTGACTTGTCTGTGGCACAAAAATGAGGCTCGCCAACAACTTGTGATGGAAACACAAGCCATCGGCGAGAGGTGTTAAAGATGGGAGCGCGAGATGCAGAGTAAAGAGGGAGACGGTGTCAACCAAACCTACTAATCTCTTTTTTGATTAACGTATATACGATTTAATTGTAACTAAAGAAGTGATACACATCTTATCAAATAATAACTTAATTTATAAGGTAAAAAAAATAAAAATAAAAGGATGACTTAATTTATAAGGTAAAAAAAATGAAAAATGGGGACCAAGACCTCTAGGGTGATCTCGGTTCTCATCTCGGTCCTGACCGGCACAAGAAATTTCCAGGAACAAGATGTTTGAGATTGAGCCAGGGCAGCCAGGACTAGGATACTTTGAATACCCCTACTCAATGCTGAACATTACAATTCAGGAAAAGGTGAAATTAAAGCTTCACTTTATTGCCCCTAGACATTATATATTTTATTTACATTTTTGCCCAAGCTAAATAAAAAATAGCAAAAAAGTCCTAACACAAAATCACATTTTTGCCTAGGGACTTTTTTGTTATTAATTTATTTTGCTAGATTAACAATAGGACAAGCCATATTGACAATAGGAAATGCAATTTCGTAACCTGGAAAATGGCTCAAGGTTACAAAATGTTGTCAAAATAGCATTTCCTGTTATTAATATGACTTATTCTGTTGTTAAAGTTGGGACAATCAAGATACTTAAGTAAAGACTAAATCATACTCGAGTAATTCATTTCGCCAAATTAACAAAAGGACAAGCTATATTAACAACATAAAATGTTATTTTGACGACAACATTTTGAAACGTAGAGCCATTTTCCAGGTTACAAAATATTGTTGTCAAAATAGCATTTCCTGTTGCTAATATGACTTGTCCTGTTGTTAAAGCCGGGATAATCAACATACTCGAGTAATGTCGGAAAAAGTTGCTAATGCTATTTCCAGGTTATAAAATGTTGTTGTTAAAATAGCATTTCCTGTTGTTAATATGGCTTGTCCTGTTGTTAAAGCCGAGACAATCAATATACTCCTATAGAGACTAAATCATACTCGAGTAATGTCAGGAAAAGTCGCTAATGCTATTTCCAGGTTACATAATGTTGTTGTTAAAATAGCATTTCCAAATCATACTCGAGTAATATCGAGAAAAGTCACTGATGTTATTTCCAAATTACAAAATGTTGTTGTTAATATGACTTGTCCTGTTATTAATTTGGCAAAATAAATTAATAACAAAAACTCCCTGGGGATTTCTTTGGGACTTTTTTTTATATGTGATTTTGTGTTGGGATTTTCTTGCTATTCTTTATTTACCTTAGGACCTTGGTGCTATTTTCCCTCTGGTTTATTTGAATAAATATTTATGATTTTGATGTAAAGCATAGGGGCTGCTCGCAAAGAAAAAGTCTGAAAAGAAAGGAAAAAAATTAAAAAGAAAAACCCATGGGGCTTTATAAAAGGGATTTGCTTTTTATTTCGGCCTATAAATTGGGCCACTTATACATAATTTTTTGTCTTTTTCTTTTTTCCTTTTTGAAAACATTCTTCTTTGATATATATATGTGTACATATCTACACACACGCACATATGTATATATGTGTACAGACACATATATGTATATATATTCTGTTGTGCAAAAAGAATGATCATAGGATGTTTGGCATAATAACTTATCAGCATTGGGGAAAAATCTCATGCTGCTAGTGAACGATGTACGACTTTAATATTGTCAATTGGTTCCACATTTTTGTTAGTAGATCTCAACATACAACACACATAAGAGAAAGTAATAATTTATTTTTATGAAAGATTGTACCTATTTTTCTAACATTCAAAATCTGCCGAATTAGAAGAAAAAATGGAAAGAGTAATAAAACTTGACTAGTCTAATGAAGTGTATAACAAAAAAAGCAATTATAATGGAGCATTTATTTTATTTTATGCTTTGTGACGCGACTTCCTCCTCATTCAAACCTTATTTATTACAAGGCACTTCTTAAAAGAAACTTGGTTTTTATCATAAATCACCAAGTAAGGTATTAAAGTACATTTTTTTCAAGATTACCCATATTCAAAATCTCATTAACTTATAACTTTTCAAATGTAATTCATACTATTAAATATAGATAATTTTTTTAAAAAAAAAATTCAGAAAATTATTAATAATTTAACTCTATCTCATGCTTTTTTTGGGGGGGGGTATATATCAAGAAACATGAAATATTGAAATATTTTGGTCCTCCACAACCAAAAACTTGGGAGATTAAATTGAACAAAAAGGTTTGAAAGTGGGGGTAAATTAGAGGTGATCAGCAAAAATGATTTGGAGGCATAATTATGATAATTGAGTTGACATGTTCAATTTCATGTGTTGCCCGCATCTAAGTCACATGTAGTGTTTGCTAAATCCAGTTTACACTAATTCTTTTCTCTCTTTTGCCAACTCAACGAATCACGCAGATTATTCGGACAACGCCTAAAATTCAAATATCCACATGTGGCCAGTTATGAAGCAATCATACTTTTATAATTTGTAAGATTCCATCATGTGCCTGCCTCTAAAACCCATCTTAACCACCCAAAATACTACCATCTGTAAATTCTCTCCATTTTCCACTTCAATAATTATCAAATGCTTTATCAGCAGAAGTTGGCTCAAGTGGAAGAGACTTGGGTCGCTTAAGCAATGGTCTCGAGTTTAAGTCCTTATGAATGCAGAAAACTTTCTTGGGAGAGGTCCCCGCATATGCACCCGACAAAACTTTGATCCGGACTAGTTAGAGCAAAGTTTTGATGAACAGGTGCAATAGCAAAAAAAAAATTATCAAATGCTTTATTGGCAGAAGAAATCCCCCATCAGACACATTCAAACAAACCCTTCTCTTATCACCACGTGATTGATCAACGCCAAATTCACATAAACCAAGCATTTTGACAAGCAATTAAGGGCCTCATTGTGACACCCTTAATTTGCATCCAATACAGAATGAGATAAACTGATGATTTTTCCAATTTCCAAGGAGAAAAAGGACAGGGCGATAAACTGATGATTTGATTTTGGAAGGATCTGCATTAAGTTTTATGAAAGGAATGTAATTATCATGGACTTTCACAACATGCAATGATAAGTTACATGTCGATGCTACTCACTTGTAATTGTGCTTTTTGGTAATTACCTTCTTTCCTTAGAACCTCAGAGACTCTCCCTTTGATTTTCAAGGTAAGACTTTGTTAAGATGGCTTCTCAAAATATATTTTCCATAACATCCCACTGAAAAGGATTTTCCCCTCTGGGTACAGTGTTCAACACACACACACACACACATCCGGATTATCCTTCATATATTTCAACCATGTCAACGGAATGGCCGAAATAGTTTCGTCATTGAAACTGCATAAAATACCATTAACAAAATTTGCTTTTCGTACGTTGTAAAATAAAAAAGCAGACAATCCTTCCTGAATTCCTGACATTCTCTAACTTAAATATTATAAATATATTTCGTTTAATTTCTACAAAAAAAAAAAAGTAAGTTTGACCTTAATCACCTCACAAGAAAGGGCTCCCAGCAACTTGGGATCTGCTCAGTCAGCTGCATGTTATTATGCAAGTCAGTGGGTCACAACAGGTCACAGTGACACCTATGTACAAAATTCCTTAAGGGGAAAAAAGAGTGGTGGTTAGCATACCTGTCTGAAAACAGCTACTACGTGCTCATCACTTGCGTATAGAAAGATCAAGGTGAAGGTATGATACAGCAGCCACGAAAAACAAGAAAAATGCAGATACCAGCATTAATGGCTCAGCAAGCATGAATATAGGGTTGAAACTGTAGTGGACCTACAAAAATAATGGAAAAGACGGTTAGATGCCACCAAGAGGATATATTGCTACATGAAAGAGATAAACAGAATTGTAACATTTTCTTTGGTACTTGAGAATGATTATAGAACTTGACATAAAAGTAATACCAACAACTGCTACAGAACTCTCAAATAAAACTACGAAACACAGGGTTATCATTCCCAACTAGATTTCCATCTACAAGCTTTCATCCGAGATAGTTTAAAGGTCTGCTTCAATAAATGTCATAGTCTATCTCTGATACCAGCATAAAATTTCAGGCCTTCTGTTACTACACAAGGGACGTCTCATGAAATCAATATTTTCATTAACATCATGTCACACGTTTGAAGGTAAACAAACTTGTTTTTGGACCCTTATATGACATTCAAATTTTAGAAAAGTTTTAAACAGTAATTTTTTAGAGTCCAGTAATACCTGGAAAGGAATGTTATGCTCAGGCACTGCATTTCTTTTTTCTAAAACCACCACAGTCCTTCCGACAACATCAAGGTATGAATACTTGGTCTGCAAATATTAAAGAAAAAAAATACAGTTAGCTACATTTAATCAAATGCTTTATTACAGAAAGTCAAGATCTGCCACAACAGAATTACTCACAATTTATCTGGAGAAATCAAACTCGTACACCAACCACCCCCCCCCCCCCCCCCAACACACACACACACACACAATTGACAGCAACACCTCTGCTGTTTCTCTTAAGTTGATAGCTTCGCAGAAGATGCTTTATTCCTGTTATGGTTCTATTTCTAGATTTTTATGGCATTCAAATTTTTTAAGGATATTTCCAACCTCAACCTAAGCACTTACATCACTTCGTTTAAGCTGGACAGACACTCAAATTTCATATGCTGAGCAACAGCCCGACTCTATATGCTTAGACAACCACCTATCATCCATGCATTACAATTCCCTAGCCATATGAACCTTTTGTCAGTACCTAAAATGCAAGCTTCAATATGAACTTGGGAAAATTCATCATCTCCTTCCTATAGTTGACTCAGTTAAAACTAAGTTCTTGAACTATGACTTGGTGCAACTCAACCCTTATAGTTTTGACTCTTTTAAAATGTAGTCCCTAAACTTTGTCTCTACACGTCTCAATCCCAATAATGTTAACCTTTTAAAAAACATTGAAGCTTAATGTTTACGAAATAACTTTAGTCTTTATAGCTTATTTTTCTGAAATATAGGGACCAACATTTTAAACTGTCAAAACTATGGGGACCAAACAACTAATTTTCCCTATAAACTTAACCTCAAACCCAAGCATGTCTATCCAGAGAGGGTGTATAAATAGTCTTAGTGGTACAAATTGTCTGAGTTTAGCTAAGGGATAATGAATGCCTTGGTTGTTGTGATATACTGAATCGCCCCTCTAGAGTCTTACATAAGCTGCTTTTGCCAGCATATACTTTCATATACTAGTCTCACATTAACCTAAAAATAGAACAAGGCCCAATTTTTTTTAAAAGCCAAATACTGTGCATTCTCCCTTGACAAAACATGCAAGATAAAAACGTTTCCATTACATCCTTTAATGGATGTTTCCTCAAGAGATGTAAAATGTGATTGAAAGCCTCGTTTACACCAGCAATACTTTTATTTTCTGCTTGATTCTATCTATTTATATCATATTCTTCTTTCTTCTGTAGGTGATTGATAGATAATTTTACTAAAAACAGGGAAATGCTGGGAATTTACTGAAAAATTTCCACAACTAAAATGAATTGATCCCTAATTATGAGAAAAATTACCTCTAGACGTTGCTCCACGGGAAATGAGACCACAGCTTTGGGATCTTTGGATCCCTCTGGCAGCACAACCTGAAATTTAAAAGTCCTAACCTCCATTATATTGTGCATAAGCACTTGAAGCAAAGAGTGGAGTTCAGCCCATAAGAACAAAGTAACACACAAATCCCACCCACCTTGACAAGCAACTTGTCAACAACTGTATCAGCAAGAGGACAACCAAAAGTGAAGTTGAGGTATCTGCCACCATCTGGAGACTCAAAAAGGAAATCCTCCACTGGTACCCCATAACCAATGACAAAGGTAGATTTCCAGCCTCCAAAGAGAGGATACCGAGGTTCAATTAATAGTTCTGACTGCAGCAAATAAGCTTGTTAATGATTGTAAGATCAGACGTCATAACCTAGTAAATAATACAAATGCAACTTTCAAAATCATTTTCTTTAATAATAACTTCTCAACCATCAATAAGAACTTTTGGACTCAAAACATTGATTTTCTTTGATGGAAACATGCCATTCAGAAGCATTGAGACGGGACTTCTACAGTTCTGTCTTCCTAAATTCAGTATGATATCAATGATAGCCAGAAAAACTTAATTTAAACCAAACAAGGATGCTACTGACATGAACAACATTTTAACATATAAAAAATACAATTTTTGAGTCTCATCAGAGGAGAATATATAACCATTTGGTTACTCAGTGAAACAGCTAGAGTTGCTTCATAGTTCTTCCCTCAACCCAATTGTTAAGAATAATGGATAACCAAAAGAAACAAAAAGGCTTGAAGAAAATAACAAACGCTGCAGATGATATTAAGACAAATGATGCTACTCAACTTGAATATGATTACCCTATGCCAATAGGAGGTGAGGAAATAGTGAAGGGTTAACCCAAGGGCACATGTTACCTTGAGAAAATCTGTACGTAAACGGGAAGATGAAATATTCCCAATTCCATCCCGGTAGTATACTGAGTGAACCCGTGGAGGTAGTCTTGCAAGCAGATGCTTGAAAGAAGACACCCCAGTATTACCTGGTTTACTCTGATAGTCAACCCTGTTAACAGAGGAACGAGGTCATATTATATGGGGATTGATAAAAAGGAGAAAGCATCAAATTGCACACTAAAAGAAATCCAAAGATAACAGATATAAGGCATTTATGTATCAGAAGCTTCAATTCACCCAATAACTGATAAATGAAAAATAAGATCATTTCCAGATTTAATTTGAGGATAGGAGCATTCCAATCATCTTTGGAGCCAACAGGATAAGGAATAATCAACATAATGCAACGATAAATTATTTCAGCAACTTTTATTATTTCATCTCCATGTGATGAATACCTCATAATGCTCCTTTTCTTCTACTACTTCCTCTACTCACCTACGTATGTTTACGCTAAATGCAGCAATGAAACACACGATGAACATAACTTTTAATACTTATTAAACTATCAAACCATTTAAATAGTGCATGAGTAACGGGTCATCTCTCAGTACTGTATGGCCATTTATGAATAGGAAAAACATGCGATTGAGAGCAACAAGGTTTAGTGAGAATCTCCAATAATTAACTTGGCATCCCGAATCCATCATGTATCTTAAAATCAGTTATGTTCTAAATCAATACGCACACAGATGAGTCACGTAAAAGATCAAGATGACAATTATTTTAAGGAATTGAAAAGAGTACTTCTGAAAAATAGGTACTTTTCCAATTCCTTTCATCATAATAGCACATATTTACCATGAAAAGACTAAGTTAAAAACCATTCATAAAGGAGTGGGTGGTGGGCAGCAATTTACCTTGAAAAAACACCTTTATGTCGGGCCCCTGCATGAACCAGGCTATATCGCTCTGTAACCTGGAGGTTGCCCCAGTGAGATATTTCAATTTCACGTTCTAGCTCCTCAACAACAGCAAATGGATTGTTATTTTCAAAATGAACAAGTATAGGAGCATATGAATATGGGGTTTGATTGTTATATGGCCCATATTTGATCTCTGTACTGGCACGTTTAGTAGGCTCCACCACTGTGAATGATTCCACCCGAGTGCTTGGTGTCTTAATAAAGGTTGTTTGTTGCTTGACATGATAAGGAGATAACAATATAGCACTATCACGGAAATAGACCAACTGTGACTCTGATTGACTTATTTCAGCAGGGAAAGGTTCCAGGGAACGTGCCAATATGTAAAGCACTTCTAGTGTTGCAGTTTCACCTTTACTAAGTGGATTTAACAATATTATAGTGAAATATTTAGTTCCATTCGGTCCAGCAGGTTGCTCAGAAGATTCAACATCAAGAGGAACATAAGTTCTCTTCTTCTTTTTTCCAGTAGTAGCAGCTGCTTTAACTACTGCTAGATGTTCAACTTCTGAAGGTGAAAACGCAAGATTTACTTCTGAAGCAGGGGATGCCCCAACATTTTCAACCTGAAAGAAAAGCTCTGTGAAATACACATTCCTCAAAAGGTTTATTTTAGTAAAGAAGAAGCATAATCAGATAAAGCAAAGAAAATATATTGAATTAGCGTATCTTGTTAATTGATGATCCAAAAAAGGGTTTAAATATTCGGAAAAATGCCTCTAAAATAATATTGGGCTACGTTGAGCAAATTGAATGAAAATGAACATGATTTTTATCTGCCAGTAACTTTATGAAAGGATATAATGGTATACCATGAAACAGATGAAAGCACCTTGCGATTACACTCAACTTAATTCTTTTTCTCAAGGATAAATATGTCAGTCAATTTATGCAGATGCGCAAGTAGGCTCAAGATCAAGTTATTTACAAAAAAAAAAGTAGTAATCGGTAAACATTGTGGATATGAAGTGGGGTCGGGGTAGAAGGGAGGAGGTTTACCTTCAATGTCAGATAAACCTTGATAATGTGAGAAGTCAAGTCAATCTGCAAGAATCATTGGAATATTGCTCATTACGTGTATCTAAAACCAAAAAGAGAATTTGAAATTCAGAAAGGAGCCATGCCAAAGGCTGAAGATACAACATATTTCCTCCAAAAGAGGAGAGGGAAAAAAAATCAGCCACATTTAACAATAAGAGAAAATGCTGCAATAATAATCCACTAGTTATTTTACTTTACCTTACCAAGAACCGTAATCCACAATACAACACACACAGAGACAGAGGCTGCACAAGTTGGTTAAGGTGAGTAACAAATCTCTATTATTTTAAGGGTTAAGTAGCAAATTCGTTCCGAAAGTATATATCAAGAAGCAAAGCAATGTTGCTTGGAAGTTTTTTCGGGCTCAATTTTGTCCCAGAAGTCTAAAAAAATAGTAATGTTACCCTTTTCTGCCAAAAAACTAATGTTAGCCGTTAAAAAATTAACGTTGACCGTTAACTTTTTAATGGAAAATGATAACATTGCTACATCTTTAGACTTCTGGGACGAACCCAAAAAAATTCCAGGGCAACATTGCTCTCTCAAACGTGTGTTTTTGGGGTGGATTTGCTACTTAAAAGTGTACATTTTCATGCTTCCTTGATTGCCCATGAGTTGAAAAAAAAAATGCCGTGGAAGTGAAAATAAACAGAAAGAACAGGGAAAACAAAAATGAGACAGTTTTTTCCCTCTAATTTATTTTCTCTATTCCAAAGTGCTCCAAGAAAAGCGATGGACGGAATAAAACGTGAAACAGCTGAAACTGGATTTATTCTGACTAATTATCGGTTTGACAAATTCCACAACAGCATCCATATATGACACCGCAAATTCACTATCTTTATGCTTTCCATTAGGATATCTTTAAAACATTTCTCCCGTAATCATCGCCCCAAACATTTCCATGTTTCCCTCAGATCTTGAGCGACGGTTATCATAAAACTTTACCCGTGATAAACACCCGGCACAACGTTTCCATATTTCCAACAGATCGTCTTAATTGCTTATTGATTAAGAGAAAATCTTAACAAGCAAATTGAGGCATCGGATGAATTACTTTACAATCAGAATTTGAGAAAACGCAGGCTTCCAATCAGAAAAGCTACACGTTTTTCCTCTTCCAAGCATCTCAAATAAGCATACAAACATTTTACTTTCACGTAAATTAGAAAACAGACCTCAGGAACCAAATTAGCATAAAGATGGCCAGATAAAATTATTTCTGATAAAACGTAAAAAGGAGGAGAAAGTGAGCTAGGAAAGCGTACTCTGCGTTCGGCATTGACGATCTGAAGTTCCTGAGAAGAAGCATGTGAAAGAACTGATAGGAGAAGAAAAATGAAGAGAGCAAGGTGCGACAATCGAGCTCGGAGAAGAGCATCCATCACTGGCTCTGGTTTCTTCCCCCGCAGTTGACGAGGATTGGAGACTCCAAGTCTATAAACTTACTAGTATCAGTCTCACCTATGTGGGCCTGCTATCCGGCCCACACAATTTTGCGTTTTTCCAATTTCAAAGGCCCATTTAGGTTCCAAATTATCCTTTTTCTTTTTGGGCCATAATTTTCAATGTAATTATCCAGAAAATAAATCGACGATTATTACCCCGTGGATTTTTTTTTTTCCCTAAGAAAAAAACTTACATTGGTAATGAAATTTTCCCTGTAATATAAAAAAAAAAAAGTATGGTTTTGATGTAAAAGAAAAAAGTATGGTTTTCGTTGTACCCAAGAAAAATACTAGTATAGTTTTCCAGCATCAACTTTTTGTCACCTTATGCCTAGAGCTAGAGCTAAGAAAACGGATTGAGCATGTCGGACTGGCCTATTTACAAGGTCCAAACTTAACATTTTTGTCTCAAAAATGAAAGTGAGCCTAAAAGGAACTACCCTCTGTTTTTCTTTTTAATTATTTATATGAATAATATTATTGAATTTTTATACTTTGTTAATGATGTTGCAAATAGTAGGTTGTTATTATTTTTTCAGAATTAAGTTTGATAAAAAAATCTGGTATTAAGAATTCTAAAAATTATAACTTTTAAAATATATTTCTTATTTCATAAGTATTCTTACTAATTTTATATTTTCTGGGATTTATTTTCTAGTGATTATTTTATTCATATCTTGAGCTGTTTATTTTGTTGACTACTTACACTTTTCAAGACATATTTATAAGAAGTATTTTTAATTTTGTTAATTCTTCTCATTAATTATTTATAATCGTGGTATGTGGACAATAGTTTACTTTTAATTATGACTTAATGACCTTGTTTATTTGTTGCATAATGTGTGTTGTTTAGACCTTAATGTTGATAACATTTATTTGTTAAATTAGAACTTTAATTGTTGTAATGTACTAATTATAATTCTTCGAAAAAAATGTAAGAAAAATAGTTAAAATTTAAAAAAAAAATGACTTTCGGACTTTAAAAAATATATGTTTTTCTTACCCCGAACTTTTAAGGGGCATCCCTATTTTCTAGCTCTACTTACACCAAAACAGACTAATGGTATTATTTGAAAAAAAAATGAAAATTATCCATTTGTGTCACAAGACTTGCCAGAAAACAAATTAAATAGACTAAACTTTCTGATATATTAATTTTAATTATTATTGAATATAAATTTATAGTAAACTATATTCATAAAACTATAAACAATAGACTTATTTTCTTAATAAATTTTGCGCCGAAAGAGTATAGCTTGCATCTCGTTTATTTGTCGCTATGTTGACAAATGAATTCATATAATTGGCAGTATCATTATTTTACCCATTAATGTGACCAGTCACAGAACAATGAGAACACAGATGATAAAATCTATATTCTATACAATTTAAAATAAAATAAAATGATTATAAAAAATAAAAAAGAATAAAATAAGACATTCTATTTATATAACATATAAACTGATTTTTTTTTTTTGTAAATTTAATTATATGTTGATGGTATAAAACAAAATTGATAGTATATTAATTACATATTTCATTTTATTTTGTCTTTAATCTTATTAATAAAAATGTCAAATTGTCACATCAAACGGTCATTTCTGACATCATATTCTACTTGAATCCAACTTTCCATACAATGCTTAGAGTTGAATTGAAAAGTATCATCACAAAATTAACCCAAGTTCAAATGTTAGAAAGTAGCCGTTGACAGTATCTCAGGTTTTATCTTCCAAAAAGTCAACCTCTGGAACGAGTCAAACTTGCACACACAAGTGTGCCTGTAAAACTTGAAACACATTTTCTAAACCTGTCTAGTGGCTGCACGAATTCAGAAGGAAAAATAAAGAACCGTCCGCAACTAAGATCAATCACTTGTTAGTTTCGAAGTGTCAAGCCTCAGAAAGAGAAATAGATGATACTACAACCCAAGGACTCAACAAACAAGAATCAGGGAAAAGATTCAAAACTTTATATATATTTTACTCATCAGTTCATCCCAACCATCTGCACAAATACAAACTTTTATACCCAGGTCTCGGGGAAAAGACATTCCACCGTATGTACAGAATCCCCCAAAAAGACAACATTAATTAGTGACAAGGAAAAAGCTTCATTTTCTTGAATCACGAGAAAAAGCTTGACCCTGAGTAATTCAAACATTCACTCTTCCACAACAAGTTGGTGCAACAAGTCATAATACAGAAGCTCCTTATCATGGCGGTTTCGCTGGTTTGTTACATAGCTTGCTGGTGCATTTTCATGGAAGAATTTCTCCAAGAATCCTCCAACCCTCTCTCCCAGGAAAAAGAAAAAACAAAAGAAAAAGAAAGAAATAAAGAAACATAATGTAGTGAATTCCTATCTACTCTTCATTTATCCCCTTGAATAATATTACCCCTTCACCGTTTCCCCGATTTTATTCTTTTATACATCATATTAAACAACAAAATCACAGCACAAATAAATCTTGTGTTCATCTCTCCCATTTACCACCCTGACTCCCAAACTTTTTTATAATGCCAAAAAAGGGGGCAAAGTAGTGGAAAAGCTACTTTCAACATGATTTCTTTCTTCCACAAAATTCCTATGGCATTTATTACCTTGGCTTTGTTTGTGATCTGTATGACAACAAGGGTTGGAGAAGCCTCTGGCCTGATGACGGACTACCTAGAAACGAGGCTTGAGATCGAGTAAGCATCTCAACCATTGATGGGGTTTGATATGCTTGAACAAGACTCAAGCTATCAGTGGAATCGCCTCTTGCTGTGGCTCTTTGCCAAGAGTGGGAACTCAGCCCAGAAAGAATGTATGCTCTCCCCGATGCTTCATACACATGCCGGCTCACCATCCTCTCTTGCATTTCCTTGAGTTCAGCATCCAATGCAAGACAAAGGCGATCCTGAGATCTAGCCGAAATAGACTCCAAGAGCATTTTTCGGCAGTTTTCAAGGATTGATACTGCACCTGTTAAATCTCCATGTTCAGCTGCACTTCGCGCTTGGGCCATTGCTTCAGCTGCTTGAAGCCTGTTATGCTGTCTGTCCACTTCGAGCGACTTAATCACTTGCCCAACTTTTTCAGGCCTCTCCAGCTTTACTTCCTCACTTTCTGATATTGTGGTCTCCTGAGTTAATGGATCCTTGTAAACACAGTTGACCTTTATCAACGATGTTTCATTGCCAGAAGCAGATGGGACATTAACTGAAACTAGGAAATCTCTCTCCTCTTCAGCATACAAATCTCCAACATCAATAAATCCTTGGCGTCTACCAGCCATCACACGGTTTGGATAACTTCCAGCCTTGAGTGAGACAAGGTTGAGATTTGCATCAACGCACTCAATTGCGACTTGCAGCTCCTGAACCACAACACTCAAAAGTCCGCCAATGCACTGTGCAAATGCGTCCTGTATCACAGATTCAGTCTCAATGAAGGAAAAAGTCCCTCCAGAATTCTCTGAAATTGAGTGCATTGATGAGGCATCATGATCTGCACCAAATCCAAAAGCATGCACAGGAATTTGGAATCCCGAAGTGCCACGATTACCGATAGACATAGGCAGAAGCAAGTGGTAGTTTGGATGTGATTGGTTAGTACCAGAACCACCGACAGTGTAAGTGTCCTGCCCATCAGATAACAGTATTATACTGGCAACTGGATTTTTTTCTCTTCGTTCTTCCATTATCTTGGCACCTTTTCTCAGGCCCTCAGCAATGTTTGTACCCCCATTTGCAACCAGAGAGTTAACAGCTTGCAGTGCTTGTTGCCGCCCAGAGTCAGACATTCGGCGCAGAGGAAACAGTCGGCGAGCTGTAGAAGAGAAAGCAATAACCGATAGCCGGTCATTTGAACCTAAATTCTGGATAACAAATCCCATAGCCCTTTTTAGTAGTGCGAGCTTAGTGCCAGCCATGCTACCACTAATGTCAAGCACTGTCACTAGGTCAACAGGGGCACGCGGAGTCTGAGAAACCTGTGTTGAGCCAACATGATTTCTACTGAGGTTGGGTGTTCTGGCAGCTGCTGCCACAGCAGTGGCCTTGAGATGGACCAAGACGTTAAAATTACTATAAGAGTTGGACTGTGGAGCAACTGACACTTCAGGGTATGTTTTAATTTCTATTGTTTTAACAGCACCTGTATCAGCAACACTCTTACCAGAACATACATGTTCGAGATCTAAGGATTCATCATCATCAAATACACCTGGCTCAGGAGCCTGATGAAGTGGAACAACATGTCGCCTATTCAAATCTCGTCGAGGGGGTGGTCGAGGAAGGCTGTGGACAACCGCCATGAAAGCATTATTTGGCGAAACCCTGGCTGGGAGAGGATCCAAACTGGGATCTAGTAAGGGTATTTCCTTCCACTTCGCTCGGCACACTGGACATATTTTGTTTCCATGTTTCACGTTTGAAGCAATGCAGTGAAAATGGAAGGAATGTGAACATTCTGCAGTGAACAAAGCATGCCCACATCCTTGTTTCATTTTGGTTAAGCATATTGAGCAGGTTTGCTGTATAAGCAGGAAAAAAACATGTTAAGATAAGAAGCATAAATACATGAATCTCAATAATTATACAAATACATGTAAGAAGAAAATTAATACACAAAACCCATATGTATACAAACCAAAATTTGTGAGATATACAGGGTGCTTCTAAACACACACACACACACAGTGTATTGACGATGTACTAGCAACACAAAATATACAGCAAATGCTGGCACCCTAACTTATTATCTAAAAGATTAAGAGTATGTACTATTAGTGCAGCATTCACACTATGTCATCAAGGTATTACTTCAAATTCTTGGACTGATCAAGCAGCTTAGATGAAACATGTGGTTAGCACCATTATAAAGACGTCAGTCAGATTTAAAATAGAAACCAATCACATCTCCAATTTCTTATACCAGGCCTTAAGCCTAAATTTGATTTGACTTTGACCATAGAACTGTATATTCTAAAAGGAAATATATTACGTTATATTAGCATTTCATTTTCTTTAATTGTTTTAATTTTTTGCTTCCAATAAGGAAAAGAGACATAACATTAACATGAAAAGTTGTGAAGATATAACTTTTGTAATGTTATCAAGAAGCCACCGACTAATACTGCTGAACCAAGCTATAAAGACAAGGAAAGAATAGGTGGAGTCCATGAATCAAGCGAAGGGAAGATAATACGTTGCTTTCTAGGATACAACATCTATTCCCTTTCTCATCTTCCTTTTTCAATTTTAATATTTTTCCCAAAGGAAGATCATAAATTATCAATCAAAAGATATGACCTATAAACACACAGATTTTGGTACTGTGTAGCAGGAAAGTCTTTATAATTATGCAAACATGAGCACTCCTGAAAGAGACTAAAGCAGCTTTTGCACTTGCCCAAAGAAATTTACACCAGAAACATAAAATTCTCAGAGTCTCATTCACACAACATTCAGCTAATTTGATTTGACTAACGAAGAAACTGGTTATGGTGTCATTGCATGTGTGACTTTTTTTCTCGTAAAAAGAAAAACTTGACCATTAGAAAAAAGAAAAGAAAAATTAAGTCATATCCACAAGAACTCGTTGTGCACACATAATGCGATGTTGAAGAGAGCAGACATCAATTATATCAGGATCAGGTCTATCACCAACAAATCACAACAATTCATGAAAATTGACAGCTCTATCACCAACCATTGTCATAACAAAGTTGAAAATATGAAATAAAAAAAAGAAGACAAACTAGAAAAAATCTATGTACAATATTAAATAACAACAACACCAATAATAATAATATTTCATAAAAACAGAAATTAAGATATTCTAGGATTTTAAATCAGCTCCGGTAATTTTCAAATTTCAGGATGCAACATCCTCTTTTTTTTATAAAAAAAAAAAAAAAAAAGTCGAGCAATCCGCAAAAGCCTACTATATTTAAATTTCTCGAACCGTAATTTGATTTATTACAATTTACAATAACAGTAACACTCTACCTAACCTTTATTTGCAGTTGCAAGTAAATAGGGTGAACACAACTAGAAAAAGAGTTTTCATATATTTTTTTTTGGATAATTGAGCTTTTTCTCTTCTTTTTAATGAAACCAAAAGATAAGTTCAGCCAGAAACCAATTAAGCACAGTAAATTTTCATTGTCCATGTCTTATTTTTCAATCATCGTTTAAGTCTATTTTCTCAGCGACAAAACAGAGCCCAGCTCATCAAATTACAAAAAGCACGGATGTTGACACGGACATAGAACAAGATATCAATAGCATATGCAGTGTCTTAAGTGTTAGTTGAGGGGTCATATCATATATGATTCAGCACAAGGCGGCGGAGTTTGAAATATCGGCGACCAAATTTCCTTGAAATTTCGGAAACCAGAACAGTTTAGAAAACAATGGAGGGTGGTGAAGGAAAGGAGACTAACCTTGGACGATTTGCTCGCACTTTTGGACAGCGTTAAAGCGTGAGAAGAAGCCGCAGGAGCGGCGGACCTCGATTGCGAGGAAGCCATGTCCCAATTTACCGGCGAAAGCAGAGCAGCATCAGATAACCGCTCAGTAGCCGGAGGCGAATCCAAGTCGTCAGAAGTTCTAGGGACGAAAACACAGAGATTCAAACCCAAAGCCAGCTTAGCCTTCTTCCATTTACTCCCCATTTTCAGCTCAAGATCTGAAGAAACCCAAAAATGTCGTCGCAAAACGCAGATCTCAAAGAAGGAGTACGAGAGGATAGAAGGGGGAAAGGAGATCTATAAAATAAAAAAAGCTAAAACCAAAAAAAAAAATGGAGCACGAAAATCGAGAGAAGGGAGGATTATTGAATGCGTGAAAGGGGAAAGAAGACATGTGGGGTTTTGAAGGGTTTAGAATGGGATACAGGGAAGGTAGTTGGTGAAGAAGGAATGAGAATGAAGAAGAATAAGAGATATGAAGGCATTAATTGAAGTAGCCATGAGAAGAAGAAGAAGAATAGTAAGAAGAGGCGGTTGCGAGGTGAGGATTTTGACCTGGGCTTGCCTTTGATTCGAGGGGCGTTGCGTTGGCTTTACCTTTGGTTGAGTTTTGTAGGTAAAAAGAGTGGGAAAAAAGGTGGCTCCTTCTCTCTCTCATAAAAAAGCACGTTCTGCTTCAACCAGTCGAAAGTTGAAACCTTTATTATTATCACTCTCTGCTTCAATCATTCACTCTCTCCCCATTTTACCCCCTCCTCTTTTCACCCTTTCTAACACAAATCACAATTCCTTTTTCAACTTCTACTTTATTCAGTATAATACATATACAGTATATATTTACACCTTTTTTTTTTTTTTTTTTGAGAGGTCACCACATATATGTTCCACAGAACTTCAATTTAGACTAATCAGTATAAAGCTTTAATGAATCAGGTCTAATAGCAAAAAAAAAAAGAACTATTTTTTTTAATATTTTGGATTAAGGTGACCCAACCTATTTGAAGTATTATTTTAAATTATGTCCACTATCTTAAAATATTTTATAATGCATCTAGTCTTCAAAGTATCTGTTTATTTATGTTCAATATCTGAGAAAATATTTGGATGTACTACAAAATATTTTAGGGTGTTAGATGTCCTTGAGAAAATACTCCATAGTGTTGAATATGCTTTAACATTTTTATTTTTAGAGAAAAAAATTGTGCCATATATTTTTAAAAAATTGTTGAAAAATCAAATATTACAAAATTTATTGTTTAAAAGTATCTAAAAACTCAATTTCTTGAGCATGCAACTCATCTTCAATATGTACAACTCTTTTTTCATTGTGTTTTCATCTCTTTAATTATTTGTAAGTGTCTTTTGTGTTGCCGTTAATGGAAGATGGGTTGCAAACTGAAAAAAAATATTACAATAGAGAATTTTTCAGCATTTTTTCTTGATTTCCCCCCCCCCCCCCAAAAAAAAGAATAAGTGATTTAGTAGTACCTCTTTTTTTTTCATTTAATTTTAATTTTCACGATGAATTGCCTATCTTGCTCCTACGTGATATAATGAAAATATTTGACGCTAGCAAATGAAGAAAAATGTAGAATAAAGAGTTTAATTATAAAATAAAATAGGCTGGGTTTATAAATGTAGAGAAAATGCTAATTTTTCTCAGATGAACTAATATACGAATATTTATTTAAAATGGGTTTAATTAGTGGTATTAATGATTAAAGGTGATTAAAAAAAAAGAGAGAAACAAGCCGGTGAGTGGAAAAATGTCATAATCCCTCTTGTGGAGAAAAAGGTGGGATATATATGTAATAATAGAAAAAGGGAAAAATTCTCCTTAGAGAGGAATCTTTTATTTATATATAAATAAATAAATAAATATAAGTATGACTCTGTTCCATGAATGGAGGGTGGCATCATCATGAACCATAATTGGGCCTGCGTCAACATTGTGGGATTTTATTAATAATTTCTTTTTACAGAATTATTTTACTTTTTTTAAAAAAAATTTATTTGTTGTTTTGGGGCTCACATGCGATGATGATAATTATCCACACGTGCACATCATCACTGAGGTAACCAACCTCCATGTCAACCCTGTTGACATTCATTACTGTTTCTTTCTAGATCTCTTCACATGTCTCCCTGGCTTTTTTTTTTTTTTTTTGCCCTGCTTTCTTCTTTAATTATTTTGAGTATTAGTTTGTTAATATTTTTTTTTTTATTTTTTGCTCCTTAATTATCATGATTTCGGATTTTGACTCAATCAATTATTCAACTCGCTATTATTTTCTTTCTAGAGACATTGCCCCACGCCTCAAATCATTTATATATATATACTTGAGCGTTTTATTTTAAAATTAATTCCAGACAGAGATGGCATTTGAATTTATCTGTAGTACATGTAGTACAAATGAAATTAATTTTAAGAAATCTTAAAATAACATATTTCCGGACAACCAAGTTTTTTTTTTCTTTTTTTTTTTGAACCGTCGCAACCAAGTTGACGACAAGGTGTTAGACTTTTGGACAAATCTGCATTGATAATCAATGTGGTTCGCAAATTCTGGAAACATATAAACAAAAATTGTGTTTTTTTTTTTCATAATCCTTTAGAGCACCCCAATGATGGACTTTTATCTAAACCATATCATAAGGTATCTAAACAATCAACTAGTCAAGACTAAAGCTTTGTGATCGTAATACTCCCTAAGGTTTTAATTGTAGGACATTTTTACCTCATTTTAGGAAAATTAAGGGTGGTAGTTAAATTAGTTAATTATATTTATTTTCTCAAAATGTTCTTATTTAAAATTTAAAATGACATCCAATTATTTTAATTCTATATTCTTTGTCAAATCCCTCTCACCTCAGTAGACAACTTTTCCAAACCCTCACATAGTCCAACTCCAATGATTTCCCTTCAGTCTACTCTTCAACGTTGAAATTTGGAACTGTAATTTAATAGTAATGTCATTATTAAATATGGCAAAAATTGATCAAAATATCTTATTAATAAAAAGATAAGCTATTAGGAGATTTATTTAAACACATGCACATAGCCGTCAATGAACAAAAGGAAACATCAAAACTGGGCATTGAGTGGGCAAGTTTCTGGAGCATGGGAATTATTCAATAAAACATGGCTCTTAGAATTTTATGCACATTAACTTCACAAAAAATAGTAAAAAAAAGCTGCGCTAGAAATTTATTACTCCATTCAATTACCAGAAAAATTGGACAAAGAAAAGTTCATGGCCACTTGTTCCAACCCTACTTGACTCATTCATTATCGTTTGAATGGTGATTTGGTAGCTTTCAATTTTCTCATCGACTGTTTCTTATGAAAATCAAATACTAACTACATAGAGTATTTTTCAATAGTTATTGAAATATGTTAATTTAGTTAGAAATTTTCGGGTTGAAAAAGGTTACCACCTAACATCTATTTATGAATCACTTGTATCCAAAAAAAATTGTTCCAAACATATTTAAGTTATTTGTAGATAGAGCTGAAAAAATGAGTCAACCTGTTTAGGCTAGTCTAAGTATAAAAAACAGATACTACAGAATTTCAAAGCTCACTTTGTGAACTTGAGGGTTGAGGGTCACCTCGTGTGCTTCAGGCCAATTTCACATATATTAGTTTTTTTTTTTTAATTTTTTACATTTTTTAAAAAATTAAGTTTGAACGATAAGATACCTAATTTAAAACAAATATTATTAAAATTAAGTTAAAACATCAAACACTATCAATATTTAATAACACACAAACACTAAGTCAAAAAATTACTAGCCCACAATTAAATAAATAATTAGATAAATTCATAAACCATATACTAAATACTAAAAAATATGAATAAGACTATCATTTTCTTCTCTAACATCACTATCATCAATGACATTTGAATGTGCTTCGCTATTAGTTAGGGTTCTCTTTTTTCACTCCTTTTAAAAATTTAAATGAAAGTATTAAAGTTTAGATTATTTTTTTAAAAAAAAATTAATGGACATTGTAGAGCTAACCCTTTTAGGCCCGACTCTATTTTTAGTCCCTACATTATGAGCCCTGCCCTTGACCAAAAGGGGCTTAAAAGGGCCAACTCGACGGACTCAACCTGTTTTTCCAGCTATACTTGTAGATATTATATTACATGATGTTTTGTCAATTTAAGGGTTTAGAGTACTAATACAGTAATACTTTCAATGTATAAAAACATATTAAATCCTTTTTACCAATAAAATTTATAAACAGTAATTTTCCACTAATGTTTCTAAAACTATTTCTATAATCTTATAATAAGAACATACAAGTAAACAACAATAAATTCTCTAAATAAAAGCAAATTGTCTCTTACGATAAAAAATAAAATCACACCCATTAAAATTTAATCTAATGGTGGATACATTAAATAAATAGAGAGGGATTAATGGAGACATTCCTCTCTCATGAAGCACACCACTACACTAGTCCAAGGTAATTTTACCATCACGATTCACAAATTGAACCTGTGGACCAAAATATTTGTGTTATTTTGGACTAATTTAACTAAATGTATGCAGATAAGTTTGATCGATATTCTTTAAAAAATTGGGGTGAAAGTTTTTCAGGGGTAATTTTGTCATAAAAGTTTTTAAAAACAAGCAATTTCGTACTAACCGTTTCTCAATTAATTTTGATTATTAGTGGATCAAATATGCTAAGTTGACAATCAATTGTCATTCACATCATTTTTGTTAAGATGCAAATTTGCTCTGAAAAATCTACTTCATTTTTTTTTTCAAAGTTAGACTTAAGACTTTTGGAACAAATTTGCATCTTAACAAAAATGAAGTCGATGACATATGAACCGTCTATTAGACCTGGCTATCACCCAAGAAGGAGGTGAATTGGGTGTCTGATAAACTTTAGATAACTTTGAAAATCTTTTCACAACTTACTAAAAGCAATTCATATGACAGTAATAATCTATAAAGCAATTGTTAGTCATAGGGAAGAGAATATGCAAACTATGATTTATCTTGATTCGGCCGAATCCTTGACCTACTCCAGTCTCTAAGCTCAACTTGAGATTTTTAATCCATTATCATCTTGTTTAATTCGGGCACAAGAGAAGCCTTTACAATCCCACAAGTTCACCCAGGCACTTGTGAAACCAAATCTCTCACTAAGATACTCTCCCTTATACACCGTAAGGTTACAATCTGTTCCCAACTCAAGATCACTCAATATTGAGTAACTCTCAAATAAAATGATTTAACAATCAATATTCTCTTTCAAAAGTGAATAGGATAAACACTGAAATACATAATCGATCATCTCACTCTCTACGGTAAACTATGTAAGCACTAAGAACATAGTATATGAGTTATTGAATTATCGATGGTGAAGAAGTAAAATAATTTTATTGGCTTCGTCGAATCACTCATCAATCGTCGTCACTCCTTCTGGTTTGAAGACTTCGCAATTTATAGGTACTTGTGTTTCAACCGTTGGACTGTTCTTTCATTTTAGAATATGACCGTTGGTTATCTTTTGGAAATAGTTGTTGGAGCTTCTTAATTTCATGACTAAGAATAATAGATGGAATAAGAATTCCTCGAAGGAATGATATCGTCTGCTACGAAGTTTAGTTCCAATTATTGTTTTGTTTTTCTGAGGTGCATTTAATACTTCTGTCACATCGGATTGATTTTCGACGTCTCAATTTAAACAAGGTTAATCAACTGAAACTCACTTAAGAAGATGGTTAGACATGAAATAAATAAGTTTGAGTATGATTAGGAAGACATAAGTGATAACCTAGAAAAATTAGTAAAGAGATTAGTAACACACAGATAACAAAGAAAATGCTGAGAGTTCATACTCGAGAGTCCTTTTATCATTCTTGATAACCTCTTAAAAAATCACCTTACTGATATTCAAAGTTTGCCAATTCTCGAAAATCACTATTATCATTCTTGAGAACCATACTCAAGAATCAAGATATGGATACTCGATAATTTCACTTATCGAGAGCATTTATACCATATTAAACTCAACATACTTGAGAATAAATTTCCCAATACTTGAGAATTACTTTGTGATAGCAAATTTGTCGAACCACTCATACTCATAAATCTCTTCAAGTCTTATTTCCAATTCAAGAAGAATTTGCTCCAAACTTGTTGTATTTTGTCCGTTATCATCAGATGAATGAAAGTTGTTATTGACCAATGTTTTTTGCAGTATCCTAAACTGACCGTCAACTTCAAAACATCATATCGCTTTAAATTGATCTTTCTTTTTCGTGATCTTGATGTTTTTAGAAAGGTATATGAGTCTAGTTTCAAATGACACTAATTCCAGCTCATTTGGATTTGTCATTTGTGAGATACACTCAAAATACCGAAGCTTGGTCTGCTATGTGACGTTGATTGATGTGTCAACTTGTGAAATTTATAGATCTATCATCTTAACTTCTTTAGGCTTGAAATTTTGTCACAGTGATGCATTGGGAGTCTAGTTTCCAACAAAATTGGTTTCACCTCAATCCAATCTCTGGTTTGGGAGACATTATCGAATTACCAAAGCTCGCCCGTGCTAAATGTGAAATAGAGGTGAATAGAGTAGCTAAAACATGATGATTCTCGAGAATGGCTTGAGAATGACTGAAATTTTCACATGAATAGTACCATACTCGAGAATTACATTGTTGTACTCGAGAATGACTTCATGATAGCTTATTTTAATTCTACATTGAGTCATTTCAATTTCCATTTGATCATAGAGACTTGAATATTGATATTCTCATCATATTTAACAAGTTTTTCTTACTTCAATCTCCATTCTTGATCATTCTTCACTATTTAAACTTAGATTAACCTACATTAAACAAAGTAGTTGGTCAATGTATAGGATACAAACTTTTTGCTCTGGATAATGGCATCTATAGAAGACATCATCAAAACTAATCATAACTAACACCGTCAACTTAGCCTATTTGGTCAACTAATAGTCAAAATTAATTGAGATAAGGAATAGGGAAAAATTGCTCACTTTTTGAAATTTTTGGGACAAAATTGCCCCTTGATGAAAACTTACATTGCAAAATTGACCCTTAACCCTTAAAAATAAAGGGATAAGCATCATTTTTACCTTAGAAGTTCTCGTTGAGGAGTAGTGGGTATTCAAAATTTTTTTCAGGAGCACTTTTACCTTGGAAATTTGCAAAACATAGCAATTTTTCCCCTTTGTTAATTTTGATAGTTAAGTTTAATTAATATCTATATATATATATATATATATATATATATATATATATATATATATATATATATGGCATGCCACCTCATCAATAAAAATAGGGTCAAGTATCATTTTTTCCTAAGAAGTTTTCGCTGAGAAGCAGTGGGTATCAAGAAGTCTTTTTTAGGGGCAATTTTGTCCTAAAAGTTAACAAAATGTTACAATTTTGCTTTGTCGTCCCCCAATATAATATTTGACTGTTAAATTAGTCAAACAACACACATGTCATGCTGCCTCTTCATCAACATTACTTAGCTTAGTATGACGTGGCATCAACCTTGTTATTTCTTTCTTGTTGAAGGAATCATTGGTATATATTGAGGGCATCACTTAGCCCAATACGGTGAGCATAAGGAAATTAATACAAAAAGAGATCAATCTTGTCTTGTTGAAGGAATAATCTGTATTGAGGGAATTAAAGAGATAAACAGACTTAACAAGATCAGACTGAAGAACACATGAAATCTCGTCTTTTTTAAGTTGTAGAAGGATGTAGAGCCAGGAATCAAGGGTGCAAAGGAAGAAGCCAACATTAGAAAAGTTGAACTTGGAGTTGGAGAGGGAGATCTTTGAGACGTTGAGCTCAAGGCCACCGGAATATGTAAAGTCGAACTAGTCAAAGGGACTGAAAGGTCTATCGTAAAACACAGGGGAAGTATCACTTATTATCTAAGCAAATGAAACGCAAAATGAGATATGAATTGTCCTGAAAATTGGTTCAGTAAAAAAATTGGTTCAATTAAAAAAAGCAATAGTGATAGTATTTACCTTTGTATAGATTGAATTGCTATGTTTTGTATATTTCTAGGACAAAATTGTTATGTTTTGTAAACTTTTAGTGCAAAATTGCTCATAAACAAAACTTCTGGATATCCATTGCTCCCTAGCGAAAACTTCTGAAGCAAAAATGATATTTATCCCTTTTTTAATTGATGAGGTGGAAAGCATTAGTGCCATATATGCATATCAGTTAAACATAATGGTCAAAATTAACGAAGAGGCAAAATTGCTACATTTCGTTAATTTTTTAGGCAATTTTTCTATTAAAAAAAATTCCGGACAAAAATAATACTTATCCCAAAAATAAAATGACAATACTTATAAAGTTTACGGTTTTATTTCTTCCTATTAGGGCTCAATCTTAAATAAAAGGGAGCCTTTTGATGAAGGTAACATTTTATTTTAAATTGTAAGACTCAAGATAATACCTTGTGTTAAAAACACAAAAGAAAAATATCAAGTGACAATTAATCATTTTTTCTTGGAAAAAAAAAGTTTGAGTAAGTTGGGTTCAAATTGCTTATTAAAGCCAACACATGCTTTGAGGCAAAAAAAAAAAAAAACACTTATAAAGTATTTATAGATTGTTTACTAATAATGTTTTTCTATCAACAACGTGATTTGAACTTATAAATCAATTTTGGGTTAAATATTATTTTTGCCTTGAAGTTTACCTTAAGAACTACTGGTCACTCGGAAGTTTTTTTAATCTCATTTTTGTCTTGGAAGTTTAAAAACGTAGCAAATTTGTCCATCTGTTAATCTTGATCGTTGAATTGTTATTCTTCTTCGTAAACTTTAAGGGGTAAAATCGCTTATAAAAAAAACTTCCGGGACAAATTTGCTTCTAGAAAAAACTTTCATAGCATATTTGCTCCGTTTTTAAACTTTCAGGGCAAAAATGAGACAAAAAAATTTTTGGGTACATAACAAAAATGATATTTAATCCATCAACTTTTTACTATTTGAATTAACATTTGCAGGTAAGTGACAAGTAAGTTTACTTTGTGAATATTGTTGTGATATAAATCTGGAGAGCACCACAAATAGGAATGATTGACTTTGTTGAATATTAAATTAAAAGGTTTATTTGCTTTTTGCAGATAAGATGATCAATACCAAACAGTGGTTATCTTTCCTCAGAAATATGTAATTGGTCTAATGTGGAATCATGATAATCATCGATCATCATCATAACAACTTCACTTCCCACTCTCTCTTTGTTAGTCTAATCCCAATCAACCATTATTCTCAAGCTGTCATTAATCACCCCCCAACACCACATTATGACCTCTCGTATATATAATATACATTTTAATACTAATTCTTGAAAAAACTCCCATTTTTTCTCATTTTAATTTATTTTCAAAAAGAAGTAATTTTTCTCCATACAATTAAAACCACACTACAGTAATGCGCACACATCTATATTATGATGAGTTGAACTTGTAATTTCTCTCCAAGATGAAGGATTTTGGTGCTATAATGTGGCAATAGGGCACCAGACAAAAAGAAAATTATATATTTTTAATATATTCTCTACATACTTTGTAGTCAATATATATAGCAAGAAGCTTCACTTCTCTTTCCAGCTAGCCATTTTTCATTGGACTTTAATTGGACATTTAACACCATAATAATTCAATGTTGATTACACTATTTATTTTTATTCATTATGATCCCTTTATTCATAAATTAGCTGGGAAGCTTGGGAAAACCATTTTGTGGGTCCATATATTTTTTCTTAATTTTTAATTGGGTACTTATATGTATATATTTTCTTTCTTAATGAAATTCTTTAACTTTCCTTTTGCTGATAAAGAGACCGACGGTGTTAATAGAGTAAAGTTAACAATATTAACGGTACTCATAGAATAAAATTAAAGGATTTAATTAAAATAAAAAATGTATACAGGTACTAAATTAAAAATTAGGAGAAAAAGTATGGTTACCTTCAAATTAATGATTTCCCCTTCTAGAGAGGTTATAATGTGAGGGTAATAATAAAAAAAGTAACTCTCCATTCTCATGATCAAACAAAAATAATAATAAAAGAGAGCCACTCCTGATTTGAGATGGTGGGTAAATTATATATATATAACGAAAATCATGACTCACTCTAAGTTTTTCGATAATGTTCACTCAATAAAACACGACAATTCTTTAGAAAAATGTTTAGGGACCCAATGAAAATAATACTCATTCGATCTTAAATATAGGATAAAGTTTATAGTGCAAATTGTAATAGAAATTTTATCATATATTTAAGACCAGAGGTAATATAAAAAAAGCCTTGTAGTTTGACATTGACAAGTGAAATAATTACCATTAACCAGTTATGAAATTTTTCTAATATTATTTTAGGACTATAGTGTCACTTTTCACAAATGTTTAGAGCCGGTTATTTGTTTATTTAAAATTATAATTACCTAGAATTGTTTATTTCATGAGATATACAAATCGCATTTAAAACTCATATATCAAAATATTTAGTTTACAAGACCTCATTCAATTACACATAAAGACTACTGAAACGACGTATCATAAAAGTTTACTTGGAACTATTTTATAAAATGTACGTACTATTAATTAAACTACATAAAAACTTTATGACAGAGTTACTAAAGATTGTAACTTTATTAAAATACTCCTAGGAAAACATGATAGTAAAGCTAGAGCTAGTAAGTTTGACCAGCAGAGTAAATTGTGGGATTTGAGGCCTTTGAATATAAGTATTTTATAATGATAATCAATATACATGTAGAGTGTTGCATTCATGCATTGCATGGCTATATAGTTTTAATCAAAAGATAAACTTTTTACCTAGATTCCCAGCAAAATTCCACATAACTTTACTCTCTCTCATGATAAAAAGGATCATCTTTTAAAAGTCGAGAGAGAGAGAGAGAGAGAGAGAGAGGATGGGGAAAAAATTAAAGAGAGAAGAGTGGTGGCTATGTTTGGAGCATGCAAAAAGATAATATATTCCTCTCCCCCACAAGAGAACATGAATAAGAAACAAAGGTGGTGACCACTTTTCAATTAACTCGCTCCCTCCTTTTGAGGGCACACATGCCTCACGACTCACACTACTTGAATTAAAGAGATCCATACGTACACTCACAAATGTTGTGTAATGTTGTGCATGTGCATGTGTGTGTGTGTGAGTGCCATGAAAGCTTCTTCCTTGCAATGAGTAGTGATCCAACAATATTCACATACACTCACAACTCTCTCTCTCTCTCTTGATCAAGGGATAGGATTCCCTTTTGGCCACACTTTCTAGGGTAAGTCAACTCCAAAAGCCTTAGCTTTTTTTTCTAGGGTTTATGACTCAACCTTATTGGGAGAGCCCATTCACGTTTGATTGATTATTATACTACTATTATTTCTTCGTTATCAGTAAAATAAAAGAGATTAATTAACCGGGATCACCTTGGTAAAATCGTTGGCATATTTATATTAGTATCTTGCAAATACTTATTTTAAATTTAATGGAAAGATGCACTTGTGATAATCCAGATAAATTAAATATAGAGTCCAAGTATTAATAATAAAAAATTTCATCCCAATCAATGAGGGAGAGCATGGGGGACACTAAGCTTGGAGGTATAAATATATATTCCCTTCAATCTGTTAAATATAAGTAATTGATAAATAGCTATACTATTTACCAAGACTAAAAAAGATGTTATCATTTATAAATGTACCAGAAATTGAATTTTTTTCCAACAAAAACTCCCAAATTAAATTTTGAACTTCTGTCTTATAATTTTTTATTTTTAACCGCGCGCTACTCCTAATTTAACGAAGGCCATAGTTAAACTGTTGTAGTTAATGTATATATCAGAAATAAGATACTTTTTTTATTATTATAATTTGAACTAAAACAAATCTCCTTTAAATTCCCTTAAAGAAAAAAAATTATATACATACATACATACATACATATATATATATATATATATATATATATATATATATATATATATAGTACAATCAAATCAAGACTTGTAGAATATTTATATAGTATTTATTTTATGACATGCTCTCTTGTTATTAATATTATTTCCACTTTAAAATTCACTAGCTTTGATTTGATTGCACAAAGGTATGTTAAACATATAAGGCTAAGTAATTAAGTGTTTCCCTATAACAAATTTGCATATCATGTACTTAAAACAATTGAAAAGTTTTTTTGTTTTTTGTTTTTCAATAAAGCTTGTAACAATAGGTTTTTTTAATACAAAGTCCACAAAAAATGTAGCTAACCAGGAGGTAGCAATATCGTCTGAATCAAAGCAAACCAATTGAGGATTATCTACATAAATGGTTTCAACATCCAATTGATGACCACAATACAAACCAGCTGTACTATGATTTGTGCTCCCCTCAATAAGTGATCTATATATAATGTCAATCCAATCTTGCATTATTCATAGGTTGTGATGAATTTATCCAATATATAATTGCTTAGTGGATGATCACGAGATCACAATTAATCAAACTTAAAGCTTTAATTATTTGAGTCCCTAAAGGCAATAATTTTTTCGAGGCCTTTGTTCTAGTTGAGTTTTGAATCTTCAAGAATCCCCATGATCTTTGGGGAAGTAGGAGGAAAATAGCCAAGCTTTTTGGTAAATCTTGATATCAGTTTCCTTTATCATCTTGAATACCATCATGAGTCACAGACCCATTATTAGTGTCTAATCTTTGTTTTTTCTGGCCAGCCATTAGTGTCTAATCTAATCCAACCTTCTCGCTGGGATGTGCCAATTAATATAATTAATCTTTGTAGCTCACGGTTAGGATAATCTTCAAAGATTGAAGCTTATGATCTCAATAATTCTCTCTGAGTAGCTGAGAATGCTATATCTTTCTTTATGACTAGTTTGTTTGAATAAATTATGCTTACATTTATTTTTCCATTTTGTGTCCTAGTGAAGATGATGAGGAAGAAACTTTTTCCCCCAAGAGATTTTCCTGCTTACTGTACTTGCTCTAGCAAAGGATTAACTAGATAGATATCATAAGGAGTTTGATTTGAGTTAGAATCTCATCTTATTCAAAAAGACCGACATCTTGGTAAAATATCTTCGACCCAAATTAGTCAGTTGCTTAAACACTTAATATTAAGATTTAGAAAAGACACCATAAACCAGGTGGCTCAGAGAGTTGTTAAAAAAAATGAAAATTGCGCCTGCTTCATTCTAGAATAAGTATTAGTTTTTGATTACTTAAAGTAATTTATGGCAGATTTTCCTCACGATAGATATTTTTAGTTTAATATTGCAAGGGACAAGATATAGTCCAATTCAACTTTATAATTGTGTTTTCTAACAGGAACCATCAAATTCTTGAAAGAAGTTTTTCTTTTTGACGGCAAGATATTTTTTTAAATCACACATGCATACCCTACTTTTTTCTACAAGAAAGATAATTAAGTGCTGATACATTCTCCCTCTTTCTCACATGCTTTTCTTTTAGAGTTAACATAAGCTTTTTCCCATAGGAGCGCCCAGCACTAAGAACTTTTTTTTGAAGCAGAAATACATACATGGTTACCATTTTGGACAAAAAGTCACATCCCACTGTTAAGTCACTCTTCACCATGATGAAAGAGAAAGAGATAAAATGAACAGTAATATAACGGCGGTGAATAGTGATTTAATGGTGGGATGTGACTTTTACTCCAAAATTGTAACCACATGTGTATTTTTGCTCCAGAAAAAAGTTCTTGGTGCTGAGCACTCCTGGAAAAAAAGATCATTTATATTTTAGCACCTTAACCCTTTCTTTTATTTTCTATATGCATGTTTTATAAGTTGTAAGAATTTTTTTTAAAAAAAAAATTACAGGAGAGTGTGAGATTTTACTTGCACACCACATTTACATAGAATGTCAGAGACCTCAAATATGGAGATAAAACAATTCACCTACTATTATTTTGAGTTTTAAAGTAACTTTAATTAATAATTATATATTATTAAAATATATAATATATAGAAGTACCTTTTTTTAATTCTCATACACTTATAGGGGTAATGTTATAATCATATATATAAAATACATGTTCACATGTAAATCATCCTAATTAAACATATGATATATTTTTAATACTAAAATTTCCCTAAAGGAAATAGTTTTAGGGTTTCACATTTTTTATGTTTATTAAACTATAGATGCGTGAAGGTGGGGATGATGAATGGTGCCTTGTAAATTAGTATCATTGTATGTTGTACTTTATTCGATCTTATATAAAAAATATAGTTACTTTTTTTTTTGAAATATTAAGGAAGTTAGATAAATTATTCAATCATATTATATGTTATGTATTCTTATATTATATATCATTTTATTAGTTATATTATATGTTATGTATCCTTATATTATATATCATTTTATTAGTCAAACTAATTAGTTTGAGGAAAAAAATAAAAATACTCTATAGTAATTTAATTAATTAATTTATTTTATTAAAAAATCAATTTTATTTTATATTTAACATAGGAGGAAGTAACTTTTTTATTGTCACTTATGAAGTTTTCATTTTCATTAAAAAAAACATGAGATTTAACCTTTGGGGAAAAAGAGAAAGAAGATGGAAGCGTTTATGTAAAATGAAACACTTTCAAACTTCAAGTGGGTATTTTTTTTTTTTAGAGTAAAGTCATATGTATATTAATTAAAAATAATAATATGTCAAATAATTACATGTCAACCTTAAAAGTGTAGCAGTTCCTAAAGAAGCTAAAATTCATGCCACAAAAATTAACCAAAAAAAAAAAAACAAACTTGCTGAAAAATAAAATTACAGAAGAGCTACGCAATATCCTAATAAATCACATTAAGTGGTTAAATTATAGTAATATGGGAAATAAAGCAGATGGTAGTGTAATTGAATTAATTATTCTTATTATTATTATTATTATTTATGATAGAAGGGAAGAAGCATGCGAAGGGAATATGGGATTGGGTTGGGGGGAATTATGATGCAAAAGGCAAAGGGATTAGAATGATTGAGGGAAAGTCAAACCTAATCCAGACATTCTGTGGGTCCCACTTATCCCCCATCATTGTCCACATTCTCTTCCCACTTGATGTCTTTTTACCTCTTTGCCCCTTTCCTTTTCATTTTTATGTTTTTTTTGTTTGGAGACTTTTGCTTAGTGTGTGTGCTAGCTAGCTCCCTTCCTTTCTCCCACATCTCCCTTTAAATTTGACTCCCTTTATTATTTTTATTTTAAACAAACATTTCATAAATTGTAACCACAATTTCAGCTTTTCAGTTTTCTGTACTATTTTTTTTTAAAAAAATTGATTCAGTTCAACCTAGTCTCTATACGTAGTTGAAATTTGGTTCTTACGATTTAACTCAATACATCTTGATCCCTCTAATTTCAACAATTTAATCCTTAAATTTTACGACATATATAATTTTATTTTGTAAAATTTAGAGGCTAATATTTTAAATAGTTGGACTAAAATGATTTAGTTGCACTAAATCAGAGTTTAGAGACCGAATTAAATCAAGTAAAAACTATAAGAATTAAATTGTGTTGAGTTAAAGTTTGTGATTAAATTACAATCGAGTGAAAATTATAATGACAAAAAAATTAATTTCCTACAAATATACTCCTTTCATCCCATATATAAGGTCATTTCAACTGAATCGTAAGATTCTAAAAAAAAATTAAAATTAGTTAAAAGTAATAAATATATAGTTTTAAAAACATGTAACAAATATAATTTGTTTCCCAAAAATCTCACTATTTATAAATGAGTAAGAGAGAGTAATAATAAGAAAATGATGAAAGAAAATGTATGGAGAATAAATAATGAGAGAGTAATTAAAGGTAAAATAAGTAAAAGTGCATTTATTATTGAGACGAACTTAAAAAACATTTTATAAAAAGAGATAAAAAGAGATAAGGCCATTACAAAAAAAAAAAATCTTATACAAGGACATATGTAGTATTAGGAAAACTACCTTATACTAAATTGAGCTTTGTATATTATTATTTCCTTCCTATTTTTAACATATTCCATGTAGGAATAAATTGTTTATCGAAAATATTGAAAATGTATTAACGAGTCTCCCCAAACTATATATTATACATCCATTAATTTTTCGTAAATACAAGCTTGTGAACTTTTGAAGGCCATAGTGACACATGACACGGTAGATTCCTAAATACAAGCGTGTTAAAATATCTTGTACTGCAAAGTCAACTTATTCCTCCGTTGACTAACTTGACATGTGACGTCGCATGCCCCCAACATCTTCTTTAACATTTTCGTTGGTGTTTTGATATTTTTTGCACGATTTCAACAAAACAATTGACGACCCAACAAGAATCTACAATAATATCTCAGTACATTCTTTTTTAAAATATATATATATATATATTTTTTTTTTTTTGTGCTATTTTTTGTTTTCATTCATGGTTTCAACTAAGCATTTGAGCTTGCGCAACTTAAATATATGCAAAACTTGAAAAAAAAAAAAAACTATTATATCTCTGAAGATATGAAAAATTTTAATAGAAAAAATTGGGGAAATCCTTAAAAAATTTATTGGTGATAAGGATTTGTTAAATTGTGTATAAAAATTTATCATATCCTTATCACCAATAAAATTTTTTCCCCAATTTTCCCTTTCAAAATTACTTCTCTCATTCGGCCTCCTCACAATTCCTGAATATTTTCATTCAAGTAACAAGCTAACTTTTGGATGGCAAAAAAAAAAAAAAAAACTAACTTTTCGTCTGGGCTTTTTTGTTTGTTCAATTATTCTATTGAGCCCACACATTAAGGCATTTTAACACTTGGGATCTCAGTTGTATGGGCCTCAAATCAAAAACTGAAAATGGTAATGTGGGCCGAAGGTAAGCCCGAACTATGACAATAATGGGCCAACATTGAATTCTTCAGTGGTGGAAAAGGTGCGGCCCAATTTCCAGCTTAAAAATCCATACACTAAATCCATTCCAACTACAAAAAAACAAAAAAAGAAGATGATGGGCCGTCCAAACTCCAAAATTTTCAGAGAATGAGAATTAAACAGATGGCACCATTATTATCAAGCGAATAATGCGTTTTATTCTTTATTTTTTAAGGGTCTGTTTGGAAACCCACCAAAATCTAGATTTTATGTAAGTTGAAATAAAATTCTTCTCACATACCACTCTGATCCTATTTATAAGTCTACTTTGACCAAATTTCATATACCAAAGGAGAGGTTATTATCTCAATTATTATGGGTGTAAATTTTTAACATTGCCCTTATTTATGATTAGCTATTTTTCAACTCTTTATTCTCTCTCTATCTTTAGAAGTACAATTAATATGGATAAAATTGTCACAATATCATTTCTTACATGAAACTGGACTTATAAATAGGACCAACTTTTTTTAGTCAAAATAAACTTATAAATAAGACCAAAGTGATACTTATCTTATAAATCCTAAAAGCTATTTTCAAAAATTAATCTGCTCTAAATCTCATGATCCTAGAACACCAATACAACAGCTAATAAGAAGCAGAATAAACACAAGACATGATCGTTTGTATCCCAAGAAGCAAGGAAGGCCATATTTTTTTCCCAATACCGTATGCACAAAATCCCAAGACAGTCTATTAAACGCTTTAATTTTGCCATAATATTGTCTGAAATTAATCTTGCTTTTAACAAACGCATTTTTAAAAAAGTGAAATTCAGTATTGGATGCTAGTTTGCAAATGACATTTTTAATAAATTTATAAAGCACATTACTAAGTTGAAGAATTGATGATGATGTCCTGAGACCCAATTTTTGTTTTATTTTGATCCTTAAGTTGGATAATGGAACAAGCACTCCTCCTCCTTTTTCTTAGGGTAATGTTTAAAAATATTCATAAACTTTTACCTAAAATGTTCCAGCACTATATATTTTTTAAATGAGCAAAAATGTTAAGACTATCAAGTATAATCTAGGATTAAGTGGCAAAAATACATATGGGTTTTCCTTTCGGGAGCGCTCAGCATCACATGCTTTTTTCTGGACTAAAAATACACACGTGGTTATGTTTTATGAGCAAAAAAACCACAGTCGTTAGTTGACCGTTAACCATGGTGAAATTACCCTTTTGCCCTTAGTTTAAAATAATAATAGAAAGTCTAAAATACCCCTCGGGCCGGTGGGCCCCACCACTGGCCACCACCGATGACTGGTTGCCGTCGCCTCACTGCCAGCGACTACCTTCGGCGACCTTTTTTTTTTAAAAAAAAAACTAAGGGGGGGCCGACCTCCCTACCGCCGCCCACCCTATGCTGGCGACCTGCCGTTGCTGGCGACCTGCCGTCGCCGCCCCACCATTGGCGACCACCTCTGACGACTTTTTTTTCTAAAAAAAAAAGAGTCGCGGGAGGTTGGGCAGCAGCGACTGGTTGCTGGCGATGGGGCGGAGGCGGCAGGTCGCCGGCTTGGGGTGGCGGGTGGTGGGGAGGCTGGCCTCCCCTTAGTTTTTTTTTAAAAAAAAGTCACTGGAGGTAGTCGTTGGCGATGGGGCGGAGGTGGCAGGTCGCCAACTTGGGGTGGTGGACAGTGGGGAAGCTGGCCTCCCCTTAGTTTTTTTTTAAAAAAGGCGGTGAGGCGATGGTGGCAGGTCGCCGGCGCGGGGTTGCCGGCGGAGGGGAGGCCGGCTTCCTCTTAGTTTTTTTTTAAAAAAAAAGTCACCGGAGGTGGTCGCCGGCGGTGGGGCGGCGGAGGCTAGTTGTTGGCGTGTGGTGGCCGGTGGTGGGGCCCACTAGGGGGGATGGGTGGGGTATTTTAGATTTTTTTTATTATTTTAAACTAAGGGCAAAAGGGTAATTTCACCTTGGTTAACGGTCAACTAACGGCCTTGGTATTTTTACTCCTAAAATGTAACCACGTGTGTATTTTTGGTTTAGAAAAAAGCATATGGTGCTGAATGCTCCTGAGGGGAAAGTCCATATATATTTTTGCTACTTAACCCTATAGTCTAACCCCGTTACTTTTTGTGGTGGGATCCATACTATTTTTTGCATATGCAGATTTAATGGTGTTAGGTTAAATTGAACCATCTAGGCTTTTTTGCACCTTCGATGATTATATGGCATTGAACGCACTTTTGATAAATTGTTTATGAGTATTTTTGTATCTTGACATTTTTGTTAACCAAATTGTGATAATATGAAGTCCCTATGGTTTTTAATATAGGATCTTATAGGAGAGTTGATATTAGTCTTGGAAATAAGATTTATTACTTATATTTATTAATCATTTCTTAATTTATTCTTGTTGATACTCTCTCGGTAATAATATAGCAAGAGAGATTGGGGGAATTAATGAAGATGATATAATATTTTAGAAAAAAAATGTCATATTAATTAATTTAATTAATTTTTTTAATCTAATCAAATTAGTTAAATACAGGTTTTTCAATTAAAGACAAGGTGAATATGAATATGAAATTTGATTAAAGTCTCCAGACTAAACAACAATAGAGCAACATCGACACTCAAAGCTAATCTGGTGAGGCCCCAACACCTCTGGCTCATGTTTTGCCACGAATCATGATGTCGAACGTTTTGGTTGGTTTATACGACAGTTTGCTTTCATTCCCCTTCTGCCACAACAAATAGCTAAGTTATGTCGTATTTATTATGAAACTGAAGAAATTCTAGAGAAAAGTCAAAGGAAATTCTAGAGAGATGAAATAAATTATCATTCAAGTGTATATCAAATGTTTACATAAGGTCTCTATTTATAGACCTTCAAGGGTTACTATACAAATAGTATATTACTATGCGTGGACCCCATGTCATCCTGTAATAATATTTAGAGATCATGAGTCAATGGACATCCACATAATAAATATATTCATAACACTCCCCCTTAGATGTTCATTATGAATGTGCCTCATTAAAAACTTTAACTAAGAAAAACCCAATAGGATAAAAACCTAGTCAAAGAAAAGAGTACTCATTCATTGATACACTTTCTAATGCTGCCTCATTAAAAACCTTTCTAGGAAAACCCAGTGGGACAAAACCTAGATAAGGAAAAAAGAGTACAGCGTGTATCGTCTCCCCCTCTTGATTACATCAGTTTTACTCCCCCTCATGATTACATTATTTTCAATGTCTTCTGAGCATAACTCCCTTATGAAATAATTACAAAAACGTCCAGTCTGATTATTCATCATGTACCTGCAAGTGTTATGAATATACTGATTATGTGGATGTTCATTGACTCAAGATTTCCAAATATTACAAGATGACATAGTACTATGCATAATAATCTGCTATTTGTGTGGGACCCACGGCCAAAATTTTCATTTACCTATTGCAACAACTGAAGTTTGAAATGTATTTGGGGAATATTACACCTAATGACCCAAAGATGTAGAAATTATACTTTAAGTACCTAACAAACATGTAATGTGCCACCGTATCACTAATGCGAGTAGATGCCAAAATCGATCTGCTTCCTTCCCTTGCTCTCTCTGCTTTTGCCAGAAGTTCTATTGACCCAAACTCCTTCCCCATCAATTCCTCAAGCTTCTCCAAATCTCTAATACCGGCGTTGTTAATTAAGGCATCAACGCAGCCAAACGCGTCCCATGTCTTCTGCACGGTCTTGCAGATGGTGGGGCCATCTGTAGTGACGTCGTGTTCCACTCGTACTGTCTTTCCTACGAACTCGATCCGAACGCTTGTGCCTGATTGATAATCTTGGCACAAAGTCCACCCACTTGCGCAGAGCAACTGAGTGGAGAGAAATCGCACGACGGTTGCGAGCGCCGAACACTGGAGAAGCGCCTTGTCGTCGGCGAGAAAGGGACGAGACAAGAGAGTGCTATCGGACAGCTCATTTTGAGACGGCTCCATTGCTCACTGCAACTGACGAAAGAAGCGTCCAGCTTAGACGCAGATTTGAGGACCTAGAGATACAGAACAGAGACCCAGAAGTGCAGATCTGAGGAATCAGAGGTAAACGTTCAACTGAATCATCTCCTCCTTCTTTTAACGGTGAGATCTGAGATCTATTGCGGGCACGGGAGGTTGTTTGAAGATTGTGGATTAAATTTAAAATTGAGAAAGATAGATTTGGAAAAATAGAAAGCCCAAGGAGCCAGAGGCAGAAGTTATCAGAATGGAGAATGATTTAATTGAGAATGGCCCCACGAAGCATCTTTCTTCAGCAGAGAGAGAGATCAACAATTGACAAGGGAGGTAAGCTGAGCAAAAATAATGGAGGGTACTATTATAACGGTGACTATGGGGTGGCCGGAGTTCTGCGCGATATACCAGCGGCGAGCACATGACGGCAGATCTGGTTATGCTCAGATCAAACAAGATAAAGAACGAAGGTCGTCGTTTTCAATTTCAGCGTTATAGCTGTGGTGGTTGTAAACAGAGGGAAGGAAGAGGACGATGGTTGAGGAGTTTAAGTTCTAGGGAGGTGGGTCACGAGAATGACGGAGGTCCGTTCTGGTACTGGACTATGAATATAGTGAGATCAAGATGTGATGGAGACACAATGGTGGAAGGGTGAAGAACGACGGTGAACATGGGAAGAAGAGAGAGTGAGCACTGGAGATTTTAGAAAGAAAAGAAGAAGTTATCAGCGAAGCAAGGAAGAGCGACCATTTTTGTGATGCTCAGCAAGATGAAGAAGCCATCGTGCTTCGTGCTGATATCGCAAGTTATTATATTTTTGGAGATCATGAGTCAATCCACAAAATAAATATATTTATAACAGTATTTGATATTTTCTTGTTTTTGTGATCCTAATGTTTTGTATTTAAATTTATATTCTGTAAATAGTTTGAGAAAATAATTATTATTTTCCATAATTTGACCAAAAATACTACTAAGCCATATGAACTCGCATATATATAAAAATATCTTTCACTTTATTAAATCTATATTTTTGGTAAAAGTAACCCTTAGTTTTAATACATTTTAGTTGTAATTTCAAAAACACTCCAATGTTCCACATTTAATATCTGACAATATCTCAAATAGAATTGTCTTCAATAGTAATATATCTACCTATAAAAAAAGGTCCTATTATTGATAAACACTTGTAAACACATTTTGATTAAATAAAAACATTTTTCTTATTTGTGAACCATTTTTATTGTTGCAACAATAATCTCTTTACATCTGTAAACAAATTAATAAAATAAAATGAAATAAAAAAACTATAAAATGCCTAAGAAACGGATGCTATTTAACAAACTGAAACTTGCTCCCTTAGTAATCCTGGAAAAAAGAAACCTGTTGAAGCTGTAAAAGACGACCTGAAAGCAATTACATTATGATGAGGAATCTCTTAATCTCTTTCTTGGTTAAGCTAAACCGCCTTCCATCTAATCTCAACATGGATCGCTCCATTCCTTGAATCGATTAGATGGTATTTATCATTAATCCTGCCATTGTTCACCACATCATTCAGATTAATCTCCACATACCCCAATGATTCCTGCATCCACCATTTCAATACACACCATCTTCATTGAATAGAAGGTAATAACAACAACACTAATCAATAATTATCGATAATATACCTTGGGCAGAAATCTGAAAAAGGTCCTCTTGCTCATTACTTCAATGTGTATCTTCTCATGTAGAGGAGGCTCCTCCAACATAAATTCAAATTCTTCATTCCACCTCGGGTCACGAGTTTTCCTCATCATCTGCACAATTTCATTACTGGCTAAGAAAATGGACTAAAACAATAATATTATCAATTCTCTAGTTTGTTATCATAGCATGTACAGTATCATATATCGCTATGGAACCATTAATATCTCTCACGTTTTGTAGAGGTTACTATATTATTTAAGATTTTCAATAGATACAACTAAAAGAGTGCGGGATCTTAAAATTTTCTGGAAGTATGAGAATGGTAGAAAACTGCTTGAGGTGGTTTGGAAAAGTTTAAAGAAAATCATTGGAATCATGGGTGAAGAGGGTCGATTAAGCAATATGAAATCCTCTGAACAAATGTAGAAGAAAACTGAAGTGAACATTCAATAAAGTTATTGTGTAAGATTTTTCGGTTAATAATTTATCCAAAGATTTAGTTTTCGATAGAGTATGATAGTGCTGTGCAATCCATGCAGCCAACCCCACTTAGTGAGAGAGTATTATATATGCTGCTGTTCACATCTTAAATACCCTAATAACATTGAATGCATGCATGTTTTACCTTTGTCTTTTTTCTTTCGCCTTTAAAGAAGACAAGTGCGTATGGATTGTTGTGGCTTTTACCCTCAACCTCCTCAGCCTCCTGTATCAGAACAGAAAGCAAACCTGCCCCTTGGACATCTTCATCAGATGCTCTATCAGCCCCATTTTCCAGATGCCCACCGAAACTTTCTTCTCTGAAAGGAGCAAAAGTAAGATCCACCACAATTTGACCCCTTGGCTTCCTATTTGGAGGCTCCGTCACATTAGTGTCCTTGAGCAAATCAAGTGTAAATTCCTTGCTCTCATAAGGCTTTAGCAGCTTAAGTGGGATTAACTGCATCCCAAGCCTGTCATCTTCGCCAAACTATTAATTAAAAGTTCAATGAGAAGTATTTACCATCAAAGAGCAATCTGAGAGCAAAATGGATTGTAAATGCACCATGATAGTAAGGAGATTCCAATACAATGTATTGCAAAAGCTAACATTCTTTGAAAGTAATACTATACCTATTTACCTAATTTGATTAGATTAAGGAAGTTGTTAAGTTAGTTAATATGACATGTCTTTTTTCAAAACACCTTTATCATAATCCTTAATTCCCGCCCTCTTTCTTACTTTATTATTGAGGAAACATCAATAAGAGTAAATTAGGAAAAAGTAGACAAATATGAGAAATAGGTTTTAGACCAAGATCAACTCCCTATTTAGGTCCTACGTTAAGGACTGGAGGGAGTAGTATATATGCACAAAGTAAATCCAGATCATTTTGGCTAGTAGAAGAATGACCAAAAGTTAAAGAAGACATGAAGATTAGATAAAAATGTCGAGTGATAAGCTGAATTCACTCCCAAGTTTCATTTAGATAAGATTACAGGGTCACCATTTTTCTTGGTCAATATAAGTTTGTCTTTCAAATTTTAATGAAGTAGATTAAGATTAACGATCATTAAAACCTTATCCCAGTCAAAGACTTGCAATTGGAGAACTTGAGATTCAGGGTCCTTCACAACAAGCTTGAACTTCTCATTCCACTCGGGATTCAGATTCCTTTTCTTGATGGTGGTTTTCTTTGCCGGAAGCTTGTCCCCAGAAAGGCTGAGTTTGACAAATGGGTCAGAAGTTCCCAACAAATCCATCTTCAAAAGCTTTAGTGCCCGAATCACATGCACATGTAATATCCCTACAGGCTTCTTTATTGCCACCCTATATATATATGTAAGAAGAATTAGGAACTCATTAAAAATATTAAAAGTACTGCAAAGAGTGACAGAAAGTTCACAATACATTTCTTTCAACCATTGAAAGCTGCAAAACATTATCAAATAAAGAGAGTGACGGCCTTAGAATAAACTATACCAACTTCTTAGGCCTTAGAGAAGGAGCAGGGCTTTAGACTTACGATGATTACTAATTTAAGGCTTTCAGCACATAAAACTATATAGTTCATGTAAACTTACGATGATTCGTCAAGAATAGGAATCTCAAGAGCTTGAGGCCAGAGATAGAGCATTGCAACTTGTTTTTTGATTGTTTCCTGTAAACAACAAAAGAAGTCAGTCTATCATGTCTAATTGTTTAGTGACCGAGAGTAACAACATGAAGAACACAAACACAACAATTGGGGTTCCTCCCTTCTAGTAATACGTGCAAGGGACAATCCACTATAGAAGCAGAGGACCTGTATGTCATGTGTGATGCACCATAGAGATCCGCCACAATCCTAGAACTAATTTGCATACTTCAATAAAATCATGATTGTCCTACACATAATACATTTATATAAATAATCTATACTTGGAGTAATCAACTGGATTCATTGTTGTATGAGGCATAGTACAAAAGGGAAATCCTAGTTCTTTTGTTTTTTTGGCCAAATGAAATTCTGATTCACTTCACAAGAAAATTATACTACTATGATTATTGTAAACTATTTTGAGAGAAATGAACAAGAAAAATAAAAGATTGTAAGCACTGCATGTTTGGATTATTGATAGAAGTTGCTTTTCTAATGTAATTTACGGCCTACGAGATAAGTATGTGAGAAGAGTTCTTTCTCGACTTGAATGAATATACTTTTTCAACACTAATTCAAACAAGCTCTTAGTGTGGAAACAACAGCCTACAGAGAAAATAATTATCAGGGGAGCACCTGAACATATCTGTAAAGACCAGGAATTGACATGATGTCCCCTCCTGATATTTTCAACCCAAAGTCTACATGAGGCTGCATATTAAATAAAATAATTATTATAGGTAATTGGGCTTCTCATTGACCATATATATTAGTGGAAGCAAGAAATGAAACTATGGTTGAACATAATGTTTCCTTTACCTTCTCCAACAATGAGACAACAATGTTTGCAAAACATGGCAATGTGGGCACTAAAGGTTTTAAAGTTATCCGTGGTGCTGCAAATATTTGTAAGTCCACCACCTGATGAGAGGCATCATCAGTTAAAGGAAGAACAGCGCCAATTTTGTAGGAACTACAGAAAACATTACCATTTAACATTTGTGCCTGAAGGATGATCTGACCTGAACCTTGATCTGTAGAGACAACAACTTCAAAGCCACCACTATATTCTGATTGCCAGCCCATTTGATGATTGGCTCCGTAATCAATTCATTTTCATTTGTCTCAAAGACTTTAACACCTGTAGAATCACACAGTAGACAGTCAAAGACCATTAATATGATGCTAGACTTTCATACCTCAACTTGTGAAAAGACAAGTTACGAGCAAGAACCAAGAAGATGCTAAATTTCTGTGAAGCATCTATTTCATTAGATAATAATACAAACTACTGGTTTTCTCATCTGCAGTTTTGCGTGTCCTACTCTCTGAAATGCATCTATATCAGTCTACAAGGGATTCAAATCAAACAGAAACATTTGTGTCAGATGATTTATGCTAAAAATGAGATTACATGTGCATTGCCATAGGCATCACTTGATTATCTATTCAGGTCATTTGCTGTTTTAGATTCAAAATGCATTACTTCAGGTTTGATTAGGCATTTATTGGCTATGAGTTTTTCCAGACACTCAACACAAGTCCAGTAATTGACATGGACAATCTACAAAGCAACTATCTGCGTTCATAGTGGAATTGAGAACATGGGATGAAGAAATTTTAGGTAGGAAATGAACAGAAGGACAACAATAGCATCCATAAAAAAAACTTTGAGAGTTGCAAGCAATTCTTACACAACAAGAAAACTCACCACATATGGTAGGAGGAAGAGTACCAAGGCTTAAAGTCTCAAATTCAATATTTTTAATCTGATACTTCCCTATATATTCTGCAAATATTGGTTTTGCCATGCTTTCAATCATATGACATATTGCCTACATGTCAACAAACAAAAAACTCAGGTGAAGAACATAATAATTAGGGAATAAATCTTCCCATACAAATTACAGAAGCACCTTATCAAGTGAAGGCCACATATATGATAAAAATTGGTTCATCCAGTCTACCTGCGTAATCAAGCACAAGAACAATAAAGTCTACATGGAAAAATTTCAGTACAAAAATAAGATTCACATAGATTGCAGGGCTTTACTAACTCGTTCATAATCGGGGCTCTTCATCCACATAGGAATTTCAGAAAGAAGTTCTTGTAGAGCATTTGGGCCTAAATCGCTAATTGGAACTACCTCTGTTTCCTGCAACATCAAGCATTTCAAATAATCAGGCATGCACACAAACAAAATTCTTAATGTACCTAACTTCAGTTTCAGTCTCACCGGTCACAATTACTTAATGAACATTGGGTCGGAACCGGACACATTTAAATAGAACATGCACAAAAAAGTTAAAAAGTTACCTTCACTTCTTTAGGTTCAGAGTAAACGAAGAGGAAAAACCCCACCAAGAGACCGAGAGGAATTCCAATGGAGAAACCGAGAATGCCAAAAATACTGCTGATTAAACCCATTTAGTAGAAAATTTCCCGAATGAAGAGAAATGAAAGCGAGTCTGATAAGCGAGAAAGTAATCTTTCAACGCCCTACTGAAAATGTAATGAAGGATTCAAGCGGGAGAAGAGAGGAGCGATTATTGGAACTAAAAAAGAAAGTTAAAAAAAAAAAACAAAACAAAACAGAATGATCGAGAACAATGCAACGAATCAAAAGAAGAGCACTAATGAAACTGCCTTTCGTTCCACAGTTTCACTTCAAAAATTGCTCTCTTCTCAACTTATTCATGCCCATGAGACTACTGCTCTGTTTTGATCCAACAGTACAACGTCGCCTCGACCAATGAAATGACCATCCTGCTCTTATCTTCAAAGAAGATTAGTTATGACCTGTAGTTTGTTCTTTTTTCCAAATTATATATAGGGAGAAAATGGGGAAAATCTACTTTAAAATGTTATTGATAAAAAAGGACCTGAAATTTTTTGGGGGAGTTACTAGGAGGTTTCAAAGAAGAGATTTAATTATCCAAAGCTCCAATAATAACAATTGAAGAGTATACAATAACAAGTGCGGGAGCAAAAAATAAAGATGAATTTATATTTCTCACTTGTGACTTTTTGGTAAGTCTATTCCTTGGGTTCTTATTCCAATTCCCCAAAAAAAATTATACATAAAATACACTAGTATTTTATGAATTTTGTACATATAAAGTGTCGTGGTTCGATTTAGATTATTCTCATCAATAAAATTTTCAATAGGCATTTTTATAGGTAAATCTTAACCATTAATGAAAAGAGATATCAATAGAGACATTTTTCTCTTGTTTTAATCCTTGAAAACTTCACGTTGTGAATCTTACTTAATTGATATTATCGAGTCATCAAATTTAAATGATAACTGTGCAATTAAACTTTGACATACCCTTACATTTTAATTTTTCTTATATGGGAGTCTCTAGCAAAAATATATCAACACATTCAAGACAAAAAAACATATTGATGCTCACAATGATAGCAAGGAGCAAATCAATCATCGATAGTATATATAAAAGAAGAAAGACTTACATAATAAGTCATGGACTAACAAAGTTAGGTTTGAAAGACTAAAAATATACTTTTTAAATATAAATGACTAAAATGAACTCTTATATAGATATAAAGGATCAAACATATATTTTAGCCTATATTTAGACTTTACCTTAATTAGTTCTATTAAAAAGTAATATTTCTTATAAAAAAACTTAAAAGTGAAATTACTTAAAAGCGTCACATTGCAAAATTTTTTATCCAAAGTATGTGAAATTTGTTCGAAGACCTAGCTATAACTTATTTTTAGCGGATACAATTTTCCTTTGAATTTTATGCAATTGACTTTCAACTATGTATAAAATTAAAAGCATTTATACATTATTAATGCAATTGAAGAATAGTCACACCTAAGTGACCTAGGTTTTTAGGTACTTTTGGCAATAAATTGACCAAGAAAATATTTTTTTAGTAGTTTTTCCTGTTAAAAATCACATGTTTATCATGAAAAATTGTACAATTATATTGTTATTTAAAATCAGATATATATTTCAATCAAAATAGTATGATGTTAAAATGTAAGATGATATAAATAAATTTATTCTTAAAAATGTCATATGCATTGCATGACCAACATTCTCACCAATCAAACTAGTCAGTTACTAGTAGTGTCAGATACGGTAGATTAATAAAAAAAAAGTATAACATAGAAATAATACTTATTAAAGAGCGAGTATATATAATTAATCTGGAGAACAGATTTTGTCAAATTCATTTCTCTTATTTTCTTATTAAAATCACATCTTCACCCTTAGATCAAAAAGTTCATGGGCCATGTCTAATATTTTTTAAAACTATTATTATAGTGTTTTATCAATTATTATTTTTTTATTAATTTTTTTTTGTATTATGGTCATAAATGGTGCAGATAAGGTTTTAATTTTTTTAATTATTTATTTATGTTTAAAATAATAATTAATCTAAATCATCTATTTTTTTTTCCCAATATGATGGTAGAGATGATATTTTGAGAAAAAATAAAAAGAAAAAAGAGATTCTAAAGGAATCCAAACCTAAATAAACTCTAGGTTTTCTCTTGAAAGTGACTTTCAGTCCATTACACTATTAATTTCAAAGTTCACGTCATCTGCTAGAAAATCCTTGATTTGATGAAGATGACAACCGATGAAAAAGCGTATAAAATTTATCTTAATTTCTTTTATAATAAATTTTTTTTTTCTTCGGGAAAACCTAAGCAATAAAATTTGAAATTTTAAAATAAATTGAGTTTTGAACCAAACAAGAATATATATGTGTGTGTGAGGGGGCAAATAATAGAGTTGATCATACCCATCCTTATCTCTCTGCTTAACACTCATGTGGCTAAGATTGGGCAATTTGAAGCCATTGAGAAAGACATTTTAGATTTTAAGAAAACTACAAATATTATTTTCTACAATTGTTTGTTATGAATTTATTTCCTACATTTGACAATTTCATGTACAATCGTTGGGTGTGTATTTTTCCAAAAATAAAAAAGAAGGAATAACGTGTGGAAAAAAAAAACTGATTTAGAATACATAAACTTTGTTATAAGAAAAACATTGGAGTACTTCACACGTGTTAATTATATAAAAAAACACGTAATAAATTTATTAATTTTAATATTAAGTTTCTTTTTCTTAAAGGAATATTTATGATTTAGCTGTTGAACAAAATCGGCCCGGAATTTCTTCCACTTGCTTTTTTTATTTTTAATAATCGTGAACACTACTTGGGCAGTATCGTTTAGGAGACTTCAATTCGTATTCTGCTATTTTTTAATTAATTAATTAATCAATAAACATCACAATCGATCTCTGTCAAAAAAGGGAAAAAAAAAAAAAAAGACCACGATTGATCATGCTGGCTAGCGAATCTTCTCAAACTTATTCAATGATTCTTTCCACGAGTTAGCCAAGAATCCTTTTTCATATGGAAAAAAATACACCATAAGGCATGATATTATAAAGTAGTTAATCAATATCTTAACAGGTTTCGTCAAGAGTTTTGAACGGATTAAGAGCCAGTTTGGATGAGCTTTTAAAAACAGTGTTTTTTTTTAAAAAAAAACTCTAAATTGAAGTTTTTAAAAAAGACAGTATTTTAGTTTTTTTTTTTTGTGTCTCTTGCTTTTTTTAAAAAAATATCATTTAAACACATAAATTAATTTAAAAAGTATTTTTTTATATTAAAAAAGTACCTTTTTTTAATGAAAAAAACCCATCGAAAGAGGCCCTAATTAGATTAGATTTTATAAGGATTGACTTTTTTAAAATACCCTTACCATAATTTCCCTTCTCTATTATTGGATTAAAATTTCAATAGTTTAGATTTTACATCTTATAAAAATATTATTATAATCTTACTTAAAAATAAAAAAGTAAATTTAAATTGTTAAAATTTGATATGAAGAGTCGTATATTATTATTATAGAATATGATTTATTTCCATCTTTTTTACTGTAATTTTTAATTGTTGAGATCAAATTCTAACAATTTAATATATTTTTGTATTTTTTAAGAAAAATTATAATAATATTTGTATAAGATTATATATGGAGTATTGAAATTTTAATCCGAGTGTAGAAAAAGGAAAAGAAGAGTAAAGGAGAGGAAAGAGATGGGAATAGTATCGAAGAGAAGCCAATCCCAATTTAAATTTTCTTCCTTTTCTTGTTAAGCCTGAAAAGTCACCATTATGAATTTTATTAAAAAAATAAATAAAAATGTATCAAATGTATGTTTTAATAATTCTGAATTTTAAGTTATGCATGTTCTATATATAAATATCTTATATACTTATGGATTAATGCTTTTTAATTTATATATTAATTCAATTATCACAGATCATCTCCAGTTAACCCTGGCTAGTTTAAATTACTAACTCTTAAATTATTGCCTCAATCAATTACATTTATTGAAAGGTCTGATTTTCAATAGCTTGTATAAGATAATCAGGTCATATTGGAGCTTAATTATCGGAGTCAAATACATACAAAGACACATGGTGGACAAATAAAACAAGACAAAAGGGATTTTAGTTGCACCATCAAATGTGAACTTCCCTAGTTCATAACATTTTTCTTAGGACGATCCCCACTATAATAATTGTTGGTCCACATGTATGTTACGTAATTAATATATATTTTTATATTTATAAAACGTGACTAAACTTAGCGATTAAGATTCGTATCAGAATAAAACTCAATTAATTTTCCGCAAAACAAATAATGAGCTAAGTTTTGGTCTGAGATATAATGATGTTTGCGTGTAGTATGATATATATATCAAAAAAGCTTTCCTTAATTCAAAGCTATTAATTTTTAATAATCTTAAGGATAATTGGATTGACACAAAGTCAAACCAAAACACAACTAAATTATAAAAATTTTATGAGATAAAATGTATTTATATATTGTAATTAAATTATATTATCTTAATAATGATTAAGCAGGTTAAACTTGATTTCAATAAACTTGATGATTAAGCATTTCAGAGAAGTTGGCTCCCTATTCGATCACTAAAGCACTAAACCATATATTCAATCATATCTCATCCGGTCCATTATCTCAATTATAAAAATAATTATTGAAAAATAAATAAGAATAACTTAATCAGGCCGACCTGAGTAGCTTAATTAATTATCATTATTTTCATTAAGGTTGGCTCTGAAATTTATATCAGGCTTATTTTAATTTTTTTAAAAAAAAAGAAAACAAAGGACCTAAATCGTATCATTCCATTTTTCATGAAATTTCTCAACTTGTTCATTTTCCTTCGAGACGATTTATCCTACTCTAGCACTCTTGATCCGCAACAAAATATTGTTCAATATTTAACTTTTATGAAATATAATAAAGAATAATATTTTAAAAATTAATTTTATTGTGATTTGAAAGTATTGTTTGTTTGTTTTTAAAATAATAATAGAAAACAAACCATAATATCAAACAATAATATAACTATAACAAATAGGAGTATATTACATAGCCAAGTCCACCAAAAAAGAATATTACATGGCTTATTCTTCACACAATAAGCAACTTGCGAAATAAAAAAAAATTAGATTTGGACTAAACAAAACAAAACGATATGATGCCATGTTTTGAAATTCTTGTTATAAGACAAATGGATGCACTGAGTAGCTACTTAATAACGATGTCAAAAACGAGGACAAGTGAAGTGAGCAATTGATGAATTCAAGAGTGAAGTCTATATATATATATATATATATATAGGGACAAAACGAAAAAGAAATAAGAAATTAAAACCTATGACAAATCGACAGATTCAGCATTTGAATTGCGCCCGCACACACACACACCTCAGCCTCGATCGCGTAATATACCTATATAATAGTATCCCTCACCCTCGATCGCCTAATTTCTTGATTGAATCGATTTTATTAGTAAATACTCTATGTTTTGGAGAATGAACTCTTTTTAAAAAGAGAGGAACCCATGGTTTAATTACTATTAAAATGAAAAATTAACCAACATGTATAAAACTAAGTAATCAAGTGTCTCTTAAAGTTGATATCACTACTATATAAAAAGGGGTTTTTATTTCCTTAAAAAACGTTTTTTTTATAAAAAAGAAGTAAAAAATAAAGACAGTAATATTTTTATAATTATAAGTGAGAAAAGTTAAATTTTAGCATCTAAGTTTTGAAATTGGATGCCAAAAGTGATCCAAAAGCATCACTTTTGGCGCCTTTGAGTTGGTTTTTTAAAATGTTGAGCGACAAATAAAAAGTTGGTACAACTACTTTTGGCGATTAAATTTTGAAATTAGACGCCAAAAATATCACTTTTGGTGTCTAATTTCAAAAATTAGATGCCAAAAATTTCACTTTTAACACCTTTCAGTTGGTTTTCTAAAAAGCTAGGTGGCGGCAAATAAAAAGTTGGTATAACTGCTTTTAGTGTCTAAGTTTTCAAATCATACACCAAAAGTAATGCTCTTGGCGACTAAGTTTTGAAATTAGACGTCAAAAGTGATATAAAAGCTTCACTTTTTGCACCTTTGAGTTGGTTTTCTAAAAAATTGGGTGGCAAATAAAAAGTTGGTATGACTACTTTTGGCGTTTAAGTTTTGAAATTAGATGCCAAAAGCAAAACTTAGACGCTAAAAGCCGCCCAACTTTTTAAAAAATCAACTCAAAAGCATTTGTAACCAGAGCCGTTCAACCCCCTCTCTGTGTCTCCCCTCCTTTGAAATTCCTTCCTTCTCCCATCGTCATACCTCCATCCTCCCACCGCGTCTGATCCCTATTGCCCTCCATCTACTGATGTCGAAGCTCTGAAACCTGTTCCCCCTTCCACAGGTTCGACCAAAATCCGCTATCGACGGCAATCTAAAGATACAGGTTTGAATTTCATAGATTTGCTTTTGTTTTGATTTCCATAGATCTTCTTTTTTTTTTTTATTTGCTTTTGTTTCGATTTGCTTTTAGAATGGTTTTCAATCTGTGAGCATTTTTTGTGTTTGAATTGTTGATGAGCCACACAAAGTCATGGAGATTGACAAGTGGTGGTGCCGGTGGAGTTTGTTGGCATTGATGATGATAGTTAGCGTTGCTGAAGCTTTCAACGTCACTTATGATGGAAGATCTCTGCTAATCGGCGCCGAGAGAGTTTCTTTTTCTTTTTTTTCTTTTTTATATACAATTTGATTAGAGTTAGTTTGATCTGGGTTTGTGGGAGGAATGTTCTTCTAAAGGGGGATGTGAGGATTGAGGAGACGGCGTTGACGTTTTTTTGTTTTTTTAAAAAGGACTTATGGTGTCCTATTTTTTTAGGACGTTGTAAGCAATCCCCTTACTACGCCTCCCAAATAGGCGTCTTGCGAAATAAAAACGTTAAAAGTGCTAAAGATAGGGCGTCGTAGCCCTTTTTTGTAGTAGTGTATATATTGGATACAATAATTTTTAATAAAAAGAGATAAATTCTTTAGTAGTAGTTAAATCTGTATTGCATGAATTAGGCTTTAGACTTTAGACTCTAGATTCACTGTTCCCATTTATTCTTGATAGTACCACTCTGATTCTATTTATAAGTCCATTTTGACAAAATCTTACATACCAAGGAAAGATAGTTATTTCAATGATTATGAGTCTAAATTTTCAACTTTACTCTTATTTGGGATTGAGTATCTCTCAACTTCTTCTTCTCTCACTATCTTTATGGTTATAATTAATATAGGTAAAATTGACACAATCTCATTTATTATATGAAATAGAACTTATAAATAGGACCAAATTTTTTTGGTCAAAATACACTTATAAATAGGATCAAAGTGGTATGTGTTGGTACTTCTTTAGATGGATATGTTATCCAACTTGCTGAAATTAAAGCACTTTTACAATAAATTATTATACTCTCTTTGTTTCTAAATAAAAGATCTAATTGACTATTTTACAGAGATTAAATAAGCTAAATAAATCACTTAATTATAAAAAATATTGTGTATTATTATATCATATATCAATTTATAAGTTAAAAAGAATTGTTTTTAAAAAATAAATATAAATATTTTAATGTAATTTAGTTAGTTTTTTTAATAAAAAACGCATCTTATACTATTATATACATAATCAATTATATTCCAGTCGGGCACCATATAATAAACAAATTAAAGGGCTTTTGGTTGAAAAGCTACGGCACCGTATATCCATTGACAAATATGAAAGTCTTAGTTATTGTATTTTGTTGTGATGTTACGATATTATTAGTATAATACTTGCTCCGATTCTACGTACACATAAGAATTAGTTACGTACATAGAAGTAGTTGAATGGTTTGTTTTAATCTTAAGCCAAACTTAGTCCATTTTATTCCATATATTTATAATTTTTTTAAAACTCTCCCATATATATATATATATATATATATATATATATATATATATATATATTTATCTGTACATATTAAGGATATTTTCTGTCAAGATAGTAGTTTCAAATGTAAAAGAAAACTAACATTTTTTTTTTTCAATGACTAGCTTAACTAACTTTATTGATATATATATGAATTATTTATTTAACTCTTATTCTTATGACCAAAAAGAGTAATATATACACTGTGTGTGTGTAAAGCAAATCTTAGCGAGTAAGACATAGATAAGCTTAATTAGGAAGAATTACTATAAGGTCCCTAGAAAATATTGAAATCACTAAAAGGTTTTATAATAAGTGAGTTGCATGTAATAACAAGTTTCGACGTAGAAAATGACAATATGTTAATAAATTGTTCACTTGTTATTGAAATTTTTTGGTGATTATATTCATTTTTCAGAAACTTATGATGATTCTATGAGTGGAAAAATTAATTTTCATTTATTTTTAGAATAGAGGTCAAACAAGGCTGGCCTTTGATTGTACAGAATATATATCTATGATATTTGCTGGCATATTAGAAAGTCCCAAATGGCAAGCTAGCAATAGCTTTCAAGAAATTTCTCTACCTTGTTCCTTTTCCTTCCAAACAAAGTTTACTAGCATCCAAGTAAAATATATTACTCGTATTATATCAGCCTCAATATAATATAAATTCTATAACATGTTGCATAATATAATCTATGTTAATTTCTAATCCCTCGCTCCTTCAATTTCATTCATATTATAACATAATTATCAAGCATGTTTATTAAGGAATTGGATTAAAATTAGTTGAAGTCTTTATAACCCAAAATTACTCTGAATCAAATTTCTAAATTGTAAGTGATCGTGTGATTAGTTAGACAAACAATATCAAAACGAAGGATATTTAATTAAGGAAAAAATTAATACATTGGATTTAGTGCTGTCTTAGATTAAGGGGAAGGGTTTGATAATAATTAAGGACTGCGTCTATTTGAATCTGAATGGAGTATAGTGAGGTGGCTGTAGTACGAAGGCGTTGAAAACGAGACGAGCGTAATAATATTATTTAGGTTTTTGTATCGATATTGTATGGGATAGGATATTTTTACTACTATTTTTTTTTACTACCAATCTTACTATCACTTTTTCACCGTTAGATCAGAATCTCAATAAGAGAGAGAAATGATAAAAATAGATAAGATTCTGATCTAAAGGTGAAAAAATGGTAGTAAAAATATCTTATCCTATATTATATAATTCATATTTAACTTATTTGAGAAGATGTAGATTAATAAAAATATTGAATTGTAAATTATTAATTTATTTTTCGTGCTTGCTCAGGAAAGCTTAGGGCTTGTTTTATTCTATTATTTATTTTTATGTTTTAAATTTTTTTATAAAATTGTTTTTGAAAATTAAAAAAACAAAAAAATCTGGATATTAATTTTAAAACATATGTTTTTGAAGTATCATCGTTGGTGGTGACAAGACGGTGGTCATCACCGGTAGTGTACAATCGATAGTAGATAGATGTCAGTTGCAAAAGATAAAAAATAGAAAAACAAAAATAAAAAATTGTTGTTGTTTTTCAGTCTTTTAAAAACAACTTATTGAAAAAAATTAAAAAAAAAAACTTTTTTTGAAAAAGCTGTTTTTAAAAACAAGATCAAATAAACCCTTAGTCATTGGATTTTCCAATAAAAGGACACCATTTCGAAACGAAATCTTTCTATTTTTTTACCCTAATATCATGTGCTTACAATGTTAGTACACTACTAGAAAAAAAAAAAATAAAACATTTTAGAGCAACTGAAATTGACATTTTGGACTGGGTTTAGGTTTGGTCTTGTATATCAATTGATTTAGAAAGTCTCTTTTTATTAAGATTGGATCTACAACTTATCTTAAAAGTTATTTTTTAAGACTGATTGGTTAAACGATGGGTCTTAAAAAGTTTTGATTTATAATTTCATACCCAGTCTAAAAATTGGGCAATTTTCTAAAGAAAAATGTACATTTTATTTTGTTTGATAAAAGCCTTGTTGGATATTATTATATCTAAAAATTATATTGTGCGATATAAATTCTACAGACAACTCTAAAAATACAAATGCAATCGATATCACACAATTATAACTAATAAACATGAATCTCAACCTTATATTATTAGATAATTATTGAATCTTCATTGCTGCATTTGTTCTTTCAAGGTTTAATTTTTTTTGGTTGCATTTTCTCCACCTCCAGTGGAGTTAATGATTTGTGAGTGTTTGCTTTGGTGGACGTAATTTTAGGCCTGACATCTACATGCTGTTTATGCATGATTTATATTGTGAACATCCTTATAGTTGAATGCACCCTTCATGGATTGGGTGCTAGGTGATAAATGTACATTTTAGTTGAATGCATCCTTATAGTTGAATGCACATTTAATCATTTTTATTTTTTTGGACCTCAAATATGAAAAATGGCTCTACCTACCCCAGTCTCAGGTGATAAAGGAGAATATTCTTATTTAATGAAGCTAAGTATAATAGAGTTAATATATATGTAAATGAATTGGATTTTATATGAGTGAATATGATCTCGTGGGGAAGCGTTGGTTGAGAAGGAAACCAAACTAAAGGCCAATAATAAGAAAGTAACTGATAAAGTGGAAATATTAGTGATGAGATGATAATTACTAACTCTGAATTGGAGGATAAAAAACATTGACCGAATGATCGTCACTTGAAAGGATAAATTTGTTGGACTGAGTGGTAATCCAATTCAACAAATTTTTCCTTTCAAGCATTGATCACCTAGCGTATATTTTTCATTGTCAAATTTAGATATCTTAATGATCAACCTGTCACTAGTAACTCTACCTAGTCGAATAGCCCCTTATTATCGGTCTTCATTTTGATTTCCATCTCAACCAAAACTTCATCACATAACCATATTTTACCATACAAAACAGAATTCTCAAGTTTGTATACCAATCAAGTTAGACTCAGCTTAATTAAATAAGATACTCTATCTTTATCGCCTAAAATTGAGGTAGGTCAGAGCCATATTCTATCTGAAGTTTAAAAGAACCAAAATGCTCAAGCTTAGTAAATTTAGCACCTAATCCAAGGATGACTGCATTCAACTCTAAGGATGGCCCACTATATGAACCATGAATCAACATCTCCCACACGTTGGGGTTAAAATTACAATTAGCATCCAACGCTAAAAAATGATATAAGTCCTTTTAAGGAGAGGCCATCCAAATAAAAAAAAATTGAAAAGAACAAAGAAATGACAAACAATATTCAATTAACATACGTGTATGCATACTTAATTTTATCCATGAAATTCGTGAATATTGATTAGTGAAAGTCACCATAATGAGAATAATAAAATAAGATTGCATCATTGTCATTATCACAAGTTTCACAATTCTAACCTTCACAAATTTTATGGATTTTTTTTTTTTTTTTTTTTGCATACATGTATATTAATTGAATGTAGAGCAAGTAGAAAATGAATACCATATTTATACCTAGACATAAGCTTTTTTTCATTTTTCAAGTCTTACAAGAATGACTTGTTGGCCTATATTTGTAACCTCCAATTACATGTGTTCATACCTTATTTTCAATTACACGGAGTTACATATTAGATTAGATTATTTAATACTCTTCACATGTCTACAAAAACATAAGTGATAGCTATAAAAAACCATTCAACTTAGTGCTTTTCATACTCTTTTATGTAATAAAAAGAATAAATTTGTAATAAGAAAATTAAATACAAATCCATTGTAATAAAAATAATTTTTTTGACTTACTCATGGAAAACAAGATTCAATTAAACAACTAAATAAACATGTAAATATGATGATGAGAATGAAACAATTTCATTGAACATGAATATATCAACTTCATCATGAACATATCAACTTGATGCTTCTAATGATAAAATAGAACATGAGATAACATATGTTATATGATATTGATGTCATGTTATATAATGAGAAACACTAAGATATGTTCATATTTAATGAAATTGTATGATTCTTATTATGACTAGTTCATATTTTTTGCCATAGTGTATTATATTTATACCTTGACGCTCTTCACATTTCTTTTTGACGTTTTTTTATAATATTAGAATCAATGTTAGTAGTTATTACTGGAATAAATTTGTAAAAAGCAAATTCAATACAAATCAATTGTAATGGAAATAAAGTTTTTTACTTACTCATGAATATATGCTCTGTTTGGCACTCATCCAGCTCTATCTTATGTATGCATGTCTTGTGCAAGTTTCCATTGCCAATGAACCTTGTGACATTTGTGGTGGTGTTGGTGCCCGTGAATTAATTACAACCAAGTGATTAGGGCATATTCCCCAATTAACACCACCACATATAGAACAAGGTTCAATTTGCAATGCAAAATTGCAAATATTTTTATAACAACTAGAGAGAATATATGGTTTGTTTGGCACTAACCTAACGTTTGTGCTATAAATGGTGGTGTTGATTGGCCAGAATTATCATTACTTGCTTCAAATTCAATGTATTATGTACATATATTCATGAGCTACATTAAACTTGAAGCAAGCAGCAAATTATAGTAGCCTACCCACACTACCACATATAAAACATAATATCGGACACTTATCAAAATATGAATATATGATCTATTTGGCACTCATCCAATCTCTTTGCTATGTATCATGTCTTGTGCAGATTTCCATTACAAATGATGAACCTTGTGATATATGTGGAATTGATAGGCCTGAATTAATCACAAGGTTCAACTTGCAATGCAAAATTGCAAATATTTTTCAAAACCACTAGAGATATCAATGATTCGACAGAGAATGAAAAAACTACGCTTTCAATAAGGGTTTTGACAGAGAAGGAAAATGAGTAAGCATTAGTGTTTTGATAAATAAATAAGAGGAGTGAGCATCAGGATCAAACACAAGAGTCTAATGGAAAAGAACACCAAGCCAAAAAAACCTAAAGAGAACAAAAGACAGAGAATACTAACAAAAGAGGGCAACGATTTTTACCAAACATGAGAAAAATGACGTCAAAAGAGATGGATGGAGAGCCCAACAGAAAGGAATACCATGTCATCCTCATAGTGTGCTGGGGACTAAGAGAGGCTATAAATGAAGATTGAGCTTGAAAGTGAGTATATAACTATATATACGAGGGGCAACTTTTTATGCACCGGTCCTCATTAAAGTCTAGTTTGAATATGTAATTTTTTTTAATTCATAATGAGATTGCATTTTTAATCAACAAGTCTAAAATATAATTTTTAGAATAGAGTAAGAAAATTTGAAAACAAAACTCATAAACAAGAACTTCAACGTTATGAATCCTCTTATAATGTGAGATGATTATCAAAAGGAAATATAGAAAGACTAAAACTTAAAAGACATAACATATTGAAAATTTTCATTAATAATCATTGCCTAAAGGGGACAATATACATGCATGAAATTAAAATTACATCAAAATATTATACATGACGATTATCAGACACAAAATCAGAATCATATCAAAATATGATAATAAAGGGGATCTTGAAATCTAGGCCTTCAGATGATCATCATCATTCTAGAAGACAATCGCCCCTAGTCCAAACTGTCAATGATGTCATTCAACATTGCCGGCAACTCCTCAAGTCATTCGGAGAAGTAATCTTGGTTTACCATGACCTCTAGAATAGTGCCCTAGAAGTGAAATATGGCCTCAGATATTTTCTCTAAAGTTGGAGGTAGAAGGGGCTACAAAGAGGAACTATTGGTGGCAACCGCCGAAGGAGGAGAGAGGGAATACTGCCTCTTTGATTTTTCTATTGGAAGTGTTGTCGCTTAAAGAAGAAATAAAGAACTAGAAAAGGACTTTTGAATTTGAACTCTAAAACTAAAGGCGGCTTGGGGACCGATGGCCAAAAACTTCAAATGATATTGATAAGATATGATGATATGCGTTAGAAGTTGAAACGTACATGTTTAGATAGGTTGTCTATGAAAACACAGTCTAAATAATAATTAGAATAACGGATGCACATCTTATCCGGTATAAATACAAATTAAATGTTAGAAAAATAAACGACATTTAGACCGGTTAAGAGTTAAGCAGCGATTCATATTAACATATTTAGACTTAGCTCATGCTAATACGATCTATGAATATAATCAAATTATATATTTAACAATATTCCAAATAATATAATTTATTATAAATTATATCTATCATAAAATTAATTTATCAAGCGAGAGATTGAAGCAATAACGGAACAAAAATACAAGAGATGTTCAAGATCAAGATTATAAATAATTTTTTTCATTAATATTATAAATTTTTTTGCTGCCCTTATTGATTATATTAAAAAAAAATTACATAATAAAAATAATGCTCAATCATCCTCTTCATCGCCAAAGGCAGAGTAGGAAGAAGGGGAAAGGGAAGAGGGGTCTTCCGAAAGATTGTCCTCGACATCATTGGCGTTGAGCATAGGCGTGCAACAAGGTGAAAAGCCTTTTATGGCGTCTCTCTATGTTGAGCCATCCTTTCATTGATGTAACATCCAAATTTTTAAAAACGGAATAATTTTTTTTTAATTAGAGTAGAGCATCGGAGCAAGTAAAAGAGTGAGTAACTAATATATCATTAATTGTGGCGTATCTATCTATTTATAATGTACAGTACATTCATCAGAGTGATGTTAATACAACATACGTCTAAAAAGATAAGATCTTCAGTTGGGTCCTTACGCTTTCTGCTTACTCCTATCCTCAGTCCTTGGTTCTCCAAAGCTGAAGCTATGGTAAGAGCTGAGGTTTAATACCCATCGGACCTCAGGTAACAGTTAACTTCATGCTTATGTAAACAGTATATGACAGGTATCATATAATAAGTACACAACTACAACTTTCAAAATCATAACAACATGTAAGGCAATAACATAACACAGCCACTGCAATATGTATGTTACCCCAGTCTGCACTATTCACCAGTGCCACGATGGCCTATTGTGTCCTCAGCGCTAGGAAAACTTAACGGCGTTATCAAGACCATAACCCGTGTTCAATTCAATATTCAAAGAGCAATTTCAAAACAGAGTCTTAGCATATGAATACAACTATCATATATAAGCATACCATAAGCATAAGAGTTAAGGTTACAATACGCGTCCGTACCTTCGTTGACGAGTTTTGGTACGTTCTGTCGGTCAGAATGCGTTCACAGTTTATCCTATAAGGGTAATATCGTTTCTATTAATTCACAAACATAATCCCAAGAGATATCTTGGATACAAATGACAGTTTTACCCTTGGTGGATTTATTTTCCATTATTTCCACAAAGTTTTGGAAAAAACGCTAGTTCAACATTTCTGGACAGAATTTTGTCTAATTTTGAAAAATCATAACTAATTTTAGAAAAATCGAAACGAGGATCCGTAAAATTTCCCGGAATCCTTGAGATCTCTATTTTCGAGGAAAAATACTGGAACTCACTCAGAATTCACAGAAAATTCCCAGTTTCAAAGTTTCAAACCTTTGCCCAAAATTTTCCCCAGAAATCATAGCTTAACTTCTGGAATTTTTATCTCTTTGCACAGAATTTCAATTGACACACTCTATACATATTTTGAAAGCCCTATATGTCTACTTTCACCATGAATTTACTCAGAATTTTAGAACATCATTTCCTTCATAAAATATTAACGTTTTTGCTACTGGCTCCTGAAATCGCTAACTGATGAAGTTTCGTCAGAGCTTCGCTATTTTGATTATAATCTTCCAAAAATTTTTGCCATACTTCTTCTTCATCATTTTTTTGAAATAAAGGCAATGGAAAGCATAAAAACATGAAAATAAAACTAGAATTGGAAGATTGAAGATCAAAACAACATTTCCTAATATTTCTACTTTATAAGCTAAGAACTTGAACTAAAAACTAAAAGCTTCCTTACCTCTTGTAGTTACTTGCTTCTTGAAGCTCCTCCACTCTCTTCCTCACTCTCTAAATTTCGGCCTATGCCTTGGTGAATTGGTGAGAATTTGTGAAGCTCAAGGCCTCTATTTATAGCAAAACTTGAGTTAACTTCCTAACAACTTTAACTTGATCTTAGTCATTGGATTTAACTTGGTAAAGGGGTTTTAATCTCACCTCTACACCTTCTCAAAACTGTCCTTCTCCTTCTTTCTTCTTAGATTTTTGCTTCATCTCTTATTTTCCCCCAAATGTTAATTTAGTTAGGTATAAGTTGGAGTTTTTATTCAAGATCTAATTTCACTTTTGAAATCATAATTTTATAACTAGATCTATGGTGATTTTAAACTTCCTGAAACACTTAGGTATGAATCCTAAAAGTATACGAAAATGACTTTAGGAATAGCCAAGTTCAAGCTCATAATTTACTGGTTTCAAATATCTATGGTGATTTTATTCAAGATCTAATTTCACTTTTGAAATCATAATTTTATAACTAGATCTATGGTGATTTTAAACTTCTTGAAACACTTAGGTATGAATCCTAAAAGTATACGAAAATGACTTTGGGAATAGCCAAGTTCAAGCTCATAATTTACTGGTTTCAAATATCTACTTATATTTAATACTTAGTTCCAATATATCAAGATATGATTTAATTTCTATGAATTCTCATTTGTTTGTATCTGATTAAAAATTAACTTGCTTCCTAAGTTTTTACCTTGGATTTCAAACTAGTATTCACTTTGATTTAGTCTTGGGTAACTTTACTACACACACACACATACACAACCCTTGGACACACACACTCACTCACAACACACACACACAACACGCCACACACTACACACATACACAATTTTCTCTTTCCTTTATCCTCTTCCAATTCATTAAATGCAAAGCCTCTAAAGTCTTCTTATCTTCTTCCATACTCTAATGGCTATCTAATTATCCCATGTGTTTGTATGTGTATTAAAATTATTTTTCCTTCTTGTTTCCCAAGTAAAAACCGTCCCCCCTTAATTAATAATTTATGTTTTAATGTTCTCACCAATTCAAGAAGAAAAATCTTTCATTGGTTCAATTTAGGATTTAGGATTAAAGGTTAATATAATTTGGTTCTTCATTCTTTAATTAGTAATTTTTGCCACTTTTATTTAAAAGGGAGAATTAATAAATCCTTGGTTATTATTGCTAGTATAGTGCTTGTTACTAGGCTTAATTACCAAAATTTGACAAGGGTTATAATTTAATTTTGATGATTAACAACTCCTTGTATGCTAATCTTAGCTTCTAAATACCATTTGGTCCTTAATTTAATTATGCCCTTTGTAAATTAATCATTAACAAATTTCAAAAATTAATAAAGTACCTTAATTATTGCAATTCCAATTGCCCAATAATTATTACTAATTTCATCTAATTGATTTTATCATCCTCCGATGATTTTAATTGTTAAAATGGTATAATTAAGATTATACTAAATTATGATAATCTTAGGATATTTTATGATCCTTAATATGATTTAGAAAAATTAGTCTTTAGGCTTTCTAATTCTAGGGAAAATTGCCTAGGAATAAAAATAAATACAACACCAAAATTTGAGACCACATATTCACCTATCTAAAATAGGTATTATTTATCAAAATATAGTGGCTATGTTAAATAAGATTTTTAGGGTATTACAATTGAGGTTCTTAAGAAGATGCCTCACTAACGGTTGTGGAGGAAGTGGTGGAGGGGAAGGAGGAAAAGGGAGCAAAGTAAAGCAGTCCTTATGCATCTCACCCAATTGATGATATTCAAGAGAGCTGAAGATGAGGGGGTTGGGTTTAAATAAACAAAAAGAATGAGAAGTTTAAATTGGCAAGACGGAGAAATGTTACATTTATTGAAGTAGCTTTAGATTTTGAAGAGACATGTAGTTGCGAAGTTTAGCTTAAAAGTTGAAGAAACGCTGAAACATTTATGACAGGGAATAAATAAATAACGATTTCAAAAAGGATACTTAAATTAGATCTATAAGCGTTTGGTCTAAAAAAAACTTAAAATTTTTAAATTTTCATAATATTTTATTATTATTGAGACCGCATTACATTACAATAGGTCAAGAAAATATTATTTAAATCGTGAGGAGGCACGATTGGTCTTAAATTGTATCAATATTTACAAAATAACATTGATTGTACTTTTTAAACTGTTTCCACCTATAAAAGGTTTAGATATAGCAGATCTTATAAGCCTTTTTTCTAGTAGTGGTGGTATACATGCTATTATTCAAAATAAGAAAAACAAATATGGACCCTCAATCCCTAATATCATAGCTAAGAAAATAAAATAAATTAGTTAATTTAAACATATGTGACATGCTTTTTCTAAATATCTTTGTGTAATGTATTGGGGAAAAATAATAAAAATGAGAGGTAAAGTGGACTAAAATCTTATATTTTGGATCTATTCCAACCAGTAACTAGCTCTTATATGTTAGAAACATGAGGTGATATTAAACAAGAAAATAAACAAGAAGTTGTTATGGCCAAGGAAGTAACAGAGTCAAATATGTCAATTTGATTTGACGACGGCACTTAACATTCGGGAACGCAATTGTTGCTACCTTCAAACAAATTAAAATATTCAACGTTGTGATACTTATTCACTAAGGCATATGCCTCTAACCTTAAAAAAAAGCTTATAGAAGTACTTATTGATTGCTTACCAATAATATCTTAATATCAGTAGGATTTGAATTTGCAATCTTATGATTATGAGTCAATTTCTTTACCAATTGATCAACCTTTACTGATACAGTTTTGAGTTGCCAACCCGATTCATTAGAACCTTTGGTTCTGATTAATTTGGATTCGTCTTGAGTTGCTCTAAGTTGGGCCCATCGTCATGTGGAAGAGCTCCCAACATTTTTCTTCATTCTCATGTCTCAAACCAAAGACATGGTTAGGGGAGAGTAAGCCCGACGTGATTAAGGGAGAGTAAGCCCTTCGCCCATTACTCCTAATAGATATTGGTGGTACTCTACAAATTTTGTGCATACAAGGCAACAATAGTTTGATTTTTTTTTCCCAATCTCTTAGTTTTTTGTTAATATTGTTTCTTCACCCCATTTTGAAGGAGAGCCAATTTCCTCAAATAATTAATGCAAGAAAAAAAATAAAAGGAAAGCCCAGTTTCTGAAATAATGGTGATCTACTGTGAATCGTGAATCGTGTTTACCAAAACATCCCAACTAGAGCCCGTTACTCCCTTCAATACTGTCACTTGCAATTAATTTAATCCATAAATAATTATGAAAATAATAAAAAACAAGAGATTCATAAATATTAATAGGCCTCCTACCTCAAAAAACAAACAAAAAACATAGAATGTATAATAAAATGAGTTCTCTTAAGTGTACAATATGTAACCTTTGAACTTCAAAAAAAAAAAAAAATCATTGGAAATGTTATGGAGTGTAAAATATGAAAGGTCAAGAGTTTGGGGGAGGGTATGGTCAGTGGCGGACCCAGAAAATAATTGAAGAGAGGGCACTATTAGTGGGGGGATTCGAATACAGCTCCCGAATTTTTTTTTAAAAAACAAAGTTTTAAATGTAGTAAAAAACAAAAAAATATAAAGAGAAAACAATGTCAAGTGCATTAATGGAAGGAACTAACTTACAACTATCCTAATAAAAACCACAGCATCCAAGCCACCAACAGACAATAATTCATCTTCTGTTGTATGCCATGCTTTCAATATCCAGCCAGGGGAAGGAACAAATCTTTCCAAGCAGAGAGAGAGCAGGAAGTCTTCACAAATTGGAAAAAGAGAACTTAAAAAACAAAACAAGAAACAAGAAAATGCCAAAACAAAGGAATATAAAAATCAGAAGAAACGATCAAACGGTGTCGGAGTTTTCAAAGTTGTTTCCCCAAAATATGGGCAGCAATTGCTTTTTGGAGAAGATGACCTGGAGGTTTTCTTTAGTTACAACACTAAAAGATGACATCTTGTGATTCAGTGAAGACAAACTCTAAAGGAGTTCAATGCCCAGTCTTCTTTAAAAGAAGGATTCAAGTATTCAACAGAACAAATCCAATATTTAGCACAATTAAACATCCTTGTGTGTGTTTTTTTTTAATAATAAATTCTTCCCAAATCCAAATCAATAGATGAATAGATGAAGAAGGATGAGCAATGGTATGTTGAAAAACAAAAATGACACAAAAAACCACCAAAAAAATAATAATAATCTCCTCGGCAAATGGCGGGAGAGGGAGTATAAAGCCGAACGACAGATCAAGAAGAGAGCGATGCTGTGATTACCAGACAGCGAGAGAGAGATAGGCAACGAGCATTCGCAGATGAACCAGAGGAGATTCGAGCGATATTTTTTAGAGCCTACCCTCTTGAAACCTACCGTCCAATTTCGTCATTGTGGGTTATTCTTTTAGAGCCTACAAACACAAGCACTATGAACGCAAAGTTCGGAGGTGTGATACATCTAAGAAGCAAAAGGAAGATTGTAAGGGATTCCGAGTCTGCAATTTGAAGTCATGGACGACAATGATGATAATAGGTCAGGAAAAAGGGGGAAGAGGAATGTCTGAGTCGGAAGGCTGAAGGCAGGAGAAAATATTTTTTATTTTTAAAAAAAAACTAAGGGTGGGCACGTGCCCCCCTTCTCACCAACGTGCGTCCGCCCCTGGGTATGGTTATCACCACAAAATCTAATATTTATAACATAAATCAATTTTCAAGCTACATATTGAGTGTTTTGTTGAAATTAGATTCTTTTTAAATTTGTTCACCCTTGATTTGCTAAGCACAAACAACTATAGCATCTTATATATATTCAACAAAACGTAAGCCTATTAAGTTGCCCACACTTGATTTGCCAAGCAAAAAGAACTAATTCACGTGAATAAAAAATAACAGTTAATGTAGGAAAGGGATGGAGAATTAGGGAGAAGAGATTAGGAAGGAGAGAAGAATTTTTGTCAAATCACTCGTGCCATTCTTTATTCCTGAATTGGCTATTTAATGGAAATACAATTCCTAATTTGAATTCTAATAACTGAATGAAATAACAACTATCCCTAGATTTAAGAGATAAATAAATGTGGCCCATTAAATAGGCTTTATTTTCCAACAAACTCAGATGCTGATATTAAAGCTTATTGTCTACCAGTAATTGGACTAATCCTAGACTATTGGATGTAATCTTTAAGGTAAGTTGGGTTTGTCTTCTTGCGTTTGGACCTCTAGGTAGTGGCATGGGCCGCAACATCCCCTCCCCCTTCTGAATCATCCATGTCCTCATGGATAAGACTCTTGCGAGATTGCACACCAGTGAGGTTCTTTCGCGTGGCATCTGAATTAAGTGTTGATTGGCTTGGAATCATCGGTCCGTCATTGCCCATTTCATCGTTTTTCTTTGCAACAACCATGTCCTTCTCCTCCCAAGTGGCATATTCAGGGACGCAATTCGCCCATTGTACCAGTAGCTCCTGAATTTTCTTCCCCTTCTTCCAAATTTCTCGTTCGCCTAAAATCGCCACAACTGTATCAATTGGTCTGTGGTCCTTGGATTCATCAAGAAGTGTGTGGATTTTGAATGCGTTGGATGAGTTGAATGGTTTTAGGAGTGAAACGTGAAAAACTGGGTGGATTTTGGAAGAATCTGGCAATTTCAATCGATAGGCAACTGAACCAATACATTCCAAAACTTCGAATGGGCCGTAGTAGCGGAGAGCTAGTTTCTGAGAGCTCCTTCGTTCAAATGATAGCTGACGATATGGTTGCAAACGAAGCAGAACCAGGTCACCTACCTTGAACTCCCATGGTTTCCGTTTTTTGTTGCTATATGCTTTCATTGTAGTCTGCACTCTATGCAAGTTCTGCTTTAGACCATTAATTTTTGTCTCTTGTTATGAGCAGTGGCAGATCTTGACAGATCTTGAGATAACTATTTAGAAGGTCCAAATATATATTCATTGACTAATTAAAAAAACAATTATTTGAGGGGGCCAAATATATAAATTTTTAAAACAAATGTATATATTTTTTGACCAAATATATAAAAAAAATCCTATTTTCATTAAAATTTTTTACAATTTTTTTTGCGGGGGCCACAGCCCCTCTTGTCCATACTAAGCTCCACCACTAGTTGTGAGGTCCATATCGATGGCCTCGAGCTTACTTCCACCCAAGCAGTATGTGAGCAAGTTTGGAAGGAGGGGGGCGCCAAAAGTGACTTCAAATGGTGTGAAGCTCGTCGATCTATTGAAGGAAGTGTTATTGTGGAACTCGGCAAAGCTGAGGATTTTGGACCATGACTTCGGGTTATCATGTACGAATGCCCTCAGGTATTGTTCTAGGCACTTGTTTACTCTTTTTGTCTAGCCATCTGTCTGCGGGTGGTAAGTTGAGCTGTATCACAGGTCTGTGCCCTAAAGTTTGAATAAAGATTGCCAGAAATTGCTCAAAAAATGGGGTCGCAATCAGAGATAATGCTCTTTGGGAAGCCATGGATCTTTCCGACTGAATCCTAGAAGGCATTAGTGACTTTTGCAGCTGTAAAGTGAGATTGCAAAGGTATGAAGTGTGCCCCCTTGGATAACCTGTCTACCACAACTAAAAATGAAGAGAAACCGTTAGAGTTAGGTAAATTTGTAATGAAATCCATGGATAGATCTGTCCATATGGTGTTAGGAGGAGTAATTGGTTGTAGTAGGCCATATGGAGAATGGTTCTATAGATTAATTTTTTGGCACTTTCCTCACAATTTTTGACAAAGTTCTTGACATCCTTCTTTAACCCCTTCTAGGTGAAAATCCTGCTGATGTGCAGAAAAGTGTTCTGAGCACCTGAATGGCCGCCTAACAATGAGCTATGAAATTCGCGCAAAAGTTGGCTTTTCAGTGATGAATGCTCCAGGATATAGATTTGTGAGGTATGTAAAAGGATATTGTTCTGCATTTTCCAGTCCCCCCATTTGTGTGGCTCTAAAATAAGTCCCTGGATAACAGTAATTGTGTAGGGGTCCTCTGTGAGTTCTTTCTGGAGTGTGTCTGCGATATTGCATGTTGGTGTTGTCAAAATTGAAAGTTCTGATTGGGTTGGGTGAATATCTTCTTGTGGGAATCTTGACAATGCATCTACTACTACATTTGTTTTTCCAGACTTATACATAATAGTATAGGAAAAACCCAGAAGTTGTGATAAGAATTGTTGCTGTTTTGGAGTTTGTACCACTTGCTTCATCAAGTGATATAGGCTTTTATGATATGTTCTGATAACAAAAGTAGATCCCAATAGGTACTGCCTCCATTTAGAAACGCTGCATGTGATTGCATACATTTCCCTAATGTAGGTAGACTTCTTTTGCATAGATGGAGTTAACTTACGACTATAGTAAGCAATAGGCCTATCATTTTGCATTAATACCACACCTATACCCACGCCTGAAGCATCTGCTTCTAAGATAAATGGTAGCGTGAAATTAGGGAGAACCAGAATCGGGGTTGTCGCCAATAGTTTCTTCAAAATTTGGAAAGCGTTGTCTTCCGTAGAACTCCATATGTACCCGATTTTTGTTAACAGATCAGTAAGGGGAGCAGTTGTGGACGCAAAATGTTTAATAAAGCGTCAGTAATAGCCAGCCAAACCTAAGAATGCTCGCACCTGGGTAACCATTGTAGGAGTAGGCCAATTAGCTATTGAACGTATTTTCTCAGGGTGCGGTGCTAGCCCATTTCTAGAAATTACATGGCCTAGGAAATGAATTGAATTTGTAGAAAAAATACACTTGCTCTTTTTTGCGAAGAAGGAATGTTGCCGTAGGGTAGATAAGACTTCCCGTAAATGTAGCTCATGTGCTTGTAGTGATGGGCTATATATTAGAATGTCATCAAAGAAAATGACCACAAATCTTATGATAAAAGTAGAAAATACCTCATTCATTGTAGCCTGAAACGTAGAGGGAGCATTAGATAGTCCAAAGGGCATTACCAAGAACTCATAGTGGCCATGGTGAGTGTGGAAAGCCGTTTTGTGAATGTCTTCCTGATGCATAAGGATTTGGTGGTACCCAGACCTCAAATCCAGTTTTGAAAAAATTAGTGAACCATGTAACTCATCTAGGAGCTCATCAATCGTGGGAATAGGGAACTTGTCTTGAATTGTAACTGCATTTAATGCTCTGTAGTCAACACAGAATCTCCATGACCCATCCTTTTTCTTTACAGGTAGAACCGGGGAATTGTAGGCAGATTGGCTGGGGCGAATTATCCCTTCTCGCAACATTTTAGAGACTAGCCATTCTATTTCATTTTTTTTGGTAGTGTGGGTACCCATATGGCCGTACTTGTACTGGCTTGGTATTCGGTAAGAGGTGGATATGGTGGTTTGTGGGTCTTTGGGGTGGTAGTTGGGTAGGTGTACTGAAAACATCGCATATTCATCAAGGATTTGTGAAATAGATGGGTGGTGGTGTTAGTTCTCAATGTGTTTTGATGATAACTAGCAATTGTAAACTTGATATGAAGTTTATTTTTGGCAATATGAAAATCTCACTATCAAAGGCAAACTCAAGTTTAGGTATATAAACTCGAGTTTGAGACTTGACAGAAAGATGTTCAATTCTGCATAAAAGTCAAACTCGAGTCTGCATAGACAAACTCGAGTCTAGGCAGACACAGAAAGGAATCCAAAATTTTCACATCAAACTAAACTCCAGTTTGCAAATCAAACCTGAAGTCTGGAAGATACAGAATCCCAAGCAAGCCAAACTCGAGTCTGGATTATCAAACTTGAGTTTAGATCAAACAAAAAGGAACCTAGAAAACTCAATAGACTCCTAAACTCCAGTCTGGCCTTCCAAACTCCAGTTTGCACTTGACCCAAATAAACCTCAAATGTTTCGGCAGTCACTGAAACTCGAGTTTGCTCTCCAAACTCGAGTCTGGATCATACAGAAAGATCATCCATTTGGCTACACTACAAACTCGAGTCTATGACCTTAAACTCCAGTCTGGAAGATTACGAACTTAGGCATGTTCTTCAAATATAGACCCAAACTCAGTTAGTCACTAATTGACTCGAGTTTAGCTTCATGCCCAAAGTTCCATCTCAAGTCCAGAGCCCGACAGTTCTCTCTGTAAAAGCCAAACTCGAGTTAGCTTTTACAGACTGCAAGTTTAGACCACTGACCAACCGACATGCTTTCTGGATGAACTCTAAACTCGAGTTTGGAAGAACAAACTCGAGTTTGCATCGGGGATTTTGAAAAATCAAATGATGTTGATCTGTGAAATCTTAATGGGTCAATCTAAAATTATTCTATTATATGATATTATTGTTTCTAATATCTTTGATGAAGTTTTGAGTATTTTTCAGATAAGTTTAGCTAAGATCAAGGTGAGATCAAGATCTAGGATAAGTGCATTAAATGAAGAACCAAGAACAGGGCTGATCTTTCTCTCTTATCCCAGATGCTCAGTTCAGACCGTTGCAACACTTCAGGATCACTCTAAACGGTCAAATTACGATCATAGAATGACTGAAAATCTGGAAGACCTTCTGCAACAACTAAATTCCAAAATTCCAGCTAAGAATTCAAATAACAGAGCAAAATATGCAAATGCCATTTTTCCAGAATTGCAGCTGAACGTTAGAAAGAATTGCAACGGCTAGCTCATCCATTTAGTCTATAAAAGGTTGTGAAGACTCAAAGCAAAAGACACACAACGAAGCTATCTTGATTATACTTTGAAATTTGAGTCTGTATTATTATTTTCAACTTGTTCTTCAATGTTTATCTTTATCTACTCTTTTTGAGAGTTTTGATTCTTTGAAATCATTTGTATTTGTGAAAGCTCAAGGTTGTGGAAACCTGTGAGTTGGGAAGCTTAATTACATAGTGTAAGGGGGAGCAAGTCCTTGGTGGATAAGATTGCTTGTAGTTTACATTGTTGTAGTTTAAGCTTGTTGAACTAGTGAAAATACCCAGTAGATATCTGGGGACTGGACGTAGGTCAAGGTTGAGACAGAACTAGTATAAATTCTCTGTGTCCAGCTTTTCTACTTTTACTCTCTCATCATTTACTTCTTACGGTTTTTAAAAAAAGGAGTCCAAAAGAAATTTTAAATCTCCAATTCACCCCCCCTCTTGGTAATTTCTTCCATCTTCAGGTGGGTGGGTTGTGAGTGGTCTGGAGGTGAAATGGTGGTGGATAGACACATGAGATAGGATTGGACTGGTTCTTGGCTTATGAGTTTATGTAGTTGTGAATTTGTAATTGGAAAAGGAGTAATGCTAGTGTTACCTTGTAGGACTATGGGTTGCATTTTATGAGAAAAGTGCATTGTCATTCGGTGGTAATCTGTGGTGACAGGGCCTAAGGTAGATAACCATTGGACACCTAGAACAATATCTACACCTTGTATATCCAATACATATAAATCAATGTCAAAGATGGTCTTTTGGTGCATCGAGATGGGTAACTTTGTGCAAATACCTTCACATAATAAGTTGTCCCCGTTCCCAACCTGGACTTTGAATTGTTTGATAGCTTTTATTGGTAGCTGGAGATGCTTAGAAACTTGTTCAGTGATGAAGTTGTGAGTGCTTCCACTATCAATTAGAATCTGCAACGGAAAGCCCTTGACTGAGCAAGTTAACCAAAATGCTTTGGGTGAGTGGTGTCCAAAGAGAGCATTGAAACTGATTTCAGTATAGGTAGGGTTTTCTATTTGAGTGTCTTCGTTGTTTTCTGGTATTAGTTCAGGTTCTTCATGTTCATTGACTAGTATGCACATAAAGGATGCTCCAGGTTTGCAACGATGTCCAAAAACGTATTTTTCATCACAATTATAACACAGTCCCTTTTCTCGTCTTGCTGCCATTTCGGTCTGGGATAGGCGTTTAATGGTATAGAAGTAGATGTGTTGGGTGTAGGTTTAGTTATTGTGCTAGGCGGCTGTGTTCCCCTTCCTGTCCAACGCAAAGAACGATCCTCTGCTTCAGCAAAATTTCGTGCAAGGCCCCATGCTGCATGGAAGTTGGCAGGTAGGTGAGCCTGAACGTCACTCCTGATTTTTGGTTTTAGTCCCGCGATAAACATGCTCTTCCGAAGAGTATCTGGAATGCCCGTTACCCTGCATGACAAGTTTTCAAAAGCTGTTTGGTACTCACGTATTGTGCTTGTTTGGGATAACTTACATAGTGCTCCAGCCGGGTCCTCATACGCCGTTGGTTCATATCGAATGAGAATTGCAGTTCTAAACTGCCCCCAATTTGAAATCAAGCCTTTGCGCGACAACGTTCTGAACCAGCTATTTGCTGGAGCGTCTAAGTGAAAGGAAGCAATACGAAGACAGTCTGGTTCAGGAATGGTATAGTAATCGCAATATTGATCCACTGTAAACAACCAATCTGTTGGATCACCCTGGCCATAACGTGAGAAGTCTAAATGCAATGGTTTGGACCGAGGTGGTTCCGTGTGGCTTGGTCCCGCTCCCAAAATGCTCTGGTTTGAGTTGGCTCATTGGGTTTCCATAAAGCGTGTCATTTCTAGGTGGAAGCGTTCCATCAATCGATTGATGGTCGCATTCAGTTGCTCCTGATTGCTTCGGTTTTGTTGGGCAAGGAATGCTTGTTCTCTTTCTTCAGCTGCGTGCTCTCTTTCTTCGGCTGCAGCTTGTTGATGCTGAACCATGTTCACCTGATCTTGTAGTTGTGTTAACCGGGTATTTTGTGCTGCCATGGAGGCGAGTAGGAGGATGAAAGCACCAAATGTAGGGAAGGGATGGAGAATTAGGGAGAAGAGATTAGGAAGGAGAGAAGAATTTTTGTCAAATCACTCATACCATTCTTTATTCCTGAATTGGCTATTTAATGGAAATACAATTCCTAATTTGAATTCTAATAACTGAATGAAATAACAACTATCCCTAGATTTAAGAGATAAATAAACGTGGTCTATTAAATAGGCTTTATTTTCCAACAAACTCAGATGCTGATATTAAACTTTATTGTCTACTAGTAATTGGACTGGGTCTAGGCTATTGGATGTAATCTTTAAGGTAAGTTGGGTTTGTCTTCTTGCGTTTGGGCCTCTGGGTAGTGGCATGGGCCGAAACAGTTAACTTATTAAATATATTTTATGTTGATAAAATAATGGTTCAACTTAATATCAAAAAAATGTTTCAACTTTACGTACAAATATTAAGGAGGTTTTGAAAATGAGAGATTCAAGTTTTCTCGGACCTTGCCTGGTGTTGTCAAAACTTTGTCTACACCCTCTTCAAGCTTGTCAAAACCTTTCCTGGACCTTGATCAAGCATGCCACCATGCGTGCACGCGCTTGCCTGAACATTGCCTGATGTTGATGTACACACTTGGCCGGACATTCGAGCACACCACCAACTTGCCACACTTACCCGAGCTTGTGATCATCACAACGTTGCCTAGGGTTGCTGGTCTTGCCCTAGATAATATGATGAGCTATATTTATACATTAATTATTTGGATAAAATTAGTAAATAGTATTAGTGACTCTTCGTATGACTTATACGATATGAACTAAAGATTCTTTTTTTGAAATATAGGAGGAATATACATTAAGCTATATGGATAAACTTAGTGCCGCTCATGTTGCATGTAATATCTTTCAAAAGTGCTCTAGTGGTGGAGATCTAGACCACTAACGTTATATACTATTTTATTTTTATGTTTTAATTTAAACTATTATTTATTTTGAAATTAACTGTTGAAAAGAAATTATATTTATTCTGCATTATTTTTTCTTTAAAAAGAATAATAATATGAATTCAAATCAAGTTTTACATATTCTAGACCACGCACTATTGTTCGAAAAAAAAAAAAGACTACGCACTTCAGTAACATCCTATAAATTCATGGGCCTAAATTAAACATAGACATGAAGTTATAATTTGCATACTTTTGTATAACCGAATGATATATATATATATATATATATATATATATATATATATATATATATATATATATATATAACTCCCTTCATTATATTCTAACCCCCTCTAATGTTACAGGTTAAAAAAAAAACCTCTACTGTTCGATAAAAAAATATAACCCCTATATTGTTGATAAAAAAACCCCTCTAATATTGATTGATATAATTAATAATATTATGAAACAGACATTCATCAACTCATTTTCCTGTCTATATATATGTATCATCCCTAGTTCTCTCTATAGCTAACAAGAACTGAGCTAGAAATCAAACCAAAAAGCAGTTTTTATTTTTATTTTTTATATGTCATTCAAAATGGAAATCAAAGTGATTTCAAGAGAAATGATCAAACCATCAGAACCAACTTCTCCAGAAAACAAAATCTTCAACCTTTCTGTCTTTGACATCCTCCATCGCAACACCTATTTCCCTGTAATCTTATTCTACCCAACATTCACAAACTCTAATAACAGTCTCAAGCACTCACTCTCAGAAACCCTAACCATCTTCAACCCTCTCGCCGGCCGGCGAAAGGACCTCGTTTCTGTTGCCTGCAACGATGAAGGAGCCCTCTATTATGAAGCCACCGTCAACACGACAATCTCCGACTTCCTCAGCCCGCCAAAACTCGAATCTCTAAACCAGCTTCTTCCATGTGAACCCTACAAGATTCTTCCGCCGGGAGAATCACCGTCGTTGCCTCATTTAATGGTTCAGGTCAACACTTTTGAGTGTGGTGGTGTGGCCATTGGAGTGTGTAGTCTTCATACGATCATGGACGCGAACTCGTGCGCCGTCTTGTTGAGGACGTGGTCGGCGATTTTCCGGGATCAGAGAGGCGATACCGTTCCGCCCGATTTCGATTCTGCGTTCACCTTGTTCCCTCCCGTAGATTTCTCTCGTCTGCGTGGTGGCATTGTTACTTCTTCTTCAAAGGGAATTGAAGCCAGTTGCACCATAAGAAGGTCATTTCGTAACAATCTTAACAATTTTTTTTTTTGGGTTAAATTATACAAAACTTTATCTCAAAAGTAAATGACTTTTTTAACCTTCAAAGATTTACAAAAAAATAAAATAAAATCCTCCTTCAATTCTATTAATTTTATTCGTTATTTATCTTTAAAGTTTAAGAGGTTTATTTGTATATAACTTATACTTCCAGAAAGTTATATGCATATATAATTTTTTTAAAATAGTACAAATTTGATAAATTGAGGTTATTTGCAAGACTTAAAAATTTTGGGCGTTATTATTAAAAAAAACTTAGATTCATAATTTGCTTATATCTTTTATGTCCAATTATTTAATCAATTAATTTTAGCACATGGATATTTTCAAATTAAAAAAAAATTACATGGAGAAAATTCCACATTAATCCTGTAAAATTTTCATTAATTAATAATAAAAATCACGCTTGATAAAATTTGATTTGTAATATATGGTGCTAAGTTCAGGAAATTAAACTTTTAAGTATAATTTAAGCTAATGTTTTTTTTATTTTTGGTAATAAATAGTTTAGGTAAGTTGAGTTCAAGTCTTGGCCTACTCAAACAAGTAGAATTACTTATAGATAGATAGATAGATTAGTATACCAACAAAATTTTCATCTTATTAACGATTTGAATGACCTCGTATTCTTATTAACTGCTTCAACTATTGTTGGCAACAAAAATCTCAATATCAATGGGATGCATTCTTTACTATCTGAATTGATATGTATATATGAAAAAATCAATTTTGTCTTGCAGATTCGTGTTCAATGAGGAAGCCATGACCAACCTGAGAACCTTAGCAAAAGACGAAGATGATAATAATGGAGCTTCAAAGAAGCCTACACGTTACCAAGTTCTGTCATCTTTCATAGCCAAGCACATGATCCTTGCGTATGGTACCAAAGGCATAACATCTAATTTGGTATTACTACTTCACATAATGGACATAAGAAGAAGAAGAGGTGAACCCTTAACCACTAACTCCATGGGAAACCTCCTCTGGCCTGCCATGATACCTTATGAAAAAGAAGATACTAATAACAATAATATTAGTATCAATGACTTCGTGAAAATCACGAGAGCGAAGATCGAAAGCATCGATAAGGACTTGTTCTTGAGGATTGAAAGGGACCCAGATTTTCTGTTTAGTGATGAATGTGGGGGGATGTTAATGGAAGGGATGGAGAAGAAGAAGCCGATATCACTCGTGTTTTCGAGTTGGTGTAATTTAGGGTTCGATGACTTGGATTTTGGATGGGGAAAGCCATTGTGGGTTGGTTATAGAGGAGGAACACAAGAAACAGTTCCTAATAGTGTTATTTTCATTGACACAAGTCAAGGACTTGAGGCTTGGATCACTATGCCTGAAGAGTTTTTGGCTGTCTTAGAGAAAGATGAGGACTTTCTCACTTATGCTTCCATTAATCCTACAGTTTCATATTGATAGGTATTTATAGGTCTTTACAGTAATAAATTGAGAGAGGGGGGGCGGGGTAGTGAAGTTTAATTAATAAAAGGTGAAAGTGATGATATATAATAAGATTGAGAGATATCAATCATGTTTTAGGGTTTGGGAATTAGATTATGATGATAAAGTTTGAGGTTTGACCTTTATTATTGGTTCATATTTTGATTCCAAATAAAATTCCTACTTAAATTTGTACTGTTTGAATCCATCCTCTTTTCTTCTCATTCTTTTCCCTTATCTTTTTTTCTAACTATTAGATCAATATTTAAATCGTTCATAATAAGTTTTACACAGGACATTTTTTTTTTAACTTTCTTTATTGTAGCATTGAATTATTCACATAAAAATTTAGCAATTTGTATTTAATGAATTATTTTCTTATAATTTAACATTTTAATAATAATTTTATAAAAGATCAAATATGAGCCATTCAAATGTTGATCTCATAATTTAAAAATAGAAGAAGAGGGAAGAGGAACCGGAATTCGTAGATCACTAAAGTGCGTGTGTGTATTTATATATTTATTTGATGATTGTATAAGTTTGTGAAAATGCAAGATAAATAATTACCAGTGCCCACATAAGATTGACAATTACAATTTATAACAACCTAATATTAAAATTCAATTTAAAGAAAATAATATATAATTGTAATTCGAAAAGTTTCTTCTTGTCAAACTTTTTTAGAACAAAAAAGGCTTGCCACAATAGGTCTCTTCCAATGAGGATATTTTTGGCAAGAGTTAAGATATAAAAATGCTACCCACAAGCTTCAACAAAAGTATATCCAGCACACTATATATTTTTTGAAAGTTCAAAAAGACCGGTGGACATTCAGAATGGGAGTAAAAAATATCAGAATTGTTAAATATAACCTAACAATCAAATATGCATATAGTTTTAGGTTATATTTCACGGTATTGAAATTCCAGATAATAAGGATGCCGAAAAGTCAAAAGAGAGGGGAAGAGAGAGTGTGCGTGTGTTAGATTCGGCTAGACTAAAAATGACCACTTCTTTGTTTGAGAAGGCTAGCATGGATCAACTTCAAATTCGATATGGGCTTACTAAGTTTGGCTTTGAAAATAAAAAATTCTAATATGAAAATGACGTACAACTCTGTATTTATAGAATTTAAAAAGCTAGTTAGAATGAATTCCTAAACTTGATATGTGTTTAGCAAGTTTAGATTTAAGAATAACAACTTTTTTATATAGAAATGACAACCCTCCATTTAAAAATAACTACTTGTGAAAATGAGAACGCAAGCATAGATGAATTCCTAAAATCGATATGGGTTTACCAAGTTCAGATTTGAAAATCACAACATCTAGAAAAAAAAAATGACAATTGTTCTCATTTTTAAAATGACCACTTGTGAAATAAAAATGCAGGCATGTATGAATTCTTAAACTCGATATGAGTTTACTAAGTTTAGATTTGAAAATAACAACTTCTAGATATAGAAATGATAACTCTCTATTTAAAAATGATCACATGTGAAAATGAAAATGCAGGCATGGATGAATTTCTATACTCTATATGAGTTTACCAAGTTTGGATTTGAAAATAACTTCTAGATATAGAAATGACAACTCTCCATTTAAAAATAACAATTTGTAAAAGTGAGAATGCTGACATGGATAAATTCCTAAACTTGATATGGGTTTTGAAACGTTCTTCATTTTACTTAATAAAATAACCATATATTAGTTAGATCAATAATTTAATAGTGCTTCAATGTTTAATAAAATATCCAAAATATGCCAGAGTACATGCATAATGAGCCCTAACGTGGCAATATACAATCATCCAACATAAACAAAAAGATATAGAAGCATTGTTTTTAGCAAAGTAGTCTAAGCTTTTGAGGCCTTCCCTGATGGACCCGAACGGGAGCTATCACCTGAAAAATATGGTAACCATCAATCTAACTTATTATGAATACTAATATGTGCTAGTGAGATGCCAAGTGGAACAATTTATATAACCAAATATTAAAAATACAATTCACCAATATCCATATCACAAAATTTCATATAAAAAATTATGTATCGTAAATTAGAAATTAGGTATTACAATTTTTCATTAACACAATTCTCAAGATGTCTCCCCTCAATCCAACTGAACCTTCTTATTTCCTCCGACTAGACCCATGGGCTAATTTACATCTAGGTTACTGGTTATCAAAAGCTCACTGGTCATATGATGAGGACCGGCCAAAATCCTCAGAGCACATGTCTCAGGCAATGGGTCTTTTCCCCTTATTGAACTAGTGAGGTATCGTAAGCCCTCTTGAATTAGTGGGCCAGTTTCTCATTGAACAAGTGAGACAATAGAAAGTCAATCATTGTGCACCAATGGAGGTCTTACCACGTGGAGGAATAACTACTCTATTTCTTCCCACTTTAACCATTTTCATAATTATCATAATAATAACTCAATAGGAAATTTTCTAAGATTTTCACGTTCATATCATGCTATTTAAATAATTCTCATAATCATATCATAATATCTCAATTCCGAATTCTTATACATAAATAAATATATGAAAATATTTCATAATTCAAATCACAAGGTTCCACAAGGAAATTTCTATTAAAATATTCGTCAGTATTTCACAAAATACTCACAAACAACATATCAATATATATAATAACAAGTAGAAAGTGGTTACCTCTCGCCAAAACTAACTATTACCACACTGCTCCTAATCTAAGAGCTCAACACACTCCAAAAATCAATCTATCACAACCATTTTACTAACCATTAATAACTCTTTAAAACTCTGCATATTAAAAATATACGAAGTTTTAATAATAAATTTGAAATACTTGAAGTAGAAAATTACTGAAAAATTAGGGAGACCATTGTAACAATAAATTTTTCCTTTCAATTTATTATTAATTAATAACCCTCTTTTCTATATATTTAATCTCTTTCAAATACTAATGTTATTGATTCCTTTTTTAATAATAACATTATTTATTCTCTTTTCCTAATAAAAATATTTATTTATTTATTTATTTTATTATTGCTACCTTACTAGTTATTATTATTATTATTTCTCTATACTTCATTTCTTTTCATTTCACAGTCAAGTCTCTCCTCCTAGGTATGTTCAGCAGTCACGCAATACACACACACATACCTCCAGTTGCTTCATATATATGTGTGTGTGTGTGTGTGACAGCACTTTCATGGGTACACTTATATGTTTCATGCATTATGGGCGGTATATATATTTACACCTATTTACATAAATTAAATGACCACCACGTGATACCTCCTCTTCTATATAACACACACACACACACACTTCTTCTTCTCTATAGCGTTTTAATATACTCGAACACACACACACATGCAAGTTTTATTCTCTTCTTCCTAGCGACACACACCAAGTAATATATATTATAATTACACCCATGCATGCATAAATGCAACTTATTACACACACACCTATACAATGCCCAACGTCTTCTCTTTTCAAACATATATGATATATATATATATATATATATATTAAACAGCAAAATCTCTTCCTCTTAGTATATGACAGCCACAGCATACTTAATTAGAAAGAACATGATGACATCAAAAATAAATGGGACACGATGACAGCAAACCACAAGGAGGACGATGACAGCTAAACACACACCTACACCATCGTACAGCCTCTGTTTCATTCGTTTCAGTTTTAGCCACTTTATATTCATATGTTTGCGATGGGAAGTAGCGGAAACTCAAAGGAAAAGGAGACCCGATATCTTACCTTCGTCTTCCAGCTGATACGAAGAAAAATGGTTGCTAATTTTCACCTCTGATCCGACGGCAAGAAACAAAGCAAGGAGATGATCACTCTCTCTCTCTCTCTCTCTCTCTCTCTCTTTCTACAACTTTCTTTCTCTCTCCCCTCCTCTCCCACTTTCTCTCTTAGCTCCTCACAGGCTTCTCGGTGGGGTATGAATGGAACTGAATGAGATACATATATAGAGACGTGGGAGTTGACCGAAAGGAAGAGACTGGGGTTACAGACACGAAACAGGGCTTGAGGAGTATGGTGTTTGCTCAGCGTCTTACACTACCATCTCTGAGCATGCGTGAATGGCGCTCGAGTCTCTACTGTTTTCCTTTTCTTTTCTGTGTTACACGACCTGTTGTATGATTATCCTGAAGCTTTGCGTGTTTCAACTTATAAGTGCTTCTGAGTTTGCATGATCTGCTTCGGCTTTACGTAAATGGCGCTGGAAGATTGAATAGGTTCTTGTTGGACCGGGAGTGTTAGGATAAAACTGATATGGTTTGGATAAATGAATTGGGTCCATAGGAAGTGGGTTGGTCACGTGTTGGACCACTGGAAGTGAGAAGTGTAATGATGCAAATGAGTAAAATATGATGAAGAAATAGATTTACCGAAAAAAATGATGAAGAAATAGAGGATTGATTTTATGCATAGGAGCATGTGGCTTAATGAAATTTAAGTAGTTTATTCGTTTATTTAAAATTAAATCCTTAATTTCTATGTAGGGATTTTTTTTTCTAAGACATAAAATAATGATTCTAAAATTTTTAGTCCTAAAATAATTCCTTACTTGAATTTTTTATTTTTCCAAAAATAAGCCTTAATTTCAAAATAATTAATTTTTATAGTTATTTTAGGCAAGACTTATTATTAAATTTTCATATAATATTCAAATTTAAATTCCCAAATTTGGGATATTACAAGTTTATTATGAAATTTGGATTTGAAAATAACAACTTCAAGATATAGAAATGACGACTCTCCATTTAAAAATGACCACTTGTAAAAATGAAAATGTAGGCATGAATAAATATTCCTAGACTCTCGATATAAGTTTATCATAAGATTTGAAAATGCAACTTTTGATATGGATATGTAGGATTCTCCCAATATATTTTCACCTATGAAAGTTAAGGGTTAAGTAACAAATTCATTCTGGAAGTATACGTCCGAGAGCAATGTTGCCTTGAAAATTTTTTTGGACTCAATGTTACCCGAGAAGTTTAAAGAAGTAGCAATGTTGCCCTTTTCCGTTAAAAAGTTAACGGTCAACATCAATTTTTTAATGGTCAATATTAGTTTTTTAACGGAAAAGGGCAACATTGCTACGTTTTTAGGCTTTCAAGGCAAAATTAAATCTAAAAAAACTTTTAGGGTAACATTGCTCTTCGACGTATACTCCCGGAGCGGATTTGCTACTTAACCTTAAAATTTAATTTCATTTTGGTCTATGTGGTGCAATGGAGTTTCAGCATGTTTTGGGCTCTTAAATATTAATTGTCTACAGAGGTTGTTAATTGAAATTTTCCCTTTTTTATTTGGTTGAAAATATGACATTTTGGGAAAAATTAAAAAGCTGACCGTTGACAGGGTATGATTCTGCATGACAGGGAAAGAGTCAGGAAAAATATAATATTTAGTATCCAACGTGTGTTGTTTTTAATATTTTCTAAGTAGCAGTATGTATAGCGTGGCGTGCATGGGACATTTTTTAAGTGGGCATAGTGTGGACCACGCATGAGGCCAGATACTATTGTATCACTATCATTGGTAAACGGGCAATACTTCCTCCCCTCTCTTTTTTATAAAAGCTTGACTCGATAACCTAAATACTCCCTCCGATCTTAATTATAAAATATAGTTGATTTTTTAGAGAAATAAATGAAGCTAATTAAACTATTTTAGAGTATTTTTATTTTGTTTCTTTAAATTAAACTAATTAACTTGACTAATAAACTAATATATAATCTAAGAATATACAACATATGAAATAATTAAGTAATTTATTTAGCTTCTTTAATTCTTTTAAAAAAAGTCAATTTTGTCTTATAATTAAGACTAGAGGTAGTAATAAATATACAGCTTAAGAAATTAATTAAAAGTGGTTAAGTGTAAAAAATATGTGAAAAATGAATTTGTTTTTAAGTATACCTTTATTTTAATAAGGGGTTAGTAAAAAAGAGAAATAGAGTACTCCCTTCAGTCTACAATATAGGACACTTCTATAAGGAAAACATGACCAGAATATAAGCCATCTCCAATTTAATTAATATTATTTTATTTGTTTTGCCCTTGTGATTAATATCACTTTTCAACTTTACCCACTCATTATCTCTCTAAAATGACATCCCAATGCAATTATAATAGACTCATTTCTCAACAAGCGTATAAAAGTAAGAAAGAATTTACATTTTAGGATATATTAAATGATTTAATTGTGAACTCTTGTTTTCCTTGATATAGTTGAAATGTCATATTGAAGACCAAAGGAACTACTAGTAATGAGAGAAAGTATGGAAGAGAATGTGATGTTAGAAAATTAATGATGAGGATAGATAATAGAATTAATTAGGGGCAAAAATGATAAAAACATATTAAATTCTCAGAAATAAAATCTTATAAAAAGACTAATGTAATTTAAATTTTAAGTTCTTATAAAAAAGACATGATGGGACTATAGAAGATCAAATCATATTGGATGGAATTTTTATCATTATCATTCTCTAGGTAAGAAACATTAATTAGAGAATATTTGAAAATTGAGATTTCGGTAGAAGAAGTCCGGCAAATATGGGTATACCACTATAGTCCATATTATAAATCTCCTTACATAAGAAATATATATGAGAGATATGTAGTATAATTTGTGTATCCTGATTAGAACAATAATTAATTGGACAATCAATGATAATAGGACCACAATATGAGAAGCAGAAATATTCAAAAAGAAGAAAATGAACTACTAGCTCACAAATGTGCTCCCAGAGTACACAGAGGTGAATAGCGACTATACAAATGTTGTGCCTTAAAGTGCATTGGCCGATGAATTTATTATGCACTTCACAATGTACAAATAAAAACTATTTCTAATTTAGTTAATAGAGTAATTAATAGGGTTAAAGAGTAAAAAATTCCTGTAAACTTAAATAAAAATGCTTCAAACATTATATACCTTTGAGGTGTAAAAATATCCATACCCATTTAAAATGGGAGTAAAGATGTCAACATCATTAAATATAACCTAACACCGTGAGATATGCGTATGTAAAAAGAATATGGCAAATTATAACAAGTAACATGTTACATTTTTTGAGATTTCTCAACCTTATCATTTTCCTGTCTATATATCGTCTTAAGTTCTCCCTCCAGCTAACTCGAATTGTGCTAGAAATCATTTTTATTGAGATCATTTTGAAATATGGAAATCAAAGTGACTTGTAGTGAAATCATCAAACCATCCAAACCCACTTCTCCAGAAAACAAAACCCACAACCTAAGTATCTTCGACGTCTTCCAGCGCAACTCCAACTTCCCTGTAATCTTATTCTACCCAACGTTCACAAACCCGAATAAAAATAATAATCTCAAGCAATCACTTTCAGAAACTCTAACCATCTTCAACCCTGTCGCCGGCCGACGAAACGACCTCGTTTCGGTCTCCTGCAACGACGAAGGAGCTCTCTATAACGAAGCCACCGTCAACACTAAAATCTCCGACTTCCTCAACCCGCCCAACCTTGAATCTCTGAACAAGCTACTTCCATGCGAGCCTCATAATAAGATTATTCATCCACCACCTAAAGGAGAAGAATGGAAATCGTTACCTCATTTGATGGTTCAGATCAACACTTTTGAGTGTGGTGGTGTCGCCATTGGCATTTGTTGTCTTCATTCGGTCATGGATGCGACCTCGTGCCGTACGTTGTTGAGAACGTGGTCGGCGATTCACCAGAACCAAAGAGACGAGATCGCGTGGCCGGATTTCGATTCTGCCTTCGCCTTGTTCCCTCCCAAAGATTTTTCCTGCTTGCCTGCCGGCCCTCCTTCTTCTTCCCCAAAGGAGGTGGAAGCCATTTGCTCCATGAGGAGGTGATTTTCTAACCATCTTAATTATGATAAAAAAATTTATGTAGATATGTTGTGTTAGATGTTTTAGTTTTTAAATACTCCGTCTGTGTATAAGCAAGACTTTCTCTCTTTTGAGCTGACCATTAATATAAGCAATTTTTTTTTTTTGGTTTCAAAATTGAAACTATTTTTCTTTACCCCTATTAAATACATATATTAATATTAATAAACAACTAACTCTCATTCATTCAATTATCTATTACTGATTCTCTCTCATACTTTTATACTTATTCTCGCTCATATGTATTTTTTTTATAAATATATATATATATATATATATATATATATATATATATATATATATTTGGAAAAGACTTAACATTTTTACCCATTTATTGTTTTTTACTAAACCTATTACCAGTTTGTTTTGTGCAATTAAGAAAAATGTTACTTATATGAAAAGGACTGGAGAGAGCATTTCTAAATATAACATGTTTTATTTAAAGCATTACTTTTGTTTTTCAAAAAGTATCCCTAACTAACTATAAAACTTCTCAACAAATTTCCAAGTCCCTCTCAATATATAATGACTTTTATTAAGCTTAATTTTAATATTTCAAGAAATAACTATAATATATATAAATTTGTTATTACATATTTAGCTTGTTGTAAGGATTAGCTAGAGATAGTATTATTTTAGATATTTAACTAAAATATCATAAGTGTAGCCAATTAGTAAGTTTAGCTGTAGTTATACACTTATAATTATTTATATAGGTTTTCTATGAATAAAAATCTCATATTAGCCGTGGGGTTAATTTGAATCTATGTCCTTATAATACGGTCAAATTCTTATCAACTACATTAACTTTTGTTGTCAACAACATTAATTTCAATATTAATTGGATGCATTTTTCATGATCTGAATTGATAAATGACAAATCAATTTTTATCTTACAGATTCGTGTTCACTGAGGAAGCCATGAATAACCTGAGATCAACCTTAGTAAAAGATCAAGAAGATGATAATGGAGCTTCAACGAATAAGCCTACACGTTACCAAGTTCTTTCTTCATTCATCGCCAAGCACATGATCCTTGCGTATAGTAGAAAAGGCATAAGTTGTAATTTGGTATTATTACTTCACGTAATGGACATAAGAAGAAGAAGAGGTGAACCTTTAACCAGTAACTCCATGGGAAACCTCATCTGCCCAGCCATCATTCCGTATGAAAACAAAGTCAATAATAATCTCAGTATCAACGACTTTGTGAAAATAACGAGAGAGAAGATGGGAAGGATCAATAAAGACTTGTTCTTGAAGATTGAAAAGGACCCAGAATTTCTGTTGGGCGATGAATTTGCCGGGAATATGTTTGCACAATGGATAAAGGAGAAGAAGAAGCCAATGTCACTTGTGTTCACAAGTTGGTGTGATTTAGGGTTCAATGAATTGGATTTTGGGTGGGGGAAGCCACTGTGGGTGTCTTTTAGAGGAGCAACACGAGAAAATGATCCTAATACTGTTGTTCTCATTGACACAAGCCAAGGATTTGAGGCTTGGATCGCTATGCCTGAAGAATATTTGGCCGTCTTGGAGAAAAATAAGGACTTTCTCACATATGCTTCCATTAATCCTACAGTTTCACGTTGATGGGTATTTATATATTGTTTTTTACAGTAATAAATTGGTTGAGAGAGAGTGTGATGATGATAAGATTGAGAGATCGATCGTGTTTTAGAGTTTGGGAATTAGATTCTCATAATAAAGTTTAAGGTTTGAACTTTACACGGCGTTAGTTTTATATTTAACATTCCTGACATTTTGGCCTCCATTTTGAATATTTATGGGTATTTTAGCCCATATTAGGTTATATTTAATGGCAATGACATTTTTTTCCCTCATTTTAAATGTTCATAGGTATTTTTGCACAAAAAAAACATATACAAGAATTGGTAGAGAGAGAGAGAGAGAGAGAGTGTGTGTGTGTGTGATAATAATAATAAGATTGAGAGATTGATCATGTTTTAAGGTTTTTGGGAATTAGATTACTACAGTAAAGTTTTAAGGTTTGGACTTTATTGGTTCATTTTGATTCCAAAAAGATTCCTATTTGAATTTGTAGATTACAAGAGTGCTATTGTGTTGAGTTCGGGGGTTGTTCTTCATCTTGTCGTTTGTGCATGTATCGGGTTAAGTTTCATTTTTTTGTCCGGAAAGTTGCCAAAAAAACACCAATTTTGTCCTATTAATATTTTTTTAGAGCAATGTGCTTCTGAAAACTTTCAAATCATAGTAATTTTATTCTAACCTTTATCCAAATTAAGATTGACCATTAATTAATCAAATATGTTGAACTGACATTTTACTTGACATCCGCGTCATTTTGTTTTAAGTTTAGGTGAAAGTTGCCCAAAAGTTTTCACTCAAATGCCATATTATCTTGGAAGTTTCTAAATCTTAGAAAATTCACCTCGACTGTTATCCAATGAAGTTTACATATTAGTTGACTAAATATGCTTATCTTGCAAGTCCACGCATCGTTCACTTTACTTTTTTCTAAGTTAGATTTACAAATAGGGATTTTTTTTTTTTTAATAAAATACACCCCCATCTAATTGATTAAAGAAAATCAAAGAGGTGAAAGTATCTTAAGTGACAAAGAGAAAATCGAAAAGGTGCTTATTCATCTCAACGTTGCTAGGTTATGTTGATGTACGGAGAGTTATCAATGACCATGTTCTCAATAATCTTGCTCGGTGTGTCTTGAATCCAGTAATTAAATATTTTTCTTTATTACTCTTTAACATATGTGAGCTCCTCCTGCATCTACGTCTTCTTCTTTAATGTCGTTCAAGCTGCAAGTTTAACATGTTAGTTCACTAACAATCAAATATAACCTTTATAATGTTCAATGCCACATTACTTTGTAGCAAAAGCTGCAAATCAAATTGCATCTTCATAAAATGATGACGTAGATGACACGTAGACTTCCAACTCGGCATATTAAGTCAACTAATGGTCAAATTAAAATTGAAATTTTTTTTAACATACCTTAACCCTACATATATTTGATGACTATACTATTTTGGGAAAATGCATGATAAATAATGACCACGTAAGATTGACAATTACTTTTTATAAAGCATAACAGTGAAATTCAATTTAAAGAACAAAATTTTTAATTGTAGATAAAAAAAGTTTCTTGTTGTCAAACTTGTTTAGAAAAAAATGGCTTGCCACAGGTTTTGTCATAGGTCTCAAGTCTCTTCTTACGAGGATATTTTTCAACAAAAAATTAAGGTTTAAAAATACACGTAATTTTTAACAAAAATACATCCAACACTATGTATTTTTTGGATGTACCAAAATACCTTTAAATATTTAAAATGGGATCAAGAAATTTAGGACGTTAAATACAGCCTAACACATTTTAGGTTATATTTAACTGTATTGACATTTTTGCTCTCATTATAAATGTTCGTAGGCATTTCTATATATCCAGAAAGCAAATATGGTGTTGAATGTGTAACATCCCTAATTCTTAATAAAATTACCATTTCATAATTGAAAAACACTTAAATTAACATAGAGTAGGCCTTGCTAGATCCCTATGTGTCTTGAGTTTGAGCTTTAAATGAAACACTTGTATTGAGAGGGGTAATAATGAATCTTAAACCAAATACTAAATGAAAATATCAAAAAGTAATTAAAAAGAACTTGAAACACAGAATACTACTATATGGTAACCATTGACCAAAAGAGACGAGCTTTGAAACCCATGAGAGTGAGTGAGAATATGCCGTGTTCTATTTAGAAGTTTGGGTTTTGATTGATGAAGGACCAAACAAGGGACACTTAGCGGTCTATAGGATGCCGAAAAAAGCTCAAATAGGAGTTAAAAGTAGGCCTAAGTAATGACATACAATTTTGGGTAGATTGAGCCTAATTTTCACTCACTTAAACCCACTAATTAGTTTCCTTAAGCCTAATAGAGGACCTATTTTTGTTCTTTAGGATCTAGCTAAGACACATTATGCATCACCATTCGCAAATTTTGACTCAGAATTCAGAACTATGCCAAGGTTTCATTCCTAGAGCTCCCTAAGATTCATAATCACCAGGTAAGCCCTCCTCATCGCAATCCCTTCCCTTCTTCTTAGATTTAAGAATTCTGGATAAACCAAGTTAGATTTTGAGAACCCCAAATTGGGGATTTTTCTAAAAAACTGGGTTCTAAGGGCTAGAACCCCAAATTGAGATAATAAATAGAAACGTTAGACAAGCCTAGTATAACGCTCCTATGACTTCCATTCTGAGATCTAACCTTGTCTTGATATACCGTTGCTTACTCTTCGGAAATTCTGAGCAACGAGATAGAGAATTTTGAGTAGTTGTAAATAACTAAATACTCTATAGAGTTGATTCACGAGTTTGAGAGAAGTTTTCCCAAACCCCAGCTAAGAAATACAAGTAACGTGATTCTTATCCACCTTGCTTATTGGTAGCTACTTGTGGGAAATTTGAGAACACCCTTAAACTTAGGAAATAATATAAAAAAAACACTGTATTACCCATGAAAAAAAAATCTTTTAAAAATTATCCATGGAATTCTGTAGATAAAAATTACATACGGAATTACACACGTAATTCTGTGAATAACTGAAATTACCCAAGAAAATTCTGTGGGTAATTAAAATTACTTATAGAAAATTTCCGTTGCTAAAAAAGATGTGACTTATTTTATCATTTTTTCTTATTTGCGATGGAAATTTTCCTTGGGTAACTTTAATTATCTACGAAATCCTAATGCAATTGCATTACTCACAGAATGCTATAAGTAATTTTTATCTATAGAATTTTGTGAATAATTTTTTACGGAATTTTTTCTGTTGGTCATTCTATAAGTAATATGATGTTTTTTTTAGTGAAATATAATAGGATGGTCTTAGTATATCTCACCCCTATCCTTTTTGAAAATTGTGCCTATAACCTATTAGGCGGAAACTTGGATATGATCGAATATGCTTTTGACTACGATTCACGAACTAACACTTCTCTTCAGCGAAGGATTGGCTTGCCGATGCGAGTCAGGGCCATGCTCGCCGTGGCGAGTAGTGAAGAATTTCTCCCCGTCGAGCAGAAAGCTCGTCGAGGCAAGATGTTTGAGATAAAGATTTGGATCAATTGGTTCCTGAGGAGATTGAGATGTGTACACGGAAGTAAAATTGTGTTGCCGTGCTGAATAATGATGAGAACTATGGCATGATAAAGTAATTATGACATCATGTTGAGAATTAACGAGAACTATTGTGATTGTCCCATGATGATGAATGTGATACCCGAAGATAATGATATTATCTTAGTACGTGATTGAAAACCATAATATGATGATATATGGGTGGTGGTAACCATGATATTTCTTGATAACTAATGACTCCTATATGAGAATCGGAATCGTTGCCTCCTTGTTTGATGGTTCAGATCAATACTTTTGAGTGTGGTGGTGTCGCCATTATTAGCGTGTGTAGTCTTCATTCGATCATGGATGCGAACTCGTTCCATGTGTTTTTGAGGTCGCGGTCGGCGATTTAGTCACTACTTACCTCCACTCCAAATGTAAATATAACACTTAATTGGTTAATTTTAGTAAATTAAGGATATTTGTTGAGTTAATTAGTATGATATGCTTTTGTTTCCTTAAAATAACACAATCATCTTCCTTAATTCCCTTCTCCCTCTTTTATTTGATTAATGGAATATCAATAAAGTAAATTTATGAAAAAATTAGTAAATATGTCTTAAATTTAGAACTATAACATCAACTCTTTAATTAGGTTCTCCATTAATGATCAGAGGGAATATTTTATACTACTTTCAATCATAAATTTAAGAGCTAGTATTTTTTTTAGCCCGAAAAACTCAATTTTTATTAATATATAAAAAATAAGTATTAGACGCACTAATAGCTGAAGCCAAATTAACTTTAAAAAAAAAACACCTAATATTACAACCTAACCCACTTCTCAACACAAACACACATAAAAAAAAACACACACACACATTATGAGAACAAATAGGCAACTATATCAATATCATAAGCCTATCAATTAGCCCACTCCTTCCCTATCATTCACATTATTCATATTATCACTGTTTTCACTGAATAACTCAGTCATAGATCAAAATATTGCTTAAAGCAAATGGAGCACAATCAAACCAAATATGTTGCTATATCTTTTTTGCTACATCAACTGCTAATCTATTCGCAGTTTTATTATGCTGTCAAGAAACATGGGAAATAGCGACCTCCTCCATTGACTCTAACAATCCAAGAATCTCCTTTAATAAATCTCATCTCCTTCATTCACATTCAGTTAATGTTTTCCTCTTTACCAATCTTCAAAGTTTCACAATTTCAACAATTACCTGAGAACCATGAAACTTATTCACGTATAACAAAGCTTCCTTGTTTCGTTGTTGTACACTCTGCCATGAATGAGGAATCAGTCTTCATATCTCTAGCCAATCCCCAAACAAATTAACCTTTATTATTCCAACAAACCACACCAATACCAGTCTCTCTTATAGCCTCTTTAATTTGAAGGAGCCATCAATATTGATCTTAATAGCCTCAAAGCAGGTGCCATCCACTGCATATTGCTCATCACTATACCCTCCGCATATATCCTTTTATAATTTCCACTCACTTTTGCTTTAGTTCTCCAATATTCTTCCTCCTGGACATTAACAAGTCTAACCACTTCTTTAGCATATGATCTTTCCTAATGTAAGAGTTAGTTTAAAAGTGAATTTTGGTATTAAATATATATATTTTTTCATTTTATCTCTTCTATTTGTCATTTGTTTTCAAATAATTTATGTAATTTATAAACTTATATATATAATCTAATGATACATATAAGTTTTTAAGAGAGGTTATGTAATATGTACTGCAATTAAGTAATTTATTTAATTTATTTAATCTCCTCAAATTAATTAATTAACTCTTATATTAAATATCGGGATAGTATCAACCCTCCACAATTAATGTTTCATATTGTAACATGTTTTGTTCAAAGCAATAAATTCATTTTTCAGTTAGTATTATTAACTAACTATAAATTTTCTAACTAATTCACCAAATTCTTCTCACAGTCTCTGTGACGACCAGCCTTTGGAGCCGTTATTCATCAAAGTTAACACGGAATATAGGCATCAAAGAGATTTGAACGACTTGATTGCGGGATAAAAGATTTTGAAATTAATTAAGTTTGAAAACATACGGGCAAATTTTTCGCGTTCAATATTTATCCCATTGTGGGATGTTATTACATTAATCCAAAACTAACGAACAAATGATAAACTAATTATTGTGATCTACTCCTTATATAATTAAGGAAGTCCCTTCTGCTGTAGTCCTTACAGCTACATTTTTCCTCTTGGTCCTGATCCATCACCTGTCTTTTTCATGTGATCTGGAGTTCAAATAAATGAACTCCAGGGTAATAATTAATCTCATGCACATGCATGAAAGCATAGATGACATAATAGCACATGTTAAAGCATGAAAGCATTTACAAGTACAAATAACTGTAACCGCAATTAACGGCTAAGGACCGCAGCCCTTGTTTAGGACACGCAACCCCATGAGACTAGCCTCAATTCCATGGCCAGGAAAAACATATAACAGGTAAATCAACTAACATACATAATCAGCTAATTAATGCATAAACATTTACACACATGCTTACAAGATTAGAATTACCCCACCTCAATTTTAATTCCTTACCTCTGTACTAAAGTTGTTGGGATCAGAAAAATTGTTAATGCTTACCTAAAAACGTTTATCGACGCTGTTAGTCACTTATTCGAATCGTAAAGAAACTAACTACGCGAATTTAGTTTAGAGAATCAATAATAATTATTAATCCTTTACAAATTTCTCAAACAAATAATTTTATTGTTATTGTCATTATTATTGTTATTGTTATTGTTATTATTATTCCCAATAATAATAATAATAATAATAATAATTCTCCATTGATTATTTATCATTATCACTCCTTCCCAATAATAACAGCATTATCTGTTATTATTATTATTTTACCAATTATTATTATCTCTCTATAACTAATATAAACTCTTATTAATTACTTATCAATAATTCCTTATCATTTATTTATTTATTCCCCCATAATTATTTATTAATAATCAAGCAAAGTAAATAAATGCCAACCATCATTCAAGGACATGATTTAATGTATTTTTTTTATGATTCTCATGGTTTCTCTAAAAATCTTAATGAACACTAATACAATCTTAATTTATGCTTCACAATAATTTTGAGTTAAGCATATTTATAAAAATACATTATAAAATTAATTCCTTTACAACAAAAATCACAAGATCTCAAAGACTTGTTATTTACCACTTCTAAGTATTTGCATACCATTTTCTTTTACTAACTTAAAAACTCTAAGAAATGACAAAATGCATGCAACAAGGGATCGATGTGATTTTATAATATATTTAACATATACCACAAAGCAAAATAACTTCTCCTTCCTTCAGCTTAAGACAGTGACCACATACATATAAATCAATTATTAATGTTAACCTATTCCCTTCTCTTTGCATTTTAACTTTAGCAAAGTTTGAACAATAACTAAGTGGGTTTGACCGTGAGAATAGCAGCAACCTGGAACCATATTATACACACATATATACATATCCAGCAGCAAAACGTACACACGTACACACACACATATATACAGGTCTATCTTTTTTTCTTCTTCTCTTCTTCCTGGATTCTCACGGTTTCCATCCTTTATTATGCAGAATAATAGCTCTTTTCTTTCATCAACTTATACACACACGTATGAGAAACATGCAGTCATCTTTTTTTCTTTCCTTCTTTCCAGGCAATAAGTTCTTATCATCATATATATAAACAAGCTTACACCACTAATCTCCAGCAAAGTTTGATCAATAAATAAGTTTGTTTAACCGTGAGGATAACAACAAAATCATACAGGTTTACGCATAGTAACAGCCAAGAAGAAAAAGGAAATCAACACCATGGCAGCAAGTTCACAACCTCATATATATATATCTGCATCTATGTTCTTCCTTGGTCTAAATCTCGGCATAACACAGCTAACACACATATATATACAGTTGAAGAATATCACACTCATTCCCCAGCCAAAGATCCCGATGACAGTGAATAACCAAAGCTTCAGTGTTTTGTTTTTAGTTTTCAGTTTTTTTAGCTCCCTGTTTTCTTTTTCTCTTTTTGGTTTCGGTTTCAGCAAGGTTTGTTTTAACTCCTTTTTAGCTTCATGCTACATGAGTTAATGACAGAAAACGAAGGAAGAAGAGAGTATATCACTTACCTTCGAAGCTTCTGTTAAAACGTTGAAGTAGGTCGCTGGTTTGTTTCCTCTGTTTTCAACGATAAGAACAGGGAAAAAAATCTTGCTTCAGCTTCACTCTCGGTCTCTCTTACACTCTATCACTCTCTCGTTTTCTCTTTCTCTTCTCTGGTAGTTCTCTTTCTGGCCGAAAGCTGAAGGTAAAGGGTGGAATCTGAGATGAGGATCATTTAAATAGAGAGCTCACGTTCAGTCATTACACAACAGTCCAGACACAAAACTATCGGTTAAGAGACTCAGGGCTCGAGAAGTATGGTTTTCGTCTGATCTTTCTGTGCTTCCTTTTCTTAAACGCGATCTGCTTCTGCTTTCCCGTAGATATCGCTGAAACCAGATCATAACTTGATCATCTGCAGTGTAATGGCGTGGACTTTTTTTTTTTTTTCCTGGTTTCTGGACTTCTGCTTCTTTTGGTTTCGGTTTCTTGGTGAGGTTGGTGGATATTGGATAATATGTTTGGGCTTTCACTTCTTTCCTTTGGTTCTGTCGTGTTGGAGCTGGATCATTGAGTTTTTGTGGTCCAAAAGCAATTGAAACTGCTTCAACTTTTCATCTCGTCGGAACTGGATGGAAGGAGGTGTTTTGCTGCTGAAAATTCTTGTCTCACACGTGACCAATTATGTTTATTAAGTGGGCCAAAATCAATTGCTTGTTGGATATGGGTTGTGGGCTGATGAAATTTGCATTGCTTGGCTCATCTGATTCTCTCTTCTTCTTTTTAATACACCACATTTTATTTGTAATTAGCTATTATATCATTTAATCATGATTATTGAATAATTATGGAGATAAATCATTTTTATTTTATAACACTAATTTATTTGCAATTAAACTTAATTTCAAATCATGGAAATAAATCCTTTAATATTTAGGCCCACAATTATCACTTACCAATTTTTCCTTGAATTTATTCTTTTTCTCAAAATAAATTAAGGAAAAATAGACCTCAATTTTAAATAATTATTCTCACAATTATTTTAGCCCAAATTTCATAATTTAATTTCCTATATAAATTTCCAATATTCAAATCCCAAAAATTTTGGATGTTACAGTCTCACTAACAACTTTTATTAAGGTTAGTTGTAATATTTTAAAAAGAAACTAATATGCAAAGTTGTTATTAGATAGTTGGAATAATGATGAGAGACTATTATTTTGGATATTTAACTAAAATATCCTAAGTGTGGTCAAATTAGTCATCAGTTTAGGCGTCCAGTATAGGTTAGAGTTTTACTCAATTCCAATTGAATAATTAATTAATTAATAATCTATGGGCCATGGGAGTGCCTTTGCTCAAAAAACACTAATAAATTAACTAGCAGAAGGGTTAATTAGAACCTATGACCATATAATAGAGCAAAATTCTTACCAACTGCATTGGCAACAATAATCCTAATTAATAATATCCATTTGGATGCATTTTGTATTATCTGAATTGATGTGTGTGTGTGTGACATATCAGTTTTATCATACTGGTTCGCGTTCATTGAGGAAGCCATGAACAACCTAAGAACCTTGGCAAAAAATGAAGATGATAATGGAGCTTCAAGGAAGACTACACGTTACCAAGTTCTCTCCTCTTTAATTTCACAGCCAACAGAGAGATGTCAATGATGATACATGATAATTAAAAAACAGAGATCGACCATGTTTTTGGGCGGTTTGGGAATTGTACTCTCTCATGTTTTTAATATAAGACATCCGAGTTGATGTGGACTCTAAAAATATAAGACATATATTTTATATTTGTCAAATATTTTTATAATTTACTTCTATCGATACTTCTTCAATAATAATAAAAAAGGAGAGAGAATGAGTGAACTAAAAAAGATGACTAAAAAATTTTAAAAAATACAAATCATATTAACTAATTTAACTAATATAATTAAATTAAATAAATATGTATTATATTGATATCGGAAGGAACTTGAATTTCTCAGTTTGAGGTTTGAACTTTATTGGTTCATATTTTGATTCATAATAAGATTTTATTTTGAAAATGATTTATAGTTAATTTATAGTATACAAGGTAAATTTGTGAAATTATTTTTTTTGACTTTGTTTGAACACATTTTTCTAACGTCAACTCAAACAAACCCCATATGTACATTTGCATATTAGATTAATTATCATACTTTTTTTTTTTTGGAAAAATGATAAATGAGGATCATAAAAAATTGATAGTTACAATTTATAACCTTGAAATAATGAAATTCAATTTAAAGATCTTTAATCCTTAATTGTGTATAAATTTTTTTTTCTATATTTCTATTCTCAAACATGTTTTTTTTTTAAATTAAAAAAAAAGTGGCTTACCACGGGCTGGTTTTTGAACAGCTGGTTGATAAGCCTCCGATGAGAGTCTTTGGTTAGGGTATTTTTGGAAGAGGAAGACTTTATATATTACAATTAGAGTTGCCAATAAGAGTCGGCTTGGCATTTGAAAGGCCAAAGCCTAACAGGGTCGGCCTTACAAGACTTGAAATAAGTAAAACCTTTAGTTTTCAAAGCTTGACCCAAGAGTACCAGGGTCAGGAATGGCCCCACAAGGCCCTTAAGTTACTATTCCAAAATTTAACTATTTTTCCTCCGTTTTTTTTAAAAGAAATATAATTAGTAAATTACAACAATTAAAGTTTTAATTTATCAAATAAATATTGTCAACATTAATATCCAAATAACATAAATCATCAAACACATAAATACATTCACTAATTCGTAAACAAAAGCAAACTATTATCCATAAATAATTCACATAAAACATAAGAAGCATACCACTAAGCAACATTAGTAAGATAACTATCATTGTCATCTTCTTTACCACTTTCATCAATTTCAAAGACATTTGATTATGCTTCACTTTGAGTAGTAGGCTTTGTTTCATGAGTAAGAATATCATAAATTTCTTGTCTTGCATCATGAACGCATCCATTAAAAAGGTTTGCAGGGTTGGTCTAAGACCCTACAAGGCCGACTTTATAGGATTTATTTTATTTCACTCCTCTAATTTTAAAACTCAGCCTTTAAAAAGTTAGGACTTAAACATGCCGGTCTAACGGGCTCGGCCGATTTCCTAGCTATAATTACAACCAAGGCCTAGAGTTGTTAATTGACATTTCAATAATCGGAGGGTTTAATTCTCAGTCTTTTGTGATCCTTATTAGTAATTTTCCCAATTATTTTAAAGGACATATATTGGGCCATTGGACTTCAACTTAAACTTTTATTAAAATGGGCCGTCTGAATTATTCTCAAAACATTAAAACCTACTACCGTCAAAAAGCCCATTTTAAATGGGCAAATTTGATCTTAATGTCAACGATAAGCCCTTTTTTAAATAAGTCTACTAGCTATGCCACATTTATCTACAATTTATATGTAAATATATTTAAAATAAATTAAAATTTATAATGAAATGAACTAGCAGTTTGTGTGACTCATTTCCAAGTGATAATGGAACGGCGCAAAAGAACATAACTAATATGTAGTACTTCATTAAATTTATTCCAAATTTCCAATAAAATTAGTATATTGGATACCAAATTGTAGTGCCTGTTGTGTATAAAAGCGCCGCTAATTTGATTTTCGGTGTTGACTTTTTAAGTAACCATTTTAAAAGTCGTCCTGACGGCGAAAAAGAATTAAAAAAATATAAAAAGTCAATTTTTTCTGGTGTCCAACACTTTAAAGTAGTCTCTCAAATTTAGATTTTTAATTATACTAACAAAAATTTGTATTTTTGTAACAGTTAAAATGAAGGATATGTAGCGGTTCTATAGCCGCTACAAACACAAATAATAGTAGTTGAGCAAATCACTATAAAATGCATCGTGCCAAAAGTTTTGTAACAGTTTCACGAAACTATTATGCATGGCAACAAAACTTCTACTATATTTGTATTTATCAATCCGCCATCTTCTAGAGGTTGGATAACCGTTATAATTGTCAATTGAATTTAACCCAATAATATGTGCTAAAAAAAACATCAATCACCGTTATAGTTGTTTTTAGAGAAAATTAAAATGAAGGACCTCTACCAAAAAATATTTAATGAGAAGGACCATAAAAATTATAATCACTTAGAAGGACAAAATATCATAACATAAATTAAAAATTACTAAATTGTCCCTGATCAAATCTCATATATTATCATTAAATGAATTTTTTAACCCACATAAATTTTTTTCTAAAATAAAATAATTAAATCATATAATTTTTTTTTCTTTAACATATACAATAAATTATAAAACATCTTGAGTTTTATTAAAATGATATAATAAAAATTTTAATTAAAAATTTTGTTTATTTTAAAAATTATAATTTTGAAAAAAAATGAAGAATGTGATTTTTTTTTTTCATAGATATATCCATAAAATTTCTGAAAAATGAAAATTGAGAAAAGTTTTATTTAATTTATTTAAGTTTAAAATTTTGTGTTAACTTTCAAAATAAAGTGTGGGAGAAAATGTAGAAGATTTTATTAAGGGTAGTTTAGTATTATTAATTTTATATTATTATATTTGATCCTTCAAAATAATTACAATTTTTATGGTGCTTCTCAATAAATATTTTTTTTTAGGTCCTTCATTCTAATTTTTCCTTGTTTTTATTGTAAGTCATCAAACGGAGTGTTAATTACATTTTTGAAAGAATTGTCCATATTTAATTGTGGATGCAATTTTTTATCTCATGAAGATGTAATTTATGGTTTTTAATTAAATAAGGGTAAATTTGAAATATTTTATTTTATTTTTATATAAATTTAATGACGTAACCGGATTCTCTTAATTCTAGTGAAATAAACAGGAGGTGATTTATAATATAGACTTAGACCCGTAGTGGGATTAGACCGGAAAGATTTCATATAACCATGAAAACAATTTAAATATTGTCAAAAAATATAGTATATCGTCATCTGAAAGGAAAAAATCTTTTGAAATGAAATTTATATTTAATTATTTTTTGTGGGGGAAATGCGTTTTGAAAAGTCGTACGGGGAATTATTGTTATCAACAATTAAAAAGGGTACATTAAAGTGCCTCCTAATCAGCTGCGGAAGCTGTCTCACCGATTACAAGGAACAATTAACGCTGGTAAGAATAAGCTAAACCACAACTAATTTGAAAACGACTTGGGCCTCAAAAATCCAAACTTTATCACACACACACAATAATGCTCCTTCAGTTTTGGTTCTAACTATAAGGTGCAGAGAGAAGGAGATTTTTTATCCTATTTATAAATTATATCATTAAATTTTGTCTATGAATTAACAGTTTTAACTTTTATTTATTATTGTGGAGACATAAAATCTAGTATACATTGAATAGGGGTAAACTTAAAAACTTGTTAAATTTAAGATAAGATTTAAAGTTTTTCTTGATTATAGTAAAATATATTAACAATGATTTATAAATAATATTAGAGGAGTGCGTATACATAGATAACCCAAAAAATTAAAACAGTACAATTAAAGTGAAGTTTTAGGGATTGGCTACCGTTTTCTGTTCTTACCGTTCTCTTCACATTCTTTTCTCCTCCAATACTTATCTCAGTTTTTGGATTGAAATTTAATCAGTTTGGGTTTAATGTTTCATAAAAATATTAATAAAATATCAAATTATAAAAAAATAACTTAATAAATTTTAATTATGGTGATTTAAAATTTCAATAGAAAATATTTAAAGAGAATATTTTCATAAAACTTTAAAATTTAACCCCTCATATTTTAATCTAAAAGCTAAAATAGTACACCCTCCGGTTCTAATTATAAGACAATATTTGGGGGTTAATTTTGGTCCTAATTATAAGACAACCTTTTAGTTTTTGCCAATTTCTTCCTTAAATACATTTATTTTATTATCTCAAGTGTGTTTGCTTTTTAGTAAATATATATGTATATGGGTTGCAATACACACACATGTGTATGTCCATAAATATATATGTGTGTGTGTGTCTGTGTATATACATATGTATGTATGTATGTATATTTGTGTTTATGTGTGTCAATATATATATATATATATATATATATATATCTCTGTATGTAGATATATGGTTGTGTGTGTCTATATGTGTGTGTGTGCATGATAGATCTATATATATACATATATATGTATATCTAGCAAGACCATTATTTCAATTAGAAAGCATGTGGAAAGGAAAATTGGTCAGAAAGATATGTGGCAAAGTTGTTGATTAACTTTTACTTATGTCATTTTAAATGTATATAAGGAGATTTTAGGAAAATGAGTAAAATTAATTAATTTAACTCATCTTCTTAATTTTTTCAAAATCAATTAAATATGTCTTATAATTAAGACCAGAGGGAGTAATAAAGAGGAAGAGGATGGGAAGAGAATGGTAACAACAAAGGACATTATCAATCTGGGGATTTATTGATGGAAAACATTGGTTAGGATTCAGGAAAAGAGAAACAGGGAAGGTACTGAGCAATTCATGATATCACTTCAACATTTCAGAGGTGTTATTACTAGCATTAGTAGTCTTGGATAATGGCTTCTTCTTTTTTTTTTTTTTCTTTTTTGCCAAGGATAATGGGTTCAATTAATCAAACTGTTCAATATTCAATATTGTGGACCAAGGGGAGCACTATAGGGACTTTTAGATTAATTATTATTTGATAACTTGAGAAATTAATTACTACATGTGAAGGAATAAATTACTAAACACAGACGATAGAGAGAGAGAGAGTAGCTATAACAAACAAATTCCTATTATCCTATATTTTTCAGAAAGAATAGTAATTCAATGTGAGGCAGACAAGCTAAGTTTGTTTAAGCGGCTCATTATGTTAATTTTGTCTGTCCCAGTTTTCTACGTTGTAGAAGAAGACAGCTAATTATAATTCATTCCATTAATTGGGTAAATATTTCCTTCGGTTCGTATTTATAAGAACAACTCAATAACTAAATTAAGCAGTTTAATAAAGCAATTAAAGTTAGTTTGAAATAATAAATATGTCTTTAATTAAATAATTTTTTTTTTCAAGTATGTACTACTTATAAGTGACAAGTAAGAAAGAGAAACAGAACAAACATAAGTATCACAAACTCTTTAATTTTATATAATATATATAATTAATGAGAGGCATGAAGGTAAAAGAAACTAATTAAAATTAAGACAATTTTTTATCAAACGCTTATAAAAAAGATCAATTTAATTTAAATTTCAGAATTTTTATAAAAATGATTGGAAGGAGTATGTCTTATAGGAGTATATTCTTTAGAACCACCGGATCGTTGTCTTATCTCTTGGGGTCCTGCATATATGTCAAAATTCAAAATATTTTGTCTGTTTGTTATTTTTAATTTTATTAAGTAACTGCGTGAATAGCGAGGAGAACGGATGAGCAAAGATGCTATGTTATTATATACTTGCGTGGATAATATTATACTAGTAATACATTCGGCAAAAGGTGTTATTCCCCTAATCTTTAATATAAGACTCAATTAGTTTTTTAAAGAAATTTAGAAAGTTAGATATTTTAAAATATTTATATTTTATCATTTTTTTAAACTAATTTTCCTGACTAATAAAATGATACACAATCTAATAATATATTGTACAATATATACTATTTACCTTTATTAATATTTTGAAAAAATTAACTAAGTCTTATGTTAAGAACCAAATAGAGTTCTATTATAAAACTTGCTCCCCTTCTAATTAAGATCTAATTTCACAAAGAAAATGAATTATATAATGGATCTTATTATCTTATATTAAAGGCTAGAATTGGTAATATATTACTCTTTTTGGTCCTTAATATAAGATTTATTGACTTTTTTTTGAGAGATTAAAGAAGTTAAATTTGTAATTTAATTATAATATATTTATATATTATTAGATTATATATTAGTTTATAAGTCAAACAAACTGATTTGATATAAAAATGATAAATCTAAATACTTCAAAACACTTTATTTATCTTCCTTAATTTTATTAAAAATTAACTGAATCATATATTAAAAATGGAAGGAATTGTGCCATTTAATTATCAATCCCGTGGATTGAGAGGTAGAGAGGTATTTAGTTATACTTTAATGGTTCTTATGTTTTGGTCCCTTCATTATTTATTTATTTATTAATATACGTTAAAGTATTCATTTAGTCCTTTTATGTTCGCCTCCATTATCATTTTAGTCCATTGAGTTTGTAAAGTACATATTTGGTCCTTTAATGTTAACACCTTTAATCTGATTTGATGGAAAATACCAACTTAACAATTTAAAGTGATGACTGTGCAATTAAATGCTAACTAAATATATGCTTATATGTTAATATTTTAATAAATTAATATTTTAAATCCTATTGATTAAAAAATATTTAATCTTTACAAACTGTTTTTTCACAGATTGTAAAAATTAAATATATATTTTTTTGTCAAAGAAGATTAAATATTTTTCAATTAATAGGATTTAAAATATTGATTTATTATAATACAAACATATAAGAATACTTGATCAACATTTAATTACAGAGTCTTCACTTAAAATTGTTGAGTCAATATTTTCCCTTAAATCAGAAGGGACCAAACATGCATTTTACAAACTTAAAGGACTAAAATGATATTAAAAACAAATATAAAGGACCAAACGTATACTCTAGCCTTTTTATAAGGTACTTTCATTAATTAAGATAAAAGCATCACACACAACTTTTAACTATATATGTTTTATATTAAGCACTAAAAGGGGGAAAAAAGTATTGAATGAATGCAGGAGAGAGGTGTAATATTAGTGAAAGATATTTGTTTAAAGGGATCTAGGGACTTAGTCAAAAACTCACCCTTTTTTTACGAGACCTGCAACTACGTCCCACTACCTTATAATGCATCGTCAAAGTTTTCCTTTTGTTTCCCCGTTTTTTAACTGCCTAAAGTCAGTTTTCAATTGATTAGTCACACACGTCATTCATTTTTTATCTAAGCTGGGATGATTCCATGTAATTGTTCATTTTGTATGCTTCTTTACAATTTCATAAAAGCAATGCCATTAGTGTACATTGTCCACCAAGATTATGAGGACCCTCACGTTATTGTTTGCTTTACTAGTTTTCTCTTGCTGTGTCATATATTTCAACCGGCCAATGTCATATATATTATTAAAAGATCTTTTTTTTCCTAGGTAATCAAGAGCATGTTTTGAAATAGAATAGAAAACCAATTTTAATGATTATTTAACTATATACATTAAAAAAGAAATTGTTTTGAGTTTTAATGTGAATTTAATTATAGAGGAATTTAAAAATATAAAAACACATAGAGTAAGAATCAAGTGAAGTGATATTAATTTATATAATAGATTTCTTTCAATTTTTTGTATATTAGTCTGTATTATATTTCAAACACTTTTATTTATGATATAGTATTTTTTATTTTTACCCCATCATTAAAATTCATGGCTCCGCCACTGGTAATACTCCTTCCAGTTCAAAATATAAAATGTTATTAACAAATTCACACGATCAAATAAATGTTAGTTAAATTATTTAATGTGTTTTAAATTGATAAAAATTACTTTTTTTACCCTTTCTAAAGAAGCTGATTTTTGAATATGCACTTAATATATGTCACCTTTTTCTTACTTCTACTAGGGGTGAAACTGAAAAACAATATCTAATTATCCTATCAACCTCTAACATTTTAGGCCAAAACTTCTTTTTAGAAGGCTTCTTATACTATTGAACAGAGAGGGAGTAGTATGATATGGGTATCCTAACTGAACAATAATTCAGCACAATTGATTAGAAACTCAATGATAATAGGACCTTAATGTCATAATTATGAAAATTCAAAAAGAAGAAAATGAACTCCTAACTAATGTGGTCTCAGACTCAGTGGCGAATGGCGATCAGCTGTGCCTTAAAGTTCTATCCAAATGCTGGCATTAACTAACTGATTGATTTAGAAATCGATTGGCCCATGAATTTATTATAGACTTCCTCAAAATAATGAATAATTCTTATTATAAGTGTCTAATTGGGATAAACAATTATATCTTTTTTAAAAATTGCCTCTATTTAAAGTTTGGTGCAATTTTTTTAGATTTTCAAGTTGTACTTCAATTCTAGGTTTTAAATAGGAGTAATTTTCTTTTTTTAAAAAAAAAAAATCTTTTCAATGATTTAGCATGTAATTAAATAAAAAAGTTTGCTAAAATTTCAATTTTCATTTTAAAAGAACTTATAAATAAAAGGCTAAAGTATACTTTCAGTTTTCTAAATTTTATATAAGACATATGTTTGGTCTCTTAACTTTATAAAATATACATTTGGTCCTAAAACGTTAATATTGCTAATGGAAAATGTTGACGTGGCGAATTCAAGTGATAACTAATATCATTTAATTAAAAAAAATTTATATATTCTTCAATTTACCCATATTTTAAATTTAAATTTAATAGTATTTAATTACACAATTATCACTTAAGTTTACACCGTTATCACTTAAGTTTGCATTTTCCGTTAGTAAAATTAACGGTGTTAAAATTATAGGACTAAAAGTATACTTTATAAAGTTAAGGGACCAAAAGTATATCTCATGTAAACTTAAATGATTAAAAGTATACTTTAGCTTTAATAAAATTATATTGCCTTAAAAAAACTGTATCTTACACCTCTAATACTATATATAAAACTGATGGCTGGAGTAATAGAGATAAGAGAGAGTACATCTAAACATGATTTTGTCTCATTTAATCTTAATCCATTGATTTAATAAACGAAGGGGGTGTATGTCACACACACACACACATTTTCTAGTTTTTTAAACAATTAAATCAATTTTGAACACAAAAAAGGCATTAAATCAATGTTTACAAAAGGAGTTCTTATGGTCTTACCCATTTTAATCTGAATTAATCAAAGTCTATTTGGATATCATGTGGTTTGATGATATTAAAAAAACAAAATATTGGCAAAAAAATGCATTATTCTCGCAAATATAAAATAATTCCATGGTCCATGGATGAAGCTTGCTCTAGCAAGATAACTTAATTAAACAAAATCATATTAAGGCACACTTAAAATAATCTAAAGCATATATCCTTCCCCTAAAAAAAGGTTAATTTTATTAATTTTTTTATATATGTGTGTGAGTGTGTGTGTAAATTTTGTAAGATACTCCCTGGTCTACGATATAACAACTAAGAAACTTAATGGCAAAGCTAAAAGAATTGTCAGCACTTGGGAACAAATTTAATGGCCTGTTTAGAAATAAGTATTTGACCTTTCAAGCTTTGTTTAACGGTGGCATGGGTTCACATTCTATGTTTTTTCTTAAATATTTTTTAGGTGCTTATCCCTCTAATTAGAAGGTTGAAAACATTTTTTTATATATATATTATTTATTTAGATTAAATTGTATCCTACATATTGAGTTTTTTTTTTACACCCAGTATCTCAATTATTTAATTCTTAATCTTGTATTTAAAAATATTTTTCCGATAACACATGTATCTTGAAAATTAATTAATTTGATATATTGGGTGTCAAAAAAAGTTCAGGATGCAACATATAATTCAATCTAAATAAATAAAATATATAATAAATAAATAAATGCTTTCATCCCTCTAAGTAGGGGATAAGCGCCTGAGGGCCCGTTTGGTACAGAAAAATTTAAGGAAGGAAAGGAATTTAGAGGATGGAAAGGTAGGGAAAATAAGATTTTAAAAGATAAGGGAAGATGACTTGAGGGAAGATGAGTTGTTTGATAAGAAGAAAATGAAAGGGCAGTAGTTGGTAAAGAATCAAGAAATGTCTATTTTACCCTTAAAAGTAATTAATTCAAAATAAAAAAGGAAATAATTTTTTTGCTAAAATATATTTTTAAAAAATATGCTCTCATTAAGTTCAAAATTATGTATAAAAGATTTCCACTAAATTTAAACTTCCTCATCAAGTTCAAATGTTCTCGTTAAGTTTGAATTTGAGAAGTAAATTTGTCAAAAAATACGAATAGTTATGTGAAAACTTAAGAACCCACCAATTTTGGTGGGATTTGATCTTTCCACATATGAAGAAAGATTAATGAGCCCGAAAACTTAGATTCGTAAGAAGATTTATCTAAAATGCGTAACAAACAAGAGAACTTACTAATTTTCTTTTCTTTTTCTTCCAAATCCGTATATCAAACAAGCCCTAACAAACAAAGCAAAGCATGAAAAACGTATTGGAACTTGGGAGTTGGAAGTGGACTAGGGGAGGATGAGAGAAAGATTAAATTCGTGGGACCCACAATCTACCATGACAGTGATGCCGCGTGTGACTGACTACTGAGTTGGAGCAATTTAATTGGAGAGGCCATAAATAAAGTGGGGTAGCTGGTTTATCTAAGAATTTCTCCTTTATCTCAGTTTCATTTGATTTCTCATAAATTCACTCTCTGATTGGATAAAAAGAAAAGTGGGAAGGAAAGAAAATACGAATAAGAGAAAATTGGAAAGAAACTATTATCACCCATTATGTAGGGATAATTGAGAGAAGACAGAGAGGAAAGAAAATAAGTAAGATTCAGAATGACTAAAATGCCTTTTTTATTATGACAATTAACAAAGAAAGGTAAAAAAATATAAAAGGCGGATAATTTTTTTTTAAAAAATAAAATAAATAAATTACTAAATACAATATTTATAAAATATTGAAGAAACTAAAATTCAAAATTTTATTAGTGTAGAAATTTATACCATAAACTGATCAAAGGTCCCAATAGCATTTTTGTTAAAAAAAAAAGTAAAAAGAAAAAAAAAAGAAAATGCCATCAACCGTTGCCACCTTGTGCACGATGCTCCACTAGTAGGCTGTTCATAAAGCCTAGAAGTTCAGTGCGCTTGGCTCAGTCCAGTAAAAAATAGCCCTGCCCAGTTCAAAAAAAAGAAGCCCAAAAAAAATGGGTATGATCGGGCTGGGTATTTTTACGAGCAGGGTTGGACATCGGACAAGGTATGCCGCCCTACCCAGTATGTATATATATATAATAGTTAATAGACTTACATTATATTATATATTATTATCTACTAATACTCTAATATATCCATTGAGTATTTGACATTTAGTTCATCATATTACTAATGATGCCTTATATTTAATGGATTATAGATGTTATTTAATTTTTCTAGTATATGTATTTGATTATTTGTTAAGACATATGATAGTTTTTTTAATTTCAAGACTCAAATTATATATTTATTTTGGAATATTCTAAGGTGTATAATTATTGATTACATTTGAAGTTTGCAATATTGTTTATTAGATATGATTGAAATTGTTTTTTTTCATATAGGGTGTGATAAGGTATCATCATTTGAGTATAAGAAACCCACCCTACCTAATCTATTATTGCGCGACCCAAAAATATTAGACCGTTTATTGGATAAAGCCGTGCATCGAACTGTATTTTACTGCCCAATAATTTTTAAAGTAGGATATCGAACAGGAGTCTCGCCTGCCTGCTTAATGCTCACCCCTATCCACTAGTGTCAAATCTAGCAATTATGGTGAGATTGCAGCGATGAAAAAATCACCAATCAGAAAACCATCAACGAGACCAACGACGACCATGAGAAGTCTTGACGTACGAACACTGAGCATGAGAGATTAGAACTGTACACCAGCGGCAGCCACAGAAAACGGGTTTCCTCTCAAAATCTCTCCAATTACGGAGAACAAATTTAGAAGGAACATAAGGTATGGGACCCACACCCATTTTCCTCCCTAATTTCCTTTCCTCACATATTTTCTCCCCATCCAAGTAAAGCATTAGGGTTCCCTTTCTCTTTGTATTAATATGTGTGTGGGACATATTTAATATGATATTTATTTTATTTTGGAAGAAAATTCTTCCACACACACAAAATAAACTAAAGAAGCCTAGACTTATTATTATATTTTAACGGGGAGAGCATAAACTGCTTTGGAAAACACACGCACTGCACAACATTTATTTTCCAATTATTTTTCCTCTTGGTATATTTTGTTTAACATAACGAGATAGCCGTGAAAAATTTTCTGTGAATTCTCAAATTCTTATTTCCAGTTAAAAAATTAAAATTATGTTTACCTTTTAACTTTTTTCTCCACAAGGGTTAGGTGAAATTAATAAGGTAGAGAAATTTTTTTTTATAATTATAAGGCATATCCTTAAATTATTCATATGCATATACAGTTTTACCTTTTCTTTTTTATTATATTACAGAAGTTTTGTATTCATGAGGTATAATGGTATATATTGAGTGCGAGTAAAGTTGAAAAAGGTGTTGAATTTTAAGATAAATTAAGTATTTATCTTTATTACGGTGAAATATATATGTTAAAAGTGCATACAAAGGACAATAAGAGTAATTTTTAAAGTAATTACATTTAATATAAGAAAAATTAAAAAACTTAATAAATTATAGATAGAGTTAACGAGTCTACGATTATTCTTAATTTTAATGAAACATGTTGGAAATGATTTATAACCAGTAGGTAGTGGTATACAGTAAGTTAGTCTTTTTACATCAAATTTGATATACTCTAGCTCCGGTCCTTTTTATAAAATATTTTAAACTAAATTACGTAGTTGAAAAAAACGGTTATAAATAATTAAACATAATATAAATATGCAATAAATAAGCTTTCCCCCCAAATCTGCAATTATTAGGATGGCAAGTAAGACAAAGAAATAACTGTGAGAAAAAGCATGAAAGAAAATGTTACAAAAAAAAAAAGTGACGAGAGACATAATATAATTGATTAGATGTAAAATTGTTAAAAATGTGTTTTATTTTCAAACAACTCTAACCAAGATCTTAAGAAAAGAATCAGACCATTTTAAAAATTACCATCTTGTAAAAAGGATAAGAAGTATCAAACATTTGAAAACAAAAGTATTGCATGTCAATTTTCGAAACAGGAATGTTGTGGAAAAAGCTGTCGCATGAAAGAACCATGAAAATTCTCAACGAACATGTTGAAGGAATTTGGAAGATTAATAAAGAAAGGTGAGAACACACGCTTTCACACTGAGAGCACTATGAACAAGAAGCATCCCTGCGCATTCATGGAATTTTTTCCTCATTTTCCCTCCTCAATTGTATGTGCACACGCACTCAGAAATAACCAGAATCCTTTTTTGCTTTTTATCTTTTCGTAAATAATTCACAAAAAATTAAACTTTATTCCACGTTGATTTGTGACATTTTATTTTATTATTTTGTTGTACTATGTTATCACTTTTTAAAATCTAATCACTTTAATCATATGAAAATTTTATAGGCTAGCATATATGCCGGCCAGTTCCTTTAAATTTCCACCAAGTTTTATTTGGTTCTTTAAATTTAGAATGTACACTTTTATTCTTTTAATCCTAATATCATTGCTTTTCTTTAACACAAAATGCTAACTCAACAAATTTAAATTGTGATTCTATAATAAAATATTGACAAAATATGCTCAAATTTTAATTCTTTAATTTTAAAATTTAAGCATGATTAATCAACATTTAATTACATAATTACCATTTAAATCTGTTGAGCAAGCATTTTTTTTGTTAAAATAAAACTACTGGGGTTTGGATCAAATGATTAAAAGTGTATTTTTTAAATTTAAGGGATCAAATTGAAACTTGATATAAACTTAAAGGATCAAATGTATACTTAATCCAAATTTTATATATCTTTTAATTATTTATTTAATTATTAAAGAGTAAATATATTTTTAATGTTTGTGTAGAATATTACTTCCTTTTTGAGGTAGGCAAAATTTAAAGCTGTAATATTTTTATGGGAATGATTCTGGAACCTCAAGTTGTAAAACTAGCTTGTTATTGACAAAGTCGTAAGAGAACATTTATACTTGGTGGGGAAAAAACAAAAAAGAACATTTATATGGTCAAATTAATTTCCTCCTCCTTGAACTCTTAGCAAGTTTTGAAATGAGTCCCTTTATAGTGTTTTATTTTAATTACACCTCTCTAGGTGTATCTTTATTGATATATCCTTAGCAAACTGAAATCTAGACAGTGGCTTAGTTCACATGTCTAATATTAATCTGATTCAATAAAGACTTTATATATAAAGCAAAACTAAAATAACATATATTAATATAATATGGATCAGCTCTATGCTTTAGCTTTGAGTTCACACTTCACATGTCTCATTTCATGTACACACCAACTTTTTCATCACCTTCCACAACGAACTCCTTTTGACTCTATGTATCTCACCAAAGAGACTTTTAATTTGTTTCTATTTTACACTAAATTGCTTGTTTCATCACATTTAATTTGACAGACTTTTATTTGCATGTATGTATCGCCCTATGACAACTTTTAATTAGGATGTGCAATCTCATTTTATTTTGTATAACAAACGGTTTTTTAGACCGAATTCGATCTCTTGACTGTATACTCCGTATATATATATAATACTATCTGAGATACCAATATTTAGTAAAATTGGCTGAAATAAAGGAAGATAGTATTCCATGATATATATATATATATATATATATATATATATATATATATAAAGGAGCCATTTTGGGTGCTCATTGTAGTGTTCATATAAACTTAAAAGATTATATATATATATATATATATATATATATATATATAGTGTTAATATATAGAGTAAATATATTTTTAATGTTTGTGTGGAATATTACTTTCTTTGAGGTCGGCAGAATGGAAAGCTATAATATTTTTATGGGAATAATTCTGCAATCCCAAGTTTTATAAACTAGCTTGTTATTGCCAATAATGTCTTAAGAGAACATTTATATTTGGTGGAAAAAACAAACAAAAAAGAACATTTATACGGTCAAAATTAATTTCCTCCTCCTTATACTCTTAGTAAGTTTTTGAAATAAGTCCTTTTATATAATTTTATTTTAATTACACCTCTCTAGTTTTATCTTCATTGATATATCCTTGACAAAATGAAATCTAGACAGTAGCCAAGTTCAACATTGGCACAATTAGTAACACTCAACATTTTTTAATTATGGGTATACATGAAAAAAATATTTAATATTTTTTGGAAACAAACAAGTGCCTTACTTGTTAGGTGACACCTTATAATAAGAATCAAAGAGAGTAGTTCAATATGTTTGTTTTTTAGCTCAGGCTAAAAAAAGTTTCTGGTTCCGCCGCCACTGCTTATTATCACTCATAATCTTTAAATTATGCTCGTTCAATCAATTTGAAATGTTACAATATTATTTTGATTTTTCTCTTTTCTTCCTAATCAACGGTCTAAATGCGATAATGAGAGATAAGGAGAAAAAAAGCTCATGAGAGGATCTCCTTCCTATAAAATGGTGCTCTGGACAGTTTTTCCACACACAGTTCTCTTCTTCCTCTAGTATATTCTTTAGCCTACTATGTTTTATTATTTTTTGTAGTTTTGTTCACCTTGATTTTACAAGTGTTCGATTAATCCTAAAGAATGCCGCTTCTTAATTATCAGTTAGTGGTTACAAAATAATTCTTAAAGATAATTTTTTGAACACAACTCGAATCAATTCTATCATTTGATACTATTGTTACTATTAGGATCTGTGTAGCACTAGGAGGAGCTGAAAGATCCACTAAATTGCTGACAATCTAAGAGTTAGCACCTACATAATTTAAAGGTTTGGTTATGGTTCACTTCCCTTTTCATCCTCTTCTCATTCACTTATTCATCTCAGTTATTGGATTAAAATCTTAACGGTTCAGATCAAATTATATATATAAATATTAATAAAATATTAAATTATTTAAAAATAATATTTTTATAAATCATTAGATCTGAATCGTTGAGATTTGAATCCAACGGCTGAAATGAAGAAGTGAATGGAAAGAGGATAGGAAAGGAAGTGGACCATAACCAAACTCATAATTTAACCACAACTTAGTAACCCAAAATCAAACCAATGTCTTGAAAAGGATTCGTTTAGTTACGAATAAAACTCAAATTTCAAACAATTGTAACTAGGAGTTAGTCAAAGGCAAACTCTTATTATAAATCCATAGATACAAATTTCAAACGATTTGTAATTTTAAAATTTGTTCATTAAATTATGCGATTTATTTAGGACTATAAAATTAAAAATTAGATTTAAGTTCTCGCATAAGTTGTTGATAAAATTTAAGGATCTTAGAAGTCAAATCTCTCCGAAAAGCTTAAATCCACTGCTTGTGCTTCCAAAACTATTTGAGTACTAATTCAACCCTCATACACTTTTTAAAATTACGCATAAGAAATATTCTTGGTAAATTTTTTTTAAAGAAAAAATCAATAATTTTATTTTTATAAGTTATTTTAATCTTTCAGATTTTTAATTTTTAAGGACCTGATAAATGGCACTAATTTAACTCAAATATCCATAGATGTCTTTTATAAGAGGAAAGAGAATACAAACACACTGGTATGAAGCATTGAGAGGCCGAAGAACACAAATTGAGTATTGAACTTTATGCTTAACTTTTTTAATAAATATATTAAAATTTATTGAATCTAATTAGACGGCAGTTTCTTTTAATTACCAAAAAAAAAAATCCTTATAGACTTTGTAATTTTGTTAGGTTGGATGAACATAATGTTAGGTTGATCAAGAATAGTTTTTAGGAAAAATTTTAAATAAATACTATTTGAAATTAATCAATATTATCATGTTTTTAAAATGTTGATGATTTTATTATTATATTTCTCGGTTTTTAAATAAATAAAGGAAAGGAAAAGTGCCCTAGCAAAAGCACATTGTCAGGTGATAGGTGGCTAGCACCCTCTAACTGCCTAAACTCCGACTATTAAAGCTCTAGCAAGGGCTATTTTTCAGAGGTGGGGTTTAATTTTTTTATTAAAAAAGTGTAAGTCAAAGAGGTGATAGTGGGGTTTAAATCTACCCCACCTTGTTTACAAATAGGCTAGATGGCCATATATGTGTGTGTACACACCTAAATGTGTAATATTTGTATGTATGTATAATATAAAAAAAGTCATAATAATATTAATCAAATAAGTAATAGAAATAACTAAATGCATAGTGATATTTACTAAATGAGTAATGATATTACAAAAAACATGATGACATTGACTAAAGACGTACTATTCATTAAATGAGTAATGATATTCATTAAAGACGTAAATTAAGTGACTAAGTGCTTGTTTAAGGGGTTCTAAAACCTAGGTTTTGTTACAAATTTGTCAAACACCTCTATTTTTTTCAAAAGCTATTCTGCATCAAAACCTAAGTTTTATCATAAGCTTATCAAACACCCCTATTTTTTTTAAAGGGTTAAGGTGTAAAAATATACATGATCTTTTCCCCCAAGAGAGTCCAGCACGAAGAACTTTTTTTTAGAGCAAAAATACACACATCCCACCGTTAATTCACTGTTCATCGTTGTTATGTTACTATTCACTTTATCTCTTTCTCTCTCATCACGGTGGACAATGACTTAACGATGAGATATGACTTTTGCTCCAAAATGGTAACACGTGTGTATTTTTGCTCCCAAAAAAAGTTCTTGGTGTTAGGCGCTCCTGAGGAAAAAGCTTATCTGTATATTTGCACCTTAACTATTTTCCAAAAGCTATTCTGCATCAAAACATAAGTTTTATCATAAGCTTACCAAACACCTTTATTTTTTTCCAAAAGCTATTCTGCATTAAAGCTTAAGTTTTGGAAAAAGCTATTTTTTCATATTTTTCTCTCTCCTCTAACATCATCAGTATTTTCTTAGTATGAGTTAGTATCCTTAAATATTTTTTTAATACCCTTCAGTACCCTGAAATATTTTTTCAATATTCTAAAAAAAAAATTCAAGATCATGAAGTATTTTTTTAGTACCCTTAAGTATCTTTTTAATACTTATCACTACCCTAAAATATTTTTTTCAAGATCCTAAAATACATTTTTAAGACCATAAGAAGTATTTTTTCAGTACCAGTCAGCATTAAGTATATTTTTAGTACTTGTCAGCACCCTGAAATATTTTTTTAAGATCAGTCACTACCTTGAAATATTTTTTCAATATCATAAAATAAAATTTCAAAATCATGAAGTATTTTTTCATTTTCCTTAGATATCTTTTTAGTACCCATTAGTACCTTTAAATATTTTTTCAATATTAATCATTACCATAAAATATTTTTTTAATATTCCAAAATAAAATCTTAAGATCATGAAGTATTTTTTTTAGTACTAATCAGTATCTAAAAATATTTCATCATCTTAAAAAATTATTTAACGATATTAAAAAGTTTTTTCAAGGTAATGATTGATTTTGAAAAAATATTTCAGGGTACTCACAGGTACTAAAAAGATACTTACTACTAACTGGTACTGAAAAAATACTTCTCATGGTCTTAAAAAAAATATATTAGTAACTTAAAAAAAATTCAGGGTATTAACAATCTTGAAAAAAAATTATGGTACTAACGGGTATTAAAAAGATATTTAAAGATACTGAAAAAGATACTTCCTTATCTTGAAACAATTGTTTAAAATATTGAAAAAATATTTCAAAGTAATGACTAATCTTGAAAAAATATTCTAGGGTACCGATTGATACTGAAAAAATACTGATTATTACAAAGGAGATAGAAAAAGCTGAAAAAAATAGTTTTTTTTTCCTTTTCCAAAACCTAGGTTTTGGGTCTACAACTTAGGTTTTGATACAAAATAACTTCTAGAAAAAATAAAGGTGTTTGGTAAACTTATGACAAAACCTAGGTTTTGATACAGAATAACTTATCCAAAAAATAGTGGTGTTTGACAAACTGTTTTCAAAACTTGGGTTTTAATGCAGAATACCTTCTAGACAATTTTGAGGTGTTTGACAAATTTTTGTCAAAACCTAAGTTTTGAAGTTATCCAAACACTATCTTCTTTATCCAAACACTATTCTTCAAAAGCCATTTTCCAAAAATCATTTTTACCTCGTAAATTCTAAAAGTCATTTTTATCTTATAAATCTCAAATGCTATTTTTCAAAAGGTATACCCTAACGGGCCCTAAATGAGTAATATGATTAACTAAAGGCGTAATGATATTGACTAGATGATTAATTATATTCATTAAAGGTGTAAATAAACTGACTAAAGACATCATGGTCCTGACTCAATGAGTAATGAGATTGACTAACAGCATAGACTAAATGCGTAATAACATTGATTAAATGAGAAATTATATTCATTAAAGGTGTAGACAAACTAAATAAAAGCATAATGATATTAACTAAATGAGTAAAAAAAATCACTAAAGACGTAATGATATTTGACTAAATGAGGAAAGTTATGTGACTAAAGGTGTAAACTACTCACTTAATGAGTAAATACCTTTAGGGCCTTATTGGGGGGAATGAAAACCTAGATTTTGCCATAAATTTACCAAACATCCTTATTTTTGTTAGAAGCTATTATACACCAAAACCAAGGTTTGCCATAAACTTGCCAAATACCTCTATTTTTGCCAAAAACTATTCTATATCAAAACCAAGGTTTTGAATCCAAAACCTAGATTTCGTCATAAGCTTGCTAAACACCTCTATTTTTTCTCAAAGCTATTATCTATCAAAACTTAGGTTTTGGATAAAAACCTAGGTTTTGGGGGGCAAAAAACTATTTTTTTTTCAGTTTTTCTCTTTCCTCTGCCATCATTAGTATTTTCTCAGTACCATTTAGTATTTTTGAATACTTTTTTAATACTCTGAAATATTTTTTCAATATTCTAAAAAAAAAATTCAAGAACATGAAGTATTTTTTCAGTATTCTTATGTATCTTTTTAGTACTCGTTAATACTCTGAAATTCTTTTTCAAGATTAGTGAAGACCCTAAAATATTTTTTCAGGATTCTAAAATAGACCATGAGAAGTATTATTTTAGAACCAGTCAGTATTAAGTATCTTTTTACTACCCGTCAATACCTTAAAATACTTTTTTCAAAATTACTCATTACCTTGAAATATTTCTTCAATATCATAAAATAAATTTTCATGATTACGAAGTATTCTCTCAATATCCTTAAGTATCTTTTTAGTAACCTGTTAGTATCATGAAATATTTTTTCAAGATCAGTCATTACCCTGAATTTTTTTTTTTAAATCCTAAAATACATTTTTAAAATCATGAGATATTTTTTAGTACCAATCAGTACCCTTACGTATTTTAATTTTGTACACAAATTTATGTAATTTTTGGTATTCATTATAAATATAATGTTTATAATATTTAAAATACAACCTTATCTTTTTATATGCAATTATACCAAAAGCTAATGTTCTTTTTGATAAATTTGATCTTGAAAAAGCTATTTTGATAACAACATTGAAACACTATCATTTTTATTCAAAAGATATTCTACAAAAGCCATTTTTATCTTGTAAATCCCAAAAGCTATTTTTCAAAAGTCATTTTTACTTCGTAAATTTTAAAAGATATTCTTCAAAAGCTATATCCGAGCGGGCTCTTAGTCAATATCGTTACTCATTTAGTCAATACCTTTACATCTTTAGCAAATATCATTACTCATTTAATTAATATCATAACGCATTTAGTTAATTTGTTTTTGCTATAGTGAATACATTTACTCTTTTAGGGCCTCCTTGAATATAGCTTTTAGAAAATAGTTTTTGGGATTTATGAGGTAAAAATGACTTTTGGGATTTACAAGGTAAAAATAATTTTTGGAAAATAGCTTTTGAAGAAAAATGATAATGTTTGGATAACTTCAAAATTTGGATTTTGACAAAAGTTTGCTAAACACCCCATAATTGTTCAGAAACTATTATGCCTCAAAATCTAGGTTTTAGCAAAAGTTTGTCAAACACCCCAATTTTTTCCAGAAACTATTTTGCATCAAAACCTAGGTTTTGTCATAAGCTTACCAAACACCTGTATTTTTTCCCATAAGCTATTATGCATCAAAACCTAGATTTTGTGAAAAACTATTTTTTTTCAACTATTTTTTCTCTCCTCTACAATTATCAATATTTTTTCAGTATCTTTAAGATATTTTTTAGTACTTTTCAATACCCTGAAATAGCTTCAGAAAAAAATAAGGGTATTTGGTAAGCTTATGACAAAACTAAGGTTTTTATGCAGAATAGTAAAAGAAGGGTGTTTGGCAGACTTGTGACAAAACCTAGGCTTTGTTTCCTTCCAAACAGGTTCTTAGTCAAATATTATTCCACCTTTGGTCAATCCTCATCTAATCAATACACTTACGTTTTTAGTAATTTCTATTTCTCATTCAATCAATCTCATTACTTATTTAGTAAATATCACTATGCTTTTAGTCAATTTTTTATGCCTTTAGTGAATATCATTATACCTTTAGTTAATGTTATTATGCATTTAGTCAATATTATTATTCCTTCAGTCAATATCATTATGCATTTAGTTATTTTCATTAGTTATTTAGTTAATATCATTACGCTTTTATTTGTATTATACAGACACACACACACACACTCATGCATGTATATACCAAAGCTTTTTTGTAAATAAGGTGGAGTGGGTTCGAATCCCACCCATATCCCCTTGACTTACATTTTTTCAAAAAATAATAAATAAATCCCACCCTTAAAAAAAACAACCCCTACTGGAAACAAGGTGGGGTGGGTTTGAATCTCACCCCACCCTCCTTGGCTTACATTCTTTCAAAAAAAAAAAAAAAAGCCGTTGGCGCCGAAGTTCAAGCTACAAGGGGGTATAGGTCGGCCAAAACTCTAGTGGCTAGCTAGCGGTAGTGCCCTAGAAAAGGCACCTTTTTTTATTTAAAAAGTTGAGGGGCATAATGGTAAAATAATCAACGCTTTAAAATTTAAACTTAATCTCTATAACCTTTATGTCATTTTCATATGTTAACAGACTTTCTAGGGTTCATAAATTCAAATAGTATTTATTTAGAATTATTCCTAGTATTTATGAGTATATATATAGTCTTAGGAAATATATCAATGTATAATTAATTAGTATTGCATATAATCACACATTATAGGAATTATGAGTGATTAGGGAATCAATCATCATAATGAGTCATTACTCTCTTATCTTCTCTCTTATGTATAAATACCCTATTGAGCATATGAATAAATACATTTCATTTGAGAGTATATTTTCTCTATATTTCTCTCTATTATTTCTCTACATGATATCAGAGCTTGGTTAGTTCTTGGCCAATTTGAGCTTTTCTTTTTTGGTGGCCGCTGTTACTGTAGCGTGAACAGTAACAGTGGCCATCCATAGTGTGTTCTTTGGGTGTTCTGTCTTTTCTGGTTCTGAGACAGCAACCACAGTGGCCAGATAGAGTGTATGTGTCAGTGATGTTGCTTTTCTGTGAGGTTCTCCCATCCTACAAGATTTTGAGTTTCCGGTGCACATTTCCAAATTCCTGTCAACTTGTGAATTTTCAGTGTGTGCGTTCGTGTCATCTCTGTTTCTGGTTTGGCTCCTTAGTCGGTGTCGGATCTTCTTTTCCAAGTAATACTAGGTCAGTTTCATGTTTCAAAGACTGCGTTTGGCGATTGAGTTTCATTGTTTTGCTGGGTCTCAGTGTTTTGCACTTCCTTAGTTTATGTCGATTTGTTGTTTTTTGGTTCTATCTGTGTTGTTGGTTCGTGAACAGTGACGTTGCTCGTCACTCTTCACAAGGGGAGAGAGAAAAAGTTTGTTGATTCCTTTGTTGTTTGGTTACTGCATTTTATGGTGTTCTCCAACGTCGAGCCTTCATTCGTAGGGTGTGTAGGCCGATTCTTTGCTTCGAAGGTTGCGTTGTAAAACTCAGTTCATTTGTTTGGTACAGACGGCATTTTGTTTCGTGCACGTTCACATGTTTCTAGTGGCTGGATTCTTCGTTTGTTATGTTTTCCAATACGTTCGTGAAGTACTCTTTTGTCTTGAATGTCATGCTTGTGATTAGGTAATTTCGTTGGCATTTGCTGTACTTTGCCTCCTCTGGTGAGGATTTTGGTGGTCATTGTGTGACTTATTCGTTGTTTTGCCTCTGGTGAGGTGTTTGGTCTCTCGTGAGACATTTTGGAGTATTATTTGGTCTCTGGTGAGACCGTTTGCTATTTGCTTCAAGATCTCATGAATAAACAAGTTATTGGTGATTAGTTTATGCTCATATTCATGCTGCTTTCAACTTGAGAGGGAGTGTGTGAAAATTGGATGAAAAGTTTCTTAGGAAGAATATTATTTTGTTTGGAATTATGTTTCCTTGTAACAAATTGAGCATGATTAACATATATGCTCCAACTTGAGAGGGAGTATTAGGAAATATATCAATGTATAATTAATTAGTATCGTATATAATCAGAGATTATAGGAATTATGAGTGATTAGGGAATCAATCATTATAATGAGTCATTACTCTCTTGTCTTTTCTCTTATGTATAAATATCCTATTGAGTATATGAATAAATACATTTCATTTGAGACTATATTTTCTCTATATTTCTCTCTATTATTTCTCCACATATAGGAACTATAATCTAAACCACGGTAAGAATAAAATTGGGAATGAGTTTTGATTTAATTATACAGTAACCGTAATAAAAGTTTTTTTTTCCTATTTTTTTTCATCAATTCAATTAAAATTTCAAAAATAAAAATAAATTGGCACAATAATTCTTATGTACAAAATACTTTAATACATTTCATATTTTACTTTGCTAATAAATCTTCAAAAATTAAGACATTACAATATCTTATAATTCTAATTTTTAAAATGAGAACAAATATGCTTATTGTAATACATTTATGTAATAAAGATAGTAATCAATATAGAAAGGTTCTCATATGATTTCTTCATAATCATAATAGTACATTGATGCCTTAATGGAAACAAAGTAACCAATATAGAGTTAGTCTAATGATATAAAGTTCCGTTAAATTCATTTCAATCTTAAGTTTAAGTTCTAAAAAAGACATTTATATTGTGAAGAGTAGCAACAAAATCCAAATGAAATAACATATGATTTTATATATATGGGTTTTAGTTTTCTCATGTTGCATGAGAAAACTAAACTTCTTACATACATATGAAATGATGAGACCCACATGTACATATATGAATTAATATATGTATATGTAGGTCCCACCATTTCATGTGTGTGTGACATGAAATAATTTTTTTTCCTACAACATATAAAATAAAGTAATCATGTGGAAGGAATAATAATTCATGGGTGAGAATAAAATGATCTCACTTTAATAACCAACAGAACATATTTCGGAATGTGTTCGGAAAAAAAAAAAAAAGGAAGTAAAGTAACCATGTGAAAGGAATAATAATTCATGGGTGAGAATAAAATGATCCCGCTTTGATAACTACCTAGACATATATTCGGAATGTGTTTGCAAAAAAATAAAATAAAAAATCCATTAGATTCATTTAATTCGTAGGCCCATGTTAGGACACGAATCTCTACACATCAAGAGACAGTTTTGTCTAAGTGTGTTATACACTCAACATCACTCACTTGGTCAGATTATTTCTGATGCACATGATCAATCTCTTGAGAGAGGCAAGGGCAAAGCATGCTTGAACGAGAGAGCTTAGAAGGAACTCATAGGAACACACTTCTATTTTGATAAGAGACAATAGATAATACAACTCATTCTACCTTCTTTGGATGGAGGCCTTTCTTTACGTAGACCTAATGTTTCTGGTGAGATGGTTGGTATGATGATAGACTATAAAGACTAAGAAGTGGTAAGTCGGTGTATTGAACGCTAACATTTTCTGATAGGTGAATAATTTCTACAAGGTTTTTTATTCTCCTAACAGAGGTAGGAAGGTCTTGAGGTGAGAGGTTGGAGGATAGGTGAACAGGTTCAAGGCTTATGGTTGTATCACTCTTTTTTTTTTTTTAATAGCAAATGTGTATTGCTTTGAATAAAATATCTTTTTAATAATGTGTATCAGAACTATTGCATGACGGGAACCTCCTTTATATATGTAATTGATCAATAGGGGTGTTTTGGGAGGGGGGGGGGGGATTTAGGGAATTAAAAATATGTTGAAGCCTTATATTTAGTGTTAGAACAAACTTTGTCTCGCTCATTTATTTAGGATCGAAAATAGTTCCACTTCCAACTCCTATCCTTAATAAGAACTAGATGGAGATTATATTCTGTTCTACATATAAGATATCAATCACTTTGTCTCCAAAATTTTGAATTTTTCCCAAAATATCCTTATTAACCACACAATAAAGGGTTTCTATCCAAGTGTAATCAAGACGAAAGACACTATACAAAAAAATTGGTTTTTTGCGACGGAAAAATTCCGTCACAAAATAGGATTGCGACAAAATTCGTCCGTTGCAAAAAAAAGCCTTGCAATTGTGACGGAATTCTAATTCTATCGCAAATTTTAATTTGCGATAGAATTTTGTTTCCGTCGCAAATAATAAAAAATTTTTAAAAATAATTTTAATTCAAAAAGTAAATTTAAATTTTAAAAAAATTGGAATATATATATATATATATATATATATATATATATATATATTCCGATTTTTCAAAAATAATATTATAACGAAAACGTGGTGTTAAATATTATATAATATTTTTCTATTATATAACGAAAAATTAATAATTTTTATTTAGATAAATAATATATATAGTATTTATTTATCAGAAAATATATATAATAGATAAAATATAAGAAAGATTATTTTCGTGCTAATTGAGAAAAAAAACATGATTTACCTAAAAATATAACAACTCCTCAATCTTTCTTCATATATAGGAATTAAAATTAAAAATTATAAGGAATAAGAGCAATAATAATTCAGATGCAGGTTATGGTCAAATAAGAAATAATTATTCCAAATCCATATTATTAAATCAACCAATATATAATATAGAAGAATCAGACTAAGAAGAATCAGATAAATTAATATTTCGAACTGGTTATACTTCTAAGTATTATGAAAAAAAATTGAAAATAATAGATGAATAGAAGGCACAAACCTGAGGAGGAGGAAGAAGAAACTGATCGGAGCAAAACTCTGGCAGTGACCACAAGGAGGACGAGACTGAACAACAAGAAAATAAGGAAAGGAATGAAAAACGAAATTAAGGAATGGAGAATGAGAGAAAGAATCGGGGGAGGGGGAAGTTGAAGAAAGAAAATGAAAAAAGAGAGGGGGAGGGCGAAGTTGGCGGCCAAAAAGGCGAAATTTTACGACGGATTTTTTTTTTCCGTTGCAAAATTCTTTTTTTAATTATTTTTTCGACAAAATTTTGTGACAGATTTTTTTTTTCACGGAATATTTTCCGTCGCAAATTCACTATTTTCTAGTAGTGACAGTATATTTTAAGAAAACTAATATATATTTATTACAAATAATTAGCGTAACTAATTTCTTTGATCTAGTATTCAAATTTAAAATTAACTAACTAGTTTTTACATTAAAGACTAAAAGTATTATCGGGCACAAAATTGTGAGATAAAGGGGTGGGTTGAGTTTTCATTCTATACTTAGAGGAATTGGTTTCCCTGCTAAGCAAATATGCTGTGCAGGGAGAGTTAAGCAGATTTGGTTGGTTAGATATGATTTTTGGGAAAATTAGAAAGAAGGAGAGAGATAGGATAATATTTATTAGGAATGATAGTAAAAATTGTAATTATTTAGAAGGATTAAATACCAAAATATAAATCTAGAAATACAATAGTTGTGTTTGGATTGATTTTTGGAGAACAAAAATGAAAAAAATGATTTTGGAGAATAAATTCTTAGTAAAATAGATTTTACGGGAAAAAAAATTAATTTTGTTATCTGAATCACTTTTTTCATGTGTAAAATTACCAAAAAAGGTATTATATAATGTAATAATTGCATATATTGGGGAACAGAAGAGAAAGAGGAAAGAGAAAATGGGAAAGGAAAAAGAAAGATAGAAAAAATTTTGCTTTTCCAAAACCATAGTATCTAGGAGTGTTTAAAATATCCGGTCCTGGTTGTACCAACCTGGTCTCACACATTTTAATTTTGAGAATTTCCCATCTCGTCCAGGACAGTGACCAGACTTGAATCACCCTTGAAATCCTGATCTATTTTTTTTAAATTATTATTTTTTTTTCTTACTTTATAAATTAAGTTATCATTTTTTTTTTTGATATTTTTTACCTCATAAATTAAGTTATTCTTTGAGAAAGTGTGGATCACATCTTTAGTTGGAGTTAAATTGCATATGTCGTGATACTAATTCTAGCTATATATTGTATAAAGATGATAACGAATATATTAATAATAATTAAATAATAAAAAATTATTCTTCTTCTCTAGATCAATTTATGTAATTATTATGGCATTATTAGTTTTTAAATGATCATTTTAAACAATAGAATAGAATGTTTTAACTAATATAATAATATTTATTTAATTTATTATTTTTTTAAAATATACCTTGATTTTTTGGTCCTATCCCAGTGCTACCGGGACCGGGATGCAAATTGCATTTTGTTCGAAAAGTGGGAATAGGTACCCCATTCCTGGTGCTGTTTCAAGTTTTGAACACCCTAAATGGTTTTGGGATAAAAATGTGCTTCTTCCATTATTTCACATATTTGGTTACTTTTTCACTAAACCATGGTTTCAAACTCAAAAGTGCATCTTTTTTTTTTCCTTTGTACTAAATTGTCTTTGATTAAACTTTCTACCTTATCTTGTTCAATATCTCCCACATTCAATTTTAAAAGTAATTTGAATTTTATTTTTCACTAAAATTACAACCATCAAAATCACCATATTTTAAATTTAACTAACATCTACATAGATACTGACCCATGTATATCATTAAGGTTTTTTTTAATGATTTATATAATTATATATAAATGAGAGGGAAAACTATCAAATAAACTCCATCAACCAAAACGAAAAATTAAACCCATTTCATATTTTATCTAAACAAGTTGTGTAGGTTCAAATGATAAAAATTAAAACGTTACTGGATTGTTTCAAAAATTTAAATATCATGATATATGAATAAAAATTGATATAATATCGATGTTAATTTTAAATTTATAACATGTTAACGTGAATATCATGATATTATGAAAAATAATTCATATTATTTATAATTTATAGTTTTATAAATAGAGGGTTTGAATTTCTATCATATGCCATCAACACTAGAAGGGTTGCTTACTTGCTCGTGAACATGACCCTGTTATATATATATATATATATATATATATATATCCTTTTTTTTTACGTTTATAAAATAAAATTATAATTTTAACAAAATTAAAATATATTTGTGTTTTTTTTATATATCTACGAAAGTGATAAAAAAATGAAATAAATTGCGTTACATTAAATTAAATTTAGAAATTTGTATTAATTTTTTTATATTATCAAGGTATTCTCTTTAGAGGCTTAAAGAACAAAAAGGTCTCATATCTCCTAACAAGTGCGTTTCGTGAGATTGAAAGAAAACTATATCAAGTAGAGTATTGGAGAAAATGTAAGAGGTTTGATTAAGAGCAATTTATTATTTTTAAATTTGTATTTTGTTAACTGGTCATTCTAAGTAATTGTAACTTTTACTGTTGTACTAATAAATATTATCTACTCAAGGTCCTTAATTCTATTTTTTCCTTGATTTTTTAAAAGTTCATAATATTCTAAAATACTATGTCAATAGGAATAAAGATAACATCTTAATTATTATAGGGTAAAGGTGCAATTTTACCAACAAACTATTGACTTAGGAGCATTCAGCACAATAAACTATTAAGGATATCTTAAATATCAACAAACTTTTACAAGAGGAGCGTCTAGCACAACATCGTTAAATTAAGGCTAACGTCCGTTTGCTGAGTTCGAGCAAAAATTACAGAATAGGACTCAAATGTTTGTGAAACGATATTTAAGCCCAAAAAATTGGAAATTTTTTTAGTTTAGTCCCTCTACGAGCGCAAAAATTACAGAATAGGACCCAGATGTTTATGAAACTATATTTAAGCCTAAAAAAATTTTAAAAAAATTTATCTTAGTCCCTCCACGAACTTTATATGGAGGGACTAAAGTGAAAATTATAAAAAAATTTTGGGGCTGAAAGATCATTTTTTAAAACTTTGGGTTCTTTTCTGTAATTTTTGCGGGGCTATCCCTACCCTCAAAATCCGCCGCTGGTTACAGACCTTTTTCTTCAGCTTTAGCTTAGCCTGTGGCCTATTAAGGGGACCTGTAATTTTAAAAATTTTGTAAGCAGTCTAACAAACCATAGGCTTCACCCCAAAACAAGCCTACTTCAAATATGGTGAAAACAGATCTACTTTAAACAGGTTTAAAACAGACCTACATCTAATAGCTTGTTTAAAGTAGGTCTGTTTTTTGCCTGTTTAAAGTAATTATGTTTTCGCCTTGTTTAAAGTAGGCTTGTTTTGAGGTGAGGCTTGTGGTTTGTTAAGCCGGTTACAAAATTTTTAAAATTGCAGGCCAGCTTAATAGGCCACAGGTAGGTTAGGCTAAGGTAAAAAAAAAAAGCCTTTAACCAAGGGCGGATTTAGGCTACGCAAAAATTATAAAAAAATAACCCAAAATTTTAGAAAATTATCTTCCCAGCCCATAAAATTTTTATAATTTTCATTTTAGTCCCTCCATATAAAGTATCTGGAGGGACTAAAATAAAATTTTTGAAATTTTTGGGGCTTAAATATAATTTCATAAACATCTGGATCCTGTTCTGTAATTTTTGCGCGAACTCAGAAAACGACGTTAGCCTCTTCCTAACAACATTGTACTGGACGCTCCTCTTGTAAAAGTCTGTTGGTATTTAAGATACCCTTAATAGTTTATTGTGTTGAATACTCCTGAACCAATAGTTTATTGGTAAAATTGCACCTTCAGCCATTATATTATATGTCAAAAAAATTATTTTAAAAAATCATCTTTTTTGAAAAAAAATCAGATTTTTAAATTATTTTAACTACTGACTAAGCACTTAAAAAAATGGGAAAATCCACTTGGGGGCCCAAGATACAAACATAATTTCAAAAAAGACCCAACCAACTTTCCCATGTTAAGGCCTTTTTTGATATTAAGTTTTAAGAGGAAATTACCAAAAATGCCTCAACTACGCTGCATTTGTTTTTCTTTTTTAACTCTAGGGGCATTTTTGATAATTTTCTCTTGAAACTTAATACCAGAAAAAGCCCTAGGGCCTTTTTTTGACATGAAAAAGTTAGTTAGGCCTTTTTTAAAGTTATGTTTGTATCTTAAGCCCCCAAGTGAATTTTCCCTAAAAAAAAAGAGGTCCATGCTTATATTCCCGCCTACCCTTGCTACCATTCCCCTTCTTTCTACAGTCGTCGTTGACGGGGAACTTACAGCGAACTTGCATTGACAATCACCTTCTCTCTCAGTTCGCTCTCCCATTTGGACTCAAACCCAATCCCGCCGCTATCCCCCACCCACCCACCAACCCCCTCCCTCCACGTGTCACCGTCCTCACCCTCAATCTCCATGACCATCCGACGGCCCCCCTTTCTTCTCAACTAACCACTCGGCTTACCCACCTCACTCAATGACTCCTTCCCCTCCCTCCTATATAAGCCCCCCACCCACTCTCTTCCTTCCTCAGGAAAATACGCCACTATTTTCCTTCCCCTCACCCAAATCAAATCCCCCACCTTCAATTCGTTACTTCTTAAGCCATATTTTATACACACACACAGACGCACATAGCTATCTCTTTTCACGATGGAGTTTTCGAAGGTCAATGAAGGTAATATTGGGGCCTTTGAGCTTTGTCATAGCGGAGATACGGTCTGTAATGGTGATCCTCTGAACTGGGGGATGGCGGCGGAGGCTCTGAAGGGGAGCCATTTGGACGAGGTGAAGCGGATGGTGGAGGAGTATCGGAAACCGGCAGTGAAAATCGCCGGCAAATCGCTGAAGATATCACAGGTGGCGGCGATTGCTAACCATGACGCCGGCGTGGCAGTGGAGCTGTCGGAGGAGGCTCGTGCCGGCGTAAAGGCCAGCAGTGACTGGGTCATGGAAAGCATGAACAAGGGTACTGACAGCTACGGTGTCACCACCGGCTTCGGCGCCACCTCACACAGGAGAACCAAGCAGGGTGGGGCCCTCCAGAACGAGCTCATCAGGTAATTACATTTCATTATTTTTTTTAATATAAAATTTCATCGTTTCATCTCTGAGTCTTTTTTTTCAGAGAGCTTTCTCTGATCCAGTTCAGTGCCCGTCTGGCATGATGTTAGGATTTAGAAAATGTTTATTTACGTAAGTTAAAATAAAATCCATCTTATATATTTATATCATATATTATAATATGATTAAAAATTTATTTTTAAAGGCTCTAGTCATCATTTCAAATAAATTTTAATTTCTGAAACTCTTAATTTCTGCGAAAATAAAGATTAACTAGATGAGTCACTAGATTTACTTAAAGTCCTTTAAACGAGTAACATCATTTTTGCAAATAGTTCCAATTGTTACAAATCTTATGATATATTTTAAAACAACTTTATTAATTTTAATTATTTTTATTGATTCATAAAAATTGTCAGTAAGTATATTATAATAAGGATCTATATATATATATATATATATATATAAATAAAGGATATCAACCAAGATAGTAGCATCAAGTTATAAATCAAGTTAAATAATTAAAAGAAGGCTATGGGATAAGTCATTTCTATATGCATGAATAATGTTATTAGGTAAGATATTCATTGTGAGAGTAATACTCCTTTTTTTACTAATTAAAACAAATAATTAATAATTAATTTTGGAGTTACTTGGAAGAAAGCATCATTAATCAGTGCGATCGGTACTGTTGTTCTCTCCTATAAAAACACACCCCACTCTCAAGATACCTTAATTAATCAATCAAACGAGAGATGCGATTTCCACGTTCCAATATTTTTGTTTTTTTTTTTTAAGAGGGAATTAATTTTTATATAATGGTGAAAATGAAAAATAAAAAGAAAAAAAGAATAAAGCTAGGATCACTTGATATTAGATTTTAATGGGGCCGTAGGTGGGTCCCAAATAAATAGAGTGGTTACCGTATGTGCCTTTAGGCAGTTTATATGGGCAGAACATTTATAGAAAGTTAGGGACCGAAATTATGGTTATCAGCAATTTGGCGCCCCATAATTTCAATGCTTATCGATTACTGAAAACTAATTAATGCGGGGAAAACCACATAATTCAAATCTAATTTCAATAGTTTAAATTTAATATGATTTTTAATTAAAAATATTTTTAAAAAATTAACAGATAAAAGATTATCCTCATATTTAATGTTGTAACATTAAAATATTTTTTTTAAGAAAGAAACAAAAGTAAAAAAAAAAGAAAAAAAAGATAATAATTTAATTCATTCAAATTAGATATGAAAGGCTGCCGTGGGGATTCGCTCTCTCAGTGCCAATCATTGAGACGAGCATTAAAACTGGTTTCGTTCTGTACATTAAATAATAATCTTAGGATAAGATATTCTTATTACTATTTTTTTGTTACTATCAATGTTATTATCACTTTTTCACTGTTAGATCAGAATCTTATCTATCTTTATAATTTCTCTCTCCTATTGAGATTATGATCTAAACGTGAAAAAATGATAATAACATTGATAGTAACAAAAGATGCTAATAAGAATATCTTATCCCATAATTTTATAGTCTAGTAATATGAATGTTTATCTGTAAGTAAAAGGTCGTAAGTAAATTTGATCCTACTTATTTCGTTCATACCTAACCTATAACTAAAAACAATCTGTCATCCTAATTCAAGTGAACAGTCACTCTCACACATGATATTGGGTAGTAGGTGAGCGAAATGGTTAATAGTAGTTTAATACTTTATAGAATCTGCACAATTACAACTACTTCTTTTATGGTCAACTACTTGGTGAGCAATAAATCTGCACTTTGACTTTGATAATAGAATATTTGTCCTGTTTTTTATTTCACACTAGCCATTTGAAATATAGTAACTAACAAGTATTTACTTCCAATATGTTAGGAATATGAATATAATAGAGTTATAAGAAAATTAGAAGAATATTTTGTAACTCTCCCCCCTATCTTGACAAAAATCACATAAAGAAAGTAATGTGGTAAAAGATAAAAATAAATTATATATCTCTTGAAATTGAGAAATATGCTGCTGGAAGGAAATATAATTATTTAATCAATGAATTATTAGAAAAAAAAAAAGGAAAGTGTTTATACTATGAATAGAATCACAATGAGTTGGGTTTATACTAAAAAAAGGAAAGAAAAGAAATCATCTTCATGAGTATTAATTACCTGAATGAATATTTATTGGGACATAATAGGAGATTAAAGAAGCAGTCAAACTTTTTGGAATTAAGGGAAAGTGTCGATATTAGGTAATATTTTGTAATAATGTCTAAATTTATAGTGAGGTGGAAAACCTGAATAATATTTAAATTTAACGGGTATCAAAGTGGGTATTACAAATTTTCAATAATTTTTGTTATATAAAATAACTAGTTGTTAGCCGTTATTGCTGATTTGCCCTTGGTGCTCAATTTGAATTGTGCCTTTATGGGGGCGTTGTTAGCAGTTACTATCTCTGATTTTTAATATAAAAGTTTAATAACTAATTTAGATAGATTAAGAAAACTAGTTAAATTAATTATATGTAACAAATATGTTTTGCTTTCCTCATAACACCTTTTCTAGTATTTTGCATTGTAACTAGCCATTAATGAAAATCCCTTATGATAAGTAATTAATAGGAATACTTTTAAAAAAAATATAAATTTGACCGATAAAATAAATTGAGATCTTATATTCAGGACTAAACAAAACTTTCTGTCTAACTCTTTCATATATATATATATATATATTGGTTGAATTATCCTACTATTTATCTTTGTCTATTTTAAGCGTAATTTTTTAATTTTTAATTTGAGAATTTATAATTATGTTGTTTAATAAAAAAATTCACAATTTAATATCTTGTAGTCTGTGGCATGGTAGTAATAATTTATGTTAATACAATTAAGTCAATATGCAACACAAACTCTGAAGACGTATGTCCGAATCCTATACACTTTTTTTCTTGAAGCATACCTTTTCTCTTATATAAAGATAAAATTCTGATTCTGATTCTGATTCTGATTCTGATGGTGCAATAACAGATTCTTGAATGCTGGAATCTTCGGCAATGGCACAGAATCGTCTCACATTTTGCCTCACTCGGCCACAAGAGCCGCCATGTTGGTCAGGATCAACACTCTTCTTCAAGGATATTCCGGCATCAGATTTGAGATCTTAGAAGCCATGACCAAGTTCCTTAACCACAACATCACCCCATGCCTCCCTCTCCGGGGAACCATTACTGCTTCCGGCGACCTCGTCCCTCTTTCCTACGTCGCCGGCCTCTTGATCGGCCGCCCCAACTCCAAATCCATCGGCCCCAACGGCAGAGTCCTCTCCCCTAAAGAAGCCTTCCACCTCGCCGGAATCAACGGCGGTTTCTTTGAACTTCAGCCCAAGGAAGGCTTAGCTCTTGTTAATGGCACTGCCGTAGGTTCTGCTTTGGCTTCCATAGTTCTTTTCGAGGCAAACATCCTCGGTGTCCTGTCGGAAGTCATGTCAGCGATTTTCGCCGAAGTCATGCAGGGCAAGCCGGAGTTTACTGACCACTTGACACATAAGCTCAAACACCACCCTGGCCAAATTGAGGCTGCTGCTATAATGGAACACATTTTAGATGGAAGCTCTTATGTTAAAGCAGCTCAAAAGCTTCATGAGACTGATCCCCTTCAGAAGCCTAAACAAGATAGGTATGCTCTGAGAACTTCTCCTCAATGGCTCGGGCCTCAGATCGAAGTGATAAGGCACGCGACGAAGATGATCGAGAGAGAGATAAACTCTGTAAACGACAATCCACTGATTGATGTTTCAAGGGGCAAGGCTCTTCATGGCGGAAATTTCCAAGGTACCCCAATTGGTGTTTCCATGGACAACACTCGCTTGGCCCTTGCTTCCATTGGAAAACTCATGTTTGCTCAATTCTCTGAGCTTGTCAATGACTTTTACAACAATGGTTTGCCTTCGAACCTCTCCGCGAGCCGATACCCGAGCTTGGATTACGGCTTCAAAGGAGCCGAAATCGCCATGGCTTCTTATTGTTCAGAGCTTCAATTCCTTGCCAACCCTGTAACCAATCATGTTCAGAGTGCAGAGCAACACAACCAAGATGTTAACTCTTTAGGGCTAATTTCCTCAAGAAAAACAGCTGAAGCTGTTGAGATTCTCAAGCTCATGTCCTCCACTTTCTTAATTGCACTATGCCAAGCCATTGACCTGAGGCATTTGGAAGAGAACTTAAAGAATACTGTCAAGAACACTGTGAACCAGGTGGCCAAGAAGGTCCTAACAATGGGTGTCAATGGAGAATTACTCCCTTCAAGATTCTGCGAAAAGGATTTACTCACGGCCGTGGATCGCGAACACGTGTTCACTTACATCGACGATCCTTGCAGCGCAACATACCCATTAATGCAGAAACTGAGACAAGTTCTGGTTGATCATGCCCTGCAAAATGGTCACAGAGAAAATGACTCAAACACTTCCATTTTCTTAAAGATTGCAGCTTTTGAGGAAGAACTAAAGACCCATTTGCCCAACGATGTAGAAAGTGCAAGGATTGAGGTTGAAAATGGAAAATCTGTGATCCCTAACAGGATCAAAGAATGCAGATCTTATCCACTGTACAGATTTGTGAGAGAAGAACTTGGGACTGGTTTGCTAACTGGTGAGAAAGTTAGGTCACCTGGTGAAGAATGTGACAAAGTCTTCGCTGCAATGTGTGAAGGGAAGTTGATTGATCCTCTATTGGAGTGCCTTAAGGAGTGGAATGGGGCTCCTCTGCCAATATGCTAGGATGTTCTGTTTTTACCATATAAATTTTCTTTCGGAGTGTGTTTTTCTTCATATAATATTATAGTTTCTGTATAATCTGATGAACAAGTACTTGAGAATGTAATAATAATGGATGTCATCCTCACGGTATGTCTCATTTCAATTTTTCTTTGTTCTGCACAGACCATTGTAATTAGAGAAAAGTGGTCTACCTATTTTTTTTTTACCTGAATGAGAGAAGCGTAGTCAAAAGCTTACAATACTCTAGAGAAATTTAAGGAGTATGGATATATGTAGGAACCGGTTTCATTCAAAGGATGAGTATGGATATATGTAGGAACCGGTTTCATTCAAAGGATGAGCAAGGGAAGCTCGGTCCATTTGAGTCATCTTATTTTTTTAAAAAATTATTTTAATGGGTAGAGACTCCACAATTAAGATAATATCTTTGTTAATATTTTTTTATTTAAAAATCACCGGTCGAAAAAAAATTAAATCTTGATTATTTAGATCTTATTTGAACAATTTAAATGAGTCAAACTCTCCCTACTAATGAAATGGACATACTGTAAAAAGCCAAGAAGCTGTAGCATGCAAGCTGCCAAGAGGTGGTACCATGGGTTAAGTTTTTCTCATTATCTTTTTCTCATAATCTCTAAATTATGTTCATCCAGTCAATATAATTTAACTTTAACTTTTCTCTTCTCTTCTCAATCATTCCAGATGAGCTGAGAAGAGAATGTGAGAAAAAAGCCAATAAGAGGATTTCCTTCCTTGGTATCATACACTATGGAGATGTCTAATGTACTCCCCCCCCAAAAAAAAAAATTGGCCCTAATTAACTATATGTCTATGTATGAATTATTTGGACGTGGCTTTAGTCCAATTTAATTACCGTTCGTTAACACTCCTTTTCAACCAAACGGTGTCGTTTTGATGCCAAAACAAAAACAAATTGTTCCCCTCTTTTTTTCCCCCAAAGAATAGCATTCCCCTTCCCCAAGTATTTTTTTAATATTACTCAGTACCTTGAAATATTTTTTCAAAATGCTAAGTTTTTTTTTCCAAAGTATGAATTATTTTTTTAGTATCAGTCAGTATCCTAAAGTATCATTTTAGTACCAGTAAGTACTTTGAAATAATTTTTCAAGATCCTAAAATTTTTTTGAGTACTTAAAAAAATATTCAGGATACTAAGTGATACTAAAAAAACATTTTAAGATACTGATTGGTGTTAAAAAGATACTTTAAAATATTGACTGGTATTTTAAAATTATGTTAGGATCTTGAAAAATCATTTCAGGGTATTTACTGGTACTAAAAAGATATTAACGGGTATTAAAAAAATACTTCATGGTCTTGAAAACTTATTTTAGGATCATGAAAAATTATTTCTGGGTACTTACTAGTACTAAAAAAATATTTCATGATATTGAATGGTATTAAAAAAAATACTTCATACTCTGAAAACATTTTGTAGCACCTTGAAAAAATATTTCACGGTATTGAATAATACTAAAAAATACTTTAAGATGGTGAATGCTATTTAAAAAAAAGGCTAAACTATACTTTTAGTCCTTTAAGTTTACATAAGATATACTTTTGGTCCCTTAACATTATAAAGTATACTTTTAGTCCTATAATTTTAACATCGTTAATTTTACTAACAGAAAATGCAAACTCAGGTGGTGGCGGTGTAAATTTAAGTGATGATCGTGTAATTAAATACTATTAAATTTAAATTTAAAATATAGGTAAATTGAAGAATATATAAAATTTATTTAATTAAATGATATTAGTTATCACTTGAGTTCGCCAGCATTTTCTGTTAGCAATTTAACAATATTAGCGTTTTAGGACCAAATGTATACTTTATAAAGTTAAGGGATCAAAAATATGCCTTATATAAAACTTAAAGGACTAAAAGTATACTTTAACCAAAAAGGGGAAAAAAAAAAAGGAGGGGAAGAATGTGTTTTGACACTAAAACAGCACCATTTGGTTGAAAATGAGCGCACCAGGTGGTAATTGAATCGAACCAAAAAGCCACGTCCAAATTATCTCTCTCCCAACCTTTTTCTCATACAGTTTTTGTTTCACTCACCTTCATAAACAACGGTATAATTAAAAAATATACATTCCTTACACATTATTTATTTATTTTAACTTGTACTTCTTAATCTACGTAATAATTTGGTTATTGTAATTTACAAAATGGACATGAAGGAGTATTATAATTAATAATTTACTTAATCTCTTATGTTTGATGACGGAAATTATGGAAATGTCTATATCCGATCCACAGGAGGAGGTAAGGTTGACGTGCAGGAAAGGTGAAAGTGTTGGGTAGTTGTATGGGGTTTGGTGAATTTCGTGTTGTTCAGCTCATAAACGGGTATGCTTGTGAAACAAATTTATAAATGTCTACGTTAAGTACGTATGTGTATGTAATGTGCAATAAGTGAATATTTTAATCAATTAATGTATAAAATTATATAGAGGGTTTGTATTGTCATTTTCCTAATCATAAAACGAGTTCTTTTTTTCCAACTTCATGAGTGACTTTAATATTTTGATAAGTTATATATAGTATTTCGAATATTTTGATGATTTGTGCTTCGGATAATACTTAAGCCAAGTTTCTTATATCATTTATATCAAATTTCCATTACCCTCTTGCAAGACAAAGCCGGTTGAGATTTACATAATTTTAATAGAATTTTAACGGTAGAGATTTAAGATTTTCAACTAATGTTTTTTGTATAAAAAAAAAAAATCATTTTTTGAAAAAGTGGCAATTAAGAAATTATTTTTATTTTAAATTTTGTACAAAATAAAATAATTTTTTTAAAAAAGAAAAAGTAGATGTGAAAAAATAAATCTGAAACACTGAAATTAGATCTTAACAATATGCAATATAATAAACTCTTTGATGGAGGAGCATGGCAAGATGGAGATGGAGCTGGAGCTCCAAAAGGAGGAGAATTAGGCATGGAGTAGGAAGCCTAAATCCAAGGATGAAAGTCCAATGTCTCAAAAGATCCACCACAAAGCATTGGAGGTCCAATGACAAGAACAGGGACTTAAGCTATGAAAGAGGCCCTGAATTATTTGATAAGAGAGCTTAAAGAATTGAATCCCATTTATTTAGAAGAGGTGTCATTTAGTATGCCCAACTCGATGATGCTCATGTATGGTCTAAATTGAAAAATTTACTTAAAATACCACGTGACAAGCAAATGCCTCGAAAGAGAAACAAAAGTGACGTTCAAAGCACCTCAAAGAAGTATCTAGAAGGTGTCCTCATTCATCAAATTTGATTTAATTTAATTTTAAATTAGTTTCCTTTTTTTATTTGCATTGAATAAGTTATTTTGGTCAAAGATTGTTTAAGATTACTTTGTTTTGTTTCCTATTTTTAGGTAGCTAGCTTAGTCTAAAGAATAAGTAATTTCTTAATTCTTTTTGGCTTGAATGGTGCTAACCGCCAGTCAATCATCATTAAGTCATCACTTAATGCATTCATGACTATGTTTTCAATTTAAGAGTGTTCTTTTGTTGCCTATATATGAAGGCTACGTTTTTGTATATGGATTCACTCTTGAGAATTTTATTTCTCTTGCGGGAGTTTTGTTTGCATCGAATACTTCGATAATAATAAGAGTTGATAATCCTTAAGGTCTCTTTATTACTAAGGTTGTAAGAGAAATGTTCTCTTAACGTCACGTCCTACCTTCGATCATCTATCTTGTTCATGTTTTCAAACTTGTTTTCTAGCTGATTCAGTCTCCCCCATCGTATTATTCTTGGTGCTCATCATTGTGATGATGAGAAAAATTATTTCCAAGACGGCCTCAATGAGACGTGTAAGTGAACTGTGATTCTGATTTTTGATTCCTGCTTTCCATATTTTCAGGCATTGACAAGGCTCTCAAATAGTTGTTAAGTGAAAATACCTTGTATTTTAAAAATAGAGTATTGAGGTACCGTCTATATATTTGTTTGAAAGGGGCTTCATATATCAACAGACGTTCACATACACTCCCTCGATCTATTGTGTGTTTGGGAGAGCGTTACACAGCAAATCGTGCTATTTGAAATTGGAAAATGCACGGTTTGAATAAGCGTTTTGCCTACTAGACTTATAGGGGGAAACTGCTTTAAGTTGTAAGCCAAAATTTCCCCTATATGCTTTCTCAACAAATGTCTAACTGTTTGTGTAACCCAAAAAAACAAGTGAACATTTTGGGAGTCTTCAACTGCTGCATCATCTTCAACTATTCAACTGCTGCAACCAGCTGCAATGAAATAACGACTTTCAATAATCAAAATCATCATATGCTTAATTCTATTCCATTACAAGTGCAAAATAGTGCCACCTCCAGTATTTAAATAAGAGTTTGTTAACTAATTTGGGTAGGATTAATTAGTTATTTGTAACAAATATATATTGATTTTCTTAAAATACTATATTTCATTATGATTACCTTAACATAAAAACTCTTCAATGTAAACATCTATAAGAATACTTTAGGAAAAAAAAAATGTATAACTTTAGGAAATAATAATGCAAAGTAGATTGTGATATGATATGATATGATATTTAGGTCCAAATACAATCTTAAATTAATTCTTATATTAAGACTGGAGGCAGTACTAAGGATCTATATATGCTCAATATAAAACTAAACTTGCATGTTTAATGTCATCTCTGAGGATAGTCACATCCTTAATCTAAAGAAATGTATGTCAAGTTAGAAAGAAAACATGCATGATGTAAGAACATAATTGACAAATGCAGGATAAGCCAAAACTTCATTTGCTTCCCCAAAACTAGTTCATAATAAGAGAAATTTCTAAAATTAAATGCTACATCGAAAAGGTAGTATTGTTAATTTTATCTCAAATAATTAAATAATTACAAGAAGTTACAGTATTTATGATTTATAAAAATGATTTTTGTAATAAAAGTAGAGCTATATATTTATTTGACATGTAACTAAACGGGGTAGCCTCTATTGTGAATTTTTTTTCTCTAGATTTAACATATATTTGTCTGGGGATAATTAATATAACCAAAATCATTTAAGATTTTAAGCCATTGTAGTGCTGATATATCTTAACGGAATATATGTTGTTAATTAATATGAGCATTACGACCTTCTTAAAAAACGGTTTCTCATTGCGTCATTACGAGAATTGGAGAAGAGAGTGATAAAGATGTGATGCTAATCCACCTCAACCATAAAAATGATTTTCCTATTGAAATCGAGAGGGACACCGGACACGGTCTACGGATTTTGAGAAAGTTTCATTAAAATACTCGCAAAACATTTAAATGATGAATTATATACAGATCCCAATTTCAATAATTCTAAATCAATCAGCACATACTAAAAAGGAATTTTGTAGTGTTTCCTCTACACCATATTTCCCCTTATACTTAAAAAAATAAGTACATGACACCTCAGCACCCTTGTCGGCAGTTGGGATTTTTTGTGACATAGTTAGCGAATCAAATGTAGTCAATAACTAATAAACGGCAGTAAATCACTAATAAAATGTAAACGGGATATTTCCTATAATTATTAGCAAATGTCACATTTGGATATTTATCATACTTCATTAACAATTCACTACGTTTGATTAATAAATGCAATATTTGAATAATTTATTAACTATTTGCTAGGCAGATCTCCAAAGTGGCGTTTTTATTGACAAAGGTGAGGGGCAGTATAGTGAAATACAACATGTCACTGTTGACCAAAAAAAAACATGTCACGATTTCATTTCAATACTTGTGGATTGATTTGGGACTATTGAGATTGGATTCTCTGATTTGTCATTTTAATATTTCCAAGGTATTTTCCCAATATTAAAAAAAATTAATAACAGATCATGAATTTATTCTCTCTTCCCAAAAACATAGAGCAGTAAGGCATATCACAAGGGAGCATGTCTGTAACGACGAAGAAAAAAACCCAGGAGTGGGAAAAAGATCAATTTCTTTGCCCAGAAAAAGCACTCACTCTTGAAAGAAAAATCAAAGTCATGCATATTTATTCAGAATCATCATGCTCCAATCTTATACTCTGGATTTTAATATAAGAGTTAAATGACTAATTTATGTATATTAAAGAAATTAGTTAGGTTAGTTATTTATAATAAATATAAAATAATATTTTTTAAAAAAAATACACGTTATTATCCTTAGATAGAAACTTTTTAATCTATGACTACTCTTAAATAAAAACCTTTTAACATGTATAATTAATAAAAATAATTTCTAATAAAATAGATTGACTTCTCATATTTAAAATCAAATTTAACCATCAAGTTGTTACATATTAAGAATAAGTGGGGGTAGTACTTTCTGAGAAAGCGTATTAATAATGAGAAATCTCTCCAAAGAATCATTATCATGATCTACACGTACACACGGACAGACACACGCCAACGTGGGAAATGGAACAAAAATCTTACCCACATGTGTTAACTTTTGGAGTTACAACTATTGTTAAGCTGTCTTGGATGATAATAAAAATTAGAGTTGTACGTGGCCTCTGATCTTAATGTATATATTGTAATTGTACTTGTGTACGGTGCACCTTAATTTAATGTGCCTGAGTTTGCATATTCCTTGCCTTTTGTTTCTACCTTACCCTAAAGTTGGTGAATGTCCCTAAACATGTGGCAAAATCATTAACTGTCTCTGTTTTATTACACTAATTCAATGTCTTTATTCACGTGGCCCAGATATTCAAATCACCCAACATTATTAGCCTTATTCGATTTATACTCAAATAAATTAATTACTTCTTAATAATGTGATTTGAGAATCATATATATTTTCCCACCGCATATAGTATAGTTATGGTACATTTGTCTTGTTCCTTCCCGTCTCTATTCCTTTTTCATTTTTAGTAATAATTTCACGTCACGACATATGGTAAACATTACATTTTTTTCCCTTTATATGTATACATATTTTCTATGATACCACCAAACAAGGCTAAAGTTATAACCTTTATACCGCTGGCTCAAAGCTTTGGGGGTTTCCAGCTATCATAATGGCGAACAAATCATTCAAACAACAATGGTACAAATTAAAAGGTCTGCAGAAAAGACGTTTAACACTAGTTTAAAAGGTCTATTTAACTTATACTGATTTCCCAACTAATGCGAATACAATAGTTGTAAACTTTCTATACTATATATAGTTGTTCTACCAGTTATAGTCATAACTTACAACTGGTATAGAAAGTTTGTTTCTTTCTTTTCTTTTTGAAATGAAAAGATGTTTAACACTGGTTTAAAAGGTCTCTTTTATTTATACTGATTTCCCTACTGGATACAACCAGTGTAGAAAGTCTTGAAGTTTCTATTCAGGCTGTTCAACTAGTTGGAGTTAAAACCGGCGGTAAAGAAAGTTTATTTCTTGTTTCTTTTTGAAGAAAAGACGTTTAACATTGGTTTAGAAGGTCTCGTTAATTTAATTTGTACTAATGAATTTCCCAACTAGTGTAGATATGTAGAAAGCGTTGAACTTTCTATAACTGTTGGCTTGTTTGGCTTTGTTCAACCAGTTATATAGTTAAATCCAGCATAGAAAGTTTGGTCCTTTTTTTAAAAAAAAAAATGAAAACAATTACATATTGTAATGGGCCTTGGGGATAATGTAATTGAGTGGACAAAATAGTTATAGTAAGGAGTAATAATAGTAAATGCTGTTAAATATGGATTATTAGATCTTAATCCAATGGTCATAAAGTGAATAAAAGATGTGAGCGCATGGGTTAAAAAAAAAAAAAAAAAAAGGAGAGAAGCAAAGTTTGATTAGTAAATGATACTTGTGAACAATTTAAAGCATAGACGCTTATAATTGAAGGTTTTTCACTTTTAGTACAATCATATGATATGAGATACTATATATTGACTTATCAAAAGAACTTTCAATAATGTTGAAGAGCTTCGTTGTGGAGGAAGCTCAAAAAAATCCTCTCACTACAAGGAATATGGAGTTTACTATTAGGGGAATAATTACTAGTGAATCCAAAAACATCCTCTGAATAATGATCAAGGAAAGCCTTGAACAGTGGATGGTTCACCACAGAAACCCTAATCACATATCTCTTGTAATCCTCACCCACATACACAACTAAGTGACCTCTTGGAACATCTTTTGGTATATTTTTCTCTTCTTCAAACAAACAATACCTAACCCATTTCATAACTCTACCACTTACCTTCTTTCTCAATAATTTACTAACTTCTATTCTCAACAGCTTGCTCTTCATCAGCTTCATCATCGTATAATTAATCCCCAACTAATCACAGAAGCAGAAGGACAAGAAGAAGAAGAAGGGATCACAGTTTGTGAGGTACTATGGAATAGAGTTTGAGAAGTTATATAGAGTGCACTAGTCAGTGGTTTGGTACAAAAGGACAAGAACATGTTTTTTTATATAGAATTTAATTAAAAGAAACACATACAGTCGTGCATTTTGTTTTAGCTATTTAGTTGGTCTCATTTACAAAATTAATTAATAACTCCATATTTGTTGCAACTCAGAACTATATATACTGATGAGAATTCGGTGAGTGTTTGTGTGAGTGTGTGTGGTTACATGCTTGCCAAAGTTGGAAAAGATTAATTAACATTTTGTCCTGCTCATGCTAGGAAAAAGAGGAACAAGGACAGCAAGGATCCATAGTTTCAAAGCTCAACTTTTGGCTCCTCTCCTGATTTTCTAACAGATAATAATTTTGTGTTTCCTAAAGTAACTTCATATATATGTGTGTGTGTCTGTGTGTGTATATATAAACAACTTTTCTTTCCATCAAGATAGAAATTAGCTACATGCTAGAGATCATTGACTCTGATGACAAACCAGATAAAACTTGAATGATTGTTACTTATAATTTAATATAAAACTCAATTGACTAATTTGAGGAAATTAAAAAAGTTAAATAAATTATTTTAATATATTTATATGTATCAATTTTCTTCAAACTAATTTGACTAACTTATAAATTGATATATATCCTAATGACACACAAGTATTTCAAAGAGATCATATAACATGTTATTAGTATTTATCTAAGTTTCATTTTAATTTAGTTTTAGGTGGGAGAGAGATTTTTGTCTGATGCAGGTCATTATATATTGACAGAAATGAAGAACGAATTAAAAGGAACAAGGTTACGTGCATGATTGAATAGAAATGCATAGAATAATAAGAGAAAATGAATGGGAATAATTAAATAAAAGAGCCAACAGATTTAAGTGTTTCCTAAGTGGTATAAGAGAAGAGATCTCCATCGTGGAACATATATATGTATTTTTTTTTATCAATAAGTGAATAGATTATCTCAATTATTCGTTGTCTTCATATTTGTGATTGGAGGCTGTAGGCGTGTTTTTCTTTCATCCATCTCAAAATATGTATAATATATTCTTGCATTAATGGCCTTTTTTATTTATTTATTATCAGATTATTGTTTTGGCTTTATTAATAAACACATAACAATAGTATTGTATAAAATATATCTTGGTATATATCCAGAAGTAAATTATCTTAGAATCCTATCTCTACCCTAAGATCAAAAAATGGATGGTTTAGTTCCAAATATTTTATAAAATTATTATCAATATTTTATGAATCATTATCGTTAATTTTGTCTATATTGCAATTGTAAATGATGTAGATCATACTTTATCGGTTTAAATTTATTTATTTATGTTTATAATAATAATAATTTTATATATTATTAACCGTTCATTTTTTTAGTAAAGATCAATTCTCTCAATCTTTATTTTATTTGATTATGGTTGAGAGGACATCAATAAAGGTAAATAAAAAAAAAATAATAAATATGAGAAGTAAAGATCAACTCTGCAATTAATTAGGTTCTATATAAAGTAGAGGTGGGAGTATTAAGAAAATTGAACATATGATTGAACTGCTGAAAGCCATTGTTCATCAACTATAACACCCTGACTCTAAACATAATTATACTTGGGCACTGACGTTAATAGAAAAAATTCGCAGTGATTACAACACCAAATAAAATTTACCTGCTTGAAAGCAACAAAAAATATTACTTCATATGCGTAAGTGGCCATTTAGGGCTCAAACAAATAAATCTTGCAATAATTTTAGGTATTATAGAATCTTCATGAAAAATTAAAAAAGTATGTGAATTTTTACTCAAATATGATACGTTGACCAAAATTTTATTCTTCTGACTTTAAGTTAGCTCAAATCCTATATGTGGCCATTCAAAGCCAAATGGATGAAAATGCATAATACTATTTTGACTTTTCTCTTATCTTCCCAATGAATGGTCCAAATAAACGGATAAGTGATTATGAGAAAAAAAATGAAGAGAAGAACTGTTTTTTTTTTTTTTTTTGGATAAGAAAGAGAAGAACTGTTGCATACTAGATACATAGGATCTTACCTCGAGAGATCTCCTCCCACAACAATCCTTTAAACAAACCCAATACATAGGCCCAAAAGAACAAAACAGTATCCAAGATAGGCGAAAACGCATACTATACTCCCGTGTTTTAAAGATAGAAATATAGGGCCATTAACCATTGTTAACAACAAGAAGAAGACGCAGCACCAATAATAGAGCCTTAATCCTATTAGATAAGATTAGTTATATAAATCAAACAATATTATTGAGCTATGTCAAAAACCAAATTTTCGAATAAATTGTTAATTAAGAAATCTCACTCAATAATGTTATTTAGTGTTCTCTTCAGTCTTCCTCTACTCCTTTTAACTGGACTTTAAACAAGTTACTCTACTCTTCTCACTACCAAATCCAATAGCCTACTTTGTACGTGTCCAAACTGCCTTAGAATTTTTTTTTTTTTTTTTTTCATTAGGAACCATTCACACCCTTCATTATATGAGTTCATTGCAAATCTTATCTTTCAATGTATCATCACACATTCATATCAACACTCTTATCTTAGGTACCCTCACTTTGTGCTCATGTAGCCCCTTCACAACCCAACATTGATTATTATAAAATATTGTTGGTCGAATAGTAGTATAATAAAATTTTCCTTTGACTTTATTAGGTACTTTTTTTTTTACAAATATCTTCAACAACTTTTCTCTATTTAAACTATCCAACTTGAATACTATGATTAACATCTCCATTAATTTCACCATTGTGACATCCCAATTTACACTTTATCAAAATCCCTGTATTTTATGAATATTCAATAAAATTTTGAAATTAAATATTTGATGAAATGTCAAGATTTCATATCTATTGTGACATTGATAATCTATTAATTATTCCTAAGTCAATTTTAACAAGAAAAATGAATGTTTGTCACTTAAAGAAATTAGTGCATAAGACAACATCAATTTGACACATAAATGGTAACACAATGAAAAGGCAATAAAGACTCCTTGAGAAGGCCCAATAATTCAGCCAACATGAGAAGGAAAGGGAAAATATGAAGTCTTGAAAGATCTTACACATGTTAGAACAAAAGTCAACAAGTCAAAGTGTCACATGTCAAGTTAGAAAGCAAGATGATCAAGATGTTCTAGAAGGGGCATACCTAAGCATGTGATTGTGTCATCGACAATATCTTCTAGCCCAACAAGTTACAAACTTCGGAGAGAGGGAAGAAAAGATGACAACTTGTTTAAAAAGTCAAGCAAAGAGAGTTGGTGATAGTGGTTAAATCCTTTTGGCAAAAGGAATACACTTGGTAGTTGGCTCATTACTTCTTATACACCTAAAAACCCCTCTCATTTGTCACTTTAAGATTAAACACTCCATTCCCATAGAAAGAGAGAGGAGGCTGAAAATAGAGAGAAGGAAGAGTTTCAAGAACTAAGGTAAGTGTTCTTGAGCTTTGGTAATTTATCTTCTCATATTCTTCCATAAATCTTTAACCTTGGTAAAATACTCATATTTGGTGTTTTGGTGGTAACAAGGCCGAAACGTTGAAGGAGAAAAAGGAAGAAGGAGTTGCCACAAACTACGAAGATCAATGCTAGTTGGTAAGGATCCTAACCTGCTACCTTTGTGTATTTATTGTGGCTTGTTGTAAAAAGGCTTGATCTTAGTTTTTCTTTGATTTTCTTAGGTTTAAAATGCATGAAACCCTAAGGGGGTTATGCTGCCCAAGTTTTAAAAGAGGAAACCATAAGATCAAAGTCCAAAAAGCCAAGATCTAAAACAAACCAAAGTTTAAAATCATGAGATTATATGAAATAGGTTTTCTTTGTTTGAGACTATATTTCGGCCTAAGCAAGAAAATAGTAAAGCAAAGTGATTTTCATGATTTTGAGGTTACCAATGGGTTTAAAATGAAAAATGATGTGCAAATAAGGTGAAAAGTAATTTTTAGAAGTAAAAGATGAAAGTTGTACAAGTTGCAAAATTTGTTAATTTTGGTTTTTCTAGAGGCAGATTACTTATATGTGATTTTTTACCAAGCAAATTATTTCTAAAAATCATAAAACTTTCCAGAAATAAATTATACAAAAAAAGCTTTATTTTGATAGGTAACATATAATTTTTGAAGCTATGTACAAAGAGTTACAAATTTTTGAAAAAGACTTATGTTTTTGAAAGTATAATTGGAACATTGGTGATTTTGTGTGATTTTTTACTGAAAAAATGTTGTCCAAAAATCATGAAACTTTCCATAAATAAAGTATACATAAATAGATTTATGTTGATAGTAATTTGTAATTTTTGGAACTCTGTACAAGGAGTTACACATTTTTAAAAAACACTTATGTTTCTAGAAGTGAAATCAGAACATTAGTGATTGTGTGTGATTTTTTATTGATCAAATGATGTGTAAAAATCATTAAAATTTCCAAAAACGAAGTAGACACAAAGAGATTTCTTTTGATATATCAAAATAAATTTTTAGATTTTTGTACAAAAAGATAGGGATTTTAAAATTGACCAATGTTTTTGGAAGTATAATATGAACAGAAGTGAAACTTTATTATTTTAGGAATAATTTGAAAGTTTATGACTGTTGGAAGTATTTTTTTCATGAAACTAGACATGATAAGGGTCATGTAACTTTTGAGAGCACATCATTTGGATTTTTGTGCATTTAATTATGATTTTTTAAATTTACTAAAAATTTCTTGATAGAAATGAATAAAATCCAGAAATAAAGACAATAAAGTCAAAGAAGAAAAGACTTATTCTTTAGGTATTAAGAAGGGAATTAAGGGATAAGGAAAACCCTTTTTATTATTTTAATATGGTATTTAATATAACACCTTACAAAATAAAAAGGAAATTTATAATTTATAATGGTCTTATTTTAGGATATTAAAGGAAGTCTGAGTCTAAGCGCTGGGAATTAGTATTAATTACGCAAAGTTAAGGTTGGTAACTTAATCTCCTATTCCTTATGTTTTTATATGCCTTGTGGATTCTTGGCCTGGTTTGTATGCCCGAATCATTTGTTTTATTCAACTAGTTGTGGATTATTGTTTTAATGATAATGGTGCATGCTTATTCTCTTAGCGTTAAAGATTCGTGTCTGGGACACGTGTAATTAACACTTGTGTATGCTTTCGCCGTTGATATTACATGTGATGTGTGCTATTGTAGTCTAATTGCGGTGCGTTTGCTGAATAATTTCTTTTATTATGCAATATATAAAATATTTACCATGTATGATTTGCATTTTGAATATAAGATTAATCGTTACCCTAAGATTTAAATGATCATTGGATCTCAAGACATACCTAAAGATTCAAGACAAAGTTCTGTATAAAAAAGTAAGGCGTTGTAGTTGGAGTAATTGATGAAGACCCTGAAAAAGAGGATTTATTTATGAGAATTGTATATTCTCACGTTTTGGGATTGTAACTATTAACTATTCAACTAACATTAATTTAGGATAACTGTAAAACCAATATCTTCCTACAGGGATTAACCTTAACTATTTGTGCATTTTAAATTGTATCACTCGTATATTCTTTCGGGAATTTAAAGTAACTAGCATATGCATGAGCATATGTTATCAGTTACTTATCATCCAAATACTAATGCATGCTCTCTGTTGTGAATTACTCTGATATGTAAATGTTGTCACCTTAATAACTACACGCTAATTAGTTTAATAAGAGATATAGAAACATAATTGAACACCATAATGAACATAAAATTAAGAGTGTTACAACCATCTTTTTGTAAAATTGATCCCAAACACTTGAACTATTAAAGACAAGCATAATCTATAAATATAAATTGTCAAATCATCAAGACAAATAAATTCAGTACATCGCAACAAACTATTAAGATAGGAGTATCCAACAATTAGAAATCATCCACTTGGCTTAGGAACAATAAACTCCCAAATATACTAGCTCTAACACTACATCTAGTCTTTAGTATAAGACTTAATTGACTAATTTAAAAAGATTAAAGTAGCTAAATAAATTATTTTAAAATATTATATTTATAATATTTTTTAAAATTAATTTATTTGATGTATAAATTGATATGTAATCTAATGATATATATAAGTACTTTGGAGACATCATCTAACATATATTATTTATTATAATTAAGGGTTGGAGGTGGTATTTACCAAGTGCAAAAACAGGGGGAATATGTAAGTGGTTCGCGAGGGCAGAAGTGAGAGGTCAATACTAACAATTGGCTACATTTTGGTCAAAATAGTTACTCCTCCGATTCTAAATATATGACATAATATATACTATAAACTATGTCATGTATTTAAGATCGGAGGTAGTATTTGTTATTTCAAGTGATTTAGATAATTGCAACCATACACGGGAGTGTTAGTCAATATCAGATATTTAATTCTCGTATATTACTACTAGTGATTTGTTATTACAAGCGACTTAGAACTCATTTTTCAGCAAATTTATTTGAGAACTAATTACCTATATCATTAAATTGATATTTTAGAAACTAAGTTTTATCCCCAAAAATAAGCGGTTCCCCTAAGAGACTAAAGGAGTGTGATTCAAAAGGTGTTTTTTTTTCAAACATTATTAAGAAACTATTGAAATGTAATTGATATTGTAAAAATTTGCTTTTCCCCTAGAGTTTTGCTATCTATTAGATGCCTCTAATTGAAAGTTCATTTTTATTAAGACAGGATTTAATTCTTTAATAAAAGGGATATTTAAAAAATATATTAATTACAACTAGAATTTTGAGAACGACTTATAATTATGCAATAATAACAATCATTTTCCCATTAGATAAGATCGACTATATGTTGTGTATCATATGTTGTGTGATTAATTTCTCTTCATTTCCTCTCTTGTTTTGGGGTTTCTTTTTCATCATTCTTCGTTTTCGATCTCATCTACTTATATTCTTCAAAAATACTGTTCCAATACATTAGTTTTCCCATCTTATTCCAGTACTGTATATATTTGAGAGTCATGTTTTCTATGAAGAAAATTAATTTAATAAAATAATACAGTTTGAAAGTGAACAACCTCAGGCAATTATATATTTCAATTAATCTTAATTCTTAATAGTCTTTCGTACTTAAAGTGGAACGTAATCTAATTTGTAACATGTATTTGTGATGGTGCGATGATTTGTAAGTCAACTATGAAAGTTTATAACATATTATTATATTTTCCTTTGAACAAAGGGTCCCCTCACATGCATATTAAAATTAAATTATTGAAAGAGAAAAAACCTCAAGTTTCATTTAAATAACAGATAAGGCATGCGCACCGCATGAATATAATTCTGGTATATATGATTAAACAAATAAGGGTTAAATACTAGGGAGAATTACATTTGGGTCTCAAGAACCAAAATTAATTATAAAAAAGTCCTTTGATAGTAATTACAAAAATTTTAACAATAGAAAATGACATATTTACAACTGAAACTTTTTTGATATTGGAATTCTAAGACTTTCTGTAATTTTTTATGTTTATTGGGACCCAAATATAATTCTCCCTAAATACTATTTCTGTCATGGAAGGTTATTCTAAGGGAAAACTTTTTTTTTTGTCTCATTTTGCTCCAAAAGTTTAAAAACGGAGTAAATATGCCTTAAAAATTTTTTATATGAGCAAATTTGCCCCGAAAGTTTATTTTAGAAGTAATTTTGCCCCTAAAAATTTATAAAGAAGAGCAACAATTTAACGGTTAAGATCAGTGGATGGGCAAGATTTCTATGTTTGTAAACTTCTGGAGCAAAAATGAAACCAAAAATACTTCTGGGGGATCAATACTCCTTAAGGTAAACTTTCATGGCAAAAATGATATTTAAGCCAACAAATAAATGTCAGAAATTATGATTTCTTTAATTCAATAATTTTGAGGGGGTGGGATCCATCCCATAAATTCCTCTCTATCCAATAATCTAGACTAATTTAAGGATTTTTTCTTATGGTCCTAAATATAAGATTTAGTTGTCATTTTTTTAAGAGATTAAAGAAGCTAAATAAATCGTTAACGGTATCATATTTTGCTGATAAATCATAGATAGAAAGAAAAATAAAGAAATAAATTATTTAATCACATAAGCAAATAAGATAAATAATATGGCAGTGGACCAGAGGCAAAGTAAAAAAAAAAAAAAAAAGGTTAAGATGCATCCAACACCTTGAAATATTTTTCAGGGGGTTTCTATCACCCTAAAATACTTTTATGTGCAACTTTGCACTTAACAATTTATATAATATAGAGTATTGGATACACCTAAAAATATTTTAAGATGTTGAATGCAAAAATTAAAAAATAATTCATGGTATTGATTGCATTTGAAAAAATACTTAAAAATGCTAAGTGCACCAGAAAAAAATACATAAAGGTTTCGGGTGTACCATAAAATATTGAAGGACAGTTGATACACTTGAAAAAATATTTCGAGTATCAAATGCACTTTAACCCAAAAAATAATGCAAACTTGAAGAAAAACTAGGTTTTGATATCAATGTGAGGTGAGATAATACGCATACCTAGAGTGCGACCTCCTACCTTGAATACTCATACTAAGCTAGATCACCATCAGTTACCGGTTATGGATACGCAACAAATACATCACTTAAATAAGAATAGAAGAGAGCACATGAACTTGCACAATGCAAAAAGAATAAAATAGTGTGTAAGTGTTTGTGGAGTGAAAAGAAACAACTCCATCTTAATTGAGTTAGGAGTTTTATGTGCACTCATTTTTGCACTCAAAATCCTTGCAGTTCCCTTGATGCATAACCAAGAGAAACATCTACGAACGTCAATTCATGGAGTTTCATTATGACAATCTCACCTTTCATTTTTTAACAAGTTATGTATGCTCTAACTTTTGGTGTAAAACTCCTTTGGACTTCCTCCAATAGAAACTCCAAAAGAAACCCGCGAAGCTCAATTGCTTTACACATCAAGTTTCACACAAATTGGGATTATCACAATCTCTAGTTTCATATTTTGTGTCATTTTCATTGACACCCCAATAGATAATGACTTTGGGTCTTTTTCATCAAAGGTGGATCACTCATAGTCATTACCTTACGTACGTAAAGTGGAAGGTAATCTAATTTGTAACATGTATTTGTCTTGGTCTGATTTTTATGTCCACTATCAAAGTTTATAATATTTACTAATCTGATTTTTAATATAAAATATATTTAAGGAGTTAATTTTAATCATAAATATAAAACACCGTTTTTATATGTGTCAACATTTTTATAATTAAGGAAAATGAATAGATAGTTTTAGAAAATCATATTAACTAATTTAATTAATCAATTAAATTAAATTAAATTAAATAAATATGTCTTTTTTTAAAGACGGGATGATTATCATATTTTCCTTTGAAGAAAAAGGGGCCCTCACATGCATATTAAAATTAAATTCTGGAAGAAAAAAATCTCAAGTTTCATTTAAATAACAGACAAGGAAATCATACCGCATGAATATAATTCTGGCATATATATGTATATATATAGAACAAATAAATGTCAGACATTATTCTTTCTTTTATTCAATAATTTAGTGGGGGTAAATTCTGGAAGGAAAAAATCTCAAAGTTTCATTTAAATAACAGACAAGGCAATCGCACCGCATGAATATAATTCTGGCATATATATATATATATATATATATATATATATATATATATATATATGATTGAACAAACAAATGTCAGAAATTATTCTTTCTTTTATTCAATAATTTAGTGGGGGTAGGGATCCACCCCATAAATTCCTCTCTATCCAATAATATTTAGACTGATTTAAGTATTAGTTCCTTGCAATTTTAATAAATTGCAAATATGTTCACCAACTATTTCATACGGCATCTTCTCTTTCATGCATCATTTCATTACACATTTATTATTTATTTATTAAAAAAATTGCCACTTTTTAAAAGTTTTAGATTTTTATCAACATTCGAATAAATAAATGAATAAATTGTATAGAAAAGGAAGTGATGATGTAAATTTGATGGGATCCATAACAAAAAGGAGCTTAGATGTCTAATCATGTTTGCCACTTACTTCCCTTTCCTCTTGTCCGTTCCCATATCTACTTATATAAATATATATTTATTGTTTGTTTTTAAATTTAAAGCTCCTACAATTGTATATTTTGTTTTGGCTTGCTCATTTCTACCCTTATCTTTAGTATAAGAAGTCAATTAAGAAATTGGATTTGATTCTAAATAATAAACATTAATCTACTTTATCTCTTATGTAAATTGATATATAATCTAATATTAATAGGTATATTTTAAGTAGGTCATCTCATATTTTTTATTATTAATTAATTTAACTTATTTCTTTAATTCACCTAAATTAATTAAGTGACTTTTATATTAATCCTTACATCATCCTGGTTTTTAATCTAATATATTTAGATTTCAAGATTAAAATTTTCTGTTGACTTCAATTGTTAGTGATTTTCAAATACACACACACAATGTAATCAAACCTAATTAATCTGACGGGCAATGTGTAGGGGCTGCAAAAGTTGGGTGGGCCTTACTTATCCTTTCCTTTCCTGCGAGCGTATAATAATTTGAGGGTAGTTTTATATGTGATCAATTTTTATTTTATTTAACTATATAGAGTGAGAGCTTACAGTTTTTTCTAAAATTTGAAAAATATATTAGTTTTTGGAAAAATATTTTTAAAGTCCCAAGAGACCATGAAAATGTTAAAAAAGTTCCATAAAAAATTCTAATATAAAAAAAGTCCCAAAAAGTTATTAAAACCCAACGATAAAATTGTTAATCATCTCCTAAAGGAGATGTTAATGTTTTTTTTTTTACAAAAAAGAAACTGTAAAAAAAATCTCACAGAAAATTTTGATGTAAAAAATGTCCTAAAGTGTTGTTCAAATATGTCAGCCCGTTTAGGTTAGGCCCTTGTAAATTGGAGTTTCTAAATGAAGTTGGCCTTACAAAGCTAGTCTTGTAGGGCCGATGGCTTAAAAGGACTGGCCTTATAGGGTCAAGGGCCAACCTATTAGGCCCTTTAATTTTTTTTTTTGGTAACTTGACTTGACTTTACCTGTTAGCTGAAAATGAGAATGTATGGGACGAAGCTATGAAAGAACCCTAAAAATTTAATCACAATTTTCCTTGCCCTCTGCCCCTTTTTTGTTGTCATATCACTCTCTTTTATTGTCTCAACTCTCAACTCTTAGTCTCAATTTGTCACTTACTCACGAATCATTATCACGACTCACACTTTGAAGGCAAGGTCGACAAACTGTTCCGACTGGTTTTCAAAGTTTTGTCATAGACACAGTGTCGAATCTGTTTAGTTACAGAAGATATTTTTGATATTTTTACCTATGAAACAAAGTCTACTATTCGAAGTGGGGTATAATCAAATCTCTTTCAAATTGATGATAGTGGTGAAGAAAATGAAAATGATAGTCATTGTACTCAGGTTGATGGTAAGCTTGTTATGCTTTATGTGAGTTACTTGTAAACAATAATTTACTTTTGATTATGAATTAGTGATTGTATTTGTTTATTGTATTAAGCGTGTTATATAGATATTAATATTGATAACACTTATTTGATAAATTAGAACTTTAATTGTTGTATTTTACTAATTATATTTCTTTAGGAAAAAATGTAGGAAAATGGTTTTACTCCATAAAAATGTCTTTTGGCTTGGTCAGCATGCTCTCAAGGGGTTTTTCTTATTGAGCCTAAAAAGGCCGGCCCTTTAAAACCCTAACTCTTTAAGGGTAGGTTCTGATTTCCAACTCTAGTTAAAACTTATAAATGAAGTTCTTAATCACCTATAAATAGGATATTAATGAGATTTTTTGACATATTTTGAGTACCTCCTCAACTTAAAGAGATTTTCCCTTAATTTTTTGGGCCAAGAACTGAAGAGATAGTCAAATCTGCCAAATATCAAGACAGTTTTTCCACTCATATAACTAGCAATAAGTTTTCACCATTATTGTAACATCAAGTTGTAATTCTAAGCAACATGAATGAAAATTTTGTTTTAACAGTAAAAATATTCACAACAGATTATGAACTACTCTTGAAAAAATTAGCAACATGAATAAAATTTGCAATGAAATTTTTAAGTAATTTTCCTCATTTCTCTTCCCAACAAACACAAACAACACTAAGCCATATCCAAAGAGCATATGTAGGCGTAAACAACAACAACAAAAAAGACAAGAGGATTAAAAAGATCAAATTTTTATTTGGCCCAGGAAAAGGAAAAAATAAAATCATTTATATATATTATTCATTCAGAATCATCATCATGATGCGCCAATCTTATTAAAAAGCAAAATGAATGAGAAATCTCTCTCAAGAACAGTCCTTACCCACAATAGAGCTTGTAGGAAGAAGCAGAAAAGGAGGGTCCCAAGCATAAGAGAAACTAACAGAAGAGAAACCTTTCAAGGGATGTCCATTAATGAGCGAACAGCTATCTCCCTGTTTCGCAAAAACTGAAGGATCCACAGATTCTGAACTCTGAAATCCCTTACATGATAACTGAATCTGACTCTGTGAACAAGAACAGTTGTTTATAACTTTCACTTCCCACTCTGGTTTCCCTTGTACTTCTCTCCCACTTCTCACTGTTCCTATGTTGATGTTGTTCAGCGAACACTCGCTTGAACCTGCAAGTTTAATTTGCTCTGCTTTGTTACTCAGAAACAGAAAGAAACATGGGAAAATATATAGATGATCTTACCCTGGATGATGATGAAGGAAAACAAGGTGAGTAATATGAGAGATTTCTTCATGGCTGTTTCCATTTTCTTTCTTGTTTCTGATTTGATTACTGAGACTTTTGATTGTCTACTTATATAGATGGTCAATAAGGGTGCTCTGTTTTTTCTTTTATTTTTTTTCTCTCTCTCTCTCCTTTTCTTCTTCTTTTTTTAATTTTATTTTCTCTCTTTCTCTCTCCTTTTTCTTCTTCTTCTTTTTTTTTTTAAAAAAAAAATTCTCAGAAATTTGAGTTAGTCACGCACCTTATTTAATGTGATTTTGTATCAATTGGCTCTAAATAGGGTATTTCGTACATAATAAGCTAGGGGTTTGATTGATTCTTGTTCTCAGAAAACAATCATTTTTTATTGAAAAGAAAATTGTTGGGCACAATTATCTTTAATCGTGGGCTTTTTTTTCCTAAAAACAATTATTTCTTTCCATTAAACCAAGAGATAAAATTACCTTCTTGACTTTTAGTAGTTCGGTTTAATGGTGATGCCCAAAAAAAAAAAAAGGTTGTTGGGTTTAATAGTTTGGCAAAAAAAGAATTTCTTATTTTTTGGCGTGAGACTACTTTTTATTTAATTATTTGACATCTTCAATTATTTTTGAAAAAATTGTTGAAAAATCCCATTGCTAAATTTCTCATTCAAAGGTCGAAGCTTCACATGTCATTGAACAGATGAAGATTTTCTTTACTTAGGTGCGATGATTATATTTTCATCTATATATAAATGTTTTCTATTTTATATATAGCTAAAAGATGTCATTTTGGCTTTATTTATAAGTCTATTTTGACTAAAAAATTTGACTCTAGTTATAAGTCATCTTTCACGTAATAAACGAGAGTGTGACAATTTTGTCCATATTAATTGTACTAATGAAAATAGAGAGAGAAGAAAAAATTAAAAGATACTTATTCATAAAATTTAAAATTTACTTTATAATCACTAAGTTAACTACATATCTTTAATATATATAATTTAGTCAAAAGAGACATATAAAACCAAAATATTAGATAGTATATAGCTAAAAAAAAAAAAAGTTGAAGATATGATGTACATGAGTACTTCAACAAATTTTAAGCATATTTAGACAATAAATTTTATTTTTTGATAATGCGGGTAAATGGAGAATTTTTATGCAAATTTTCCTTCTTTTGGTGTAATTTTTTTATTATGAGATTTAACCTTTTAATATTATTATTCTAAAAAATCGCATTTCTTCAATTTAACTTAATCACCATTGGTTAGGTTGCAACCCAATTCAAATTGTGATCAGTCAGATAGCAAGTATATTATCATATTACAATCAATATAAGAGTCATACAAAGCTCAAACAAGGAAGTTGATAAACAACATTTAAATATTTAATATAAAAGATGACTGAAAAATATCATTTAAATTACAAAAAACTTCCTATGCCTATTCTGATGTAGGGGGATCACCCACCTCTATCTGTTCAAGATTCCTGACTTGACTTAATGCCCTCCTTCCCAACCTTTCCCACAACATCCATTTCGTCAAAGAAGGACAAAGCAAGCACACTTACTACTCTGATGGGACTAGGACAGGGAAAAAGTAAAATATCTACTAAATTTGTGAAAAAATAAATATGTGATATGGTAGGAATTTTAAATTTTAAAGTTTGAGTTTTGACAATTTAAATATAGAAACTAATAAATTTGGTATAGAGATTAACAACTAAAGTTATCTAAGTTATTGCTATATATATTAAAATTGTTAATTGTTATTATCAAGTTGTTATTCCACACCTAAACTTTAGAATTTTAGATTCTTTTTAGATCACCTATTTATCTTTTTTGCTGATTTAGTAGACATTTTGAGGTTTTTTATTTTAATTTAAATGGTATTTCTTGTAATTTTTCCTATTTAATAATTGTCAAATAATACGATATTGGTTCTTAAAAAACATTATTCATGTTTTCCGAATTTTTTTGTTCATGTATCTTGATTTGACATCCAATTTAATGCATAGTCAGAGAGCTTGTGCTCTGTTTCTTCCTTCCATGTCATAATTCATTTCGTATTTTGAGAAGTTTAGATTAATCACACACCATATTCAATTAGATTGCCTAATGACTTCAAATTCGGTGTTCAGCACACAATAAGAGATGATGAAAATGTTGCGTGTCCATTAATCTTGTATTCATTTTATTAAATATGGATATAAAATTGATAGGCATGATTATTTTTTTTAACTCAAACTTTTATCGCTTTTGTATTTTAGAATATGATTAAAAAAGGATAAATATCATACTCTTTTATTGTTGCTTATTTTCTCACACTTTCTAATTTCTGTATTTAATCAAATTAATGGCTTTGATTGCCTATAGAAAAAAGAAATCTTGGCCATTTAATGACTTGGCGTGATTGATGTGATTTAAACCTAATGACCCCAAATGAGACATCCAACAAATTATGAAGGTTTTGAATTTATTCCATCATAATCTCTATTCTCCTTCTATTTCTCTTTTTTCCCCCAAAAAAAAAAAGATTTTGAGCAGTTTTAAAAAAAATCAAAGCCACTACTCTTGTTCATATAACAGCCTAGCTAATTTTTGTTTCTTCAGGAAAATAATTAAGTTCACGGATTCATTATTAGGAAATTCACTAGGATTATGATATGCCTAATGTCTTAAAAAGCACTTATAAAGACATTTATATATTATTACTTACTAATAAAACTATCACATTTATACTTTGGTTTAAAACCTCATCTTTATATTGTATGAGTTGAATTTTTAACAATTAAGATTATCTTATATTGCCAACAGAGGTTTGACCTAGTTAGCATATAGTTGGCTTGTATTGAAATTGTGATTAGAGTCTTTAAAATCAGATTTTTATTTTTTAAAAAAAAAAGAATTTATGATGTGAAAGGTAAAATTATGAGATGAATTTTGTCCCAACTGCTAACTAGTGTGAACATGTCTACGATAAGGCCTTCCAAACAAACAAGTTTATTTAAGGGAAAATTCTATTTAAATACTAGTTGAATTTACAAAACCCCCAGAAGTTCAATGAATTTATTAAAGGACTGAGAAGGGACATGGGTCAATGAGAGATATATAAATTGGGGTGAAAAGTTGACATTGCCCTTTGAGAAAAATAGACTATATCTTCCTTCCTTGTTCAATCATATGCAAACAAAAAACATACTTTGAGCAGAAAAAAAAAACATAGTAGGTGGAAGAGGAAGTGAAATGTGAGCTTTTAGAGGATCGTACGCAAAGAAAGGGAAGCTAAGGAAAGATTAAAGAGTAAGTATCTTTCTCTCTCCTCACCTTCTCTGATTCTTTCTCTCTCTCTTCGCCATTGATACTTCTCTGCAACTCACGATGAGTATAGGAAGGATTGGAAAGAGGGAGAGGAAGTGAGGGTGAGGAGAGAGAAAGAGAAATTCCATTGTTTGAAGGGTTTAGGATGTGGTGATTGTTGGGACTGAACTCTATTGTTGGAAAGGGAAGGAAGGAGAGATTAAGAAAATGATGAATAGTGTCACAAGTGAAAAACCTGACGAAAAGACTTACTATTTCCATTACTAAATTTGTAAATACTATCAATGAATTTGTAATTTTCATTACAAGATTCTTTAAAATTGACCCTTATTTATTGTATCATAAAAAACACAAGTAAAATTTTTTAACAAATATTGTAATGGAAATTACAAATTCTCTAATGGTATTTACAAGTTTGGTAATGAAAATAACCAGTCCTTTCATCAGGTTTTTCACTTGTGTCTCTAATAAAACAACAAATAAGAGTTTATTTTAACGAGTCTTGTAATGGGAATTACAAATTTTGTTAATAGTATTTACAAGTTCAGTAATGGGAATAACCAGTCATTTCATCAGGTTTTTCACTTATGACACTATTCATTGTCTTCTACATTTCTCCTTCCTTCCCCTTCCAACAATGGAGTTCAGCCCTAACAACCACCACATCTTAAACCCTTCCAACAATGGAATTCCTCTTTCTCTCTCCTCACCCTCACTTCCTCTCTCTCTTTCCGATCCTTCCTATACTCCCCGCAAGTTGCAAAGAAGTATCCATGGCGGGGGGGGGGGGGGAGAAAGAATCATAGAATGTGAAAAGAGAGAAAAAATACTTACCCTTTAATTTTTCCTTGGCTTCACTTTCTTTGCATATGATCCTCCAAAAACTCACCTTTCACTTTCTCCTCCACTCACTATGTTTTTTCTGGCTCGAAGCCACCTCCTCTGTTTTCTGTTTGTGTATGACTGAACAAGGAAGGGAGATATAATATGTTTTTTCAAAAGGACAGTGTCGAATTTTCGCCCCAATTTGCATATCTTTCATTGATCCATGTCCATTCTTAGTCCTTTAACAAATTCAGTAGATTTCTAAGGGTTTAACAAATTTAACTAATATTTAAATGGAATTTTTCCTTTCTTTAATCTCTTCATTATATAAAAAACATTGTTGAGAGAGACAGAGACCTTAGTTGATTCTATTATATATTTTTGTGTTTTTAGAATAATATGTAGAGCAATCGTTTACAAGTTTAGGAAACAAAAAATTAAAACAAAATTGTTTCAATCATTATTTTAAAAAACATATATAAAATTGTAAATTGAATGTTGAAAGGATAGTTTGCCTTATTAGCATAATTGTCATTAATAATAAAAATACAATGTTCTAAGTCTGTTTATTAATTTTGTAGAACTAAAAATAACAAAACACATTAAAAAAAAACAATGTTCTAGCTTTTTTTTTTAATTCTGAAAAAATTTTAAATTTTTTTCCAGAAAAAGTAACCAAAAACATATATTTAAATTTTTTGAAAAGAAAAAATTAATTTGAAAACAGAAAATTAAATAGGCCCAAAATTCATTCATGTGATCTCTATACCTCAAGAAGAGTTATCCTTAGTTATTTATCGGGGATATATATGGTATATATATACTACAAAAATTATCTTATTGACATATTAATGCTGAGCATGATAGCTTTATCCTCTTGCAGGCCAAAAAGAAAAGAGTGATAGCCTTATCTTCTTAATAAAATTCTAGGTTCAATTATTGATATAATAATTTAGGGTTTCTTGTTATCACTTGTGATAGGCATTGTCATGAGACCAAAACTGCCATTGACCTGTCCTATTTAGAGTTTTATGCCCCCTAGAATCTAACACCATCTTCGTGCGTATAACAAAAAGATGAGAAAAGAAGGGAAAATTGTCACTTCTTAGATAATATTACCTTAGACCCTAACTAGATCTAGTTAAGTTTTTTTTAAAAAAAATAAAGAAACTAATTAAATTATTTTAAAGTATTTATATTTATTGTTTTTTTTCTAAACTAATTTTTTTAACTTATAAACTAATATATAAGTTAATTATACATAATATATGATATGATTAAATAACTTATTTAACTTTCTTAATCTTTCTAAAAAAAGTCAATTAAGTCCTATATTTAGGATTGGATATAATAACAAGCAAAAGTCAAAATCCCTATAAAACAAACAACAACAAAGCTTTATCTTACTAGGTATGGTTGACTACATGGATCGTACAACATTATTTTGATTTATTGAAAATCATATCGTTTGATAGATTATTAACGAAAAGATTCCACTCTATAATCTCATTGAGTGTTCACTTCGATCTTCATCAGCCTCTTTTTAGAAGACTTCATACTATTTGATCAATTCTTCTCACCAGTGCTCTTAATGACCTTCTTTGAATATGTTCAAACCACTCTAAACAATTTTCTACCATTTTCCCATTAATAGAATAGAGGTCACTCCAATTTGTTCACAAATTTGATCATTATGAACCTTATCTTTTATTGTATAATCACACATTCATCTCAATATCTTTATCTCAGCCACCTTAAGCTCGTTGATATTTTGATCAACCTTGGAATTTTTTTTTTTTAATTTGAATCAATCTAGAGTCATTCTGATCCAAATATATGAATTAGTCTAAGAGTTTGTTTTGGTCGTAAATATAAAGCTTTATTATCTTTTATCTTCAAAATTTACTAATTTTACTAAACTATCTATAGTTAAATTCTTCTTTGATGCATACGCTATATTAATAATACTTTAATACAAATGGTTAAAATAAGGAGTATTTTTGAAAAGTTAATACCTATTTTTTAATAAGTAACTGGCTTACATAGTTTTTTTAAAAAATAGTAATTAATTAATTAAAAAATATTATTATAAAAAAGGATTATATTGAATAATTATATATAAAAAACCTAATAATAAGGTTCATATGATATATGTTGCCTAGTTAAGGGGGATAGAGTGTGTGGTCCAGCTTCGTGAAAGGAACAAAGAAATATCCCCCAGAATGAAACTAAAAAAATCCGTTGGATTTTGAATTAGTCATGACAATGAGGTGACATTTGTTAGATTTTTATCATTGTCTTATTTTTCATCATCTCTCACCGTCTCTAAATCATGTATGTTTAATGAATCTAAAAGATTACAATACTATTTTGACTTTTTTTTTTCCCCTTCTCAATTAATGATTGAAATGAACTTATGAGGGATCATGAAAAAAATGAATCAGATTACTTCCTCATATGTCTTAAGCCCAAACCTTGTATGTCTTCGAAGGATTTAATTGGATCCAATTCTAAATTTAATTATCAATTTTTTTTTTCTTTTTCTTCTTCTTTCCGTTAAACATAATATAAAATAAAGGGTTAAATATCATTTTTTCCATGGAAGTTTAATCTAAGGAGCATTGGCCATTCAAAAAAAATTTTGGTCTCATTTTTACCCCGAAAGTTTAAAAGCGAAGCAAATATGCCCTAAAAATTATTTTAGAAGTAAATTTGCCCCAGAATCTTTTTTTAGGAGCAATTTTATTCTGGGGCAAGATTAACGGATGAGCAAGATTGCTATGTTTTTAAACTTCCTAGGTAAACATAATACCAAAAAAACTTCCGAGTGATTAGTGCTCCTCATGGTAAACTTCCATGACAAAGATGGTATTTAACCCTAAAATAAATACTACATATTTTATAAAGAATGGTTTAAAAATATTCCCTTTCAAAATTTGTCATCTAAAAGTACAAAACCTATTTAAGGACATAAATATTATTGTCAAATTCACGAGCTCTCTATCCGAATTTATTATTTTTACTTTTTTAGCTTGTAAAATTGTATCAAGTTGTTTGTTGGTAAATTCGATTAAACTTATGAGTTTACATACCGAGTTTACCATTTTTATATTTTTCACTTACAAAATCTTGTTAATTTACTCTTAAATTCATGTTAACTTTTTCGATTTGAAAATATTCATTGGCTTTATATATGAATTTTCTAGAAATTTCTTTGTTAAATATAATAAATTATGAAGGTTGATGGATTTAATTTCAATTATTTGGATTTAAAATATACTTAAATTAAATTGTTGTCATTTTTATATTTTAGTTATCTAGTTATACAGTATTAACATCTATTTAATGATAAAAATAAACTCTTACTAATTTATAATTCAAATTCACAATATGAGTTTACCGCACAATTATGAGTTTGCTTAAACTCACGAGATTGAAAATCTAATACATAAATGCAACATATCTTCAATGAATGTAATTTTTTTTAAAAAAAATTATGTAAACCTTAAAATTATCTTTAAGTAAGTGGAAAGCAAAAGATATTTATATAACTGAAAACATGTTGCATCTAATTTAAAAACATTCCACATGTTCAAGACTTGAGCCCTTAAAAGGAAATACTCCTTCTTATTCTTAATATAAGATATATTTACTTAATTTTGATTAAATTAATAAAGTTATTAAGTTAGTTAATATAACATATAATATTCTTATCATTTTTCTTAATTCCCTCATTTTGTCTCCTCCTTAATTATCATTAAGGTGGCATCAATAAACGTAAATTAAGAAAACAATGACAAATATAAAAAATATATATTATATTTAAGATTAAAATCAATTGATTAATTTATCTTATATTAATTATCGAGTGAGTATTTAATTTTTAAATAAGACAAGATGTCCAGGCAAAAGTACAGAAAAAACCTTAATTAAATAATTAATTACCAAAATGCCACTGAGGCAAAACTATTAACCAATCTACCCCCTGTAATCGATTACATGCCTTATGTAATTGATTACAGGGAGTCAGATTTCTTTTTTTTCCCTTCATTTTTTGCACTATGTAATCGATTACGTCACTATAGCGTAATCGATTACATAAAACTTTACACTATGTAATCGATTACGCCACATAGTGTAATCGATTACATAGTGTAAAGTTTTATGTAATCGATTACACTACAGTAACTTAATCGATTATATAACTTCATAAGGTAAAGGTGACAGTTATCACGCGATGTAATCGATTACACCATGGGCTATAATTGATTATATTGCGCGATTTCAATTTTTTAAAAGGCCCAAACCACCTGAAACCCTTCATTTTCATTTCTCATACCCGATTAGCCTCCCCCACTCTCCTCCATCTTCATTTTCGGCCAGAAACCGTCGGATCCAAGGAGTGGGTGTTGGAAAAGGTGAAGATTTGCTCTCATTTGCGTTGATTTCGGTAGATTTTCGGTTCTCATTGCGAATTTGTCCCTATTTTCTTCGTTTTTCTGAAGATATGGTGCATGTAATCGATTAGGGTTTGTTTTCTTTGGGTATGTAGTGTTTTGATCATTAATTTGAATTGTTTGTTATTGTTTTTGAACAAATGAGAGATTAAATTGATATTTTTGTGCGTTTCGGAAATAATGTGTGGATATTTGCATGTGAATGTGAAGCAAACAGTGGGGTTGAAGCGTAAATTACATGTTATTGTGTGTATGGATGTTGAAGATTATTGATTACGTTTGTTTTGATTGTTGATTGTGCATTTTACTATCAATTACATTGTCTCCGTTGACCGATATTGATTATGCATTGTGATTATGCCATTAATTGTGTTTGTTTTATGTTTGTTGATGGTTTATATTGTATCTTTGTAGGTATTTGTTGTCATCATGCCTCCACGGAGACAAGTTGACACTCAGAGTGAGAGACGTTCAAAGCAGCGGAGGGAGGATGATACATTAGACTCTCAGGCACAACTGGAAGATCTCCGGTATGGAATTCTCTTGGACCATAATGCAGCATCCCACAGAGCATTCATTTAGCACTTTGCGAGCAGAACCGTGATCAAGCCCAAGTCCCGGGACATGACGTTTTTTTGCAGAGGAGGGATTTGATATAGTTCCACTGCTGGAGGCTTCACATCTACGTGGCTTGGCGGAGTCCCTACTCAGAGGATATGGTTAGAGCCTTCTACCATAACCTCAGTTACATTCACGGAGATCTGAAGTCGCGCGTATGTGGCATTGACATAGTTATGACAGCTCCCATATGGGCCCACATATGGAATAGTGTGGGCTTTCATTCCATAATGTCTCAATATCAATCTTGACAGCTGTACAAATGATTTTTTGTCAAAACCACTGAATACGAATTACAGATACAAATACCAATTTACTAACTTACCACTGTTAACTGGGTCAACATGAAGCGGTGACGGTGACATCCCCAAGGTACTCAGCTCCACAGTGTTCGTGCCATCATCGAAATCACCCTTGACATCAGTGTCTGACGAGTCGCCTAGTGGAATTACACTATCAGGTTCTCCCTCCTCGCTGGGAATATCCTCGTCTTCCTCACCCTCATCTTCCTAATCCTCCTCCTCCTCCTCTGTCAATCTCAGCTGACTTAATACTTGTAACGGTGCAGATAAACTAACGGCTCTGTCTTCTTGACCATAGCATTGTGGAGATCTTGTATGCATGAGAAAAGACGATGCTTCACTGAATTCAACCTCAACATAAATCTCAATAAAATTTTGTGATTTTCGATTGTCAAAGGCATCTATAATGCACTCTGCGTCTTCATCATCACACACATCGTTATTAATGTAGTATACACTATTAAAACCGACAATAGTCTCCACTTTGGCAATCAACCGATGAATACAATGGCTGCCATGTAGCCCCAATTTTCGGTAAATCTTTTCTTTGGTTGTACGAGGTGTCCCGATTGATTTTCATCATTTTGGTTTTTCCTTCAAATTGCACACCATCGGGACTTTCAAAATGCCTTCCACTATGGTAGATTAGGGCAACATAGCCGTTAGAACTTGAACTCATCCTTCACAACAGAAATTGGGAGTTACAAGGGGGTGGGTTTCAGATTCTACACAAAAACAAAGGTGGATGAAGTTAAACTATAAAGATTACACAACAATACTACTTTCAAAGAGGAGAATGGCCTTACACTTTGATGGTTCGCATAAAAACCGTCCAAAACACGAGCAACTAAAGAGCTTTAGGGCAGAAATGGAGAAATGGTCACGAATGAGCTCAAATTAGCTTTTAAAAAACACATCTGTTGAAATGTAATCGATTACGCACTGTAGCGTAATCGATTACATAGTGTAAAGTTTTATGTAATCGATTACGCTACAGTGACATAATCGATTATATAGTGCAAAAAATGGAAAAAAAAAAGAGATCTGACCCCCTATAATCGATTATATAAGGCATGTAATCGATTACAAGGGGCTGATGGATTAATAGTTTTGCCTCAGGGCATTTTGGTAATTAATTATTTAATTAAGGTTTTTTCTGTACTTTTGCCAGATGTCTAACCAATTGACATCAATGTTTTCAAACTTAGCTTCCACTGCACATTTAATACGAGAAGAAAGTTCTAAAATTGAGTATTGATTTAGTTTATTTATCTTGTACAATTTTATATACTGAATGAAAATATTATTATCAATAGGGAAAGTCTCACAAAAATTATTTTAAAATATAAAAAAGACAAATAAGAGATTTCAATATCATGAATCACAAGTCATGTATGTGGGGGTAAGTTGGGATTAGCAAATATTTCCAAATAATCATTTTGTTCCTGAGTTATGTCACAAATAAAGAATAAAAGAGAAGGTGCAAATAGTCAATATAGATACTAAAGTTGTCAATTATAATTTTTAAGTAGTTATTCCCTAGACGTAGATCGTCAATAATGCATTACAGGGGTGGCTTCAAAAATTTCTACAAGGTTATTGATATTTGGGAACTCAAGTAATCAATATAGATACTCAAGTTGTGAATTGCAATTCTAATGTAGTCATTTACTATACGTAAGTCGTCAATAGTGCGCTATAATGGTGGTTTCAAAAATTTCTATAAGGTTTTGACATTTGGACACCCAAATAATCAATATGGATACTTAAGTTGTGAATTGCAATTCTTAAATAGTCATTCAATATACCTAAGTTGGCAATGGTGCATTACAATGACGGCTTCAAAACTTTCTCTAAGGCTGTTGATATTTGGAGCACCCAAATAGTCAATATGAATACTCAAATTATCAATTGTTATTTTTATATAGTCATTATAAGTTAATGGTGCGAAGGTGACTGGCGAAGACTTATGGGTAAGGGTGTCTTTTGGCAAGCTTTTATAATATCAGATTCCTCCTATAGGTCTTATTTAGAATTTGTGATATGGGGATTTCTCATTTATCCTTCCCACATTTTAAAAGAATTTTTCCGAAATGATGTGATTTGTTGATGAATATTATAGATATACATAAAATTGATGATATTATAAAGTCTTAAATTTTCTAAAATTTGGGGAGTCTAATCAGTCTATTTCACAGGAAAAAAATAATAATTAAAAAATAATATTTTTTAGAGGCTATGGGGCATGACTCCACCACTTTCACCAAGTACTAGGATTTCGTATGAATTGACATCTTAGAACTATGGTATTTTCTTAGCCGTTGGATCGAGGATTCTCCACAAAGGCACAGACCAAAGCGATACAAGACACTTTCGTTTTGTCGTTAGGGCCCGTTTGATGAAGAAAGTGCCAATGACCACAACCCACTCAAATTATAATATCTACCAATTCTAACCAAAATTAAATTAAATTTTCTCATATAGTTCACAAGATATAAATAATAATTTTAAAGAAACAACATATAATAGTTCGAGCAAATTCGGAAGTTATTTATTTTTTTGAAAACCCCTGATAGCAAATTGTCATAGTCTCACACTTATTTTCGTGTTGTTTGAATGATAAATACACTACTATGAAAAGGTTTTTAGACAGTCTCATTTAGACCAGATCACAGAGGATCATATCAAAAAATATGATTGGTAGCAGTTTCGTGAATATAAAGAACTTTTTAGACTGGATCATAGAGAATTAAGTATAAAAAATATGATCGGTGGCAGTTTCGTAAATATAAAAAACTTTTTAAAACCGGATTTATAGAGGAACCTATCTAAAAAGTATGGCTATGACAATTTCGTAAATATAAAGAACTTTTTAAACTGAATTATAGAGGATTAGGTCTAAAAAGTATGATTGATGGCAATTTTATAAATATAAAGAACTTTTTAAGATTAGATTTATAGAGGAACTCATCTAAAAAATATGACCAGTGGTATTTTTATAAAGATAAAGAACTTTTTAGATTATATTATAGAGGATTAGGTCTAACAAGTGTGATTGGTGGTAGTTTCATAAACATAAAGAACTTTTGAAGACCAAATTTATAGGAGAACCTATCTAAAAAATATGATTGATGGTAGTTTCGTAAATATAAAAAAAATTTAAAACCGGATTTATAAAATTACTTGTCTAATAAGTTAACTTTTAAACTTCGTTTTGATTATAACCTGTGTGTGAAAGATGAATCTCCCCTTTCATCACAATCACATTGAAAATTAAATTTCCAACCTTTTCAGGCTTCTCCACTTTGGACTAGATCTCTTCTTCTTCATTGTCTCACTTGAATTCCATACTCAGACCCCTTACTCAATTGGTCGGTGGTGAGGCAACGGTGAAGACAAGAGTGATGACGACGACAAGGATGCGACGACGACAACGATAGAGTAAGTCCTTCACCTAACCTTCCATTCCCATCCCTCTCTCTGCTTTCCTGCTCCATTCACAGATTTTAGAGAATCAGACGCATTTCCAATTGATTGTAGACACAACCATCCAACAACACCTTTGCAAATACAACCACTTGTTTCTTTTCAAAACCTAACACTCCTTAAGCTCCTCTTTCAAGTTTGGCATGTTTAAGTAAATTCTATGAGTTATATAGATCGAGTTTCAAATTTTTATTTGTATTTTTATTATTTCATTAGATTCTAAGATTCTCAGAGAAAATTGGTCCCTTCTCTTTTGGGGCTACAACAAAACAAAAATGCGAAAAAGTGAGGCAACCATCCCTTGCCTTTCTCTATGTCGAGTGTCGTTCAGCTTCTTTTTCAGAGTATAGCTCCGATTAACACTTGCTCAATTGGTTATGTTGGTTCCGAGAAGCCAAGCCTTCACTTTGAGGAGAAAGTAAAGAAACAAAATAGTGATTGTCTTCTCATTTTCTCATGTACTTGAAAACTTCATTGCAAAAGTCCTATCTTTAGTTTGCTCTTCACAACAACGTCACCTTTGACTCCGACTCATAGTCTTCAACTATGTCTCCGAATCATCCTCTTCGACGTGAAGCTTCTTCTGCAGCTGCTGACAACAGCTACGACAAAACCCTATCGAATCTGCAAAAATTGCAAGCTTAAATCATATTTGTGTAGAAATCACAAGCTTCATCAGATCTGGGTTTTTGATTTCACCTTCAAATAACTCAAAACCTTGTTATTGGTGCAACAATGGCATTAAATCTGTAGAAATTGCAAACCTCACAATATTGCTAGTCTGATATCTTTCTCATTAAACCCCAATCGTAGAATTGTGCAACGTTGGCCGCCACCTTGGTTCAATGACGCAACGACGATGACAACTGTACAATTTTCAGGGTTTTTTTTTTTTTTTTCTGGCCAACTTACTTTTTAAACCGGAGTTTTAAAATATGAGATTTTAAAAACTTTAAGACCTCATATTTTAAAACTCTGATCTTAAAAATCTGATTTTTAAGATCTCATATTTTAAAAATCCGGTCTATAATGCATTTTTCAAGATTGGTAACACATATGATCTTAAAAGTAACAAATTTTGTAAACTTCTGTATCAAGATCTGTTTTAAATCCAGTTTAAGAAGCATTTTTCATCAGGTTAAATTTTCTTTTTTTGGACTAGTGATATTATTTGACTTGTGAATTTAGACTACTTTAGTAATAAATACTAGATTGATAAATTTCCACTATGAAGTGGTAATAAATTTGAAGTTTTTTTAAAAATAAAACTTCTAAGGTTAGTCTACGAAAATGATTTTACTTAAAAAATATGTATGGGAGCTTTGATTTTTTATTTTTTTATTTTTTTTGCCAAGAAGGAAGTATGTAACATTTTTTTTTTAATCAAAGAACAAAGAAGTTTATAACGGAATCTTTGGAAATAGATATCGATGCCTATGAAAGAATTTCACGTTGAAACAAAATATAATTAATATATAGCAATATGAACACAATTACAATCATGGGAATTCACATGTCCCCAAAACCCCATAAAAAATGATCAATTGAGATGGATTATTAGATCATGTATATGAAAAAGACACATTAAAGCTTGATCCAATGAATCCAAATATTCTCATACACAAACATCAAAATCCAACTCCTTTTTCGCATACATATGGCAAGCATAGCTTGAAATGACTACCTATTTGAGGAGAACCCCTCTACAACAAAATATATGTCTGCCCAAAACTCAGATTGACAACACTCTTGCACTTCTGGGAGGAAAAGTATATGAGGAACATCAGAGTGAGCCTCCCTGGAAAGCTTATCTGCACAGACTAAGATTTCCCTGCATGCATGATGTAGCTCCACGGACCAATCAGCATATAAAAGTTGTCTGGTTTCTTCAATTAATATCTTGTATGGATGACTATCGTCACTATCTCTGAGCAAAATATTTATAGCTTCAAGTGAATCTGAGAACATTTGTATATTCGTCAGGTTCATTGACTGACAAACTTCAAGACCTGTTTTGATCGCCAAAACTTCTGCCATCGCGACCGGGTATAGACCAAGAGCCTTTTTGAAACCCATAACCCACTATCCTTTATCATCTCTAATGAGGCCACCGCATGCCGCTTGATTTCTAGCTATGACTGAAGCATCTACATCTACCCGAACTACTCCTGGCATTGGTGGGCTCCAGTGACATTCATTACGTTGATCATTTGGAAAAATCTGATGTTGGAATTTTCCTGTTGATACATCCTCCATCAAGTGGAACAAGGTTCGATGAATAATTTCTTTGACCATCACTTCATAATCTTCAAACACCTGCTTGCAACGTGCCTTCCATATAAGCCAACAAGCATTGCTGAAAATTTTGTTCCATGGCCATCGATTAAATCTTCTCTTCCCCGGATTATGTGTGAAATTCCACTTTAGCCAACCCTGCAAATCACAATTAAATAAAGCAGTATATTGGTTAGGATTAAGAAATTGTTTCCACACTTCTTTTGCTCGCTTACAATCCCTCAACATGTGAATAACACTCTCCTCACAGAGACAACCCAAAGGGCAATTAGGTGTTTTTGATAACCCTCTTTTGGCTCTTAGTGAATTAGTAACAAGCCTTTCATGAGCAACTTGCCAGAAGAAAAATTTAATTTTTTCATGGACCTGCCAATGCCAGATTTTTTTCCAGACCTGCGTACCACATGACTCTTCCTGTTGAGAAAGGAAATTATAAGCAGCTTTGACTAAGAATTTCCCATCAGAAGCGTTTCTCCAAATGACATCATCCTCAGTAATACCCACAGGAGGTGGAATCTTAATTAAAATATTCACAACCCATTTGGGAAAGAATTCCCTCCATTTAGTCACATTCCACCTTCCATCTGGTAAAACGAAATCTGCAACTTTATCCCCTGATTTAACCTTCTCTAAGTTTTGTTGGATGTAGTCAATTAGTGGATCATTAAGAGGAGTCCACATGTCCCACCAGAAGTAGGTGCTCTTGTCATTATTAATTTTTTTGCCCACACCTTGAAGAAAAGTATCCCAGACACTGACTATAGCTCTCCAAGTTAGAGATTGTGATTGCTTTTTGGAAACTTGAGGAAATAAATGATCCCCACTGTATATTGGCCTCTCAAACATTTGACCCATAACCTATCCGGTTTTGTGATCATACCCCAACATAATTTCATAATAAACGCCTTGTTTTGAAGCTCCAAATTTTTTATACCCAACCCTCCAACCTTACTCTTTATGATGTTTTGCCAAGCAATGAGGTGCATTTTCTTTGCATTTTCGTCTTGGCACCATAAGAAATTCCGGCTGAATTTTTCAATCTCGTGCAATACACTTTTTGGGAGGAGAGTAGATTGCATTTGGTACGAGGGTAATGCTGAAATTACAGCTTTGATCAACACTATACGACTAGCCATCCCCAGGTGCTTACCTTTCCAAGAAGATAAACGTGAGCGAACCTTTTGGGTTATATGACGAAAGCAATCTTTGGTGACCCTTGAATGGATAAGGGGTACACCAAGATACTTTCCAACATTCCCAGTAATGCCAATACCCAAGATCTGGCTTAGCTGCATTGCATGATTAAAGTGAACATTCTTTGAGAAAAAGGCCTTAGATTTAGTTAGATTGATCTTATGTCCTGATACAGCACAGAATCGGCTCATGACCCTTCTAATATTCTCCACTTGGTCTAGTGAAGCCCCAACAAATAATAATAAGTCATCTGTAAAGAATAGATGAGAAATAGGAGTTCCATTATTGGTGAATTAGAATGGTTTCCATTTTTGACTTTGACATTCATCATATATCAAATGAGCCAACCTTTCCATACACAGTACAAAGAGATGGGACTAAGAGGATCACCTTGCTGAACCCCCCTAGTTGGCATAAACTCAGGGCCTTCGTGTCCATTCCAAAGTACTCTCATGGAAACTGATTTGACACAAGACATTATAATTTCCCTAAGCTTATCTCTGATTCCAATACATTGAAGAGTATTGTCAATGAAGTTCCAATCCAACCGATCAAAAGCTTTTTCCATATCTACCTTAACAGCAACCCAACCTTTCTTGCCTTTTTTTGTTCTCATTCTATGAATAGTTTCTTGCGCAATGATAATATTATCGCAACTTGATCTGGACGCAATGAAGCTACACTGTTCAGGACCGATAAGATAATTCATAATAGCTTGGAATTTGTTAGCTATCAATTTGGTGATCACCCTGAAGCTTACATTACATAGGGTTATAGGTCTCATATCCTTTAATGAAGTTGGCAGGTTGGTCTTGGGAATAAGCACTATATTTGTCTGATTGAATTCCCCAACTGACAAAGGGTTTTGAAAAACATCTTTAACCAATTTACACAATGATTTGCCTACAATTTCCCATTGAGTCTGGAAAAATGAGCTGGCAAGCCATCAGATCCTGGTGCTTTAAATGCTCCCATAGAAAAAGCAGCATTTTTAATTTCTACATCAGTTACCTCTCTATGAAAAAGATCACTTTGAGTTTGTGACAAAGTAGAAAACTTATTTGGCCAATTTGGATCAGTAGAAAGTAATAACACACAGCAACATCAGAGTTATATATTTGGGCCCAAATTAGTTGGGGGAAAATAGAAGTAGCATATCTTTGATTTTTTTTTTAAAAAAAAAACTGATAAAAAGTACTTATTTAAAAATTTTATTGACTAGAAGAACATATGATTCAGAACTTAAATTCAAATCAGGCCAATAAAATTCTTAAACAAAGACTATTCACCAATTATTTTATGTGTTTGTTTACCATGAATTAGCAGTATATCCTTATTATATAAAGCCGACCATTAATTGATATATATGACCTAGCTGGGCAGGGGTTTGGAAACCCTACTCTTTCCTTTCTATCCTCTTCATTTTTTTAACCAATAAATCAACATTTGTGAATGGTTTAGGTTAATTTGATTTGTTATAAAATCATTATTGAAATATTAAATTATATAAAAATAATAATAATAATCAAACACTAGTTGCAAAATTTCGATATAAATAATTCAATATTTACAATAAAGAAAATAAAAACAATATTTTATATAAAACTAAATATAAATCATTCAGTTGTACGTTAATCTAATGGTTGGAAATGGAAAATGGAGAAAGAGGATAGGAAAGGAAAATTAATGGTGGGTTCCCATCCGGCTGGTATTATACTTTTACACGTGAAACTCATACGCCCATATGGTCAAGCTCGTAACCTTATATATGCTCATCAAATCCAATTTTGAGATGTTTTTTTCCCTTTGCCGGGCTTTTAACCTTATATATGCATAATTAATATACAATGCAGCCGTTTTGGCCCCAAAATCCTCACATCTAGGGCAGAGTAATGGGCGGATTGGATAACCCGAGGCCTAACCCATAACCTGATCATTTTATTTTAAATGGATATGGGTTAGCTCATACCCATTCCTCAACCCATTTAAACCTATATAAATGGGCTAGTACATAAATGGGCGGGCTAACCGGGTTTTGGGTAACCCATTTACATTTAACATGTTTATTTTCTTTTAAAAAAAACATACATAAGCTTTAAGAATCCATCCAAATTCATCATTTTAATTTTTGAAATCTAAATCTTCATAGTTTAATTATCTCAATTCACACAAAATAACATAAATTTATACAAGCACCACTGTAGCATAATTTTGATGTTTAAACTCCAACTTTTAAATTAAAACACTACAACTAGAACTTTACAAGTTCATAAATTAACAAGATGACAATCTTCACTATCATCTTTAGTTCACTTAAGGAAATGACTATAGCTCTAGACACTAAATTTTCAAAATAAATGAAGAGAAAACATATAATAAATAATTTAATATAAAATGAAAAATGAAACAATACAAATTCAGAATTTTATTGAACTTGATACTTGGAAGTATTTACTTTTCACCACACCAAAATATCAAATTTTAGATCTTAAAAGCCTAATAATTTAGTTTGAAGTTATTTATCCATTTCTAAAATCTAATCTACATTACATGTAGAGTTGGTAATGACTCACAAGTTCAAATAAATAGAGAGAGAGAGAGAGAGAGAGAGAGAGTTGGTAGCTGTTATGGTTAGGGATTAGAGGCGGCCGAATACTCAAAATCTCGAATAGGGATGGAGGTAAGAAATGCCTTTATTTTATGACAGAATACTGAATGAAATGTGTAGTTAATACAAAAATTACACTAATGGGTGGGTATGGGCAACCCATAGGTATGCCCATAGCCCGCCCATTTAAATCTTAAATGGGTGGATTTTAACCCGCCCCATTATAAATCTTTTTGGGCGGGTTCAAAATGACTCAATTACACTGGGTTATGGGCGGGCTCATAGGTTATGGGTTCCATGCTCAGCCCTACTCACATCTGATCCTTTTTCTTTCTTTCTTTTTTCTTTTTTTTTTTTTTTTAAAGTCAGGTTTTACCAAGTAGTAAAAGGATAATTTAGAATATTGAATAGTACTAAAAAAAATTTCATGATCTTAAAAATTATTTTTGGATCTTAAAAAAATATTTGAGGGTAGTGACTGATACTAAAATGATATTTTAGGATACTAATTGATACTGAAAAAATAATCTATGATCTTAAAAAAAAATTTTAGGATCTTGAAAAAATAATTCAGGTACTACTAACTACTATTAAGAATATGCTTTAGGATATTTTTTCAAGATCCTAAAATAATTTTTTAAGATCGTGGATTGTTTTTTCAGTATTAATCAGTATCCTTTTAGTATCAATCAGTATCCTAAAATATTTTTCAAGATCATGAAGAATTTTTTAGTACTATTCAGTATCCTAAATTATCTTTTTACTACTTGGCAAGCTTGATTTTTTATTTTTATTTTAAAAAAAGGATTAGATGTGAGGATTTTTGGGCCAAAACAGCTGCATATAACACAGCGAACATGAAGCTGAAAAGGATATAAGCCAAAGTAAATTAAATTACTTTGGTTCTTTGTAACATAAAAACTAAAACAACAAAAACAAAAATCTGAGCATTATTAGCAAGCAATAGCATCTACACCCAAAAATATATGGCAAATAATTTTTTAAAAAAAAAACAAGAAGAAGAAGAAGAAAAATCCAGACTCATCACGTGGCAATACTAACAAACCACTCGTGTACATATTAAATTTGCCACCCATTTTTCATCTAATATAATGTGATATTGATATCCCAGCTGACTTTCATATGTTTTGTTGGTCTTTATAATTTTCTTTCTCTCTCCAATTTAAAAAGTACAATTGGGATTATTTTTTTTATTTTTTTTGGATAGTAGGTTTATTCACACACACGCACACAATGGGATATTTCAAACCAAGGACAAAAGGATGACATAATAATTAATAAGTTCCAAAAGGCTCTTAGTTGTTATTATTATTATTTTTTGCCTTCAAAAGGCTCTTAGTTATGAAATACACCTAAATCAATAACTATCATTATCCAACATGGTCCATGGAAAAGGCAAATTACGTTTATTTACCAATTCACCTCCCATAAATTAATGAACTAAATGGACAGTCCTTTTTGAATTGAATATACCCTTTTCATCTCCGACATGCATCGAAATTTTTTCATAATTAGATCGACTGTCAAAAGAATGCGACTCATTATACATTTCCATAGTATAAGTTCATATCTTATTATTGACATGAAAATTTTGTTGATAGTTAATTTATAAGTATCTTTATAACTACCGTTTGAGTTTTGAGCTTGTATAGTCTTTTCTACACTTGTCTTGTCCATGCAACCTGTCTAGGGAGTCATAAGTTTGTGTTGTTAAAGCATGAGATTATTGGTTTCTTGCTGAATCCACCAATACTCAAATTTAGTCACCAAGATTGAATCTAGTTCAAACTAGTTTCTTAATTACATCTCAAACATGATATACTTTTAATAGAAGGATATATATGCCTAAAAAAAAACACTAGACAAAACATCAAGTTCGGCGCTAACCTAGTGTGGTTAATCTGTTGTTTGTACATGTGTAGCTAAAACTTATGCCATCCATATGGTCTCAAACATCGTTGCTTATTATAAATCGAGCCAACATTATTAGAAGATTTTCAAACAATTTAAGTTGCGAAAGGAACAAGTCACCCCTACAAAGAAAAATAGCAGATGTATGCATTGGAGTTTCAGTATAAGAAGACGTATTCCTTCTTAATTTAAACAAAAACTCTCTATTCATCAATGGTGATATTCAGAAATTACTCTATCTATCTCGTTTTAAATATAAGATAGAGTTTTTTTTTTATAGATATTACGGATACTCAATAAGTTACTTAATCATATCATATTTTATGCATTCATAAATTATATATTAGTTTATTAATCAAACTAATTAGTTTACAAAAAGAAAATATAAATATAGATAATTTAAATTAATTTCTTTAATCTTTCTAAAAAAAAGTTAACTTTGTTTAATATTTAGGTTCTGAAGAAATTATATGATAACCCAGAGAAAAGAGACTAGAAAGGATGAGACTTAAGCTATACTTAGAAAAAGGAGGGTGTTTTGTTGGAGTACTCAAGATCAAGAAGAGAGGTTCATTTTTTTGAACAATAGAAGAGAGGTTCATTACTATACGTTTATATATAGATAGTAAGATTAACGAGGCATAATGATGATTAGTTACAAAAGATAATTAATATAGTTAAAACTATAATTATTATTGGGATTACACATAATTCAATCAAAATGTAATCAAGCTAATGCCCCCACTATGGTACATATTAGATTAGTAGTATTTTCGTTTGGAATATCATCACCGACCCAACATGTTATAAATTAATATGTGCTTATGTTATTGTATTGTAAGTGTTATTTAATTAAGGTTTGAAGTTTATAAACTGTCTTTTTTATTTTTTGATAATATGAAGAGTTTCCCTTTCGAGGCTTGGTGGGTTTCACCTCACTTAATAAGGGTGTTTCTCGAGATTCAAGTTTGTGTTCTTCTCTTTATAGAGGTAAGGCCGTTTACTATTTCAACCAATAACTTAATGGTTACAAACGATTTTTTACATGATGGTTATTTAAAAAAAAAATTGTGAAAATAAAGTATAAATACAAAATCAAACATAAATATAAATTATAAGGATCGATGGACTAGTTTTTCTTTTCTTTTTTCAATAATAACAGAATAAGTCTAATTTAAGAGTATATACTTGTTAAATAAATTGTATTTTATTTTACAATCATATTTTATTTCAATTGAAAAATTAATAAAATTATACACAAGTTTACTTTTTTCGCCCCTTGAAAAGAACAAAGTGAAAAAATTGTTCTAGTATAATTTAATATTAAAAGAATGCTCATGCTAACATAATTTTATTTTTGAATTAGATTTACGTTTGTGTAGTTGTATGGAGTTTGAAATGAGTTGTACAACTCACAATATCTCAATAATATTATTCTTATGAACATTTGACTCTACGGATTTTATGTTTTAGATGGATGGGTATTGATTCATTGATTTTTCCTTTCATCTTATGCATTCTTACGTTGTTTAAAAAAAATATCCCATCAGTCCCTTCTTTTTTTTTTTTGATGTAAAAATCTCATCAATCCTTATTATTATTATTATTTTATATTGAAGATGACTATAGCCTACATAAGCAATAAATTACACTGAAGGGAAAACTAATCTCAAACCCTCCTCTTGATCTACCCAATTTCATATTCAGTTATTATTATTATTGAGGTAATAATGCACATTCAGTTATCGGTTGAAACTAAAGGGAAAAAAAAATGCTAACACAAAGGCGCCAATTGTGCGTATGTTAGCTCAATCAAGCTAGAAAATGCTATCTTACGCATGTGAACAATATCGCTCAAAACCTAGACAAACCACCAAAGCACCCGCCCCTCCCTCTGCCCTCAACACTCACAGGGTTCTTTTGAAGGCCTATCATACACAGTGCCTTTCTGTTACAGGTTCTTTATCTCTTTTCCTTCCTCAATTCGCTCTTACATTTCCCCTCTTTAATCTATTCTCCAGCTTCATGAGGTCCCAATTATTGCTAAAACCTTTCAAATCATCTCATACACTTTCTAATCTAGGGTTTTCAGTTCTTCTCCTTTAATCTCACGCTTTCTTCTTTCTGAATTGCCCAATGCTCATTGAAAGAGTAAACTAGCTTACTGGTCTGTAAGTTCTATTGTTTGTTGTGAATATACATTCTTTTGTCTTTCTTTCATGCAATGGGAAATGTTGAAATTCCCAATTGGCTAAAAGACTTGCCATTGGCTCCGGAATTTCGCCCAACTGATACCGAATTCGCCGACCCAATTGCTTACATTTCAAAGATTGAGAAAGAAGCTAGCGCTTTTGGTATATGTAAGATTATCCCTCCATTACCCAAGCCTTCTAAAAGATATGTCTTCTCTAATTTAAACAAGTCTCTTTTGAAGAGCCCTGAATTGGCTTCAGATAGTAATTCGGTTGGAGTTAGTAATTATTTGAAAATTATTTCTGGCGATGGGGGTAGTGATGGGGAGGCTCGGGCTGTGTTTACCACAAGGCATCAAGAATTGGGGCAGGGTATCAAAAGAACCAAAGGAACAATTCAAAGCCCACTTTCAGGCGTTCATAAACAAGTATGGCAGAGTGGGGAAGTTTATACACTTGAACAGTTTGAGTCTAAATCAAAGGCTTTTGCAAGAAGTGTACTGGGTATGGTTAAGGAGGTTTCTCCACTGGTTATAGAGGCAATGTTTTGGAAGGCAGCTTCAGAGAAACCTATATATGTGGAGTATGCCAATGATATGCCTGGTTCTGCTTTTGGGGAATCCAAGGGTCAATTTCATTATATTCATAGAAGGAGAAGGAAAAAGGCTTATTATCAAAGGAGTCTAGATACCTCAGATTGCCAAGAACCCAAAATGGATGAAATAAAAGATACCCAGACTGGAGAAAGTAAGGATGCCTCTGCCCATAATCATGCAGACTTATGCTTACGGGCATCAAATTCAACTTCAAAACTGTCAACATTTTCATCAAATGAAGCCCCCCTTTCTATCAGGCAGAAGAGCTCAGATTCCAGCGATGAGATGGAGGGTACTGCTGGTTGGAAGCTTTCGAACAGTCCTTGGAACTTACAAGTCATTGCACGTTCACAGGGCTCGCTAACACGTTTCATGCCAGATGATATTCCTGGTGTCACTTCCCCCATGGTATACATTGGTATGCTGTTCAGTTGGTTTGCATGGCATGTAGAGGATCATGAACTTCATAGCATGAATTTTCTTCACATTGGCTCTTCAAAGACTTGGTATGCTGTTCCTGGTGATTATGCCTCTGCTTTCGAGGAACTCATCCGTACTGACGTTTGTGGTGGTGATATTGATCACTTAGGTATGCGAATTATTTTATTATGAAACCTTTACGGAATTTTGTCACCAAAGGTTGAAGAAGCATTTGCTGACTTTGCCTAATCTCTTAGCAAAATGATTCAGTTCGTTCTTTTATGTTTCTGAAACAAAATTTTAGAATTAATTATAATCTATATACTTGTCATTTTCAGAAAATTTATCATATTTCCTTAGTGTTATTTTCACCATGTTTGCCAGCATCTTGGGCTGCCTTGTGTTTGTATCCTTCCTTAACTACGATGTTATGTTGTATTGAATCTATAGTTAAACTTTTGAATGAGGATCATCATTGGAGTTAAAGTGAATTTTGTTTACAGTAGGTTATATTTGTTATTTTTTGTTACATTTCGTTCATCAAAAGTTGATCCTTACTTCATCTAAAGTAAAAATCCAGTTTGTGGAATTTCTGACAATAGCATTGATGTGATTGTGAAAGGCAATATGATAAGTTATGCTTGAAGGAAATTAGCTTCATTATAAAATTTATAAGACTACAAGTACTTGATATTAGGAAACGTCACAAAAATTTGAGAAGTTATTTTGCTTTGTACTAATAATGAGAGGAAGAAAAAGATTATATACTCATGCTGTAAGTTATTTAATCTAATCAATATATTCTGATTCTTATCCCTAGTGTAACTTTGGGTGTCTCACTTTCTGCTCATACAATTTCCTTTCTTTCCAGCTGCTCTGACTCTGTTGGGCGAGAAGACAACCCTCCTATCACCAGAGGCAGTCATTGCATCTGAGATCCCTTGTTGCAGGTGAGTTGGTTGATATCTTTGATATATATTCACTCCAACTATTGGACTAATAAGTTAAAATTGATATTCTCTCTACTTGGGCAGGCTTATTTTCTCAGAGTTTAGATACTTCAACAAGTGATTATAAATATAAACAATTTCGTACGTGTTTTAGTTAGCATATGATAAGTTCTATAAGCTTGCACATGAAGCTTGATGAGAAAGCTCTTTCCAGCTTAGGTGGAACTTCATATGAATAATGATGTATTTTTGCTTCCAAATACATATGTGACCTACATGAGCACTCACTGATGTGCATTTAAACACATTTATTTGTTTTACCTCATTTATGGTGAAGGAGCTTTCTTATCTTGACCTTCATGTGAAAGTGATTGTTTATATCTTGGGTTAATACCATCTTTGGTCCTTATAGTTTGTAGTCATTTTGGTTTTGGCCCATAAAATTTCAAACAGGTGGTTTTGATCCCTCAAGTTTACTCCTATTGTAATGTAGTTTGAAAAGGACATTGACAGTGTTAAATTTGATGATGTGGCATTAAGGTTGTTAAAATTGCTTATGTGGGTGGCTGACTGGGCAAGATAACTGGTAATTTTGCTGCTAGTTAATGACATGGACATATGTGCTTGAACACCTTGGGATTGCACTGGCACTACCATGATCAAATGAAATCTTCTCCCCTTTCTTTTGCTCCTCTTGGAACACTCCCAAATTCTCATGATTCAACACGCACCACCTATGGATTTCTCTCTGTTTTATAACTTTTGCCATGGAGTTTCTTACCTGTTTCAGTCTCCGCAAAATTTAACACAGATCACAACCCACAGTTATGCCTTGGTATGTACCTTCAGTTAAAGCCCCATTTGATTGCTTTTCCATTTCATGGTATATTAAAATTCTTTGAAATCTCTGATTGCTGCTCGTTTCTCTGGTTCCCTTTGGATTTCAGATCTGATTCAAGCCTCTAGATGAGAAAATAAAACTTTGTATAATACCCTCTTGGAGGTGTTTCTTGGGCTCATGATTTTACTCTTTATATGATTTTTTACTGAAAATCGTAGCTTCTGGGGTATGGGTTTGAGAGTGTATCAAAGTCTCAAGCAACTGCAAGGTTCCTTGTTCGTAGCCCCTCATTCTGCGTGTCATCCTTGTAAGCTCTCTTCTTGTTTCCCTCTTCGTCACTGAGACATCTTAATGATAGTAATGATGCTCTGTCCCTCCGCTTGGTTCATTGAGTCACCTTTCGTGGATCAAAGGTTTTGAGACTTAAAATCATAAAACTGATTTTGTGATTGAAGTTGGTGATTCAAGGACCGATGTTTAAAAACGCAATACTATGTCCACCTCTGTTTTGATGATGAAAAACAGAGTTAAACCCATTAAAGGAGAGTGACATGGTAGTGTCAGTGCAATCCGAAGGTATTCAAGCTCATATGTCCACATCATTAACTAGTCAGCAAAATTACCTAGTTATCTTACCTAGTCAGCCATCCACATAAGCAATTTTAACGGTGTTAATGCCACATCATCAAATTGAATACAGTCAAGGTCATTTTCTAACTAGAGGGACCAATGGTTATAAACGATTTAAACTTGAAGGACTAAAACCACCTATTTGAAACTTCGGGGACCAAAACCAAAATGACTGTAAACTATAAGAACTAAAGATGGCATTAACCCTTATTTCTTTTATCTAAACAGGATCTAAGATTGTTTGGCAAGTTTTTTCTCCACTTAATGTCCTTGTTGAAGCTCTATTTATCCATGTCCTGATTTTTCCATTAGGTTGACGCAGAACCCTGGAGAATTTGTTGTGACCTTTCCAAGGGCTTATCATGTAGGATTCAGCCATGGTAATTGCTTTGAAACTTTTGTACTTTCGAAGGATATTGCATCTATTCATAGTCTATGATAAGATTGGTCAGATGAGCCCTTCTGTATTATGCTTTTCTATTCACTGTACATGGAGAAATTATGTGCTTATTGAGGACCATATTTTGAAATATTGATGTTTGATAAGAATGTGTGAAGACAGTCATGTTTTAGAACTTCACTATATCTGTTTTTTTAAAAAACAAATATAAAAAAGGAATATCAACATAATTCTTTGTTCTTTTGATTTATGTTGAAATATTTGGTTGGCCTGTATGCTTCCATAGAATGAACACTCTTACGTCCTCTGTCAGGTAGGTGATCATGTGTATTAATTAAAACTGGTTGGAAACATTTTCTTAACAACAATTTCAATATATTTTACCAGAGAATAGCATCTGAAATTTTCATAGAGGATGTCATCTGCTAAGATAAACCTATGGTGCTATTTAGGCTTTAACTGTGGGGAAGCAGCTAACTTTGGAACTCCACGATGGCTCACAGTAGCCAAGGAAGCTGCTGTGCGTAGGGCTGCAATGAATTATCTTCCCATGCTTTCCCATCAGCAACTGCTTTACTTGTTGACTATGTCTTTTGTTTCAAGGTGAGGCTAACCATCCCGGTTTGAAATCCTCCTGCCACTTGCCTTTACAGAAACTTGATTTATTTCTTTTCTTGCTTATCAGTAATTTATATGGGTGATTATCATTTTTTTTTCTTGGGTAATAAGATGATGATCAGTTTTAATATTGTTGTGCTGCTTAAAACTGTGAACCTAATGTTTATAACTGTGTTTTAGGATGCATTACTTATGTAAGTTCTTTTCTAGTACCATAACGCTAAAGGCATTTAGGGCTCTGAATGAAATTGAAAGTTGATATGACATGGTTTAGACTTCGGAGAGATGCTTTAAATTGTCAACTAAAGTTAAAAAAGAAGATATTTTAGATGGACAATGTGACAAATAGTTAAATTTGTTCGTGAAGTGCAATTCCTTTCTTAGCTGCTCTTTTTATGGATCTGTTTGCACTCCTTGGATTGATATCTCAAATATTGTTCTGTCTTACATTCACACCACTTTGCAATATAGATTTTAACTGTTGTTCAAGAAGAAATCCAGGGGCTATCTAATGATTTATTTATTTTTATTCCTGCTGGTGATCTCATCTATACATTTGGTAGGGTGCCAAGAACATTGTTACCAGGTGTGCGGAGTTCCCGTCTGAGAGACCGTCAAAAAGAAGAAAGAGAATTGTTAGTAAAAAGATCTTTTATAGAAGATATGACGCAAGAAAACAAATTGCTATCCATTCTTCTTGGAAAGCAATCAACTTATCATCCTGTTTTATGGAATGCTGATTTACTCCCAGATTCCAGCAAGGATTCTCCTCAGTTGCCTGACTTAACTTCTACAACTAAAACCCCTATGGAAGACATGTCAAATTTGAGTTCTGCTGATAAGAGCAACCACAGTTGTCTGTTTGATGAAATGAGCTTCTATATGGAGAATCTGACTGAATTTTATATTGGTGACGACAGTCTTCCATGTCACTTCCAAACTGATTCAGGAGCATTGGCATGTGTGGGTTGTGGAATTCTTGGTTTTCCATTCATGGCTGTGGTACAACCATCAGAGAGATCAGCAATGGAACTTCAGCCAGTCTCAGGTAATGTTCTTTTTCCTATCTTTTGGTCTTTTGTTTTTATGACATTTTTATATGCAGTTCCTCCTTGTATGAGTTTTTTTGTTTTATTGGGTCACATGGCAAATTGAGCGTGAGTCATGACTGTCATTATGGAATAGGAAGATAGGAGAAATTTTAATTTATTGATTTATAACTTAGCAATTCTCTAAATCCAGATTCTTCGAAGTTAACAGCATCAAATAGGATATTCATATCAATTAAGGAAATTAAGATTGTCGTGGAGCTTTTTCAAAGTGCCAAAAGCTTTGTTTTGTCCTTGTGCAAATCCTTGGATGTCATTTTATCTACAGTTTGGTTTCTATATTCCACGACCTAATTATCTTTAACCAGAATGTTTTGTTATTTGGTTATAAAACTACTATGATCACTCTTGCTAATGATTCTTCCTTGTGATTTCCCCTGTAATAGAATTTAATGAAGCTGATTAAGAGTTCAAAATTTTCCAAAATAATAAAAACGTTTGATTATCGTTCATGTTGAGATTCTGAAGGTTTTGATTTCAACATAAAATTGGAATTTCCGTTTCAGCTTGCCTTCATATGATTGAAGCTATTTTTACCTTGCAAGCAGATGGTCCTATAGAAATGCTAGACTGTATCATTTGTTCTGTGCAGGGAATGCTCTTTCTGTTACTGATCGTCCTTCAACAAATGAACCAATGAAACTATCATTAATGAACTGTGACAAGGGTTGGAACACCTCTTGCAAGTTTTTGAGGCCACGAATTTTCTGCCTGGAGCATGCTGTTCAGATTATGGAGATGCTGCATTGTAAAGGTGGAGCTAGTGTACTTGTAATTTGCCATTCAGGTTTGTGTCCCCATTTTCCCCTGGCTTTCATCATAATTGATCCCTATCTTCCTAGTTGCATGTGGCCCTTTCTTTATATCCCCATCAGGGGCAGGTTTATGGTTTTTGGACAGAAGAAATCCATTTTTTTTAGCAGCACTAATGTGGCCTAAGCCCAAAGGATGGAAACAAGAAAAATTAGAAGGAAACTAATCAAAGGAACGAGGCCCAGCAAGGTTGCCAAAATCAGCTGTTGCTGTCTGAGTGAAAACAAGTAGACAAAATATGTAGTTGGCAAATATTGCTTTATCAATTTTTTTTCCTGAGTCATTTTCTGCATTTTTTCAGACTACCAGAAAATCAAGGCACATACCAGGGCAGTAGCGGATGAGATAGGCTGTGCTTTTCATTATAATGAGGTTCCTTTAGAGACTGCATCCCCTGAAGATTTGACCTTGATAGATCTTGCGATTGATGGTGAAGAACACAATCAATGTGAAGAAGACTGGACATCTAAATTAGGAATTAACCTGCGGTACTGTGTCAAGGCAAGAAAGAACTCTGCATATAAACAAGCTCCTTTCAAATTGACACTGGGAATGTTGTTCCCTGAGAAATTTCCTGGTTCAGAGGTCTTGTCTGTAAATTGGCTGTCAAAGAGATTTCGCTCCAGAAGGTTGAAGTATTTGGCTCAGGAGAAAGCATGCCAGAGAAAGAAGGATGATCAATCAGAAGGAGAGACAGTTGGCTCCCCTGCTAAAAAGATGCTTCAGTATTCAAGGAGAAAGTTCAGGTCAAAGCAAGGTTGTTTCTCTGGATCAAACATGGTTCATGTACCCCATGAAGAGTCCATAAATGTGCCAGCTGTCTTGAGTGGAGATTCTGGTATCCAGGCTCCTGAAAATAAGCCTGGCACTGAGAATTCTAAGAGTTTTGTGAAACCTTCAGAATTCACTCTGGAACCTATGTCAGTGGATGAACATGCTGGACCAGAGTTCCAGAATCAAACTACAGTGGAATTAAAGATAGATGGCAAAAGTAGTTGCACAACACCTGATCATTCTACGATGCCCTGTAAGATGGGTGCCTCAGAAATTGGTAATGAGGACAATGAGGTTTTGCATGACAAGATAAATTCTAGCTCGCTTACTGTTGCTAAAGACAAGAATATTAACATGCTTAGTGAGAACTTTATCACTGAAGCAATTAACACCAATTGTAGCAATAGCCTGTATTCCAATAAAGCACATCAAGAATTTGAGCCTACCCACCTGAGTAATAGGTTGGAAGCTACTTCATCTCCTGTTTCATCGGTAACTCAGCAGACACTTGCCTCCACGGAAGAAAATTCTGATAGTGCTAGAAAGGATCGTATGACTGAAAGCATGAGCTATGGTGCATCCTTAAAAAAGACAGCAGACACTTCTTGTATGAATGTAAACAACATGGAACCTACTGTAAGTTGTGATAAATCAATAAATATGCCGATGTCAAAGATTGATGCTCATGAAGTTCCAAAAGAGCTTTGTGCCTCTGCAGACTCCAGCCCTGAATCTACTTCAGATATGAGAAAAGAACTAGAAATCCATCCAAAAAGCATGAATGATGAGGAAATCTGCTCTGGTTCTGGTGCTGTGCCATTGTTAAAGGACTCTTCTGTGACAATTTGGGAGTGTTCTACAACTGAGGGAGAGGAATGTGCAAGAGATAGCTTAAATGGAAGCGAAGTTCTTTCTTTGAATGACTATAGGGAGCTGCCAAGCTCTGAAAGGAAACAGAAGAAAAGAAAGAGGGAATTGGAACAGATACAAGAGGCCAATACAAGTTTCCATGGTTTTGTTAGAAGTCCATGTGAAGGGTTGAGACCAAGGGCTTGCAAAGTAGCCTCTGGCCGAAGCATGGCTGAAACCAGCAATTCTGTGGAGGAAAATCGAGAGGTCAAAAGGGCTAGGAGGACATCATCAGATGTCGTGGTGTCTAGCAAGAATAAGAAGAATGCTGTTAAGAGGTCTCACAAGTGTGACCTTGATGGTTGCCATATGAGTTTTACTACTAAGGCAGATTTGATGTTTCACAAGCGTAATCGTTGTCCTCATGATGGGTGTGGAAAGAAGTTCAGGTCCCACAAATATGCTGTGCTTCACCAGCGTGTCCATGATGATGACAGGCCTCTCAAGTGCCCATGGGAAGGTTGCTCAATGTCATTCAAGTGGGCATGGGCTAGGACCGAGCATATACGGGTGCATACTGGGGAAAAGCCATACCGCTGCAAGGTTGAGGGATGTGGCCTTTCGTTCAGATTTGTATCTGATTATAGCAGGCACAGGCGAAAAACCGGGCACTATGTAAAGTCAGTTGATTGAGATAAAACATTCATTTGTCATCAGACTGTTTTGTAACAATATGCACATATGCAGCTAGTCTCAGGATATCATGTCTGACCTTGATATCTTCCGGTTAGGTGTAAAGTTAGGGATAGAATGGTTGTTTTTGTAGGTTATTGTAATTCAATGTATCTGAAGGTGGTGAAAGTGGGGTAGTTCAGAGATTTTTTTTATCTTTCTGGATAATATGACAGCTGATTTAGTGGCGGCGGCAGCGGCGGCATCAAGCTCTCCGGAAGCAGAGAAATCATATTGTTGGTTGGTCATATTCTTGCTGGCCTACATTCGTGAAGTCGCCTGTATTTAGATCTCTTGGTGCTCAGGATAGTTAATTGTGCATGTAGAGTAATTGAGATTGAGTTCATTTGTCCTTTAGGAAGACCAAAAGGGGATAAAACTTAGTCAAAGCAGGACGTGTCCCATGATTTAATTTGCCGTTTTCTTTTTCTTTTTTTTTTTTTTAAAAAACTCGTCTCAGTCAGTAATTACGCTACACGTTCCCGAAAACGGGTTGAGTTATCATTGTCCAATTTTTTGCCAAGAAGTGCAGTATGACTGAAATGCCATGATTACTTGAACTGAGCTTGATGTTAGAATACTTGAGTTCTTTATGACTGATAAGATCTAAATATTTTGATCCGGGTGAGTTGAAAAAAATTGGTAATTTGTTCTCAGCATCATTTGATAAATCATTTTCCCCTACTAAATTATTATGTTGAGGGTAAATATTGGGCTTTAAAGGGATAATATGAAAAATAAGTGAGGATGGCTGTGAGATGACAATGTTGAAATGAATGCATGGTCATGATAGAAAAGGTAAGTTTCGAAATGATCATATAAGCAAATGAGTTGAAAGAATAATATTTATTGAGGAGAAAATTACAGAAAATCGTATGAGATAATCTGGACACGATTCAAAAGACGTCATTGGATTTGGAAGACAAACTATGCATTTGTTAGGTTTTGGGTGTTTCATTAGGAATAGTTAGCTTTTTTGTTCAAGATAAAATGATATTGGGTGCATAGATGAATAGGTTGGTCAAATAATATAAAGTCTTATAAAAAACAATAGAAGAAGACTGAAACAAATACTCATCGAGAGATTATAGAGCATAATCTTTTACTTAATAATTAATAATTTATCTAAAAACCTAGTTTTCGATAGAGCACAATATCATTATAACCCACCCATTGAAATAAGACTTTTTGTTGTCGTAATATCATTATAACCCACCCATTGAAATAAGACTTTTTGTTGTCGTGGACAAACAATAACGCAAACTCCAGAGTAGCACATTTCTTTTCTTCAGTTCTCCATACATTTGACTTGATGCTGCATTTTCAATCCTTCAATCTATACATAATTAATTCAATTCAGCTGGTTTGAAATATATTTATTACTTCATCACATAATTCTTTTTCCCATTTTCTTCCATAGGGAATAATTCGTATACAGAAAATCTAAATTCAAATTAAGCAGCTAGAGAGACCCCGATTCAATCCCTCTAACAGGTCACTTAGCAGTAGAAATTTAAAATTCATTTCGAGTGTGAGAATCTATATACTAAATCTATATTAAGCGTTTACAGGAAAATCTATCACAATCACAACACCGAGCTACTTTAATTACCTAGCCGTAATTATTTCCTTGAAGACAAATTCCTCAGACAATGTACATAAATTAGGAGGGCAATGACGGCCTAATTATCAATCTCTTGCCTCAATCATTGTCCTTGCCACGCCACTCTTTCTCTATGTCCTTCAGAACGTCCAAGACACCAAGAATCCCCAAAAGGACTAACCCACCTGAAAAATTGCCACCACCTCCTCCTCCGTTACCTCCATTGCCATCATCTCTATATGGCGGCAGTCCAGGCCCGGAGTCATCAAGCTGAGGCGTCTTCGCTTTACCTGAGATTTCACAACCATTATCTATTGCTTGGAAAATAAGACAACAGATTTTCTAGCAGATAATGTTATGCATAATGAAGGTGGACTAGATAAACATTCAAAACTTTGAATGACATTCAACAGGTAAATAAAGGCCAGACTTTATCAAAAAAAAAAAAGGCCAGACGATAAACTGACATTTATGAGAAAGGTTCATACAAGAGATAAGACCTAAAGCACCAATACTTTAAACAGGTCCTCAGTCGCTTGGTGGTGCAGGAACATGTATCAGACATGATGATTTATTTCAGGATTCATATTCACATGATCACACACACACACACTCAATTTTACCTGCGGCCTCACATATCAATGCTTCTATGCAGCTCTATCGAAAAAGAGAAACTCAAATTTAAACAATAAATGATTTTCATTAGAACTCGTGATGGTTGAATAAATGCAACCCAACCATGTTGCATAAAATGACCTTTAAATGCAGTGAAGAATTTTGTTTAGTCATTTTAGGGGTTTTATTCTTAAAATCAACGTTTAGTCATTTTAATTAAAAAGGTAATTTACTTAAGTTATTAATACTTCGATGAAAAATAAAATATTCTTTCAATCTTGCACAAGTTTCACCACTCAACAATATAGAGGCTTCTATATCTTCTCTACAGGGTTAGCGGCTTTCAAACTTTCATATAGCATATCCCATGAAGTGCACGAGGGAAGGACACCCTAAATTCAAAAGACGGAGAAACAAATCCATGAGAGAGAAACAATGACTGGTTTGAAAATAAGAAGTTAAAATACTGGAAAGTAAGGCAAGAAGTGCATGCCTGAGAATGTGGCAATGGCACCTTCACCCATTATGCGAATGTCCTATCCTCAGTAACACTTTTTTCAACCAGGAAAAATATAAAAAATATCTTGGAAGTAAATTGAAAATTCATACAATAGAAAGGCATTCCATTATAAATGTTCAATTCATCTCAGGCCCCAAAACTAGATACAATTTAATAATTAGAGTTAGCCACAACGTATATTCACCAAATTAATGTTGCTTGGAGTAAGTTGATAACAGAAATATGTCATTACCAGGAAGAAGAGTAGCTCCCTGAGATTCACGTGTTACAGTTTGCGTTTGTGCGGCTGCACATGTAGCATTCTACATGAAGCACAAGAAAGAATATCAGAATATTGAGAGCTAAACAATTGCCAGAAATGGCTCACATGTGTTCTATTCTTGAATGTTTATAGACAGCTGAAAATGCATTAAGCATCAAGATAAACAATCAACGTTTGATGTTTATAAAACCCCTAAAATCAAGTAGGAAAACAACACAACTGACACGTTATACTTTAAATTCACAGAATCATCAATACCAATATAAAATGTAAAACACCCACACTATTCACAAGTTGCAAATAGTGGCAACTCATTTCTCAGACTCTGTGCAACGAACAACCCCACATTTAGTTTGATGTAAAAAGTAATAAAAATTAATATTACGCAGGACATCAGTCAATGCAAAACACCAACAGTCAACATCTCTCCATGAAAGAATAATTGAGCTACTATGCAATAGTATCATAACTAAGTAACATGTTTGCATTCATTATAATAAAACACCCGAACTTTCTATCCATACTTGAACATTCCAATCAATGGAGAGAAAAATCAACAGAAGGTAGAATGAATAGCAAATCATTAATCAACACGCGCTCACAAAAAGAAGCAAAATGTAGATTACCAATGCAGCAGCACATCTGACATGACGTGACTGAGTTTGAGATTTATCAGTTTGAAGTTTTCCTCTTCTTATATTACTTGGTAAGGCTTGCATACAAACTCGCTTAGGTCCAGTATGGGCTTTGTTTTGTTGCTGACCTCCAATTCTAACTGCATGTAGATACATAACAAAAATAAAAACATTTACTTAAAGTCCTAAGAAGCTTGATTATGGAAAACGAAGATAGTCAGGGATTTTTTGGCGTATTGCCCAATTGACATTAACATATCAATATATCCATAAAAGTTCTATGGAGACGGATTGTTCATAAGTTGTCAATTGTGTGGCTCACCTTAGACTTCATGCAAATACACAAGGCTTGCTCAACTTATATTATAAAACTAGCAACGTAAAATTCATGTACCTGATGGTGGTAATAGAAGGGACGCAGTAGTGTTACTTGTTGCCATCAACATCTTCACGATGATAAGATGGCTAAAATTAGCTGTTAGATTAATAAGACAGAATAAATTATCAGTTTCAAACAAAAACCAATTAACAAAGGGCTTTGTCATTAAAATGCGTGCAGAAAAATGATATGAACTTTCAGCCATCGTTCTCCGACTCAAATTTTCATAAATTTAAGGAAAGGCGGAGTGAGCTTATCAAGATTGACGAGTGTTTCCTGCCTTAATACTTTTGTGGGAATGTCATGCAAATAATTAAGAAAAAGCATTTGGGAATTACAGGGCATAGTCTCCTAGTTGAACAATAATTAGGACCCCCAAAGAATTACAAAGACAGAAAACCAAACCGAGAGATTCTTTCTTTCTTTCTAATTTATATTTTGACACTAAAGCAATTTGGCGGTTTCAGACGAAAATATTGCAATGGATGCTCACATCTTCCTAAAATTAAGCTCATGCAGAAATATCAAATGTTTTTTTGGAGAGTGAGAAAGAATCTTTGAGCAACAAAGGGATTTCCATACTTTATCATAATGCCAAAGACAATTCGGGAATCACTGATTATGCTTAGAAAATGATCGGAAGTTGCAAACACCAACATGACAATGTAAGATAGGAAAAGACTGCAAGTAATCAGAGACGTTAAAAATTTCACTCAACGATCAGAAAATTTCAATTTCTAATATACGATCAACCCCGATCAACAAGATTAAAAGAGTTTTTCATCTCTTCGCCCTCCTTTCCCCACAAGTCAAACACATAATTCCATCGCATTCAAATCAAATCATAATACAAATGAAACAGAGACTCAATACTTAAAGGCAACAAGAATTGCATAAAAGGGAAAACACCGTCATATTTTCAAACAAGATGAAAGAAGAACTAGACATACCTCAGTTCAAAACACAACAAATCAAAATTTTATTTACGATGGTAAAAGTCTATGAACAAAAAAGAGTGTAATGCAGTGCAACAAAAGGAAAGAACCTGCAAATAGAGATAATCACCCAAGCGTGACGAAGAGGATGGTAAGCCAGTCTAACTCGAGAAATTGGCTTTGACGTCGAAGTTTTTCGACGAAACTAACTTGTTCTACAAAGGTCGGGAAGGAGGAGGTCGGTTCACGCAGGGCTTTTGAAAGGTTTTGTAATTGGGCCCACCTAACAAATTGGATCTTCAATATTCGTGGCCTGGCTTGTGTTTCAAGTAAGGGCATATTTTCTTGTAAAACACGGAAAATTCTCCACAGTAAGCCCGCTTCCATTGATGAAAAGGAAGAACTCAAATTCGATTTTCAAGAAGGGCATTTATTAATGTTTCTGTTTTGAGGCAGAAATATTTTATCTGCCTCACTCACGTAAAAGTGAGTGAGTCTCACTATTAAGAGAAGAGAGAGAAAATATTAATTGGTCCCACTCACTTTTATGTGAGTAAGGCGGATAAAATGTTTCTACCTTAAAAGGCAAAAACATTAAACCTTTATTAAAAAATGTTTTCCCTTTGTGTTTTAAACCTTGAAATGGGAAACCTTTTGTATTATCAAAAAAATGAAGTATCTCTACTTAAAGAGTTGCTCACGTTTAGTGCCTAATGTATCTCAAAAATTGCTTTTAATAAAAAGATATGTATGCTTAAAAAAAAGAAGTATAATATGGAAGTTTATTACTAGTTTTGGTGCTTAATATAAGACACATTTAAATTTTTATTAGATATTAAGAAAACTAAATAAATTAGTTGATAATAACATATATTGTGTATTATTATATTATATATCAGTTTATAAGCTAAGCATATCAGTTTGGTATGAAAAGGATAAGTATAAATACTTTATAGTAATTCATTTACCTTCTTTAATCTCTTTAAAAAAATCAACTAGATCTTCTATCAAAATTAGGAGGTAGTAGCTTGCTTTTTCTTTTTCAACTAGAACCTTGCCCTCACAAAATTGGACTTGGCTTTGGTCTGATGCAATAAGCATCCGTTGTCATCCTTTTCGTTGAAACTATGCTGTTTTTGGCGCAAATGATCTGGTGCCTTTTTTTTAATTAATATTTAAGGATATTGACTGATACTAAAAGATACTTTAGAATACTGACTAATAATAAAAAAAAAAATACTTCATGACCTTGAAAACTTATTTTAGGATCTTAAAAAAATATTTCAAGGTACTAACGAGTACTCAAGATATACTTGAAGATACTGACTGGTATAGAAAAAAATACTTTATGACCTTAAAAATTTATATTAGGATTTTGAAAAATATTTTAGTGTACTAACTGGTGCAAAAATTTACTTCAGAATAGTTTTTCAAGATCATGAAGTATTTTTTCAGTACCAGTCAGTATCCTAAAATATTCTTTTAAGACCCTAAAATAAATTTTCAAGGTCATGAAGTATTTTTTTTAGTATCGATCAGTATCTTAAAGTATTTTTTTAGTACTCATCAATAGCCTAAATATTAAAAAAAACACACTAGATCACTGTTTTTGCACCAAAACGACACAATTTTAGTAAAAATATGGCAGCGGAAACTTGTTGAAGCAGATCAAAGCCAAGTCCTACAAAATTTGCTTGGCTCTACTTACAGAATTATTTTGAAAATATTGTTGCCAGAAAATTGTCTTTTAAATCCCCTGCATGAAGCACAATAATTCATGAAATGAGGTTATAAGGGGAGAAAATTCGTGCTACTTTTTTTTTTTTTATTGAGTAGGCTTTTTTTTCACTAAATTGTGTGTGTGTGGTTTTTTTTTTTTTTTTTGTGTGGATGTTGATATATCCTTTACCATTTTAATCTTTACTTATGTAACTCTCATTACTCCTCCACTATTCCATTATTCTTGTAACTCAACTCTCATACTAGAAAGCAGCAGATTATCGATGCATTTTTTTTTTCTGTCACTAAATTTCTGATGGAATTAAAATTCCATTGCTAAAGCAATTAGCTACGGAAAAAATTCGTGGCAGAACAAATTCCACAGATAAACTGAAATTTTAAAAATAGTGTAATATTGCCTTTTTTTAAAAAGGGAAGAAGACAGAAATTTACTATCTAAATTAGTAAAAGACAAATAAATATGTTGAATTTCAATAATTTCAAAAGGACTTATTTAGAATTTTAAAATCTTACCATGTGTGGGAAATTACCTAATTACCTTTATTTTTTAAAAGTTGTCAAACACCTTACCGGCCACTAGAGCATTGGAGCTGATGATTCTTGTTGACAATAGTCATCAAAGATTCGGTGACCTTGCCAGCGACTGGTCTCCAGAGCTCTGATGGTCTAACTTTTTTTAAAAAAAAATTCCTCAAGCAATTGTCATTAATATGTATATTTGAGTTGTTGATATATATACTAAAATAATAAATACAGTACTTGTTGAATATTTACTGATAACTATTTTTATTTCTTTATTAGCAACTCAAGTATATGTATTGACTACTTTAGTTTTGGTCGTCAATATGTATACTTGAGTTACAAATAATGAAACTAAAGTAATTATTAGAAAATATTCAATAAATATCATGTTAATTACTTTAGTATACATGTTAACAACTTCAATACACATATTGATGATTTTTGCTTGATAAATTACAAAAATTTACTATACTAGACCTATAACATTCTCCATTTTTTAAATGACAGTTATTAATTAATAATTTGATTAAAACATTCATTAAAATATTTTATGCACATAGTTGAGCTGTGGATTTTACTAGGCCCATACTTGGTAACTATATATTGCTTCAAGATTTGTCAAAATATTCAAAATATACCAGAGTATGACAAAATTAGCCTAAAAGTGACAATATACTATAATTCAACGTGTACTAAAAAGATGAAAGCACTACCGTTAGGAAAAATAGCTTAAGTTTTTCAAAACTTCCCTGAAAGACCCACACAAGAAACTATCGTATGAAAAATATTCGTAACCATCGATCCAACTCATTACAAATGTTAATATGTGCTCATGAGGTGCCAAGTGGAACATTTCATATAACAAAGTACTAGAAATATAATTTACAAATTTATAAATCACAAATTCTGTAATACAATTTATATATCAAGTTTCATATATGCCAAGCAAAAGATTCATGCCCCAACCATCTTTATTACCCCAAACCATCTTTATAACCTCTGACTAGAGCCATAGCTAACAAATGATTCATCCATTTGACTAGATTACACATGATTCCAAATCATAAGGTGTCACTTGGCTAAGGTCCCTAACTTGTCATGATTAAACTATGGCTCCCTTCCTTTTGATGAAAACAAGGAGGTGTCACAGTCCTTTGAGTTGATCCTTAACTCGGCCAAGGGAAAAGGGTGATACATACCAAGGGCCTTGATAATGTTAAAGAAATCCATGTATACCAAGTGGTGGCATACCATGTGGTTTTTATCCACAATAACTTCCATAACCACTCCACATCCAGCCATATGAATCAATGACAAACAATCATAACATTGACAAGTCTATACAAGTTCCAAATCACAAGTATAGTACGGGATTTAAAAAAATAATGCATTGTTTCAATAGTCATTAAGATAACAATATTATTTCAACTAAAGAAATCATAACAAAAGTGCATTATCTAAAACATATGATATCATAATTTTCTGTTTCAATAACCATTTCAAAGTACTTATTAATATATTAAATCAATATCTATATATTTTCATTCTCATAATCATTTCACAAAATAGTCACAAATAACATATTAACACATATAACAAGCAAAAAGTTGTTACCTCAAGTTCTTGATACAAGAACTAAACTTAAGAGAGATCAAGTCGACTCTAAAAATGAATATATATAATTGTATGTTAATAGAATTAACAAAAATATCAACTAATACAATAACAAATAATTAATTAAATCATGTCCAGCTCATTTTAGTTTCCTTATAATGACAAATTTATCTATTTCTCAAATCATTATTACAATGGCATTTCCTTCTTTTATAAATTATTTCTCACTTATCAAAATACCTAATTTTTACCATAAAAGTTTCATCTAAAAATTTCAAATATTCACATTCATTTAAAAATATTAAATCCAATCCATTTATTCCTCAATGTAATCTTCAATAAATTTAAAATGAATTATAAATTTAAATAAAAAAGACCTATTATCACAAACCTCAAATTTCCAACCTAATACTAAATTATATAAGCATAACCCAATTTATTAAATAAATCTCCCAATCTCCACACAATTAAAATATTATCAAATTCTAATATAAATTCCAAATACCAACTCATAGTTCAAGATTTAGCAAAACATAACTGATTAAACTGATAATAATACCTCTAGTAATTCAAATAAACATCTTCAACCTCATTTAATCGGTAAAAATATTCTATAAGACATAAATTCTAAATTATTTTAATTTGAAAATGAAATTTAAATTCCTACAACAACTAATTAATAAATCTAAACCGATTAAAATTAACTATTAATCATGCTCTACATATATACAGTTATTTATTATAAAAACTCAAAACTTTGTCAAAATTCTAACCCCAAAATCTTCACTAATCAATACTATAGTACTCTCATTAGAAAGTGAAAAATACATAGAATAACATTCATGAAGAAAGTTTGCTTAAAAGAAATTAATTTAACTACCTAAATAATCTTATAAAATAAATAATTTGCCTTAAAAACTCAAATAGCCTCATATTCTTCTCTTCCTCTCCTTCTACCTCCTCAATCTCTCTCTCTCTCACAGAGAGAGAGAGAGACACACACACACATAGAGAGAGAGAGAGACGCGTGCGCATACACACACAAGTGGCAACCCTACGCCAATTCCTTGATGCCACATTTTTTATGGGAAAAATTACCATGAAAGACTTAACTTTTTTTTTTATTCACTTCTCAATTATTTTAACTAATTTCTTTCTAATAAATCATATCTTAAATAAAAAAAATTTATCTTGATAATCACATGACAAATTCATGTATTATGATTACTTCTTTCTTACTTGTAATTAAATCATTATATAAAAATTAGAATATTACAATTTACAAGATCACCAGAGCTATGGCAGCCGGTGCAAAGTAGTCAATATCAAAACTAAAATAGTTAGTATGTATACTTGAGTTACTAATAGCAAATTTAAAGTACTTATTAGGAAGTATTTAGTAAGTACTATGCTTACTAAAGTATACATATTAACAATTCTATACATATTGGCGAATTTTGCTTAAGAAACTCAAACAAAAGTATTAGATCATTGGAGCTCTGACGGCCTGTTGCCAACAAGGTCATCGGAGCTTTGGTGATAGCCATGAGTAATGGTCACCGGCACTAGAGCTCTGGCTGATGACAATGGGTTTTAAGGATTTTTTTTTTTTTTTTTAAAAAAGGTAAGGGTAGTTAGGCAATTTTTCAGATTTAGCAATATTTCAAAATTCTAAATCACTCCTTTTAAAATGATTGAAATTCAATATACTTATCTATCTTTTACTAATTTTAATAGTATTTTTCAGCCAACCCCCCAACCCCAGCTTATGTTGACCCATATTCCCATATTTTGACCAACTGATGAATGATTTTCAAAGATAAGATAATTTGTATAATTTGTTTGGTTTGCCTCCTAATGATAATGGTCAAAATTAGACTTCTTAATGATCATGTTAAAAAAGAGACCTATTGAGTTGATCGCTAAAATAGATGATAGTGGGCTTATAATTAAGGGACACATTTGACCTCATTATCCTCAATAACATAGCTAGTTTGGCAAGTTAATTGACCATTTACTTTGAGTAATCCTACAGATATTTAATTTGGAGCGTTGTAGATCGAAACATTCTGAAAAGGTTGCTACCCATAGGAACCGGAAAGTCATTTTTTCTTTCTTTCAAACTAGAACTTGAAATATGAATTCTCTTGCAAGGCTCAAATTCAAGGATAAATGATTTTGACCAGAAAGGAATTCAATTATCAATAATTATAAATTCAAACCTTAAATTATTTCCAAATGCTAAAAATCAATAACATTCATTTTCTTCATCAACAACAGCAATATTTCAAATCTTTTGTAATCTATGACTATAATGATTTTTTTTTTTTATTGGGGTTAATGCATTGGTATCTGGCATTACTAATATCGATTCAACTGGTGAAAAAAGTTTTTAAACTTTTATTAGACCTACATCTTATTTATGAAAATGTCAACTGATTATATTTTCTACAATATATATTAGAAAAAGAGTGTTATAAAAAAATTGTTTTCAACACTAACGATGGAAACATATATAGAATCATCTCTCCATTTACTCCTCTAGTCCTATATATTGGGTAGAGAAAGGATAAAATTTTTGATCCTATAAAGCAAAGAGACAAAAATTTTACTTGGATGCATAATTTTAATCTTAATTTATTATTATATTGATTTTATTTTATGGGGTATAATATATATTAAATAATAGTAAAGTTGGAAAGTTATTGAATTTTATAAAAGAGTTAATGAGGTTTAATATTTTTCTTAATTTTCATGAAAAATGTTGAAAATGTCTTGTGTATATATGTACAAAGGAGTACATGGTATATTGACTATTGAAGAGAGAAAAGCAAAGCAATGACCAAGTGATTCCTTGGTGGTTGCAAGAGTTGGCTTCGTTAGAAGCAATAACTTTGACGAGAGGTTTCGTGTCTGTTTAAATATCGATTGGAATTTTTAAAAGTAATTTTTTAAGTATAATTTAATATATACAAAATAAGTATGTAAGATAAATTTTTTCTCAATTTATATAAATAAACAATTCTGAGGACTTAAACCTAATCTCAAACAAAACATTCGATATTTAGTCTCATGTTTGAGATGAGAGCTTCCGATGTGGGAAAGCATACTTCCAATGTTGACCCATGTGGCTTACTACCAAAGATTACTAACTAGTTGCACTACTTGGTGGGGTAGCTTTGATTACTGATCACAAGCCTCACTTCTATTGGTCTTCTCTCCTGTCAAATTAAACACGTTTATATGTCAAATGCGGGTGCTTTATGCCCTAAGTATGTATGGACTATTAACGTTAGGGCATTTAATGCTAGGGTTAAGATGTAAAAATATATATGAGTTTTTTCCCCAGAAGCGTCTAGCACCGCGTGCTTTTTTTGGAAGTAAAAATATACACGTGGTTATTATTTTAGAGCAAAAATCACATTTCACCGTTAAGTCACTGTTCACCTTGATGAGAAAGAAAGAGATGAAGTGAACAGTAACTTAATGGCGATGAACAATGACTTAACGGTGGGATGTGACTTTTACTCCAAAATGGTGACCGCATATGTATTTTTGCTCAAACAAAAAAACACGTGGTGCTAGGTGCTCCTGAAGAAAAATCTCATGTATATTTTTGTATTTTAATCCTTAATGCTAATTTAAAGCCTTCTCTATCTTCTCTTATACGTCACTGATCTCTCTTTTCCCTCAGGCAATTCATCTGTGCCATCTTCTCACTTATCTTTATGGTCTAGCTTTGGTGCAATTTTTGTCTCTTTGGTGTCCCTTTTATTCTTTACCTGAGGATCATCTGGTCATAATCTCCTTTGCCCTTTTCTCACTGGCCGATCGATGCAAGTACGGGGGATTCGTGTGACGTGACGTGTCGTTACTAGAACTGTCAATGAAAGGGTTCGAGACAGCATTTACTGTCCCTTTCCCGACTCGGACGCTACCGACATAGGATTGTCCAAAATTCTCCAACTTTTTTGTCTTTCTCGTAATACAGACATTATGAGACTCAAATCAGTCCTATCATTTTATGTGTGTGTAGGAAACTTTTTTTTTTCCATATAATATAAGAAAACCAAAGTCTTAATTTAGAACCAATATTGGGCTTGAAACAATGAGAATGAATTTAAAAAACAAAACATTAATTTTACTTACAGATTAAATATGAGAAGTAATAGGTTACTATAAATGGAAAGTGGTTTGAATCCTTGAAATAAAGTCTCAAGTTCAAACCTTATAAAAAAGTAGAAAAGCCCTGTTTAGAGATCATCCCACCATAGTCAGGTGCGCACGCGAGTGATTTTTTTACAAGGGATTAATTTTTGGGGAAAAATTAATAAAAATAATATACCCAGGATGGGGACCAAGACTGGAAAATATTGAAGACCTCTCCATGATCAAGCTGTTTGCGATCTCTTGGACACCATTTTCAGAGTTGTGTTTTTTGTTCTCTGTCCATTTCACGGCTGCACATTAACCACGCCGTTTCTTTTTTAAATAGAACTCTACGAAATAATGAAATAAAATACAACAGGAAACAAGATCGGGGGCTGCATTTTTCTGTCAGTAGAGCACAGGTTGCGATTTCTTGGCATGAAAAGTATAGCTCTATTTAAAAAAGAAACGGCGTCGTTAATGAGCAGTTTAGAAATATTGTGTGAAATGGACAGAGAACAAAGAAGAAAGGGAAATTTATTTTAAGGTTTAATAATTCAAAAAAGATGTTAAGAAAATCTCATCAAAAAATTCTGATATCATAAAAATCTTAAAGAATTGTTAGAATCTATAACTGAAGTTGTTAATAAGGTTAAAGTGCAAAAATATATATGAGCTTTTTTCTCAGGAGCGTCCAACACCACGTGTTTTTTTTTTGGAGCAAAAACACACATGTGATTATCATTTTAAAGCAAAAGTCATATCATACCGTTAAGTCACTGTTTACAGTGATGAGAGAGAAAGAGATGAAGTGAACAGTAACTTAACGGTGGTGAACAGTGACTTAGCGGTGAGATGTGACTTTTGCTCCAAAATGGTAACTACATGTGTATTTTTGCTCCCAAAAAAGCACGTGATGCTGGACACTCCTGAGAAAAAAGCTCATGTGTATTTTTTCATCTTAACCCTTATTAATATCTTATTTTTAAAATGTGAATATCATTTCTGCCTTTAAGGCAGAAAAAATTTTCTGTCTTAAGTCAAAACTACGTGACTCTTTTTTAAATGAAGAGATGAAGAGATAAAAGGAAAAGAAGGAAAAGAAAAAAAAAACAAAAACAAAAAAAGAGCAAACAAAAAAAAACCAAAACGACGTAGTTTTGACTTAAGACAGAAAACTTTTTCTGCTTTAAAGGCAGAAATGATATTCTCTTTTAAAATTATTAATGAAATTTTTGAGATATCATAATTTTTTGTGATATTTTTTTTGTCCCTGGTAAACTCCAACAAGAAAAAGAAAAGTTCACTGTGGTCCCAAAGATAAAAAAAGATTATAAAAAAGTTCTAAACTAAAATCTCATATCCTAAAAAAGTTACTATGACATTTTAAATTGTTAAAGACCTCTGTTATCTTGATCAATTTAATACAAAAAAGTCCCATAAACTTTTTTAAGATTTTTCTAATATGAGATTTTAATTTAAGATTTTTTTATAATTTTTTCTGGTCTTTCAGAAAACAACACTCTGAGGTGGACACCCCCTCCACTTACGCAGTCTCCAACCTCAGCAACACGTAAGGACGGACGCATTGACGACCACTGGAACATTACGCTACGCAACTCGATTCCGAACTCAGGCGCAGCCGAATCTTCTCCGATTCGTTTCAGATAGCAGAACGCTTCCTTCTCTCTTCTCGGATGATCTGCCGCGCCTTAATTTCTACCTCAACCTCTCGATGTGCAAGTCCAAAAACAGCACAAACGTGATGGAACCCAGAAGAACCCGTCGATCTCGCACCTTTCAATCGTCTTCTTCTTCGCCTCGCACCACCGCTGGTAATCTTCGTCCGAATTCTTCTTCGTTTAACCTTAGCACAGAATCCACTAGCTACTACTACAACAACAAGGACTGGTCTAAAGCCTCCTCCGCTTCCAGTGGATCCTCTCTCTCTAGCCTTAAGGATTCTTTGCCTGAGAACGCTCATATCTACGAGTTCTCTGAGATTTCCTCTGCCACCCGAAATTTCCAAAAAGAAAAATACTCCTCGTCCTCTTCTTCTTCGTCTTGGCGATGCTCCATTCGCAACAAGGATGTTCTGGTTTTCCAGCGCAAGTTTCGCCGTCCAATGGACTTGCCGGAGCTCCGAGATCGGCTTACTGTGATTTGCCGGAGCCATCATAGTAGCTTGATCAAGCTTCTCGGGGCATCGGTCTCCGGTAATTATATTTATCTTGTGTATGAGTATGTTCGCGGTGTGAATCTCGCTGATTGTCTTCGAAATCGTTTGAATCCCAGCTACACTGATCTGTCGACATGGCTTTCTCGGATGCAAATCGCCACTGATCTTGCCCACGGTCTTGATTACGTTCACCATTTCTCCGGCCTGAACTCCAATTTCGTCCACAACCATATCACGAGCTCGAGTATTGTCATCACGGAGGACACTCTGAATGCGAGGATTTGCCATTTTGGTACCTCGGAATTGTGCGGTGAAATCGCTGCCGCCGAAACACCTTCCAGCTCCAATTCTGCGAAAATAAAGGAGCTAAAGAGGTCCGGTAGCCGGACGGTTAGGCTGGAAGGGACAAGAGGGTATATGCCGTCGGAGTATCTGGCAACGGGGGTCGCGACGCGGAAATCGGATGTGTACGCGTTTGGCGTCGTGGTTTTGGAGCTACTAAGCGGGCAAGAAGCGTTGAAGTACGAATTGGACGAGGACGGTGGATATAGAAGGTTTAGTGTGGTGGAGACGGCGAGGTTAGCTATGGCGGAAGAAGGCGGAGCGAGGAAGTGGGTGGACAAGAGGTTGAAGGATTCGTTTCCGGTGGAAGTGGCGGCTAAGATGATTCGGGTCGGGCTGGATTGCGTGGAGGAGAATCCGAATGAGAGACCAGATATGGGTCGGGTTGCGATTTCAGTATCGAAGTTGTATCTGGATTCGAAGAAGTGGGCCGAGAGTATGGGATCGGCTATTGACTTGACTGTCTCACTAGGCCCTCGGTGACGTCTCTGATTTTCTTTCGAATATTTCCAAGGGTCTGGAATTTTCACGTTACTAGCGACTAACTAAACTAATTCAGCTCGTGATGAGAATCTTGCAACCGCAGAGTAATTACGTTCCTGATTTTCTACACTACATTTTTTGTGTTGGAGTTTTCTTTTTCCTTTTTCTTTTTTTTAATTTTTTTTAAAATCATAATTTGTTTCAGTTGTCATTCAAAGATTGATGAATATTGTATATTGTATATGACAGGAATGAAAATTACAAATTTTGAGAGAAGGAAATACGAAGGCTTGCAGAAATGAAAGAATCTAATGGCATGTGACAATTGTGGTTCACATTAATGTTACTACCTCCAGTCTTAATTATAAGACACAGTCTTTATTATAAGACATAGTGTTACTACCTCTGATTCTAATTATAAAACATAATTGATTTTTTTTTTAGGGATTAAGGAAGTTAAATAAGTTACTTAATAATTTCATATGTTATGTATTCTTAGATTATATATTAAGACATAGTTGATTATGTCAATTATGTTACTACCTCTAGTCTTAATTATAAGACATAGTTGACTTTTTTCGGAGGGATTAAGGAAGCTAAATAAATTATTTAATAATTTCATATATTATATATTCTTATACTATATATTAATTTATTAGTCAAACTAATTAGTTTAAAGAAAAAAATAAAAATAAAAACACTCTAAAGTAATTTAATTAGTTTCCTTAATTTATCTAAAACAATCAACTATATTTTATAATTAGAACCGGAGGTATTAATTTTGAAGTCAGAATTCATCACGATGACCGTTGAATGATGAGACAGCAAACCCAAGTCAATTATGAATTGTAATGGAAGTATGGGTAGGTAATTGTGATATACACCCCCTAATAATAAACGGTGATGAAGAAGAAGGGTCGTGCTTTGATAACATAATCCTGTGGAATGAGAATCTTGACGTGGCTCTTTCAAGTTTGGTATCACTCTGATATTTGACAGGCACATCAGACTCTGACCAATTTGGTCTAAAGATAAGAAGAATCATAAGGACTTAAACTTGAAACCATTAGTCAAGTTTGCATAACCTCTTGTCAATTGAGCTAGGCACTTGTTGGTCGCCTCACTTGTTTTGAAAAGTGACCATACGGATGAAAGCCAGAACTCGACTGATCATGCCTATACAAAGGAGGATTAATATGCACAAATTCCAATCACGAAGATTATAGCCACTTTCCTTAAGTGATCCACATCGAGTTATGAGCCATACTCCATGATACCTGAACCATGTAAAAATGATTGGGGAGATGTATTATTGGCGGCATATTGACTTTTATTTAATCTTTTAAAAAGTTTATTATTTGAGTTTTTCAATAAAAAAACTATAGAAAAGGACATTCGTTTTAACTTTTACGGTGTTGACTTGAATTTCAAATATGACTAGTTTAGATTTCTAATGAAACAAGGAACTAAACCTACCAGTTCTAATAGAAATATATATACTTTACTTATCAACAGCCAAATATGTTAGTGGATTTGGATTCTTTGAAGTTGAGCTTGCCCTTTTGAAATTGGTGAAGTTTAACGTAAACTACTAATATTTTAAGTGATTTATATAATACTCTATGTTCTTATTTTGAAGGATCAAGATTTCAGGTTAATAAGGAGATGGGATATAAAAAATATATATATATATATATAGGGATTTGACTTTCTCATATTGCATGAGAAGAAGAAGATTCCTACACATATGAAATGGTGGGACCCGTATGAATTAATATATGTGGGTCCCACCATTTCATGTGTGTGTGACATGAGAAAACACTTCTCCTACAACATGAGAAGTGTTTTTCCCATATATATATATATATATAGTTTTTTTTAAGATAATTCCAAATAAAAGGAAATCTATCTTACTTTTTATATTTTATTACTATATGGTTTAACTTTTAAGTTTATTTAGCAAGTTGTTGTTTAATCATTACATGTATTAAATGAGGGTAAAGCAAGTGGGATTAGTAGATTACTTTATTTATAAGAGCTTGTTTTTCTTGCCCTTTTCCTAGGGGAACTTGGAAGTTACTATCACTTTCAAGTTTTTGCAAGCAGTCATGCAAATTATCCTTTTTCAAGTAAATGTTGCAAGTTATCACTTGAAAGTTGTCATTTGCAAGTTGTAAGTTGTTGAAGCTTTCTTCATAAGAAAAAAAACTTAGTGCGTGGTTAGATTAGTTTTTGAAGAATAACTTTTATGATTTACGAGATAAATATATATAAAAAAATTTATTTTAGCTAGTAAAAAAGGACTTTTGAAACCATAATATGTAAATAGGATATTGGAAACACTTGTATTTTCAAACTGTGTAATTGAAATTACTGTTGCTATGTGAGCTTTCCTTCCCCCTTCATCATTCAGATTCTCCTCTCCCCTTCAATTTCTGTTATGTTTCTTCCCCTCCCTCCTCTATTTCTAATCCGTTCTCCCTATTTTCTCATAGTTTCTACCTAAAATCACCTCTGTTCTTCATTAGATGTGAGTGTGAGTGAGTGTTTTACATCATGAGGTCTTCTTCAAGCATATCTTATTACAAGAAGAGGTGCAATTCCGGGAATCATAAGTGAAAGGAAAAATAATACCTCTCAGCATTTGCAATAACAAATGCTTGCAGAGCCCACTTAGAATAGCAAACATTAGCTATACCATTCAGAAAGTTACTATCCTTTTGTTTTGTTGCAATAAGAGTCAAAACAACTGGAAGAAGTACTGACCACTGCAAGATAGAGTTACACGTCAGAATTAGGAGAATTGAAATAAATAAAAATGATAAGCGAAATTTCAATTGGGGATTTGATAATCTTTGTCAAGAATTTGTTATGCAGACATGATGGTTTCTGAAATTTAATAGACATGCAAGTATATCATTACTCCTCCAGTGTAGGACATAATTAGAGAATTTATCTTGGTCCTAAATATAAAACATATTTTTTATATTTGTCAATCTTTTCATAATTTATCTTTATTGATACCCATAAACAATGATCAAGTAAGAGAAAGCTAGAAGGAATTAAGGATAATGATTAGGGTGTTTTAGAAAGAACATGTCATATTAACTAACTTTCCTAATTTTCTTAATCTAATCAAATTAGATAAATAAATCTTTTATTAAGAATTGGAGGGAGTACATGTTTTTCTTCGTTTCTCGTAAAAGCATATTATTATATTCTTCATGGGGCTGATATATATATATATATTTGCCATGATTGATATTATAGATAACTTTTTCTGTGCACCAAATGTGATTACGAAATTTTCAAGTATGGACTGCTTATGATACTTACAAGCTGGGCAGCACCAGGCTCAAAGAGCATGGCCAGTGCATAAGCTATGCCAGTGACACAGTATACGAGACAGAGAAGCACAATATAGTTATCTGTAAAAGAAGATCTTGGATTGGTGAGGAAATAGAACATGGAGAGGTAGACCAAAGGCTTGATCACTGTATTAAAATGATCAATTGTGTCCTTGGACAGAAAATAAGCCAAGCTGCTCATGCCCGCATCTCTCTCCCTCCAGTATTGTATTTTGTCCAGAGAAAAGGATCTCAAGGCTGCTATTTTGCATAGAAGAGCTGAAATTAACAACAACAGCAAATAGGAATAAATCATTGATATTGATATTGACAAGAACGCTGAGTAGATTATTAGTAGCAATAGTAATGTGTTGATTCACTGATTCCAACCTAGTTTAATATGATTAAGGGATTTTGGCCTGAAAAAACACACATGAATATGGTTGGGAGTCATATTTATTGGTAAGCTAATTGATGTGGCTACTGTACTGGGGTTCATAAACCAAAATTATTTGTACAACGCAATTGTATGTTCATAAAATTGAAGACCAATTTTATGATTTGTATAACTTACTCTTTATATTTACCACAGCTATCTATTCAATTTTCAAAATGGATAAATATAAGTTTAAAAAACGGATTGTCCTTGTCTGTTTTTTTTTTGGAGTAATCTATTACGTCTAAATTTAATTCGAATGAATTAAAACTTTCTTTTATTACTTTCAATTTCAAATTATTTATATTTTATTTGGAAAAAGTAAAAACAAAATAACAACTTTCTAATAGAAATTAAAAAAAGGAAAGAAATTAAAGGACTGTTCCTATGTCTTTCTTCTTTCAAATCGAAAACTAAATGAAAAATATAAGTGATGAGCACCAAACAATCCAGTCCTCTGTAAGAAATCTAGCTTAAATAATAGAAGCATTTAAAACGTTTCTCGTTTGATTAATTTTTATTATTGATATGTTTGGTTTTTCATGTAGTCCCCATATGTAAGTACTGTTCAAATAACATTTCAAAGCTAACGCCTATTAAGTTGAATATAATTGAGAAATCATTTCTAATTCATTAATTATAACCAATATGTTTAATTCTAAACACACTGTTGTTTACTATTGTCACGAAAAAAATAAACATAATCATGATGTTAGAAATTTTGTATTTGTAATTGTAATATTCTTAAAGGGTGTGTGTATATATAATATCTATAAATATCTTGGTTTGGTAGTATATATTTTCCCAAAATATTAGCATTCAGCATATAAATTCAACACTTCCTAAAAACAAATAGAGGTGAATTACTATGAGGTCCCAAAGAAGTCACTTAATTACTAAGAAATTTCAATGACAATTGAGGAGAATGTAATAACAAGTTTCAGTATAAGAAATGACTACATATCGCTCGTCATTGGGATTTCTTAGTAATTAAGTCTCTGCTTTAGAACCTCATGGTAATCCCCTCCTAAAATTAGTATAAGGTCTAATTCTCAAACCAAGAATATGACTTTTGAATTTGATAACTTACAGACAGCAATGATAGTGTATGTGTAGCCAGCTGCACCAAAAGTTTGTTCACTTGCTTTAGTGAGCAATCCTAAGCAAGCTCCGGCTAGTAATAAAATCAGATAATCTATAGCTTGAATACTAGCTTCCCTTAGTCTCTGCTTACCAACCCTGAAATATCAGATGGAGTTTTCTGGCAACTAACAAAACAAAATGGAGTTTGGCCACAAATTAATAAAAAGTATTGGCACCAAATTGAATAGCCCCGCGCGCGCGCACATATATATAGGTTTTAAATTATGCTAAATTATACGTAAGTCTTGCATATTAAGTGGAACCCATTATTATGTATATCTCACTCTAAGTGCATGACTTTGTGATTAGAGTGTCTTGTACAGATGCTAATAAAATTTCTTCATGGAAAAACAAATAGGGAGCAAGAAGAAAAGGAAAAAAGACTTTGAAGAAAAGTTTTATTAGTACTTTTCGTTCCAGTTGTTCACACAAACAATGTAAACTTCCCTTGAACTAAATAGAATCTGGCAGCATGATTGGAAAGTGATAGAATTCCACGCCCCTTACTAGTCTATTCTAGGAGGAAGAAGAACGTGGGAAAGGGCAGTTTTAGGGAAAAGTCAGTTATGTCTTATTTTATCCTTTAGCACTTCATGTCTTTTTGATAATTAGCAGTTGGTGTTATCAAACTCTATATAATATCCTGTTGTATGTGTACAAGGATTATGAATAAATTATACATTAAGGTGTTGTGTTCTCTCTCTAGAGTACAGATTTTTACTCAAGTGTCTTTTATCTAATTTGCAAACTGCAAGTTCTATCAGAAAGTCAAAGCAAGAAATGGAGCCAGAGTCAACAATCCTTTGAATCTTCTCTTGCAAAATTTTCCCAGAACAAGAAAAGAGAATAAAAATCAACCAGGAAATTGTAATGGTTCTGATTAAAAGATCAACACATAAAAGAAGATTCGATAAATCAGCCGGAAAATGCAACTTCCGAGTCAAAAAAGAGGTTCGTTAGATGATTTTACCTTATTAGAAAGTACTTATATTGCTTAAACACGCCAGGAGTTTTCCTGTTAGATAATTCCTTGGACTTTGAATAATAATTAAGTCTAATCTTCTCGCTCTGCAATTCCACACTGTGTTTAACATCTTGCCATAATTCTCCAGCAAAGGTTTGTTCATTAGCTGTGTTCACACTTTGAGGTGATACAACAAAGTTAGATACACTTATCTGCTGCATATCAGAAGGTATTGGATAGTTATTATAAAGCATCCATCTAATAGGAAGCTCTTTATAGCTCACACCTGAGCTTCCACCAGGTACAGCTATACCCTCCAGAATGTCAATGAAGCGGTCTGGAGGATTGATCCGTTCTGGGATATTGATCCCGAGACTCGCAAAGTACCCTTCAACCTTCTTGACTGATCCATGATAGACAGTAAGACCACCTTTTGCCAGAAGAATTAAATCATCAAACATCTTGAACAAGGCATAGCTGAAGCATAAAGTTCAAACCATCCATTAATCAAAAGGAAAGAAGTTCCTTTGCCAAATGATGATAATAATAACAAAAATAGAAGTAACAAATATGATGAGGATCACGAAGGGAAATTAGCCATATTAAAGTTATATCCAAATTAAAGCATGGACTACAAAATTTATGCTTATAATGAATCTCATATGTAATGCTCATTGATGAATCCAGCAAGGGCCATCTAAGGAGTTTGGAAACCTAATATGGATCACATTGGTTTGTGGCATGAAATAAAACTCAGCAACAAATTCCAAGGCACAAGAGGACCCAAAAAAATCTAGACTTGGAGAAACAACAAAAATTTCTAAGCTTAGTATATTATCTAGTTTTCATAATATAGATAAGACTAAGGCAAAGTTCCAATAGAATATAACGAGTGAATAGTTGTTACATACCAGATTTGAATTACTGACGAAGAACTGCGCCTAAGTAATTTCTTTTTCTTACAAGCCACAGTTCGTATATGGTCACACTTTTGATAAACATGTGCCAACCAATTGATAATTAATAATATAAGATCCATTGGGTAGCGCAAGTTGCACTTCATACTGGTTTTTATATTAAGAACCGAAGGTATTATGAAGATTACTGACACGGAAAGGCAAGCCATTTTACTAATGATGCAATCTTGGAACTAAAAGTTACCTGGGTTGGTGCACGACCATGCAAATATTCACCCCCTCAAGAGCTTCACGTCTAAGTGCTCTAAGAAGGTGTTGAGACGATGCACTGTCCAAACCAGATGTGGGTTCATCTAAGATCAAAAGTGAAGGTTCCATGACCATCTCCAACCCAACATTTACACGTTTCCTTTGGCCTCCAGAGATTCCTCGCTTTTCCACAGTACCAACGAAGGAATTTCTCACTGACTGAAGTCCCAGGAATTCAATAACTCTTTCAACAACTAGAACTTTCTCTGGTTTTGACAAGTTAGAGGATAACCTACAACAATATTGAGATTTTGTTGAAAGGATGTAAAATCATAAGCAATCTAGCAGAAATAATAATTTACACAGAAATAGTAGCACAACAGATCAGTGCGAGCAAGGCATAGACACAACAATGTCTTGCAGCCAACAATTTAATCCAGGATTAAGAAGTACTGTAATTAGATTTTCCAACAATGTGCCATGCTGCCATACCTGCACTGTGCACTGAACCAAAGGTTCTCTTCCACTGTAAGGTTTCCATGAACTATATCATCTTGTGGCACAAAGCCAATCATTTTCTTGTAGGAGTGGATAGATTCATTCTTTCCATTTATAAGAATTAAACCAGTTGCCGTACATCCATGTGCTTTCCCGGCTAGAGCTGAAAGAAATGTTGTCTTACCTGCACCTGAAGGACCCATGACAGTAGTAATGCATCCAGGTTTAATTTTACCTGTAACACATCTCAATATATGCTTTCTTTTTGATTTCAAAGTGAGAGTGAGATCTTTGAAAGAAATCTCAATTAATGGCCTTTTTCTCTGCTCAGGGTTGATAGCCATTCTAATCACCCCTGAGAAGGTAAGATTCTTGTTTTCTTGTTGCTGTGCCTTCTCTTTCTCAAGTTGAGTATAAGCGTACCTAAAAATCTGGGTATGAGTATTCAATTGTTTCTCCTTGGGCATTTTCTGCTTTAAACTTCTTTCTTCACTTCCTACAGTGAAGTTTTCATCACTGTCTTGGTCATTTTCTATCATCTGCCTGAGTTTCGTGGGTTCTTTTCTTATTTCATTTGGCCCTGCAGATGAAGGAACAGGGCATGAAGGGATCGAATCCGCTGGCAAAAATTCAATATTTGTTTCTGAAGCTTCCTGATCCGAAATTTGAAGTTTTCCTGAATGTGATGCTAACTTCTTATTACGAGAAAATGTGCGTGATAGTTGAGCTTGCAGCCCACTTGCATGCTTCTTAGCAGCATCTTTTGCAAATTGCCATCTTTGGCGTGCATTTGCAGTCTTCCTTGCACTTCTAGCTGCTGCTTCTCTGGATTCAGCCACTCGCCTCTCCCTAATTGCGAGAACTTGATCAGAAAAGTTGTAAATAATGAGTAGCAAAGTACTCAAAGCGGCCTGCATATATAAGCAGTGCGAGTGTCAACTTCTTTCAACATGGTCTATCTGTGTGTATGTCTATCTTACCTATCTGTCCGTAACATGTCTTGTGCAAGGTTTTAAGTTCATCTTTTTGAAATATACTACATTAGGTTCTTAATACAGGAGTTAGTTAATTAATTTGAGTAGATTAAAGAAGTTAGTTATATTAGTTACTTGTAACAAATATAGATTGATTTTTCTAAAACCCCATTTTTATCATGACTATCCAGATATAAACTCCTTTGGGAGAAAGTTATAAATTTGGAAATCAAAGTAGATTGGGGTCTTATATGTAGAAACCAATCTAATCCCCAACTTACTCTTATATTAAGGTCTAGAGGTAGTATCATATTACAATTTAGGATGTAAATTGAGTGGAAAAAAGATGCACACAGAAAATCAGAAACTTGTTTAAGCTTATATTTAGCATCACAGCGCAGACACTGAAATTTAGCAGTTCTCCTTTAAATAATTAATGGCTAATCAAAAGAAATGGTTAGCTGTCTAAACCAAAGTTCAATAATTCTAATTCTGAACTAACAACTTACAATGAGCATAATTCCATATGCATGCAGGTTTTGGGTTGCTGTTTTTGAATTACATGAACTCAACTTGAAGCATCCTGCAAGATAATCAGCGAACGGTCATATGCTTAATCCACATATATACGGTGGGGAAATTGATTATATAATCTGAGACTTGAATATAAAATTTTTTCACCAATAATACTTCACACTAGAACCTTACTTTTCTCAGATGTAGAGCCCGTCCTGCAATAATGCCTGAAATATGGAGAACATGAATAAAAAATCAGAATCATTACAATACAAATCAACATAAGGGCCTCTTCACCCATATGTGAGAAGACCTTTCTTCCAGAATCCTTTTATATCAGGTTATAAAGAAGAACCAAGTTCTGAGACAAAATAATACCCACTACTGCAAGGGACTCTTTTGGTGGTTGTTGGACAGTATGATCCAGCCGAACAAAACATCTCAATACTGCTACTAAAATCAGCCCAAATATTTGCTCCTCCGCAGGTATGGTTTGGTTGATTTGGAGGCAACTGGTAAATATATCTACAGTAATAAATAAATTAATATCAAACAAAGAGTACATAATCAATAACTCCAGAGGAAAACAAAAACTTGAGACCAACATTAGAACTCACGGTTCACATACACCAGTTGTTTCATTGAGTCTTGCAAGAGGGCAATAGGAACCTAGCGGGCAAGCTGCTTCCAGAATAAGGTTTTTGTTATGTTTATTGTTATAAAACCGAGAAATAGAGATAGAAGAAGAAGATGGAGAAGAGAGCTGTTAATACTCTCACACAATTCTGATTAATGCACAAGACCAATCTCATTGATACAAAATGGAGTAGGCTATTTATAATCCTATAGCCTCCCCAAGTAATTATCTAAAAGCTAGTAAAGGGTTAATAACTAATTACCCAACTAATTATCTAGTTTATAATTAGGTCCCTAGGTTTATGTTACAATTAGGTCTCTAAATTCTAAATACAGTTTATTAATTTTCCATAACAGTTTTATGTGCCACAAATAAACATTTGAAGCATTGGAGAAAGCTTCAAGCACAAATATATGCCTCAATTTTGATTATTCTAGCATGTTATATCATTTGGCTTAAATGTTCAGCATTGTTAGGAGGACACTGTCTCAATATGAGTTAATGTTGTCTAGCTTGAGAATTAATCAATGTGGCACTTTTGGTTTAACTACATAAATAAGTGAGATAAACGTGTGCTTTTCTAACAATGCTTATTCCAAAATCTCACCAGAAACTACGAATGAATAGACAATTTTCATTCTATAGACCAATGTTAACTAAAAAAGTTCCAAAATATATAAATCTCCCATCACATTTCTCTATAGCGCTAAACTCTATTCAGAAATTCTTTGATGGGTTTCTATATTTAAAAATACTAGTATATTACACATCCTGAGGATGCAGACAAGTCCAATTAGATGCTAATATAATCATGCACAAGCAGTTTTCAAACCATGATTTTAGAAGCACTTTCATGCAAGCTGAAAAAGAACTCCCCTTACATACTTTGTACATCATAAAATCACTTTTAAAAAGTTAATTCAAACACAGATAAATTTCTTAAAAATTCTCTCGTACTTACGTATCATGCAAGTGAGGCCCTGAGGACAAAAAAAGCCCTCACAGCATGCCTGACAACTTGTAGTTCTTGCAGGTATCTCCTTTGAATTCTGAAGGTCAACCTGCTGTTGTGAACCAACACTACAGGCCCATCCTGGCTCACAACCAGAAACCCATGAGGTTAAATTGCAGTTCTTGTTAGGCTTTAAGAAATTGGCACTTCTTGGACTTTCAAAAAAACTGTTGAAGTAAAACCTCATCTCTGCGGCTGTACACAAGCGTTTTGTGACATCACCTGCAAGCCATCAGATTAAAGTGAAATAATTTCCCTGTAAAAAAAAGAACCAGAAATTTAGAGCATTAATGTTACTCATGTTCTCTCTATTTAAAGATGATCTCGGTTAATCATATATTCATGAAGTGCTTTTTTTAAGCAGCAACAATACTTTATTTCTTAGACTCGCAGCTGATCCAATGGATCCCAGAACTTCTGAAACTTACCTTTGGTTTTTTGAATGCAAGAACTCAAGAAGTCCAAATTTGAAGAGAAGTTAAATGCTTGGTTCCACTCAGTTTCCCTAAAATAAGAAAATTGGGTTTCAAGTTCAAATCCATATTTAAAAGATGAAATCACCTTAACAATTTTTTTTAAAAAAATTTTTAAATTTCAATTGGTACAGAGAATTTAATCCTCTTATATCTTGCATATTAAAATAAAGCTGCTTTCTTATTATTTTCTTCTTCTATTCTTCCAATAAGAAAAATAAAAAAAATGGAGAGAAACTATGCCTTAAAAGTATAGCTGGGAACAAGGTCAAGAAAAACATATGTCGGCCTCTGAGCATACAAGCCAAGACCGATCCTCTAGGGCCAGAAATCATTTTTTTTTTAATTTTAACTATTTTCCCTGCTTATTTTTTTTCTAAGAAATATAGTTAGTAAATTACAATTAAATTTTTAATTTAATAAATAAATGTTGCCAACATTAATGTCTAAATAATACATATCATATAACAAACAAACACAATTATTATCCACATATCACAATTACGGATAATTAATGAGAAGACTTAATAAAATTAAAAAATATTTCTTATAAATATGTCTTGAAAAGTGTAAGTAGTCAACAAAATAAACAAAACAGTCACTAGAAAATAAGTCAAAAAATATAAAATTAGCAAGAATATTTATAAAATAAGAAAAATCTTTTCTAAGTTTTTTAATTTTTAGGATTCTTAATACAAAATGTTCTTATAAAACTTAATTATAAAAAAGATAATAACAACTAAATATTTGTAATATCATTAACAAAGTATAAAAAATCTCAAGTCTGGCCCTTATAACTTTAGGGCTTAAACATGCCAAGTCGATTTATTTTACAGACTCTACTTAAAAATGATTGATATATTTAGAGCAAATCTTGTTCATTGAATATTTAAAGTGATTGATATATTTAAAGTAAATCTTCTTAATTGAATATTTAATTTAAAACGATCTTTATTAATAATTACCTACAAAACATCTAATGCTTATAAGAAATAATTTTCAATGTTTCATATTTTATTTTAAAATGGGCGAGCCTCAATAATAAAATGTAAATTTGGCAACAAAAAATAAAGTAATAAAATATAAATAATTAACCTTTTGGGACAATCTCCTTGATGCACGTGGTAAAGATCAATGGAAGGTGAAAAACATATCGTTTAAAAAATAATTTCATTAAGAAATTGAACTAGAATACACGAGTAGAATATTGGCATGTTAACAAATAGGTGGTGACCGAGCAAAAAGGAAAAAGAAACTCACGGATCTTTGACGCAGAAACTGGAACGATGGCCGATTTCTTGACTGAGAAGGGAGGTGAGATTTGAAATTCGAGAGTACACAAGCTGCGTAACGAGGGGAAGAACGGCTGGATTGTGGATTTGCTGGTCGTAGTCATCGACGACGACGACGACTTGTTGGCAATTTATCACATTGAAGAAGCTCAAAGGCGCCGCCACAATACCTAACCAAATGAATATCGCCAACAATTTCTTCGAGCTCGTTTTAGGCTCGCACATGATCATACTACTGAATAATGGAGAAGAATATATGAACAGAGTGCGAAATGAATTAATGAAGGAGAAATAACAATGGAGGTGTAGCCAATGAATGCGAAGATTGAGTGAGAGATTTTAGGAGGGAAATTATGAGATTGGGAAGAAGAAGATGGATATTTGGAGGGGAAGGAGCTGGAAGCTAAGTGAAGAGGTGGTGGTGGGACCCACCAAGGAGGAGGCAAGCACGTTCGAACGAGTAACCATTAATCACGCCATGCAGGCATTAGACCTTCCTCGCCTGTGCTTTCAGTCTACGCCTTTGCATGCACTGGATAATCTTTTTTTATTTTTTTTTAATTATTTGATAAACTTAATCATGTCACTCATTATATTTTTATAATTTTATTATCAAACTAGGTTACTAGACCCTCAAGATTGTCCCACCACTTGTGAATTTGTTATAAATTTTATATTTTTATTATGATATTAATGATGTTATTGATTAATGATACAATTAAAATAGGTTAAATATATGATTCTTTATCACCAATATGGTCTACTTTTAATTTTAATTGATTTTTTTTTTTAATGTTTACTCTTTGATGGTTGATAAAAAAGAGTTACTCTAGTTATAAAAATTACTCTTCTCTCAATTCTCAAATCCTATACATCTTCCATTTTGAAAGGCAAACGAAATTAATTTCCATTGTCTATCAGTTACCGGAAAAATGTAAAAAATTTATCTGAATATTCCCAAAAATTATAAATATAATAATGAATAATTTTAGAAGATTATTTTACCACAAAATTTTTGGAAAAATGGCGAAAAGTCCCCTTTTAAAAATTTTATTTACTGAAAAAGACATGATAAATTTTTGTACACATAAGAAAGTATCAATACTTTGCACATTTTATGCACGCTGCTTTTATTTAGGTTATTCCTATCAACAGAATTTTCAATGGGGACTTTTCTCTAATTTTTTAGCGTTTATTTTTAAATAAAAGTATACTAACTTCACATTTAGAGAATCCACTTTCACATGTAGAAGGTACCATAATATGCTCATCTTTGTAATTCGTGATCAAACTGTATCTGAACTTTAAACTGATATTGGAAGATTGACTTGCGCCCTTAATCGAGTCAATCATGCATTTTTTTAATTAACAAAAGATTCTAAATTCTTATAAGATATAATTCTTTCAATCTCATTTCAACAATATCATTCTTCACGATTTCGAGACTTACTTTTATATTAATATAACAAAATAAATGTAACATTTTAAAACTATCCTCAAATTTATCAAGTCCAAACTAATAATTAAAGAGACGTCCAAACATGCTTCCAAAAAATAATTAAACTTGACGCCGAGGCTTATTTATTTGTAAAATAATATAACGTATAACATGTTAATTAATAGTATTTGTACACTCAAAATTTTCTTGCAATAATATATACAACATCAACAAAACCTTATTCCACTTAATGGAGTTAGCTACATAAATTGCATGATGCCATTGTACTCCATCAAAAACAATATCTGTGAATAAAAAGAATTCCCTAAGTATACACAACTAGAGTCTAGATACATATGAATTTGATGACTAAATCATTGAACTTTACTTCCTTCGAAAGATTAACATAGAGAAGAATGCAATTGCACGGCTACCTAATCCAATAAGGATAAGTATTAACAAGCACAAAGGCCAATCTGAAAGATCGTAGTCATTTTTCTCAAGGGCACCACAACGAGTTATGAGCCACGCTTTATCATACCTGCAACGTAACAGTAAACATCACATCAGTTTACAGACCCTTTTAAATCTTCAGCTTTCTTTCAGTTCCCATATTTTGTGCATGGCGGTGATTCACGATGTCTATGACTTATGAATAGTGTGTCTTGTTATATGTTTTATAGGCTAAGTTATTCAAAACCCCGAACTTTATGTCATATGCAAATAACATTCCTAAGGGGTATAAAATTGATTTAACTTGGAGTTATCTGCATAGATTTGAAAGTTTATGGGGGTTTATTATTAAGTTTTAAAGGTTAAGGAGGAGGTTACTTGCGCATGATTATAAATCTAGGGAAATTATATGTATACACTAGAAACTAGGTCCTATATTTAAAACCAAAAGAGTACTGCTTTATTGATTATTTTTAGTAATCTAATCATAGGTGGCCTTAGATTTGAACTGAAGCTAAATACTCCGTCCAATCCTTAATATAGAAGTTAGAAATGGGGTTTACTCTATTCCTATATATAAGTCCTTAATATCCACTTTGTTTCTCAAATTTATAATTTTTACCTTAAAGCATCCGTTAGAGCCTGAAAAATAGAAGTAGAAATAGGGGAAAAGGGAAGAAAGAGGAAAGAATATGAGTAAAGAAGAAGTCTAAAACCAGAATCTGTAGTTCTAGAGAAAAAAGAAGAGAGAAGAGAATAAGGGAGAGGCTAGAACCAGAATCTAGTTCTAGGGGAAAAGAGGAGAAAAGAATCTGAAACTCTAGTAAGAGAGGAGAGGAAACAATTTTGCTGAACAATACTTCTGACCATATTAGTACATAAATACGAAACATATACTCTAGGCTACGTTTGGGTGTTCTCTTTCTAGGGTAACAACATAGGTTTTTAGATTTATCCACCATTATCCGGCACTACTAGCAATTGACTAATTCGATTCACAGAAATGTAGACTCACAATGGGAAACTTTACTACCTCTGAGTACATATCGCGGTTGCATACCCAAGGGTCGAACATGAGACCATTGGTTAAGGTGGAATGACCCACACCCAGTCGATTCAAGCACTTAGTGATGTTAAAATGTAGGTTTTTGTGTTCAAAACAGACACCCAAACACACAGAAAGGTGCAACTTGTGCATTTCTTGAATGGTAATTTATGCATACCTTTCAGCATTAGCAATTACAAATGCTTCTAGAGCCCATTTGGTGTAGCACAAGTCAGATATTCTCTTAATCAATTCACTATCTCTCGGTTGCGTGGCGACAAGAGTCAAAACAACTGGGAGAAGTACTGACCACTGCAAATAAGAGATGTCAGATATAAATATCTGGAAAAGAGAGGATGATGGAAACAAAATAATGACATTAATAAAACTGGCTTTTACTGGGTAACTTAAGCTTAAAGGTAAAATATTCCTTAATGTGCATTGGAGCTTCTATGATTAATGGCTAGTCTTTGCTGCCCTCCTTTCTCTTATTTAAAACGAAGTTTCAGCAAACAATAAGGTATGGTAGGCTTATGTTCTATCCGCATTTAAGCCCAAAGATCTTTCATGTGAGAGAATGTGTTAAGAATCATTTCAATCTAAAAGTGGCTTCCTTACAATCTCTAACATGTCCCCCCAGACGAAGTCCATTAGGCCAACCACAAGCTAGCTGTGCCTTTTGCTGAACACAATTTTCGTCAAGAAACTAAGGCTGAAGCGGATTGAATTTAGTACTTGGTCTCTCTAACACCATGTCAACAACTATTTTAAACAGAAGCTGAGTGAAGTCACAAGTATGGGGTTATTTTAACAACATACGTTAAATATTATGGGAAAACTATTCATGAGCCTTCCCTTTAATGATTTAAGATTTTGAGGTGGTCCCTTGACAAAACTTACCAATTGCGCAGCTCCAGGTTCAAAGACAATGGCCAACGCATATCCCATGCCAGTCACACAGTACACAAGGCAGAGTAGCACGGTGTAATTATCGACAAAAGTAGATCTTGGGTTGGTGAAGAAAAAGAACATAGATAGATACACCACAGGCTTGATCACTGTATTGAAAAGGTCAATTGAATCCTTGGCGAGAAAATAAGCCAGGCTGCTCATGCCTGAAGCACTCTCCCTCCAGTATTGTAATTTCTCCAGAGAAAATGATCTCAAAGATGCTATTTTGCATAGAAGAGCTGAAAGCAACAAATGTGACAAAGTGAGAAACAAAAGTTTATAATATGGAATCATCAGGCGTTTAAAGCTATTTAAAACTTATTTGGGGCCTTCTTGTAACAACTTGAACCCAAACCCACAATTCATTTGGCTATGTGACATAATATCAGTGGGACCCATTTCCAAACTGCCATAGACTATTTTTCAACAATATTATCCTTAACTGGATCATTGAAAACATAAATTGCCTTCAGTCACAACCAAAACACAACCAGCAGCTCATAAGAATTACAACTTGAAGGTATTCAATGAAATAATAGTTAAATGATACACATGTAGATGCAGTATAAATAAGACTAAACATATAATATGAGCATGGGAGGAAAAGCTAAACATTTTATTATTTTAAGAGTTATTCAACCACGATAACCTTAAGTTATCAGATTATAACAGATCTCACACTGACTACTCTTTGCCTTTCTCACGTTCTTTAACTTTTCCCCCCTTTTTGGTAGAGAAATTTAGTGTCAATGTAGATGAAGACTTTCCTAGGAATCCTCCTTGAGGCACAGACATGAAGTTGATTTTATATCCCATCATGCTCGGTCTAGGATTTCAAGAACCGATCATAACTCATTAATTTATAGGAATCAAACTCCCCACAAAAAGTCAACTCAACCTATATATCAAAAATGGGAAAATTAGGGGAAGGTCCAAGGAAGAGAAATATTTATTGATACAGATAAAATTTGTAATTATTTACAAGGACCAGTAATGAAAAACATAAAGTTTCAATTACGAAATTAACCCTGACGATTTCCCTACATTTTCTCTAACCCTATTTCAACTATTTGACTGTTAATTATCAATCGATGTTCTCTAGTCTCTCCGTCTTCACACGTGAATTGGAATTATGTGCTCAGCTCATCCCCAAAATGACGTCGTTTTGCGGGATGAGCTTCTAAGCTCATAGATTCACTGAGCATGTAATTTGGACCTTGGTCCGATTTTATTTTAAGGAGAGGTAAAAGAATAAGAGGATAAAAATTAAAAGGATAAATTTTTATTAGATTATGAAATCAGAATCTACTATCATAATATGATAAAGAATAGGGTAACTCTTTAATAGAAAGATGACCCAGAATCTGCAACCCATTGGACTATTAAAGGCCAAGGAATTCTTTAATAATTTTCCATATCTATTTCATACTTTATTGAATAGGCGAAAAATCAATTTATAGAAATAGCTTATAGGGAGGGAAACTCTAATTCAAATGCAATCTAACACCCTATGATTCTAGCAACTAATTCCTATTTTGTGGATATTTCACTTATTTCTCAACTACTAAAAAGAACAATTAATAATTAATTCCTAAAATCTCTAACTAATCTGGTACTCTATCAGACCCCTTCACACGTAGAGCTTCCCTCCCTCAAAAGCAATTAGCTTTAACTTAATCTAGAAGATAAGTGCGTCCATAAAATAGATTGGCTTTTATTTAGGAATTGAGATTGTTATGATATTGGTGTTTATTTTAAGGTTATTAAACCCAAAGAGGCCACTGAATGGGCAATAGGTCTTGAGTCAGTGGGTCAGATCGGAGTCAAATCGGAGCTAACCTAAGGTTAGACTAGTGGGGAAGTGAACTAGAACAATAATATTTTTTCAAATAGTTTTGGAATTTGATAATTTTTTAAGATTAAATAATAATATTTTTTAGTGATTCTTTTTGTATTAGAAAGTAAACATCTCAAATTCCAGAGTCTTAATTTGTTTGGAAATATGTAGCATTAGATATAAATTTTTTAAATTAGGAAATTTTAAATAAATATTAAACTGGTCGGACTAGATTGGTTAGATAATTGATTAGACGGTTTCGTGGTCGAACCGTCCGGTCCGGTTTTAATAATATTGGTTTATTTAGGAATTTATTTTTTATGAATTTTTAGATTTTAGTATTTTTAATATTTATAATAACATTTGTCTAGGGTGCATCCCGTTTGTTTAAACTTTCTCCATGAAAAAAATCACATTTTTAACAGCAATATATTATAAGATTTTTTTGTGGGCTTTTTAGATCTGAGGCTATTTCAATTTGGGTAACTTTTAAAGATAATCTGATGTGTATGAGAGGGATTATAAAAATATTGAGTTGCATATAGATGTTTTTTTAATCAAAATATACAGAGATATAATCAAACGTGATAAATAACACTTAGATGGTATTAGAGAAAATGTAGACAGTTTGGTCAGGGTTAATTACGTAATTGAAATTTTTTGTCTATAATTTTTGGTCCTTGAAAATAATTACAATTTTCAAGATCCTTATTAATAAATATTTCTTTTCCTTGGTCCTTCTCCCTAATTCTCCCAGGAAAAATAGTGGATAGGTAGGATATCGATTATACTTACAAACAGCAATCACTGTGTATGTGTATCCTGCCGCGCCAAGTTGTTGATCCTTCATTTTGACAACTGATCCTAGGCAGGCTCCGGCAAGTAATAAAATCAGATAGTCTATGGCTTGCGCTTTGGCATCCCTAAGTCGCTGCTTAGCAACTCTGTAATAGGAAGTGCAGGGAGAAGATAAAATTATTCACAATGAACAGAAAAGTTTGTATAAAGGATATTTTTGAATATGTCAATACTCCCTCTGCTCCTAATTATAAGACATATTTAACCGATTTTGGGGAGATTAAGGAGGGAAGTTAAATTAGTTAATTTCACTCATTTTCCTAAAATGCCCTTATATAAATTTTCAATGATATTAACATAACCTAGAATCTTCTTTTCCATGCTTTCTAATTGAAATAATGGTCTTGCTATATATACATATATGTATGTGTGTATACACACATGTATGTATGTATGTGTACACCCACACACACATCTACGGCCCCCCCCAAAAAAAAAACACACATACACCCCCACAGATACACAAACATCTACACACATATGTGTGTGTGTGCAAACACCCCCCGCGGGAACACACACACATACATAAATACACAAATACATACAGACACACATATAAGTATATGAGTATGTACACACATATATATATAGATATATAGACACACACACACATATATACATGGACACGCATTATATAAATATATATAGATAAACACACACACATATAGACATACACACGCATTATATATATATATATATATTGGTAAATTAACATTAACTCATTGATAAACAAATTAAAATCCAACAATTTAAGAGTTTTATTGACTGGAAAATTCTATACACCTAAATGCATATACTTATCAAAAACTAAACTCACTTGAGAGAGTAAAATAGGGGTATTTTAGGAAGAAATTGACAAAAATTTAAATTTTGTCCTATAATTAGAATCAAAACCAACTCTCAAATGTTGTCCTATAATTAGGACCGGAGGGAGTACATCATAGGTTTCGGACACTAAACCCACCATGAAGTACTTCCAAGTTGGAAGTACGTAACACAAAAGATGTATATAAATTAGTCAGAAAAAAATATTTTCTTTTGCACCCAACATGAAGAATTTGAATAATGTACTTCAACGACATTTTTCACATACACTGTATGATGCTAGAATTTAGAGTGCTGTCAGTTGTGTTTTTCTCTAAGCAATAAGACTTTTTTGAAAAATTAGGATTTGAATGACAATTGTCAACATATGTGAAATTTAAGTGATGTTTTAGAGACAAAATATATATTGATGTTGTTACCTTGCAAGGAAGTATTTATATTGCCTAAATAGACCAGGAGTTCTCCGATTTGATAAATCCTTGGACTTCAAAAAATTTAGCCTTAACTTATCTTGATGCATCTCTATGTTACTCTTCACATCTTTCCATAACTCTCCAGTGAAGGACGGTTCGTCATTAGCAGAAGCATCATTATTTGTTTCATTAACTGGATTTAGAAGCCTGGATGCCATGTTACTCTTTTGCATATCAGGAGGCACTGAGTAACCATTATGAATCATCCACCATACTGCAAGCTCGTCATGCTTCACTCGTGAGCTTCCACTAACATTTATCACTCCCTCCAAGATGTCTATAAAGTAGTCTGGAGGGTTAATGCGCTCAGGGATAAAGATCCCAAGGCCTGCAAAGTATTCTTCAACTCTATTGACAGGTCCATGGTAGACGGTAAGTCCACCTTTTGCCAGGAGTACCAGATCATCAAACATCATGAATAATGTATGGCTGAAGCAGAAAGCTTAAATGTCAGTAAATGGGTGAAGAATTAAAAATTTACTAGTATTGCACTCAAATTCTTCCATTCAATCAAGTATGAAATTTCAAGACTTGGCTTTCCTTCTATACCTCTTACCATCATTTTCCCTCCTTTTCCTTTTTGTACCGTTGGATTAAAATCTCAATAGTTCAGATTTATCATATGATTAAAATATTATTATAAGAGAAAATGAAGGGAAATGATGGTAAAAAGATATGATAAATCTAGACCGTTGAGATCTTAATTCAACAGTACAAAAAGGAAAATGAGGGAAAAGGATGGTACGGGGTATAGGAGGAAAGCCAAGTCCGAAATTTCATAATCAGGTTGACAAATGTCTCATAGCTGCCCCAATATAAAGCATGATACACGGTTGGCTCTATCAGCAAAATTTAACGGCCCACTAATAGAAGTTTCAGGACAGGGATCAGATTTAATCTATGGGAACCAAATTCTAAATTGAACAAAACAATGAGGACCAGAAGAGTAATTCAACCAAAAAATTAATTTCATTTATTGCAGACAACAGATCAGCTAAATAAATTTAGGTAATATAACAAATCAATAGAATGCATTAGCAATTCTGTATACTGCAAAGAAGTCCCTTCTGACCAAACAGAATTTTCAAAATATTGTTTTGATATTATCATCTGGTATCCAATTTAGAGTTTGTGGCTACCCCAACATAAGTGTCTTCTTTGAGACTCAAACTCGAAACCGAAAGGGATCTAGCAGGGCCTTACAAAATATTGTGATATTAGAGTTTAACAAAATAAAACAGAAGGACAATTTTTACATGATGCATAGTTGTGAGCACAAAAGTTACCTCGGTTGGTGAACTACCATGCAAACATTTACCCCTTCAAGAGCTTCACGTCGAAGTGCTCTAAGAAGTAACTGAGATGATGCACTATCCAAGCCTGATGTGGGTTCATCCAGGATTAATAATGAGGGTTCCATAACCATTTCCAATCCAACATTCACTCGCTTCCTTTGGCCTCCAGATATCCCTCGCTTTTCTACTGTTCCAACCAGGGAATTCCGCACAGAGTGAAGTCCCAAGAATTCAATAACTCTTTCAATAACCACTACTTTATCCGCTTTCAAAGATTCAGCAGGGAGCCTTTTTTATTATTGAGATGAGAAAGAAACATTTAGCCAGAGAAATAAACTGATTTTCGCATTAACTGAAATTCTAAGAAGGAAAAGCAGAGCAAACAATATAAATCTTAAGATTGATAATTAGATCAATGACCTGAAGCTTACTTGATTAAGACAGGTCTACGTTTATTTTTCTATGCACAAAAAAGTTATGGTATTGATCATTAATTTCCTGCAGTTTTTTCAGTTATGACAATATTGGCTACGGGTACGGCCAACATCATCTAAGGTGTTTTAGGGGCCTGCCACCACACACCAAAGATAACGCTGTGTTCACAGTTTGATGAATCATCATATCAGCTCCAAATCCATTCCTAAATTAAATTACTACAATGTTCTTAATCAAGATTTCAGAACTGATGTACATATTTTATAGACCTGAGATGAATAGTAAGAAATAGCCTCTCCTCAAGTGAGGTATGACATTAGAAATCTTCTATACCTAATGTCAGTAAGGATCAAAGAGTAATTATGAAAGGTCCCTTGCCCTTCACCAGTAAATGGCCTAACTCTATTCCAAAGGACACGGACACAACAATAAGATCTCTAGAATGAAGAATGTGCACATGCGCACGTTAACACAACTTGGAGGTATTAAATGCAAAACCACATGCCATTACCTGCAATTTGCATTGAACCGGAGATTTTCTTCCACTGTCAGGTTTCCATGAACGACATCATCTTGGGGCACAAAACCAATAATTTTCTTATAAGAATGGATCGATTCATTCTTTCCATTTATTAATATTGAACCACTCTGCTTGCATCCAAGTGTTTTTCCAGCAATTGCTGAAAGAAATGTTGTTTTACCAGCCCCTGAAGGACCCATGACAGCAGTAATATGACCTGGTTTTATGTTGCCAGTAACACATCGCAGTATATATTTCTTTTGTGATTTTAAAATAAGACTCAGATCTTTGAAAGAAATCTCAATCAGAGGTCTTTTTCTTCGTTCACGGTTGGAAGCCATGCTAATCACTCCTGAGAAGGTAAGATCTTTGTATTCTTGTTGCTGAGCCTTCTCTTTCTCAAGTTGAGAATATGCATGTCTGAATATCTTGCTACGGGTATTTAGTTTTTTACCCTTGGAATTATTTGCAGTGACAATTCTATGTCCATCTTCCATATCAAACTCATCATGAACAACAGGTTCATTTTCAATTTCGTGCTTAGTTTCTATCTGATTTCTGGAATCCAAAGTTGCCCTTGAAGCGTTAGGAGGTGAGGGTGATAACGATTCATCATCTGCGTCGGGGATCACTTGATTTAAAGTCAGAAGTTCTTCTGAGTGAGTTCCATTCTTTTGGCGAGAAAATGAGAAAGACATATGAGATTTAAGACTGCTAGCATGTTTTGTAAGAGCATCTTTAGCATCTTGCCACCTTCTACGTGCTTCTGCTGAGCTCTTTACACTTCTAGCAGCTGCATCTCTTGATTTGGCTAGCCATCTTTCCCTAATTGAGAGGAATTGATCAGAGAAGCTGTAAATAATGAGTAGCGAAGTACTCAAACCAACCTGCATAAGCAGTTGAACAATGTCAGCTTTCACTCATATGCTCTCTTTTTCATGGGGGTCTCAGTAAAGTTTTTCACATTGGACCAAAGGTTTGGAGGTGATCAACTTACTATGAACATGATTCCATATAGATGAAGGTCCTGATTTTCAGTGCCTGATTTACATGATACCAAACTATAGCAGCCTGCAAGATGATCAGTGAACATCATGTGCATGTGCGTGCAGGAAAGAATTCAAATTAGCACAATTTGCATATGAAATAATTCAAAGTAGTCATTTAAACTTACGGTTCTCAGATGTGGACCCCATCCTGCAGTAATGTCTGAGATATCACCAGGAAAAATAAATGAAAGACGTCAGAGTAATGAAAATGAAGAAAAACATTTTATGAAAAATTATCAAAGCAGACAAGACTACATATTACACATCAAATCTTCAGGACCATTTAGGAAAAACAAATAGGGGAATACACTTCTCTACCCACGCTCATGTAAAATGATTCTGCTTTGGCAGGGCAAGAGAGCAGAATAATGTGGTCCAAACTTCTTCCATATGTCATACCATCAGACAGTAACTGGCAGTGTCAATTAACTTTGACTACAAATTGTAACCAAATGTCCAGGAAAAGGGCAATACCCGTTACTGCAATTGAATTTTTTAGTGGTTGATGGACAATAGGATCCTGCTGGACAAAATACTTCTTCACTGCTACCAACATCAGCCCAAATATTGGCTCCTCCACATGTATGGTTTGGCTGGTTTGCTGGTAGCCGGTACAGATATCTGGATTAATATATTATAGATTAATTTTTTACAATGTCAATAATTGATTATTGGGGGGAAAAAAACAGATATAGGGCAAGAATTAGAACTCACGGTTCACATAAACCACTTGTTCGATTCAGTGTTGCAAGAGGGCAATAGGAACCCAATGGACAAGCTTCAAGAATAATTAAGTGTCCAAAAAGGAAGCATTAGAGACAACTTTTAACACAGAAAGATAAAACTATATTCATTATCAAGATATTAATAGGCTAAATATTTAATAATTTGAACAGACTCTTCAGAGAAGGTAATAGTGAGTGATCCACTTTCTAAATGTCAGGACTTTATATGCCATAAGCCGAACAGCTTTTCTAATAAGCAGCTGGTACACCAAGAACAACAAAGATGAATGGAGAAGAAAATAATTAATACCACAAAGAAGACACCTCCAGTCATCTTTGAAAAAGAACATATTTCAAAGATCTGAGGCACTTACGTATCATGCAGGTAAGACCCTGCGGACAGAAGAAACCCTCACAACATGCCTGGCAGTTTGTAGTTCTTGCTGGGATATCCTGTAAAGTTCTAAGGTCAACCTGCAGACCTGAATCAGTACTACACGCCCATCCAGGCTCACACCCAGAGACCCATGAAGTAAAATTGCAATTCCTGTTAGGCTTCAAGTAACTGGCACTTCCACTCTTTTGAGTCTTTTCAGTTATAGTTCCAATATAAGACTTCACTTCTGCTACTGTGCAGAAACGTTGTGTAATATCTGCCATTGAATTATTAGAGACATCAGACACCAGAGGGTTCACAACTACAACATACAAGAAATAAACTATTAGCAAAATAGATTGCCCAGAAAACTGAAAAGCACAAACTTATTTATATCTTTGGAAGCACATATGGTTCATGGGGAAAAATCCAACATTAACCTCATGGTTATGCAGAAAGGAAATGGAGGTTACAAGAACAATGATTGGGTCAATATAATCATGCATATAGCTCGCCTGAGAAGAAGTATGATGGGTGGACTAACATTAATTATAGCTTATCAAAGTGCAGTGTTAAACCATGACATTAACAGCATCATTCTTTCAAGAAATTAACAGTTTATTATATTTAATTTTCCAAACAAAAGAAAACATATTATTTTAAACTTACCCCTAACAACAAGATCTTAAAACCTTCAATTTTTCTAGTCTCTTAATGACACATACGCAAGAATTGACACTTCCTTTCCAAGTAAAACAGCTCGTACCTGGAGTTTTCTGAATGCAAGAAGTCAAGAAGCTCAAATCAGATGAGAAGTTAAATGCCTTCTCCCACTCAGCTTTCCTAAAATAGCAATACTAGGATTCAGAACGAAGTTCATGGTACATGATTCTTGAGGTTTGATAGCATCTAACGTGAAGCTAATATAACCATTAAGTGCCTATCTAGGAAAGCAACATGCCGCTTGAAGCAGTCATACCCCCACATGTCATGGGTGACAATTCGATACTTAATGGCCAATTACAAGAGAATTATATAGGGAAAAAATTTGCTATTAATAAGATTGAAACAAAGATGTTCAACCTAATGAAACCAAATTGAAATAACGTTTACACTCCGATGGCCAAAATATCAACTCATTCTATTTTAAAAAAAAACTACGATTAAAAAAAAAAAAACATGTACAAATACAAACATAAATTGATGAAGCACTCACGGGTCTGTGATGCAGAAGCCGGACCGGCTTTTGATTTCCTGGCTGAGATCTATAGTCATATTGGAGAGCTGGTTATTTACATGCTGTGTCATAAAGGGAACAGCACCAGAAGAATCACCAAATGGAATGGAGCCACCGTTAACTTGGCACCGGACCAAACTCAAGGAGCTCAAAATCACAAGGGCCAACCAAGACCATAGCATTATGCAGCCAAAACTAGAAGAAGAAGAAGCCTTAAGACTCGTTTTGAACATTTCAATGCAAGAGGGAATTGGGTTCTCGGGATCAGTTCATCAGGGAGTAGAAACAGTAATGTCTGGGAATTCCGAAATGGAGATTCTGATTCTGACAGATTTAAACTTTGAATGTAAAATTGGAAATCCCAAGAATGTAGCTCGTTGACAATGAGAAACGAGTGAGACCCAAAAATTACTTGTAATTAAAGATTTGGGAACATCATTATAGCTGACCCAAGAGTAGGACCCACCGGAGATAGACGCAGCCATCGCTAGTGTTTGCCCAAGGACGGCGACTAGTACGAGATTGGTTCAGCTTGGTGGTCAAGAGTCAACGATTTCACAAAGGAATTGGTTTGTGTTGGCGGCCTCGGAGACTCGGCCTTTGAAGAGACGACGCGGGATTGGTGAGTTTTTTGAGTTCTTGACCTCTTCTACTATTTTTAACGGATAAGAAATCAAAATTTGCAGGCACGAAAATTCACCGAAGCCCGCTCAATTATATTTAATGTTTTTATTTGATTAAGGACAAAACTTGGGTTCACAATGTCAAATAACACGTGTTTTTACCCGTCCCAGTTTGTTGTTTGTCTTTTTAATATGTATAGACCCTTCTAAATTCACTTGTCAAGGCGCATAAATTTTTATATCACCTCTTATAATAATGTATTCCCTTCGGTCCTAATTATAAGACATACTCCCTCTGGTCCTTATTATAAGGCACCAACTACTTTTTCTCACAAACCAAGGAATGAAAGTTAACTCATTAATTAGGTCCAAAATTAATAAATCTTTCCAACTTTACCCCTAATTTAATGATGTAGATTTAATGAGTTAGTTAAAAATGAGGGCATAATGGGAAAAAAAGTAATAAATGAGGTAGTTAAAGAAGTTGGTGCCTTATAATAAGGACAAAAAAATGTTGGTGGTTGGTGCTTTATAATAAGGACCAGAGGAGTATTTAATTAATTTTGGGAAGATTAAAGAAGGGAATTAAATTACTTTAGAGTATTTTTATTTTTTTCTTTAAACTAATTAGTTTAACTAATAAACTAATATATAACCGAAGAATATACAACATATGAAATGATTAAGTAACTTATTTAGCTTCCTTAATCCCTCCAAAGAAAGCCAACTATGTCTTATAATTAGAACAAGAGGTAGTAAAATATAATAGAATTTTTACTTTTTCCATACGAAGTATGAGCACTTATTATTTTATTATTGGTAATTGTTAAGATTAGGATTTGCAAATTTTTATATAGGCACTTCTTAGTTTGCTATTGTAGTGCTTAAAATTAGGATTTATAAATTTTTGTTTGGATACTTATTATTTTGTTAACACACACACACACATGTACACTTGTAAGCTCACATACAATTACATTGATGTTCTAGGGAACAAATTATTATTATTATAAAGTCCCATTAAATCATTAAATTGATATAAACTCCCAAGTACTTCAGGGATATTTATTAGAATTATGAAAAGATAAGTTTATCTTAACTTCTCATTAGTGATACATTAACTTATCAATTGAGACGTCTCAACTTGTCATGTCGTGACTTATTAGTTATAATACTCTAACCATCATTAGTGACACTCTAACTTGTTAATGCAAATCCACATTTTCACAATTTTAATAAATCTCTCACTAGTTCCTCAATGAATAGACAGTTGTGTTTATCTGATGAACCATCCGGCTTCGCAACTACGCTGGGAGAGCCTCTTCAAAACAAACGAAAAGAGGAACAAAGTGAAATTCAGCGGCATCTCCAATGCAAGCTTGGCGGGCATATCAACTTCAAAGCCTAACAATATTGTCATTTTATTTAGCAAAAGGAAAAAAAAAAAAGCCAATAAACATCAAATAATTTTTTGTACTCCAGTCATTGGCTAATCAAATTTTCTTCTTTTTTAGTAAATTTTTATTTGGAGTCACAAAAGATATTTTCCATTCATAAAATCATTTTCTAATTTTATCCCTTTTTTTCTATTTCATCTCATTATATGCACGAGGCATCAAACAAGTCATGAAATTCAAGAGAGAGTCAAAGAATCTTAACTCAAGCACAGAGAACTAAAAATGCATTAAGCCTCTTTACTGTTTATTTCTATATATAAATCAATGCTAACAAAACAATAGATAAGCATTGCTTCACTTGAAAGCTAAAATCTTAACTCACAAGAAAAGAAATATACCTACAATAAAATACTCGAGGAATATGAGCATAAAATCCGTGATAATTATTGACAGGAGACAGCCTCAAGATTGCAGTATATTTACATACATTAGATGAAACTTCAAAGCCTATGGACCTCTTGTAACTGCAATTAACCATTTACACTTGTTTTGCTTTACATACTATGGACCCCATCTCTCATATATATATACTCCCAAAAAGACTAGTAATTGGCATGACTCTAATGATCTTGAACTTACAGAGTGGACTCTTTTGCAGAAAAATAAGCTTATTTCAACGGCCCACCAGCTGAGTGTGTTTTATCTACAAGGCTTTAAAAATCTCCACAGTTAAGGTTTGCAGAAGGAACTTACTAATCAACAACATCCATGTTAACTGTACAAAAAGGATGTTCTTTATTAGGTGGCATGTCCTCCTCAACTAGGATGCCATAAGAAGTAGACTAGGCCAACAAACCGATGCGCCTTTCTGCAAACAACGGGTTTTTATGAGTAAATCAAGATTATGATTAGAGAAGAATCACAAACAAGAAATACAAACTTGTATGAGGAAGTAATCTCTGCATGGCTTACCTCCAGTGGTTATAAGCTTCTCGACAAGAGAAACAATGTGTTTACCATAAGTGTACCGCTTCAGGGCATTTAGATGAACCTTAATCCGAGAAAGAATCAAGGCAAGGCTTTGATCATCACATGTCTCAAGAACCTTTTGCACAACATAATTTCCAAAGGGATCCTTCATCATAGCCTGCAATTTGTATGTTACATAGTCAATTTATTCAGAAAGAAACTGTAATTCGATGAATCTACAAACTTCAGCAATGTTGAATGTTGCAACAGACCTCAGGGGTAGCAAGAAATAGGACATTAAAGAACTTAGAGCATTAGGGTCTGTTCTCAAATTGTGCCAAATTGGTGTGACTAAAGTATGGACCGATAGTGTCTGAAATTTAAGGAATTAAACGAAGTGGGACAGGGGGCTAACGCCAGCTTCATGAGAGCATATTCAGAATAAGTAGGAGAAACAACAATGACATAAATTATGCTTTAATCTCATCCGTTAATTCAAAAAAAAAATCTAGAATTATGTAAAACTTAGTGCCATGAAGAAATTTTTTTTCAAAAAGGTGGGCAAACCTGTAAAGGCTCATTCTCATCAGTGGTACCAAGCATTTCATTCACCAAAATTAGACGCTCCTCAGGACTGCCAAAAGTCAGGCACTTCTCAACAACATTGGAAGCAAATTTCTGCTTGCTCATCTTCACAATTTGCCCAGCAAGCTTGGTGATGATAGCAGATCGTTCATGTGGTTTTCCATGTTGCAGGACATGCTACCAAAGAAAGGTGGGGTAAAGAAGCGACAAGAGAATAAGCTAACAGTAAAACTAATATAAATATGTTAGTAGACCACACCAAGTGAAGCAGAAAGGTTGTTTAAGTTGAAGGACAAAGAAAGGCACAAAGAAATTGGTCCCTATGAAGGACAAAGTGGTAGAAAATTGTTTAAGTTGGTTTGGACAAGCATAAAAAGACCATTGAAGATCTTGGTGAGGATGGTTGAACAAACAATTCTGAGTTCTATAAAGAAAGGTAGAGGAAAAGCAAAAAGAACATTCAAATGAGTAATTGAACAGAACTTTTGGTGAACAATATATTCTGATATATAAATAGTCATAACATGTACCTAAGGACCTATTTGTAAACATTGTAAATATTCTATAGGGACCTAATTGTAAACATTCATAATTAGTGGGATAAGTGTTATAATATCCTACTAACCACTAGATTAGGATTAGAGGGAGGCTATCTCATTATAAATAGCCCAATCCTCATACTTGTACAATCATGTTAGTCATGACCTTGCAGAATTCAGTTGTGTGAGAACCATTGGAGTTCTCTTCTCTATCTCTCTTCTAGTCTCTTCTTCTTGATCTCTAATCTTCTTCTTCTCCTAATTATAAACCTAAACATCTAAAACCATAACATATTCAAAGGTTTGGTTGTTGATAGAATACAATGATATCATGCGAACAATATAGCCAACCCTACCTTTTGGGTCATGGATTGTTGTTGTTGTAAATACTCAAAAGGAAAAATAGTTTCTTCATATTTCGGGAAAATTAATTTTTGGCTATCTTGATGGATGACATCATCTTAACAGGTGGTGATGATGTTGAACAGATAAAGAATCAATTATCTAGTACACTTGAAATAAAAGATCTTGGCCTGTTGAATGGCCCATATAGCTTGTAAAGCACTGGGATTGAATCCAGACTTAAAGCATTAAGGTTCACAGCCTACGAAAATCTACAGTTACAGTAATGAAGCTATTTCCATTGCCCATTAATTAGTCCTAAACATGTTAAAGCAGATAAACAATTCATTAACGAAAAATAGAAAGTAAATTGCAGACCTGAATAACATAATTTCCATATTGATCTTGAGCTAAATTGCAGACACATTGCATGATTTCATCCATAATAATTAGTTGTGTATTTGGATCATTACAGTGCTCCAGAACCCTCTGTTAAGAAATGTGGAAAATATTAAATCATCATGAAGTAAGAATTTATATAACTGTCTCCACATAGATAAATTCCAGACAGCAGTGTCCAACCTGAATAACGCGACACCCATATGGATGGGTAGAAAACGCCACAACTTGCCCATAGAAAGATGAGATAATAAACTGGATTCGATCTTGGGGAACACACTCTATACACTTTTGAATAACATGGTTACCATTTTGATCACGTACGCATTTCATTACTGCACCGTCAAGCTCTGAAACCATTTGAGTTTGCTGATCAACATCAACCACCTCCAATGCCTGTGGATGATTTTTGATAATTTAGTCATATGACAAGAAAGCAATTATGGTCCCAGCATAAAGCCGTAAACAAGAGAAATTAACACACAAGAGAGATTGGAGTACACTAAAAAGAATTCTGCATGTGATTATATCTGACCATAAATGGAAAGCATGCCATTATATGCTCATATTGTTACACAAGAAGAACCGCCAATTTTTGTAATAAGAGAGACATGTGAGCAGAGTTCATAAATAGAAGAAATTACAAATATAAGTTCACATTTTCTCTCATGTGTACAGCCTTGGTACAATGAGTATTTATCATAACCACAGAGAAACCTATAAAATTTAATCAAATCTATTTCACCCTAAGCCTAATATTCAAGTACATCTAGGACATAACATAATTATGAAATGGCAATGCAACATTTATTGACTGCATAAAGATATGTAACAAGCAGCCTACCTATTTCAGTAAAGAAGAGAGTATAATAAAAATTTATCTCAACTTGTACATTATTTACTCATCAAAGAAAAAGGTGACTGCATATCAAAGGAATGAACACTGAACAGAAATTACTTAATGATGTTCACTAAAGAGGTCTCCTACAATATAAACAAATCACTAAAGTCTCCCAAGTCAAGAAAAAACATGATGTACAAACATCAACTAAATGAAACGTTCGTGTCAAGCATGATACATTTAAAGAGGGTTTAATAATAAAATAAAAGGCACAGAAGTTACCTTCTGAATCACTCTGCAACCATACATTTGCAGACTGAGAGGTAAAACATGACCTGTTAGTTGACTGACCAACTCAATTCTTTGGCTTTCTGTACCATGCTCAAAAAACTGCAAATCCAAGCATCACATTTAAGTTTAACTTCTTAAAGGACAAGCCTAAACATGATCATAGCAAAAGACAATAATTATACTTTCTGTATAACATAGTTCCCAAAGACATCAGTCATCAAAGTACGAGCATGAGGAATCATCTCAGGAAATATCTTCATCTTTTCTTCTGCAGAGGCTGTTTCTAATTTCTGCTGAATAAAGCGACTCCCATACTGATCAGTACTGCATTATAGTATAGATTATCAATTCATGATTCCAGAGTCTTATCAAGAGAAGACGGGTCCACAGAAGTGTAAGGTCAATACCTGAATTGAACCACGTGACCAACAATATTTGAGAGTTCAAAAGATCTAGCCTTGTTCTTGAAGTCATCTAGTAAGGATGGTACAAATCTACCATCCATGCTATTGCCAATGTCATTATGACATGAACCAATAGAACCTCCTATTGAACTCTTAACCATAGCATCCAATTGTGATGCACTTGCATTCTCAAACAGTGGATTTCCAGATCCACGAGAAGGAAGTAAGGAATTTACAACCTGCTTTCCTGAGTATGGTGTGCCAAGACCACAAGGTTGCCTCCCATAGAATCCATATTTAAGAAACCCAGATTTGGAAAGAAGTGAAAGTTCATACTGTTGCTTTTGTTGAGAAAGAAGTGTCTCAAGATATGCTTTCTGAAGTCCCTCAAAGTCTCCATGTGGCATAACAGAGAAATTTCTCACTTGAGAAAGATCACCTGGACCAGGCATAAAGTAATCAGAACCTTGCTGCAACCGTTGGATGAAACATGGGTCCAGAGTTGAGAAATGATGATCAGGACCAACTTGATTTCCTAGCGCATCTAAACTTTTCCCATCACCATGATCTCTCAAAGCTGAAAAATAATAACCAGTTAATGATGGCTATAAAGAATAAACTTAAAGTCCACTATTCTTTAATAGCTTACATAATTTCACACACACACACACAAAGTAGTTAGAAAAGGAGAGAACCAGACCTTTGTCAATATGATTTTTGTACACAGCATTTAAATTTGAGTTTACAGGATATGCACCATGAACATGGCCAGAAACATCCATACTTGGCAAACTTGTACGAGCATGATGGACATTTCCAATAGAATGCACTTTTGAGTGAATACTAGCAGATGAAGCACTTCTTTTCATTAAATTGGCTCGCTCATTTGAAGTCATTGCGTTAAGGTTCATTACAATGTCATTATGTCTGGGCAGTTCAACAAGATTGTTGCCATTACTATTTGTTCTCAGTAAAAGATCTCGCTGATTACTAATTTCCTTTTGTAACCTAGATTGCAGAAGACTATCTTGCTCTGCATGCCTTGTATTAGACAAATTCATACTAGATAAGGAAGACATCATTTCAGCAAGTTCAGTCATACTGGAAGAATAACATTTCTGGGCACTCAAGCCAACAACATTATTCTCAACAAACCCAACTTTACTAGCACCAGTGCCAGGAGTAAGTGCAGACCCAAGAGGTCTACCAATGACCTGAGGTTCAGGGGCTGTACCGCTTGACAGAGAGGAACCCACAGCAGATGCAAAACCATGAGAAACCATTACATCATGGTTCTGAAGCCCATCCAGACCAGGAGTAGAAGCTGCAGAATGCAAGCATTCTAAGGATTTAACTCCATTACATATACCTAATGGATGATGATCAGCCATGCCAGTTAAATCCCTAATATCAGCAAATGCATTGTAACTTGCTGGACTTGGCATATTACCTGACATGAAAGCAGGCTGATCAAGGCCTTCCTGCAAAAAATGCTAACTGAAGTTAAAAGCCTAGCAAAATGCCAATGCCAGGGCAGGATAAGAATCTAGTTTAACATGCAATTATACAAGTACCAAAATTCTTCCATATTTGAGGATAATTATGGTTAATGTGGGATAATGAAGCATAAGATTGAAACTGAAACTGCAAAAGATGCAGCATATTTATTGATACTCATTTACACATAAAAATTGCATATGTTGACATTAATTACACCAAAAGATCAATAGAAATACCTGTAACATGTAAAAAAAGCTTGCAGGAAATTTTGAGACCATGTCTACTAAAGAAGAGGCAAACAAAAGAAATACAATCGTGCAAAGTTAATGGCAACTCTATTGTGGAAAACTGTAAAGCAAGTAAGGCCTAGCCCTGATTTTCATTCAACAATTTTTTATGAGCTATATGCAACATATTTTAAGATTGGGTAAAAAAATCAACAATTAAATTTTGCCACACTTCATTGTAAAGAAAGTGATTCCACATTATTAATTGCACAAAAAATGTCACATTCAGAACTAGAAATAATATGCATGCAATGAGGATAAAATAATAACCTGAAGAATGTCAGCAAAACTCTTCCTCCTCACACCAAGACTCCCATCAGTCATTCTGACAAAACCATCTGTACTACGGTCAATCCACTGTGCAGAATTCTGCCCAGATAGATTTCGGCCACCAGTTTTCCTCAGTTCCATTAGATCATTTTCTGCTTGTTGCACAGAAAGTCCAGGCTGCATTGAAAATAATGATGAGCTATTACCATTCTCACCCAACTTCTTCCTCCCATCTCCAAATCCCTCAGATGAAGACCCAGCAACCTGAAACCTTTGAGCAACACGCCAATCTTCCTTTGACACCAATGGTGGGGGCAGCCTTGGATTGTTATTTTCATGTGAGTAATAATACGAAAGGTAAGAAGGATGTGAACGAAGCTCATCTTCGGTCAAAATTCCATTATTATTACTGCTCCTACAATTGATTAACCCAAAATCAGAGTTCCTTAAAAGACCACCAACAGCGCTAAGGGATCCCTCCACGGTTGGAGGAGCACTTCCGCTCCGAAAAATATTGAGATCCCTTTCTTGATAAGTTAACTGAGGATTGCGCTGCTCTTGAAGTATCCTTTCAAGCTCACTCTTCAAAGTTTCTTCAATGTTACTATTTGACAAAGGTTGCAAACCCTCTGTTTCCCTATTTACATTACTCCCACCAGCCATCTCCCAACTAGAAGTGACAGACAAATAGCAGCAAAAATATGTAAGAAAATAAAATGTAATATTAACTACAGAAGAACAAGTATAATTAAGCACTGCAGTAAAATTAAAGGAATGCACATAAATTGAACGAGAGTATGACACTTTCCTCTTCTCTATAGCCCGGCAGAATTGAAATAAATTCTTCCTAGAACAGACAAAACCATTAACACATCTCCACACTGGCACAGGCTCAAAATTTATAACCCAATTTCTAATATTCTGTAGCTACCTACTCTTCAACTCAGGGTTAGGACAGGGCGCAATCAATGGACAAATTCAAATCACGAGACAAAACAGAATACTATACCGTAGATTCCACACCTCAAAAAGCGAATCTTCACATCAATACGAACGAACCCAGAGCTTGATCCTTCTAAAACCAAAAAGAGAAAGCCCCTATTAGACAAGACACAAAAACAACAAACCAAGAAGCTCATATTTACCATCAAATACATTAGGTTTTGCACATAATTTAAGAAAAGCAAGTAAAAAATTAAAAGGCGAAAAATAGTAGAGTCACATTTACCTTACATGTACGGAGAGGAAGCTGAAAAAGGTCCCAGCTGCGTGCGTTTCTTTCCCTCTCCTGCCCCTCTCTCTCGTTCGAAGGTGGGAGAATTCTGCAGAGAATGGAGGCTTACCCTTCGTGAGGGAAGAATTTCAGAGCAGGAATAGGAATGTGACAGAGGAGAAGGAGAAGAAGAAGGGATGAGATCGCGTGGGCCTGAGATTCTTGCTCATCGTGTCTAGAGCCCTTCAAAACGGTCGCTTTTGCAGGTAGGAGGAGGAGGAAGAATGAGGACGGTCCGATCCGAAATGGACGGCGATGGAGGGAAAGCGGGTACGTGCATGGGCTTTTTCACAGTAAACATTGAAGAATTCTATGGGCTTCGGGATTTAAGCCTTAGAGCAAGGAAGTGATTTGATTTGATGATTATTGATTAGGTACGACCTTGTCTAAAGCCTTAAATCCCCAACGTTAAAATAGGAAACCGGGTAAAAGGGGAAATCGTAAGGTAACTGCCTGAAATATCATATTTCTTACCAAAAATATAATGGGTTATTATATTTTAATTTTAGTCATTAGTTTTATTTTGTTTAAAACATTAGTTTTTATGATTTAATTAATAAAATATGAAATATTTTGCCTCTTGAGGAATCAAAACACATAATTTAAAATTTTAGGGACAAAAGATTATATTAACCCTACTAATATAAAAAAGTGGCTTATGTTTAGGATCAAAATCAACTTCATATATGCATACATACATACATACATACATAATATATGTGTACACACGCGAGAGTCATTTTAGTCTTGGTCCTAAATATAAATTGTTTTTTTATATTTGTCAATCCTTTTCTAATTTACTCATATTGATATTCTACCAACAATAAGGATGGAAACATGATAACATTCGCCCTTAACAGGTCCGACCTTTTTTGTAACAAGTTAGCCTGAGCTTGACCTGTGGCATATTACATACATTTTCTTAGTTTGAGCTTGACTTGTACAAAAGCCTAGTCTAACCTGAAACTTATTAAAAAGCCTATTTAAAAAAAAAAAAATCTTATAATTATGCTAACAAGCATGCTATCTTTAAACAGGTTAAAATTACATAAATCATAATATATTATTATTATTATTATTAGAAAAGACGAGTTGAGAAACTTAAACTTTATCGACCACATAAATGTCAACTTAATCTGAAGATAACTAATCTTGATTCTCTCGCATAATGGAGAGACATTTCAGATGAGGTTTTGGCAAAATTTGTATGTCTTCCCTAAGATTATGTGTGTTTTTTACAAGATAGTCTACACATCTAAGTGTCTCTCGAAGTGAATATTAGAGCTCTATGTCCCAATTTGAGAAACGAAACTCTCTAATATCATTAATTTCTTCCCTTAGTGGATGATGGTGACCACCATCTTTCAAGATTAGATGAAAAGCTTCCATTGGGTTTGTATAGACAAGGACTTTCTAGAGGCGCTTTTGCTTACGAGCTTGGAGAGCTGTTAGTAAAGCCAACAGTTCTGCTACTATCAATGGTAGAAATCCCACCATATATATATACGTTGAAAACCCAAGAATACAGTTTCCATTGGAGTCTTTGGCTACTCACCATCACATGCTACTTCTTTCTGATTGTCACTACTCCATATGTGTATAACTGAACAAAATCTTCCAATAGGAGTTTCCAATCATGCTCGTCTTCTCCGTAGAGCTTGAAAACTTGGTGTGTGAGATTGTCACCAGAGATGACTTCCATTAGCTGGTTGATTCCCCCATTAATGATTTCTGTTGCTTGATATCGAACAACTTGCATAACTCCTTTACATTATCGATATCTCCAAAGGAGCCAACAAAAGGTACTGAAAACTCAAACTCATCCCCATCTGCTGAAGCGTGCCTTGCTCAAATTATGAGTCGTACACATTATTATAAGCCACGCCTGCAAATTACAACAAAAGAAACTAAAAAGAAGGTTAGGTTTAATATTTTCATCAATCCACACATTTCTGAAAATCTCACAATCATGGAGTATGTGTAAAGTGTTTTTCTTCTCTTTGACACTCAACTGGGCACTCATCATTATATGTTGATCCTTGATTAGCTCTGAGTGAGCTTGTGGGAAGTCTCTCATGGAATACTTTCCATAAGAAGAATTTAACTTTCTGAGGGACTGGTAACCTCCACACTCTCTTCCATTGTCCCGTCCCCTACTGCTCCTGTTGTAACATCCTATATTTTGATTCTAATATTCAAATGATAATGAGATTAGATTAATTCCTGAAAATTGAAATTCACAATGTAATTATTTGAGTATGGAAAATTACCCAAATTGAATTTATTTTTATGGATAAAATTAATTAGGAATAATTAAGCATTAAGTATTTAAAGTAATTTCTATAAAAAAAAATTGTTTTTATTTAAATATTATGATAGTTTTATTTGAGTGAAATACATAACTCAACCCATTCTGTGAATCATAAGATAATATTGATATTGGATAGTGAGTGTGTGTTTGGATCAACGTTTTCATGCAAAAACGGGCGATTGAAAGCTCAAATATAATCGTGCAATGGTAGAGTGATGGTAAATTTTTAATGTTTGGCGTGGCGTTTTTGCAATTTGGCTTGTGAGTCTGAATGTGTTGTGGAGATAAAGCAGCATGTAGGTTGCTTAAAAGGAAAAGCACGATCAGATCGAAGAAAGAGAAGAGGAAAGCATGGCAAAAAAATGACAAAAAAGTGGTCCCATGTTTGTAGGAAAGACGGAGAGATAAAGGAATAATTGGGAAAAAATAAAATTCCCACCATCCTGTAGTAAAAAAATAAAATTACTTTGAAAGAACCAAAAACTTAACATTTACAAAAATATTTTTAGAGAGAAAAAATAATTAATAATGTTATAAATATTCCAGTATTTGGTGTGGATTTCCGTAATCTTCCAAGATAAGTCTTTTGGAATTTTACGCTTAAAGTCATTAACCTATGACATGAATGGCTTAGTGGGAGTTTTCTATGATTAATGTAAATAACCTACAAAGACTTCATATTATAACATTATGTAAATTTACTCTTTTGTTGTAACTCTTGTAATAAATGTTAAGGATTATGACCTATAAATTGTAGGCATGTAACAAAGATTGTAAGCTTGAAATGAAAGAAGAATCACTCCCTCCTTACTCTCAATTTCTCTATTATATTTCTTCATCTCTCTCATCTAAGGCCCTGTTTGGATAGAAGAAAAGGTAGGAAAGGAAGGGAAAATATTTTGCCTCGATGTATTTGGTTCCCACTGGAAAAGAAAACAAATTGATAGGAAAATTTTCATTTAGTTGAAAAAAATAAAGTAGGAAAATGAAATAAAATATCATTTTACCTCTAAAAAATAAAAAATTATTCTCTCTCTCTCTCTCTCTCTCTCTCTCTCTCTCTCTCTCTCTCTCTCTCTCTCTCTCTCTCTCTCTCTCTCTCTCTCTCTCTCTTTGTGTGTGTGCACGCTTGAGTGTGCACTAGTGAACACTCAAGCAATTGCTTTCTCTTACTCAATTGCCTGTGCACTCGCTTTCTCTTTCTCCGTCGCCTTTGCCCTCACAAAAATCACCTAAAAAAATCTGTCTTCTCCTTTCATTTTCTCAAAACTAGAAAAATCTCATCCTCTTCGATATGGAGAAATTTCTGGTAGGCATCTCTCCTCCTCGCATCCCCAATCCATCTGTGTGTCTGCATCTAATTCTTTTTTTTTTTTCACCTTCATCTTCTATCTCCACCATCATCACTGTCGTCTTCTTCAAAACTTTCCATGGACAAGTGAGATCCATGGCCATGGCATTATCGACCTCATCGTCATCAATGTCGCTCAAGATGTTACTTGTACAGACAGGCTCAACGCTAAAAAGGGGTAGGTTGGTTTTTTCCATTCGTCGGAAAATGGGTTTCCACCATTTTTTGTGGGAACTAATTTTCACATGTTTAAAGGAAAATTCACCCACAGCTGAAAAACATTTTCATTGGAAAATGTGAATCAAACAGGCATATGAGACAGAAAATACCCATTTTCCTTTTCCTTCCTCCCATTTTCTTTGATCCAAACGAGGCCTAAATCTCTCTTATATTTTCCTTATTTTTACAACATGTTATAAGCAAAAATTCACTCAGAAGGCGTATGGTCTAGTTTTCTATTTCTTCTACTCTCTAACTTTCTCATTTCATGCTATATTTTATGTTGTTTATTCTCTTTGTTATTTTATCTTTATAATTTACACTATCGATATGTTGTTCTATATTATTTTTATTTTACACCATCTACTTTTATTTTATCTTTCTTGTTATTATCTTTTACATGTATATATGGGTAATCTAAGTCATTATATGGAATTAAAGAGATTTTTTTACCAATTGTTTTATACATAGGGTTATATGGCTAAGATTAGAGATTATTGTTATTTTATTCTCATTTGCAATTTTTTCTTTTATTTATCATTTTCCTAGAATATCTTATTTATACAACATTTATATTTCTTTATTTTATATTACGGTATTCCTTACATTTTATGTTGTTATATTAAGTTATTTATGTTTCATTTGTTTATTTACTTATTTAACATTTATATTTATTTATTTTATTTATATTTTATGTTATTTATAATTTTTTTCATTTTTCATTTTTATTTTATTTACATTTCATTTATTTATATTAATATATTATTGTTGTATCATTATGTCAATATTTTATTTTATTATTATTACATTAATATATAATAGCATTATATATGACCATATAATGTGATCTATATGATCATGGGCTTAACTATTGTTTATACTTGATTATAAATTTTAATTACTTAAATGATTTTACAGTATTTTAATTTTATCAAAAAGCTAGAAATTATAATATTCTTAATTTTGTGATTAAATGATTAGAAGTCACATCACTTTTATAATAGTTCATATATATATAAAAAAAGTTATTGTTTTCATTAAATGACATAATTGACGAGAAAAACTTTGGTACTTTGATGATTTTTAAATTTTACAATATGATTTATTAAGCATTGGGAGGTTTAGAGGAGATTTAGATCTATAAAATAAAGAGTTATTTTAAAAATATATTATTAAAATGTTAGTATACTTATTATGATAATAATATTATATCACATTAATATAATATTATTATTAAATTAATATATAATAATATAGTGAGAGAGTAGAGGCGGGGGATGGAAGAAAAAGAAAGAAAAGGAAGCAAGATACAAAAAGAAAGAAGAAGAAATGTGTGTGGGACATGTTGCCCACGATTTTTTTTTTTGGGGGGGGGGGGGGTGGGGAGGAGTGCGTGAAAGTGAGGAAAAGAGGATAGTAGAAGAAAAGAAGAGTTTGGAAGATATCTTAAGGGTGGATACTTTAAGGTATATTATTTATCTTATAAGATTATTTAGATAGTTAAACTAGCTTCTTTTCAACAAACTTCATTCTTAAAAGTTGTTCCACGTATTTTTATCTTTCTAATGAAAATAATATACTACTAATTAGTGAAAATTTTGAGGTAAAAATTTTGGCAAAGTTTTGAATTTGATAATAGATTATTGTATATATATAGAGTATGATTAATAAATCAATTTAATCAGTTTAAATTTATTAGTTGGTTGTTATAGGAATTTAAATTAAATTTTCTATTTAAAAGAATTTAAGATGTATGTCTTATAGGATATTTGTATCGATTAAATAAGTTTTAAGACATTTATTTGGATTACTAAAAGTATTATCATAAGTTTAACTAGTTTAGTTTATATAAATTTTGAACTATATGAAATTATGAGTTAAGATTTAGAATTTAAACTAGAGTTTGATATGATTTATCATGAGGAGATTTGAAGATTTGTTTAATAAATTAGGTTATACTTATATAAGTTGGTATTAGATTAAAAATTTGAGGATTTGTGATAATAGGTCTTTTATATACAAATTTATAATTCACTTTTAGTCTATTGAAGGTTTTATTGAGAATTAGATGAGTTATATTTGAGGTATATAAATGATATGAATATTTGAAATTTTTATGTGAAACTTGTATTGTAGGAAATTGGATATTTTAGTTAAATTGAGGATATGGTGATATTTTACTAATCATAATTAGTGAAAAAATAATTTATGAAGGAAGAAAATTAGATTGTAATAATGATTTGAGGAATAAATAAAATTATCATTTCTTCTAAGAAAACTAAAATGAGACAATTATAGTCTAATCAATTATTTATTATTGTATTAGTTGGAAGTATCGTATAATTATATATTTATTTTTAGAGTGGACTCAATGTTTCTCGAGTTTAGTTCTTGCATCAAGAACTTGAGATAACCAATTTTTGCTTGTTATATATGTTAGTATATTGTTTGTAAGTATTTTGTAAAATGATCATGAGAATGAAAATACATGGATATTAATTTGATATATCAATAAGTACTTTGAAATGGTAATTGAGACAGAAAGTTATGATATTATATGTTTTAGATAATGTATTTTTGTTATGATTTCGTGAGTTGAAATAGTATTGTTATCTTAATTATTTAGATTATGCATTATTTTTATAAATCTTGTTTGGAATCTCATATACACATGCAAAGATTATGATTGTTTATCATTGTTGCATATGGTTGGATGTGGAGCAATGATAGATGTGGAGTGGTGATGGGAGTTATTGTGTATAAATACCACGTGGTATGCCACAACTCGATGCACAGTGGATGTCTTTCACATTTTCATAGCCCTTCGTACCACTCTTTTCCTTGGGTTGAGTTAAGGTCAACCCTTAGGACAATGACACATTTCTTTATTCGAAAGAAAGAGAACCCATGCCTTAATATGAGTTCTGTAGTCTTTGGTCGGGCTACACCTTATCATTGAAGAGCTTGGTACAGTTTTGTCAAAAAGACTAAACCTATTATGTTGCAGCTCATGGGTTCTGTTAGCGATTTTAAGGTACAAGGTAATAATGATGGTATGAGTATCAATCTTTTGCTTGGCATATTATATATATATTATATATGATATGAAATCTGATATAAAATTGTATTGCTTGGCATGTTATATATGTTATTTATGATATAAAATTGTATTACAAGATTTGTGATTTGGAAATTTACAAGTTATAAATCTAATATTTTGTTATATAAAATGTTCCACTTGACACCTTACGAGCACATGTTAGCATTTATAATGAGCTAAATTGATTGTTACAAACATTTTTTAGATGTTAGTTCTCGCTTTAGTCTATCAAGGAAGGCTTTTGAAGCTTAAGCTACTTTTGCTAATAGTTGCGCTTCCAACTTTTCGGTATATATGGGATTATTATATATTGTCACATAAGGGCTCACTTGGTATACTCTAGTATATATTATTTATTTTAATAAATCTTGAAGTAACACTACTACAAATAAATGTTTTTGTGTCCTATTTTCCCCCCTTTTGCGTCCTTTTTCGTGGAGACGTCTATCATAGAGGCGTAGAAGTCGAGGCTTATGGCATCCTAAATCGCTTTTTTTTTAAAAAAAAAAAAACTCCAAACCAGGTTTAGGTGGCACCAAACCAAATTCAGGAGGCAACTAGAGCCAATCAAAAGCCTAGCTGATCTTCTGATTCACTACTATCAGCAGCCAACAAAATCTCTCGCTGAAAACCAGAAACAATAGATTCAGCAGCAACCACAGCCTCAGGTATATGACATTAAGGTAGTTTCTTATTCAAAGAGATTGAATCTTTTTCACAGAAGAGAAGTGAAGACTCTACAAACGCACAAGAGAGAGACAGAGAGAGCATATTACAGTAATTTATAGAGTATAGAGTTGGAAGAGATTAAGACCTAAAGAAGAAAATGATGTGCTCTTGTGCCCCAATCAAAATCACAGGCACACCTCCAACAAATAGACATGCAATAAAGATGAAAATCAAAAGCCAAAGTCCAAATCCAAAAAACTAAAAAAAATCAGGCAACTAGATCTTTTAATAACAATAGGAAAAAATATTATTTACATAAACGATCACAGATTTGAATGTCACCATCATAGATCTGAATCTTGTCGTGCAGATATGAGGTAGAGGTTATGGAAAACACAGGCACCGCTTAAAGCAGATCTTAATCTCGTCGTCACAGATCCCATATCGTGTTCACCGTCTGCCTCACCTTCGCCTTCGATGTTCGCCGTCGCCATGAGAAAGACAACTGAAGCCAACCTAAACCCAGATCCAAACAGTGAGTGAGTGTGAGTGTGTAATACCCTAGATTTTACTTTATTTTATTTTTAATAATAATAATGATAATAATAAATACTAATAATACTAATATTAAAATTTATAATTTATAATAAAGTAATATGTGTGTGTGTGTGTGTGTGTGTGTGTGTGTATCATAATAATAATGATAAATAGATAGGTAAAGATAAAAATTTAAATTAGAATCTAATAGGTGATTTGCCATTATTTATTAAACTAATAATAGTTAAAACCCAACCCACAGAACCCAACCCATAGGAAACCCTAATTTCAACTATAAACTTAGGACTAATCATCAACCCTAGCCATCACCTATCAGTTCCCTCTCTCTAAAAAAATTTTGCGGCAAAAATTCTCTTCTAGGAGCTCTGCAACCACGGAGGCTAGGTAATCCTAAACCCTAGAACACTTTTTCCTTCGTCTTTCCTATTTGCATCAATTATCGTGAATCCCTGTTGTTCCTTCCGTACTTCCCTTCCTATTGCCTCTCCTTAGATATATTTTAGGGTTCTACTTTTGTTGTGGGGTCATTATTCCCATCTGCTTTCCTTTTTCTTTTATTCAATGATTAAAATATTGAAGTCATGCACGTCTCTCGAGGTACCTTTTCCTTATGCTTGTACGCATGATCTTGTTAACAAATTACAATGGATATTGAATCCTTATAGATATATAAATATTGACTTTCTCGTTTTGCCTTCCTTCCCTGAACAACACACATATGTGCAGGAATATATATAAATCATATATATTTACACTTCCCCTTCTCGATTTGCGTGATCTTTTTTTTTTTTTGCAACACCTTTTTGTCGTTTTCATGGATTGTAATTACACCTGTACATATTATGCTTGGTTTAGGGTTACCTCAACCTTTTTGCGCGAGTTGATCAATCTGCGCTGTGACTAGTATATATATATATATATACTTTAAATGGTTTTCCTTTGGGTCTCGTAATTAACAAACAGCAGTATATAAACCCAGTCTAATTTCCGTAAATATAATAAAATTCCTCTTGTTTGTAACTGAAATAATTTAACTGTGGGAGGATAACTTTAGGATGGTACCTCCTAAAGTGATGAACACACTTTTAAGGCTTTATGCCTTCGAGAATTTTTTTTTTATGTGAACCGACATATCCGTTCTTCCCAAAGTGGTGTCTAGCAGGGTTTCCCGGGACACTAGTAGCAACTTTGGGAAGAGGTGTGCACACTAGGAAGAAATTATGATATGGCCAAATTTTGATGATTTGTGACTGGCAGGGTTTCCCGGGTCACAGGGTAGACTGGCAGGGTTCCCCGGGTCTACCATGGTTCTCTTCCCACTAGAAAATTCTAAAAACAATGAAATCTTTTATTTATACATGTACATATACGATGCCCTCATCTTATTTTATTTGGTAATTAACTTATTTTTTTTATTTTATAATTATTTTATTTTATGTTGGAATTAATTTATTTTACAGTTACTTAATTTTATTTTGTAATTAATTTATCTTATTTTATAACTATTTTATCGTGGGATTATTTTATTTTATTTTATGATTTATTTATTTATTTTATTTCAACTCATATCAAATTATTTATCTATTTATTTACCTCTGTTTTTATTTTATTTTGTCTTTATTTAATTAGGATTACCAACGTTTGCTGATGTGTGTATTCTTGGGCTGCGATGATCCTTCGGGGGAGCAGAATTACAGTAAACAGGTTTCAAGGATTGGGGCTAGCAGTGGGACGCGAGGACGACGACAATAAATTCTAGTTATTTACTTTCTTTCGTTTTCTTTTATTTTATATTTTCTTTTAAGGAACATTTTGATTAAGTTTAGATTTATTTCATTAATAAAAAGCATTGCACTTGTCCTATACAAGTACGGTTGTGACACTCCCCAAAGTGGTTTGTTTCGGATTTTTATTATTATTTATGAAAACTATCGGCATTTTATGTTATTTTAATTTTAGAAAATCGGGGGTGTGACAGAGTGTGTGGCCGGCCGGTGTGAACTAATAGAAGAGCAAAGATGCGGAAAGCTAAGCAAAGTGAGGCGACGAGAATGGTTGACGAGGGAGTGGGAGTGGGAGTGGGTTTACAGATGATGGAATGGGTAGGTGTGAAAAGACTAAAGGGAGAGTTGGTGCTTTTGGCTTGAGTGGGAGTGGGAGTGACTTTTGGCGTCTAAGTTATTACTTGGAAGCCAAAAGTTAATTTTTTGAAAATAATGTTTTTGGTGGGTTTTTGAAAAAAAAATGGGTGGTAAATAAAAGCTTTTGGCATTTAAGTATAGGAATTAGACACCAAAAGTGATGTAAAAATGATGTTTTTGGCGGGTTTTCTAAAGAGTTGCGCAGTAAATAAAAAATTGGTATTGCTTTTGGCGTCTAAGTTTAGAAATTAGAGGCCAAAAGTGTCACTTTTAGCGTCTAATTTCAGAACTTAAACGCAAAAAGTCAACTTTTCTCATATATAATTACAAAAATGTCCCTGCCTTTATTTTTTACTTCCTTTTTATAAAAGCTAACGTCTTTTAGGGAAATAAAAACCCTTTTTTGTTGTAGTGTAAAACTCAAATAAAGAGTTTGGCCCGATAAGACTTCACAACTTAATTGTGTGCATAAAACATCTCGATGCATGGTTTAATTAAATTGGTAATCAATAATTGTGCTTAAGAAAATGGAGGATGTTATAGGAATCCATGGCCCGATATAAATATTTTAGCCTTTGGCCATGCTACACCTCACTATCAAAGAGCTTGGTGTTGTCTTGTCATAGAGACAAATCCTGTTATATGTTGCAAGTCATGGGTTCTATTAGTGGTTATAAGGATGGTTGAGGAGTTCTGTGCATACTGAATAATTCCTCGAACTATTATTGTTTCCATAAAACTATTGATATTTTATGTTATATGAATGTATATTTTGCCCACTTGTAATCATCCTTGCATACTTGTTAAATTGTAATTGTGGTTATTAGGTCCATGTGACTCACCCGTCATTTTTAACATTTTTTAGGTAAGGTTCATGATGTGATATGTTTAGAGAAGGCTTTGGACGTTTAGGTTTGCATTGCACTATTAAAAACCCTAATCTTTAGTAAATATGTGTTGACTTTCTATATTGCCATTTAGAGTTCATCTAATATAATTAGTGAAGCACTTTTTAGACTTGCATGCTTGGTTTATTTTTCTATTTTTTATGGTTCCATATGAAAATAAAATTATTGAGGAAGGTCATGAGTTGTGATTCATGAGATTATATTTGTGAGAAGTGATGCTAGGCCTATTGATAAATTGTGTGATTGGGCTTCAAGTATCCAAGGCCTATTGATAAATTGTGTGATTGGGCTTCAAGTATCCAAGGCCTGATTATCATATTGTTGATTGATATGTGAACCATGAATCAACTGTTGAAATTTTTTTAACCATTATAGATTTATATTCTTCTTTTTCTACCATCATTGTTCCTTAAGTGTTTTAGTAAAATCTTTTCTTTTATGGTAAACTTTTGTAATGGATTTCTTCCTTTTCTACCATAGTAGTACTTGATAAATCAATCAATTGTTTTGAAATAGTTTAATGTATGGTAAATTAATGGGCTTTGGTTTTCTCATGTTACATGAGAAAAAAAAGTTTTCTACACACACATGAAATGGTGGGACCCACATATACATATACATATACATATATATGTATATGTGGGTCCCATCATTTCATGTGTGTATGTATATGTATATGTGGGTCCCACCATTTCATGTGTATGTGACATGAGAAAATGGTTTTCCTACAACATGAGAAAATATTTTCCCTAAATTAATTGGATGTTTCACTTGTTTTGTAGAAACATATTTATAAGCCTCACGGATACTAAGGGTCCGTTTAGATGTCGTTTTTGGAGAATAGTTTTTAAGATTTACGAAGTCAAAATTTCTTTTGAAAAATAGCTTTTGAGATTTACGAGGTAAAAATGATTTTGGAGAATAGCTTTTAAATAAAAATGATAGCGTTTGGATATTGTTATAAGAATAACTTTTTCAGGATCAAATTTACTTAAAAGGACAGTATCTTTTTGTATAATTACATATAAAAGATAATGTTGTATTTTGAATATTATAAATATTATATTTCATTATAAATACCAAAAAATGCATAAATTTATGTACAAAATTAAAATACTTAAGAGTACTGATTGGCACTGGAAAATACTTTATGATCTAAAAAATTTATTTTATGATATTAAAAAATATTTTAAGGTAATAATTGATCTTGAAAAAATATTTTAAGGTACTGACTGGTACAAAAATGATACTTAAGGATACTGAAAAAATACTTTATGATCTTAAAAATTTATTTTATGATATTGAAAAAATATTTTATGATACTGACTAATCTTGAAAAAAAATTTTAAGATACTAACGGATACTAAAAAGATACTGTAACACCCCAGATTTTTAAAGTTCAAATAACATAAATATTCTAATGGTTTTCATAAATAATAATAGAAATCCAAAATAATCAACATCCGGAAGGTGTCACCGCCGCACTTGTATGGAACAAGTGCAAGGCTTCTTATTACAGGAAATAATTCTAAACTTAAACAGAATGTTTATTTCGAAAAATAAAATTAAAGAACATAAATGAAAGTAGATAATTAGAGTTTATTGTCCGTCATCCTCACTTTTCACAGCTAGCCCCAATTTTTGAAACTTGTTCACTGAAACTTTGCTCCCCCGAAGGATCATTGCAGCCCAAGAATACACACATCAACAAACGCTGGTAATCCTAATTAATTAAGGATAAAATGAAATAAAATAGAACAGAAATAAGTAGATAGATAAATAAATTTGATATGAATTAAAATAAAATAAAATAATTATAAAATAAAATAATTTAATCATAAAATAATTTAATTTAATTCCAATATAAAATAATTATAAAATAAGATAAATTAATTACGAAATAAAATTAAATAATTGTAAAATAAATCCATTCCAACATAAAATAAATTAATAAAAATAAATTAATTGCAAAATAAAATAGCATAAAGGCATCATATGTGTATATGTATAAACTAAAAAGGTGTCATGGTTTTTAGAGTTTTCTAGTGGGAAGAGAACCATGGTAGACCCGGGAAACCTTGCCAGTCACAAATCATCATAATTTGGCCATATCGTAATTTCTTCCTAGTGTGCATACCCCTTCCCAAAGTTGTTACTAGTGTACCGGGAAACCCTGCCAAACACCACTTTGGGAAGAACGGATACATCGGTTCACATCAAATAAATTCTCGAAGGCATAAAGCCTCAAAAGTGTGTTCATCACTCTAGGAGTACCATCCTAGAGTTATCCTCCCACAATTAGAATATTTCATTGGACAAGGCTTTTGGTACTATATTAATATATAAATCAAAAATTGAACATCCCTTTAAAAACTAAAAGGAAAGAAAAAAAACAAATGAAAAAAATAAAAAACAAAAATGAAAACCGAAGTGAGACGTCAGGAAACTCGATTCCAAAGGTCCAAATTCATGACTTGCATATATATGTATATTACTATATTTGTGTCAATAATTAATAATGATGTCAAGACATACATATATAAATTCCATAATCACAGGTTTGCCACGTTATCATAGCTAACATCTAAATATAATATATTATATTGTACCATGCATAATGTATTACAAAGGATTTTCAAAAAGTAAAATGCCACCAGGAAGGAAGGCAAACGTGGCCCCTACATGCATAGTGCCTTACATGGGATTATCAAATAGGTAGTATGCCACTAGAAAGGAAAAACAAATGTGGGCCTCGTATCTTCAGATATACAAATAACTATACCTATATGTGTTGATTAAAAGGAAGAGACAAAGGAAAAAAAAAAAAGAGGTAATGACGATGGACCCACAGCACAAGAAGAAGAAGACAATTAAAGTATAATGATTAAGAGTTATAGCAGGGAGGCGAGACAAATAATAATAAAATTATAAATAATAACGATGGATCCACGGTAGAAAGAAGAAGAAGACCAGTAAAGTATCGGTTAAAAGTTGCAGCAAGGAGGGCATATGCAAATCGAGAAAGGAGATATAAGGATATACAAAGAAATCACAATCAACCTATGTTCAGTCCAAAAGGAAAATTTGTTCTAGGGATTAGGATTACAATAACTTAATCAATGATATAGGTTGGCGAATCGGAAATTCCCACAATGTACTCATTAACATACAATTCTTAGGGATTAGGATTACCTGGCCTCCGTGGTTGCAGAGCTCCAAGAAGAGAATTTCTGCTGCAAAAATTTTTAGAGAGGGAACTGATAGGTGATGGCTAGGGTTAGATGACTAGTCTAAGTTTATAGTCGAAATTAGGGTTTCCTATGGGTTGGGCTTTGTGGGTTGGGTTTTAACTATTACTAGTTTAATAATTAATGGCAAATCACCTATTAGATTCTAATTTAAATTTTTATCTTTACCTATCCATTTATCATTATTATTATGATATATATATATATATATATATATATATATATATATATATCTACACACTCATTACTTTATTATAAGTTTTAATATTAGTATTATTAGTATTCATTATCATTATTATTGTTATAAATAAAATAAAATAAAATCTAGGGTATTACATTCTACCCTCCTAAAAATAAGTTTCGTCCTCGAAACTTAAATATATACCCTCCTAAAAATAAGTTTCGTCTTCTGCCTCCCATGTTGCTTCTTCTACCTTTTGACTCCTCCACAGAACTTTAACTAATTTGATCAACTTGTTTCTCAGCATTCTTTCACTCCTATCAAGGGTCTTCACTGGAAGTTCTTCGTAGGTAAGATTTCAATCCATCTTGATAGACTCGGGCTGAAGCTTGTGTGACGGATCTGGTATATATTTCTGAAGCTGAGATATGTGAAAAACATCATGCACATTCTCCAACTCCATTGGAAGAGCTAGTCGGTATGACACCTCACCAATTCTTTCCATGATCTCATACGGGACAATGTACTTTGGACTTAACTTGCCTTTCCTCCCAAATCTCATTATCCCCTTCATTGGTGATACCCTTAAGAACACTTTTTCTCCAGTCTCAAATTCCACGAGCCGTCGTCGCTGATCGGCATAGGACTTTTGCCGGTCCTGAGCTGTTTTCATCTTTTCTTGAATCACCTTCACTTGTTCCATTGATTCTTGAATCATATCTGGGCCCACAATGCCGGCTTCTCGAAAGTCATTCCAACATAATGGGCTCCTGCACTTCCTACCATACAGTGCTTCATAAGGTGCCATGCCGATGCTCGCATGGTAATTGTTGTTGTAGGAGAACTTGACTAAGGGTAAACACTTATCCCATGAGTGATTAAATTCCAATGCACAGACTCTTAACATGTCCTCAAGAGTTTGGATCGTCCTTTCCGTCTGTCCATCTGTAGCCGGATGGAAGGCCGTACTGTATTTGAGTTGGGTCCCAAAAGCTTGTTGAACCTTGATCCAGAAGTTTGATAAAAAACCTCGTATCCTTGTCAGAAACTATGTCCTTTGGGACTCTGTGTAACCTCACTATTTCTCTCACATAGGCATCGGCCAGCTGGTTCAAACCCCACGTGTTCTTCATTGCAATAAACCTTGCGGTCTTAGTCAACCTGTCAACTATGACCCAGATAGCATTCTTATCCCCTCTAGTCAAAGGTAAGCCTATGACGAAATCCATAGAGATTGACTCCCATTTCTCTCTTGGAACTTCCAATGGTTGTAATACTCCTGCAAGTCGCTTGTGTTCGATCTTCACCTTTTGGCAAGTCAAACACTTTGCCACAAATTCAGCCACCTCTCTTTTCATCCCAGCCCACCAAAAGCTCTTCTTTAAATCTTTATACATCTTCACCCCTCCCGGATGAACAAAGTAGGGTGTATTGTGAGCTTCCTCCAAAATCTTTCTCTTTATACTTTCATTGTCAGGCATGCATAATCTACCCTTAAACTTCATTGTTCCTCCCTCATCAACTTCAAAGTCTACAGCTTCTCCTTTTCCCTTCTTCTCCTTGATTCCCTGCAACAAAGAATCAGACGCCTGTGCTTCGTGGATCTCATCAAAGATGGTTGGTTGAATGGTGAGAGCATTAAGCGTAACTCTCTGCTTTGTAGGTGAAAGCACTTCAATCTCCAATCTCCTGAACTCTTCATACAATTCGTTGGGTATCACAAAAGCGTTAAGGGTATGTCTCGATTTCCTACTAAGTGCATCAGCCACTACGTTGGCCTTGCCTTCGTGATATTGGATTTCGAGATCATAATCCTTGATCAACTCTAGCCACCTCCTTTGCCTCATGTTAAGCTCCTTCTGGGTGAAGATATACTTCAAACTCTTATGATCCGTGTATACCTTACAAGTCAAACCATATAAATAATGTCTCCATACCTTCAGAGCAAAAACCACAGCAGCCAACTCCAAATCATGGGTGGGATAATTTTCTTCATATGTCTTCAACTGCCTTGAGGCATACGATATCACCTTCTCATGTTGCATCAGAACACAACCAAGTCCATTTTTGGAAGCATCACTATAAATCTCAAATTCACTTGTTCCCGATGGCAATGTTAATATCGGAGCTGTAGTAAGTCGTTTCTTGAGTTCTTGAAAAGAGGTCTCACACGATTCGTCCTAAAGAAACTTCGTCGTCTTGCGTATCAACCTTGTCATTGGCTGAGCTATCTTCGAGAAGTCCTTCACAAACCTTCTATAATAACCCGCCAATCCAAGAAAGCTCCTGACTTCCGCAACATTCGTAGGCCTAGGCCACCCAGTGATAGCTTCAATCTTTGCTGGGTCAACAGAGACTCCTTCTTGACATATTACATGACCCAAAAAGGAAACTCTCTCCATCCAGAACTCACATTTTGAGAGTTTTGCATACCATTTCTTCTCCCTCAGAATATCCAATACAATCCTCAAATGTTGCTCATGCTCTTCCTTTGTCCTGGAGTACACCAAAATATCTTCTATGAAGACCACCACGAATTGATCCAAGTACTGCTTGAAGGTTCTATTCATCTGGTCCATAAAAGCTGCCGGCGCATTCGTTAAGCCAAAAGGCATGACTGTAAACTCGTAGTGTCCATACCTCGTACGAAAGGCCGTCTTTGGGATGTCATCTTCCTTGATTCGTACTTGATGGTATCCAATTCTCAAATCGATCTTTGAGAACATTCCTGCTCCTTTTAGTTGATCAAACAAGTCTTCGATCCTTGGTAATGGATATTTGTTCTTTATGGTCACCATGTTTAGTCCTCTGTAGTCAATGCAAAGCCTCATACTCCCATCTTTCTTCCGCACGAACAAAACCGGAGCTCCCCATGGCGAGACACTTGGTCTTATATACCCCTTGTTCAACAGCTCTTCAAGTTGGGTCTTTAACTCCTTCAATTCTGCCGGAGCCATCCTATACGGCGCTTTTGATACCAGAGCAGTGTCGGGCATAAGGTCGACGGCGAACTCGACTTCTCTAACCGGTGGCATACCCGGAATCTCTTCGGGAAAAATGTCAGGATATTCCCTGACCACGTGTATTTTCTCAATCTCCTCCTCAAGTGTTAGGTCACGCACGTTGCACAAGTAGACTGGGTGTCCCTTTATAAGGAGGCTCTTAATAGTCATAGCAGAGACTATTTGAATATAAGGTTTATGTGTGACACCTTTATAGGAGAGGTATTTCCCTTTCGGTGTCTTCAACGATATCTTTTGCTCCCTACAATCGAGCTTAGCCCTATACTTTCTAAGCCAATCCATAGCCAAAATAACGTCAAAGTCAGCTAAGTCGAACTGGATTAGGTTAGCTGGTAGCTCAGAACCAGCTATACTAATCGGGACATTTTCATAAATGTTGGAGCAAGGGATGACAGCTCCAGAGGGTAAGGTAATGTTTGTTAGGAACGTCGAAGATGGTACCATTCTCGTCTTCTCAACAAACGAAGACGAGATAACAGAGAGTGATGCACCGGTGTCGAATAAGATGTAAGCAGGTACAGACTGGAGTAAGAAGGTACCTGTGATGGCGTCTGGGTTTGTCGCAGCTTCAGAGTGGCTCATGACATAGATTCTTCCTTGATTCCCTGTGGTTTGGTTCACAGCAGCATTCTGACCAATTGCTCGATTTACTCTAGTTCTATTGTTGACGTTTCCAGAAGTGGCATATTGTCGATTCCCTCCACTTCCATTCTAAAAGTTTTGCTGGTAGCGTGGCTGATTGTCATTATTCCTACCCCCTTGGTTATTGTTCCCATTTCGTCCTCCATCTAGTTTTGGCTGTCCTCCTTGAGGGCTTGTTTGAGGATTAAATCCTCTAACAGTACACCGATCAGCTTTGTGCCCCTTGCCACCGCATTGGAAACAGGTTATAAGCTCTCCATTGCACTTCCTCCCAGGGTGTGCCTCTTTGCCGCATCCCTTGCAAGAATATGGTCTTGTTCCCTGAGCTTGGGTCTTGGGTTGATTCCCACCATAATTACCCCTGCCAGCGTAATTCTGCCCTTGTGGTTGTTTGCCACTCCAGTTGTTGTCCTTGTTATCATAACGAGGCCTCTTATCACTATTAACTTGTTGAGGACCATTGCCAAACTGTTTTCTCTTGTTCCTCTCCATGACTTCCTCTTCAGTATGTAGGATATCGAATACGTTCAGGGCTCGTTCATAAGCTTCTTGGAAGGTCTTCGATGGTATACCTCCCAAGGACTTCTGAATCTTGAAGGTCAGCCCCTTTTCATACTTCCGCGCCTTGTCCTTCTCCGTAGGAATGAGGTTCGAAGCAAAGCGCGAGAGTTCAATGAACTTGTCAGTGTACTCTTGCACTGTCATCTTCCCGATCATCTTGAACCTTGCAAACTCCTCTTGTTTCTACCACTTGATTGCGTCGGGGTAGAATCTACTGTGAATCCGTTCCTTGAAAGCCTCCCAGTCAAATCCTTCTTTAGTTAAGTAGCGCGTCTTCACAGTGGACCACCAGCTGTCTGCCTCTTCCTTCAGGTAAAACGAGCCTATGCTAATTTTCATGTTGTCGGGGCAATTTGTCACTTCATACAGTTTCTCCATATCGCGAATCCAGTTTTCAAGTGCGAGCGGGTTGATGGTCCCCTTGTAAGTAGGTGGATGATGAGACGCCACTCTCTTGAAAACGGTGTTCTCAGCATTCGCTTGTTGGACGTTTTGTTGTCCAAGAGCCAAAGCAAGGTTTTCAATGGCCCTCAGACGTCAATCCATTTCCTCAGTGGCACCGTTGTTTGCAGCCATTCTAGGGTTACGACGGGTATAGTACCTAATCATAAGGCGTACGTCTTTAAAATCCTGTGCGTTTAAGTTAATTCTAGCTATCGCTTACTATACATAATCGTGCTATATATTAAAATTCAACCATCACACAATGCAATATAAATTAAAACGACAACCAGTATGGATTCAAAGAATAAATCAGCATTCTTTATTTAAAAGAGTAATAATAACATCCTTTTTCATTGTTCTTAAGAAATAAATAGATAAATAAATGAGTAAATAAATAAATAGACAAATAAATCTAGAAGGAACTCCTTAACCTATAGGAAATTCTACCCATTTGCTCCCATTCCCAACACTTCCTACGGACTAGTGGTGAAGGTGGTTCTAGCCTCTCCAGTTTTTCTTCACAGCTCCTTAATGCGTCTTTTAATATGCTACTTCGTGGTCTGGGGCGTTTATGTTGTCCAGTTATTCTTAATATTCTTTTTATCCCAGCTTCCATCTCTTGAATCTCCTCCTCAGTTTCGCTTATAAACTCTATTACTTGTTGATAACCATAAGGAAACCAACCCCCACGAGAGATTTTCTTTTCTAGCATCTTTCTCACTCTACCAAGGCTTCCATTCTTTGGTAGTGCCCTAATTAAATACTTAGTCCTAACTTCAGGGGTAATCCTGCATGGTCCGTGTTCTCTATCGCATGCCTGAAATGTGATCCATAGCCTTAAGGCGTTTGTCTCTACTGACAATCCCTCATCCCATTTCTACTCTGACAGCCTTCTCCTAATTACCTCTCTTGCACTCCTTCTTAGGTTCACCATTTGCTAAAAATAAAATAAAGAATACCAGGAAATTTACAAGTCAATTAAAATTTTAAATCTCAAGGTAGTTTCAGACATACAAGTATCATAATTCTAAAGAAACAAATCATTCATAAAATAAGAAAATAGCCCTTAACTACCCATATCTCACGTTATTTATTGATTATATATATATAAATTTTTATTTATTTATTTATTTATTCAATTTTTTTTTAAAAAAGAAAATACTCTGGGATCTTTGATCCCTGAGTTAGTATCAACAGCGAAGCTAAGCAGGAAATCATGGAAATTTTATGTTTTATAACTGTTAGAAATTCGGGGGTGTTACAAAATGGTATCAGAGGTTAAAGTCTTGCCTAACTTCGCTTTTGATACTAACTCAGGGATCAAAGATCCCAGAGTTTAAAAATAATAGTAATAATGATAATGATAAATAAATAAGGTTAAACATGAGAGATGGGTAGTGAAGGCTTATTTCCTTGGGTTTTGATATTAATTTTATTTTGTCAATTTTCCCATAACTCTTAAGGTTAATTATAAAATTATTATTTATAATGTACTATGGTTACATTTAATCTAAATTTTAACCCTTGAATATACTTTATATTATTATAAAATTTCTTATACATTTTGGTTATATTTATTTTTATTAGTGATATATTCATTCATACTTATAATTATTATTAATATTCAAACTATGTATAATAATTATTATTATTCTAAATTTTCTTATTATTAATTCATACTTATGATGATAATGCATTTAGTTTATAATAATAATGTTTGTATCATAGTTATAGCCCGACTTGGGTTTTCTTGCTCTCTTAGATGTTACGGGAGGTATCAAAACTAGGTTCAAGTTTTCTTGTTCTTTGGCTTAGGTTTCCCTGTTATGAAGAATGTTATAGATATAAGAAAACTTTTCGTTTTCTTGTCCTCCCATACCTTTTTATTTGTTTCCATTCTTTACTTTGCTTTTTAATTCAAAGTTTTCATCGTGGCCACCCATTCTATCTTAATTTACCTACCCGAACCTACTAGGCTATTAGCATTGCTTTTAGATTCGTAGCTTTCCTTCTAGTCTAGCTTGTAGCCAACTCTCATCCTCGTTTACCTGCTCCTAGTTCTTGCTCTACCTGCACACTTCTTTCATCTAAGGATTGTACACATTTAAGTTTCGAGGACGAAACTTATTTTTAGGAGGGTAGATTGTAATACCCCAGATTATTATTATTATTGTTGTTAATAATAATAATAATAATTGTATAGTACTATCTAATTTTATTAGTTTAGATTAATTTGATTAGTTTAGTTAGTTTACATATATTTGATTCTATTAAATTTATATTGATTGATAGAATTTAATAATATTGTTTTATGATTTGTTTTTTTTTTATAAAACAAACAAATACTTATCTTTATCTACAATAGAATTTTCCTTTTAAAAAAAACTGTACTATCCATCAAAATAAAATTATTCAAATTTGTATCCTATATGATCGTAACCGCAAGGATATTTTATGAATATAAGAACATATCTTATGTGCGATATAATTTTTTAAAATAACTGTACTATTTATCGATATAAAAATATTTAAATTTGTATATATCTTGTATAATAATAACAAATATTTTTGTTCAACCAAGCTATTATATAAATATAAGAATATAATGGGCAGATTCATTTTTCTATTCCGTGAAAAAAAAACCTTTCCACGTTATGGGTTTACCTATTTCATCTTTGAATAACATATTAAATCACAGAGTAAATGTTGTTGGTTTTTATTTATTTATTAATTGTCAATAGCTAAAGAGCCTAGAGCCCAGCCCATAGCTAAAACCCTAGAAGTCTAATTATAAGTTAGGTTTAGCCGCCTAACTTTAGTCATCGCTTATTAGCTCTCTCTCTGAAAAATTCTTTACGGCATAATTTCTCTTCTAAGAGCCTAGCAAACACGGAGACCAGGTAATCCTAATCCCTTGAGCAATAAAAATTAATTGTTGGTAGCGTTAGAACGTTGATTAGAATTAATTGATTGTAATCCTAATCCTTTGAGCAATAAAAATTAATTGTTGGTAGCGTTAGAACGTTGATTAGAATTAATTGATTGTAATCCTAATCCCAAGAACAATATGATTTAATTCATATATATATTCCCACATTTTCAGTTGGCAGATTCTTTCACGCATGTTTTAATTTTGGTGTTGCTTTATAGATTACATATTTATATATTATTTCATATATATATATATATATATATATATATATATATATATATATATATATTGCTTCCTTTCATCTTCAATTCGATTTCCCGTACACATTCCAATGCCAACAAGCTCTGGACATAAACATATATTAATTGTGGTGTTGCATTTTGTTTTCTTATTTTGTCTTTTGTGAAATCCTTTCATCCTGTATGTGTATGTGCGTAGTCATGCGTGAATGATAATGGGTGGAACTAATTGAATTGGGGGTGGGGCCCACAGTGGAAATTGGGATGGATGAGTCTCTGCATCTCTACAAATATACATATACAGTACCGATTTCGGACCCTTTGAATTGAACGTCACCGGCGTCAAAATCTAGGATAAAACCAATTGCTATTGCATGATCATTACTTTAGGGCTTTTCTCTTGTTCAGTGGGGTCCACATGTCTTACCTATTGTTTTTATTTATTTATTTATTTAAGGCATTAAGCTCCTATTGCTCTTTGATTCACATATAGATATGACACGTCCCTCTTTCTTTCTTTTTGCTCCACACAAGTAGAAGCTAGATGTGGTGTCTAATGTATATTATTTGACATTTTTTATTTTTTTATAATATCCACTGCATAATAAAATAGCATGTTTAGATTTTATATCAAATTATCTTTGTATCTGATATTTAATTAAATAATAGAAAACTATGTAAAAGATAATTAAAAAAATATAAATAATTTAGGAATTTTATGATGAGTGTATTTAAAATAAATTAGCAGTGGGAGGATAGCTTTGGGAAGGTACCTCCTAAAGTGATGAACACACTTTTAAGGCTTTATGCCTTCGAGAATTTATTTGATGTGAACCGATATATCCGTTCTTCCCGAAGTGGTTGCAGGGACAAAACAAGGAATAATATATGTATATATCTAAAATCTAAACCTTTAAAGACATGAAAGAAATGCACAGCAGCAAAACAGAAGGTATTCACACACGCGATTCGAAGAGGTTTAATGAATATATATATTCTAAATAGTTTTGTATAGATTGCAACAAATTCAAACAAAACAAAAAGGTAATCTTTATATATATAACCCTATAAGATAATCATCCTATCAAATCATGCGTGGAGCATTTGCAAACTGAAGATGTAGGAATATATGTATGAGTCAAATCATGTTATTCTAGGGATTAGGATTACAATCAATCTTCTAATGCTACCAACAATTAATTATTATTCTCTTGGGGATTAGGATTACAATCAGTCAATTCCAATCAACGTTTTAACGTTACCAACAAATAAATTCTTAGGGATTAGGATTACCAGCGTTTGCTGATGTGTGTATTCTTGGGCTGCAATGATCCTTCAAGGGAGCAGAGTCTCAGTGAATATGTTTCAAAAATTGGGGCTAGCCGGGAGAAGTGAGGATGACGGACAATAAACTCTAGTTATCTACTTTCATTTATTTTCTTTAATTTTATTTTTCGAAATAAACATTCTGTTTAAGTTTAGAATTATTTCCTGTAATAAGAAGCCTTGCACTTGTTCCATACAAGTGCGGCGGTGACACCTTCCGGATGTTGATATTTTGGATTTCTATTATTATTTATGAAAACCATTGGAATATTTGTGTTATTTGAACTTTAGAAATCCGGGGTGTTACAAAATGGTGTGTGTGTGTGTGTATCTACACACTCATTACTTTATTATAAATTTTAAATTTTAATATTAGTATTATTAGTATTCATTATCATTATTATTATTATTATAAATAAAATAAAATCTAGGGTATTACAGTTAATTTATTTTAAATGCTCTCAAATAATTAAAAAAATAATAATAATAATAATAATAATAATGATTAAATTAAATTAAATAAAACAACATCGGATAAGAGCTTGCATATATGTCAAAATTATTATAATATTATAATATATCAATATATATGTGTGGAGGAAAAAAAAAAGAATCAGAGACGTATGAGTATGCTTCTCCAAATCTATATATATTTACCTATATATATATATATATATATATATATATATATATATTAATGGAAAAGAAAAAAAAAAGTTTAAACCAAAATTCAATATTCATCGAGAGGTGTAGCAGATTGCAAAATGAACCAAAAAAAAATTATTTATATTATTATATATAAACCTATAAATCATCATAACACGTGAATCGAGGAGGGAAGTAACCAACAATCCAATATCTTCAACGACCAGATATACATATACATAGTGATAATAAAACAAGTTCAATGATGACGTATATAAGAAAAATCCATCTATATTTTTTTTTTTTGTTGACATAAATGCATATTGTTTCAGTTGGCAAAAGGGCAACGTCATTCACTCATAATCATTCATTAACAATTAGGTTTATTCTATACTTCAATGTCGGTGAAATTCAATTCCACACAGTAGAATTTCATGCAAGATTTCTCAACATAATGTGGAATTCCAAACGAGCATCTACAGTACTTGGCCGCTGATAGTATTATGTAATTCCCAAGGCAAGAACCAGTCGACAGAAATAAATAGTTGGCTAGTCAATCAATTGCGATTTAAAAGGTAACTATATTATCCGGCCAAATTCAAATTAACTTCAAATTTATAACAATTAGCAAATCTAAGACCATAATCCAAAACAACGCGAGAGAAGAAAATTAAGAAAATGAAATAAAGAAACAAAGAGAAACCCTAATTATCTATCGATATCTATTGCTCTAAGGATTAGGATTACCTGGCCTCCATGGTTGCAGAGCTCCTAGAAAAGAATTTCTGCCGCAAAAATTTTTAGAGAGGGAACTGATAAGTGATGGCTAGGATTAGATGACTAGTCCTAAGTTTATAGTTGAAATTAGGGTTTCCTATGGGTTGGGTTTTAATTATTACTAGTTTAATAAATAATGGCAAATCACCTATTAGATTCTAATTTAAATTTTTATCTTTACCTATCCATTTATCATTATTATTATGACACACACACACATATATAATATCTACACACACATTACTTTATTATAAATTATAAATTTTAATATTAGTATTATTAGTATTTATTATCATTATTATTATTATAAAAACAATAAAATCAAATCAAATCTAGGGTATTACAGATACTGAAAAAAATATTTAATGATCTTGAAATTTTTTTTTAGGATATTAAAAAAAATTAGGGTACTAATAGGTACTAAAAAGATACTAAAATATACTAAAAAAATAATTCATGATTTTGAAATTTTTTTAGGATATTGAAAAAATATTTCAAGGTATTGAAGGATACTAAAAATATTTAAGGATACTAACTAGTATGGTAAAAATACTGATGATGGTAGAGGAGAGAAAACAATATGAAAAAAATAGCTTTTTTCAAAACCTAGGTTTTGAATCCAAAATAACTTATGGCAAAAATAGGGGTGTTTGGTAAATTTTTTATAAAACCTAAGTTTTGATGCAGAATAGCTTCTGAAAAAAAAAAATGAGGGTTTGACAAACTTGTGACAAAACCTAAGTTTTAGAACCCTCCAAACAAGACGACCATCTAAAGCATTTCTCCAACAGAATTTATCTTGTTCTCCTTCAATTGGTGTCTTGATTTTGTTGAGGATATTAATGATCCAAGGGGGGAAGAATTCCTCCATTCTTGTATGTTCCACATGCCATTCTCCAAAACAAAGGCCTTAACATTTTTGCTTGGATTGAGAATGTGTAAATTATGCTCAACAAAAAGGATGAGGGGTTTGTTTAGGGGTGTCCAGAGATCCCACCAGAAATTAGTTGTAGGCCCATTTTTAAGTGTCCTGCCAATGCCTTGGTAGAATTTATTCCCTACTCAAGTAATGCTGCGCCAAACCCCATATGCTTGTTGTTTCCTGCAGACTATTAGATATATTCCTTCTTCACACCCGTATTTACCCTTAAGACAACGCGCCCAAAGGGCATCAGGTTTTGTGTGAAGACCCAGCAAAGCTTCATTGTAAATGCAATATTCTGATTAACCAAATCCTTAATGTCAAGTCCCCCCTACATCCTTTACTTTCTTGATATGATCCCATGAGATGAGGTGAGCTTTCCTACCATCTTGCCCTTAGTGCCATAAGAAGTTACGACTGACTTTTTCAAAATCTTGAAGAATAGACTTAGGTAACAAAACAGTTTGCATCTGATTGCTTGGTAAAGCTGTTAGAACAGATTCAATCAATATTGTTCTTCCTACAATAGTAAGATAACGACTTTTCCAGCTTGCCAATCGTTTTTATGCTTTATAAATGATAGGTAAGTAGGTGAGTTTACTCACTCTTTTGTGCAAAAGAGGGACACCTAAATACTTACCTAAATCTCATGTGATTCTAATTCCAAACCATTGACTCATTTCTTTAGCTCTGTTAAAATTCAGATTTTTGGAGAAGAAAACCTTTGATTTGTTGAGGCTCACTCTATGTGCCGACACTTCACAAAATTCATTCATCACATCCCTCATCAAATCAATCTGTTCAATCAATGCTTCCCCAAAGAGAATGAGATCAAACGAACAAGTGAGAGATAACAAGACTATATTTATTGAACTTTAGGCCCTTCCATATCTCATTCTCTTCCTTTCTATTAATTAGATGGCTAAGTTTTTCCATGCAAAGCACAAAAAGATATGGACTGAGAGGGTCCTTTGACGAACTCCTCTGGTTGGGGAGAAAGCTTCAGATTCTTCACCATTCCAAAGAATCTTCATAGTTGTAGAGGAAGTACATTCCATGATGAGATCAACCATTTCTCTTCTCATGCCCATACTCAACAACATGAGATTCAAAAAATACTAATCTAATCTTCATACTAATTGCTTTCTGGGCAATGATAATGTTATCACTACTGTCTCCTAGCAATATTGCTGCTGAATCAAGTACCCCATGATACCTCTTAGCCTATTAGCTGTGATTTTGAAGCTAACATTACATAACGAGATGGGACGGAAGTCTTTCATAGTTAAGAGATTGTCAATTTTCGGGATAAGAACAATATGAATGTGATTGATGTTCCTTACCCGCCTCGGATTATGCCAAGATTCCCGTATAAAGGTGCACACTTTACCTCCTATAAGATTCTATTGAGCTTTGCTGGAGCCCATCATGAAAGCAGTATTTTTTATCTCAATATCATTTATTTTTTTATGAAGCATTTCAATTTCATCATCTTGAGGTCGAATCTGAGCAAAGGTTGCAATCCATTCTAATGGGTATTTTACCTGGTCTTCTCTTGTGTACAAAGCTTGAAAGAACCTTTCTGCCATCTCTTTAAATCCTCGTGGTTGGAAATCTAGTTCCCATCATCATCTTTGAGGCCTTCAATACGTTGTCGTTTCCTCTTCATTCTGGTTGAAGCATGAAAAAACCTTGTATTTCTGTCCCTCCATTTAAGCCAATTACATAAGGATTTCTAGTACCATATTAATTTTTCTTGTGCATCCAACTTGTTGTACTCTTGCCAAAGTTTCCTCTCCGATCTAAATAGACCATTTGAGATGTTATATTCTCTTGCTCGATCAATACCCTTAATTCATTTCTACCAAAAAAAAAAAAAAAAAACCCTCAATTCTCTTGAGACTACTGCGCTTTTTACGGGGTATACTACCAATGGTGTTATGGTTCCATTTGGTAGCTTCCACAGCAAATTTAGTCACCCCTTCATACCAGTTCTCGTTTGCCCATGAATTGGTTACTACTTCCTTAAAGCTGTCTTCCAAAGCCCACCACCACAGCCACCACAAAAGCATGTACCAACAGAAATGCCTATTATGAATTATATGATATTATAAATGCATTTACAAAAAATAATCAAATTAGATAAATATGTTTTATATTAAGAATTAGAGGAAAAAATATAACAGTAGTAAAATAACTTTTTAAAGCTTTGTCTTCTTTCCTTCATTTTTGGGTTAAGGTGCAAAAATACACATAAGTTTTTTCCCAAGAGTAAAAATGCACATATGCTTTCTTGAGGAGCAAAAATACACATATGGTTACCATTTTGGTGCAAAAGTCACATCTCATCGTTAAGTCACTGTTCACCGCCGTTATGTTACTGTTCACCCCATCTCTTTCTCTCTCATCACGGTGAACAGTGACTTAACGGTGGGATATGACTTTTGCACCAAAATGGTAACGACGTATGTATTTTTACTCCTAAAAAAAGCATATGTGTATTTTTGCTCCTGGGGAAAAAGCTCATGTGTATTTTTGCACCTTAACCCTTCATTTTTAAATCCTTTTGCTTTAAACACTCTCTCTTTCTCTTGCATGTGTTACTTCCTCCGGTTTTAATTATAAGATCAGGTTAACTTTTTTTTAAGAGATTAAAAAAAATTACTTAATCATATCATATGTTGTGTATTTTTATATTATATATTAGTTTATTAGTCAAACTAATTAGTTTGGAGAAAAATTAAAATTAAAAATATTCTAAAGTAATTTAATTAGTTTTTTTAACCTCTTTAAAAAAAGTCAACTTGTGTTAGAGAAATTTTGTTTTAACTTATGTGAATATGCTTCTCAAACCAGAGTTATTAAACCCGGACCGAACCAGCCGGTTCAAATAAGAAACCGGTGAACCGGCCGCAAATCCGGTCCGGTCCATCACAGAACCCATGTTAGGTGTTTTTTTTTTTCAAAAACGTAAATTGAGGAAGATGTTTACAGGGAGAGAAAGATGAAGAGAAACAGAGTGATCTTTCCAATGCGAACAGATCTAGTCTCCTTATATCCAGAGACGCGCCACCATGGGTTTGAAACTTTCGGATGCAAACAAATCCAGTCCCTAGATCCAGAGAGATGCTGAGTTCGGACCAGACACCCAACAAATCAAATATGCTGAACATGGACCAAAAAATGCTGAGCTTGAAGAAAAATGGCTTTGAGAAAGAAGAGAATGCAAGTGAGAGAGAGGGAGAGATCGGAACTGCTGAAGGGGCCAAGCTTGAAGAAAAATGAAAGAAGACGAAATAGAAAAGAAGATGAGAGCCTATAGGTATATTATATTCAAAAGCATTGTGATATATCATATAGGTTTATAAAAGCATTGCAGAAGAGAGAAGTTGTTCCTTGCAAAAGGTGATTTAATTACGTGCACGCCACTAGAGTTCAGAGCCTAGGAAAAGTTTCAACAGGTAGTTTAATTTGTCAGATTTGCAGATAATAAGTACTGGGCTTAGGTAAGTTTGCTCTTTTCACAAGGTAAAATAAACACTTAAAATTTTACTTATTTTATCATCCTATTATAATTTTATATTAATAATATTAAATCTTTATTTTTTTACCAGTTTGACCTCGGTTTAGTTCCGGTTTGACTCCGGTCTGACCTACTGACCCTTAACCCAGTACTCTAACCGGTTCAATGACCGGTTCGGGTTTAATAACCTTATCTCAAACGCCAACTCAATATGATGTTGCATCCATTGTATGTTATCAATTCAGTTTAGAACTTGCTTGGTTATGCTATTACTCCAACAAAACAAGTACGTTTGTGAGTTTTGGTAAAGGTCAAGGGACAACACAAAAACACATGCCACCTAGTTCATAATGTAATTAAATAATGATTAAATAGCATTTAGTTGATATGTTATCAAAGAATCATGAAATGAAATGTATATTTTAACTAGAAAAAAATAAAAGTAAGTATGAAAATAATCTCTTTAACTTAATGAAGGCAAAAAATAATAATAATAAATAAATAAATAAAAATGAAGAGCATTCTTGAATGATATAAATATCCATACGTTAAGTCATGTAAGTTTGAATTTGGATTACATAAGCATGTAATGGGGATAACCTAATTTGCAATAATCAATTGTAATTAGGATTATCTTAAGATTACTTTATATCAACAAAAGAATGTATCAGGTGATCCTGATGCTTATAGAATTGAATCAAACTTGCTATAAGTCATAACTAATGCAAATAATTCTCAATTCTCAACTATCAGAAATTTTTACTTTTGCAACATTAGGAATGTACCATTTATGACCCAAGTTATGGATTTTAATAATTGAATTGATGGACAAAAACACGAGTTGGGAGAGGCTAAAAGAGCGAAGATGATTAGGCTTTTAAGAGAGGTGAGAATGACAACTAGTGATAATAAAAATGCTGTCTAGTATAATTATGAGTTTTAGATCAGGATTATTAATGAAATAATAAAAAGTACACGTCATCTATCAAATAATTCTAAATAATATGATGTTGCATCCAATGTGTTAGATTTAATGGCCTTTTAATGTCGGGGTATGGGTATTAAATATAAAACTATGAAAGTTGAAAATGTGATTTTTAAACTTCTAAAGATAAAGGTTAAATACGGAAAGAGTTAAACATAACGGGGGCTACTGATATTTTGGCTCGTAAGCAATGATTAATGAACAAAACTTGTTATAGAGAAGTTATCTCCATAAATATAAGTTTAGGGAGCTTTAACGTAAAGTTTCAAATGTTATGGAACTTATCTAACAAAATCAAAATATATAATATATTTTAATCATTAATCATTAATAATTAATCGTAAATAAATTTTGTATCATTTTTTCATCTAAGAAGAAAAGAGATCTTTTTAATACCCCAAGCGAGAATTTTTCAAAAGCAAAATCAATTTTTCATCATGTTCTTGTTACATTTTATCTGCAAACCAGACTGAAAAGGCAGAGATTGTGTAGTTACACCACACTCAAGTTCCACACAGGAGTGAGGTAGATTGCTGCATATCAGATACCAGGAATTACCCAATTCCCAAAGGAAAAAATATAAATAAAACACATTACTATAAATAAATAAATAAGTAATCAATCTGGATAAGCAAAGCTGGTGACCAAGGGAAAAACAACAGCAAAACCCCCCATTCTCTTTTGCTATAATAGGTCCCCAAAAAAGATAAAGACATCAAATTCGTGGCGTTCTACTTCTCCACTGCAAGAACATAGTAAATGCAAGGAGAAAGAGTGACCATAAGATGGCTAAAACCCCACTTGTCAAGGATAAGATTTAGGTACTTTTTCTCCTTATAACATCGTGTTGTGACCACAAAGAATGGATTTTTCAGTTTTAGCATGTACAAGTAATTAAGGAAGATGATAACTCATTGAGTGCACTCATTTTCAATCATCTGCCTAACTTCATTTATTACCAGATGTGCTTTATGCCCGCCAATGACTTCATCTCGTTTCTCACCATTCATCCATAGCTGAAACAAATAGAAAATTATTTGCACTCTGGCTACATAGAAGAACAACTAGTTACAAAATAACTCCAATGGCCCTTACTTGTATGATTGGCATTTTCTGCAAGCATTGAGATGCCGCAAGATACATATACATGGCAAGAAATTCAACTTATTTAGTAGAAACCAAAAAATGCAACAAGAATGATAGTAAACTAGTGCAAAATGCTTGTAATGATATAGTGTAAAATCCAATCATCATTTAGACAAGACGTTGTATTTACCAAGCTGATTGATTTATTACGATAGAATATAAAAATCAAAACAGTTATACTACTCTAAATCATCAAAAGTGCAACTCACTTCAAACTCCATACAATGGATTGAAAATGCGTCAAGTCATAAAGAATTCCAACAAGTCTTGCAAAAGTACAAAATATAACCTCATACTCCACTTGAGCATTCCATGAACTCACATCCAAAGCAATCATGCAACAGGAGAACAATAATTGTAAAATCATGGCAACTGATTTTGCCATCAGCAACCAGACAGTGTTCATTCTGATACGTGCATTCCCATGCCATTAAAAAGGTTTTTACTCATACCTTTTTATTAAATGTCATAGTACTTTATGTCTTAACCAGCCTTTAGGCCCTCAGTTTGCACTCACTCTGTCCCTAATTACAAGAGCCAGTTTCCAAATTCAAAGATACCAAGAAAACATGATCGGTTACTTGATGTCAAAACTATTTTTGCTTCTTTCCAATTTTTCCTCAAGTAAATGTCATAATTTTTCCAACTTCAAATGCCTTTAAAATTTTCCAAGGAAGTGGGTTGCATATGTCAAAACATCTTTTAATTATTACGAGAACTTTGTTGGCTTTTATTATTAGGGGCAGAGGAGTATTATTTATTTCTTATTCTCACATCCTTAAATGTTAAATGTTTCAATTGAAATCTATATGATGAGTTGTAATATTTCTTTCCCATTCTCACATCCCTGTTTTTGTTTCAACAAAAATCTATACGGCAACCTTTATTTCACACACACACAGAGTGACTAACAGCAATGATGAGCACGTGTAACAGAATAGCTATCAATTAATGTATTCAACATTGCATATGCAAGTGAGGAATACTGATAAAGATGTAACAGTATGTGTGACAGAAAACTTGAAATGTCACGGATAATTATTTCACAATATAAACAACAAGCTTTAAGATGGTGAATGATAGAATGCATCACAAATAGCATTTGAAGGAAGCTACAGGGACTTACAGTCACACCAGCCCGCTCAACAAGTTTATGGCTAACTGTATTAACGTCAACATGGTAGAACCGCAATCTACACCACATCAGTATAGGCATATGCATATCATAATCCAGAGTAGAAAAACCAGGTTAGATATTTTATCACTTAATGTGCTTGAAAGTCATTCAGTGGAAAATGATGTGGAGGTCAAATTGGGAGAGCAAGTCATTCAACGAGTGGCAAAGTTCAGATATTTGGGATCAATTATTTAACAAGATGATAAAACTGATGGAAATGTTAATCATATAATTCAAGTTGGGTAGTATAAATGGAGAAAAGCTACCGTAATTATTTGTAATTGGAAAGTACCTAATAAGGCAAAAGGAAAAGGAAGTACTGCTATAAGATAAGCAATGCTATATGATATTGAATGTTGGGCTTTAAAGGGACAATTGAAACATAAGGTGAGAGTTGCCAAGACGACGATGTTGAGGTGGATGTGAAGTCATACAAAAAAAAATAAGATTCGTTATACAATTTTCTGACTTTTTTTTTTCTTTTCTACTTGCTACTTTGAATTCAATTTTCATTTTTTTTTTTTGTTGATTTGCAAATAAAGTCAGAGGAGCACCGGTGAGGAGGGTCGATCAAATAATGTGGAGTCCTCTAAAAAGAGGTAGAGGAAAACCGAAGCAAATATTCAATAAGGTTATAGAGCAGAATCTATTATTAGTTCATAATCTATCTAAAGATCTCGTTTTCAATAGAGCATAACGGTGTCGTGCCATCCATGTAGTCCACCTAGTGTGATGAGGCTTTGCTGTTATTGTAGTAATGTGTTTGAAAGTAAAAAGAGAAGGTGGAGTCCAACCCTGGATAATACTCTGCTGCCAACTTTTCAAGTTGTGGTTTTAAATATATGCATTTCCTGCACCATTTAGCCATCCTACAAAGTATATAAAAAACAAAAATTGTGTGAAATCCCAGCTTGCTGACTTGGACTTCGGGGAAAAAAACTGAAAGAAATATAGCTTCCAATCAAGCGAAATGAACAACATAATCATTCATGTGCTTATGAAAATTATGAAACTCAAAATCAATTTGACAAAGTAGGAACAGAACCATCCAAGTTACGAAATTATGAAAACCAGATAGTTCTGATCATGTCCCGAGGCTTCATCAAACAGAATGGTTTAATCAATTTCTAGCATAACGAAGATGTTATAAAATGGGAAATGACAAGTTCACCAGAACCAGACAAAATGAAGTCGTGCCAAGTCCACAGAGGAATATCTTTCTGTTACGCAAGTGGAAACAAACTATTTACTGTAAACTAATTTCTTAAATAATTCTATTCAAGGTAATCTGGTCCTGGATGATGTGAACACCGATGAAGTCTTAAGCCCCGTTGAGGTCAAAAATTACCAAATTAACGAAGCCATTACAAAATGGGAAATGAAAAATTCACCTGAACCAGGCAAATTAGAGTTGTGCTAAACACAAAGAGAACATCTCTGAAAGATCACGACCATACCACGTGAGGCCAGAGCAAAAGGGGCCGTGTTTTGCCCGTAAATGTGTTTTCCTTTCTTCAAATATCTAGAAAAATATCTAGTTTCAATTGCTGCTACTCTACTAGGCTCGCAAGTTCTTGTTGAAAATTATTCCAGGAAAAGAAGAGCACAACAGAAGGGACAAAAGATGCCGACAAGAAGAAAATCAAAAAACATAACAACACAAGCGAGCACAATAGGAAACCCACTGATAAACCTTCACTGCTTAATCCATTACTACGAGCACAAGCAAGCTTTATAAGCTATTCATCGAAATATGCTGATTCTAAAAATTTAATTATAATGTAGAAGGCAACGAAAAAATCACGATATCCATTAATTTCCGGGGGAAGAACACAAAAACCAGAACGACCAGGAACATACCAAACAATCACGACGGCGTCGTCGGGCTTCTGAGCCTCTTTAATAACCAGATCGAACATGGTTTCGCTAGAAATGGGTTCGAGCTCAACGGAAACAGGAGAGTCATCGAGCTGTTGCAAAGACCCTTCTTGGCCAAGAAAGACAAGTCTCTTCCCAAACCTATGGATCGGACGGGAAGTATAAACGGATGAAAAAGGCGATCTGGAGCCGAAAGACAGAGAGTTGAAGAATCGTAGAGAGATTTTGCGGGGAGAATCAGAAGTGATTGTGATGGCTCTTAAAGATGCAGAAGATGGGTAGATTCGAACTGCTTCCAACATTTCTTGGAGAGACCCAAGTCTCTGTGTCGGGGTGGTGGCTTGGGACAAGAGAGAGAACAAAATTGTTTTTCCTAAATGCTGTCAGTCGTAGGTTTAAAATGTTTGGCGGCGAAGGCTCGCAGTGCAGAGGCTAAAGGTAATGTATGGAAATTCTTTTGAAAATTCTTAAAATCTAAATTTCAAATGTTTATACAAGTCAAAATGAAACTTATTTTATATACTTTGTAATACCTCAGATTATTATTATTGTCGTTAATGTTAATAATAATAATAATAATAATAAAATAATGATAGTAATAGTAATAATAAAAATAAAATAATGATAATAATAATAATAATTGTATAGTACTATCTAATTTTATTAGTTTAGATTAATTTAATTAGTTTAGTTAGTTTACATATATTTGATTCTATTAAATTTATATTGATTGATAGAATTTAATAATATTGTTTTATGATTTGTTTTTTTTTATAAAACAAACAAATATTTATCTTTATCTACAATAGAATTTTCCTTTTAAAAAAAACTGTATTATCCATCAAAATAAAATTATTCAAATTTGTATCCTATATGATCGTAACCGCAAGGATATTTTATGAATATAAGAACATATCTTATGTGCGATATAATTTTTTAAAATAACTGTACTATTTATCGATATAAAAATATTTAAATTTGTATATATCTTGTATAATAATAACAAATATTTTTATTCAACCAAGCTATTATATAAATATAAGAATATAATGGGCAGATTCATTTTTCTATTCCGTGAAAAAAAAAAAACCTTTCCACGTTATGGGTTTACCTATTTCATCTTTGAATAACATATTAAATCACAGAGTAAATGTTGTTGGTTTTTATTTATTTATTAATTGTCAATAGCTAAAGAGCCTAGAGCCCAGCCCATAGCTAAAACCCTAGAAGTCTAATTATAAGTTAGGTTTAGCCGCCTAACTTTAGTCATCGCTCATTAGCTCTCTCTCTGAAAAATTCTTTACGACAGAATTTCTCTTCTAGGTGCCTAGCAAACACGGAGACCAGATAATCCTAATCCCTAGAGTAATGTTGGTAGCATTAGAACGTTGATTGAAATTAATTGATTGTAATCCTAATCCCTAAGAATTTAATTGTTGGTAGCGTTAGAACGTTGATTGGAATTGACTGATTGTAATCCTAATCCCTAAAACGACATGATTTGACTCGTATATATATTCCTACATCTTCAGTTTGCAATTGCTTCACGCATGATTTGATAGGATGATTGCCTTATAGGATTATATATATAAAGATGACTTTTTATTTTGTTTGAATTCGTTGAAATCTGTACAAACTATGCAGAATGTATATTATGTATATTCATTAAACCTCTACCTTCCGTTCTGCTGTTGTGCGTTTCTTTTATGCCTTTATAGGTTCAAATATATATATAATATCACAAATACACACACACTACTCCTTCGTTTTGCTTTTTACGACAGTTTCCTATGAGTATTGAATTGATGTGAATGAGTGCCTCTTGATTTCATTAATGTATATATGTTGGGTTTGTATTTAAATATAAATATATGTATATATATCAAAATATATATACAACTTTTGTTTTGCACCTCTGTACCTTCAATTCCCTTTTTGTTTTAGCTCCTGCGTCTTTGCTTCTTTTAATAAATTAGAAGATTAGGTTTTGTGAGGGTCCATGCGTTTTTTTTTATTTCTTGATCCAACACCTTTGCTTTTGAACTTCTACGGGGTCCACACGCAATTTGCCCATCCGAAATGCTTAGAGATTTTGATAGAAATATGTCCTTAATTTGACCTTTTGACCAAGCTTTTAGATCTCATAATCTCTCCTACAAAATAAAAATAAGATATTGATAGATTTTGTATTAAACTCTCCTTATATCCTATAATTAACTAAATGATAGAAAAAAATATATAAAATATAATTAAATAAGTATAAAATATTAATAAGTTCAATCTAATATTTCTCGAAATCTATACTTATTTAAGAGTGGGAGTTAAGATCCACACTCTCTTGTAGGATTAAGGGTTTTATTATTATTAGTATTATAAATATCTGATTACACATAATAAAAATAATTTAGGAATTTTATGAATCTAAATAATTTAAAATAAATTAACAGTGGGAGGATAGCTTTGGGATGGTACCTCCTAAAGTGATGAACACACTTTTAAGGCTTTATGCCTTCGATATGTTATTTGATGTGAACCGATATATCCGTTCTTTCCAAAGTGGTATCTGGCAGGGTTTCCCGGGATACTAGTAGCAACTTTGGGAAGATGTGTGCACACTAGGAAGAATGATAATATGGCCAATTTTGATGATTTGTGACTGGCAAGGTTTCCCGGGTCACGGGTAGACTGACAGGGTTTCCTGGGTCTACCATGGTTCTCTTCCCACTAAACAGACTGGCAGGGTTTCCCGGGTCTAAATAAATTTTAGAAGATAATGATTAATGTTTGATGCAAATACCGCATGATTATATATATATATATATATATATATATATATATATATATATATTTGCTTTGATTAATATGTTTGTGCTATTTAAAATTATACTTATATATGTCATTTTTATTTTTATTTTATTTTGTAATTATTTGTGATTATTTTATTTTATTTCAAATCATTTCAAATTTATTTATTTACTTATTTATTTTATTTTATTTTATATTACCTTTACCTAATTAGGATTACCAGTGTTTGCTGATGTTTGTGCTTCTTGGGCTGCGATGATCCTTCGGGGGAGCAGAATTTCAGTGAAACAGGTGCCAAGGGCTGGGCTAGCAGTGAGAAGTGAGGAAGACGTCTAATTTTAGTTTTATTTAAATTTCTTGTATTTTTATTATTTTATTTTATTTTGCGTAAAACATTTTATTTAGGTTTAGATCTATTTAATGTACTTAGTAGCCTTGTACTTGTCCCAGTACAAGTGCGGCGGTGACACTTCCCGAATTGAGGTATTTTGAATTTTAGTTATTATTTATAGAAATCATGGAAATTTTATATTTTATAACTGTTAGAAATTCGGGGATGTTACATACTTTCTCTCGCCTTTATTATAAGGCATCAACTCTCAATTCACATAAACTAATAAAAATGGTTAAAAGTATTGAAATTTTCATAAAATTCATATAATTTCTAATATTACCCCTACTAACTACATTAAATTCAAATATCACATTAATTATTACTCTCTCATATTACCCTTATTAAATATGACTAGATATGGAAAGATAAATTAAATACTCCTTAAAAACTTATAAGTGCCTTATAAAAAAGGACCAATAATTCTTGTTAGTTGGTACCTTATAATAAGGACCAAAGAGAGTACTTATTTTGTAAATTTTAAAAGTTATTTTAAAAAACTAACCCAGTCACTAAACCGTTGACAAAGGCAGTGGTGGCGCGGATTTGGTAGGTGGTAGGTTCTGGATCTAATTTCCCAAGGAAAAATATTTCATGGGAAAATAGTTTATCTATAGAAATTTTTAAATATTTTGGGAAAATCTCATGAAAAACAACTTAGAAATTAGTAAATGACAAATATGTACTCCCATTATTCCTAACGTAACATAAGTGTGAGGACTTCAATTGTTCTTTTTGAAATGGAAAAAATGACCTGCACTTGGGGGAAATGAGAAGAATGCATGTTATGAGAAATGATTAATTCTTAAATTTGAAAAGAGATAATACAACTTCACAATCTATTTCACCAAATTCGGATTTGGAATTTACAACTCGCATTTATTACCTCAACACTTGGAAAAAATGAGAAGACCACATGTGGGAAACGATTAACTCCTATATTTGTAAAGAGACTATTGTTGGCAAAATTAAGAAGAAAATCGACCAACAACTTCACAGTCCTTTTTACCCTTTTTCATAATTGAATTTCATTACTTACGAGTTACGATGACATCACTTGGTATGAAAACTCACTAAGGTCATTTTTGTCATTTTGCTCTGACTTCAAAAAGAACACCTAGGATAATAGTTTGTCATGTATGTTTTTTATTAAAAGATAACAAAACCCATCTAAAGAAACCTCTCAATTATAAACTTATCTGGTACCTATAACTTACACAAATGACAAAGTAGAAAGAACACCCAGCAACAAAATAACAATGCAAGACATCCTCAGACGAAGGAAACAAAATTGGGGGAAAATGAATAGAACAGAACATGAAGAAGCTCAACAATAATAAGAGAAAAAGGATTGTGCAGAGTTGTGGAGCCACAAGAACTTCATTGGTTCAAGCTTTCTACAATCTTGGAAAGGGCTGAATAGGTTCCATAGACCGATGATGCAGCTCCTGCTGTGATAACTGCAATGCAAAGTGTTGCCTGCATACCACACATGTTTATGTAGGAGTTATACAAAGTGTTTGACATGTGTTACACGTCATTAATTAATATGCATTTGTTGAGAAAGTAGAAATAAATACTACAAGATTAAAGTCATTTTAAGTAATTTACGATGAAATTTGAAAGAGATAAAAAGAAATGAGTGAGTTCTCATCATGTGGGATACGTAGATACAGAAATGATACTACTTTTTCCCTATGTTTTTTCAATTTTAAACCCCAAAAACTCAAAAACTTTTCTAAATACTTTATAATGAAAGTTGGGAGAGATAAAAGGAGAAGGGTGAGTCCTACTTTTATGGGATCTACATGTACACAAATGATACCACTTTTTATTTCCTATTTTTTCTCAACTTTCCAGTTCAAATATGATAGAAGTGTTTTTTAAGTACTTTATGACAAAGTGTTTGACATGTGTTAGATGTGATTAACACACATTTGTCAAGAAAGTAGAAACAAATGACATGAGATTAAAGTCTTTTTTTGAGCCCTTTATGTGGGATAAAAAGAAAGGATACTCCTCATTATGTGGGATCCATAGGTATAGAAATGATACTCCTCTTCTTCCCGTATATTTTCTTTCTCAACTTTAAACCCCAAACACACTAAATCTTTTCTAAGTACTTTATAATGAAAGTTGAGAGAGAGAAAAAGAGAAGAGTGAGTCTTATGTTTATAGGATCACCAAGTACAGAAATAATACCACTTCTCCTATTTTTTTCTCAATTTTTATGCTACAAGTGTTTTTTACTACAAGTGTTTTTTAATTACTTTATGATACAGTGTTTGACATGTGTTAGACGTCATTAATATGCATTTGTCAAGAAAGTAGAAACAAATAATGAGATTAAAGTCCTTTTTAAGTGTTTTATCATGAAATTTGAAAGATATAAGAAGATAGGATTGAGCCTCTATTCTGTGGAATCTATATGTACAGAAATGATACCACTTCTCTTTTCTTATATTTTCTCAACTTTCCACACAAAACATACTAAGAATCTTTTCTAGATACTGTGATAAAAGTCGAGAGATAGAGAAGAGAGAAGAGAGTCCTACTTTTGTGGGATCCACATGTACAAAAAAGATCCTACTTCTCTTTTTCTATCTTTTCTTGACTTTATCACTCTAGACTCTAGAGTACTTCAAAAGATCTTAAATTTTGGGTAAAATCCACCAAATGAAGAAGAAAAAGAAAAAATGACGAGACTAGAAACTTAAGTATTCCAAGTTCATTTCCTATAAGGCTAAATCACTTATCACTATTTATAAGGTTGTTGCATATTCTATTAGGCTTCGAATGGACTATGAAATGACACAAGAGCAAAGTTATGGGTTGAATAGAGTGATATTAGAAAGAGTGCGATCATTGTACCTGAAGGCTTGAGACTTTGCCACGCAAGATTCTCAGGAAACAAGCACAGGGAAGGATCAAGGTCTGCCAACAAGGTTGAGTTCAGTTAACTGAATGCTATGGTCAAAACCTCCCGGAGAAAGGAATAGCTACAAAAAGAATTATGGGAACTTACAACAAGCATTGTGAGTAACGAACCAATCAACGACATCACCAGGCCTGCAACAAAGGAAATGAAGAAAACAATTCAAAACGGTACTGAATTATTTGATAGAAACGTGATATATGAAGGATTTTTTAGGGTCAATAGAGTAGGGTCGTATTGTAAATAATGTTCCCATGTTTTATTTTTTGCTATTGAATATGATATCAAACCCCTGATTCATTTTGTCTCAACGTTGTCCTAGAAAAGGCAGAGCAAATCGGGTGAGAAGAGGAAGAAACACTTACCAAAGAAGGGAACTGAAAGACCAACAACGAGCGTAGAAATTACCAGTCCTGTTCTTATGAGGATGGAATATAGATAAGACATAGCGTTGGTTGACGGTATCAACTCCTCCAAACTCATTGCTATTGGAGATATAGTCAATGCATATGTGGTGCTAATTAAGAAGAAACAAATTTATCTTTCACACAATAGATACAGATGAGAGCAAAATTACCAGAGCCAGAATCCTTTTACTAAGGTAACTAAAACTGAATGTTTAGACTCCTAAGATGTATTCTAATAAAAAAAGAGTAGCCCAATGCACAAGGCTCCCATCAAATAAGGTCTGGGGAGGATTGTACATATGTAGTTTTACTCCCACAAGTGGAGAGACATTTTTTAGTATTTGAACCCGTGACCTCTTAATCACATGGTAGTAACATATACCATGGCTCCAAGGCTCACTCTCTTTATGTATTCTAATAACAACTTAAATTTTCTTTATAATTTGTGGGTCTATAATATACGTTGGTGAGATTGCAAATATGTATGTATACCACACACTCATCAAAGGATATTTGGTGAATGGATTGACCACCTGCAGAAGAAGAAATGACAGACATTAGTGTTAGAAACTTATATGGCTGGTTAAAGGCAAATCCAACTAGTCAAGTCTGATATATCATTGAACTATTGAAGAACTTGTCATGGATTCTAGAATGAGCATACCGTTGTCCACACAGCAACCTTAGTGGCCACTAAATCTGGAGGCAAGTTAAGAGTGAACTGAGAAAGAGTATCATCACCAAACATTGTGTACCCCATAACAGCCACGCCGGCATACAATGCAGTACAAATACCAAAGCTGCAAAAAGAAAAAAATCACACTTAGCAGATAGATCCTTATATAAGTACCTCTTTGTATTATGTTCTGAAAAAACTTGTGAACATGTGCTAGGACACTTTCAGAGTCTGGCACAACTGAAAGTAGACAGTCTATGGTTTAAGGATACCAGTACCGTGTTTGGTCAAAGGGGAAGGGAGGGGAGATTTTAATTAGATTTGTTAAAACAAAATGGACAAGTGGAGTTATAATATTTTAATGAAGAGAATATACAAAACAAGAGTTAGGAAAATTAATTAAAAACTTTCCATCCCACTTCTCCAATTTTTTTCAAATCAAACTCATTCATTCAAATCTCCCCTTCCCTTCATTACCCTCCGACCAAACAGAGGGTAAGTGACGAAGTATATATTCATAGTGTCAAAATTAAATGTACCATTGCTTTACCATGCCAATAGCACTGCAGGGAATTGATTTCGATTTGCCATTGATGAATAGATATTTGGGAACACTGCATGTCCTGAATAGCAGTAACCATAGACACCCAAAGCAACAGGGAGGGTTGCAAGATTCAATGGTGTCCCTTTGTGCTCAAAGCCAACTCCATCTACCAGCCCAATCCACAACAAGCAGAGAGACACCAAAACTGATGCAATAACTCCTCCAGCTAGACCGAGAACGAAGAACAGTGATAAGAGTCATTCTGAATTATACTAAGTGTGACTTCTAACGGACAAAAACAAGAGGTGCAATTCGCATTTGTTTTTAGAAGCTTCTAATATTGTTCATGCATACTGATCGTATATTTAGAAGCTTCTAACAGTGGGGTGATAATGAAGCCATAATTCTTTTTTAGATGTTTTCAGAGAGCTTAAATTTGCCCACAGTATTGATGAGACACATGAAATTTTATGCCTGAAATATGGACAAGGATAATGAGGCAGTTGGATAGACATACGTGAGGTTTTAATTATGTCCATGATTTTCTGGAAACAGTTCCAACATCTCTATTTTACACGGAAACTAACAATCAAGTTTTCAGATTTTCAGTTGGTGTTCCTTGGAGATACTCAAGGGAGTTGGAGAGGGCCTTGTTTGTAGTATCACAGGTCATGGAGGCTTCACAAGAAGGGGTATCGCTCTTTGAATTTTTTGATCTTGCTTCAATTTTTTTTTAAGTTGTGTCTAGACTAGGTTGGCTGATAAGTTGGTAAGCCTCGATGTATTTCTTTTAGGATACTAAAGCTCAGCATATTCTGATATTTTGAATGCATAGAAGGTTGCTTAATCCTCTTTCGAAATTCATGTGACATGTTCCCAGAGCTCTTGTCAAGCTAGAATTTATATTTATTCTTGATCAGGATTTCTGTTTTGGTAATAAAGTAGATTGGAAAGATCACTAGATGCTTTCTAGTTTCTAGTGTGAGTTCATGTTCGGCATGATTGAAAGAAATGACAAACAATCAATCATAGAGAACAATCTGTGCACTGTCTATTACGTTATCATTACATCACTCAATATTATCTGTCTTGATAGAAAAGTCATTTTTCATCAATTTTTACTATTCTCTTTACCTTTTTATGGTCTAACATTATGAGTCCAAGCATGGTATAAGTCCCAATTCAGGAGTATTTTGTCATTCAATGTTTGGGATTTTAACAGAAAATGCTTCAAATTTGTATTTGGTAATAATCCTCTTACCCTAAATGTAAGACCTAGTTTGTAGTGTAGTCCTACATTTAGGACCAGAGGTCATGTTTCTTTTAGGATTCAAATTCTTTGCTCCTGAGGAGCACCCTACAGAATGCTTCTCAAAGCTGTAGCAAACCTAGGGGGCTCTCAAACAGAAGACCAGAAAAGGGTATCATGAACTTTGAGATAAAAGTTAAGAGACACAGACTTATCATGTTTTCTGATAATGAATAATTGATTGGCAATAGGTTTCCTACCTGAGATGTAACTGAGAATACTTAGGTCACGGAGCCAAACAGTAGGAAGAACAGCCAAGGTGGTCAACAGTGCAAATAGAACATGTGAATCCAATTCAATGCCACCCAAACTTAAGTGCGCATTTGGAAACAATGAAGACAAGTTATCGCTCTCCAGAATTATATACTCTATGCAACAAGCCTGCGTGAAGGAACTTTAAATATCTCAAATAATTGCTACCGATAATAAAGACCTCAAAGGAGATGATGATTGGTTCTATGGACCACCAGTATAAAAATAGCATCATCACAAAAAGGTATCACAAATATATTCATACCCATTTTAAATTATCACTAATTTGGAGGAGAAAACATGCACTGCATAAAATTACCATTCTTTGAAAAATATTAAACTTGTTTCCAACAAATCATTTGCATGTTATACTCTGATAGTTCATATTGTCATCTTCTGCATCATGATCTTTTTAGAGGAAAAAAATAGTTCGCAAGAGCTTCACTTTTTTTCAGATATGAAGTATAGGAGAACTTGGTATTAGCTTCAAAAACAGTGGTGCATCTTAAGATGATTTTTTGTTAACTTATGTCCAAACATATAGGAGAAGCAGACCCAAATATATAGCCATTGAGTGAATTTCATCCTTTGTGGTGTTATTTACATATACCAAACTAAAATTAATGAGACTCCAAAAGACTACACACTGAGAATGAAAGGGGCTGTACTTACATACAGTTCCACGTATAATATTACCTGCACCATGGCAAAATGGAAAATGCATAAACAACAGTGCAGCACATTAGAGAGACTAGTGATTTTTAATATGAAAGATATTTATTGCCTCTCCCCCTTTTCTTTTAGGAGAAATGACAATCAATCTATAACATATTCTTTGGCCAAAAAATAATAATAACTTATATTAATGACAGCTAAGAACCTTTAAAAAAAAAAAATCTTCCAAGGAAAATATAAACAAGAAAAATGCCTCCCTAAAGTTGCAACTTGATTTTCTAGATGTAAAAAAAGTGATATAAGGACAGAATATATCTGGAAGTTAGTTAACAGAAGAGTTAGGCATAAGGAGTTGAGGAAGGGCCAACTTGAAAAATCAACTCAAATTGGCGTGAATGATAGGGATTCCTGTCATTTAAGCAAGAAGTACTGGGTTCGAATCTCAGCCCTAGTATATATAGCAATCTAATAGGGAGGATTCTATTATTTGCCCGGGAGAGATTAGTTTTCGTTATCAGTACTTGTGCCTCATCCAAAAAGGTAGTAGAGGAAGAAGCTGACTCTGTTGCATCCTCTGTAGTCTATATAAAGCAGAAGCTGAAGTCGAGTATGACACTGATGATATGGAATTACAATAGCAGTTTCATTCTCTCTCCCCTCTTTTAACATCAAGACCTATGGTTCAGCAGGGAAAGATATAGATGGTACCTCAAGCGAATGAATCAGGTTGTGATTTTAGAGAACATGGGTACTAATTTTAGAAGGTAACTTCAATTTTTAATATTATTTACTGGCAATAATTTATAGGTCTTTTACTGTTATCTTCCCTTTCTGTTACAACAGGGTCATTGATGACTCCATATGCAACCCACAGGTTAATAAGAATACAAAAGGACAATCACATAAAATTAGAGATCACTGCATTGACTTACTGAGATGGCAATACGTCCTGTAGTTCCAAAAGCAGCTTGGCCAACATCAGGGTACGTTTCTAGCCCAGGTTCACTATCCAAGCAGGCGCGCAAAAGGATCCCAGTATAAAAGGAAAGAACCGCAAAAATTAATAAAATGGAAAGCCCAAGCCATCCACCTTGTTGGGCAGCATAAGGGGTAGAAAGGATTCCAACACCACAAAGGACATTTATGCCTGATAAAGCAAAATAAGAATGAGACCAAAATTTACCAAAAAAAAAAAAGAATGAGACCAAAATTCTTGGTTAGTTTAAAAGTGCCTGGCATGTGATTATAAAATGCGTCAGAATAATTCTGCGTTGACAGCTGCATATGGGCCAGCCTTTAACTACTATACACTCATGTCCAACATATATATGTCATGTTTCACACACATAGTTCTCTTTCAAATAAATCAAATTTTAATGTCCAGTTTATGGTGACCAAACAAGAAGAAAAAATCTATAACCTCACAGAAAAAATTAGGCAAGATCCCCAAGTCATTAACACCCAGACATACAATTTTGCAGCATGTATTTCAACTTGTTCGAATGGTTCTTGTAAATATTTTATGAAAGTAACAATGACTAAACCGTTTTTCACTCATCAACAGAAGTGACCCCAGCTGCACTATACGGAAATGCCACGCATCCTAACAAAAATCATCATATAGTGCGTAGTAATTTTGTAGAGACGACGCATCTTAATTTTATATGAAAGAATGATGATTAATTACAGCAGCCGTGACCCCTAATTACATGTTCATAAAAATGATTATATGGAAGAAAAAGAATACTCAAATTTACGGTAGAGGAATTTTGTATGTGCTCATTATTCTTATCTAGCATAGCTTACGTTATCAATGATTATGTAAATCTTTGATGATTATACACGGGTGGCCCCAGCCTCTTTGCTTATGGACCTGCCTATTAGGTTCCTTTTTCCGCATGAAATGATTTATTCTGAGAATGGACAAACACCACATCTTCACAATTGAGCTATGAGCCTACTAAAGTTATACATGTGTCAAAATTATAGGGCGAAGAAAAACTCATTCGCTTTAGTCTTTATTGGAGTAAAAAATAATGTCCTCAACTCAATAATGGAGGTGGAAATTTGCTAAGAAATATAGAGGCATCACTAAAACACACAAAATGGTTTTACAGATTGGTGATTAACATCGCCTTCCACGTCTTTTGTTTCTTTCTCAATCAAGATCTTTATCGTTTATTCATTTAAAAGAAAGTGAGGTTTAGAAAAAAAAATGCATACCATTAACAACGGCTTGTCCATAAGAGCATTGGCGAGGAATTGGGACTTCATGAGAAATCTTGACCGAATCCTTCTTAAGCAAAGATCTCCTAGAAGGAATAGGAGGAAACAAGGCATGAGAGCTTCGTCTCTGTGCCTCATCTGCTGTAGGTTGTAACAGAGGTTTTGCAGAAGGTAAGGTTTCAGGAGTGTGCCTTCTTGTTAGAGATGAAGAAAGAAAGGAGCTACTTAATCTGGACAGTGAGGGAGTGCCCAGAAATCCGATACTTGGTGATGGTACACTACTGTACAGATCCATTGACTGCCTGAAAAATTGATTGCCATGGAATAAGCGTTCAGGTTAACGCACTCAAAAGTAACAACAGAAAAGCAAATCTACCAGGATTTATAGTTCACTTCATTCAAACCTAAATTTCTTCTAATGATAACCCGTTTACACCAGTCAAAATTTTACCATCCTCCTCGTTCAACATTGCAGACAGTCAGATATGCATAACTCGTTTACAAGCAAACTTACCCGCAGAAAATTTAAATTACTGACATAGAATCAGTAAATTGGCCAATCCTAGCTGATAAAATTGGCCCGGAAACTTCATATTTGACCAACCCCCCCCCCCCCCCCCCCCAAAAGAAAAACCAAGAAGAAAGCTACTTCCCCAATTGGACAGATTATCAGAGGACATTTAATCTTGCACGAATGCGGTTTGAACGAGGCCATTTAGATATGAACAAGAAGCATGACCACAGAGATCACAACGCGCATAAGGACATTGCGAAACCATAAAATTTTGAAGTATAGGAAGATTGGGGTTTTTCTACTTTCAGCTAATAAGCAAAGGTTATCCTGCAATGGAAAAAGTGGGGAAAACAATGGCTGTAATCATTTTCCCGTGAAATTGGATTTTACTGAGTTTTGACATTTTCGGAAAGAAAAAGGAAAATAAAACAACACAAGAATTCATGGAATGAAACAGCTCGGAAATTTACAAATCTAACGAAAGAAGCATTTGTCCAAAAAGAAAAAATTGAAAGAAGCAGGGGTAAAAATGAGTTGACCTGTAACTCTGAGGCCATGCGATGTTATGCGAACTGAGTTTGTTCGCCTGCTGGTTGTCATTTGAAAAATTTGAAGAATCTGAATCGTTCCCATCAGCATCAGCTTCTCCTTTGTTAAGCTCCTTTTCTTCATCTTCTTCATCACTTTCGATGTAAAAACTGTTATCTGAGACAGAGTTATTCATCATCTTCCTCCGGTACGCTTTCGTCAAAGCCCCTGATTCTACGTAGGCTTCAAGAATACTGTTATCGCCAACGAATCACCTTCATAAAATTACGATTCAAATCAACTGTCCCACAACTATCGGAGTTACCGTAAAATAAAAGAAAATCAATTTAGAAAAAGCATTTGACCATTATCCCAGCTGATTTTGCACTTTCAAACGATCTTAAAAAGTTCAAATCGTGACAAAAAGTTCATAGCAAATGGGAAGTAAAATTTCAAATCCCCACTCTGCACAAAGAAGGAAACTAACGTGATTGTGACTCAAAGGAGAAGAACTTTGAAATTATACTCCATACAGCTGGAGCTCAGGCCAAGCAAAGTACGTAAAAGTAAAGGATATATAATAAAGTTGACATAATGTTCTAGGAGACAAAGATTATTGAGAAAGAAGAAGAAATGAAAGAAAGTCTAAAAGAACAAATGAGTAGCACCTTTTTGTTCACTTACCTCAAATTTTCCCTCTAAAATCTGGGTGGATTTGCAGGAAAAAGGGAAGAAAGCAGCCCACACAGAAAAAGAAGGAAACAAGGTGTGTGTTTCTTCTTTTCTCTCTATGATTTATATATGGCTGTGGGTTCTGGTTCTTATACAGCTTTTTGTGTCTGAACAACACTGAACGCGAAAATTACAATGAGAGATTTGTGAAGGTTATGTATTAGCCGATTGATGATGATGGAGGATGAGAAGGTGTCTTTGAGAGAAAATCTGGCCGTACAATATATATATATATTTTTTTGGTAATCAAAAGTTTTGGAAGGGTTCGACAACCAATATCAAGGTACGGCCTCAGGCTCTATAAGCACTTACTGGGAACTTACGAGATACGAGATCACCTATTAAAGTAGTCTCAGGTAATCGAACCCACAACCTAACTGTGCTATGACTCTCACGGTGCGTACAATATTTTGTTATTGTTGGTTTATTCACTAGTTGGCGGGCGGTGGGCCATACTCAAGCCCGTGTCCACGCTGGCTTGATGGGTCCCTCTTTCTCTTTCTCTCACTGTAGTTTTTGGCATGTAATAATGACGTGCATGGGGTTGTGAGAGATGATTCACGAGGATTATTCGCATCACAGGATAATTTCCCTCTCTTCCCAAAATTATACATTTCTATTTTTGTCTTTTTGCCAACCAATTTTTTTTTTTTTGAGTAAAGCCAACTAATTTCTATTTTTTTTAATATAACAAATATAAAGCCCGTCTTTTTAAGTCTTGAGTTAGATATTAATAAGTGAGATTGAACATGCAATTCTAGGAGAATACTCATATCTCTTACCAACAACATATTTAGTTGAAAACATGCATTTAAGTTTATACCATTAAAAATAATATTATGAAAATATTCTGGAAATATCTTTTTATTTAAAAATCATATTTGAATAAATATTTGTTTACTAATTTATCCTTCATGCATAATGCCAAATTCCTAATTTATCTTTTAACATTAATATTTAATTATCTATTTAATATTTTTTTACTAAATTTAGAGAAAAAAAATCACAGTAAAGTCTCAATTAAAAAATAACAATATCAGAAAAATCCTGTAACTTCAAATTGACTAAATAGATATATTTAGAAATTATAAAGAATAAAGGGGAAAATCTAGGGAGAATTACATATATATGGGTTCCAAAGAACAAAAAAAATTACAAAAGCTCTTAGACTTCCAATATCAAAAAAGTCTCAGTTGTAAATATGACATTTTCTGTTGTTAAAAGTTCTGTAATCACTATCAAAAAAGTCTCTTAATACTTTTTTATAATTTTTTCTGATCTTTAAGACCTAAATGTAATTCTCCCAAAAAACTATCATCTTTCTCCCCTCATCTTAATTTGTGAATGACGTGAACCGATTGATATGGGTGGCTGTGGGTCCCTGCCATAGATACTTACACCACCTCAGCTTCATCATGACCGTCCGTGCCTCCATTAATATCATTCCAAGTGTGCTTGCTTTATAGTTCACTCAGCTGCTGAAATGGAAGAAGGTGAAGCCAAAAGATAGGGTTTCAGAGGATGAATCCGATTCAGGATTTGCATTTTTCGCCGCACTCACTGGCTTTGGTCGATAGTTATTTGTGGAACAGGTTGGAGAAGAAGAGGCAGATAATCCAGAAGAGATAGAAGATTATACTGGAAATTATACTTACGTATTCTAAGAGTACGAGCAACTCATCTAAACTCTATCCAATAAAAACAAAATAATCCAAATTATTTTAATATTGGTGAAAAATTCAAATCATGATTTGTTTTTGAGAAAAATGAGTTCATCATTTTGTTTTAGTTTTTTTTTTCAAATTAAGATGTCTATTTTCATATGATGAGTCTTCCTTCAATTATGATTAAAATAATCTGAGTTATTTTGTTTTTATCAGAGAGTTCAGATGACTGACTTGGTGCTACTCCTGGAGTATGTAAGTTTTTTTTTTTCTGATTATATTGAGTGAGTGATTTGATCATGTGATGTGTTGGTATATTTTTTAAAGTTTATCCCCCAATATTATTTCATCTTTTTTTACTTTGCCGACAATATTTAATTTCATCATTTTTCTATGTTTACCAGGGAGAAAGGGGGGATATGGGAAAGAAATACTAGGAATGAAAACTGTCAAAAATAATAAAATTTTTTTTTACCATTTTTGATTATTTTCTCTCTTAATATTCGCTCTCCCCTAATTTTTTCTCCATCAAAATATATGGTTAATGATTTATAGTGATGGCAACATCGTATGAGTAAAAAGGCTCTAAACCCCGTAAAAGAAAAGTTTAAAAGTCACGTGCATGCATTTGAAAAAAAGAATATAACTCCTATATGTATGTAACAATGACAGATAATCAATAAATGTTTCAAAATTAAAATTTATATCACAACATGTTATTTCAAAAGTCACAAGTAGTACCGTAGTACGTACTCTATCCTATTCTTAATTAGTATAAAACACTTTATCTTGATTTTAAATATAAAATATCTAAAATTCAATTCTAAGTTTTATATGAAATATCAGGGACATCTGATAAAAAAGCAACCATAAAGAAAACTGCCTAAGGTTAGATTAGAGAGACAAGATGAAATATTAATATTAGTAAAATTCAAAATTTTTGAAAAAAAAAAAAATCATTCTTTTTTATAATACACACACATATTATCTACTAATAATTGATCAAAATCAAAGTTGGGTTGGAAAAACAAAATAAAGGCATGTCTTTTCTAATAATGAAATAATTGAAGATAAAGGTGATGGAATGTTCAATTGGAGGCATTGTGAGTTTTAATTATTGTTGGAAATCAGTATGAGTGTCCTTCAGACATTGCTTTAGGGCTATTTTGGTTTAAGGGAGGGGGAGGGAGGGAGACGGAGAGGGAGAGATCTTTTTCCCTTTCTTTACCAAAAAGCCCATAAAAACTTTTTAATATTCCTAAAATATACTTTCTACAAAAAAAAAAAATATTCCCTTCATTAATGACTATATTTAGTCGATTCCCAATTAAAATTTTCAATGGTGGTTCATAGAGATCTCAATCAAAACATGTGTACTCGGCGTGTACAAAATTTGCATAGCACTGTTATTTCCAATATATATAAAATTTTTAAAGGTTTCTTCCCCCAATTCTTTCTTATGATTCATTGACGAAGTGTTTTTTTTATAGAAAACCATGAATTTGGTTAAAGTTTAATACACACATTATTTAATTATTTTTAATTTTTACTTTCATTGAGCCATTTATATCTATATGCATTAGGATCCTGATTCAGGGATCTCTTGGTTCGATAATTTAAAATAAAAGGTTTGGACCATCTTTTTTTTTAAAAAAAATGTCGGTTACCGTATATTTTAATTTATTATATTTCTATAGTTAGGAGTTTCAAGTGTGTGTGTGCTGATTTTTTTTTTTTTTTTTTTTTTGAAGATTATTGGTTTTTAGTTCTTTTATAGTATATATCAATTTTGATTTTTTTGATATTTTTTAAGTTTCTATTTCTTATATGTATTTGTACAAAGGGAAAAAGAACGAGATAAGATATAAGTAAAATTTCCCTCTCTCCAAGTGTTCTGATCTTAACTTATTATGTGTGTGCGTCAGTTGGTAGATTAAGAAGTGTAAAATGGTGCCAATGAGAGTTGACACAGATGGTAAAAGATCTAGGGCTAGGCCCTTGGGTCATGGGTTCGATCCCTTCTGTCGTCGCTGGGACTCCTTTAGTAGGCGATCTCGTAAGTGTTCATAAAGCTCAGGGCCGTGCTCTGTGTAATACCCTAATTTTCCAATTCTCATAAATTTTATATTTTATGGATTATTAGCAAAATACAAAGGTGAATATGTGTCTCAAAGAAGTATAATTTAATGATTATATTTTCTTCCAAATTTAATTAGGAAATCCATATAAATATGAAATTTGAGTGGTAGATGAGGTAGATTTCCATGTGAAATTTGATTGGAGGATGAATTTTAGTAGATGGAAATGAAGGGTAGATGGTTGTGAGGTAAATCACCATGTGATATTTGATTGGAAGATGAGTTTTAGTAGATGAACATATTTATGGTAAATGGGTAGTTGGTTTATCATGTATTTTGAAAAGAGGTTGAGACCCAAAACTCTATAAATAGAGCTTGAATTCTTCTTCATTCTTCACACCAAAACTCAAATCAAGATAGAGAGTAAGGCAAGATAGGAGCAAGAAGAAGAAGTAGTAAGAACTTCAAAAGGTAAGTTCTTGAGCTCTAGCGTATAGATTTTTGGTAGAATTATAGTTTAATTCAAGAAATTGTAAAGTAAATTTTTGTACATGTTTTTAAAGTCTCTAGTGAGTTTAAAACAAAAATTAGAGTGAAAACAAGATGGGAAATGATTTTTAACATCAAAGGAATAATATTGTGAAAATTGAGAAAATTCCTAGATTTCAGTTTTTCTAGAGTCAGCCACGTTGTGGGAATTATTTTAAATAGTAAATGATTTTTAAAAATCATGAAATTTTCTAGATATAAAGTAGACATTCGGGGCTTTCTATTGATATATAATTTGTAACGTTTTAAACTCTGAACAAGGAGTTATAAATTTTTGAAGTTAAGCCATTTTTATTGGAATAAAATCTAGGCAACATTGAGAAACGTAAAAACTGGGAATTACTCAATAATTTTGGGTGAAAATGAATATTTTTAATCAAAAATAGACATCCTAATGGTTCCGGAGAATTTTACGGATCCTCATTTCGACTTTTCTAGAATTAGTTATGATTTTTCAAAGTTAATGAAAAATCTGCCCAAAAAATCTGTAGTGGCGTTTTTCAAGAAATGTAAGGGCAAAATTGTGATAACAAAGCCACCAGGGGTAGAGAGGTAAATAGAGGTGGAAATATCTCTTAGAATATTATTCTAAGTGATATGGTGAAATGTTAGGATATTTGGGAAGTCCAGAGCCAGATTCAAAGGTCGGGCAAGTTGGCCATTATACGGTGAAAGGTACATTCGCGTACTGTAACTTTAACTCTCTTATGACTTGTATGACTTTGATATGATTGATTGAATCATGAGTATTTGTATTCATTTAGCTGTGGATTGTTGTGCATATATGATAAATGCTAAATGTATGTTGTGATTATCTATCATATATTGTTTATACTTTTCATATGAGGTTAACTGTTACCTGAGATTCAATGGGTATTGAATTTTAGACTTGATTAAAGATTCAAGGAAGAATACTGGATTTGAGTAAGCGATGCGGACGATGTAGATGGAGTCGTGAAAAGGCACCGGTCAAGAATAGAGTTTGAAGAAGGTTAGTCCATGGCATGAATTCGATAAAGTTATTTCAAACCAATTGGTGCTTAAACTAAGAAAGGGTTGTTGGTGGGTTGTCACAAGTCGCCGTGAAAGACGGGGAGACTCCCATTAGACTAAACACCGATCTGGCCAATTTATTTGATTAACTGCGTTGGATTCCAAGTCATAAGTCTAGTTATAAAGTTGATTTGTCAGAGAACTGTATTTATGTCTCTGTAATTGTATCACATGAATAATCTTTCGGGATATTTTAATGTACCAGCTTATGTCAAGCATCATCATATGTCTTGGCATTTTATATCAGATACTCATTGTCCAAATATTAGCGCATGTTTTCCATTTCCGCAGTACTTGGAGCTGTAGCACCTCAAACTCTGCTGATTTTTCCTAAAACTAAGTGTCAACTGACACGATTTTCAAGTATGGAATTTGGGGTGTTACACCCTGGCCTTGGTGGGGAACTGGTGTCAAATCCCTCCAAAACTTTTTTGTATAAAAAAAAAAAAGAAGTGTAAAATGGTGACATCATAAGCAAAGGAGTCCTCACCATATTGATTTTTTTTTTTTGGCCAGTCCTTACTATATAGACAAGTGTACAAGCAAATTGAATCTTATAACTATTTTTATACTGTATATAATATGAATTTACGTAATGTCATCTTATATATTTATAATTTATGGATAATAAAATTGAGATGGAACATTATATAAAATATAGGGCTTGGGACCCGTCATAGTCTACCCTTTCAATTTTCTTTGTAATGGTCCTGTCACATAATTATTTTTTCCCCTCTTCTAGGGTTAAAGAGCAAAAGTGCTCGTAAATTTTTACTAAAAGTTCATTCAACATTATATATATATTGGAGGTGTAAAAATACTTATAAATATTTAAAATGAGATTAAAAAAAATACCAATACCGTTAAATTTGACGTAACATCATTACATATGCATGTGTAAAAAGAGTATAAGACCCACTATAAAAAGTAATGGTGTTATACCAAATTTAAAGGTGTTAGTATTTTTGCTTTCGTTTTAAATGTTCATGTGTATTTTAACACCTTCATAATGTAATAAGTGCTAGACACACTTTTGGTAAGAATTCATTGGTATTTTTGCATATTCACCTTTGTTTCTTTGAATTTTTAGATTCGACAAAAAATAACAGACATTTTGCCATTTCCAGAGATGGAACAGTGCGATTTTGTATTTTTACAATTTTAAAAAAATTATATAAATTTCTTATTTCTAATTTATTTTCTTTGAGAAACATAAAAAATTAATATGTGTGCATGAGGGGGCAATTGTACGGAAAAAAAACCCTTATTAATTAAATAATTACCAAAATGCCACGCTGGCAAAAGTATTAACCCATCTACCCCTTGTAATCGATTACATGCCCAATGTAATCGATTACAGAGGTTTGGGTATTTTTTTTTTCAATTTTTACACTACGTAATCGATTACGCACTGTAGCGTAATCGATTACATAAAACGTTACATTGTTTAATCGATTACACACTGATGTGTGATTGATTACACAGTGATGTGTAATCAATTACACAGTGTAAAATTTCATGTAATTGATTACGCTACAGTACGTAATCGATTACATTTCGACAGATGCGTTTTTTAAAAGCCAGTTTGAGCTCATTCGGTACCATTTCTCCATTTCTGCCCTAAAGCTCTGTGGTTGCTCGTGTTTTGGTCGGTTTTTGTGCGACCTATCAAAGTGTAAGGCCATTCTCCTCTTTGAATGTTGTATTGTTGTGTAATCTTTATAGTTCAACTTCATCAACCTTTGTTTTTGTGTGTAATCTGAACCCCACCCCCTTGCAGCTGCCATTTTCTTGTTGTGGAGGAATACTTCAAGTTTTAATGCCTATGTTGTCGTAATATATCATAGTGGGAGGCATTTTGAAGGGCCCGATGGCATGCAATTCGAAGGAAAAACGAAAATGCTTCAAATCAATCGGGGCACTACATACATCCAGCTGAAAGAAAGGATTTCCCGAAAATTGGGGCTATATGGCAGCCATTCCATCCATTGGTTGATTGCCAAAGTGGAGACTATAGTCGGTTTTGATAGTGTATATTACATTAGTAACGATGTGTGTGATGATGAAGACGTAGAGTGCATTATAGATGTCTTTAACAATCGGAAATCACAAAATTTTATTGAGATTTACATTGAGCTTGAATCCGGTGAAGCATCGTCTATTCCCATGCACACAAGATCTCCACTATATGGTCAAGAAGACAGAGCAATCAGTTTATCTACACCGTTACAATTATTTAGTCAGTTGAGATTGATGGGGGAAGAGGAGGATCAGGAAGACAAGGGTGAGGAAGAGGAGGATATTCACAGCAAGGAGGGAGAACCTGATAGTGTGGTTCCACTGGGTGACTCGTCAAATACTGATGTCGAGGGTGATTATGATGATGACACGAACACTGTGCAGCTGAGTACCTTGGGAACGTCTCCGTCACCACTTCGTGTTGACCCAGTTAGCAGTGGTAAGTTAGTAAATATGTATTTGTTGATGTATTTGTAATTCTTATTCAGTGGTTCTGACGAAAAATCATTTGCCCAGCTGTCGGGACTGATATTGAGCCATTCTGGAACGAAAGCCCACATTATTCCAGCATTAATTGGATGCATCCTGATGATGAGACGGAGATGTTGTATGGTGATGATGACATGCAAGGTAGTTGGCATTTAGGTGATCCATGCTATTTATATCAACAGTTTCCTTTAAAGTCGGAAATGCAACATGCCGTGAAATTATATTGCGTGAAGTCTCGTCGCACAGGCATAGTTGAGAAAAGCGACGACCATAGGTTTGTCATGAGGTGTCAAAACCACGCCGACGGTTGTCCTTGGTACATGAGGGCAATGGTCCCCAAGAATGGAAATTGTTGGATTATTCGTAAGTGGGGTCAAGATCACACCTGCCACAACCAGCCTCTTGTCCGGGATCACAGACAGTTGGATTTAGACGTTATATGTTCAACCATCATCGGTATGTTTTCTATTTTGTTGCAGTGTCATTCTGTTTGTTTATTGACAACACATTAATGGACTTTGCTTCACTTTCATTAGGTATGTTAAGAGAAGATCCAGCTGTAAAGCCAGCGTTGATACAAGAGAGGATACAACGTCTGTATGGGTATAATGTAACATACAGGAAGGCCTGGAGGGCAAAAATGAAGGCAATTGTGAAGTTGTTTGGTGATTGGGAGGAGTCGTATGCATTCTTGCCCAATTGGTTGACATACATGACGCAGTGTAACGTGGGTTCGGTCTTCAGGCTTGAGACATTTGAAGCATTCGATGGACAGCGTGTTCACACCGACAAACGCATATTCCGTAGGGTTTTTTGGACATTTCACCAGACTGTTGAAGCCTTCAAATACTGTAAGCATGTGTTGCAAATTGATGGCACACACTTATATGGAAAATACAAAGGGACTCTGTTGATTGCGACTTCACAGGACGGGGATGGGAAGCTACTACCTATTGCCTTTCCGGTTGTTCCTCCCGGTGAGAAGTACGATGATTGGTGGTGGTTTCTTGATCTACTATGTGTTCATGTAACACAGAGGCAGGGTATTTGTTTGATATATGACCGTCACGCCAGTATAAAGATCACCGTGCCTGACAGCCTCCAAATGCCTATCATGTGTATTGTCTGCGTCATTTCGGGAGCAACTTTAACACTCGGTTCAAGACGAAAGGTTTACAGCAAGACGGTATCCATGCGTCCACGTGTTAGCAGTGTGCCGGGCCGAAAATTTTAACCATTATGATTATGTTGACTCTGTGTTCACCTTACCATACATTAGTCAGGTATATGCTGCACACTGGTACCCGATAGGCAATGAACGATTGATTTAACAAGTAGACGGCCCAACCGTTATCCCGGATGCAAGCTTGACACGTAGAAAGAGACGGCCAAAGTATACGAGGATACAGAACGAGATGGATTGGGTGGAGTCTCAACCATCAAGCAGCCAGTCCCTATGTCGGCATTGCAAGCAAGTTGGTCATAATATCCGTACGTGTCCGTTGAGGAATAGGCAGGCTTAAAGTGGTGAACTCACGTTAATGATGACATTGTTGAACTTATGTGTAACTTGGTCGTTGATGTATTTTAATGTTCAATTTGTAAAATTCTGTTTCAAACATGCTTGAATGTGACTCTGCTAATCGCTTAATTATGTCATTGACATGTTGTTGGACCACAAAACTGATATAGGGACATTGAAGGACTAGCCCTAGGGTAGACGGTTCATCGTTGCGTAAAATACCTTCCCTAAGTCACTTTTATAGTTAAAAACAAGTTGGACATGCATTTATTCATTCACCTAAACGAATCTGCCCTTGATTGTGTCTCTGGACCTGGTGTAATCGATTACACCATACTGGTGTAATCGATTACACTAGGTCCAGAAGCATGCAAAATGCTGATTTCGAATGGGATGATATCCAAAAGCGTGTCGCACTTGTTTTTACTTATAAAAGTGACTTGGGGAAGGTATTTTACGCAACGATGAACTGTCTACCCTAGGGCTAGCCCATCAATGTCCCCATATCAGTTTTGTGGTCCAACAACATGTCATTTGCAAATCCATCACCGTGAATTACATGAACTAAAAGCATAAACATTCATAAGTTCAAAATGTGCCATATTCAGTAAAAAAAACACCACGTCCAACAACAACAAAAAAACACAGAAAGAAAAAATACACGAAACAACTGTCAAATGAACAACCCTAACAATGAAAAAAACACATCTAATCCTCCTCCTCCTCGTCTGTATCCACATCCTCCTCCTCCTCGTCTGTATTCACATCCTCCTCCTCCTCGGAGACATCAGGCACCTCGTGCTCCTCCCCAGTAGCCTCCTGGTCCTGTCCGCCCTGTAACTGCCGCAGACCTTCCTCCAGGCCACGCATCCGGCTCTGCATCCACCGCCATCGCTCGTTCTCCTTCTCAATGTGGCTCCTCCACCGCCTTCTCTGTCGGATGTCCATCTGTCGCATCTGCCTCATGACATCAGTGAGGGTGAATCCACCAACCGGCTCAGCCATGTCCTCATCCACAGGCTCGTCATCATCCGACATAAGGATCTCAGGATCAACCATGGGATGAACAGCCGGTGCATCATCCTCGTCAGCAGTAGTGCATATCCAAGCACCCTGTGCATTCTGCTGTATCTTGCACTGCTCCAGGAGGCGCCTCCCGAATACCGCGTTCCAATGTCCTTGGTCCACCATGTTCTCATTCTCTATCGGGACAACAAAATGGGTCAAAATACGATGCACAAGATATGCGAATGGGAGTGCAGCATTGTCCTTATGCTTTACTTTGGACATCATCCAACAAATATAGTGCCTCCAATTCACCGGCCGGGCATGACAGATGGCCCACATGACCGGTATATCAACCTCCAACACCCTAGAATGGTTGTAGGCCCGAGGGAACAAAACATGGGTCAGCACGTAGAAGAGGATCTGTGCATTCACAGTCAGCTGCCCCACAATGAAAAGGGGTCTCTGACCCAATGACCTCCTGATGTCATGGATGGCGGCTACTCGGTCATATCCAGGCAGGTTGACATTGGTATCCCCATCACACATAGTGGCGCTCGCCCCATCGAAATCATACCCCAGTATGTGGGCCCATATGGGCGCTGTCATCACTATGTCAATGCCACATACGTGCGTCTTCAAGTCTTCGTGAATGTAGCTGAGGTTGTGGTAGAAGGCCCTAACCATATCCTCTGAGTACGGACTGACGAACTCCGCCAATACACGCAGGTGCGATGCCTCCAATAGTGGAACTATATCAAATCCCTCATCAACGAAAAACGGGATGTCCAGTGACTTGGGTTTGATCACTGTTCTGTAGGCAAACTTCTCCATGAATACTCTGTGGGATGTTGCATGATGTTCTAGCAGATATCCATACCGGAGTTCTTCCGGCCGTGCCTGAGAGCCGGAGGTATCACCCTCTCTCCGCTGCTTCGAACGCCTCTCACTCTCAGCCTGACTGTGAACTCGTCTGCGTGGAGGCATGATGGATACAAATACCTACAAAGAGACAACATAATTCATCAACAAACATGAAATACAGACACAAACATGGAACACAGACAATTCATGGCATAATCACAATGCAAATGTCATTATCCGTCAACGGAGCCAATGTCATTGTCCGTAAAATGCACAATCAATAATCAAAACAAAGGTAATCAATAACCGTAAATATCCATACACACAATAACATGTAATTCACGCTTCAATCCCATTAATCGCTTCAGTTTCTCATGAAAATAGCCACTACCCATTTCCAAAACATTCCTAAACATATATTTAATCTCTCATTTATTCAAAAAAACAACCAACAAGTCAAATCAATGATTAAAACACTACATATCCAAAGAAAACAAACCCTAATCGATTACATGCACCATATGTTCAGCAAAACGGAGAAAATACGGTCAAAATCGTAATGGGTTTCAAAAACCTACCGAAATCAACGTAAATGTGAGCAAATCTTCAATTTTTCTAAAACCCACACCTTGGATCCGATGGCTTCTGGTCGAAAATGAAGATGGAGGAGAGTGGGGAGCCATAATCGGTTAAAGCAAGTGAAATGAGGCAGAATGAGGAGTTTCGGCTTTTAAAAAACATAAAATGCGAGATGTAATCGATTATGGCCCGTGTCGTAATTGATTGCATATCGTTATAACTGCCATTTTGCATTCCGAGTTTATGTAATCGATTACGCACTGTAGCATAATCGATTACATGAAATTTTACACTGTGTAATCGATTACACATCAGTGTGTAATCGATTACACAGTGTAACGTTTTATGTAATCGATTACGCTACAGTGCGTAATCGATTACGTAGTGTAAAAATTGAAAAAAAAAATACCCAAACCTCTGTAATCGATTACATTGGGCATGTAATCGATTACAGGAGAGCAGATGGGTTAATACTTTTACCAACGTGGCATTTTGGTAATTATTTAATTAATAAAGGTTTTTTCCGTACAATTGCCGCGTGAGGGTGCACGTATGTGTGAAATTTATTAAAAAAACAAATGATAACGTTCATAAGTTATATAAAAGATGTAACATATGAAGTCAAAAAATGCAACACATATATTTATTAATTCATATGCAATATACCAAACACGCCTTTATAGGGGTTGTACTATATGGGGAGGATTAATGCACTTGTGGTCCATATTCACAAATTAGTTATATAAAAAATTTCAAATTTACCTCCCATAGTGTAAAATTACGCGTTAAATTACAGGTATTTATCATTCATATATAGCACAATTTTACAACTAAAAAAATATTTATCACTCAAAGAATATACGTTTATAAGTGGAATCAGTACTTATCATTAATCAATAATTCCTAAAAATGAAAAAAAAAATCTGAATTTGGTGCTTTAAATAGTTTTCCATTGCATATATTATGTATAGATAATGATGACTGGGATGATAACACACACACAAACACAATAATAATAATAATAATAATAATAATAATAATAATAATAATAATAATAATAAGTTTTTGAGTTAAGATTATCTTCTATATATATACAACTGAAAAATACATAGAAAGGAAAAAGGTGACCAAAAGAGTTAACATACAGGCTGCCACATGCACATTTATATGTATGTGTGGGGGAAACTATTTTGCATATAATTATATATTTTTTATTAATTTTTAATTTGGTGCTCAAATAACTTTTTTCTCCAAACTAAATCTTAAACGTTGCTCTGTTAGCTTCATTAGCTCCTGTACAAAGCTGCTGCTGATGATAATATAGTACAAGGTTATAGCGCCTAACTATGCTAACAAAATAAAATGAAAGGATTTAATTAAGAGAGAAAAATATATGGATGTTAAATTAAAAATTAAAGAAAATTGTATGTATTTAAAAAAAATTAATTTCTAATGTACATAATAGGAGCAAGAAATTAAAAATTTAATTTTCTTTAATGTTTGAAGCATGAAGGTTTTTTTTTCGGTCATACAAAGAATGAAATTGAATAACTTTAATGAGCTTTAGTTTTCTCATATTATATGAGAAAAAAATATTCCTGCACACACATGAAATGATGGGACCCACATATACATATATATAAATTTATATATATGTATGTGTGTGGATCCGACCATTTCATGTGTATGTGACATGAAAAAATGTTTTCCCAACTTTAATATACGCATGTTATTTAATTATTGTTATGATGATCACTACCGAGGTTTTACTCATAATTGTGAATTCTAAATTTAATGATCATAATATACCATCCATATTTAAAACTTCATTTGTTGACTAGGTAGAATTGGGTCTAACAAAGGGCTAGTCCTTTTATAATTTGATGAACTAAAGTTTGAATTTCTTATTAGATATATACAAGAAATTAAAGTCAATACTCTACAATATTTCATGCAAAAAAAGTAGGGAGAATATTATTTAGGTCACCACCATGTTTAATTATATACAAGAAAATTGTTCTTTCTTTCATCATTCCTTGTTGGTTGTGTATTATTATTTACATTTTCTCTTACATATATATGACCACTTTCTCTATTGAATTTAATAGGATGTTCTACTCCTTCATTGTTTACAAAATGATCTACAAAAGGTTGTAGTATCAACATGAAATTTCATGAAAATTCTACTATTTTTTTTTGTAACAATTGACACTACAAATGTTCAAAACTCCTCATATGTAGCACATTCCTTTATAGTTTTAATTTGTTATAATGCTACCCCACATATTATAAATCATCTTCTTCTTTATTTGAAAAAAACATAATATATCTTTTTCAGACATACTCACTATCTTTTCTGTCACCTTGCAAAATAAAGTCATTATTAACGGCTACATAAGTAATATTATAAACTTTAAAGCATTGTATTAATGATACATTTTAAAATTGTATAACAAGTGATATAAACACATAAAACTCCATTATTTTCATTTATCTCTATCTAACCACACGTAAAAAAATAAAAAATAAAAAAATAAAATAAAAAAACACACACAATCTCCCAAGCAAAGCGTAATCTATCATTTAATTTAATGATTTATACACATCGATATATGTGATATGACAAAAATCCGAACATGTGACTGTGTCGTGGGGTGTGATGGCGTTGGATCCAAGAACCATCAAGCTTTAGCCCAAACGACAAAGGACATGTGCCTTTCTCTTCATACGACACTTCATCATTGTCCTCCTGTTCCCAACACATGACAGCAATACCATCATTCCAAAACATATCATTTACTCTACGTGTCGTTTACTCGATAAACGACACGTCATTGTGCAAAAAAAATAAATAAACGACACATCATTGTTAATTACCAATTTAAACTTTAATTACTAGCATAACTTATAACACTAAATACAAATCATTGATCATGATTTCCGTATCTTCGACCATTTTCATTGAACGCGTTGTCGGTTCACCACTTCCTCTCAAAAACCATATAACGTGAATGTGTGTGATGCTGGCATATGAGGTTCGTGCTTATCAGGGTTATTTTTTAAAAATTAAAATAAAAAATAGTATGTGTCAATATTTAAATTCCAAATGGTGGTAGCTTTTTTTTTATATAATTATACAATATTTGATAGAATGAAATAATTTTAAATTTAATTATGCTTTTAGTTTTCTTTAACCTAATTTAAAAATAATAAATATATATAATACATATATAATGAATTATATTGGAAGAGGTCTTTATTGTAATTTATTTATTGGACTTGCCCGTATTTACATAGTCTCAAACTCAAAATTTCGTATTTAAGCAGGAAAATTCCATTCAATTAAAAATAATACACACACACACACACACACACACACACACACACACAAAATGAATTATATTTAATAATTATAATTTGATTCAAAGAGGTATTTATTGTGATTTATTTACTGGACTTGCCCGTATTTACATAGTCTCAAACTCAAAATTAGGGCCAACTCGTATGTTGAGAATATTATTGATATTACATAAATAACAAGATAAATAAGCCAATTTTTTTTAAAAAAAAATCTAGTAAAACTATTACATGATGACTAGTTCAATATTATTGATCAAATTGAAAGAAATTAAATGAAAAAGTGGATAAGACCGAGTCGAGATGGCGAAAATGAAATAACGATAGGATATCTATCTGGTCTGAGAATAATACTAATCTAAAGTTATGGGAAAAAATAAAAAAAGATATTTATTAAAAAAAGGAAGAAAATAACATGGGCAAACGATGGAATAGCAGATGAGTGGTAGATCTGCCAGGTGGGCATAAATCATTTTCAGATATAACCAAATCATCGTTTTAATTAAATACGTCTTCGATTCACCACTTCCCTAAAACAGTGACGTATAATAATAAATGTAAGGGTAGCATGTGTCAGAATTTTGATTCAGTACAACCAATCATCATTCTTGGTCATTTCACATTGTCGCACACCATGTTAAGTTTTGACCAAAGCTTCATTTCACTAATTAAACAATCGGATTAATGTTTTTTTATGTTTTAGGAAAAAAATTATCTTATATCGCATACACGCAATGTATATGTAGGTCCCACCATTTCATGTGTGTATAGGAAGTTTAGTTTTCTCATGAACCCTTAAACAATACTCCCATTTACAAGGTTGGGAGCTATTAGTCATTTTATTAAATTGTTTATATTGATCTGATGCTTATTATAAGACATCAACTATCATTTCTCGTAAATCAAATAATAGAAGTTGAGTCATTAGATTGGTCCAAAATTGATAAAGGTTTTCAACTTTACCACTACTTTAATAATGTACTATATTTAAAGAAGTTTGTTTAAAGTAATGACCTAATAAGAAAATAGTGATAAATGAGTTGATTAAAAGTAGTTAATGTTTTATATTCCTTCTAGTCTTTTTTATAAGACACCAATTACCAATTCTCACAAACCCATATAGTTAGTTAAGAGCATTAAAGTTGTCATAAAATTTAAGTGATTTCTAATATTACCCCCACTAACTACCCTAAACTCAAATATAGTACACTCTCACACTACTCTTATTAAATATGGGCAGACATGGAAAACTAAATTAATTGCGCATTGAAAACTTACAAGTGTCTTATAATAAGGACAAAAAACATTTAATAGTTGATGCCTTATAATAAAGACCAAAGAAAATAATAAGGACAAAAAATTATTGATGGTTAGTGCTTTATAATAAGATTCATCAGGTATAAATGTACTCCATCCATTTCTTTTATAAGAAAGATTTAATATAATCTCATGATTCGAAACGTCAGTAAAAATTAAAAAATGGGTTAAAATTGTAAATTTTTTTGTTACTAAAATACTTATACGAAATTCGACAAGTAAGTGAATTAAATTTGAGTGAATAATTTATCGACAACTTGCATAATTGATCGTGAGGTCGATAAAAAAAATTGAAAGTTGTAGAGGAGTGCGAAATGAAAAGATATAGAATATGATGGTCAAACATATATATGAATATGAAAATTCAGAGGTATTGTAAAAAAAAAAAAAAACAAAAAAAGACATGAGGTAGACGTGGCTAAGAGCCTTGGACATGATTTGATCTGTGACTGTGTATGCACTATATGGTACAGTAGTAGCATTGATTGTAATTTTGCCTTAAAGGCAGTATTAAATGAATTATAATTTAATTTAATTTCTCTCGTTTCTCTAACACTTGGAAAATGAATTTTATTTTGGGAAAATCCTCCCTAGCTGCCCAATTAAATATAAAAAAAATATTAAAAAAAGCTACAACAACTTTCGCATGTTAGAAAAGACAAAAACGCCTGCTGACAAATAAAAGAAAAGGGTATTGTGAGAGATTTTTTTATCTTTTCATCACACATTCACATGTCAGAAAAGGTCGTAGGGTCTTTTCTCACATATAAAAGTTATTGAGGTCTTTTTTAACATTTTTTTATTTAATTGGACCATGGGGAGGATTTCCCTTTTATTTTAAAGGATGGTGAAAGAAATATGAGAAGACTTTATTTGTTGTTTGTATAGTGGTATGTATATATTTGGCAATTTAGCAGAACCAGTATTGCGTGTATGGTGGAGGAAAAAAAAAACTCCTTCTTTCAATTATTTTTTGTCCATCAGTTTAGTTTGTGCGCTGCTTTTTATTGAATTATTGTTAATAAAGGAGAAGTCAAGTCACTACCCAGCATTCCTTGAAAATTATTAGTGTCAACAATAATTTTATTTGATATCATTTCAGTCATTTGACAAGATTTAAAGAATGATGTTGTCATATGTTACTAACATTTTCTCTTCTGTTCCCCTCCCTTTTTATTCTATTATTATTCCTTATGTTCCTGTATATAATAGCCTTTTTTTAAAAAAAAAATGAGATTGTCTTGTAAAATCTTTTTTGAGTTTATTTCAATAATAAATGCATTTTCCCCTTAATTAATTATTATATACATTGTCTTTCATCATTTCTTTATTATTCCCTCTGGTCCTTATTATAAGGCACCAACTATCTTTTCTCACAAACCAAGAAAATGGAAGTTAAGTCATTAAATGAGCCTAAAATTAATAAAAGTTTCCAACTTTATCCCTACTTTAATGAGATAGATTTAAAGAAGTTTGTTAAAGTAAGGGTATAATAGAAAATAGTAATAAATAAGTTAATTAAATGTAGTTGGTGCCTTATAAAAAGGACCAAAAATTGTAAGTAGTTGGTGCCTTATAATAAGGACAAGAGGGAGTATTACTCTTTTCTCTCTCTCAGTCATTCATAAATAGGAACATTTTTAAAAATATAAAATAAATTTCCTACATAATTATTACATTTAATTATTTTATACAATGTTATGATTCAATTAAAAGACTCTTATATATAGCAATGGAGGAAGTACTAATTATATATGTCCATATTATACATATTATATAGGGACTCTATAAACTTACTGTTTACTAATGTGATTTTGAATTTCATTAAAAAAAAAAAAAGGTGGTACATATCTTTCCTTTCCATATCTCTTAAATGAACTTAATTGAAGTGTTCAAATAAACAATGATTTATTCTACATGATTTATTTATTTTTAATTGGTTGGAATGATTAAAAAATAGTAAACATAATTTTTATTTTTAATATATATATTCCTTCACCCTAATACTATATAAATCTTATATGCTATAAATTGATGAGATATTAATAAGTTTTTTCAATAACAAACCATGAGAAAGAATAATGTAACACAAATTTAATACTCCTATTATTGATTCTGATAAGGTAGAAGTGATTTAATTATGAATATGAACATGAGAGAGTGTTGATATCGACTCGAGGGAAGCATATACAATAAGTACTCTCTTTCCCTTTCTCTTTCTCTTCATGATTATTTTATTCATTCTTTAGACTATTCTTATCTCCATATGAGAACAGCACCTTCCATTATTACATATATATGGACAAACATCACTATGTCAATCAATTTTCCAAACCCTTCTGTCTCTCTCTCCCCCTCCCCATCTCCACGTGTCGATCCCACTCATTGATTATCTTCATTTTTTAATTTATATTATCAACAAGTATTTTGAAATCATATTGAAAGATATCGGAGCAACTCGCTATTTTAATTTCGGGGTTTGTAACTGTTATACAACATAGATATCTAATTTTTATGGACAAGTGAATAGTTTATATCAGATTAAATATAATCTCCAAGATACCTATCGGTTAAACACACCAAAGAGAGGAAGATTACTCAATGATGCTCATGAAGAAGCTATCACAGAGTGTCTAGTGATCACTATGCTACACGAATATAGCGGGGCCAAAAGGAGTGGGGTGTGTGTACAGTGAGACTGAATATTAGAATAGATGGATTGAGAATGTGCATCTCATGGGTAATCTCTTATTTATAGAGGTTACATCTAAGGTTTCAGTCCATTGTTCTGTGTGCCACTTCTCAGGCAATATGCGTCTCCATGTTCTGCAAATGCCTACTCCACCACCTGTACTATCCAAGATTATAGGATGATTAGTGTTTTACCTAATGATGGAGAGATTTTGTCATAAAATATCTTTAGTGAACCGCATATCATTCAGGCCCATTATATAAGTCTATAACAATAACTATTATTCACATCACATGTTTCTCTTTTGAAATTTAAACTTGAAACTCAAGAATCTGATGGGGTCTTATACCACCAAACTACTTTATGTCAAGTTATGATCATCATTTTATTTCTCTAGTTTGAAATTAGTCAACATGCTTTTTATTATGCTTCTTGGATTTTAAATCTGACTTCACAACACACTAGTAATCCTAAGAAGAATATTCTTCACTTATTTTTCTTAATATATCATTATCCTCTTATGAGATGAAAATATAACTTAAATTTGAGAATTAATGAAATTAAATTAGACTCTTAAACTATTGGGAGTCAAAATATACGTGATTCAAAAGTGATAATTAGAGCTATAAAAAGGGCGTTTCTAGAAAAGACTCATACATTCAAAGTTAAATCCAAGAACTACACTCAGTTATAGCTCCATTAATTAGAATCTTCATCAACTATGCATTGCCTCTTGTTCCTATTAGAAATTAATTTTTTTTTTAAAAAAAGAAATTATGAGTCATCCTTATTATAAGCCACTGATTGGTATTAATTATATTCTTTTTAAGATTATCATTACAATTTGTCGTAAAATTTTGAGAAAATTATAAGATTTGCGTAGGTCATATTTTTTAAGGGGTAAAATGAGCACCTAAGACCCTAAACTATTAAATGGTGCAAATTTACCCCAACATAAGAAAATGGAGCAATTTCACCCCATATTATCGAATGCAAAGACAATACTATTCCGATCCCTACTATGGAGGCATTTTTAAAGGTATTATTAATCCTTTTTATAAAATATTTGATAGTTTTAAGGAGTGTTGACTATTTTTTTTTTTTCATATGTGCAATATTTAATAAGGCTAGTGAGAGAGTACAAATTAATAATTATATGATGTTCTAAAGGTAATATTAAAAATCATTTTCAAATTTTATAATAAATTTAATATTTCTAACATTTTTTTAACCGTATGTATAAATTATTTAAAAATCACCTATACTTGGGGATGAAGTATTAATTGCTCAGGTAACCGACGGACAAAAGAAAGTGTCCAAAGAATATACTCTTTCCAATATACAATATATAAAAGATATATTTACATGATTTGATTAAATTAAGAAAATTACTTAATATAACATGTATTTTTTAAAATACTCTAACTATCTTATTTTATTATTTCATTATATCTCCTCATTAATTATCATTGATGGAGTATTGATATAAATAAATCATAAAAATATTTATAAATATAAAAAATATGTTTTATATTTAGTATCAAGAGAAATTCTTCAAATATGTTTTATAATGAGTACACAAGGAAGTACTCCCTCCAATCGTTATAATATAAGATATAATTGAGGAATTGATTTTAATCCTAAATATAAGATAAATCTTTTATTTGTCAATTTCTTCCTAATTTATTCTTATTGATGATTCCTCAATAATAATCAAAGAAGAAAAGAAATGAAGGAATTGAGAAAGATAACTAAGATATTTTAGAAAATATATATAATATTAAATAACTTAACTAACTTTTTTAATCTAAAAAAATTAGGTAAATATTTTCTGGACAATAGTGAAAAATATAATACGGTGAAAATTGAAAATTTGATTGCCTTTTGTGTAGGGGTCGCTCTTGATTGCTACAAAGAACGAAAGCTCTAATCAAGGCACATGGTGCACTTACACAATCATTCTCTCTTTGCTGTTCATCTCATCGATCATTTACTCTTTTTTTTTTTGGGAAAATTGCGATGTGGTCCCAAGGAGCATAAACAATTACAAAAAAAATCTCAATCCAAAATTATATACCAGAAAAGTCCCAAACAAGCCACCAGGACTATTTTGTTATTAATTTATTTTGCCAAATTAACAACAGAATAAGTCATATTAACAACAGAAAATGCTATTTTGACAACAACATTTTGTAACCTGGAAAATGGCTCTAGGTTACAAAATGTCATTGTCAAAATAATATTTAATGTTGTTAATATAGTTTGTCCTATTGTTAAAGTCCGGACAATCAAAATACTCACGTAGAAACCAAATCATACTCGAGTAATTCATTTTGTCAAATTAACAACAAGGCAAACCATATTAATAGCAGGAAACGCTATTTTGACAATAACTTTTGAAACGTGGAGTCATTTTTCAGGTTATAAAATGTTGTTATTAAAATAACATTTTCTGTTGTTAATATAACTTGTCCTATTGTTAAAGTCAGGACAATCAATATACTTGAGTAGAGACCAAATTATATTTGAGTAATGTCAAAATAACATTTCTTGTTGTTGATATAGTTTGTCCTGTTGTTAATTTGACAAAATAAATTAATAACAAAAAAGTCCTTAAGGATTTCTTTAGGACTTTTTTTGTATATGATTTTGTGTTGGAACTTTTTTGCTGTGTTTTTTGTTCCTTGGGACCACAGTGTAATTTTTTCCTTTTTCCTTGAAAAACTGTATATCATTTAACTCTAAATATACTCTTTCTTATTAATAATATAAGATATATTTATCTAATTTGATTAGATTAAAGAAATTAGTTAATATAATATTATTTTTAAAATACCCTAATAATCTTATTTAATTTTTTCATTCCCTCTCCTCTTTATTATCATTGAGGGAGTATTGATGAAGATAAATTAAAAAAAAGATTGACAAATATGAAAAATAAGTTTTATATTTAATTAGTATCAAGAGAAAATTTCCAAATATGTTTAATTGCTACGGTTTAAAAATTTTCGGGATAACATTGAACATAAAAATACTTCTAGAGCAATATTACTTTTGCATATACATACAAGACGGATTTGCTATTTAACCCATAAATATATTATACATCAAATATTAATTTACTCTTTAAGGTTGTCCAAATGGATAAGGATTCGTTGTTGGCTTACATCAAATTCTACTTTTTATGCATGAAATATTGTAGAGAACATATAATAAAATACGAACAGCTCTTCTAATAAGAATTTCAAATTTTAGTCCATCAAATTTTAAAAGATTAACCCTTGCTAGACCCAATTCTGCTGGTCAGCCAATGGAATTTTAAATAAAGATAGTATATTAAATGAAGAGTCTAGACATATTATATACTCTTTTTTATCTTTATTATAAGACACAAATTAAAAAATATATTTAATTTTTTTTTATAAAGTATTTGCTTCTTTTTAAGGAGTATTAATAAGTTTTTTTTTTAATGTATGCCCATAATTAATAATACGATAGTAGGTGAAAGTAATAATAATATAATATTAGAGTTTAGTATAATTAATAAGAGAAATATTTAAAATTATTTAAATTCTATAATAACTTTATTCACTTTATATGTTTTTATTATATTAAGGATAAAAGAGCATTACATAAAGGTTATTTGAAGCTGTAAGCTCTCCCCATGTGAGTCAAACATCATTTGTGAGGACACGTGTAAATTCTAAAGGATACTTGTTGCGATTTAATCCCCACTCATTTCTGCCCCCCCCCATCAAACGTTCCATCACCTTTCATCTTCAATTGTTTCGTAGCTAGAACAGACACAACTTTATTTTGCTTTTTAAATAGAAGGATTTAAACTTTTGACTTATGCTAATATTTCATCTTGTTTTTTTGTTTTTGTCTAAACTAATATTGAATGGTCTAATAAAACTTGGAATTTGATTTTTTAAGGGCTAACGTGCAATCCTGAAACATGTTTTTGAGTGAATTTAGTATTTTATAGTTTATCCAATACTTTAAAATATTATTTTGGGTATGTCTAGTATCCTAAATATTTTGTGACACAATTTAGCCCTTGAAGTATTAAATTGTGTTACGCTAAATTTAACAGTGTTTGTATTTTTTCTCTTATTCTGAATGCTCATAAGTATTTTTGAACCTTTAAAATGTATAAAGTACTGAATGCACTTTAAATTAAAGTTCATGAGTATTTTTACTCTTTAATCCAAGGAAAAGGGGAAAAAATGAGTATGAGACAGGATCATTACAAAGAAAATTTACAGGGTACAGTATATTTTATACTACTTTCGGTTTTAATTATAAGATAAAGTTGATTGTTTTTAGGGATTAATAAAACTAAATAAATTACTTAATAATTTCATATGTTGTGTATTCTTAGATTATATATTAATTTATTAGTCAAACTAATTAGTTTGAAGAAAAAATAAAAAATAAAAATATTCTAAAGTAATCTAATTAGTTTCTTTAATATTTCCAAAAAAATTAACTATGTCTTATAATTAGAACCGGAAAGAGTATAAAGTTCGCGTTGTACATAAATTATAAATATATAAGATACATTGCATAAATTTATATTATATACAGTATAAAAATAGATATAAGATTCAATTTACTCGTACCCCTATATAGTGAGGACTGGCAATATATATATGTATGCATGTATGTAGTGAGGACTCCTTTACCTATGATGTCCACCATTTTCCCCTTCTTATTCTTAATCTACCAACTGACACACACACACATGTATATATTTGAATCAAATACATCTATTTCCATAGAAGTTAACTAAATAAATAGATCACATGCTAGGGTGCTACACAAATATTACAAAAATATATAAAATAATATAGAATACACATAATAAGATTAGATCAGAATCCTTCGAGATGAGAAATTTTTACTGATATCTTATCTCTCTCTCTCTCTCTTTTCTTTGTATAAATACATATGAGAAATATAAAATAAAAAAAGAATTAAGTTGCAAAAATACACATGTGCTTTACCCCTGGGAGCACCCAGCATCACGTGCTTTTTTCTGGACCAAAAACACACATGTGGTTACGTTTTAGGAGTAAAAATACACATGGCCATTAGTTGACCGATAAATGAGCGTTAACCATGGTAAAATTACTATTTTGTCCTTAATTTAAAATAATTTTTAAAAAAACAAAAAAACCCCACCCACCCCACCCCCAGCTGGTGGGCCCCACCGCTGACCCCCCCCGGCCACGCCAGTGATTGCCCTCCGCCAGCGGTCACCTCCGGCGACTTTTTTTTTTTAAATTTTTTTAAAACTAATTTTTTTAAAAAAAACTAAGGGGAAGCCGGCATCCCTACTGCCAACCAGCCCACGCTGGAGACCTACCGTCGCCGCCGGCAACCACCTCCAACGATTTTTTTTTTAAAAACTAATTTTTTAAAAAAATAATTTTTTTTTATAAAAAAATTAGTTTAAAAAAAAAGTCGCGTGGTGTGGAGTGGGCGGCGGTGGGGAGGCCGGCCTCCCCTTATTTTTTTTTTTAAAAAATTAGTTTTAAAAATTTAAAAAAAAAAAATTCTTCGAAGGTGGTCGCCGGCGGCCGGCTTCCGAAGGAGGGCAGCCGCCGGTATAAGGGGGGGCCGATGGTGGGGCCCACGGGCGGGGGCGGGGTGGGTGGGTTTTTTTTTTTTGTTTTTTAAATTATTTTAAACTAAGGGCAAAATAATAATTTTGTCATGGTTAACGGTCAACTAACGGTCATTTAACAGTCAACTAACAACCATGTGTATTTTTGCTTTTAAAACGTAACCACGTGTGTATTTTTGATCCAGAAAAAAACACGTGGTACTGGGCGCTTTAGGGAGTAAAACACATGTGTATTTTTGCTACTTAACCCTAAAAAAATATCCAAAAAAATCTATAAAAGACCAATAATCTTTAAAAAAAAATTCAACACAGACACCGACACACACAGAGAGAACTCTGAATCATAGAAATATAATGAAACACATTATCAACAAACATTTATCAAATTTAAAGAAGAGTAAGAAGAAATAGTTTGATCTTCTTATTTTGAATTCTCAAAACGAGAGATCTATGAGTCGGGATCCTACATCATATAGATATAAATGGTTCAATGGGAGTAAGAATCAACAATAATTAAATAATGTGTATTAAAGTTTAACCAAATTCATTTTTTCCTGTGAAAAAAAAAACTTCGTCAATTAAGGCATTAGAAAGAATTGGGGGAAGACGCCCACTAAAAAAATTATCAGTAAGAAAAATCTAATAATTTTTTATATATAGGAAAGACGACCATTTTGTGGAAAAAAAAAAGAACAAACATGCATATAATTTAAAAATTCCAACAAATTAGATTATTCATAAATGATCACTAATATATTTTATTTTTAGAGTAAGATATATTAAATATCTTCCGTTTTTCTTAAATTACACAAGACTTTCCTCTATTTAGAAAACTTAGGTAAAACTTTCTTAAAATTAAAATGTATGTTATACAAACCTCTCTCATATTTTTGAAATTTCATTTTCATCCTTCTAACCTTTACTTAACCATTAAGTTTGATTCTTAAACTTAGATTTTGACCAAAATACACTCATTTAACATAATAATTATTTAAATATTGTTATTTGTCAAAACAATTATACAACCAAAAATTTTATAATAGAGATACATACACATTTTTTAATATATTATAAAATTAATTTTGATTATCTTATAAAATTTATATTTTATATTTTCTCATTTTTATTAAAATTATTTATTTATAAAATAAAATACTTATATTGAGTTTTCCTTATGTCTATCTCATCAAGTTTTCCAATCACACATGACCATGTGTTCTATTTTTTAATTATTATAATTTAACTATAAATCCATATGAAAAAAATAGAACACATAGTCATGTGTAATTAGAAAACTTGATATAATGAATATAAGGAATTTGAAGCAAGTATGATCCTTCTTTTAAATGGTTAAAAATAAATTTTAAATAATTTTTTTTTTATTTTATCCTAGAGTATAAATGGAATAAGTTTGACTATATAAGAGATTAAGAAAATTATTTAAATTTAAATTTATAATTTTTGAACATTTTTGTTGCTAAAACATTTAGTTTTTATATATTTATAAAAAAATATTAATAAAATTTTCAATCAAGTTTTTATACCTACGTAACTAAATCAATTAAACTTATATACCGATATAATTAAAAATATTAAAAATAAATTTGAAAAGGAAAAAATATTGAAAAATGAAAAAAAGTATTAAATTATTCATCACAATTTAGCTTGTTTGCCAAACTCCCAAAACATGGTTTCAAAAGTCTTTTTTAACAAGTCGAAGTAAGACTCCTCCATATACTTACCTCGAAGGACATAAAAACTTCTATAAGAAGCTAAAACAACCGGCACAAAAAATATAGGTTTAATATCATGAAATGTAAGTTAATAAATAAAATTTATTTTAATAAGAAATTTAACTAAAACTATTTTTAAAAAATATTCATAACCGTGTTTAGAGTTTAGACTTAAGTATATGTTTTTAAAATAGATAGGAGGTCAGTATAATTGTAATTAAGGTAATATCAAAGAGATTTTAGAGTATTTTACTCTTATTTTTAGGATTTTATACAATGCCGAGTGGATTCATTCAAATAATTTAAACATCAAACTTAACGGCAAGTTGTCACATTCTTAAAATATCATATTTTTTGCATGACTATGATATAAATTCCTTAGTATAAGCAATTAATAGGAAAACTTTATGAAAAAAAGTTATAAATTTAAAAACAAAACGGATTGAGGTTTTTTTATTTATGACTAAATTTAATCTTGAACTAACTCTTTTATTAAAGACTAGAGGTAATATTAAGTTTTGGGATAAATTATGCCTATCTTTGATTGATTTTTTTTTTTTTTTTGGTTAAGCATAGGTATCCTCTTATTAGGGTAATCCTATTTAAGGTCAGACACTAAATATGTACATTTCTCCCTCACTGTTGAAATTTCAAGGTCAGAAGAAAGATTCCATGACCACCCATATGTTGTGGGCTGAAGGCCCAATTTAAGAGTTTGAGGACAAACACATTCAACTCTAAAATTGGGCCAACTATGAAGTCTAATATCTAAAAAAATGATCCATGAGTATGAGGCCCAATTCATAGTTTGAAGACAAAATTTTGAGGCCCAAATCGGTATCCACTTCATACATATATGGTCCTCCTATGAACTTTCACCAAGCCCAACTATATATAATAATAAATTATCAACGAGATAAATGGTTTTGCCCCTTGAAATAGTTTTTGTTATCTAATCATTGGACGCTTGGTTCAACTAAGAAGAGAATTGTACCAGCATAACCAGAGTCTCGAGTTTAAATTCAAGAATTTAATAGTGTAAGTGGTAGGGCTTACCACTTGAAAGAGTCCCCACCCAACTTGATCTAGATAAATTTGGGCCTTATCGTATATTAGGCGAATTCAGGATGGGTGGGGGGTTTTCAATCAACAAAAAAAAAAAAGTATTTACTAAATTAGTAGAGGTTGTTTCAGTTTAACCAGGGATTTCAAGTTCGAGCTTTGAGAAAGTATTAGTGTTTAGTGGGAGAGCTTTCCACCCTTCTGGTCCCCATCTGGCCCGATTTGGATTAGTCTAGATTCTGAATCTTCCGAATTAAATGGAGGTAGGCTCAGGATATCAGGATATCGGATGCTAATAAAAAAGAATATAACAATCAATAAATATAATGCCGTGTATTTCAATTTTTTAATGGAACATGGGTTTTAATTACCTCAAAGTGGCCACAAGTTTTGACTGACCTCGTTTTAAGAACTAGAGAAGAAAAACAGAAGAAAGGAATTATTTTGTTGTATAATATCTATTGTACTTAATTGTTTTTTTTTTTTTGGCCCAAATATTGTACTATATTGTTAATAGTTAACAATATCTACTTTTTGTCAATTTTTAATAGGTGTACGGGGTTGTTTTTTTAACATAATCGAAGGTAACCGACCAACCATTTTGTAACTCTTGTAATTGGCAGTTAAAAACAAAGAAAACAACTAGCTACGTATATTCTCAAAATATAAGAATTCAAGCTTTCATTTTCACACTGTAACATCCCAAAATTTAGGGATTTTTAATTAAAACATTATATGGAGCTAATTCATGAATTTGGCTCAGAAATAATTATTAGAATAATTATTTGAAATCATGACTTCTTTCCATTTAATTATTTTTTGGAAGAAGAAATAATTAAAAATAAGGAATAATTAGACTTAAAAATTATGGAATCAACTGGGAAGAAAAATCCTTATGTGGAAATTAAGAAATTGATTTTAGTATTTATCCAATAATTGAAATTAAATGACCAAACATAACTTCCATTCTTATTTCTTCCAAACATATGACATATATTTCAGCCCAAAACCTAACAGCCCAACTTGCATCAGTAATTGTTCATTGCCTACCCTCCCAGCCCACCACTAATGCAAACACCAGCATATATTAATTTACAGCAGCAAATATCCACAGCCAGTGACCACGCAGACGCAACGCTGAACCATTCGATTTTGGGTGAAGCAAGCTTGTACAGGGAGGAAAGCAGAACTCGTTTTTGCTCCTTTTAGAACCTACTTTCACCTAGGTTAACCTAGGTTTCCCTCTGACCCTATTATATGTATGATCTGCTGCTCCTTCGTTTTTCCCATCCCATGCGCAGCCGCTGAAAGTCGAGAGAGAGAAAGTGAGAGAGAGAGAGCTTAAAACTGAATGCACTTATATATAGATTTGTAATAGACTATTAGAAACGGTGCTTTTTTTTTTTTCTTTCACTCACACGTATTAAAGAGTAAAAAAAGGGATTCCGGTAGAAAACGTTATAAATTCTGTTTGTGGAATGGTAATTCTCGTTTTAGAATTGGTAATCCTCATTTCAGGATTTGTAGTAATTTGTAGTAGTCCATTTTTTTTGTTTTCACTCACTGCATCAAAGAGTAAAAAAAGGGATCCTTGTAGAAAACGTTATAAATTCCGTTTGTGGAATGAATTTCAGGATTTGTAATAGTGTTTTTTTTTCACTCGCATGCATCAAAAATAAAAATAAAAAGATCCCTGTTTTGTAAATTCCATCTGTAGAATGGTAATTCTATTCAAAAAATATTAAGATATATATATATATATATATATATATATATATATATATATATATATATATATATATATATAAGAGTCTGGTGCAATTCACCCAGATCAAACAAAATTCTAACCATCTGGTGCAAAGAGGGTCCTATTGTCGGCCAATTCTTCTGGTAGAATCCTTGTAATACCCTAGATTTTTATTTTAAATAATAATAGTAATACTAATAATAATATTGATATTAAAATTTAAAATTAATAATATAACAATAAATAAATAAATTTAAATTAGAATTTAATAAATGACTTATCTTTTCTTCATTAGATTAGCAATAGTTAAAAAAAAACAAAAACAAAAACAAAAAGGCCCAACCCATGGCTACAAAGCCCAGCTCATGACTAAACCATAAGAGCCTAATTATAAGTTAGGTTTAGCCGCCTAACTTTAGTCATCACTCATATTTCTCTTCTCCTACTCTACGGCAAACGGCTCTTCTAGGAATTTAGCAAACACGGAAACCAGGTAATTCTAATCCCAGAAACTCCTTTCCTTTTTGACTAAACCCTAGTATTAATTAATTCTCATCTGATGATCTCTTGTATTCATATATACTTCCCTCGTTTTGTGTGAATCATTAATCCTTCTGTGTATGCTGCCTTTTTACATATAAACACTTTATTCATAAATTCTTTTTTAGTACCACCTTTGCTAATCGAAATATTATCCATATATGTCAGCTAAATTGTTAAATAAATTTTCATATACATCATCATAGAACTTTGTCTTATTATCAACTGTATATTTAGTTTGCTGTTCTTTTGCCGCAACAGTCCGTGTTCGCCCTTTTTAATTGATTTACTCCTGTTGTGCTCTGTTTCGTTTTCTCTAGCTGCCCCTTTAAGGGATATTAATTTAGGGTTCTTGTTTTACGCGAGGTCCACATATTGAATCCATTCTGAAACCTCCTACCGAATTTCATTGTCGCGGGGCCCATCCAGGTTTTGTTCAACGCTATTCTTGATTCAAATGTATATATATGTGTTTGACTTCCAATTATTCTTCTCAGATTGCATTGTTTTGGGTGTGTGGGGTCCGATTTTTATTTTTTATTTTTTTTCTTACTACTTTATACCAAAGTAAATTATGTGGTTGTGGCAATTAAATGATGTCCGTTCATTATTATAGACTTTATATTTCTAATAGTAATTTGCATAGAACTTGGCAAGTTTTTGAAGGAGGGGGAACATGATAGTTTCGGGTTTGACCAATTGTTGTGGGCGTTGGCTGATAAGAGCCTATAAGTTTAGTGCTTATGTTGCATATGGGGATAAATTGTTCTTCGCCAAAGTGTCAATTTTGCTTTATTGATAAACCTAATTTGGGCACTATAGTGTACAGAAATAATTTAAGAATTTTATTATGAGTATATTTAAAATAACTTAATTATGGGAGGATAGCTTTGGGATGGTACTTGTAACACCCCCGAATTTATAGCAGTTATAATAACATAAAATTTCCTTATACTTTATAAATAATAACCAAAATTCAAAATACCCAAAACTCGGGAAGTGTCACTGCCGCACTTGTGTAGGACAAGTGCAAGGCTATGAACTACATTAAATAAGTCTAAATCTAAATAAAATTTTTTTACGCAAAACCAAAACAAAAAAATTAAAATAAAATAATTAAATGAAATCATAATTAAAATTCAACGCCTTCCTCACTTCTCACTGCTAGCCCCAGCCCTTGGCACCTATTTCACTAAAACTCTGCTCCCCCGAAGGATCATCGCAGCCCAAGAACAACACACATCAGCAAAAGCTGGTAATCCTAATAAAACACAAATTAAATGACACAAATATATTAATCAAAACAAATATATATGATCATGCGGTAATTGCGTCAAACTTTAATCATTATCATTTTAAATTTTATTTAGACCCGGGAAATCCTACTAGTCTATTTAGTGGGAAGAGAACCATGGTAAACCCGGATATCCTGCCAGTCTACCTTGTGACCTAGAAACCTATCAGTCACAAATCATCAAATTGGCCATAAATCACTTTCTTCCTAGTGTGCACACCTCTTCCCAAAGTTGCTACTAGTGCCCCGGATATCCTGCCAGACACCACTTTGGGAAGAACGGATATATCGGTTCACATCAAATAATCTTTTTCGAAGGCACAAAGCCTTAAAAGTGTGTGTTCATCACTTTAGGAAGTACTATCCCAAAACTATCCTCCCATTGCTAATTTATTTTAAGCGTTCTCAAGAAATAAAATTAGATAAAACAACATGGATAAGAATTTGCAACTATGTCAAAATTATTATAATATATCAATGTGTGTGTGTGGCGGAAATAATAGAAGAAAAGAATCAGAGATATGCTTTCCCAAATCTATATATACACCTATATATATGAATGTATTAATGGAAGAAACAGATTTACACCCAAATTCAATATCTATCCAGAGGCATGGCAAAAGGACAAAAACAAAAAAAAAACAAAAAACAAAAAAAACAAATCCGAAGTACACACAGTGAAATCCTCATTTATTATTAGTATTATTATTACTACTACTACTACTACTATTAATATAGGTATATGATTTTGTGTTCTTGTTATTTTATTTTATTTTTTGATATGATTGTGTTCTTGTTATTAAACGCACAGGAGGGAAGGACAAATGAAGAAGAAAAGAACATTGAATGAATTGGGAAGGAGATATAGTGTGGGCCCACGGTTTGAACTAATTGAAGAATGGTTGTTATGTGGGCTTGATTGGATGCAAATGGGCTAAAATGAATTGGACATTAAATGACAATTGGATTAGGGCCCACGTGGATTAAAAGAATCAAATGAATGAAAACCTAAAGCAATGAAAAGAAGCATCTGGATAAGAAATGCAATAGACACACGGCTGGAAAAAAAAATTGGAAGGGGATGCAACAACGAAAAAAGAAAGAGAGGTGACGGCCGAGAAAGAAGAGTCTGGACGCACGCAGAAAAGAGGAGCTGGATGGCTAGCCGAGAACAAGAGATTAATAATTTTAACCAGCAACAATATATATATGTATATATTTTTTTATTGCAAACATTCACTCTTTTCTTTTGTCATCATGCGAATATGCCTTCTGAGCAAAATCATGGGAATATGCCTTCTGAGCAAAAGAAATCATGCGAATAGGCTACATGAGGTATTCGATTAACAAAGATCAATTAATTGGGATTAGGATTACCTGGTCTCCGTGTTTGCTAAGCTCCTAGAGGAGAAACTCTGCCGTAAAGAACTTTTCAGAGAGAGAGCTAATGAGCGATGACTAAAGTTAGGCGGCTAAACCTAACTTATAATTAGGCTCTTAGGGTTTAGTTATGAGCTGGGCTTTGTGGGTTGGGCCTTTTTGTTTTTGTTTTTCTCTTTTTTTTTTACTATTACTAATCTAATGAAGAAAAATAATAAGTCACTTATTAAATTTTAATTTTAATTTATTAATTTTTTTATTAATTAATTAATATTTATTACTATATTATTACTATAATAAACCAGGTGGGAACACTATATATAACAATCAGTGAATTATATAAAACCAACACCTAGGATTTTAAAGATATATATGTATAATAAATATTATACTCTTAATTATCACTTTAATAGTAATTTAGATATAAAATTATAAAATAATTTTCAAATTTCAAAGGAATATAATTAATATCAAACAATTAATAATGAGATTTATTTTCCTGCCTTTTATCACTAAATGAAACAAGCTCTCTATACCGAATTATTTACGTTGGTAATACCATAATCTAGTGAAAGTAATCTTTTTATTTTTCCAACATTTTTTTCCAAAAGTGTTTTATAGTACATTCACACAAATATAAATTTAAAACCTTATGCTTAAATGATCAAAGTGCAACATCCTATTGATTAGATGAGGTTTTATTACTATATTATTAATTTTAATTTTAATTTCAATATCTATATTATTATTATTATTAACAATAATAATAATAATAATTTGGGGGTATTACAGTACCTCCTAAAGTGATGAACACACTTTTAAAGCTTTATGTCTTCGAAATTTTTTTTGATGTGAACCAATATACCCGTTCTTCCTAAAGTGGTGTCTGGCAGGGTTTCTCAGGATACTAGTAGCAACTTTGGAAAGAGTGTGCACACTTGAAAGAAAATTATGATATGGCCAATTTTGATGATTTGTGATTGGCAGGGTTTCTTGGGTCACAGGGTAGACTAGCAGGGTTTCCCGGGTCTACCATGGTTCTCTTCCCACTAAACAGACTGGCAGGGTTTCCCGGGTCTAAATAAATTTAAAAAGATAATGATTAATTTGGTTACAATTACCACATGATTACATATATTTTATAATTTTTATTTTATTTCAATTTATTTATTTACTTATTTATTTTATTTTATATTGCCTTTACCTAATTAGGATTACCAGCTTTTGCTGATGTTTGTATTATTGGGCTGCGATGATCCTTTGGGGAGCAGAATTTCAGTGAAACAGGTGCTAAAGGCAGGGGCTAACAGTGAGAAGTGAGGAAGACGTCAAATTCTAATTATGATTTCATCTAGTTATTTATTTTCTTTATTTTATTTTTTTCGAAATAAACTTTCTGTTTAAGTTTAGATTTATTTCATGTAATAAGAAGTCTTGCACTTGTTCCATACAAGTGCGACGGTGACACCTCCTGAACTTGATTATTTCAAATTTTTAGTTATTATTTATGAAAACCATCGAAGTTTTATGTTATTTTAACTTTGGAAATTCGAGGGTGTTACAATCCTGCATGAAAACCATCTATTCCAGGTGCCTTAAGGGGTTTCATTTGAAACAGTGCCGTGTGGACTTCATTTAAGGAAATTGTGGAGTTCAAACCGAGGGTCATGGCATTCCCAACGGAGGGAAATAGTCCCCTGCCAGGATATGATGGAGCTTGGTTCGTATCTTTAGTGTACAATCTGTGATAGAAGGTAAGGGCCCATCTCCGGAGGGTCTCATTATCAAAGCACCACATCCCATGCTCATCCTTTAAAGCGGAAATAGTTTTCCGGTGATATCTCCTGACTGCTTTGGCATGATAATACGCAGTGTTTCTATCCCCAAATTGAATCCAATCACATCTAGCTCGTTGGGCCTAAGTCATACCCTCTTGTTCGCAAATTAGTTCAAATTCCTTGCGTAGCTTAGTTTCTCTTCGGTCAAGATTAGGAGAGAGATTAACTTCCTATGCTTTTTGAATTCCTTGCAATCTAGCCAAAATTCTTTGTTTGCGCCTCCCAATGTTTCCAAATTTTTCTTTATTCCATTGCTGTACCTAACCTGTGAGTGTTGTTATATTTTGTAATGTTGATAAAGAGCTCGACCAATGATCTTGCACTACTCTTTCAAAGGACTCATTGGTTGCCTAGGCAGCAAGATACCGAAATGGTTTTTGCTGCAAATTTTGATCATTGCAACCAAACTGTATGCATATAGGTCTATGGTTAGAACTGAGTTTAGGAAGATGTAATACCTTAGATTCTTGATGAGTTAGGGTCCACAAATTATTCCCTAGCGCACGATAAAGTCGCTGAAGGAGAGTACCACGGCGCCACGAGAACTTAGGTCCCATGAAGCCCAGGTCCACCAAACCACTGTCAAAGAGGAAATGTCTGAACTATTCACACCCTTTAGCACGAGATTCAGATCCTCCCTTTCAGTCTCCACTCTCCAGGATCGCATTAAAATCACCAGCAACAAGCCAAGGTCTTCTGATGGTCCCTGCTATCTGCCTCAATGACTCCCATAATTCCTTCCGAATCGATAGGGTTGGGTTTCCGTATACAGCAGTAAAATTGATAGCCCTCGCAATCCCCTGTGATTCAATAGTTGCATGGGTAAACTGAGCATGACAAAACTCAACCTTGACATCCAAATTATCTTTCCATAATAACCAAATACCACCCGCAAAACCTCTGGCTTCCAGTCTATAGGAACGGTTAAAACCTGTTCGAGAGATAAATTTATCTGCTTTAAGTCCTGCAATACGGGGTTCTACAAGTACAACCATATCGGGACGTTGCTCCTATATAAGATGTGAGAAAGTGCCAAAGAAACTCTTACTCGCAGCTCCTTGGCAATTCCATACAAAGATTTTTATAATCATTAAACAGATACTAAAAAGGCTCAAACCTTTAATCTAGCTCCTGCTGGATCATCATTATCCATATCCTTTGTTTGAGGAGATTCCAAGAAACAGTTTGTAGTTCCAGTAGCCGTAGGTGGTAGCTCCATTTCCTCCTTTAAAACCTTGATAGCATCCTTTGAAAGATGTACTCCAGGGAGTTTTTTCCTCACTTTAGGGTTTTTAAGGAAGGTGGGTTGGAGTTTGATTCTGTGTGATGTTATACGTTTTTGTAGATCGTTCCTGGTGTTATTTTCCTTTCCTTTGCTTGTTGTGCCGTGAACCCTCGTCCTAGTATTTAAAACCTCTCTATTATTAGGAGCCAAATAAGACATATCTTCCAGCGACTGCCTGCTTTGCTGAAGCAGCATAATCGTATGCTTCTCGCTATCTAAGGTTGATGTAGTTGCCACAGCCTGGGATGTCTGAGCTACCCGTGGTGGGGGGAAGGATCTGTGATTATCATTTCATTTGGGTCTACTCCTGGTTCAACAGTGCTGAGCTGGGCCTTAGAGACTGCTTGGGCTTCACCACTAGGACCTTCCTTGTCAAGGCCCTTCAGACCTGAGGTGGGTACCTTATTAGGCTTATTTGGTACTTCAAGATTCACTTTTGGTCTGTACTCCTTCATTGGTTTTTGTGGCCCACTCCTGGTTCCAGTCTTTCGTAGTTCACCAATAATGCTCGATCCCTTATCCCCATTCATGCTAATGTTACCTTCCTTGACTCTAGGCACATTTGGCACACTTCAATTAGTTATCACCTCCATATCCGGCGTAATTGCATGCGTGGAATCATTCTCTATATCTTCGCATTCAAAAAGAACATTATAGCGAGATCCCTCATTAATTTTTGATTCCCCAATCTTCGCACCATTCCCCCAGTGTTGTCAGTTTCCTTTCCTAGCATACTTCACTTGCATCTAGGATCTGTATGGTGACGGCGGTTCTTCCTGTGACCTGCCGGCGTTGTGTTCAGAGACTGACGTTTCGAGAGAATAATCCTTAGGTGTTCTTGTTCCAAACCTAGGCCCTTGTGGTTGCATCTTCTTTGATTGCAACGGCTTGTCTGTACATCTATCCTATGTATGACCATATTTGCCGCATGTGAAGCAAATTTGTGGTAGACTTTCATACTCGATGCCGTATGTTTTACCATCAACCTTAATATACGGTACCAGTGGTTTCAATAGGTCAATAATCACTGCTATACGTGCATACTTCCCCCTTCCACGCGATTCCGTCATGTAGTCCAGTTTAACTACTTTCCCCAATAAGGTGCCAATCGCTCGAAGAGTACTAGCATGGTAATAGCGAATGGATAGACCAGGTATCCTTACCTAAGCCGCTACTTTCGAGGCTATATGAGTTTTTGGATCAAAATCCAGGGACCAGGGTTGTACGATAAGATAAGCTCCATAGATTGTCCATGTGCCCCCTATCAAAACCTTCGTGTAGTCCTCATCCAAATCAAACGTAACACAGAAACAGCTTCCTTCCATATCCACTAGCTAATAGGCACCTCGCGTTTGCCATAACCTTCGTGTTTTGAGCATCAAATCATGGTAGTTAATGGAACGACCTAGTAATTTAATAATAAGTGAGCGCTCCATTCCTTTCGCCAGTGCTTGTCGAATAGCACTCGAGAACTCTATGCACGGAATATCATCCTCTTTGCCAGTCTTATAATCATCCTTCGTCAGCACCACTTTTGTCGGCGAACAGTGATCTCCTTCAGCACTATCTTGCCCGAGTAACTTACTTTTGTATGAAACCGAGCGACTGGAATCCTTCTCTGCCATCAGGGTATCAGTATTGTTTGGTTCCTTTTCCTCATTGATCCCTTTACCGTCACTATGTATGTGAACTTTCTTCGTTGATCGAAGACTGTCCTCTGAGAGCACCAGAGAGAGCTCTCTACCGTCCTCCATTACAGTTCCCCAAATTTGTATATCTTTTATAGGTCCTTGGTACCTCTCAATCTTTTCACAAATTTAGAAGACTTGAGGGTTTTGCAAATTCAAATAGTATTTTAATGGAATATATATATATATATATATATATATATATATATATATATATATATATATATATATATATATATGTTGCAAAATAAAAACGTTGCATCTGCTCCTCTTTTGTTTTACTGTCAGGCTACACACACACCCTACTTTGTATTTATAAAATGAAACCAATTGATATATACACATATAACAAGCTTGTATATTGATAAACCAAAAGTTCTCCTGTCAAGCACGCATGCACGCGCGTGCACACATATATATACGTATACACACACGCTACTCATGCATTAGGAGACAAAAAGGAAGTTTTTATTGTGTTATATATATATATATATATATATGCAGAGGAAAAGCACACAGTGTAAAAAGTTTGGTCATTGTTTATACCTGATGCGTGCCATGAATATATATACAAATAAGCTATATATTATTGCATTTGAGAATAAAAGAAGGAGGAGCTTTTGCCTTATACTGATATATTACCATATTATATGAATACCTGGATGCTACTCAAGACCAGGGACTATGTCTTTTTATACACATATATAAACATATATAATTTGCTACAACTATTTTTGCTGCAAATATATATCACTAAAGCATATTTTATATGTGGTAGCATTTATCAAATTGATTATGGAATCATTACTTATTAAGCTCAAATTTGCTATTTATACATTTATAAAACTTATTTTGCTTGGTGTTTGTATTTATTAAACCCTTGATTTAAAGTGTTAATATTATATATAATATTGGGATAGTTTCAGGGAGTTTAAATTAGTTCTAGAATAATACTAATACTAATACTAATACTAATAAATATTACTATTAGGAAATGGAATAAACAATAAAATAGATGAATAAATAATAGATAAATAATATTATTATCTATTATAGGAGTATTATTATTGGGAAGGAGTGATAATAATAATAAATGAGGAATTATTATTATTATTGGGAGATTTTTTAAGGGATTAATAACCATTATTAATCATCTAAACTAATTCGCGTAGTTAGTTTCTTTACGATTTGAGTAAGTAACTAATGGTAATTATAGACGTTTTTAGGTAGTCCTTAACACCTCTACCGATCACAACACCTTCAGGCAAAGTTAAGGATTCAAGCTTGAGGTGAGTAACTTTAATCTTGATAGCATGTATTTATGTCTTCATGTATTAGCTGATCATGTTTGATAGATGATTTATATGTTATGTTTTTCCTAGCTATGGATTGAGACTACATATCTTAATAAAGGTTGCGGTCCTTGACTGTTAACTGTGGTTATAGTGCAACTTGTTTACTTGTAAATGCTTCTATATTTAACATGTGTTATATTATCATTTATGCTTCATATTTGTTCATTAAGATTAATGGTTTCCCTTGAGGTTCATTTATTTGAACTTTAGACTGTATTAGGGAAGCAAGAAGTGGATTAGACACAAAGTGAAAGACGCAACAGTAAGGAATATTTTAGAAACTTATCATTTATTATTTAGGACTATTTGTTTAAGCGTTTATCATTTGTCTTAATATTTTGGATTACTTTATTAAGATTCCCCCTCATAGGATAGATATCGCTCGTAAGAAATTTACCCTCGCATTCTTAGTGTTTTCAAACTAAGTTATTTTATGAAAGTATTGTTCCGCAATTAAGTCATCCAAACTATTCGATGCTTATATGTTTATACTCTAGAATAATTAGATAAATACCTTATACAGTAGAGGGTGGTTACACACACCACCTATTTCAGCCTCAACCTTTAGTAACAACTGCAATTTAATCAATTCCCAATTAACTACAATGGTGTGCAAAGCATATTTCCTAGCTTATTTTGCCTTATAAGAATGCAAATAAGGCATGTTTCAACTTCTGGGTTTAAGAGAATAAATTTCTAGCATACAAATTAAACAAGAGATTCAACATGGTAATTAAAAGCAATCAGCTTGTCTTTTGTAAGATATCACTTCTTTGTAATCAAATATGTAAACAAGAGATGTTAAGGCAAATTATACTTCCCTCGTACAAAAGGAGTTTGAACATACACACGCTATTACAGCTCGCGAGCTTTATTAACTAATTTGGATAAGCTTCTCTAAGTAATTTTGCGCTGTACATGTAATATGTAAATAAGTAGTTTTGTTTCATAAAAGTGGTTAAAATAAACTACTGATCCAAACTGAAGTACATACTATTTTGACATCTATCCGTGCACGCATATCATTAGAGACTTCATCCGGAACCTAATTAACTAATATGAATATATTAAGAATGTTTGTTAAGCTAATTAAGTTAATATGATATGCATTTTCTAAAACATCTTCCTTATTCCCTTCTCTTTCCTAATTAATTATATTGTGAGGGAATATCAATGTGGTTAATTTAGGGAAAATGGATAAAACTGGAAAATAGGTCTTACATTTAAGACTAATATTAACTCCCTAATAAAATCCTATATTAAAGACCAAAGGGGTATTTTTAAATCTAAGTTCCTCCTTTTTTAATAGATAAACTTATTTGCAAGTATCTATACTTTTATTCAAATTTTAATTTAGTACTTGTATGTATGTTTTCTCTTAATTAATAATCAATTTTTTTCTTTTAATATCGTTAGCTCTTATAACTTTATTCTATTAGCACCATTAGCCTATGGACAGGAGTTCATGATATTAACGGAGCAAAATTAAAGCAAGGAGGCAAAAATGTTCTATTTTTTAATAAATTCAACGCCTGTTATTTAAGAAACCGTCGTTGTAACCTCTTCTTCTTTTTTAAACAAATTCAACAACTGTTATTTAAGAAAGAATTATTATATTTTTTGTAATACCTTAAAATTTATATTTCTCCTAAAGAACCATATTTTGGCAAATAATACCTATTAAAATAGGAGAGTATGTTATCTCTAAATTTTTAATTGATTTATTATCATTTTTAGGGGAAATTTTCTTTGGATTCTAATAAATCCAAATTCAATTTCCTAAATCTTATTAAGGATCATAAAATATAACCATTTAAAATCATCGGAGGATGATAAAATCAATTAGAGGAAGTTAGTAACAATTATTGGGCAAATGAAATTGCAATAATTGAGATACTTTAATAAGTTTTGGAATTAGTTCATAATTAATTTATAAGGTTATAATTAAGGATCAGATGATATTTAGAAGCTAAGATTAGCATATAAGGAGTTGCTAATCATCAAAATTAAATTAGAAACTTGTCAAATGGTAATCAAGTCTTATAACCCCTAAAACACTATTATTCCTAAATTATCTCTAAGGGGGCGAAAATTCCTATGTAATGATGGAATAAATTACACAAAATAAATAGACCAATAAGAGATTTTTCTAAGAGTTTGTGAGGATAATTAAAACATAAAATTGTAATTAAAAGATTAGGGGGGGCGGTTTTATCACTTGGGCAACAAGAAAGGGAATTGCTAGAAATAAACCTATAATTAAATTTCTAGAAGAGAAGACTTTTGAGACTTAATGCAATGGAAAAGGAAGAGGAAGGTGGTGTGTGTGTATGTAGTGTACGTGTGTGTTGTGGGACAAGGAGGAAAAAAAAAAAAAATAACATATGGCAATTAAGTAGTGTGTGGAAGAAGATTGAGACAAACTTGGAGAGCAAGTAATTTCTAATCAAATGCAAATCAAGGAGAATTCATAGAGATTAAATCATATCTTGAAATATTGGAGCTAAGTATTAAATGTAAATACATATTTGGAATCAGTAAATTATGAGCTTCAACTTGGCTATTCCCAAAGTTATTTTCGGTTACTTTTAAGATTCATACCTAAGTGTTTTGGGAATTAAAAATCACCATAAATCTAATCATAAAATTAGAATTTCAAAAGTGGAATTAGATTTTAAAGAAAAACATTAGTTGATACTTAACTAAATTAGCATTTGGGATTAAATAGGAGATGAAGCAAAAATCTAAGAGAGAGAGAGAGAGAGGGACGAATTGGGGGAAGTGTAGGGAGGAGATCCTTGCCTCTTCTCCAAGCAAAAACCAAGGGCCAAGATCCATTGAAGTTGCTTGGTGACTACTCCTTGGTAGCCTATAAATAGAAGCCTCCTCAACACATTCTCCCCACAAATTCACAAGCCTAGGCCGAAATTTAGAGAGGAAGGGAGAGTGTGGAAGAGCTTCAGGAATTAGAAGGCAAGTGTTCTTCAAGAGGTAAGAGAGTTTTTAGTTTTTAAGTTTAAGTTCTTAGTTTATGAAGTAGAAATGCTAGAAATGTTGTTTTGATATTCAATTTTCTAAATATAGTTTTATTTTCAGGTTTTTATGGGTTCCACTGTCTTTATTTCGAAAATTTGATGAAGAGGAAGTTATAGCAAAATCTTTGGAAGATTAGGATCAAAATAGCGAAGCTCTGGCGAAATTTCATCGATTAGCGATTCCTGGAGTCAGAGGTAAAAATGCCAGTATTTTATGAAGAAGATGATGTTCAAAAATTCTGAGAAATTTCATGGTGAAAGTAGACATCTAGGGATTTCTAAATCTATAAAGAGTGTGTGATTTGAAGCTCTGTGCAAAAAGATAAAAATCTCAGAAGTTAGGTTATGTTTTCTATGCGAAATTCTGGGCAGCAGTTTGAAATGATTAAACTGGGAATTTTCCATGAGTTATGGGTAAGTTCCAGTATTTTTCCTCGAAAGTATACTTCTCAAGGATTTCGAGAAATTTTACGGATCCTTGGTTCGATTTTTCTAGAATTAGTTATGATTTTTCGAAGTTAGGCGAAATTCTGCCCAGAAATGCTGGATCAGCGTTTTTTCCGAAAATTAGGGAATAAATTGGAAAATAAATCCACCAGGGGTAAAATGGTCTTATATAGCCAAAATATTTCTTTGAAATAATATTTGTGAGTTAAATAGAGGCGATATTATCCTTATAGGATATCCCTGAATACGTTTTGACCAACTGTCGCACCGTTTTCCGCCAGAAATACCGTCAAACGTCAACGAAGGTACGTTCGCGTACTAGTAACTTTAACTCTGATATTTACAGTATGTGTATATGTGGTATGTGTGTTGTATGCATATTGTGGTGTGTTGTTTGAATACATGTTGTTGTTAAAGAATAACTGTACATCTGTATGCACTGGGAGTGATATATCTGTTTTCACTGGGAGTGGTATATTTCGTTGGGAGCGGTACATTTGCATTCACTGGGAGTGACATAGTTGGTGACATGTTGGGAGTGATTCATTTGTTGTGTTTATATACCGTATATGTAAATATGAGGTTAACCGTTACCTGAGGTCCGTATGCATGGGACCTCAGCTCTTAACATAGCGTCAGGGTCAGGAGAACCAAGGACGGAGGACAAAGGAAAGCGTAAGCAGGACGCATAGTAGACCCGGCTGAAGATTTCCTTTGACATTCTGGCGGAAGCCTTCCTTTTGTTGTTGTACATCCCTTTTGAACCACGCGGTTACTACACCGCTATTGTATTCAGCCAGACTTACGGCATTTTGAAATATAAGTATCAGTTACTCTTCCGCTCAAATGCACTACTCTGATGATTTTAAATGATTTTTGTTGGAAAAAAAATAATATTCCGCTTTTGAAAATTGGGATGTTACATTTTTAAACTCTTGATCTTAGGAAAACTTACCAAACGCCCTAGCCAACTGTGTTACCACTAAACTTGTTAAGATATTCAACAACTGTTTTATATAAAATAGTCATTGTAACTTAACATCAACAAAATTAAGCGAATGTTATTTAACAACAATTGTTGAAAGTTAAACTTTCAAAGACTGTTTTTCTTGAAATAATTGTTGAATGTTAAGATAAAATTTTAAAAATGTCACTGCCTCTTTTTTAATTTCTGTTTTCAAAAAGCATACGTTAATTGTTGTCGTTAAATCTACTTTTTTTTAGTAGTGTCACTAACACAAATGAAGTCAGATGCTATGTTGATTTGGATTGGGAAGCTTGCCCAGACACTAGGAGGTCTGTCACCAGCTATGCAATCAAGTTTGGAGGATTGTTAGTTTGTTGGAAGTCCAAGAAACAACACACTATATCAAAGTCGTCACTGAAGCTGAGAGTAGGGCGCTCAGTTCTAGTGTTTCAGAGCTGGTTTGGATGACACGTTTGCTAAAGGATCTATATGTACAGAATTTGGAACCATGTCAAGGTATTTTGTGGCAACCAAGCACCTATTTAAATTGCAAGTATTCCTGTATTTTACGAATGAACGAAACATATCAAAATCGATTGTCAACTTCATTCGAAAAAAAGTCAAGGAGTTATTGACTTGCTGCATATCAGTTTAGGAGATCAATTGACAGATGTATTAACTAAACCACTTGGCAAAGAGGATCATGACAGGTTTCTAGACAAATTAGGTTCCATAAATTTGTATGGCCCTCAATTTGAAGGGTGTGTTAGAGTAGTGTAAAGTTGTGGGCTTTGTAATTGGGCCTATTGGACTTACATATTTGTTGGGTTTGTATATGGTATATTGTTAGTGTTTAGCCCACATGTTACAATATAATAGACAGGTTGTGTATGTAAACTCATTATTATGAATAATAGTGGTATTAGTCAATTCATGTTGAATGGATTTATTCAATTTTTAGGCTTTGCATGTTCTAGTTTACAGGTTCAAACACGATCTTCAAGACTCCTTATTCCTCTTTCAATAAAATTCCCCTTAAAACCCAACATCATGTACATGTTTTTTCTTATATAATATTCTGCTTATAACAAGGTTCTGACTAAAACCTTAAGATTCCTGTATATCAAGAAACATTATCTGGGAATCACAATTTAAGAAAGAAAAATACTATCTCCGTGGATCAAATATTGTTTTTCGAGAAAAAGGAATATTTTTTGTTCATTCCAATTACAGATGAAAGATTAATGTAATCTTAACACTAGCTGAACTGCCTGCTCCTTCTTTTCAAGTATTGTCTGTATAAATGACTTTTCCTCTTTTTAATAATTTAGCGTTTGTCCCCAGTTAACTTGTCAGACTTGGTCTTCCTTGTTCAACAATATCATAATTGGTGGATGCTGATGGATAGATATATTGGACTCCATGAAACTTTAAGCGGTTTGAATTAATGGGTTACACGCAGAAAGATAACAATTATTATCAGTACGCACTATAGCTAAAACCATTTCGAGAGGACCACATCACCACATATATAGATGCATGAATCCTTAATTCATTTCTGCATTATACATATGTACATATATGTATTTATCTAATTTGATTCAATTAATGAAGTTAATTGAATGAGTTAATATGATATAATTTTTTTTTAAAATTTATTATATCTTTCTTAATTATCTCATTCTCTCCCCTCTTTAATTATTGTTGATGAAGCATTAAATATAAGTAAATTAGAAAAATATTGACAAATAGAAAAATAACATCTTATATTTAGGACCAAGATCAACTTTCCAAATATATCTTAATTAAGGATAGGGGAGAGTACATATAATCTTTTTCTAACCACTAGGTACTTGATTAGGATGCATTTGGGAAGCTCACAACTGATTTTTGAACCCTTAAAAGACAGGTGAAGCCAAAAATCATTTTTGGTTTAGCATTTGGAGCAAATGATCCTTCCTTAAAAAATGTCACTTGAAAGTTTAAATAGTTTAGGCGATTCGTTAATTCAAGCCCATAAATTCAAATTTACATTTTGATCACATCCACACTAATAATTTGAGGATTTCAGATTGTTGGTCCTGCTTTATCTAGAATTTCAAACAGATCAATATAATTGTGGCTCATCTTCTTCGTCTTCACCAAGCGACGTAATTGGAGATATCTTACAGAAATTAAACAAGGCCTCCAACCTCAAATTTCAATGGTCTTTTTCTCTATCTATCTGTATAACTTTGTTTTCTTTATTGAGTCGCTAGTAACTCCTTTTTTATACTCTTGATCTATCATGAGGCCTGATTGACTAAATTAAGACCATATACCACTCTGTTCCTAAATATAATTAAGATTTAATTGACTTTTTTTAAAAAAATTAAGAAGGCTAGTTAAATTAACGTATTTATATTTATCGTTTTTTCTCTAAACTATTTTTTCTGACTTATAAAATGATATAAAATTTAATTATACATCACATATAATATGATTAATTAACTTATTTAGCGTCTTTAATCTCTAAAAAAAAATCAATTATTAAGTTTGGTTTTATTTAAAAGACTTGAGTTGTTTTTATCCTTTCTTAAATCTTCACCACTTGAATCCTTATTCTTCTCTCTTCTCCCTCTTGCTAACAATCATTTGAGAGGGGATTTCGAAACCACAGCAAGCATATGCATCTAATGATAAAATCAAGCCTTGAGATCAGTGGCGGAGCCACATATGTTTCTATGGGTGCAAGTGCACCCATAAAAACACACACACATACATATAAATTGAGAGAATTTAGTAACAATATGTATTAATAGTATAGTTGGTTAAGACTTCATATTTTTAGTTTTAGGTCGCCAGTTCAAACTTCCATATTCTCTTTTACCTTTTTTCCCCTTTCCTCTTTATGTAAGTGTTTAGTGTTGAACCTAGTGAAAGTGCCGTGATCTCTAGTGAATAGCCTTTTTTGAGGCATGCTGAAGTTAGAGTGCTAGTTTATAACTATCCTTCTCTTATTCCTTTGCTCTATGATGAAAGCATGATAATAAGTCTTATTTGTATTGAATATTGGCATGACACAGCTTCCTTTTCTGCTTTCTTTTGCAGATTGATTTACTTCAAGAAATAACTTTATCCCCTCGAATCTTTTTAGAGGTTGATGCAGCATTCAAGGCTAAACAGATGAAGGCTGATGTAAATGAATATCTGAAGTTAATACCCCACCTTGTGATTTTCGTTTACGATGAATTGAAGCTGAAGCTAACATTTTGGTTTGCTTCATTTTCTGCTTTCTTATAGGTTGCAACATGTTATTTAATCTTGTCAAACTTTTTTCCTTTTAGAAAATGCATTAATTTAAAACTTTCCTTTTAAAAAAAAAATTTCAGGGGTGCTACCCTGAACCTCCAAACCCTTACACTAATTGTGCACTCATAAACTTAAAATCCTGGCTCCGCCACTGCTTGAGATGATTTTGGGATGTTTACATTATCTAAATACAAATCACATTACATGAATTGACTTTTACCCCCAACTTCAGTTTGTAAAATCCAATTCAGATAAAAGTCACCTATGTAAATGCTAATCCAGAGAGACCCTATAAATTTTATATATCTAACTAAAGTTTGAAGAGCATAAATGAAATCATATACACAAATACACACAGGCTAAATGTGCGTGCGTGCGGATCTATTACACACACACACACTGAACCTTTAAATTTTTCAGTTGTCCTTGTCAGAAGAAAACAGAGAAAAGTATCATGGTAGCGCGGGCTCTTTTCTTCAATATATGTGTATGTGTGGTACAAAAACTAGCGGTTAATAATGATGTTGTTTGTGGTCTCAAACCGAGTTGTACAAAGATATTGCTCAGAGGCCTCAGATTCTTATTACAATAATGGGGCAGTTTTTTTTTTTGGATGATATCTTTGTATATATTTTTCCCTGTAAGGTTTTCATCAGTGGGGGGACATGTCGGCCCTAACCTAGTACACTTTACCATCCTGCTTTTTCATGGTGGGCTCGACAATATTCTTACTCTTTTCTGAACTTTTTTCAGGACACACACAGATCGATGTTCTTGCTTATATTAAAACATAAGTTAACGTAAATGAAGGTTTATATTTAGATGTGTCCTAGGTTATAGTTACATATATAAGCTTACTTAATCGAGTCAATGTTCATTACATCACAAGATAAGATAAATAAGTCTTTGCTTTTTGATAGGTTAAAGATGGGTTTCGTGATTAATTTAGGCAATTAAAAAAAAAAAAAAAAACTCCTCTGGCGTGCATAGTACATAATTTGTTATGTAAAGTGCACTACAAACTATGTCTTATATTTAATACCATAGGTAATATACGTTAATGAGTAAGTGTTGTGGTTTTTGACCTAACTAATTAATCAACTTGAATTTGATTATTATCAGACTTGTACATTAGACAGTAGAGTTCTGAGAAAGAAGAATAAAGCTGCAGAATAGATCAGAGGATATTAGAACAAGCTCAAAAATAAGAGTTAGAAAGGTTGCACATGAAAGCCAAGGCTTTATCAAATAATTAAAAAGCAGCAACTTGCATGAGGATTCTGAAAAGATAATGAAAGTCATGTTCAAGACATGAGAAGATAACGAAGCCGCCACCATTATAGGATTTGATTGGGGTGCTCTTGTTGGTCTTAAAGGTATAATACCTAGTATTTCACATGTTCATTATTTTTTTTCCAAATTAATCATATTGATACCTTATACAATAATCATAGTATAAAACCCCAAATCGGACCGGTCTGATTGACCCAAAAACTGGTGACCAAAACACCTGTCCAGTCTCAATAGGCAGGAAAATCAGGGGAACATTGATCTAGTGTGACCAAGACCAACCTAGGGTAAAGTTGCCTGGTTAGGGGTTGACCCAAGTCACTTTTTGTTGAAAAAAATTTGCTAAAAATTGCATGAAACACAAAAACTTCAAGAAGAAAGAAGTTTACTAAGAAAAAGAAGAAAAAGGCGAATAACGAAAAATATTGATAATATATAAAAATATTCTCCGTTCTTTGTATAAAATTCAAGTTTTTAAATTGGTTTATTACTTTTTTATATTAATTATATATAAATATATTACTATGACATATACTATATATGTGTTGTTAATGGGTATTTTTTTTCATGCATTTTATTTAAAATATTTTTTTTATTACCAGTTTGACCTAGGTTAACCCAATGATCTGACCAACTAACCCTTAAACTACTGTCTCGGCCAGTTCATTGCCTGATTTGTTTTTTAGTAGTACCTTGATAATAATCAAGTAGAAGGAGGGAGGGAATTAGGGAAGATATTGAAGTCTTTTAATTAGAAAAAACACACCATATTAACTAACATCATTAATAATCTACTTAAATCAGTTAATCATGTCTTTTATTAAGTACCATATGAGTATGACTGCTCATTATTGTTAACCTCTTGCAGTAATTACTCTTAATTGCCCACAATTCGTAGAATCTAATAATTAATAATTATCCGAATAGCTAGCTAGGAGTTTAAAGAGTCCCCAAACTAGAGGTGAAAATAGACAAGGCCTTTATCAGGTGGCCTACAGCCTGACTTATTTAGGGCCTAGTTAGGCTTGACTTGTTTGTCAAAAAGAGCAGGCCTAGGCCTTTTTAAAAGCTTAAATATGTAAATAGGTCAGGCCTATTTAGTTAAGGCCTGACCTGTAGGCCTTCAGGCCTGACCTATTTACGTATTAAATAAATATAATTAAATGTATATCATATAAATAATATAATATTTATTATTTTTCATTCTTATATTTTAATTTCAAATTATATTTATATAGATTTTGATAAGTTTAAAGTGTATAAAGCTTATTTATGACCTATAATATAAGGCCTTTTTAAAGGCCTACATTGTAAGTAGGCCTTTAAAAAGGCTTCAGGCCCAACCAGACTTTATGAAGGCTCAGGCCTAAGTCTAAAAAAAATTTGAATTCAGGCTCAAGCTTTCTACCTCCATTATAGGCTTAGGCCTATTTAGCCAAAGCTTGGCCTAGCCTGACCTGGCCTATTTCCATGCCTACCCCAAACCTATACATTGCTAATTTCCCATGTCATATATACATTTACATATATATCACATCCACACACATTTTCATCAATCTTTTGTTATGAAGTATTCCCTGATTTTTATTATAAAACACCAACTATTAATTCTCATAAACCAATAAAATTAGTTAAAAATATTAAAATTGTTATAAAATTCAAGTGATTTCTAATATTACCCCTACTAATTACTTTAAACTCAAATATAGTACTTTCTCCCACAATCTTTATTAAATATAGACAAACATAAAAAAATAAATTAATCACACCTTAAAAACTTATAAATGTCTTATAAAAAGTGCTATATAAAAGATCATAGGGAGTAATAAACATTCTTTATTTCCCAGTAACTAATAAAGGCGTATGAATAGATTGATCCACATGATGGAGAAGCAACAAACAACTACTGTAAAAGAAATAGAAGCATATATAATAATATCTGTATTCGTACGAAGTTATGAATAATGGATTGAAAATGGGGTAGCAATATTACATAAGCAAAGCAAAAATAATGGTACGAGTTGGGGCAGAGTGACCACCTAAAAGGACTGGTGAATCAGCTGTGTGCAACAGAATTGATAGCCAGCTGAGAGTTAGCTAGCAAGCTTTTGGGACCATATGTAAATAAAAAGTCTTTATATATATTTGATTTTTTTTTTTAGGAAAATCACAATGAGATCCTAAGGAATGCAAATATTATAAAAAGGTCTCATATTAAATTCCCCTCACAAAAAAGTCGCTATTGTCAATAAGCTACTGAATTCCACTCACAAAAAAATTCCTATGTAAAAATAGTTTTTCACGTTGTTAAAATAACTTTGTTAGTTGTTAAAATTTCCCTATCAAAATATCATTATGAAAATGGTTTCTAATATTGTCAAAATGACTTTACATATTATCAAAAATTCTCTAAATACATGTTGAATTTTAGCAACATAAAAAATTTTTGCCAACATAAAAAGTCATTTTGATAATGTTTAGAAGTTATTTTCATAACGAGATTTTTATAGGAATATTTTAACAATTAATGAGTTTATTTTGACAATATAAAAAACCATTTTTATATAGGGACTTTTTTGTGAGTGGAATTAAGTAGTTTATTCACAACTAATTACAAAAAAGTCCCTAATGATGAAAATTTGGTATGAAACTTTTTTGTGATTATTTTGGTATCTTAGGATCTCACTGTGATTCTCTCTCTCTCTTTATATATATATATATATATATATATTAATGATCACTAAACAGCCAGCTATATGGAGGGGGGACCATTATGAAATTATCAACATTCATTTCTTCTCTTAATTTTGGCATAAAAGGTTGTGGAAGTGAATCACAGAGCTTTGCGAAAAAAATCGAGCCTACCATTAACGTAAATTAAAGATGCATCGCCATCAATGACCCCTCCAATATATTATCAACATTTATATTGTTACAGCCTCATCAACGAAAGACAGACTGCAAGTTGGTACGCCTTCATTGCTCCATTGTGTGTGTATGAGAGAGAGAGAGTGAGAGAGACAGAGTATAATTAAATAATTTAACCTTTAAGTAGGACTATCTATAAAGATAAATTAAAGTAAATGCTGATGCAGTGTGATAAAAAAGAACCTAATAATCGTATTGTTATACAACTAGCAATATTATATGATGGTATTATACATTGAGTTTTAAAGATACAATTAGAGCTTATAGTAAGGCAGCTATAGTGATTATGTTGACATGAATGTGTGTAATTTACAATTTATGGTTTAAGGACATTAAGAGCATATATTCAAGGAACATTCAAAGTCTCATAAATTGAAGAAAAAAGAATAGAAAATCATTTGAGATGGTTCAAGTATATATAAAGAAGGATATTGGATGTGTCAGTGAAGTGGGTAGATTAATTAGTATGAAGTTCTCTAAAATGAGTATAGAGGAAGACTAAAGAGAACATTATATTCAATGAAGTTGTTGAGGATGGCCTATATTGATTAACAATTTATCCAAAGATTTTAATGTTCATAGAGTATAACCGCATCGAATGATTCAAGTAGCTAATTTAACATCACATAGTAAGATAAGACCTGTTGTTCCTTGCAACTTGAAGTATGCTTGAAGGGTAAGCCAATTAGCGCAACTAATAATAGCCACTCAAAATGTGCGGTCAAAGGTGACTAACCAATTCCATTCAGTACTTGTAATTATGCATAGCACAACGCTTTCATGGAGTAGTCAGTAGTCACTACTATATAGGGCCTAACTTTCTTGCAACTCTAATCCCAAATAGTAGTACAAAGCTTTTAAATCATCGAAGACCAATTCTTATAAGCTTAGCTACCGTGTTTGTTGTAGAAATATCAATTTTCTAGTAAAACCCCTAATCTAACTGTTATTCTGATCTTGGATTACGTATCCATCACTACTATAAAAAACGTTAAAAACGTCCTAAATTAAAGACAATAAACGTCCTTATCTTGTAGGACGTCTTTGTAGGGGAAGTAATAAAAATGCGTCCTTAGGTAATATAGGACGCCTTAAAAAGGCGTCCTTTAGTGTAAAAAGCCAATAGGACGCCTTTTTTAGGCGTCCTTTCTTTTAAACAGGACGCCTGTTTCCATATAAGGCGTCCTAGACTTGTATAAGACGCCTTATATTAGAATTTTTTTTTAAAAAAATGTGCTATTTTGTGGGCATTGTTAAACTGAAACCTGTAATGGTATTTTAAGCATGCAATCCGATTTCAAGTCAAAACACGTGTAGCAAACCACAGTGATTTGTGACAGCAAAACTCTTTCACATATTCATAAATTCATGTACATCAGTTTAGACCAAAATTCCATGCATAATGTTTTTATCTAATGCAATTAAGGAACATTGACAGCAACAAAGTACAGTTATAAAATTCAGTAGCAAGTGACCAACAACTTCAAAATTTTATTTTCCAAACTTCTATAATAACAATGAGCATCCCACAACAACAGTAACAACAAAACATGATGTACATGATATGTATATGTGACCAAAAACAAGTCACCAACAACAGGAACAATAAAACAAAGTTTATAACTTGAATTCAGTAAAAAGACAATAATTAGAGATTCATATGATTAATCATATTCCTATCAAGTGAACAACAAGTCACCATCAAATTCAGCAGCAAGTAACCAACAACTTCAACAACAAACTATTACTTAAACTGACCAAAAATTCATGTATCGCTCCAAGTTTCAATTCCAATACAGAACAAAGATCACAACAACAACAAAACTCTAAATGATTGATATGATTTTCAAGGCTATTAACAATTATCAATTCTGCAAAAACCAAGAGTATTAAAGGCGAACAAGGCAACACATGATGTACATATCTATATATGTTGAATAAAATTTGCAGCCAAAGCTTCCTGAACTGTATCGATCTCTTCCTCCGAGCATGGATCCTGACTATCAAAAAACTATAAATTCGAAAAAAGGTATAAGTTAAACCAATGCAGTTAATGAAATAATTAACTCAAGTAGAACAAAAAATATAATCATTTGAGAAACACGAAGCGATCACTTACGTTTTGAAAACCTGTAGTACGTCCGCTCGAAACGATGGTATACATATAAAACATAACGTAGTATTCGCACTCGGAGGTCCCTGGTTGTTGAGGGCACTATAAATCAAAAGCAAATTGTTAAAACGACTGAAGGCATATTGAAAGCTACCATTGTGTCAATGAAATAACTTGAATTGAAACTACTTACTCTCGGATAATACCACTTCGGTCCTCCCTGCTCTGCTTTTGATAAAATCGATCTAGTCGCTTTGAATGCACTATCATTAAAATGAAAGTTAACAGACGTGAAAACAAATCATATAAATGAAGAATCAATGACTTATACGAAAATTTACTTACTTGGCAAACATGGTTTTGATTTCTTCGTTTGGCTTGCCACCACGTAAGGGATCAAACCAATAACATACATTCTTGTCAAGACATGCAACACACAAGGTCCAATGACAACTACAACATATACATTTTAATATTAATTAAGATAAGAAAGGAATTTGTTCTCAAAAATCTTAAATAGAAAAAACTAAAATACATACCCTTCAAGTATTGGGGCTAGATAACAACGATCATCTTCCCCAGCAATCGTAGCACCAATATAAAGTGTCCTTTTGACAAACGTACTGTGGGTCTTGGTCGTGTTAATTGGACTTAAGAATCCATACAAACTCGTTCGATCGTTCTGGACACATATGTCGTAGCAGGCACTATGATCGAAATAAAATGATAAGCGTTGTTGAGTATAGAAAACAACAAAAGATTAATGCAATAATTAAAGGGGAAAAAAACTTACATTATCGCAACTTCAAGAATGACTAAATCTAAATCCTCCATATGCACAAATTCTCAAATATCTTTTTTGTCAACTGTGAACTCATAGGTCTTGTCTGTGCCAACAATGCCCGGTTGCATCTTGAAGGAGAGAGAGCTAATGTCCTTGTACATTTCTCGCAATAGTGCTAAGTGTGGAAAATTGCTCGCATCTTGTACATTCTATGAAAACATAAACAAAGGATGAACAAACATATTATGAGTGAGTTACCAATGAAAAGCAAGTTCAAGTAATGTATTTCTTTACTATTGGAGGTGTCGCCGCCGCCATCTGAATAAGATGATGCGGCCAAAGGATGAATGATCCTATGGCCTGGCCTAAATCAGGATTCTCATCATCTTCAATTGGGATGTGTGTTTTGGCTTCCTCCTCTCGAACACAATTCACAGTCACCTTGCGTAAGTCCTTTGGAATTTCAATATTATGGTGGGTGGTGTGATCCGTGTAAATAAGAGCATCAGCAACAAAACACCGGTGTGGGTCATCCAAAAAGAGAGTGCAAGGTTGTCCTCCCTGTGGAATGTGAGAAGGTTCGCCGAGATCAACATCCGGAGGGTTAAAACTCTCTTTACTGCTGGGAAAGGCCAGAGATTCACGGGTTGCTTGAACCGTAATGTCCCTCAAATCTATCATAGTTTGAACTTCAGATCGTACTTGTGCCATGATTTCGTCAAATAGTCCCGCTTTGATTTTGGCCACAAGCCGAGGACTAGGGTTGTCCTCATCATAGAACCGTGAACGCCGTCCAAAATATGTTGTGGCAGTAACTCCGATAGGCTCCCCTCGAATGTTGTTAGAGTAATCTGGCTTCCCAATCGCCGTTGACAAAATGTCCATCCGTGGACCCGGCGTAAATGAACCTTGGGAACTCTGCTCCTCAAGTGCATCCTGTATCATAAGATGTTTCATAAATAACAAATAAACCCTATAATATGAAACCACTGAGGCTATTTAAAACGTCTAATTTAACTACTTACGATCTTCGTGGCAACCTCCGCAACATCTGCATTTATGTATTTGTCGCCTTTCTTCCTCGCAGCTTGCCATTTCTTGTGACGAGGAGGAGGTGCAGGGGGCTGGACAACAGTGGAAGGATCAGATTCAGCAGCTTTCTTCATTCTCTCTAATTGCTCTGCCATCATTCTCTGGACCAGCTTTCTATACCCACCACGGGAGAGACAATGCAGATACTTATTTCCCGCACTCCTCTCTTTATTGGCTTCACTTACTTCCTATGACACGAAAACAAATAAAACTGAGCCTAAGTTGTCAAATAAAAGAAATGATACAAATAAAAGAATTTTACAATAAATTGTGGATTTTGCTGCATCGCCACAAACGCCCTCCGGTCCTCAGGAGAAATATAAGGATATTCTGACATGGATCCTCGCCCCTCCTTTCCCCTCGAATCCACTTTTTACTCAGCTTATTCTTGAAGTCTTTCCAACGTCTACGGACCAAACTCATCCATTTCTTGTGCATTGCAGTATTGTTGGGGACGTCGTACGTTTGCTGCAAGGTAAAATGAAAGATAATTAGATTTCAAGTAATAAACAAAGATGATACAAATGCAGATATATCGAAAGTGACGAACCAGTATTTGTGCCCAAATCAACTCTTTGTTTTTCTTAGGAACCAGCCTCCAAGATGAAATTAGAATGCTAATTTTGCTTCGAGCCAGATAACCTATATAGCTGATGAAATTGTCTTCCTCCGAGCCAATTGGATTCAATTGGTCATCAAAATCCACATGAATCCTCTTCTTTTGATTTTCACGACGGGCCACTAGCCCACTCATTTGTGTGCAACCTCTACCCCTTCTTACAACGTGCTCGTCAAGTCTATCACCTCCTGACTTATCAGAGCTAGAGCTAGAGCTAGACATGTTCCTGTACATCAAGGACAAACAATGTTAGATAGGTTATTAAATAGTAAACATATTAATAAAATGACCTAAATTTTAAACCACAAAAAAAAACATATTACTATTTCATTAATTAAATCTTATTTCATATGGTTTCCCATATTCCTTCACAATGATCTTTTCTTACAGCATCTTCTTCATCATCTACCAATTCCACTTCACGTGTTGTAGGGGGATTTGTTGTGAAAGGGGGTGTATCGTCAAGGTTTAAGGATTTTTCACCATACCTCTACTTTTTACTTTGAAGCACAATAGACATTTTTTTTATTTGCAGGGTCTGTAACATAAAACACTTGCTTTGCCTGGCTTGCTAGAATGAATGGCTCATCCCGATGACCAATTCTTTGAAGATCAACGGAGACAAATCCAAATTTAGGATCTATTACAACAACATTATTGCTAACCCACTTACATTTCAATAGAGCAACTTTGAACGTGCTATAGCTCATCTCCCATATTTCTTCAATAACTCCATAATAAGCGATTGATGCTAATACTGGGTTTTTGTCTTTCGTACTCGCAAAGTGCATGGATTCAGCTTCAATACTATAACTCGATTGTATCTGACACTTTGGTCTCATGTGATACCTTCTCCTCGAACCACTTTATGAACGTCTTCTTTTGCTCATGAGCTATTTGCATATCATTCTTCCTTAGATTCTTATTCTTCAAACTCTTTCTGTGTTCATCAATGTATGGTTGAACTTCTTTCATATTATTCAAGATGTACAGGTGTGCTTGCAACACCTCTTCATGAGGCTTATTCTTCAGTTTGATTCCTTGAGTTCCCTCGCTTATCTCCTCGTCATGCTGAGATTGTATCGTCGCCCCTGATAGATAATCTTTGCAAAAATCCATAGCCTCTTCAACTACATCTCTCAACTATTGAGGCTTCCGGTCGATAAGGTTTTTAGAATACCCTTTTAAGATCTTCATGTATCGCTCGAAAGGGTACATCCACCTTAGGTAAACTGGACCGCAAAGCCTTACCTCCCTTACCAAGTGCACTATTAGATGCACCATTATATCAAAAAATGCAGGAGGGAAATACATCTCTAGTTGGGACAAAATAATATAACCCTCATTTTCCAATTCATCCAACTTTTCAATTTCAATGACTTTGTTACAGATAGCATTAAAGAAAATACACAATTTCATTATAGTGGTTTGCACTTCATCTTTCATAATGCCCCTAATAGCTATTGACAATAGTTGTTGCATCAACACATGATAATCATGGGACTTCATTCCCATTAACTTCAAATCGTCCATTGAAACACACCTTCTCAAATTAAAAGAATATCCTTGTGGAACCTTCATGTCATATAAACACCCACAAAAGCTTTTTTTCTCAGCTTTTGACAGTGTATGAGATGCTGGCTCCATGTATACCTTCTTACCATCTTCTTTTACTTGTGGATGTAACCGTTCTCTTATTCCCATATCAACTATGTCTAGTCTCACACTAACTCCATCCTTAGTCTTTCTTGGTATGTGCAAAAGAGTACTGACAAGGCTATCACAAACGTTTTTCTTCACATGCATCACATCAAGACTGTGTCTCACATCAAGACTACGCCAATATGGAAGATCAAAGAAAATTGATCTCTTTTTCCAAATATTCTTCTCACCCACAATCTTTCACTGCTTACCCAATATGACATTGATATGTTTCACCCGACTATAAACATCCTCTCCGGTTAATGCCTTTGGAGCCGTCCTATGCTCCGGTAAGCCGTTAAAACGCTTCCTTAACTTACGATATGAGTGGAACCGATCAAGAAACCTCCTGTGACCGAGGTAGACCATTTTTTTTTTCTGTGCTTTAGTTTATGGAAATTTGTGTCTGCTTCACATATTGGACATGCTTTATGCCCCTTGACACTGTACCCTGACAACTTTCCGTATGCGGGAAAGTCATTTATCGTGGTAAAAATCATTGCACGTATCTTAAAGGACTCCTTCTTATATGCATCAAACACATCTACGCCTTCCTCCCACGATTTCTTCAAATCCTCAACCAACGGCGTCAAGTACACATCGATATTGTTCCCGAGCTATTTTGGTCCAGAAATCATCATAGAGAGCATCACAAACTTACGTTTCATACATAGCCAGGGAGGTAAGTTGTATATTACAAGGAGAACCGGCCATGCACTATTGGTGCTGCTAAGAGTTCGATACGGATTGAAGCCATCTGTACAAAGCCCTAGACGAAGGTTTCTTGGCTCACTGCCAAATTGAGGAAACATTTCATCTATTTTCTTCCATTGTGGAGAGTCAGCCGGGTGCCGAAGATATTTCCCATCAGATATTCTCTCATCAAAATGTCATCTCAACTTCTTCACCGTTGCTTCACTAGTAAAGAGACGCTTAAACCGCGGTATTATTGGAAGGTACCACAATACCTTCAAAAGTTGAGCTTTTGTTGTTTGATCTCCAGAACCACCACCTTTCTTCACTTTGTATTGTGAAATCTTACACTTCGGACAATTACTCAGGCCTTCATACTCATTTCTGTACAATATGCAATCATTAGGGCAACTGTGTATTTTTTTATACTTCATGCCCATCGTAGACAAGATTTTATTGACCTCATACATACGATTTGGAAGTACATTATCGTCTGGCAACATGTCACACAACAATTGAAGCAGTGACGTGAAACTACTATCAGTCCACCCACAAGTTGCCTTTAAGTTGACCAAATGTAAGGTCCCAATCAACTGTGTATACTTAGTACACCCAGGGAACAAAGGTGTCTCTACATCACTCCGCACGCTATCATATTCATGCGGTTGTGCAAAAGATTCGACCTCAACATCATGAATCATTCTCTCCATTCCATCGTCATCTACCTCAACTTCATTTTCGTGGGACACACTGGTACTTACCTCCTCACCATGCCATATCCATGTTGTGTATCGAAGGTTTATTCCATCACAAATTAGGTGATCCCTTATATCAGGAATATCCCGTCGAACCCCATTTAAACAATTAACACATGGACAATAATACATCCCATTTTTTGTAGCCACATTCCTTCTGGCAAATTCAATAAACTCTTCCACCTCATTCTCATATTCTTTACTTGTTCTCAAAGCATTCATCCAACTATGACCCATTTTATTACCATCTAAGACATTTCCAACAACAGTCAAGTTCATATCGATTTCAAGAATGACATGTTTCATATTCTCAATCTTGTAAAAAAATTTCGGCAGCATCTCCCCTCAACAATAAGACATCCCAAAATTTCATAAACAAACCATTTTAGTTTAATTCAACTAAAGTTACTCAGTTTAATTCAACAAAACTTATCAACTAGGACAATTTAGAAAATATCAGTTATTAGATCCAATAATTGCATCAATACAAAATATACAAATATATCTAAGTTGTCTAAGTCATAAACTATAAACTTCAAAGCATCATTACTCATACAACAAAGTTTACCTAGCTAGTTCAATGCACAACAACAAAAGAAACAATATTTAACTATAATTACCTCAACTTTAAATTCCGGTGCTTTAAATTTATTAGCTCTATTCAACCTAAAGACAACAACAATAAAGACAACATTAGAATTTTTAATAAAAAGTAATTTCAATACAAATTATTAAAAAAAGATATGTTAACAAAATTAACACACATTTTTTATAAATAACTAATTTAATTAATTTTTTTAACCTTTATAGATTGGTTATCTAACTCTTACCTTGAGAACGGGAGGGAGTAATTAAGTTTGACCAGTTGATGACTCTGTCAATCAACAAGAAGAAGCATGAGGTTGAGGTAGTTCGCTCGACCCATCCTTGAAAGCATGAAAGAGTTATTCATCAAATATTCAATACAAAGCACAAAACATGTCAACACCAAATATTCATATTCACCACCAAATAGCTAAAAGCCCAATATATTTAATTAGTTATTCAATACAAAGCATACATACCATATATCAGTTGGAAAAAAAGAATTAATGTGTGGAAGAAGACATAATAACTATAACTTCAACTTGCAGCAACAAGAGTGTTAGAACTATGAGGGAGCTGAGATTTGAATAACAAGCTAAGATTTCATGTTAATATTCTTATTGTAATACCCCAAAAATCCTATTTAGCATAGCCACTATATTTTGATAGAAAAACACCTATTAAAATAGGTGAATATGTGGTCTCAAACCTAGTAGAATAATTACCTTATTTCCTAAGGTGATTTCGCTAAAAATTCCTAAGTGAAGTTATGGGTTACAAAATACTCTGAGAATGTTATGATAAATCCTACGAGGTAACTAAATATTAGAGAGTATGTTGTCTCTAAATTAGATAATTAGTGAATATTAAAAACAATTATGGGGCAAGTGAATTGTTAGTAATTAAGTTAATTTCAGAATTAGTCATAATTAGTCTTGGGACTATCTAAGATCAACAAATTGGAATATTTTAACTTGATTAAGTATTAAAAAGGGATCAATATAAGTATCAAATGGATCTCTAAAGATTGTAATTGGTTTGATAATCAATTATAATTTTGGCAATTAAGTCTAGTAACCCCTAAAATACTATATTAGCAATAGTAACCAAGAATTAATTAATTCTCCCTTTAACTAATAAAAGTGGCAAAAATTACTAATTAAAGAGTGAAGAAATTATATTAATCCTTAATCCTAAACTCTTGAGAAATTAAATTGGACCAATAAGAGATTTTTCTTCTAGAACATGTGAGAACATTAAAACATAACATTGGTAATTAAAAAGGGTGAAGGGGGACGTTTTTTTAAAGAGCTTGGGCAACAAGAAATTATTTATAAACTTATGGGATAAGTAGCTTAGTGTATGAAAGAAGCCAAGGCAAGTGTGTGTGTGTTATGTGTGTGTCGACATGTGTGTGTGATGTGAAGGTGTGTGTGTGGTCAAAGGTTGTGTGAGTGTGTGAGTGTAGTAAAAGGGAAGACTTAGGGAGCAAGTCTCTTAAACTTGGGAAGCAAGTTGTGATTTAATTAGCTAAATTAGATAAGAATCTATAGAAAATAAATCATACCTTGAAATATTGGAACTAAGTATTAAATGTAAATACATATTTGGAATCAGTGAATTAAGAGCTTCAACTTGGCTATTCCCAAAGTTATTTTTGTATACTTTGAGGATTCATACCTAAGTGTTTTGGGAAGTTAAAAATCACCATAAATCTAATCATAAAATTAGGATTTCAAAAGTGCAATTTGATCTTGAAGAGCAACATTAGTTTACACTTAACTAAATTAGCATTTGGGTAAAGTAAGTGATTAAAACAACAACTTGTGAGGGAAGGAGGAGGGAGGACGGTTTAGTGAGGTGGAGGGACAAGATTTTTGCCTCCTCTCCAAGTAAAAACCAATGGCTAGGATCAGATTGAAGTTGCTTCGAGGCTACCCAAGGTTTTTGCTATAAATAGAGGCCATAAGCTTCACAAATTCCTCACCAATTCACCAAGGCTTAGGCCGAAATTTTAGAGAGGTTAGGATTGTGTGGAAGAGCTCCAAGAGCAGTAGCAAGGTTCTACAAGAGGTAAGGAAGCTTTTAGTTTTAGTTCAAGTTCCTAGCTTATGAAGTTTTGTGGTAGAAATGTTAATAAATGTTGTTTTGATCTTCAATCTTCCAAATATAGTTTTATTTTCATGTTTTTATGGGTTCCACTGTCTTTATTTCGAAAATTTGATGAAGAAGAAGTTATAGCAAAATTTTTGGAAGATTAGGATCAAAATAGCGAAGCTCTGGCGAAATTTCATCGATTAGCGATTTCTGGAGCCAGTAGCAAAAACGTTGGCATTTTATGAAGAAGATGATGTTCTAAAATTCTGAGAAAATTCATGGTGAAAATAGACATCTAGGTCTTTCCAAATATACCTAGAGTGTGTCATTTGAAGCTCTGTGTAAAGAGATAAAAATCCCAGAAGTTGAGCTACGTTTTCTGGGGCAAAATATGGGCAGAGGTTTGAAATAATGGAATTGGGAAATTTCCGCGAAATCTGGGTAAAAACCAGTATTTTTTCTCGAAAGTAGACTTCTCAAGGATTCCGGGAAATTTTACGGATCCTAGGTTCTATTTTTTGAGAATTAGTTATGATTTTTTGAAGTTAGGCAAAATTCTGCCCGGAAATGCTGGACCAGCGTTTTTCCGAAAATTAGGGAATAAATTGGAAAATAAATCCACCAAGGGTAAAATGGTCTTATATAGCCAAGATATCTCTTAGAATAATATTTGTGAATTAATAGAGACGATATTACCTTTATAGGATATTTGTGATCGTTTTCTGATCGACAGAGCGTACCCAAAATTCGTCAACGAAGGTACGTTCGCGTATTGTAACACTAACTCTGATGTTTATGGCATGCATATATGTGGTATGTGTGTTGTATGTATAGGGTACGTTCGCGTACTAGTAACACTAACTCTGATAGTTATTATATGCGTATATGTGCTATGTGTATGGTATGTTATATGAGATAGCTATTTGCTCTGTGATATGTTCATGTTCTATTGTTATGATTATTCTTGCTGGGTATTGGGACATGCTTGCTGGGTGTGAAATGCTTGGTGTGAAACAATTGCTAGGTGTGAAACGTATGCTAAATGTGACATATCCGCCAAGGGGCTTATATGCCAGGGATACATTTGTCTAAATACTTATGAACTGTTTATGTTTGTGAAAATATGTGATCCATATATGGTATATATAAACATGAGATTAACCGTTACCTGAGGTCCAATGGGCATTGGACCTCAGCTCTTAACATAGTGTCAGGGTCAGGAGAACCGAGGACGGAGGACAAAGGGAAGCGCAAGCAGGACGCATAGTAGACCCGGCTGAAGATTTCCTTTGACATTCTGGCGGAAGCTTTCCTTTTGTTGTTGTACATCCCTTTTGAACCACGCGGTTACTACACCGCTATTGTATTCAGCCAGACTTACGGCATTTTGAAATATAAGTATCAGTTACTCTTCCGCTCAAATGCACTACTCTGATGATTTTAAATGATTATAAATGAAAAATAAATTATTTCGCTTTTGAAAATTGGGATGTTACACTTATCCCTATTAGTTGAAAAATAAAGAGGTATATTTCCACGGAAAATTCAGTCATAAGAATGCCTTTGAATTATTACTGATTTTTTTTTTTAAACAAGGCCATGTATTCTCTCTTCAATAGAATTCGAAATGCAAAGCAAGACTCGGCAAAAACAATTCACATATGACATTGGTGGCCATCAACTACTCAATCTCCCATTGTTTACAACCGATATATTGAATCAAAGATCCAAAGCACAAAACATGTCAACACCAAATATTCATATTCACCACCAAATAGCTAAAAACCCAATATTTATACCCACCAACAAAAGGAGCACAAACAAAGGAAGATAACTAAACATGGAAATTCCCTGCAAATCATACCCACCAACAATGATGAAAAGAAAGACATGCAGCACAATCCAGAAGCAAACCCAATCCGCAAACGCATACCTAAATTGAAGACTGAAGTAAGGCAAAAGCCACGGGCTCGTCAGAGAAAGGAGAAGGAGGGGGATCGATTGTTGTTACCACCAAAAACAGAGCAAGCAAGACCCGAAGAGCGAAGTCGATAAGGGGAGGCTAGGAGGAGTTGCATGCGTCGCTAACAGAGGAGCTATGACGGAAAAAGAGACGGAAGCTATGAAGGGAAGATAGAGGCGCGGTGGCTAGGGCTTTTTTTGCAAATGAGAGCAGGGGAGAGAGGGATTGTGATTGTGTGTGTGTGAGAAGTGAGGGCGCGTGAGGTGTGTGTGTATGACAGTCTGGTAGCACAACTGAGGGGTGGTGAGGGCTTTAGAAACCAATTATAGGTGCCCTAAAAGCTATAAAGGGCGCCTAAACATGGAAAAAAAATAAAAGGCACCCTAAAATATAAAAAGGGCGCCTAAAAAAAACTAACGGCGCCCTTATATCTAAATAGGGCGCCTTAACATGGCAAAAAAATAAAAATAATAAAAGAAAAGGCGCCCTAAACTATAAATAGGGCGCCTAAAATAGCAAAAAAAAATTCCCAAATTAAATTTTTTCAATTAACACCCGCCAAAATAATTCCCAAGGTCCCGCCATGAATCTAATCAATTATATTTTTGGCATTTTAGGCGACCTGAATATTTTGTAGGGCGCCAAACCAATATAATTCAACAATATAATTACAAGATTGCCACTGATTTTACTGTTTACTCCCTTTTTTGAAATAAGGGCGTCTTTTAGGGTAGTAATAACCTTTTTCTGTAGTAGTGCATAGTCCATAGATAGTCTCAGTCCTTAGTACATTGAGCCATCCAAACCAAGGTGAATCCAAATCGCTCTGTGGGAAGTGGTCTCTAGTTTTCATATCTCATAAGGTACAAATTTATCTTGAAAATTTTTGCCGATGAGCAATATTATCCTAAAAAAAAAATTTGGGTTCAATATTACCCTAGAAATACTAAAAAGGAGCAATGATGCCCCATACCATTTAAAAACTAACTTTGACTATTAAAAAATTTATGTTAACCATTAAATTCTTAGCATAAAAGGAAACATTACTTCTTTTTCAATCTTTTGGGCAATATTAAAACCTAGAAAATCTTCTAAGATAACATTACTCCTAAGTGAACTCCTACGACAAATTTACACCTTAATCCAACAAAGAAAGAAAAGTCTCTAGCTAGTACTCCTTCTGTAGGTACTAAATATAGGAGCCAATTATAAAATCAATTTTTATCCTACATGTATTACCTCAATCTAATTTGTTTCCCAAGTTTATATATTTTTTCAAATTAAACCTATTTTTTTTAGTAATATCCAAGGATTTCTATTAAGGTCCCATTTGGTACAAAGAAAATTTGAGGATGGAAATGAACTTAGAAGAGGGAAAGGAAGGTAAAGGAAGATTTTGAAAGATGAGGGAAGATGGCTTGAGATAAGATGAGTTGTTTGGTTGGAAGAAAATGAAGGGGGATAGTTGGTAAGGAATTCGGAAATGTCTATTTTACTCTCAAAAGTAATTAATCCAAAATAAAAAAGATTTTTTTTTTTTGCGGGTAAAGGTGCAATTTTACACATAACCTTTACCCCGAGGAGCGTCTAGCACTATAACCTTTTTTTGGAAGCAAAAGTACACATAACGTTACGTTTTGGAAGCGTCCAGCACCACGGGCCATTAGTTGACCGTTAAATATGACGGAAATGAACAGTAACTCCATTGAAATTACCATTTTGCCCCTAGTTTTAAATAATTTTTTTTTAAAAAAAACACTAAAATAACTCCTTCCCGCCGGTGGGCCCCACCACCAGCCACACCGTCAGTGGTGGCCGCCCTTCCCCCACCGCCAACTGCCGCAGGCGATCGGCGGCTTTTTTATTTATTTTTTAAAAAAAACTAAAATAACCCCTCCCTCGCCGGTGGGTCCCACCACCGACCACACCACCATCAGCGGCCGCTCTCCCCACCTCCACCTCCGGCGGTTTTTTTTTCAAATAATTTTTTTAAAAAAACAAAAGGTAAAATACACCGCCGCCACCGGCCGGATGCGGCTGCCGGCAACCTCCTCTAGGCAGCGAAGGCCTCTGGCTGGAGGTGGCCAACGATCGCTGACAGTGTTGTGGCGGTGGTGGGCCCCACCAGCGGGGAGGGGTTATTTTAGATTTTTGTTTTCAAAAAAAATTATTAAAAAAAAAGCTGCTGGAGGTGGGGGGAGGGTGGCCGCCAACGGCGGTGGGGCTTATTGGCGAGGGAGGGGTTATTTTAGTTTTTTTTATAAAAAAAATTATTTTTAAAAAAAAAAGCCGCCGGAGGAGGTCGCCGGCGGTGGGGGGAGGGCGGCCGCCACCGGTGGTGGGGCCCACCGGCAGGGAGAAGTTATTTTAGTGTTTTTTTTTAAAAAAAATTATTTAAAATTAGGGGCAAAATGGTAATTTCAGCGGAGTTACTGTTCATTTCCGTCAGACTTAATAGTCAACGTCGGTCAACTAACGGCCTGTGGTGCTGGACGCTCCCAAAACGTAACGTTATGTGTACTTTTGCTCCCAAAAAAAGGTTATGGTGCTGGGCACTCATCGGGGTAAATGTTATGTGTAAAATTGCACCTTTACCTTTTTTTTGCTAAAATATATTCTTAAAAATTATGGTATTATGAAGTTCGAACTTGTGAAAAAACAAAATTCCCGCCAAGTTCGAGTTTTCCCGCCAAGTTCGAACGTCCCGCCAAATTTAAATTTGAGGGGTAAATTTGTCTAAAAATGTGAACAGTGACGTGGGAACTTGAAATCCCACCAATTTTGGTGGGATATGATCTTTCCACATATGAGGGAAGATTGGTGGGCCTAGGAACTCAAGTTCCTAAAAAGATTTATGCAAATTATGTACCAAACGAATGAATTTGTTTATGTTCATTTCCCTTCCCACCAATTCTTTATACCAAACAGGACCTAAGGAATAATTCTAGTGCAAATTATTAAAAATGATATTTTATGAAAACCAATACATTATTTTTTTGTTACAAATAACTTACTTAAGTAATTTTTTTAATCATTGTAAATTAATTAGTTATCTACCTCATACATCAAGCACCAAAAAGAGTAGTATCTTCCGACTCGAGATCCATAGTAACTTCTAGATCTGTGCCGAGAAAAGATTATCTCCACATCTAGGCTATTGTCACTAAAATTAATTTTTTTGGTTCTTGATTTTGACAAGAATAAAAAATATGAAGAAAAATTATATGCCAAGGTATTATTCTCTCCTAGATACCCAATTATTTACATCTTAATATGTGTACTAGCACCTCTTTGGTTTCAATTGATTATTAGGATGGGTTTTGTATATATATGAGTAGAGATAAATTATATTATTTACAACGTATGAATGAAGTGGTTTTCCACGCATTTTTATAGATATAATATTACTATAATTAATTAGTGATGATGTAGGATGTGTTCTCTTCTTCTTTTTTTTATAGATAAACTCCCCACAACAAATTTGACCTAAGCTTGTAAATAGTTAGCCAGCCTTTAAGGATTTATGCAAATGACATTATGTGGAAAAATATGTACGAGGTTGTTAATATCTCATTATTCGACATTTTATTCATACTTGTGGGGACTGGGGAGGAAATATATTTGCATCGGTAACAACAGGAGATATATATATTCGACGGTATAAATAAATTTATTTATTCATCTAAAATGGTGAAAGATAGAAATAATTATGAAAGAGAGAAAATAATTGGGTCTTATTATTTTCCAAGTTGTTGAAGCGTTTTCATACAGCTTGATCCTATCAATTAATTATGTACGTGTATTGCTTTTCATTTCTTTCAAAGGAGGGAGAGAGACGTGTTAACCGAATGTATATGTGGCCATTGGATTTAGAATAATAATAATTATTACTACTACTACTATTACTATTACTACTACTGTGAGTATCAAAGTGCCCCACACTTTACACTACTAAAAAATAGTCATTTTGCGACGGAATTTGCGAGGGAATAAAATTCCATCGCAAATTTGTCCCAAATAGCGAAGGAATATTAAATCCGTCGCAAATTAGCAAATTTGCGATGGAAAATGTTTCCCCGCCGCAAATTTGCGGAGGAATAAAAATTCCGCCGCAAATTTGCGGCGGAAGAAACCTGCCGCCGCAAATTTGCGGCGGCACCGGGGGTTCCGCCGCAAATTTTTGTGGCGGAACCTCGGGCCGCCGCAAATTTGCGGCGGCACATTGTCGCGCCGCCGCAATTTGCGGCGGGCGACCCAGTGGCCGCCGCAATTTGCGGCGGGCGACCCCGTAGCCGCTGCAATTTGCGGCGGCGCCCCCCGGGACGCCGCAATTTGCGGCGGCACGGCGTAGGCCGCCGCAAATTGCGGCGGCCCGGGTTGAGCCGCCACAAATTGCGGCGGCACGCCCGTGTGCCGCCGCAAATTGTCGGCGGGACACAGTCCCGCCGACAATCTGTGGCGGAAGAGTTCCCGTTCCGCCGCAAAATTTTGCGGCGGAACGGGTTTTCCGCCGCAAATTGTCGGCGGGACACAGTCCCGCCGACACTTTGCGGCGGAATAGGCCGTTCCGCCACAAAATTTTGTGGCGGAACGGCCTTTTCCGCCGCAGATTTGCGGCGGAATTAGATATTCCGCCACAAATTTGCGGCGGAAGATCTAATTCCGCCGCAAATATACCCCCACCCTCCTTCTTCATTTTCATTCGTGCTCCTTCTTCTTCTTCATTCGTGCCGCCTTCCTCTCGCATCTTGCTCTTTTCTCGTCTTGCTCCGTCCCCAGAGTATCTCTCTGCGTCTTTGCTCCTTTCTTCTTCCTCTCTTGCGTCTTGTTCCGTCCTAGCTTCCACCGCCAACGTTCAGTCCAAGCATCCTGGTGAGCCGTCCTTGCTCTTCTTTCTCCATTCCAAGATATCCTTCAAGAGGTATGCGTTTTTTCTCCTCTTTGACATTTCCTGAAATTCTATAGTCATTCATCAATATTGCATGTGATAATCAATATGTTTGCTTTAATTAAGATTAGTGCTATTTTCATTTTTTATTGGGATTGATTTATTATTCGTTTTTTTTTGCCATTAATTTATTTTTTGCTCGAATTTTTTTCCATTAATTGACTGTTATATATATATATATATATATATATATATATATATATATATATATATATATATATTTGTGTATATGAAAAATTATGATTAGTGCTATTTTGAATATGTTAGCTTTAATCAATATGTTTTAAAACGCATGCTTTTGTGATATATGAATTTAATAAATATTTCTTTGTTAGAACATGAAAAATTATGATGCTGAATTAATTTTAATAATTTAAATTTAAAATATATTAAAATCAAATTTTTGTTATTTTAATTTTGTTTTTGCCTGAATATATTTTCATAACTTATTGATAAAAATAAAATCTTAGAGGTTAACAATTTGAATTAACTATAGCTTTGAACTACTTGTGTAATGATTTTGAGGAAATTCATGAGTTTAAAGAAAAAATGTAATATAATTCTATGTGAATTTAAAGATAAATTAATGAGTACTATTGGATGTAATATAAGACATTCATATATTTATAATTTTTTGAAAAATAAATAAATTAATAGCTTATACAATAAATTTATTTTATGTGGTATAACATTTTTATGTTAATTGGTATATTCGTGTATAATTGTTAACACATAAATGTTAATATATTTAAGAATTACATTAGAATAACAATTTGTGTATAATTGTTACTAGATTTATATTTTTAACAACAATAAAAAAAAATCATTTATTTTATATATATTTAGATGTTTTGTCTTTAATCTACTAATTAAGTGATTTAACTATTAGATCCTAATCAACTTAAACCTGAAATCATTAATAAGAGTGAATACAATATTTTATTCTTTGGGAATTTTGCAGGTATTCAGTGTCAAATTATCAACTTAGTTTTAATATAAAAAAAATAAAAAATTTAATGTTTATGTTATCTATCACTTTATAATTATAGGAGAAATATTTGTAGATATAATTTGTAAGTTTGACACAAATAAGAGGAAAAAAATTAAAAAATTATGGAGAGAATTTGTTAAGTGGCCAGTTGTATTTGTCACTTAGGTTAGTAGCTGAATTAATTAGTTGGTATTATTGTATTATGTTCCAAGAATTATCGTGCAAGGTTGGGTTGGGGAAGTATGGAAGGCGATCGTGATAGGAGTTGGATGTACAATCGTCTAACTCAGAAAAAACGACTTACTCGAGTATTCTTAGACGGTTTGGAAGAGTTCATCCAATTTGCTTTGGCACACACAACTAATTCAAGTACCTCGATCAGTTGTCCGTGTGTGAGATGTAGGTGTTTCGAATTTCATGACGCGGGAACCGTCAGAATCCATTTGTGTAGAAAAGGATTCATGAGGGATTATGAATGTTGGGTGCATCACGGGGAAGTCCAACAGACACCAAGTGGTTATTACGGAGACAGTACTCATCGAGTCAACCTTAATCAATATCAGCAGTTGGTGATGGATGCGGCTGGACCGTCGATCGGCCAATATTTTGATCCCGTGACTCATGCTAGACCTTCATGCATGGAAGAGGAGACCGGTATGCATAATCAACCATCACACATGGGAGAGGATCCTAATCCGGAGGCCCGTAGGTTCTATCAAATGCTTCAAGATGCCCAACGTCCTTTATGGGAAGGTTGCGAACACATTGAAAATAGTGAATATTCTTCGCTATCGGCTACCCTAGCAACATTAAGCTTGAAGACTGATCACCATATGAGCGAGAAGAATTACAATCAAATGATGCAGATCATGAGTAAGGTTGCTCCCAATGACAATAATTTGCCGAAAGATTTTTACCAAGCAAAGAAAAAGGTGAAAGAGCTCGGGCTTAGTTGTGAAAAAATCCATTGCTGCCCCAACGGATGTATGCTCTATTACAAGGATGATGCTGAGCGGAGTACTTGTAAATTTTGTTCACATGATAGGTACAAGAAGATTAAAGGGAAAACAACCACTCAACCATTAAGCAAGATGTGGTACTTTCCCCTCGTGCCCAGACTTCAGAGATTGTATTCGTCAGAACAAACAGCTGCTCACATGAGATGGCACCGAGAGCATCATAGGGATGAAAAATTTGTCACGCATCCATCTGATGCCGAAGCTTGGCTGAAATTTGAGGAGGCGAATCCATCATTTGCAGCCGATCCCCGTAATGTCCGTCTTGGTTTATGCTCAGATGGGTTTGCTCCTTTCAACCAAACCGGCAGGGTTTATTCCAGTTGGCCTGTGATTGTGACTCCATACAACCTCCCACCATCCATGTGTATGAGAAGAGAGTTTTTGTTCCTCAACGCGTTAATCCCTGGGCCATCCAACCCAAAAAAGAAAATAGATGTGTACCTCAGGCCTTTGATAGACGAGTTGAAGATGTTGTGGAGTGAGGGGGTCCTTACGTATGATGTATCATTGAGTCAGAATTTCATCCTGCGTGCTGCCTTAATGTGGACGATAAATGATTTCCCTGCATATGGGATGTTGAGCGGATGGCAAACATCGGGGAAGCTTGCATGTCCGATATGTCTTGAACAGAACATGGGGTTTAGCCTGCCATACAGTCGCAAGGTATCTTGGTTTGACCGGCACCGGCGATTCCTACCCCTCGATCATCCGTTTAGAAGAAACAAAAAAGACTTCAGCAGGAATGTGGTTGAACGATCAACTAAACCTCGTCGTTTAAGTGGGCAAGAAATATGGGAGAGGGTGAAGCACATTCAAAGTGTTGAAGAAGGAGCTGCTTACAGTGAGCCTGAGGGATATGGCGTTCAACATCATTGGAACAAACGCAGCATCTTTTGGAAGCTACCATATTGGAAAGATCAATTGTTAAGACACAACCTCGATGTCATGCATATTGAGAGGAATGTGTTTTGTAATATTTTGTACACCGTCATGGACACCAAGGGTAAGACAAAGGATACAATCAATGCAAGACTTGACATACAACAGATTTGTAGAAGGCCTTCTTTGCATTTGGTAGAGACTGCCACGGGTCGGATTTCCAAACCTAGGGCGCCGTACACCTTGAACAAAGAGCAGAATTTAGAATTGTTGAAGTGGGTTAATAGTGTGAATCTACCGGACGGTTATGCATCAAATTTCTCAAGATGTGTGGACTTGAACGAGGTGAAGTTACGCGATATGAAGAGTCATGATTGTCACGTTTTCTTTCAGAGATTATTGCCGTGGGCCTTCAAGGCACTACCGAAGCATGTATTAGATACTCTGACAGAGTTTTCCTTCTTCTTTACAACAATTTGTGCTTCTAAACTTAATGTCGACAAGTTACGGCGGTTGGAGGAGAGTGTGCCAAAAATGCTATGCAAGTTAGAGATGGTGTTTCCTCCTAGCTTCTTTGACTCAATGGAACATTTGCCCGTTCACCTGGCGTACGAAGCAAGGGTAGGAGGTCCGCAACAATATAGGTGGATGTATCCGTTTGAAAGGTAATATATATTTGTTTTCGCTGTGATTAATTCAAACACACTGTGACATAGGTTATAAATACTCTCTAATTATCCGTTGAAGGTTTTTACGCACACTGAAATATAAGATCAAAAATACAAGATACGTTGAAGGATCTATTGCAGAAGCGTATCTGGTCGAAGAGGCCACCAAATTTGGCTCATACTATTATCCCCCTGAAGTTATATCAAGATGGAGGGGGGTACCTCGCAACGATGATGGCGGTGAGACGAGTGGTCAAATATCAATATTTAATTATCTTGGCCGGGTCATTCGAACAAATTGTAGGTCAACTCTAGAAGGAAGCGATAAGAAAGTAGCGGAGTGGTACATTCTAAACAACTGTGAAGAGGCCGCCCCGTACTTAAAGTAAGATTTCATCTTTTCAGTAACTGCTACGGTTTAAAGTATTAATTTCTTTCTTTTTGTTACAGATACTTCTCACAATGGGTCCGATCAATAAATCCTTTGATCTCGGATTCCGACCTCGATGAATTCATGAAGGCTAAATTTCCTCATTGGTTACGAGACAACTTCGAGCAAAAAACATGGAGTTCAGCTTATGCGTCAGCTCCCCATGATGTTGTATGGAGTTTAGCTTACGGGTCTGCAACAGCTGTTACCAGGATCAAAAAATATGTAATCAATGGGTATCGGTTTGTAACTGTTGATGCTGACGGAAATACGGAAACATGCAATTACGGTGTATGTTGTCGAGGTGGCCAAGTTGACGGGGTGGAGTGCGACTACTACGGCAAGTTAATTGATATAATTCAGCTGGATTACAAGTGGGACAAGTCAGTGATTCTATTTAAATGTGAGTGGTTTGATAATAGTCCGCGTGGTACAAAGGTGGACAAATATGGAAATGTTGAGATCGATTGGTCACGGAGATATGCAGTTAGTTATGACCCATTCATTCTTGCTCAACAGGCAGAACAAGTTTACTTTACATATTACCCTACATCCCGTCAAGAGTGGGTGGGAGTTATCAAAACCAAAGCACGAAATATTATACCTACTTCAAAAGAGTCAGACAACATGACTGAACCCTTCCAAGCAGATGTGGAATATGTACTTGCCGTAAGTAATGTCGAGGAAGATGTACCTTGCAATGTCTTTGATTCCACTGGAGACTTAGAGCTGATTCCTATCCAAATTGAGAATGCGGAATCAGACGATGAGGAACAAGTGGGTTACTCTAGTACTGAATCTGAATTAGACGATTATAAGACGTCAGAGGAAGAACAGGAATCGTCCGATTGATTTAAGTTAGTTATTTATGATGATCTATTATATTTGATACTCCGTTGCTTAGTTATTATTGTGTTAAGTAACTTTCTTATAATTATATATATATTGACATCATGTTTATAAGTGTTCAGAAATGGAGCATCCAGGAGGCCATTCAGGTAGTGGATATAGTAGAGGTAGTGGCCGAGCCCGTCCTATCAGAGGGGGTAGGCCGACATCATCTACCCCCCATGTAGTCAGAGGGCTTAGCTCTTCCCCGGAGCTTCCGCCTCTTTATTTTTCATCTTCACCGCCTACTACTGACTCTGTTATGGGCGATATAGGTGAACCTTTCACTTATACATATCCACCACACCATCAGGCAGAGCAGGTTCAGTTTATGATTTCTGACTGATTTACGTATATTTTGTTAAAACATCTATGTTCTACATTTTCAATATACTTATTCTTTCAGTACACTGCATCGCCTCATAGCCAGGGCGGGCAAGCTAGTTCCTCCAACGACCCAGTCTGGGGATCCATTGATCTTGCGACAGGGAAGATGTGGATCCGTCCTGTAGGGAGCACCGAGTAAGTCATGTAATGTTATGATTTTTTACCTTTAGTTTGTATGCTACTATTTGCAACATTCTCTTTTTTTTTCAGGTTTGATCCTTATAAGCTGGTGGCTGATTTCATGGCCGAGCAAATATTTCGTAATTTTGATCAACCTTGGGCCACATGGAAAGCGATTCCTCAGAGCAAGCGAGATGTTTGGTTCACTGAGTTATTGGTAAGTTATGTGATTTATGGTTATTAATTTTTTATTCTTATCAAAATGCAAATTGATTAACTACTTGTATAATTTAGAGCACTAATTGTTTAGTATTGTTTTTCAGGGAAAGTTTAGCTGCTTGCCCGAGCATCTACCAAATTTAAAGAAGGCTTATAACTTCAAGGGAAGCAAGTGGCTGTCTGATAAATTATATAAATTGAGGCATGAAAAAGGAAAAAAAAATTGGATTCAGCCTGAGGTTGCAGGCCAGTTATTTGACAAGTGGGCCACCGACGAAAGATTTTTGAAGCAAAGTGAGCAAAATAAATTAAATAGGTCCCACATGGATGGACCGTCATATGATGGCGGCAGCATTCCAGTTAGTGAGCATCGACGAAAGATTGTAAGTATACGTTATTTTCTACTTCAGCTTTCAATATTTTGTACTTAATCAATAATTAATGAATGATTATCATTTGTGTTTGCAGGCAGCGTCTGGGGAAGTTCCTGCAGATTTGATTCCTTGGACCACCTTTGAGCGGACTCATACCCAGCCGGTTGAGGGTCAAGGCAAGCGTTGGATTAACGCCAAGTCCCAACAATTCGCGGTGAGATATTAATTGCATTTATTATTTGTTTCAAACAGTAACATCTTTCTTTTATTTTATATGCATTATTTGTGTTGTATGTTTGTGCTTGTAGGAGACCTATCAGCAGCTGACGCAGGAGAGAGACTTACAAATTCAGAGCGACCCGTCGTCCTCTTATTCCGATAACGAGAGTATCTTCCTTCAGGCTGCAGGCGGAATGGACAAGAAGGGGAGAGTCTTCGGGATGGGTGCTTCTGCCAGCCAACTGAAGTCGTCTTCGAGGCGCTCATCCGGCAGTAGTAGAGGTGGTCCTGAAGGTCGAGTTGTACTTTTGTTATCAATCGCAAATCATTACTCCCTCTTTCATATAAATGAAGTATTACAAGTAAATTGACTTCATAATGTTGGTTTTGCAGAGGATAAGAGGGTAAAGATGTTAGAACAGAAGGTGCTGGAGCAAGAACAGAAGGTGCTGGAGCAAGACGAGAAGATGAGGGAGCAAGGAAATATTATTAGTGAAATGCGAGCACTTCTCCATGCCCTATTGAAAGACAAAGGTACGGGGCTGCCTCCTAGTGGTGACGACGATACTGGCGGTGACGATGGCCAGGCTACTGCTATTTAGAGTTTTTTTTTAGTTCATTTTAGAACATTATAATTTATATAATATTGTGTTTTTATTATGTAAACTTGTATGATGATTGTATAATTTATTTTTATGATATACACTTTTTTTTTATAATTTTTAATGATTTTTTTTTAAAATAATTTTAAATTTTGCGAGGGAAAAATTTTCCCTCGCAAAATATGGCAATTTGCGAGGGGAAAAAATTTTCCCTCGCAAATTGCCATATTTTGCGAGGGAAAATTTTTCCCTCGCAAAATTTAAATTTGCGAGGGAAAATACATTTTCCGTCGCAAAAATTGCGAGGGAAAATAATTCCATCGCAAATTCAAAAAATTTTGCGAGGGAAAATTTATCCGCCGCAAAATCTCAACTTGCGAGGGAAAATTTATCCGCCGCAAATTTGGAATTTGCAAGGGAAAATATTTCCGCCGCAAAATATGGCAATTTGCGAGGGAAAATTGTTCCGCCGCAAAATTTGAATTTGCGAGGGAAATTCCTTTTTTCCGCCGCAAAAATTATTTGCGAGGGCTTTTTTTGCGACAGACAAATTTCCGCCGTAAAATCTGTCGCAAAATAATTTTGCGACGGAAAATGCTTGTTTTGCGAGGGAAAAATTCCGCCGCAAAAAATCAGTTTTCTAGTAGTGTTATTTATTTTATTTTAAACTATGAAAAATATACAATAATATTTTTTAATGAAAAACAATGATTATTAAAATGGAAAATATATGAAAGATAACAAATTACTTGGGGTATTTCGGAGTCGTACCTATAAGAAAGTCATAATTGTTATTGTAAAATTTTAGTCAAATAACCAATATATAATGAGGGATGAGTAAATGATTAAAATACAGAAATGAAGCAATTGAAATGGTGATTAAACTTAATGAGATCAACAATAGTTGATTGGAAATGACCTATATATTAGGGGGCTTTGATTTTCTCATGTTACATGAGAAAAAAAAGTTTCCTACACACATATGAAATGGTGGGACTCACATATACATATATTAATTCATATATGTATATGTGGATCACACCATTTCATGTGTGTGTAACATGAGAAAATGGTTTTCCTACAACATAAGAAAATGTTTTCCCATATTAGGGAGATTAATGATGAATCTGACTCTGACTCGTACGTGTACATTTATAACGGTAGGACTCATGACTCATGAGTATCATATTAGTATCACAATTTTTTATACTCCCTCTTGTACTAATTATAAGACATATTTAACTGATTTTTTGGAGATTAAGGAGGGGAGTTAAATTAGTTAATTTCACTCATTTTCCTAAAATGCCCTTATATAAATTTTCAATGACATTAATATACCTCCCCAACCTAGAATCTTTCTTTCCATGCTTTCTAATTGAAATGATGGTCTTACTATATGTACATCCATGTGTGTGTGTACACACACATATATATCTACAACCCCCAAAAAAAAAAAACACATACACCCCCTTACAGATACACACATATATCTACACACAAAAACAAACCCTCACATCCCCCAACACACACACAAATGTACACACACATATTTATATAATGCGTGTGTATGTCTATATGTGTGTGTGTACATATATAAATATATATGTGTGCTTATATATATATATATATATATATATATATTAAATTAACGTTAACTTATTAATAAACAAATTAAAATCCAATAATTTAAGAGTTTTATTCACTAGAAAATTTTATACACCTAAATGCATATACTTACAAAAAACTAAACACACTTGAGAGAATAAAATATGGGTGTTTTAAGAAGAAATTAACAAAAATTTAAATTTTATCCTATAATTAGGACCAAAACTAACTCCCAAATGTCGTCCTATAATTAGGACAGGAGGGAGTATTTGATTAATTAATAACTATCTCAATCTGTCAATAAATTAGAAGATTAATTTTATATCCATTGAACTACATGACTTAAAGCCCTTACAAATATCTCGAGTCTATATAGTCTTAGATTAATTATGTCCCTTTGTATCTTCCTAAGTCTATGTGTTTTCACTTTCCCCTCTCATAGTACTTCTTACATATCCAATTATTGATGTAATGGCATATGATACGGCTTCCATATCTAATATGTAACATTATGTCTCGATTTGCCACTTTCAAGCGTATATTTGCTTGTGGGTCTTCAATGCAATTATTTGGGCTTCAAATGTACATTCTTGCCTCTTGAATTTAAATATATATTTGATTCTAACCAACGATATGATGTGGTATACAGTGGACGGAGCCACTCTCTTTCAATACATGAGATGCACCAAGTTTTGAATTCTTATTGGAAGAGGTGCTCATATAGTTCAAACTCATTTAGTTCAACGCTATTACAGACTTGCAATGATAATTATGATTGTATTACTAAGAGGAGAGTGTTTATCATGATAACGATAATCGCCAAAGCATTGGTAAACCTATTCACACTTCCTTCCCGTTATGAATATTTATTTCTATCCATTTTATGTTTGAAAAAGTCTAGTTTACTTTTTAATCTTATTTGTTTTTATTTCACTTGTCTTATTATAGCAATCACATCCTACCATTCCTGTAATATCCCAATTTTGAGGCATAGAGTTTCACAATAAAACTAAAATAGGAGGACTACTAGGCCCCTATGAGTCAAAGTCTTAAGTTTATTATAAGAAAAGGCTTAAGATAATTGGTAAAAATTATTTGTGAAAAAGAATTATAATTTATTTAATATATTTTCTTCCAAATTTCACCAAGAAATTAATATAGATATGATATTTGATTGGTAGATGAGTTGATGAACATGTGTATGGTAGATGAAGGAAGATGAAGGTGTGTATGGTAAATGACTGGTAGATGAACTTTGTATGGTAGATAGACAAGTAAGTAGCTAGACAAGTTATGGTAGATGGGTAGTTGATTCACATGTGATTTTTGAAAAGAAGTTGAGACCCAAAACTCTATAAATAGAGCTTGAATTCCTCTTCATTCTTCACACCAAAACTCAAATCAAGATAGAGAGTAAGGCAAGATAGGAGCAAGAAGAAGAAGGAGTAAAAACTTCAAGAGGTAAGTTATTGAGCTCTAGCTTATAGATTTTTGGTAGAATTGTAGTATAATTTAAGAAATTGTAAGGTAAATTTCTGTACATGTTTTTAAGGTCTCTAATGGGTTTAAAACGAAAATTAGAGTGAAAACATGATGGGAAATGATTTTTGAGATCAAATGAATAATATTGTGAAAGTTGAGAAAATTCCCAGATTTCAGTTTTTCTGGTGTCAGTCACGTTGTGGGAATTATTTTAAATAGTAAATGATCTTTAAAAATCATGAAATTTTCCAGATATAAAATAGACATCCAGGGCTTTCTTTTGATATAAAATTTGTAATTTTTCAAGCTCTTTGGAAGGAGATATGAATTTTTGAAGTTAAGCCATTTTTGCTGGAATAAAATCTGGGCAACGTTGAGAAACATAAAAACTGGGAATGACTCACTAATTCTGGGTGAAATTTAATATTTTTCCTCAAAAATAGACATCCTAAGGATTTCAGAAAATTTTACGGATCCTCATTTCAAGTTTTGTAGAATTAGTTATGGTTTTTCAAAGTTATCGAAAAATCTGTCCAGAAAATACTGCACTACGTTTTTAATTAAATGTAAGGGCAGAATTATAAATAACAAATCCACCAAGGGTAGAGAGGTAAATAGAGGTGGAAATATCTCTTAGGATATTATTTTAAGTGATATGGTGATATGTTAGGATATCCGTGAAGTCCAGGGTTGGATTCGAAAGCCAGTAACTATGAGGTGAAAGGTACGTTCGCGTACTGTAACTTTAACTCTCCTATGACTTGTATGACTTTGATATGATTGATTGAATCATGAGTATCTGTATTCATTTAGCTGTGGATTGTTGTGCATATATGATAAATGCTAAATGTATGTTGTGATTATCTATCATATATTGTTTATACTTTTCATATGAGGTTAACTGTTACCTGAGATTCAATGTGTATTGAATCTCAGATTTGAGTAAAGGTTCAAGGAAGAATATTGGATTTGAGTAAGCGATACGGACGATGTAAATGGAGCCGTGAAGAGGCACCAATCAAGAATAGAGTTTGAAGAAGGTTAGTCCATGGCATGAATTCGATAAAGTTATTTCAAACCAATTGGTGCTTAAACTAAGAAAGGGTTGTCAGTGGGTTGTCACAAGTTGCCGTGAAAGACGGGGAGACTCCCATTAGATTAAACACCGATCTGGCCAATTTGTTTGATTAACTGCGTTGGATTCCAAGCTATAGGTCTATTTATAAAGTTGATTTATCAGAGAACTGTGTTTATGTCTCTGTAATTGTATCACATGAATAATCTTTCAGGATATTTTAATGTACAAGTTTATGTCAGGCATCATCATATGTCTGGGCATTTTATATTAGATACTCATTGTCTAAATATTAGCGCACGCTATCCGTTTTCGCAGTACATGGAGCTGTAGCACCTCAAACTGTTGATTTTCCAAAAACTAAATGTCAATCGACACGATTTTCAAGCATGGAATTTGGGGTGTTACAATTCCCATCACCCCTACACAGTGGCGGATCTAAAAAATTTATTAAGGATGGGCAGCAGTGGCTGGGGGATTTGGGGCTTCCCCCGAATTTTTTTTAAGGAAATTTTTAAATGCATTAAAAAACAAAAGAATATAAACAAAAAAAAATCAAAAAAATATTCATGAAATCAAGTAAATACTAATGATGTAAAAAGATAGTTATTTTACAAACATACTATCTAAAAAAACAAGACTAAGCATTGTTAGAATTGTAACTACATAAATTATTTTGAAGGGTGGACACTCAATAAGTTCAAGTACATCTATTTTAATAAAAAAATTATATTGTAATAAAAATAATTACAATGTCATCCTTGTAAGCCTTATTTTTTTTGGAATTCCATCATAATTACCTTATTATCAATGCTATCAAATACATCTTTTTCAATATAAAGCACTAAATAATCATTCAACCATTCATCCCCCATCGGATTACAAAGTGCAGTCTTAATGTACTAAAGGTGGGTAATCATTCAAATATATATTAATTTATAATAATAATAATAATTCCCCAATCTACTATCTCGATCTCCGCCTATGCCTCTACATCCTATTCCATTAAAAAATTAACGTTGAACATTAACTTTTTAACATAAATTGGTAGTATTGCTACGTTTTGAAATTTCTTGGGCAATATTGAGGCAAGAAAAATTTTCAAGGCAACATTGCTCCATAGCAGAAACTTTCAAGGAAAATTTGCTTCTTAACCCTAAATTATATACTATCTAGGTATGATCTAAAATATCCTATTAATTGTTTTAGGAAAATTAGGAAAGGTAATTAAATTACTTTAAAGTATTTATATTTATCATTTTTTTTTCAAACTAATTTATCCTACTTATAAACTTAATCATACACAACAGATGATATAATTAAGTATATATACTATCTACAATTTTAGATATAAGATCTAGTTGACTTTTTTTTAAAGATTAAAGAAGCTAAATAAGTTATTTAATCATATCATATGTTTTGTTTATAATACAATTAACCTATTACTCCCTCCAGTCCTATTTATATAGCTCGATAACCAAAGTAAAATTAAGAAAATAGTTAAAATTACTTAAAAGGAATAAGTTTTTTTTTTCTAAGCATGTCCTTATGTAATACCCTAGATTATTATTATTATTATTGTTGTTAATAATAATAATAATAATAAAATAATGGTAGTAGTAGTAGTAATAATAAAAAAAATAAAATAATAATAATGATAATAATAATAATAATAATAATAATAATAATAATAGTATAGTACTATCTAATTTTATTAGTTTAGATTAATTTGATTGGTTTAGTTAGTTTAGATATATTTGATTCTATTAAATTTATATTGATTGATAGAATTTAATAATATTGTTTTATGATTTATTTTTTTATAAAACAAACAAATACTTATCTTTATCTACAATATAATTTTCCTTTTTAAAAAACTGTACTATCCATCAAAATAAAATTATTTAAATTTGTATCCTATATGATCGTAATCGCAAGGATATTTTATGAATATAAGAACATATCTTATGTGTGATATAATTTTTTTAAAATAACTGTACTATTTATCGATATAAAAATATTTAAATTTGTTTATATCTTGTATAATAATAACAAATATTTTTGTTCAACCAAGCTATTATATAAATATAAGAATATAATGGACAGATTCATTTTTCTATTCCGTGAAAAAGAAAAACCTTTCCACGTTATGGGTTTACCTATTTCATCTTTGAATAACATATTAAATCACAGAGTAAATGTTGTTAGTTTTTATTTATTTATTAATTGTCAATAGTTAAAGAGCTCAGAGCCCAGCCCATAGCTAAAACCCTAGAAGTCTAATTATAAGTTAGGTTTAGCCGCCTAACTTTAGTCATCGCTCATTAGCTCTCTCCCTGAAAAATTTTTTACAGCAGAGTTTCTCTCTAGGAGCTTAGCAAACATGGAGACCAGGTAATCCTAATCCCAATAGAAATTTAAGGTGTGTTTTGGGAAATAATGTATCACAATAGGAATCATTCACTTTCTCGTATTGATATATCTATTTCTCCATGTTTTGAATTGGGTGATTGGGTACTGACTGTGAACTACGCTATATATATATATATATATATATATATATATATATATATATATATATATATATATTACTTTTTGTCTTCCAATCTCCTTCCCATACGCATTCATCCAACCTCTGGATATAATTGAATGGATGAACCTTTCTATCTAATTTTCATATAGATATATATAGGGTATTGTGTTGCTTTTCGTTTTGCGAGGAAATAGATATGATGAATATGGTTTTGTCTTCTTGTGAATCTTTATATATAAAGAATTGTTAATGTTCCCTATTCTGTACGTGTTCTTATGCATCAATGAATCAATAAATAATTAGTAAATCAATGAATCAAGAATTGTTGGACTTGTACGTGTTCTCCGTCATCTGCGGCTTATATATATATATATATAGTTAGTTAGTTAGTGTTTAAATTATAGTCATGGGAATTTCCCATGAAAACCCATGAGTATTTACTTTATAGTTCAAAAAAGGGATGATGAGTAGAAGTTGAGTTTAGATGATAGTCCTAGGAATTTCCCATGAACATCTTATAGGAACCCATGAGTATTTATTTTATAGTTCCAAATTGGGAAATCTTATAATAAAATAGAGACAACATTTTATTGATTATATTTGAAAAAACTCACGAGCTCCCATAAAGAGTTATAACTGTGAAATGAAGATCAACCCTTTCTTGTAGAAGTAAAGGATTTTATTATTGTTATTGTTACAAATATTTGAATACACCTAATAAAAATAATTTAGGAATTTTATGAGTCTAAACTACTTATAATAAATTAGCAAGTGGGAGGATAGCTTTGGGATGGTACCTCCTAAAGTGATGAACACAACCTTTAGGCTTTAAGCCTCCGATATGTTATTTGATGTGAATCGATATATCCGTTCTTCCCAAAGTGGTGTCTAGCAGGATATCTGGGACACTAGTAGCAACTTTGGGAAGAGGTGTGCACACTAGGAAGAAAATGATCTATGGCCAATTTGATGATGAATTATGACTGGCAGGTTCCGGGTCACAGAGTAAACTGACAGGATATCCGGGTCTACCATGGTTCTCTTCCCACTAAATAGACTGGCAGGATTTCCGGGTCTAAACAAAATTTGAAAATGATAATGATTAAAGTTTGATGCAATTATCAGATGATATATATATATATATATATATATATTTGCTTTGATTAATAAATCTGTGCCAGACACCTTATGATTATACAAATATACGATATTTTATCTTGTTTTATTTTGTAAGTATTTTATTTTAATTTTATAATTGTTTTATTTTATTTCAATTTATTTTAAAATTATTTATTTATTTACTTAATCATTTTAGTTTATGTTATATTATCTATTCTTAATTAGGATTACCAGCGTTTGCTGATGTGTGTGTTCTTGGGCTGCGATGATCCTTCGGGGGAGCAGAATTTCAGTGAACAGGTTTCAAAGGTTGGGGCTAGCAGTGAGAAGTGAGGATGACAAACAATAAACTTTAGTTATTTACTTTATTTTATTTTATTTTTATTTTTATTTTTTTGAACATTCGGATTAAGTTTAGATTTATTTCATAAAATAAGAAGTCTTGCACTTGTCCCATACAAGTGCAGCGGTGACACTCCCCGAAGTGGTTTATTTTGGATTTTTATTATTATTTATGAAAATTATCGACATTTTATGTATTTTAATTCTAGAAAATCGGGGGTGTTACACCTTATATATAGAGAGGCAAGTAAGATCGGGAGGGAAATAAAGTAAACATAAGTATTATCAACTATTTAATTAATGTAATATATAATTAACTGTTAGGGACACAAATGGAAAAACTCATTAAATATTGAGAAAGTTATTGTTGGCTCTTATAAAAAAAATCAAGATAATTTATAAATTATTGGACTCGTGTAAAAAAGATCGAATAGCCATAATTAAAAACATGAATCAAAATTAGTCTATTCCATGTGAGGCTATAACCCTGCATCTAGCTTGGGGATTTAAAAATATATGTGATGAAATAAATAAGCAATAAAAAGGGGATATAGAACTCCTGATTAAACATCAAATCAAAGACAAGAGTGAAGAAACTTGGAGATCTCTGAATAGGGGAAATTTACTAATATAAAAAAAATTATTGGATTAAAACACTGTGCAAATTATTTCCCTATCTAATGCAATTGGTGGCGTCATCTGACACGACGCCACAAGTGGTGTTGTGTCAAACGACGCCACTGTGTCAGTGGCGTCCTCTGGACCGACGCCACGTAAGTGGCGCCAGTACAAATAGTGCCACAAGTGGCGCCATAGTCAATGGCTCCACTAGTGGCACAGATTTAGAGAGCAGGCGTGACCTGCTCTCTCTTAAATTATAAAAAAAGAATATATTTCATTATTTATATCAAAATCACATTTTGAAACTTTTTTTCTGAAAAAATGTCAAATAGTATTAAAGACACAGTTTTGTAGCAAAATTTAATTAATTGAAAAAAAAAAAGAAGATAAACGGAGGCAATTAATCATACTAACCGCTGAATTTGTAACATTAAGGTCCAGAAAACAATTATTAATGTTTTTTATTCAAACTAAGAACTAAAGCAACCTATTTCTTTAATATCTTTTTTTTTTTTTGGAATTTTGGGGGTCTATCTAGGATTGTTAGGAGAAGCAACAAGTCAAGCAAGACTGACAAGAGAGGAAAGGCTTAGATGAAGAAAAATAAAAAATAGTGAGAGAGAATAAAGATGGGCCACACGTCTCCTACCCCTACGCCTACTCCTGCTCATGCGCCCCTCTCCTCTCCTTTTTATCTTTTTTTTTTAATAATTTAAGAGAGAGCAGGTCACGCCTGCTCTCTAAATCTGTGCCACAAATGGCACCATTGACTATGGCGCCACTTGTGACGCTATTTGTACTGGCACCACTTATGTGGCGTTAGTCTAGAGGACGCCACTGACATAGTGGCGTCGTCTGACACGACGCCACTTGTGGCGTCGTGTCAGACGACGCCACCAACTGCATTAGATAGGGAAATAGTTTGCACAATGTTTTATTCCGGTAATTTTTTTTTAATTTTTTTTTTATATTAGTAAATTTCCCCTCTGAATAGAGATAGATTGTGTTTATAAGCCTATTTTCCCTATGTTACTCCAGATTTAGTCTCCTTAAAAAAAAGGTTTGAATTAAGTTCAAGCGAGTTTCTACTTTCTAGTCTCTGTCTATCTCATCTAGAGCCAGGTGTTCTTATTATGACTATTGCTGGATGGATTTGAAACTCAACTTTCTATCTTTTCCAACTGAGCATAACCGACATTGTACTTGTTTGAGATCCCAATTTGACACCTCAAAAACTCCTGCCATGGGTACAAAAAAGCCTTTAAAGACCGGATAAAAAACGTCTCGTAAGACCGGATGTGTGACCGATCTTGTTCCAGGCGGTCTTAAAAGTCTATAACTTTTAAGACCGGATGAACGACCGGACTTAAAATTTTAGACCGAACTTTTGAAATATCCGCTCTTAAAAAGGTTTCAAAATAATAAAAAAATGTAAAAGAAACTATCGATCCCAAATCACTAAATCTAGCAACATTTTGAATGTCCCTCTATCATTAGCGATGGAGAACCAAGAGAAGATTGGAAGCAACACCAACAAGAAAAACAAAAGATGAATACAAAGTCTAGAAATAAGTCTAGATCTACAAAAAAAAAAATCAAAGGTGAAATTGAAGTCTAGATCTACAAAAAAATCACAAGCTTAAAGCTACCGAATCTGAGCAGGATCTTCTTGTCGATGCTGGCAAAGCTTCAAGCAACCAAAATCGAAGTCCAGATCTGAGTAAGAGCAGTCAAGGTAGGAGCATATAGACTTAAGCAAGAAGAGATCTGGGTTTGATTTTAAGCCAGATCTGTGCAAAGGCGGTGTGGGAGGAGCCATAGATCGAAGAGGAAGGAGCCATCGTTGTCTAGAATCCTCGAAGTAGTACGCTTGCGCCGTTGCTGAGGATTGGAGTTGACGCCATCGTAAAACGCTTGAAGCATCTCACTGCCAACGTTGCCAAGGATTTGGTTGTGTGGCTCTTAGGACGACTTATGAAGATTGCGAGTAGGTTAAAGGAAGGGGATATCATTCTTGCTGAGGATTTGACCCGTGAGGCTCTTGGGACACTCGTTGAATCTATAACTAAGTAAATGTTATATCGCCAAGAAGACAAGCACACTCATGGACTTAACGAGTTTAGCGAAATTAGTTTTTTTTAACACTTTTAAGACCGGTTGTTTGTAAAAACCGATCGTAAAAGTATATTTTTAAGACCGGTTGTTTGTAAAAACTGGTCTTAAAAGAGTTCTATATTTTTAAGACCGGTTGTTTGTAAAAACCGGTCTTAAAAGTATATTTTTAAGACCGGTTATTTGTAAAAATCGGTCTTAAAAGTGTGTTTTATATTTTTAAGACCGGTTGTTTGTAAAAACCGGTCTTAAAAATGTTTTATATATTTGTTGGAAGTTCAGATTTAATTAGTTATAATTAGCATATACAATTATATTATGCAATTATCTTAATTAAGTTGTTAGAGAGGTTTTAGGAATTAAGTTAGCTGATTACGGTTTTTTGAATTTCGTAATTATATTTCTTACTGTAATCCCTAGATTATATTATGCAATTATCTTAATTAAGTTGTTAGAGAGATTTTAGGAATTAAGTTAGCAGATCATAGTTTTTTTAATTTCGTAATTATATTCTTTATTGTAATCCCTAGATTATAGGAACTGCTTAAGTCATAAGATTATTTACTTATTAACATTTTTATATAATTCCAATTAAGCGAAGGAATAAAGCATCGCATTCTCGGACTCATCTCTGATCCGCATCTTCTCAAAATATTTACGAAATTGCCACCGGTCATACTTTTAAGACTGGATCTTTTATAATCCGATCTTAAAAGTATTCTATATATTTACGAAATTGCCACCGGTCATACTTTTAAGACTGGATATTTTATTATCCGGTCCTAAAAGTGTTCTATATATTTACGAGATTGCCACCAATCATATTTTTAAGACCGGATCCTTAATAATCCGGTCCAAAAAGTTCTTTATATTTACGAAACTGCCACCGGTCATACTTTTACACTAGTGTGAAAAAGAGCTTTAAGACCTCCTCATTTAGACTGGATTATAAAGAATCAGGTCTTAAAAGTATGACCGGTGGCAGTTTTGTAAATATAAAGAACTTTTTGGACCGGATTATAAAGGATTCGGTCTTAAAAATATGACCGGTGGCAATCTATAAAATATCCGGTCTTAAAAGTATGACCGGTGGTAATTTCGTAAATATATACAATACTTTTAAGACCAGATAATAAAATATCCGGTCTTAAAAGTATGACCGGTGGCAATTTCGTAAATATATAGAACACTTTTAAGACCGGATTATAAAAGATCCAGTCTTAAAAGTATGACCGGTGGCAATTTCGTAAATATTTTGAGAAGATGCGGATTAGAGATGAGTCCGAAAATGCGATGCTTTATTCCTTTGCTTAATTGGAATTATATACAAATGTTAATAAGTAAATAATCTTATGACCTAAGCATGTCCTATAATCTAGGGATTACAATAAAGAATATAATTGCGAAATTAAAAAAACTATGATCTACTAACTTAATTTCTAAAATCTCTCTAACAACTTAATTAAGATAATTGCATAATATAATCTAGGGATTACAGTAAGAAATATAATTACGAAATTCAAAAAATCGTAATCAGCTAACTTAATTCCTAAAACCTCTCTAACAACTTAATTAAGATAATTGCATAATATAATTGTATATGCTAATTATAACTAATTAAATCTGAACTTCCAACAAATATATAAAACGCTTTTAAAACCGGTTTTTACAAACAACCGGTCTTAAAAATATAAAACACACTTTTAAGACCGATTTTTACAAATAACCGGTCTTAAAAATATACTTTTAAAACCGGTTTTTACAAACAACCGGTTTTAAAAATATAGAACTCTTTTAAGACTAGTTTTTACAAACAACTGGTCTTAAAAATATACTTTTAAGACCGGTTTTTACAAACAACCGGTCTTAAAAGTGTTAAAAAAAACTAATTTCGCTAAACTCGTTAAGTCCGTGAGTGTACTTGTCTTCTTGGCGATATAACATTTACTTAGTTATAGATTCAACGAGTGTCCCAAGAGCCTCACGGGTCAAATCCTCAGCAAGAATGATATCCTCTTCCTCTAACCTACTCGCAATCTTCGTAAGTCGTCCTAAGAGCCACACAACCAAATCCTTGGCAACGTTGGCAGTGAGATGCTTTAAGCGTTTTACGATGGCGTCAACTCTAATCCTCAGCAACGGCGCAAGCGTACTACTTCAAGGATTCTAGACAATGATGGCTCCTTCCTCTTCGATCTATGGCTCCTCCCACACCGCCTTCGCACAGATGTGGCTTAAAATCAAACCCAGATTTCTTCTTGCTTAAGTCTATATGCTCCTACCTTGACCGCTCTTACTCAGATCTGGACTTCGATTTTGGTTGCTTGAAGCTTTGCCAGCATCGACAAGAGGATCCTACTCAGATTTGGTAGCTTTAAGCTTGTGATTTTTTTGTAGATCTAGACTTCAATTTCACCTTTGATTTTTTTTTGTGTAGATCTAGACTTATTTCTAGACTTTGTATTCATCTTTTTGTTTTTCTTGTTGGTGTTGCTTCCAATCTTCTCTTGGTTCTCCATCGCTAATAATGGAGGGACATTCAAAATGTTGCCAGATCTAGTGATTTGGGATCGATTGTTTCATTTATGTTTTTTTTTATTTTGAAACCTTTTTAAGACCGGATATTTCAAAAGTTCGGTCTAAATTTTTAAGACCGGTCGTTCATCAGTTATAGACTTTTAAAACCGCCTGGAACAAGACCAGTCACACATCCGGTCTTACAAGGCGTTTTTTATCCGGTCTTAAAAGGCTTTTTTGTACCCGTGTTAAGACCTGATTCTTTATAATCCGGTCTAAATGAGGCGGTCTTAAAGCTCTTTTTTGCACTAGTGTGCATATGGTAAATATGGATTAAAAAACTGTTTTTAAATGATCTAATTACTATTACAAATAAGCACTAGTTTATCCCCTTGGTGTTATGATGATTGGCACTGCTGGCTCTAAATCTTGTTTCTTCTTCTTAGTATGAACCAAGTCAACATGATTCTAACATCATCCATCATTCAATAAAGATGTGGCCAAGCGTCATTAAAATATTCGGCTAAAGTCTAATTCTACTTCAAAAGTTTTATATAAAGAAGAGTTGTGGCCTGTGGGTATTTGAAAGTTTTTGTTTAATCAATTTTCCTTGGGATCATTAAAAAAATTAGCAATTTCGTCCTTGACATTAAAAATACTGACAATAAATGTTAATTTTTTTTAATAGGTATGATGAATTTGCTCAATTTTTTTAATACTTTAACTTGATGTTATCAGTTGCTAGAAGCACGGGATACAAGTAGATTAATCCCAAAAAAATTCCGAATAACTACAACTTGATACACGAAAACTTCTAAGATAAAATTGGGCTTTAAACCTAAAATACTCAATAATAAGCCTTTAATAATCATGGCTAAAATGATAGAATATTCATCCGTAATATTCAAACTCTCTAACTTAAAGAAAATTTAGGTCTTTTTTCCTCTCAATCCAACCATCAATACCTCGTATACATTCAAGCATTTCAAGTGTACTGAGTGACATAAGAATATGACCATGTAAACTTATCAAGTCAGATTGAACAACAAATTTATCAAGTTCTCCCCACAATTCCTACAACATAAATGTCTAACAACTGTACGAGAAACTCATCCTCATATTATTTTTTTATATGACTATTTGATTGGTTATATTTAAGTATTGTCAGATTCAATTGTAAGCAACTCTTCTAAAGGCTTTTTTTGTATTCAAAGAATGGATTTAAACTCAAAACCTCCTACTTAATTAATCAGCCCAAGCCCTTTCAACTAAAACCAACTCTAAAATGCGTTTGATTATTGAAACCTTTTAAGGATATAAGTAGTTTTTCCCCCTTTTTTGCCGGTCAGTAAATATAGAGTTGATAATGTTTTGTAAACCAATGAACTTTGTATCACATTACAATGCAAACTTGGGATTTCTTTTTGGTGAATGATCGTTTCAACTTTGGATCAATGTATATATATTGCAGATATGGGAGTTTCATATCTACCGACAGCAAATAATAAAAACCATAATGGCATGGTTCCAAATGAGTTCAAATTTACCTTTTGCCAAAGGCAACAAAAAAAAAAAAGACGACTCACCTTTTGCCAAATCAAACCTAGGATATTTGAAAATGTTGGAATATTTTAAAATGAAAAGATGTGTTTTTTTATGTAAAGTCATTTTCCTACAAATTAAGGAATCAATGTGAAGAGTTGTAACATTAAAGGTCATTAAGATCATGTCTCTTTATAACCAAAGGTGTGGTAACCACCATCTGGTAAAAGGTTGTGTTGATTTTTAAGAAAACCCTACATATTAGCTATATGTACTCTTTTTGGAAAAGTTATTTTAAATTATCATTGGTTATTTAAGTTATGTTGGTTCATTATATTAGAGTTCATAAATTAAACATATGATTATGATGATTTTTAATTGAAGATCGAAGTGTTGCTTTAAGAGACACTACTTTAAGGCGTTACTTCATGGTCTTTATAAATACCTTGCCACATCACTTCATTTGTAACATACAACATCACATCACACCTCACAACAAGAGATCAGACATATTACTTTTGTTTTTGAGTGTACACATAAATAAATTCAAATTATCACTTTTAAAAAGTCATTATTATCTTGACTTGAGTGTTTGAGTCTCACAAATTTATGTATTTTTTTTTTGTATATCTTTATTGTATCCTAAAGGATTTTTGACCGTCAATTCAATTTGCACTCTATAAAATAGGTATAAGTAGAGGCAAATTAAACCTAAAAAAAAGTGATTCCCAAGCCTTAAAAACATTGAGTAAAACTTTTTCATTTTTTCCCCCGTAGAGAACCAATCTCACCGATATAAAACTCCTAAAAATATCATACGTTATTGTTTTTGCGATAGATGGGTGATTTTGTTGCTAGATTTAAGAGATCATGTCTCATTATGTGGTCATATAAAATTATAGCCTTCATATTATAAGAGCTTGTTTGCATTTAGCTTTTGGAGAATAACTTTTGGGATTTACAAAATAAAAATTGCTTTTTCATGATAGCTTTTTGCAAAATGATTATTGAAAAAAGTCATTTTAAAAAATGATAGTGTTTGGATATTATTATCAGAATAGTTTTTTCATGCTCAAATTACCAAAAAGGACATTAGCATTTATGATAATTGCATATAAATGATCAAGTTTTATTTTAAATATTTTTAACATTAAATCTTATAATAAATACAAAAAAAAACATAAATTTGTATACAAAATTAAAATACTTTAGGGTATGAATGGTACTAAAATAATATTTCAGGGTATTGAAAAAATATTTCATGATCTTAAAAATTTATTTTAAGATCTTGAAAAAATATTTTAAGATACTGATTGATCGTGAAAAAAAATATTCAAAGCGCTAAAAAATACTTAAAAATACTGATCGGTATTGAAAAAATAACAATGGTGGTCAAGAAAAAGAAAAAACTGAAAAAAAAAATATTTTTTTTTTAAAACCTAGGTTTTATTGTAAAATAGCTTTTGGATATTTTTTTTGCTGTTTGACAAACTTTGGCCAAAACTTAAATTTTGTTTTCATCCAAACAAGCTAAAAGTCTACCATCATATGTTGTCTTAAAAGCCGCATTATTGCTGGCAAATGTTTGTCTAGAGTAAATAGGTTAGCTCATGATCATAAGATTATAGATTTAAATTCTACTGATGTGAAAAACTTATTGGTGGGTGATAATATCTCTTTAAGTACTCTTTGAGCCTAGATCATAACCTTAATGAACCATTGGATCCAAATCACATAAAAAAAAGCCACATTATTGAAGGTATCTTAAATCCAAACAGGTTAAACACTACTCTCTCACACATTAATATATAGCAGTCAGTACGTAGCATTTTTATTGCAAAAGAACACAAATTCTCCGAAGTTGATTCGCTGCGAGTACATATATATTTGTATCAATGGGTTCTTGTTTTATCAGAGTACGAACTTTTGTGGACCTTCGAAGGTGAGACAGCAAAGAGTAAGTTTTATTCTTTTTCACTTTCAGTCAGACTCAGCACGCTTACAGAGATAGCACTTAATGATGTTACATTAGAAAAAAAAAAATTGATGAGCATTTAAATAATTTTATGTCATTAGTCTGTCATCAAAAGATCTTTCTCTTCAGATCTTTCCCACTCTCACATATCCTCTTTCTTCTCAGATCAGTTTATCTTTCCCCTCAGAATTGTTTGTTTAGCTTGATAATTTTATGAAAACATCAGTTGTTTGTTTATCAGCAGTCATAAAAACTTCACAATTGTTTGTTTGTTTGATAAGAGACAACTTACTAGTGATTTAGAGGTTAAATTGTGAGATTAAATCATCCAAAAAGTGGCAAAAAGTTTAGATATTTGTAATCAATTATACAAGAGATAAAATTGATGATGTTAATCATAAAGTTTAAATTAGGTGGTTTAAATGAAAAAAAGCTACTAGAATTATTTGTAATTAAGAATTACCTAATAAATAGGTAAAAGGAAAGTTTATTGCACTACTGTAAGACCAACAATATTACATGGTAGTAAATGTTAAGCTTTAAAGCTATGTAACATAATAAGTATAAAGTGATGGTAGCTAAGATGATGATGTTGAGATGGATGTGCATGTGAGAAAATATAAGATTCATAATGAACATATACACAAAAGAGTCGGAGTGGTATCTATATTAAAGAGAAAATGGTAGAATATCATTTGAGATGGTTTGGATTCATTCAAAGAAGGCCATGTGATTCGCAATTGAGGATGGTAAATCAAAAAGTATGGAGTCTTCTAAAAGGAGATAAAGGAAGACAGAAGAAAACACTCGATGAAGCTATTAAACAAGATCTTTTGGTTAACAATCTATCCAATGATTTGGTTTTGGTTGTTGCTAGAACACAATAGAGTCATACGATTCATGTAGCTGATTCATGTAATGAGATAAGGCTCTTCTTGTTGTAATTGTTTGTTTAGCCTTTGGAAAAAAACTTATGGATGGGGAAACCGGTATCACTGTGTTAGTCACCAAATGGTAAATTATTAAAATATCACTTTCTTGCAGTACAGCTAAATGCTAATAATATAAATCTAATTTTGATTTACAATAATCACTCGCCCTCACAACTTTAGTAAAAGACAGAACAACGATGTTGAATTAAGACTGATACAATATTTGCAGTAAATAAGGAATAGTTCACCGGTGGATTCATCTGTTGATGATGAGACTTTCAATATGACAAAAGAGCTTCGTCATTAGTTGTCCCCACTTTACATGTCTTGAGCCTTTGCTCAATTAAATATATTTTCACTCACAGTTTTTCTTATAATTTAAATATATGAACTGTCAGGCCATACGCACACTCACACACACATGCAAAAACTTGAGCAAAAAGACAGCTAATTGAGCCTGAATTTGTATGATCATTTAACAGGAAGAAACTATATGTGTATAGTACCCAAAGTAATTATGCTCTTGTGTGTGTGTGTGTGTGTGTGTGAGAGAGAGAGAGAGAGAGAGCCAAAGTTGAGTAGTGAATAGTAGTTGTTGTGTGCTGCATTTTGTTTGGTGTATATGTGGTTGGTGCTGTATATGTTTCATGCAAACATGTGATCTATGAGCTGTTGCTGATGCACTGAGCTTTCTCTGTTTTTCGGATCAAAATTAATTACTTTAATTACTTAATTAATTATACATATAAGCTAGCTCCTTTATTCCCCCGTTTTCGGATTCTTCTTAGCACATATGTACAAAAACTCAATCAAATAACATATCTCAATTTATGCCAGTAGTGTTTTTGTAGTGCTAAAAGTGTAAAGGTTAAAAATGAGCTGTGGTATATGATCTTATCAAATTTCTTTTGGTTCTTTCACCTTTTTTATTTACTCTCTGTTCTTTTTGTTTGCCAAGTCATTTGATTCATATAGATACCCATAAAGTGGACATATATAATGAAAATGAGATAATTGAGTCCACAGGCACAACAAGCTAAGTCCTTAGAACAGGATCAATATATTTCAAGTCTTACTCAATTGCACCTTCTCCTATTAGGTGGAATCTGGAGAAGGTCATTAGATGTAAGTAGCCTACTCTCGCAGCTTTACTCTTGCAGGGGTGATGAATGAGGTTATTTCTAAGATTTGAATCCTTTTGTTATGTCCCATGTTAGCCGAGAAATGAAATAAAAGACATCTTAAAAAAGTCATATTACTTTGTCCAGTTTAATGCATTTTAAAACCATGACTCATGAGTGTCAAACCCAAAATAAGGGGTGGGGATGTTGCACCTTTTATATATATATATATATATATATATATATATATATATATATATATAATTCTCACTACAAGTTGTCTTCAATCTGACACACAAATATGGGGATTAATAATGATTGAGGAACTCAGGTAAGATGATAAATTGTGCCTCGTTTTAACCAGATTCATGAGCACAATTAGTACGAAGCGGTGAAATTAAACAGCAAGCTATCATAACCAACCACCTGGCCAGCGGCATATGTTGTACTATTGTGGGGACTGGGGTGGCTCGAGTTTTGACTCCACCTATTTATAATGTTCAGTCCTATTACCTACAACTCTCAGATTGCTACAAATTAAAACGATTTATATATATATATAAGGAAATTGCTGAAAACTAAACCCCAGTGCAAAATTTATTGTTCAAAGATACCTAATGACCCGAGTTTTTATAAGACTGAAACTCTTCTTCAGCTATCTGTGGCCTATCTTCAGTTATGTGCAAGGGTCTCTCGTTTTGCATACAGCCAAAAAATATGCACTTGCTGAGGATAGGTTGCACTTGTGCCTTCAAACAAATTTCACGTTGCCAAAAAATTCCGCAATGAAAGATTTTTGAACAATTTTTTTCTTGAGAGAGACATTTAAACACTTACTTTCAAGGCTGTGAGTACAAGATGATGGATGCTGATTAAGATGATTATTTTTATTTAATTAATTAAAAATGTCATTTAGATAATGCAGATATGGCATTTTTCTGTAGAGAGATGACACACACCAGAAGATAGATTTTCACAGAATTAATGAGGATCTGGTTAAAGTAATTAACCCAATTAGGTAAAACTTGCTAAGCAACGTAGTATGATATCATATAGCTATTCTTGTATATGAAACAGTACTGTACATTGACAAGAACAAAAACGTTAAGATTTCAAACCTCGCATGTTCCTCAAAGAAGAAATAAACCTGAAAAAGAAACACCCACAAATTAATATATATGCAGTGAAAGGAATATAAATAATACGGCACCGCATATAAAGATTCAATTCCTTGTCACATTCAACTTTAGAAACCCTAAATTAAGAACGTATATTGATGCAAAAGAGTGTAGCTTCAAGGAATAAAACATCTGCGCTGGAAAAAAGAAGAGGCTCGATCTGAGACAGGTCAACAATATAATAAAGAAAAGGCAATGAAATTAAAATTAATCTTACCCCTTAATCATATGAGAAAGAAAGTGAAGCAGAAAGGGCAATAATAAGGAAGAGAGGTTTTATCAATCATTTATTGCTGATGCAGCATCATCAAGATTCTCAAGACACCTATGAGAACCTTAATAAAGATTCTGTGTGTGAATCTTGATGGTGCTGCACCTGCAAACAACGACTCAATTGGATCAAACGCCCACTTGTTCGAAGCTTCCAGAAATTTCCTCCAATATAATATCTATCTCATCTGCCAATCATAAAAGCATTGAGCTTTCAAATATTGGGTTGAAATAGCATAACCCAGATAGAATTAAGAACCAAAAAGGATAACTTGAGGGAACCCTAAAAAGAATATTAGAATATACGGTTTCAGCGGAACATAATATTTGAGTGTGTGAACGAAGAGAGAGAGAGAGAGAGAGTTGAGAATAGTTTAAAGGGAAAAAGGAAAGAAGAACAAGAGATGAAGAAACAGGAACCACAAAAATTAACAAAAAATAAAATAAAATCAGCCAACTATAGTATTCGGTGGAGTCATATCTATTGGGTGTTTGTGTGTACGATGAATGTTAGGTGGCAATCTGGGCTATCTACCTACATGTACCTAGAAGTTCTCGAACACACACAGATACAAAAATCTGGTAGCTAGTTGTGATGCTGATGATTTTGTGAACTATATGTGCAAGAGTTTTAATCGGAAGGAATTGAAAAGAGGAGAAGAAAGATTGCTGCAAAAGTAAAGGTGGAAGAAGAAGAAAGAGTTTCAGAGATAGAAGAAGGAATATTCAACTTTAGAGAGAGAGAGATGGAGAGAACAGATGAGTTGTATAGTTCTCGTTTGTTTGAGGTCATTATATATACACGAGGCTAGCGATCCGACTTGGATCCTTTTTTTTTTTTCTTTTTAAAGTATATATTTTTCTCCGCTAACAATTTAATATTTTATAAAATTATTCCTATTTTCACTCATTATTATAGCTGGTTGACTTCATTTTAGAGATAAAAAAATGTAAAAAATTATTTAATTATATCAAATGTTGTGCATTATTAGATTAAAGATAAATACTTATATACTTTAGGTGTGCCTACCTCATTTATACTCTAACTAATTAAAATACAACTCATATGATTTTAATCTCACATAGTAGTTGAGTCATTTTGAAAAATAAATTTTATAATTTTAAAAAACAACAACTATGGCAGGGAATTGCTTTTTTCTTTTTCTAAATTAAGAAGTTTATTTTTAAAAAATCATAAAATTTAAATTTCTCTTGATGACTCATCTACCTGTAGGATCAAAATAAAATAAATTGTTATATTTTAATTAGTCAAAATACAAATGAGGTGACGCTCCTAAATATGCAAGTATTTCTCTAGATGAAATACTACCTTCGTTCATTAATACAAAATCCACTTAATTTGTTTAGACAAATTAAGGAAGTTGAATAATTACTTTAAAGAATTTATATTTATTATTTTTATATCAAATTAATTTGTTTGATTTATAAATTAATATATAATTTAGTAATATACAACATATATTATGATTAAATTGCTTATTAAGCTTACTTAATCTCTCCAAACAAAAGTCAACTTAGTCTTATATTAGAGAATGAATAGAGTACATTATTTGAAGAGAAATAATAAATATATATATTAATGTAATTAATTTAACTTTCTTAACTTCTCAAAAAAAACAAGACAATTGGCTCTTATATTAAGGATCTAACTTATTAAAAATAAATAAATAAATTTAAACTGCTTGAATTTACTTTAAAAAATTGAGAACTACTATAAAAAAAATTATTTTATAAAATATATATTAAATCTTAAATGCTCAAATTCTAATCTAGACATAGAGGCCAGAAGTGAAGAGAAAATAGATGATAGGAGAAAGAGAGAAAATCAAATTCCACACGCTACGAATATATGCTCCAATGTCCAATCCTTACGGACACAATGTTCAAAATTTTAAATACTTTTAGCTAGGCTTAATATACAGCTTTTTCATTCATTTAACTTATTCACTCATTTCAACCGAATTCAAACATTAAAATATAAATATATTTCTAAAAAAATATTTAAATTATTATGTAGATAGTTTATAAAACAAAGTAAAAAAATCATGTGATACGAAAAATAAAAATAAAAATGCTTATTTTTCATTTTCTTACTGCTAACCCCCTCTCTCTCCTTGAGTAGATAAAAGCAGATAAATAAAAAAAAATACACAAAAAAAAGAAGAAGAAGATAAATTCCATCATTTTAATTTATTTTTTGAAGATAAGAGGTGCATTTTTTTTTTTAATTTTGTTCAATCAAACTAGTATCTCCTAAACCACACTTTTTGGAGAAAAAATGGCACCCAAACAACTTTAGATCATGTAAATTATCTATTAATTAATTATTTTAACAATTATCTCATTCTTAATGGGAAAAGCCACTTGAGTAATACCTATAGTTTTTTATAATTTTTAATTTGATACCGGCATATTTTTCTCTTATTGTTAAATTTATTAATTTTACTCTGTTATCACAATTAGATTCAATACAGACGTTAACAATACTAATTGAGCAAAGTTACACGAACTAACAGCAGTATTTATTATGACGGACAGTTTCAAACTGTGCCATTACTAGACAAAATAACAGTGTTAAAAAATTAAAATTAAGAGATTTAATAAGGAGAAAAGATAATCAGGTAACCAAATTAAAAATGAAAGGAAAATCATCCATCGAGGGGGAAAATTGAAAGGAAAATAATACAAGTATCTTAATATACATGAGTTACTAAGGCGACCAATTGAAGTATTGAACTATTATTAATTATTATTTATATTATGCTTATAATGATATATTAGGCTCTTCCGCTCTTGGAGCGTCTGGACCATAAATTGAGGAGAATGACTTTATTGGTTTATTATTTTTTTTAATTTTAAAAAATAATTTCTTCATGCTGACTAGATCTTGGCAAATATCTCTGACCACGTGAAAAAAGTACGAACACAATTTTTAAATACTAAAGTAAACCAACAGAAATCGATTGGAAACAAACCAACCCAAATAATTAAAACCGACCCATATGATCTTTTTGGCATTTTTATAGCTTTTGATTAATTTATAATTATAAGGCAAAATGGGTTACATGTCGAGTAAATAATATTATGATATTCACTGTAATTCGACGACAGCCAAAGGAATCTAAATGAACATGCAAGTGACAAACTTGGCATGTTCTCTCAGTAATAATATGCAGTTGAGAATTAAATTATTTCTAATGATGTTTTTGGTTCAGATAAAGATTTTTTTTCTTTTTTTCGTAACTCACGCACCTAAATATTTATATGGGGGGTCAAACTCACAACTTCATGCATAAAAATTACATTAAGGAAAGTGTCTACCATTGTGTTACAACTTCCTAAACTAGTTCAAATAAAATGTAACCCTAACTATATTATGGCCCTTCTTTTTGTGTTATTAATTATATGGCAATACGATGATTAAGTAGTTCACTGTATTGATAAGGATGATCGTGGCCTGACTAATCTCCACTAAAATAAAGTTGGATTAGTACAAAAACAAAATATTTTAATTAAAGTTAAGCTACGTGTAAGGTTGATTTCCCATATAAATAATGTTAATCTGCCCAATCATTTTTATCTTTAAAAAAGTATAAAAATTTTAATTTTGTACAAACAAAATATAATTTTATATAAAGACTGATTATACATATCAAGATTAATTGCAATAATTTATTCCCTACATGACATAACTAAGGAAGGTTATATTTTTATCTTGTCAATTTGTTTCGTCAGTATCTTCAATTTTTACTTTACATATCGTCTTTTTGGGCATATATTAATTACCATCATCATCAATTTTACTGTTATTGATCCAAACAAGATTAATCTCCCTTTCCTTGGGATTAATTTGTTGTCCTTTATCATAATTAATTACGTGTACAAACGTTATCTTTATCAAATTATAGTCTATATATCATCATTTTATTTTGTCCTATTTTGCTGCTTTTTGAAAACTTATAAACATTATCGTTGGGCGGGGGACATTATCACATGGATTTGACATCGTATTTTAACTCAAAATCTTAAGTTATTAGGGTTATTAATCATTTCTAATCATATATATTTTCACTAATTCATTCTTTTCTTATTAACTAATTAACACTACACTTCACCCCAACAATTACATGCATGTTTACACATTAATATTTCAAATATACATAAATAACTTCTAACTATTCATGCGTACCTATAAAAATAGGTCCATTTTTCATAAAATTCAATTGATTTTTAATATTACTTTGTTGAGTATCTTAAACTCTAACTAAAAAATACCCAGTAATATAAACCAGAGGGAGTATAACACTGAAAGTGATCTAAATTAATCAACAAAAATTTAAATTATTTTTGCGCATCAACCTCTTTTCTTAAGTCTTAATAACCTAATCAAAATAAACCAGCTTTTCAGGAATTTTCAACCTTTACGCTTCTTAGACCAACTAACTTACAAACCGAACTACTTTTCCCATAATGATAACAAATTAAACTACAGTTTATCACTAAATATGTGCGTGATCTGTTTTGTCTAAATTCATTTTATCTTTCTATAGAACATGCAAAGTCATATAACACGAACAATGCATGATATTTCGGTTCATAAAAAAAAAAAACACACACACACACACACACACATTTGTGTCACGGTCACATAGAAAATATTGATTTTTTATTTTAATTTAGAAAATTTATATTCATTTTTTTTTATCTTCAGTAATATTGTGATTATATTTTAAAAGTAAAAATAAAATTACAGTAACGTAATTTTTTAAATGTGAGTTTAAAACAATAGTCTAAAAAGTGAAAAAAATATATATGTTCAATTTCAAATACAACCTCCATAAGAGCAGACTCCAACCAAATCTATATAGCATTTCTATTTTTCGACCAAAAAAAGATAGTATTTATATTTAATTTTTGATAAAATAATATATGAATATTTTTTCTCCGAAATAATCACACACACACATATATATTGAAAAATGATTTATTACTAAATAGTTACTTCATTAATATAAATATATGTTGAAGTTTTGATACTATTATCTAGAGCTGGTAATTTGAGCCAAAAACCGCAATTGTGGTATTGTTTAGCTGGGTTAAATCCATTTAAAATGCCAAAATTCAGAATCAGACTTGCATTTTTATTGAATCCCTAATAAGGTCAATAGGTCTGTTTAAGAATTTAAGAATTTGTTGATTTTACCAATATGTCCTTTTGTTATTTTCTCTTCGTCTCATTCTTTTCATTTTAAATAAAATCTCTATCTCAATTTCGTCAATTCCTTACATTTCTTCTCCCCATCTTGAGATTTCTTTTCCCTATTGATTCACCATTTGACATGCTATTCAAGTCTTAGTTTCTTCTAAGTCCCTCTCCAGTCAAACATGGCCATGAAAATAATTATCTGACTGAAGATAATTTATAATTACAGGAAAATTTAGATTGATTTTGTTTCTAGAAAAATCAAAGATAATTCTTTTTACGAATCTATAGTTGCGAATTCGAAAACACACTATAAGTGTTTATTCTTTCAATCATCCTATATATATTCCATATAAATTAAGCAACATTAGGGTTAAAAAATTATGAGGACGTACCCTTCAATATTGTTGAGTAAACTAAAAGTTGAGATTGGAATGCATTAAGGAGGGGTGGATTCTAAAGTTAGAGTTAAAAGTTAATAGAAATTTGTAATTAAAAATCTTCAATTTTTTTTAATTATAAAGGGGTATTATGGTCTTTTAACAACATTCATAAATCCTTGATCAAGCTTATAGGCTTTTGTTAAAAGTGCAGACCTAATTTTGAATTTAGATATTCCGAATAGATTTAAACAGGATTTTCCCAAAAAATATTTGTATGTTGTGAAAATATGAAAAAATATATCTGGTATTAATAAAACTAAATAGTGTGATCAAAACTAAAATTATTTTGGTTAAAACAATAAAATAATGTATGTTATAACTAAAATATCTCCTGAGATTATTATAAAAACACAAAATAGGGAAAGAGTTGTGGGTTGAGAAAAATAATGGTAGGCATTGCCATCTTCAAAGCATCAAATTGCGGAGAAACTGGCAAAAGTAGACCAGTGGGGTCTGTTTGGAGGATTTTAAAATATAGGTTTTGGAAATAAAACCTAAGTTTTATCACAAATCTATCAAACACTTTTATTTTTTTTTAGAAGTTATTATGTATCAAAATCTAAGTTTTGTTTTAAACTTACCAAACACCCATATTTTTTTCAGAAGTTATTTTGTATATCAAAAACTAGGTTTTGAAAAAAGTTATTTTTTCAGATTTTTCTCTCTCCCATACAATCATCAATATTTTTTCAATACCAACCAGTATCTTTAAATATTTTTTTAGTACCTTCAATACCCTGAAATATTTTTCAATATGCTAAAAAAAAATTTCAAGATCATGAGTATTTTTTGACTATCATTAAGTATATTTTTTAGTACCCATCAGTACCCTGAAATATTTTTTCAATATCCTAAAATACATTTTTAAGACCATTATAAGTATTTTTTTTCATTACAAGTCAAGCATATTTTTAGTAACTGTCAGTGCTCTGAAATATTTTTTTCAAAATCAGTCATTACCCTACAATATTTTTTCAATATCATAAAATAAATTTTCAAGATCATGAAGTATTTTTTCTATTATCCTTAAATATTTTTTTAATACTCTTCAGTACCCTGAAATACTTTTTTAATATCATAAAATAAATTTTCAAGATCATGAAGTATTTTTTCATTATTCTTAAATATCTTTTTAGTACTCTTCAATACCCTGAAATATTTTTTCAAAATCAATCATTACCTTAAAATATTTTTTTAATATCCTAAAATAAATTTTTAAAATTATGAAGTATTTTTTCAGTACCTTGAAATATTTCATGATCTTAAAAATTTAGTTTAGGATATTAAAAAGATATTTTAGGATACTGACAAATACTAAAAAGATAGTTAATACTAACTAGTACTAAAAAAAACTTCTCATGGCCTTAAAAATTTATTTTAGGATTTTGAAAAAATATTTTAAAGTACGGACAATGTTAAAAACAAATTTATAATACTAACAAATACTAAAAAGATACTTAAAAATACTGAAAAATATTTCTTGATATTGAAAAAATATTTTAAGATAATGACTCATCTTGAAAAAATACTTTAGGGTATTGAAAGATACTAAAAAAATATTTTAAGAATATTGAATGATATTGAAAAAATACTCATGATAGCAGAGGAGAGAGAAAAAACTAAAAAAAATAGTTTTTTTTACAAAGCCTAGGTTTTGGATATAAAATATATGTTGCGATGTATAATAGTTTTCTAAAAAAAATAGGGATGTTTGATATGCTAATGAACAAAACCTAAATTTTGAGGCAAAATAGCTTTTAGAAAAATAGGAGTGTTTAACAAACTTTTATCAAAATCTAGGTTTTGATGCAGAATAGCTTTTGAACAATTTTGGCGTGTTTAACAAACTTTTGTCAAAATTTAAGTTTTGAAGTTATCCAAATACGATCATTTTTATCTAAAAACTATTATCTAAAAGTTATTTTTCAAAAATTATTTTTACTTCATAAATCTCAAAAACTATTCTATAAAAGTTAATTTTACTCCATAATCCCAAAAATTATTCTTCAAAAATTATGTGACCTAAAGCAAAAGAAAATCCCAAAAACTATTGAAATTATATCCAAACGGCCCCATGTGACCTAAAGCAAAAGAAAATAGCCACACAGAAAAGGATGTGAGCTTGTGAGGTAATGAAGTGAAAGGGGTGTGAGGTAATGATGACGTTGATGGCTGAAAGTAAGTATTTTAGGGTTGAAAAATTAATCAAAAGTTATTAAATAAAAGTTTAATGGGGAATTTTGTCATAGTTGGTAATTTTATTTTGAAGGTGTCAAAAAATAATAATTTTACTTTAGCCGTTATCTCTTTTTTTTTTTTTATCATTATTGATTAAATACACTGAGTTGGTAGTTCACATGTAATTCACATTATTTTTGTTGATATATTAATTTACCCCCTAATTTTAAACATAACTTTGAAAAAAATGAAGAAGACACATGGTCTTTCTAGGTAAATTTGTACTTTAAAAAATTGTGTGGATGACATGTGAACTAGTAACTCAACTTTTTTTTTTTATAACGAAAATTTCATATAAAAAAAAACTACTAACTCAATATATTTGATTAACTAACTGTCAAAATTAACTATGATAATGGCCCTGATAAAATTGCTCTCTTTTGAATACTTTCAAAATAAAATTGTCTCTAAAAAAACTTTTGAAATAAAATTGCTCATCGATGACAAATTTCAAAGCAAAATTGCCCCGGAAAACCTTTAAAAAAATGGTTTATATATGTGTTAGGATAAGACTAATTAATAAGCGCATTGACTATTTTTTAGAGAGATGAATGAATGATTTCTTCTTTTCTTTTTTTTAGTTTACGCTAGTGTTTGAGAGAGCGAAAAAAGTGAATTGCTAGATATAATAATTTGCTGGAATAAAGAAAATACAAATAATCACTGTCTTGTGAAAAAATAAATAAATCATAAACAAAAACTTTGCTTTTTGAATAGGCAATAATGACAATGCACATAATAAAAAAATAATGTTTCTTTTTTTTTTCCAAAAAGGAAAAAAAATAGTGTTTCTAATAACTCATGCAGCTAACGTTAAACATAGTACAGTTTTTCTTTAATTGTTATTTTAACTCTTATATTTGTTCTGTTAGCTTTAGTACTTTGTAAAAGCAGTTTACCCTTTTTAATATCATTTTATCTTTTATAATAAAAAAACACACTACAGTTTTTCCTTTTTCTTTTTTTATAGTATGGCAAAATGATACTAGTAAAACAGGAACATTACAAAGTAGAACTTGTAAGAGAATAAAAAGAAAAATCAACTACATTATAAAATAGAGGGAGGGGCCGCAAATAAGGAGATCGATGGAAGATGATACTCCCATTGTTCTTTTTCTTATTATCTTTTTATAATCTCATCTCTACTATTGGATTATAAAATGGATGATTTAGATTTAATATTTTATAAATTAAAATTTATTTATTTTTTATGGATTACAATTATGACTGATATGTACCAAATTTTAAAAATTTAAATTTACTTATTTATGTTTATAGAAATAATTTCATAAAAGATTGAATTTGAACCATATATTGTTTTAATCTAATGATAGATATGAGATGATAAGAAGAAAATGAGAAAGAGATCAATAAGAAAAACTCAATTCGGGATTGAGCTCCGAATGAGTTTGGTTTAGTAAAAATGTCTAAATAAAAGATCATTAAATATATTGACTAAAATTTAATGTGTAGAGCTAAAAATATTTCAATAAATAGGGGTACTGTTGGAAAGACAAATTTAATATAAGATTTAAGAGGAATAACCGATCAATAAATTAAAAAAGTAAAAATATTTGAGACTTTATATCGATGACTAAATTAAAACTCTCAAATAAACTTTATAAATAGGATAAGAAGGAATAAATGGATAAGTACTATTTATGAATTAAATTCACACTAATTCAAATTTTAATATTTTTTATATTAATTGAATTCATTCCTAATCACCTATATAGAAGGATCTACAACACCTAATTTCTCTCATCGATCATGCTCCACCCATTAAACAATATGTGAAGATTGATCGAGAATACACAAAATTTCTGTCGAATTATGAGCAAACTGCAAGATAATGTCTTCTTTGTACCTATGATGAATCTCTTCTACATGTGTAATGGTGGATTTTGTGATAAATATTTGAAGGGGTCAAATGTATACTCATTAACTAATTTTTTTAAAAAAATGTTTGAAGGGACCAAATGTGTAAAAACAATTCAATTTACATTAAAATTTTAGGACAAATATTTTTTTGGGGAGACCATAGCCTCCCATTGTCTTTATTAAGATCTGCCACTGTCTACATGCCAATCCGTATGCCAAAAAAAAAAAAACATCTGGCGTCATCCACTACATAAAATTTTAATATCCATAAATGATTTATTAGTTTCAATAAATCACATAATTTAGATCATAAATAATACTTTTTTTAAAAAAAAACATTCACATAACGCATAAATCCAACTTGGTGGATGAGGCGGCGAGCAACCTAGTACTGCTGTATCATGGCCCAAAGTGACTCTAATAATGACATCTTACCTCATCCAATATAATATAATATACAAAAGGCATAGAGAACATAAACAATGCATTTTCCTTTTTGGCCAATTTTTATTTATAAAAAACAATACTTAGGGGGTCGCCTAATGTTTAAAAATAATTAGAAGTTATAATTGAATCAATTTGAGATGCTTTCAAATTAAAAAGATCAAAATAGCCACTGAATATCGATAAATAATACTCCCTTGCTATAAACCACTATTACCTAACAAACAAATAAACTAATAAATAGCTACTATACTTGTATCAAGAAAATAGCTAATTAAACTAGTACCAAACAAAGCATAGTTACTTTGAAGATTTATCCACAAATAAATAGTTGACTGGTCTCACATTGTAAATTAAATTAATCTAATGGCTTTTCTAATTTATCTCTCATGATTTTAAGAACCCCAAGTATTGATGAGGGTATTTATGGAAAAAATAATTTAGTTATCAAGGTAAGTGAGAAAAATGAAGGGTTAAGGTACAAATTAGCTAATAAAGTGTTACACTAGGAAGCACCCAACACAAAAAAATTATAAGTGAATCATAAATGCCAAAACACAATTTAAAAGTGCAAAATATCATAATGCCGTTACAATTAAAGTAACGGTCATTTAAAAAAATGTTAAGTTTTGAACAGACCAAAAGAAGCAATAAATAATTAAGAATGGGTAACTAGCACAATCAACAATTAAAAATAGGTAACTGGCATAATGACGAAGTTAAAATCAAGCTAACAACTGTTTCGTATTAGGCTGATATTCAATAGAGCTTAGTGGCTAAATTTTCAACACAAACAAATTAAAGAAAGTCACAGCATGGGACAGTAGAAAACTAAAAAAGAAAACTAGATCTTCTTGAAATTTGCCGATGAAAGGTTGTGAAGAACAAGGAACAAGCCTATGTTTGTAGATATTAATTGAGCATAGGACATCGCTTTCGACCCACTTAGAGCGCCCTCAAGTTTTTACTCCCTTGTTGGATGTGGAAGGAGAAAAGGACAAAGAAGAGATAAAGGTTCTTGAGTCGCATGTCAAAGGTAGAGATCTAAGACTAAGGAATAAGTTTGTGCGAAGAACTAGATCTATATCACTTGACACTCTCACCAACCAACTACATAATGTTTAGTTTGCACCAAACAGCCGTTAGTTTAATTTTAATGTCATTGTGGTAGTTACCTAGTTTTAATTGTTAATTGTGCTAGTTACCTATTTTTAATTGTTAATTGGTACTTTTACTCCCTTCAAAATTCATTTGTGCTAGGTACTCTTACTGTAATATTTTGTTGGCCAATCGACACATGGAAAGTAACGGCCTTTACTTTAGTTCTAATGGTATTATAATATTTTACACTTTCAAATTTGTTTTTTTTTTTTTGTAGTTATGGACTTGTGGTCCACTTAAAACTTTTTTGTGTTGGATATTCCTGACGTAATATTTTATTGGCCAATATGCACCTTGACTCAAAAATAAATAATATTTTGCATTAGGAAAACTTTTCCAAAGGTAAGTTATATCTAATGAGACTATAAGACCTTACATATATTTGTTATGCACGTACTATACCTTATTTAGTCCCTATTATAAGGCACTTAGGAGAAGTTAGTGGTTCTTATTATAAATCATTATGTGTGGTATTAATTACATTTTTTTAATATTTCCCTTATTCAAAATTTAATGAATTTTTTATAATAAAAAATAGTTATTTTAAATATGGGTAAATTTAGAATTCTTATTTCACTTTCAAACAAATATAATATTTTAACCACATCTCAATTGTTTTCTAATAAAGTGGTTGGAAATGTCTTATTGAAGAGAGCAGTACAGACTACAGTGCATTAAATCCATTACCAAACCTGATTGGTTGCTCCCTTTGGTCTTTATTATAATTAAGCACTTTATTAGCAAAAACAAATTATTATAAGTACCTAATAATTTTACATAAATCAATGAAGCTAGTTAATAAAATTAGTTAATTCTTGTAAAACATTAAAGTTATCCTCAATAAAATTATTAGTTAGAGGAGTTTGGATAGCTTAGTTAGTAAGTTTTAACATTAGTTAGGTAGGTATATTTTTAATATAAAACATGCCGAGTCTTTATAATAAGAATCAGAGAGAATATTACATTAGGAATCAATCGTCATGTTACTTTGAAAATCTTCAAGTTTGGATTAATTAGCAGCTCATAGGTTAGACTGACTCATTGGTTGATTAATGATTTTATGTTATCGGTAGTACAACCACCTAATCCGAGATTAATTAATTAATCATGTGATCGTCGATGAGATTTTTGCATTCCAAGACCGTTTTGAAAGCATTGAAGATGGATCTGAGGTTTCTTGTTCACATGCACAGACACATAGAAACACAAATAATCCGACGTAGATTCGATTCACACACACATACACACAAAAACATTAAAGCAATCCCACCTTAAAATATTTGGTTTCACGTTACATAAGCAATCCTAAGTAGATTCATTGGCTTCACATGTCATGTTAACAATGACTTCATAAAAAACAATGACTTTAATTTTTTGCCCCATAAAAAGCAAGGACTTTAATTAATTAATGGATCATATAAATTATTAATTAATTATTTGTGCATTGTTTATCTGTGTGAATATTCTCTCCAGGACAGGACATTTTTTTTTATAAAAAAATGTTTACCATTTAAATAATATATGGAGCGGTCTAAGGATGAAGTATATCTGAGTAATTTAGTAAAGCTGTTTTTGCTATACCATGTATGGTTTTGCTATAAAACAGTGGACTGTTTAGCATTTTTTTAATTTGATTACAAATAATTTATCTCATGGACCAGTACTATGAATTATTATTTGGGACTGTGTTCACATTACTGTATTATATTGTAATAATTTTAGCCATGGTCTTACTTAATACACCTTAAAAGTAGAACTTAGTTATGAATTGTTTTGGGTTAAGACGCATCTAACACCTAAGCGCATTTTTTTTCCCCGGTATATATAGTGGCTTAAAGTATTTTATGGTGTATCAATACATAAAATATTTTTCAGGTACGTTTATCACCCTTAAAGTATTTTTTTTTTATATGCATCCAACACCTAAATTAATTTTTGGTGCATTCAACACTCTAATATGATTTTTGGATAATCCATCACCCTAAATTATCTAAATTGCTAATTATAAAATTGCACAAAAAATACTTTAGAATGAAAGATATACATTAAAAAAAAATAACGGTTCACTGAAACCTGGGGTTCCGACTAATCCCAATTCAACTCAAGTTGAGCTCACAGTTGTAGTTGTAGGAGAAGAACTCCCAACTGATGTTAGTTGGGGTCAAATACCTAATACTACATAAGTGTTTTTGTATTCGCTTAATGGGCTTCATATGCTTTAAAAAAGGCCTGGGCTAATATACATATTACACAGCTAGTGGTTTGGTTTTAATATTGGGCCTTCAATTTTTTAAGGCCTTATATTGGGCCAGGCCCTTTTCTTATTTTTAATTCGTTACTGTTTTTGGGAATAAAACGTAGTTCAAAAGTAACCAAGAATCATGTGAGCAACCCCCGTACTTAGGTTCAACTGGTGTGGGGTCGGTCTTCCCAATTTTTAGGGAGGGGGTTCGATCCCTTGTTAGTCAAGGCGCTGAGGGAGGCATCCTAGGGGTCTAGAAAGCAGTGGTAACGCTGGTAGAGGTAGAGACATGTGTACTCTCTGGCCAGTATCCTCTGTGGACTGAGCTCCAAGCGCCCTGCCCTTGGACTGTGGGTGAGCCCGACCCCTTTCCTAAAATTTCTGTACCAAAAAAAAAAAAAAAGAATCATGTGAGCATGCTCCACGGTTTCCCGCGAAACCTGGAAAGTAATCAAGTATAGTGTCATCTTCAACCGTCCAATAAACAAATGAAGGTGTGTGTTATGATTATCATTTTTATCAGCAGGAAAACCTCTGTGATATATATAAAAGCTTATTCATAATTCAATATTCTTAATTACATTTTTGTTTTTGGATAAATTTAGACTGATGCTCTATTGAGCTGGAAATCAGAGCCGGCCCTACAGAGCCTGAAGTAAGAAAAACATTTGTTTTTTCAAGCCTAACCCAAGAGCACCAAGGCCAAAAGCTTGCCCTAAAGGGCCCCGAAATTACTATTCAAAATTTTAACTATTTGTTCTCTGTTTTTTTCAAAGAAATAATTAGTAAATTACAACAATTAAAGTTCTAATTTATCAAATAAATGTTGTCGATATTAATATCCTAACAACACTAATCATCTAACAAATAATTATATTCACTAATTCATAATTAAAAGTAAACTATTGTTCATAAATAACTCACATAAAACATAAGAAACATACTACTAAGCAACATTAGTACAATGACCATTGATCATTCTCATCTTCTTTGCCACCATCATCAATTTTAAAAACATTTAATTGTGCTTCATTTGAGTAGTAAGTTCTATTTCGTGAGTAAAAATACCATAAATTCTTTTTTTATATCATGAACATATCCATTAAAAAGGCCTGCAGGGTTGGCCCTTTTAAACTTAAGGCCCTACAGAACTTATTTTATTTAGCTTCTCTAATTTTTAAGTTCGGTCTTTAAAAGATTAGGGCCTAAAAGGACTAGCCCGATAGGCTTGACCTCTAACTCTTGACCTCTAACTCTATTATTTCATGAGATGATGGTTGGTGAGTGATGAGATCCTGTAACGCAATCTACGAATCCAGGCAAATCGTATTACCACAAAAGGAGTACGTGTCGCGAAGACAAGCAAGACACGTAGGACATCGTATGAGTGAGTCATCGTATTTAGGATAGGACCGACCTCAACGTAAGAACAAGTCAAACTTAATACAGGTAAAGGTAGCTGCTGAAACCACACGTGGTCCAATCACCTGCTTCCATGTGTTGCATTACAGAATAATTCGGAAGATCTACCTCCAAAAAGTGCATCCTAAAGGCATACCTTAGCCAGCAAGATACTATCTACTACGTACGTATTCCTCCTCCTCACGAGCCTATTAAATGTGTGTAAACAGATAAAGTGATAATGTAATTAGAGAATAATACGGATTAAATTTGACATGAAATATATTTATATGTTATTAATAATATGTTACTACCAAGGAAGGTACCTGATAATGGAAGCATAAGATGAGTCTCACTCAAAGTACTAAGAATGAAAAACTTAACTGCTCTTGGCATAGTAATTAGAATAATGTGATTTAATTAAAATTTACAAAAATATTCATACATAATCATGAAAAAGTAATATTTAAATAAAATATTTATGCAGAAAACTCGTGTATCCCAACAAAATAGTTATTAAAAGTAACAATCTGATGTGTTTTTTTGATCTCAAATAACTAGTTTCGCATCCTATAAAGAAAAAGTTATATAAAATCTGACTTGACCAACGAACTTATAGAACTTGCTTGAGTTGAATTAATACAATAGTTAATCCCAAGTCAATTGAATTAATCTAGGTCACTCCTCACCCATCTTAATTAAGGCTTGTTTGGATTAGCGGTGACAAAAATGATTTTTTTTCCAATCTAACCATGACAAGATAGGATAAAAATTATATTAGAAATATAATTTAGGTTTGGATTGTGGATGGTAGAAACTCATTATGAAAAGTAGGTTTTAATGATTTCTTCTTAAAAGTAACTTTTGACCTAGCTAAAAGCGTATTTAAAAAAATATAACACAAATATCTCATTTAATTTTACTCCCACCTTGTTGTGTTTCCAAACAACCCTTATTAATGGATTGTCTTAACCGCCCAAATGTGCGGTCGGGTTGATCAGGATCTGCATGTTATGGTTTTCAAAAAGGCTTACATCTTTTGCCAACACATGACCCTATTTAAGGCCTCCTTCTCCTTCTTAATATTTACCACCAAAACCTTCATAACTACGAAATGGCGTCGTATTTCCTCGTGATGATGAAGCCTCTCCTCCTCCTGCTCCTCCTGCTGCTCCTTTACGTGAGTGCTAGCCGACCCATCGTCACGTCGGAACCAAATGGTGCTGATGATCATTACAAGTACACCAAGTTGAAGCCTAATACAGGCCATGGAAATGCTGGCTCAGGAGCTGTAGTGGAAGTTTGTTTGCCAAAAGGACGGTTTCGACCCACTTCAGGTCCCAGCAGATATATTAATCATCAACCTCTTAGTCTTGAAGGATCAATCACTTGTAATTCTGCTCCGAAGGTCGACGAGAATAACAACAATCCTTGATGGACATTACAGATCAGATACACACCCACAGGCTTATATGCCAGTCCTAGTGTATAATGTATGATGAATATTATTATATTGGTTCTGTGCATGTAATATATATATATATATATATATATATATATATATATATATATAATATAGCCAGTTTGTTTGTTTATAGTGTGAACTGTGAAGCTGTGAGCTATATGCTCTGGGTCCGATATTACTCCAGATTCTTTATTATAGGTCTTTTATGTTAACGTGAATGTGAATAATAGTTGGGGAAAAATAAAAGAAAAAAAAAAAATTGGGTTATAGATCCACCGAAGTGGGTTGCCTTAACCGTAAGTGTGGTAACAGGAAAGCCAGAAGGCTGTTCCCGTCCCTGTCAGGGGAGATGCCAACCATCTCTCCTTTCAAAGAACACAAACGTTTGCGAGTTCCTAGGGTATATAAATGCTGCGTCAATAATTCTTGTGGACGATGTGGGACTTTAAGTGGGTTCGTTGGGCTTTCGTAACGCAAGTTGGGCCAAAAAATTGATATGGGCAATTATTATTAAACATAACCATTTTTATAAAAGTGCACCTAACATCAAATACATTTTTTGGGTGTAAAAGTGATTATGTGGTTATAAAAATAGAACAAAAATACCCATTGACTATTAGCTTAACTTTTTATAATTTTAAGGCTAACATAAACGATGATTTATCTTAATTCCATCACAGTTGTTTGTGAAGAACTGGAGAAAATTATAAGAAAAGGCCCAGATGTTTTGAAAATTACAATTCAACTCTTCTCTTTCCAATTCCTCTTCTTTTTCCCAATCTCAATCTTACCAACCGGGCCGCCCATCTCCACCTCTTTGCCGCCATTGCCACCTTTCTATAATTTTTAAAACTATCTAGGCCTTTTTTTTGTAATTTTCTCCTTCTTTTTCCGGATCCTCAATCTTACCCATCAGGCCGCCCATCTCTGCCTCTTTGCCGCCATTGCCACCTTTCTATAATTTTTAAAACTATCTAGGCCTTTTCTTGTAATTTTCTCCAGTTCTCTACTGCCAATTGAAATGAAATTTAGTTGGGTCATCGTCGATAAAGGTACAAAAAAGTTAAACCAATGGTCAATATGTGTTTTTGCTATGTTTTTGTAATCATATAGTCACTTTTGTACTAAAAAAAGGTAGTTAGTGTTAAATGTACTTTTGAAAAAGGATTAAGGAGCAAATTTACCAACAAACTATTGACTTAGGAGTGTCCAGACCAATAAACTCTCTAGTGGACTAAAAAGACCAACAAACTTTTAAAAATGTAAAATCTACACAATGCCGTTAGATTGGAGCTAACGTCCTTTTTTTGGGTCCGAAAAAAATTACAGAATAGCACCCAGATGTTTATGAAACTATATTTAAGCCCCAAAAATTCAAAATTTTTATTTTAGTCCCTCCACGTACTTCATATGGAGGGACTAAAGTGAAAATTATAAAAAAAAAAAAATTGGGGCTGAAAGATAATTTTTTAAAACTTTGGGTTCTTTTCTGTAATTTTTGTAGGGTCATCCCTACCCCTCAAAACTGCCTCTGGTTACAGGGCTTTTTTTAACCTTAGTCCGACTTGGCATGTGGCCTATTAAGGAGGCCTATAATTTTAAAAATTTTGTAAAAAACCTAACAAACCATACTCTTCACCTCAAAATAAGCCTACTTCAAACATTATGGTAAATGCTTGTAGGCAAGGGTGTAACAATTAGAATCTTACAAATTTTTTTGCACCAGGATGTGAACTTCAATGTTTCAACTAGTTCGTCACTCTCTATTTGTGATTAATGTAGAACGAATTACAAGATTCAAAAACAAAAAAGGAAGAAACAATTGTTGTGATTAGGATAGACGTGCGAATAAATATTGTTCCATAAAAAAAAAAAAAAACAAAACCAAAAACAAAGGGAAAATCTCAATTCAACTATTTGAAATAACCAAAACCGAAACCTGACCTACACCCATCTTCAATTTTTTTTAACTGCAGTGGCAATTCTAGTCTTTAACAATTTTTATAAATATCTAATGACGCCTCATATCTTGAATAAAAATTTATAAACGCTTGAATTTAAATTTTGCCATTTAAACTCCAGTAATAAAAAGAGATGAAGAGAAATTGAATATCAGTTAATTGGAAATAAACATGATATTGACAAATATTATAAAAGAAGAACTTCGATGAAAACTACTGGAATCATTGCAAGTATCAATGATGGACTCAAGATTTTAGGTTTGTGGGTGCATAATTAGTGGTGGGATTCAGGGGCTTCCCCCAACAAATTTTTTTAAGCAAAGTTTTAAATGCATTAAAAAAACAAAAGAATATAAACAATAAAAAAAAAAAAAAACTTCAACTTAATATAAGAAGAAGATTCGTCACAGAAAGGCATTCTGTGTTTGCTTCTCTAATGTTCAGATTGGGTCACAGAAAGACATTCTGGGTTTGCTTCTCTAATGTTCAGATTGGGTCGAGGGAGTTGTTTTAGAATGATGACAAGAAGAAAAGGGAAGAGCTTGATGAAGGTGGGTTCAAACTCAAAGAAGAAGGGTTGTTTTTTTCCAATGTTGAGATTGAGCCGAAAGAAGACATGGAAAAAGTCAAGGAACGTGTGGAGAAAATGAAAATATATATATATATATATATATATATATATATTTCTTCCTTGTCTGTTTCTCCAGCGTTTGGGTTGCCCGATAAGATGCATGAATTTTTTTTTTGGATATAAAAGAGATGGTTAAATCAATAACACAATAAGAAAATTACAAAGGGGAGGAAATTAATCCCATACTCTCTTGGATAACCCAAGATGCATGAAAATTAGTTTCTATTCCTTTCATAACTAAATTAGTTCTTGAAAATTCATGTCTACAAACGCATGCACCTGCGCCTATGTAGGTATGCCGCTGGCAAGTATATATCCCCTATTTTTGGGCCAACTATTATTTTTAGCCTTTTATGTATCAGAATTTTTTGTATGGCTTTTTTAATATTAATTTGGTCCTTTAAAATTTTAAAGGGATTTTCCCTATTCTTAATTGCTATATCTTCACTCTAACTTTTTTTTTTTCCTATTTGATTAAAATTAGGTTAAATTATACATAACACCTCTAAATATTCAACCTTAAATCTCTTGAAAGTTGAACCTATAGATAATTGATTGCATGAGATTTGTTTGTGCAAATATTAAAGTTTACGGGATTCTTTATCAAGTTTTAAAAGTCAAGGAGATAATTTACATATATTAATTATAAAATTTAACGGTGTTATATATGATTTAACTCTCTAAAATTGCTGGGGGAAAAAAAGCTCTTCAAAATTATAGTACTGTTTCAATTCATTTCATTTTATCTCTATTCTCCCCATTTTTAAAACACGTCTTAAAACAACTCAGATTTATATACATTGATAGTCTGATACACATTTAAATCTGAAATTTTTAAACGCATAAAAAAATCATTAAAATCTTTAATTTTAAAATGAAATAGGTATCTCATAAAATATAATTTTAATATAATCAGTTATGTTATTTGATACTTATCATTTCATTTTTAATCCCCAGATAATTTGAAAATGGTAATTAATAATTGCATCACGGAAGCATATGATATCTTTTCAGTACAATTATTTTATATTACACACATACATATATATACATATGTACACACATATATACGCATATATGTGTGTGTATGTATATGTGTGTATATATGTATATATGTGTGTATTCATATAAATATATATTAAATAAAACATATCTAGAAACACCAGCGAGGGTTTCTTGTTGATTTTGTCACATAAGTAAGCATAAATGTAATTTCTAAGTATTCTAGGAATATGTTTTATACAATATTCACACGCTTTGGCGTTCTAATTAATTAATATGTCATTATATTCTCTCAAATGGTCAAATATGCTCCGAAAATATTCTCAGGGGAAAAAAAAAAGGAAAAAAGGAAAAGTTATGCTTTATTCTCTTGCAACTAAATTCTTCATATTAGACCCAAAAAATCTTATATTTAAATCATATATTCACATTTATTTGGATATTATTTTGTTAAGTTCGACAGGTATTGATGTTCCCTCGCCATAACGCGTACGCACCAACTTGAATTTTAGAATTACCAATACTCTTGAAAAAAATATATTTTAAAGATAAAAATAGACTTTAACAAAAATAAATAATACTCCCTGTGTACTTAATATTAGACATATTTACTTAATTTGATTAGATTAAAAAAGTTAGTTACGTTCATTAATATATATGACATTTTTTAAAAAACATGCTAATCATATTCTTTAATTCCTTCTAGATTACCCTTACTTGGTTATTATTAAGGGAGAATCCATATGAGAAAATCAAGAAAAATTGATAAATGAAGAATATGTTTTATATTTAGCACAAATATCAACTCTTTAATTAGGTTATATATTAAAGATTGAAAGGAGTACTATTTTTTAATAATAAGCAAATTAAAATGATATTATAAAAAAAAAATTATACCAAGTTTTAAAATACACAAAAAAAGAAAAAAAAAAAGTGGGCTTTTGTTAAATTCCCCAAAGGCTGGCATGGGATACTGGATGCACATGTTTAAAAAGAAAAAAGAAAATGGACTTAAGACAATTTTATTAATATCTAGATAAAAACATACTTAAAAAAAGGCTTGCTCGAACATGCATCTGGTGAAGCCGAGCAACAGAAAGCAACAAAGAAAAGAAGAGACAAACAACAAACAGAAGGTAAAGAAACATAAAACAAGCATCATTATTAATTAAGTACATACATCATTAGAACAGTAAAGTATAAAGAGATCCTCTTCTCTTAATATTCCACGACTCATGATGAATAATGAAGGGTAATAATCATAAACAATACTATAAAAACATGTCCCCTGCAATTCCTTAATTTGTCTTGCATGGTTTGCCTTTGCAACAACTTTTCTAGAGAATAACAAAGTCCTGGCAAATTCATGATTTTGCTAAAATGCTTGCATGCTTCTCTTAAATGGATTCACAGTTCAGGCTTCTTAGCAGCAGATGGAAGAATCAAGTTAGAGTTTTTTTGTTTTTTTTTTAAATGGCTAAAGTATATTTTTAGTATTAAATTTATGTGAGGTATATTTTTGGTTTCTTAACTTTAAAAAGTATACTTTTTCTCTTATAATTTTAATATAGTTAATGTTGCTAATAAAAAACGTTGGTACAACAAACTCAAGTGATAATTGTATAATTAAATGTTATTAATATTATATTTAAAATATGTATAAATTAAAAAATATCTACAAATCTAATGAAGTAGTCAATATCAAAACGTCAATTTCATTTGCAACGATTTGTTGATTTATTTTGTTTAATAATCTAAATATATTATATTAAAAAATTAAAGCTTAAATATGTTTTGTCAGCTACATAGTCATTCTTTGAGTTTACTGCGTCAATATTTTCCATTATTTACATTAATGGTGTTAGAAATATAGGATAGAAAGCATGCTTTATAAAATTAATGAACTAAAAATATACCTTATATAAAACTTAAAGGATCAAAAGTATACCTTAGTGTTTTTTATTTCATTAAGAAACAATCAACTATCTCCGGTTCTTAATATAAAAGTTAGTTTTGAGTTAGATTTTGTTCTAAATATAAAACTTTAATCTATTTTGTCTCCTAAATTTATAATTTTTCTCTGAAATATTTGATTGCACAAATTAAAGAGTTTCCATTCAAAGGTGCTCATGAGGATGAAAGATATCATTTTAGAAAAATTCAACTTATATTTGTTGCTAATAACCAGTATAACTAACTTCCTTAATCTACTCAAATTAATCGATTATATCTTATATTAAGGATCAAATTTAGCATTAAATTAAAGGATTAAAGTACAAAAATACCTTTAAGCTTTTATCAAAAGTAATGGTGTTAGGCTATATTTAACAATCTAATATTTTTAGTCTCATTTTAAATTTTTATATGTATTTTTATACCTTTAAAAAATATATGATATTGAATATACTTTAAGTAAAATTTCATAAATATCGTTACGAGCTAACCCTAAATTTCACTGTTTGACTAGCTCTTCAGCAAATGTGATTAACCAGAACACTCCCAAGAACTGTGACAACCCATTAGAATACTTTTTGTTAAATGAATTTTTGGTGATTCTTAGTTCATCTTATTTTTAAATATAAGACATAATTTTTATATTTGTCAATGTTCTCCTAATTTACCCTATTGATACTCTCTCAATCATAATCAAGAAAGAGAGACTAGGAGGGAATTAATGAAGATAACTAGGATGTTTTAAAAAATATATGTCATATTAACTAATTTAACTAACTCTTTTAATTTAATTCAATTTTATAAATATATTTTAGGGTTAAGTAGCAAATTCGTCTTGGAAATATACGTTTGAGAGCAATGTTGCCCTAGAAGCTTTTTGGGCCCAATATTACCCCAAAAATCTAAAAAAGTAGCAATGTTGCTATTTTCTGTTAAAAAGTTAACGGTCAACATCAATTTTTTAACGGTTAACATTAATTTTTTAATGAAAAATGACAACATTACTACGTTTTTAGACTTACAGGGTAAAATTTAACCTGAAAAAACTTTCGAAACAACATTATTTATCGTGTATACTTCCCGCATGGATTTACTATTTTATATTAAAAAGATGATGGAGTATTAAATATTGACATGGCCTTATGATTTGTCAGAGTTCACACCTCAAAGTAGGTGATAGATATGACCTACAATTGGAATCTTGTAAAGGGATTGAGGCGACCTCCACTTTATGGTGTGCTCATGAAACAGGGCTTTGAATCCATTACACACGGAGAGAGATATGCAGAATTTCAAACGGGTGGTGTCAAATTTTGGCTAACTCATTATTCATCTAACAATATTCCCATCAATTAGCCCTCCAAGGGGCCTTAATTATTTGCCTAATAAAAACATTTATTATATCAGAGTACTTTTGGAGGGAAAATAAAGATAAAATACCCGGAAAATTTTATATGGCACTTTGACGTTTTAATTTGTTAAGTTTTTCCATATAAGTCTAAATTAATATATCAATATAAAATAAAAAATATATAGATTTATACTGATTATTAATTATAAGGAAAACAAGGGGGAAGAAAACTCATTTACAGATACCTATACTTTGTTTTGTTTTTAATTTAATCTGTATTGTTTAATTTGATACCTGTATATACAAAGGCTAATAGTGCTAATAGAACAAAGTTAAGGGGAGTCAACTATGTTAATAGAGAAAAATTAATAATTTAATTAAGATAACAAATTAAAAATTGAGGGAAAGTATAGATACATGAAAAATGGTTTTTTCCTTCAAAACAATTCAATCCCTATAATTTTTTAATTCATAAATTATAAAATTGAGTTGTTTAAAGCAAAACCTCATTAATTAGATTCATACATACATGAGAGAGAAAATTCAAGGACTACAAGTTATGCTAAAATTCATTGGATGCTCGCAATAATAAAAGTCTAATCACATAATACCTTGTGCCTTGATTTTTCATATGGGCTAATAATTAAATGATAATAATTTAAATACAGGATATATGACCTTTTGAAGAATTAGACAAAATGGATATCAAAAGCTTGTATGAAGTATTTTTCTAAAAGTAAATCAAATGGCTCGGAGTTATATATATATATGGGATAGATGACAACTTAAAAAAACAAAAAAAAAAAATTCAATTAATTTTGTCCAAAAAATTGAAAAAAGAAAGAAAGAAATAACTAGAGATGAATTGAATGATGAATATTTAATATTATTGACTTAAAAAATGTGCTTTTTTTTTGTTAAGAATAAAAAGGAGATTCGGGAAAATCAAACTATAAAACCTATACAAAGCATCTTTCTTCACCATCACTAAACTCGAATCTCTGTAAATATCTCTCTACCTCCCCTTACTCTTCAACCGTTCTTTAACTAAGCCGCTCAAATAATTTTTCCGACCATATCAGCATTTTCACCGATCATATCCATCACAACCTCACAGTAGAAGAAGAAGAACAATAATCGAACAATCTCGCAAATCAAGCTCGAGGAAAATTCCTCTCGATGAAGATGAACCAAGAACATAGTAATGGATTCAGCCACCGGAATTCTCCTCTCCGATCATTCGGCCGGCGATGCAGTTTGCTTGTCAAGGAGCAGCGAGCCAAGTTCTATATCCTCCGCCGTTGCGTCACAATGCTTGTTTGCTGGCAAGATTCCGGCGATTACTAAAATTATACATATATACTCTGTATGGTCCAGGAAGAATTTGAATGAAATATGTCATCACTAATCGGCCTGTCTTTTAGATACAGGCCTAGTGGATGTGATCGGAGTTCTGGTTAGGGTTTATTTTGAATTTCAATAGGTAGAGCAAGATTTAGGAACTTTGATTAGTCTGAGAGGTGTGTGTGTATATATATATATAGTGTTGCCTCTGAAATTTCTTGAGGCTTTGATTAGCTTATGTGTGGTTAGAGTGATAATCCAGGTAATTTATAAAGGAATTAAGAGTGTTTTGCTTCTTTTTCTTTCAATAATGGACTCTCTGTTTGTTCCTCTGCCCTTTATTTTTCTTTCAATCATGGTGAGTAAGAGATTTGGTTAGATTAAGTTTTCTTATCTAATTTTAACCAAACGGGTCTTGAAAGTTGAAACCTTGGCTGTTAACATGAATACTAGATTTGGTCCATTTTATTATGTTGTTGCTTCCTTGTTTTTGCAACCAAACACAAGGCCCTCTCCTTTAATTATGTTCTAAATTTTAGAAACAAGATGACAAGATTTGGTTCTGCTTGTTCATAATTTTCTCAAGGGAATCTATGGTTTCTTATTGTTCCTAATATGATATTCTTAGATATTGATGGTTAAATTTTTTAATTAAAAATGACAACTTTAATTCAATTACTTACTTGTTACCTCCTAAATCAAGTTTAAAAGAAATTTTGACCGTTAATTCAAACAAACACTTATTAAAAAAGGAAGTCAAACGTGATAGTAAAATCTAAGATTTAATGAAAATATTTTAAAAAATATGTTTGCTTTCTTTTATATAAATATATTACAACACAGCACCTAGTTGATCATTTGTAATGGGATAGCTCCCCCCACATTTGTAATGGGATAATTAGTTATTGACCAACTTATTTATCTATTATTGTAAGAATCTAGGGCTGTAAGTTGTTTGGGATAGCCGTTAGGAACTCTAAAAAGTGTTTATTTACGTAAATCAAAATAAAAATTTTTTCACATACTTATTTCGTATATTATAAATCACAATTAAAAAATTGTTTTTGAAGACTGTAATTGTTATTCCAAACAATTTTAATCTAATGATTTGAATGTTAGAGGTCACAAATTCGATCCGCTTATTGTAATTTAAGTCTTTTCGTGTCTACCCTTATAAATAAAAAGAAGACTTAATTGATGAATGTCACTTGGTTTTAAATATAGCATTCACTTTATTTCTTAATATAATTTGTTTTTTTCTCATATTGCCATGATAAATACCACAATTTTTTTCGCACTTTTTTTCTTTCACATTTTAATTAAATGGGTATTTCAGAAAAATGATACACCGTGTACACAATAATGGTAAATGATCAAATTTATTAATTTTTATAAATTAATTAAGTATGTGTTATAATAAGAGACCGAGTGTATATATAATGTAGCGTTAATAGACAATTTTACCAACAAAGTCTTTTTTTTAAGGAACACATGTCATAAAAAAGTTTAAAAAAGGGTAAAAATACCAATAAAAAATTCATCAATCTCATTAAATTTCATCCAACTTCTGTTAAATTCACTAAAGTCAATTTGAAGTGAAACTTAACAGATTTGATGAAGGCTTTAATGAATCTGCACCATTTTAAATTGCTTATTAGTATTTCTACCCTTTTTAAAACTTATTTGTGTTAGACGCTTCTTAGAAAAAACCTTATTGATAAATTTGCATCTCAACTCTATAATCTATTATTAGTAGAATTATTTTGGGCTTGACGAATGCCTACACAGTTCTTTTCCGGGCGCTGAACTGTTACTTCGTGCTCAATTCATTACATTTCTGCCTGGTAAGTAATTAAGTTTCTTCCGGTGGAAATGGAAAATAATCTTGAGAATAAAGTATACTCTATTTGTTGAGTAACTTCAAAAGCATATATATTAATATCTCAGTTTCAAGTTAAGTCTCCGTGTCATTGTTTCAGTACATTTATTTGTTTTCTTCTTGTGAAAAATCATTTTCATTATAAAAGATCAAACTTTATTAAAGGATAAGACAACTACTTGTTTTGACAACAAAAGATAAAACAATTACATAGATAAAGACCCAACTCATGAACAACCAAACCAAAACTAGATGACGTTGTTTTCCAAAAGAAACAAAAAAACACTAGATGACTTTGGGCTATATACCTAAAGGACCTTTGGGAGACGTAGGGAACAGCAAGAATCGTTTTCATGAGTTCATTTTAATTTATTCCAAGTCCACAACATTTTGATACGAATGTCCACAACTTTCAATAAGCTAGCGTTAATATAATACATATTGAAAGAATTAATCTTGATGATAAATAAAAAAAATAAAGTTTTTATATTTATCAATCTTTTTGTAATTTATCCTTATTGATACTCCATTAACGATAATCAAGTATGAGAGGGAAATAAGGAGGGTAACTAAGGAATTTTAGAAAATACATATTATACTAACTAAGTTAACCAATTTTTTTTTTATCAAATTATCAAATTAGGTAAACATGTCTTATATTAAGGATCATAATTTTTTTTCTAAAATACCATAGCTATTTTTATTAATTCTCTTATTCCCTCTCCTTATTAATTATTATTGAGGGGTACCAATGGAGATAAGTTAAATAAGAATGATAAATATAAAAACTATACCTTATGTTTAATACTAAAATCAACTCTTTAAATATATCTTATATTAAAGAGCGATGAGTATAATATTGTGGGCATGCCCAGTAAAGCAAAGAAGTTTTGGTCCTTTTTTATTTTAAGAAATACTTTTTTTGCCCAAAAAAATAATAATTCAATTGAAATCTATTTTTTACTCATCATTATTTGATATATAAAATCATATCCTCTGTAAAGTTTAATACTGGGGAGGAAGACATATAAGAACTTCCGAAACATGAGAATGTCAAAATGGTTATCTAAATGTCTTAATTCTTATGAAGTTTTCATACAGCATTTCGAAATTAATTTTTTACATAAAGATCTAATTGTATTTTATATTATCATTAAGTATCCAGTTTGAGTTTGTAACTGCCCCTCTTATCACAAGTATCTCTCACGAGAATATAACTCATGATTCAAAGAGATCTAACAGAGCCTTACACTATTTTTTATTTAACTAATTAACTAATTAATTTGAGGAGATTAAAACAATAGATAAATTACTTAATGATAATATATCGTGATAATCAAGTACTTATATGTATGATTAAATTATATATAATCTTATAATCAAGTAAATTAAATTAGAAAATAATAATGAATATAAATATTTTAAATTAATTTATTTAATTTTCTTAATTCAATAGAGGTAGTATGAAGAACAATATCACAAGGGATAATAGAAGATAGAACATAGTAGGGTGAATGGTTGGTAGCAAAGCGTGGGAGATCATAGCTACTCGCCTAAAATTCATTCCCAAAAGTATTTTCAAAAAGGTAAAGCAAAACTTCTATTATTGTATTTATCACTTACTCCTATGTAATAATAAAAATCACTTTTATAAATGTGTTTTAATATAAATTGGGACAAAAATCATATTATATATCATAAAATCCCTTTGAAAAACTAATCAAACACCCTGATTGAATTAAAAGTGGTCCATGTTTTTTATTCCTTCTATTTCAAAACGTTTGTTACTTTATAGATAACCACATGTTCGTTATTTTAAATATGTAATTCTTGTTATTTTATTTTCTCTTCATCTATCTCATTCCATTCAATAAGAAAGAAAACTTTTTAAGATTTTTTGTTAGTTTAGTGTGAGAGAATTTAAAGAAAAATATTGTTATATTTTAGGGTTAATACCATTTTTGCTATGGAAGTTTACTCTAAGAAACACTAGTCACCCAAAAGTTTTTTTGTCTCATTTTTGTCCTGAAAGTTTAAAAACGCAGCAATCTTGCCATGCATTAATCTTGACTGTTGAATTGTTATTCTTTTTTGTAAACTTTCAAGGCAAATTTGCTTCTAAAAAAACCTTTCAGGGTATATTTGCTCCATTTTTAAACTTTCAAGACAAAAATGAAATAAAAAAAACTTCTGAATGACTAGTACTCCTTAGCGTAAACTTTCATAAAAAAAATAGTATTTAACTCTACATTTTATTATAATTTAGGTTTTTATATATATATATATGCCCCCCCGGCGGCGGGGGTGAAATACCTCACAGAGACAAAATATTTTGAAAGCAAGGAGTGTTATGCATGTCCATATTTTCTTAATTAAATTATCTTCTAATTAGAAATAAAGGCTTCTTATGCATTGCAAGAGACACATCGATATAACCAATTGTGGTTAATTAAACAAAAGAGATTAAATTTTCCTTAAATAAGTCGTAAATAGAAAAAATATATTTTAAAAGATCTATGCTTGATTAAGTTCAACAATAATGCTCAAATATACTAAGTAGTACTAATATTAGATAATTACATAAAAAATAGATAAGTTATGACTATTGAGGCATTTGATAGTTTTAACTTTTGTTTTTAAGGAGTATTAAACATTTTTCCATATTTAATAATGATAGTAAAAATAACTAATAAATTAATATGATGTTGGAGTTTAATATAGTTAATAAAATAAATCTTTAAAAAAATTAAAGTATATTTTTAGTCTTTTAAGTTTACAAAAGGTATACTTTTGATCATTAAACTTTATAAAGTATATTTCTGATCTTATAATTTTAATATTGTTAATGTTGTTAATGGAAAATACTAATATAATAAACTCAAGTGATGACCATGTAATTTTAAGTAATGATTGTATAATTAAATGCTATTAATCTCAAATTTAAAATATTTGTAAATTGAAAAAAATATAAAAACCTAATGAAGTAGTCAATATGAAAACCTCAATTGTGTTAAAAAATTCTAGTTTAATAATTTAAATATTAAAACCTTGATTTCATTTTCAGTCATTTGTCGATTTGTTTAAATTTAATAATCAAAATATATTATATTAAAATATTAAAATTTTCCTTTTTAGCTACATAATCATCACTTGAGTTTGTTGTATTAATAATTTTTAGTAGCAACATTAATAATGCTAAAAATATAAGACCAAAAGTATATTTCATAAAATTAAGGGACAAAAAGTATGCTTAATATAAAACTCAAAAAACTAAAAGTATATTTTATCTTTTAAAAATTATTTAAATTTTATAATAAATTTAATGTTTTTAACTGTTTTTATTCATTGTATTAGTTATTTGAGAGTGACGTATAAAATCTTTAATTAATATTGTCGTGAATAATAGAACATGTGAAATAAAGTAATAAAAGAGATGAGAAATTAGTTTATTATTTTTCATAATGAAATATTTCTTCCCATCCTATTTGTCAACAACATTCACCCATGTAGCGTTAGTCTTATATAAAAGCAATAAGTTGGCTTTGTTTAAAATTTTCATACATTTTTTTTTTTCCATTTATACTCTTAATTAATCAACGTCTTTCTCACCTCTTTTTTTGGTTCATGCCCTTTCACACTCAATCACTCATCTTTAGGGTTGCATGTGGGTAGGGTTGTCTGGGTGGTGCCCAACCCAAATAATGAACACGTTTCATTTTGCAGCATGTTATCTGGTCTTGTCCGTAAAAAGCCCAAGTAATTTTTGGTGGAGCAAAGGTGGGGTGAGTGGGGTGGGCTTGCTTGTCCAAATGATAACTTCGTACTCATATAATTATATATAAAGAAGACTCTAATTAATTCTTCGTCTTTGGGTTTAACTAGTAAATGGGTCAGATATTTTCATAAAAATGAGGGGATTCGATCTTAAAGTTGGTCAAGACGCTGAGGGAGATATCCTAGCTCCTAGGTGTCTAGGTAAACGTCTGAGGGTAATAGACGGCTTGTCCTACTCAACATTGGTATCATCTAAGAGGAAGGGAGATTTCGCTCTGTCTTTGGATCGTAGATGAACCCAATCTCTTTCCTAAAATTTTTTTATCAAAAAAATAGAAGACTCTAATTAACACCTAATGACAAATATATTTCATAATTCTATAACTTAAAATATTCAAGGAAAGAAAATTTGTTGGGCATTGCAGAACATTGGGCTACATAGGCATTAGGCACTCTAGGTTAGGGATGAAAATAGGCTAGATTAGGCTTTGGCTAAATAGGTTTAAGCCAGTAATAGGGTAAAAGGCCTAAGCCTGGGTCTGAACTTGAATGCATGCTTTTTTTTAGGCTTAGACCTAAGCCTTTATAAGGCCTAGTTGAGCTTGAAGCATTTTTAAAGGCCTACTTATAATGTAGACTTTTTTGCAAGCCTTAAATGTCATAATTAACTAATATAAGAATAGATGTAGTACTATAATTAACTAATTATACTTGAAATTAGAATATAAGAATGAAAAAAAATTAAATATTGTGTTATTTATATGATATAAATATAATTATATTTATTTAATATTTAAACAAACCAAACCTGAAGGCTTACAGGTTAGGTCTTAACAAGAAAGGTCTAACTTGTTTAACATTTAGGCTTTTAAGTAGACTTTTTTAACAAACAGTTAGACTATAGGCCGCTTGATAGGGGCATCACTTATTCCCACCCTTCACTTACATGAACAACCGTACTTATCATCTTTATAATTTATCTACATAACAACCGTACTCATCATCTTTATAATTTATAATTATAAATAGATGTATATTTAGAAAAAAAAAAATTACATGTCACCCAATGTAGTGCTTTTAAGTTTTAACTCCCAGTCCTTTTTCAAGATTTGGCTGGTTGTTGCATATAGAAAGCGGCCGACGGATTAATTAATGAAGACGAAAAGAATGAAAAGTTGCTTCCCACGTCATCAGCCATCATTAATTTAATTAAAGAATGATTGTGGACAACGTAATGATTTAGAGCTTCCAAGAACATAGGTTCTACTCTCTCGGATTGTGCTCCTCATGTCGGGCAAGAGAGTCCAACATTGAAGTCAGTGCATCAGCCATTAACGCCCCCATTCTATTTCTACCCAGAAAAGGCCTCAATCATTTATTTTCAATCATAGCTTGTTGGGCATTGAGATCCTTTTCTGTCTCAAATTTTAGATCTTTTACTATATTCGTATTTTTGTAATATTCTCCGAAAGTATCGGCTCGCGCGCTATGGGTTGCGCTTCCTCCCTTCCTGGTAAAGTTCTTATCTATGCATCTAAATCTATTTGATCGTCCCATTTAATTCTTTTTCCTTCATGGAAATGGACGAAATTATCCTGCAATTTACGAAATTTGATTTTTGAGCTGAACAACCGTGCTTTTGTTTGATTGTGGGTTTGATCGCTGATTTTATGGTTTTGCATTTGATAGGGTTTGGTACGTTGTGTCTTGGTTATTCATCTCAAGCATTGTCGGTTTGTGGGTTTGACTGAGCTCTTGGTATATTGATTTTTTGTTTTACAGAGAGGAGTTCGAATCAATTGGGTCGAGGGAATTCGGAGAATGGTGGAGGGCAGGACGCAAAGAATCTCCGAGTAAAGGTACTTCATGGGCAAAGTTTTTGGCCTTCTTTATTTGCACGAACATGAACACATGACCTTTTTTCAAGGAGGTCTGCTTATCTTTCGTAATTTAAAATTCATTGTTGATAGAGGAAAACAGAGTGGGGAAAGGAACAATCATGATCTAGCGATCTTTGTGCCTAGCTGGGAAATATGAATATCCTGGGTTTTCATTCAGGTTCAGCTAGTCCTGAATTAATTAGAATTTAGTTTCATTGTGATTTCAGTAATTAAAATTATCTATTGAGGATTGATGTTTATGCAATAGTTTATCCAGTGCCGTTTCAAACTTTTTCTTTATAGGGAAGAATTTATTTTTGCGGTGGTTAGCTCTGCTTTGATTTGGAAATGGGATTCAATCATTCATTTCCCGAGATTGAAAAATACCCAAGAAAAAAAACTACTACTGTTCATTTTAATCTTTTAAGTTAAGTGAAATATTTTGAACGCTTACTTTGCTGATTCCAACACGCCCTCTTAGGCTATAAGAATGTATTGTTGCTGCTAATAATAATGTGGCCTTTGAAAAATAAAATAATAGAAATATGATCACAGATGAAGAATCAATTATGCCTTATAACCATTGTAACTTCATTGAAGGCATGTAAGTGCTTGGTTATGTCTGGCTGCATGCTGCAAAAACACATCACATTCATAGGTCAGTCAGCAGCTTCCGCCCTATATATAGGAAACCACTCCCTCACTTTGAATATGTGAGGTTATAGTACTCAGAAAGTCCCTGCATATTGTATGGTGTTTAACTATACATCAATTCCTCTGTGAGTGTTAGTGGATTCTTCTAAACTACTTATATAAATTGTATAATAGCACCAATATAACAATGTTTAACCTTCCTAGCACCCGTCAACTAACCTTTAGTGTCACTGAATACAGCTTGTTTTGTTAGGTGATTCTGGTGTTGGTAAAAGCTGCATTGTTCTACGATTTGTTCGTGGTCAGTTTGATCCAACATCCAAGGTAAGGGATACTTTACTCCTCTAACTGCACTTTTTATGTCATTTTGAAGGATATGAAGTAATTTTTGTGTGTTGCTTTATAAGGTTATTCTGGTTCATTTGTATGGAGATATGCTTATTTTTTCTGGTTTATATCAGGTAACTGTTGGAGCTTCATTTTTGTCTCAAACAATAGCTTTGCAAGACTCTACCACAGTCAAGTTTGAAATATGGGATACTGCGGGTCAAGAGAGGTTTTTTCCCTTATAAATTATCCCCTTCTTTCTCATTTCAATGACAGGGATGATTGAAGTTGATTAAAACTATGTTGCTCAGGTATGCCTCACTGGCACCACTGTATTATAGAGGTGCAGCTGTTGCTGTTGTTGTCTATGATATAACTAGTCCGGAATCTTTCAACAAAGCACAGTACTGGGTTAAGGTAGATTTTCAGCTATCACTAGGTGTTTAACATAATACATTTGTTGATCCACTTGCTTGGTTTCTAATTATCATAAATGGAATGAGTTACTGAATGGATACAAATGCTCGCTTGACTGCTGAACTGATTAACTGAATAAGGAAAGGATCTGACTGTTCTGTGTTTAACCATGTTTTGGGTGATTATTTGAGCTGAGAAGAGTGCTAGAATATGTAGGCTTTGACTGCCTGCTCATGACGTAATAAGAAAATTAATTCAGAGGGTTATGACATGTGAAAGAGAACCAGACCAAGCTTAGTGAGCCAATTATGTATGATTTAGAAGGTGTGGACTGTGAAACACTAATGGATGCTGGAACAAACTATGTAGTGGCCAAATGTTAAAGAACAGTAGAAAATATGAACTCACTGCATGTTTATATGAGCATAAAAGGTGGAAGTCAATTGTAATACAATAAACTGATGATAACTTGATGCAGAGGGCCAATAAATATGCAAACAATTGCTAGCTAGATTTGTTTTATAGCCCATATCTCACTCGTTATTTAGCAAAGTGAAACAGCCCCAATTTATTTCTTTTCCTGCACTTTTGTGTTCTTTAATGATTTACCACCCCCTTACAGAGACTAAAAAACCTGCATTTCTTCCCTTTTGGCCTTTGTGGGTCATATAGGTGAAGGTGTTGCCTAAGGAATAAAAAAAGGATAGCTGATAATTTGATTTATGGAACTTACAACAGTCATGAATATTCAATGTGCTTTCCATACTCGCCTGCTTTTATGCACCTTGCCTCTTTGGCCTTGGTATGAATTTTTTTCTTCTATCAAGAGGATCACCTATACAAAAAAGCTGTTTCACAATCTTCAAAACTAGGAATAAAACAATTTAGCTTCTTGCCATTAGTATTTACTTCTGTCAGTATAAGATTCAAATTCTTATTTCTCATACACATCAAAGAATCATAAAAATCTTCTGCTGCTAACTAAAAAATTATCTTTTTATTAATATAATCACAATTATCAAAATAGTTTTTGTATTTATTAAATAAGTGCTTGATTGTGCCAGTGCAACAACATGGCTGAAGCCGAACAGTCTCAAGTTCATAGTTCTTCTGTGAAATATTATTACTTTTGTTATTTTAAGCAGATGATATGTTAATCATTTGTAGGAGTTGCAAAAGCATGGAAGTTCTGACATAGTTTTGGCCTTAGTGGGTAATAAAGCTGATCTTCACGAGCAGAGGGAAGTGCCTGTTCAGGTAGTGTGGTGTTTTCTCAATATTTTGACTTGCTGAATAAGGAAAGTCAACATTTGTTATCTCATATATTATGCTGGTGTATCTTTTCGAACAGGATGGCATCGACTATGCGGAGAAGAATGGAATGTTCTTTATTGAGACCTCTGCAAAGACAGCAGATAATATAAATGAATTGTTTGAGGTACTGTTGACTTTTATCTGCTTCCAATTAAAAGTTCAATTTCAAGATTAATTATGAATTATGATGCCTATTGAGCAAATCAGCATGTTGTGAAAAAAAAAAAACCCTTAATATCACCATTATTATGGACTACACTAATAAATTTTTTGTTTGCATGCATCAGAATATTTGTTACTAGACTGTCACTAACTATATGGTCAAGCTGTATATTTGTTGATTTATATTTAAATAATTAAATCTAACTCTTTTTGTTTGTTTGAATTGAGAACACTGGATGAGAAGGTATATAAAAAATGGATTTTCAGGATCAAAGGAAATGTTTAAAATTAACCAAACATCAGCTGGTGCATCTATGAAATGAATCTCCAAAGCTGATGAGTTTGAAAATTCCAACTGGCTTTTGAAAGCTAACAAGTTTCTCCTTTCTCACAGGAAATTGCCAAAAGGCTGCCTCGTCCATCTACTGATTGAAGCTCCCGGAACTGTACTAAAAGATATGTTTTGGCTTTGGGTACTTCTAAGCACAATAATGAGTTTTGTAAATTCTGGTTATGCTCTTTCCTGGTTTCATATGCATTGTGTTGAGTTAAGTTGAAGATTTTACAATTACGAAGGAATTATATATTAATTGTGAGAGACTGAGTCTTGTGAGACCCTCAAATATTATGTTTTTTTTAAAAAAAAAAAAAAAACTGGCGATGAGATTGTAATGTAGGGCAATGTAGCAATTACGTGAGAAAAGAATGCAAGATTTTTGTCATCTTTATCTTTAGCTTTTCCCCCTCGAAACTTCCGTGTCTAATGAAAAGTTAAAGAGATTGATGGTTTTTGTAAGCGCATGAAGGAACTTCGATATTGTCTTGGCCGTCAGGACAGGTGGCTTCCAATTTCTAAAGGAAAGCTTTCACCTTTTAAAAGGTGCTTTGTTTGTATTGTCTTTATTTGATTTTTTTTTTTTTTTTTTTATGCCCCACAAGTTCTATAAATAGACCGTAGTTAACTTATTACATAGATTTAATAAAATAAAGTTTGTTATTTATGAAAAATGTATTAGTTTTCTTAAGATACCTATATTTTAATAATTTATATTGGTTTTTTTTTTGGCTTGCTCAAAAATTTATATTGGTTTCAATCATTCAAGATCAAGTATTATTATCATAGTATGTATGTCATACAAGAATATAACTACAAGGTAAATTGAGAAAAATAAAAAATAAGAGAGATAAATGACATTATTTTTTGGAAAAATAATAGAAAAATACTATTTGAATTTTAAAAATTCTCTTGCCAATAGGGGTAATGAGATTAACGACAACAACATTACAATTGACAACTTGTTTTAATGGGAAATCACATATTTAGGATTTTAAAATGTAAATGGTATTTTTTTTTTAGGATTTTTTCTTTTTTTTTTATACTAGGACTGATAAAGGAGATGAAATCTTAAATTTATAACAAAAACAAATCTCTTAACCAGCCTATATATTTAGAATTGGAGTGAGTATTTTTTACGAAGCCAGTCCAGCCATGTATGTTGTTGGATGAGAGTGGTTTTCTATGTACTATTTTCATCATGATTACTCATTCATGGCATTAATTATTTTTTCTAACTAACTTATTCATGATCCTCATCAATAATATGGGCAAAGTAGAAAAAGAGATGGAAAGTAATTTTGAAAACTAATTCAATTCAAATTATTGAAGAATTTAATAAAATTATCTCTCATTTTAACTACATTTCTTTTGTTTTTTTATACTATCAATTGGTATATAGCGCTTTTTCTCGATCTTATTACCAATCATCTGAACAACCGATTACTCCAATTTTGAGGTTTGATATCTCCTTTAAAACCTAAAACTGAGTTTTACATTGCCAGATTAACTCAATATTGGTATTTTAACCAAATTGTTTTTTTAAATAGGGATAAAAAATATGTACTCCTCTGATTCTAATATAAGACATATTTACTTATTTAGATTAAATTAATAAAATTATTTAGGTTAATTAATATGACATGTATTTACGAAAACACTCTAGTCATCTTTCTTAATTTCCTTTTCTCATTTCTTCCTTAATTATGGTTGATAGAGCATCAATAGAGATAAATTTAAAAAATATTTATAAATATGAAAAGTATCCCTTATATCTAAAAGATGAGTATCACGCAGAAACACACTTACCCTCATTGGGACAGTATCGATAGATGTTGTGACCTCTTCAAAGAGAGCGGTGGGTGTCATGTGAGCGGAGGCTTATTGGGTTTTAACTCTTAACTAAATTTCTTAATTACGTGTAAACGGATTAAATCACCATGCAATATAATATTCAGAGTGTTGGTACTTGGTAGGATCGTAGGACTAGCATGGTGGTTGTGGTTGATGCTATACAGCTATACACATGAACTCACCGGGGGTCAACACTGCCTTGGGTCGTCTCCCAAGTCACAACAACTCAAAAGTAGCGAGCTAATGGCTCACGGCTTCATATTGTTGATACACTTCTCTTGATGCTTCTTCTTTAGATTCTCTTCATCCTTCCACAATTCCACTTCCATGGCTCTTGAACTTGTCGGCGGACCTTTCATGAGCGCCATTTTCAACGTGCTTCTTGAGAGGATAGCTTCTTCCGAAATAGCTGATTCCTTCAGGAAGAATGGCTCCGAAAAGTTGCTCAGAAGGTTGAAGATAACCTTGTTGTCTGTTAATGCCGTACTCAACGATGCGGAGGAGAAGCAAGTGAGAAATTCAGCTGTGAAGGAGTGGCTCGATGAGCTTAAAGATGTCGCCTTTGATGCTGATGATCTCCTGGATGAGATTTACACCGATACGAAATCCAATGCGAACGAGGTAAAGACCCTTGATTTTGCTTCTATCAAGTTTTTCGATAGAATTGAGGTAGAACGGAAACTAGAAGATGTTCTTGAAAGGTTAGAATTCGTCATAAAACAGAAAGAAGCCCTGGATTTAAAAGCTGGTAGAGAAGCCAAAATGGCCCAGAAGACACCTACTTCGTCTTTAATAGAGGCATGTGATGTGTACGGAAGGGACAATGATAAAGACGTCTTAGTTAAGTTGTTGTTGTCAAATGATGCTGATGATGAAAATGTAGGTGTCATTCCCATAGTGGGAATGGGAGGAGCTGGGAAAACCACTTTAGCTCAACTTATTTACAATGATGATAAGGTACAGAAGGAATTTGACCTCAAAGCATGGATTTATGTGTCTGAAGAATTTGATATGTGTAAGATTACCAAAAACCTCTTGGAGACTATCACTTGTTGTAGTTGTGATATTGAAGATCTGAATTCACTCCAGCGCAGTTTAAAAAGTATGTTAATGAAGAAAAAGTTTTTGTTTGTGTTCGACGATGTTTGGAATGAGAATTATGATAACTGGGACAAGTTCAGCTGTCCATTTAAACATGCAGCCCAAGGAAGTAAGATTATTGTAACTACACGAAGCAGTTATGTTGCATCTATCATGCAAACTGTTCCGGCTTATAATCTCGGTGAGTTGTCAAATGAAGATTCTTGGCGTCTTTTTGCAAAACATGCATTTGGCTATAGAGATTCGAATATCAATCCTGGTGTGCAGAAAGTTGGTAAAGAAATAGTTAGAAAGTGCAAGGGATTGCCTTTGGCAGTGAAGACGCTTGCAGGGCTTTTGAGAGCTAAAAGTGATAAGCAGGAATGGTTGAAAGTATTAAGCAGTGAGATATGGGAGTTGCAAGACCATGAGAGCAATATTCTTCCAGCTTTGAGACTAAGTTATCACTATCTCCCTGCACATTTGAAAAGATGTTTTGCTTACTGCTCGATCTTCCCAAAAGATTATGAATTTGAGAAGGAGACGTTAACTTTGCTGTGGATGGCAGAAGGTTTGCTGCAGCAATCAAAACGACATAAGAGGATTGAAGAAGCTGGATATGAATACTTTTTTGAATTAGCTTCCAGATCATTTTTCCAGCAATCAAGACGTGATAAGACATGTTTTGTAATGCATCATCTTGTAAACGATTTAGCAAAATTTGCATCAGGAGACTTTTCTGTCAGAATTGAAGATAGCAATTCTAATGAAATTGGAGGAAGAACTCGTCATTTATCGCACATTATTGCAGATAGTTCCTCCCATCTAAACATGAATGATGTTTGCAAAGCAAAAAGTCTTCGCACCTTTCTGCAAATACAGTTGTTTTCTACCTCCATTGACTTGCACAACAACATGCAAAATGATTTGTTGATGAAGTTAAGGCGCTTAAAGGTGTTAACATTGGTAGGTGTGTATTTGTACAACTTGCCTGATTCAATTGGTGAACTAAAACATCTTCGGTATCTAGAATTGTCTGACACGAAGATCAAAGGGTTACCAAAATCCATCTGCAGCTTGTACAACTTACAAACACTGAAGTTAATTGGATGCTATAGTCTCAAGGAACTTCCTAAAAGGTTGCATGATCTTATTAACTTGCGTTACTTGGATATTACTGGCACTTGTTTGGAATGGATGCCATTGCACATGAGCAAGTTAAGAAACCTCCAAAAGTTGAGTGATTTCGTTCTAGGAAATCAACACGGATCTGTCATTGGTGAATTGGGAGAACTAAATGATTTACACGGATCATTGTTCGTTCATGGCTTAGAACATATTGTTGACCACAAGGATTCTGAAAGAGCAAAGTTGAAGGAAAAGAGTTGTCTTGACAAGTTATCTTTGGATTGGTGTGGGAGTGGTGATACTGATGATTCACAGCTTGAGAAAAAAATACTGGCCAGCCTACAACCAAATACAAATTTGAAGGAGCTTGTTGTTCATGGCTATCCAGGCACAGAATTTCCCAAATGGATAGGGGACGATTCCTTCTTCAACATGGTGTCTTTACAACTTAAGGGGTGTAAATATTGCTGTAAGTTACCAGCACTTGGACAGCTCCCATCATTGAAAGAGCTTCGAATCAGTAGATTTGACGGATTAGTCAGCATTGGCACCGAGTTTTTTGGCAATGAAACTCATTTTTCTGCTGTAACTAAATGCTTCCCTGCACTTGAAATTCTGAGATTTGAGCATATGTCAGCATGGGAAAATTGGAGTCATGAAGCTGACACTGGCTTCAGGGCTTTCCGTCAACTTCGAGAACTTCATATACAGAGTTGTGCCAAGCTGACAGGGGATTTACCTTGTAACCTTCCATCTTTGAAGCTACTCACAATCACAGACTGCAATCAGCTTCTTTGTTCACTTCCCACTGCTCCTGATTTGCGCGTATTGAACATTCAGAATTGTGGGAATTTAGAATTCCCAGTACATGGTCCTCGCTGCTACCAGTTACTCACATCCATGTACTTGCTTGATAGCTTTGATTCACTCAAGTTCTTGCCATTAGATCTCTCCCCAAATCTCAAGTCTTTAGATATATGGGGTTGTAAGAATCTGGAAGCTCTTACTGTTTCTGAATCAGATGCAGCTTCTCCTCCAGATCTCCCATCATTAAGATCCGTAAGCATTAGACATTGTCCAATACTTGCATCTTTTCCCAAGGGAGCATTATCAGCCCCAAAACTGACTTTGCTGACAATCACCTACTGCGAGAAGTTGAAGTCTCTACCTGAGCAAATGCACAGTCTGATGCCAAGCTTGAAGGAAGTCCAGCTTCGAGGTTGTCCACTGATGGAGTCATCTGATGTGAGATCCCTCAGGATTCGGATTTGTGATAAACTGAGAGAGGAGAAACAAAATCTATCTGATCCTGTCTTTGCTAGTTTTAAGGGACTTTCACCTATTTGTAGCCCCTCTTCAAGGTAGAGACAACTTGCAAGAGTCAAAACTTTCCCTGGTAAGCACTACAGCTAACATGTATGAACTTATAGTTGTCATGTAATGTTTTGATTATGCGCTGTCATTGCTCCCCTGCTGCTATGTAAATCATATTTGTCATTTAATTAATGTCTTTTAAATTTATAGTTTTTCTGTGATATGATGATATCATTTTTCTTTTCAAGTTGATATAGTGGACAAACCATGGAAGCCCCAGTTCTTGCCTTATGAGAAGCGGGAGTTACTTGTAAAGGAGTGAAATACCTCTGATTTATGTTTTTCCTCCCTTGTTATGAAACAAATAACGTTTTGCTATTATTATATATTTATATGTGGCTTGCTTTATTTGTTTCTATGGAAGTTGGCATTAATTATGGTGAAGAATGGATTGATCTTTGTGGAGATCATTGCAAAGATACCAGAAATGTCTGAAGTTTGTTATTAAAGTTATTGCAGTTGACAGGATCTTGACGTAGAATATAAATAAAAATTTGATGACCTTTCTCCTTGAATTGTTTTATTTTTGTTTGTTTGTTTTTTTAAATGACATGCTTATCATTTTAGCAACGTGATTTATACCTATGTCTTTATGTGATATGAATCGTTTTTTTCTATTAACCAGACAGATTTTAATGAAAATCGTTGTAGGCATCATCAATATTATTTCATAAGAAATATATGCATGTATGAAAATAATACTTCCATGTAGTTTAATATTTTTATTGACGCATTAATTAATTTTATCAATACTTTTCTCAATATATTGGATTTTGAAAGATAATTTTTAAATCATTTTGATTAATATTAATAACGAAATATATTAAAATAAGTACATTCGGTCTTTAATATAAGACCTAGTTGACTTTTATTTAAAAAGATTAAGGAAGTAAAATAAGTTATTTAGTCATAATATATGTTGTATATCATTAAATTATATATATCAGTTTATAACGTAATCAAGTTAGCTTGGAGAAAAATAATAAATATAAATACTTTAACATTATTATTTAATTTTCTTAATATTTCAAAAATAGAAGTCAACTATGTTTTATATTAAGGAGTGAAGACAATATTTCTTAGGCATAAATACTAGGAAAAATGACAGGAAAAAAACCTAAAAATTACGAAATCCAGATTTGTTACATATAATCAATATATACTATCAATAGTGCTAGCTTAGTGTTGATTGGGCGATTTTTAATCTCACTTATTGGTTTCACTTACACAGATCAGCCACGTCATCCAGTTTTCCTTTCCTTTATTAGGTGGCTGCGTTTTTCAATTTTTGCATTAATTTCATTGGTTACATAATTGATCCATTATTCAAAATTCCAAACTTGCCCCTCCATTTGTTCAATCACTATGAGCATTAAAACCCAAGATTCCCCTTTTTTCAATGGTTATAAATGTTATTGGTCCAATTGCCATAGCTTCAATTAGCTTTCAAAATTTGAAAAACGAAATTCTGTTTCATTAAATTTAATTATTTTAATTCTATTTAATACGCTGGTTGTAACTGTATATACCCACAAATTGTGACTTTCATTCATTGCCTTCCAGACATGATTCAAGGAGTTTTAAGGAGACCTTTGAGGATGATGACATGAAAATCTCTTATATGCTGACTCCACATGATGCAGTGTGGATGAAGTTGTCCATATAGGCTTTTCTGGTTTTTTTTTTTTTTTTTTTTTGCACTGTCAACTTAGTTTTACAACAGATTATAAATTTATAAACGCTATCCATGAATTTTTTTAGTATCATTATTGATTTTTATGGGATTTAGAGGATTATATTTATATTCATTATTATCACTTATTGATATTTGTTGTTGTTGTTGTTGTATAGAGTTAATTAGGATCTTTGAATTTTGAATTTTACAAGAAAAGAATTGATTAGGGCCAACACAAATTATAGGATTTAGAGGATTATTCTAACGTGGAGGCATATACTTATAATTGATTTATTGATTATCAAGTTCAGATTTGGATTAGTATGGATTGAGACAGATTAACATGAATTAATATATCAAATGAATTTTAATAATAGACAGGTTTTAAATAAAAATATAATTAGTTGAAACTATTTAAAAAAGATATAAAATTCAACCTATAGAAAAGATGAGTTCAGATAAATTTAAACTTTTTATTTTAAAAAAATACAAAGGATGAAATGAAAGAGATGAAGAGATAATTATAGAGAAAGATGGAGTAATATTTCATTCATTTAGATGCAATCAAAGTGTAGTATATTTTGTTCTATTTATAGGCCTTCAACCACTACCAAGAGTTACAATGACAAACGTTAATCCTCATGACTCATGAGTGCACAAATTGTAACATGAGTTATGGGCATAGAGACTCCTGAAGACTATTCATTAGAGAAAGTATGGAGTATAGAAAATGAAAGGCTAAAAGTTGGGAGTTTATGGACATCCACCTTAATTAATAATTTTACAACACTTCCCCTTAGATGCTCATAATCAAATATTCTGCATAATTAAAATCTTACTAGGAAAAACACATTGAGACAAAAATCTAATAAAAGAAAAAGAGTATAAATAATGTTTACTCCCCCTAATGACAATATCACTTTATGTTTTGGGAAAATTCCATTCAAGTTTTAAGGGACCAAAAAAATCTCAAAAAAGTCCTAAGAGAAATTTAGATGTCAAAAAGGACCTAAAAAGTTGTTAATCTAACCGATGAAGTTGCTAATCTCACAAAATGAGTTGTTAATGAGACTTTTTTGACATTTGAATTTCTCTTAGGACTTTTTTGAGATTTTCTTAGTTTCTTATGACCTGAACGGAAATTTTCCTTATGTTTTTAAGCCTGTACACATTCCAATACCATGCAATCATTTCTTAAATATTATCGTTGACAGTGTCTTAGCAAACAAACTTGCAGGGTTGTCACATGAGCAAATTTGTTGCATCTATGTCACCACTCTTCATAAGATCATGAGTGAAAAAGAATTTTGGAGAAATATGTTTTGTTCCATCTCCTTTGATGTACCCTCCTTTCAAGTGAGTTATACATGTTGTATTATCTTCATATAGTATAGTTGGAATTTTTTGTTTAGAAAACGAACCACATATTGATTGGACATGTTGAGTCATTGATTGTAGCCAAACACATTCTCGACTTGCCTTGTGAACTGCAATTATCTTTACATGATTTGATGAGGTAACGACTGTTTTGTTAAGCCAGGGTACATCTATGCTTCCACAAGTAAATAAATATCCTGTTTGAGATATGCCATAGTTTGGATATGATAAAAACCTTGCATATGTATAAACAATTAATTGTGATTTAGATTTGTTTGAATATAATAATCCCATATCATTTGTTCCTCAAAGATATCCTAATAAATGTTTGATTCTGTTTCAATGCCTTCTTGTTGGAGAAGAACTAAATATTGCCAACAAATTCATAGCAAATGCAATATCAAGTCGTGTTGTATTGATAAGATACATTAGTGCACCTATAACACTAATATATGGTACTTTGGACTAAGAAGTTATTCCGTTTTCTCTTAAGGGCAAAATAGATCCTTCTTCTTATCAAGCGATCTTACAACCATTGGAGTATATAATTGATGTGCTTTATCCATATAGAACCGCTTTAATATTTTTTTTAACATAAGTTGATTGATGAAGAAGAATTTCATTTGTTAAGTGCTCAATTTGTAGGCTGAGACAAAACTTTGTTCTTCCAATATCCTTTATCTCAAATTATCTCTTTAAACAATCAACAACTTTTTTTAAGTTCTTCAAGAGTTCTAATTATATTCAAATCATCCACATATACAACAATTATTACAAACTCTGATCCATTTCCTTTTATGAAACACATGGGCAAATATAATCATTTTTTATTACTCTCTTTTAACAAATATTCACTAAGATGATTATATCATATTATTCCAGGTTGTTTGAATCAATATAAGGATTTATGCAAACGAATTGCATAATTTTATTGAGAATTTTTACATCCTTCTAGAAATTTGCATCCTTTAGGGATCTTCATATAAATTTCAATATCTAAAGTATCATATAAGTAGGTTGTAACAACATTTATTAGACACATAACTAGTTTTCTGCTCAATGCTAGACTAATTAAATATCTTAAAGTGACTGCATCTACCACATGGAAATATGTCTCTTCATAATCAATGTTAAGTCTTTATGAAAATCCCCCCCTCGGGGTCGTGCTTTATATTTATCTTATATTTTTTATTTTGATAGTTGATCCTTCCAAATAATTTCAATTTTTAAGATCCTTCCCAATAAATATCATCCTCACTGGACCTAATTTTCCCTATTGACAATATGTTAGATACATGTAAACAAGATGAGCGTATGCTTGTTAAAAATATAAATAATTGCTAATGTGTCAAAAAATCTATATAAATTTAACTTTTGATAACTCAACGATTTAGGGAGAAAAACAATTTTATCTATTGTCATTTTTTTGGTAAAATTAACGCATAAATTTTAAGGGAAAAGTAATAGATAACACTATTAATAGCCCTATGTTACAAAATCTTTACAAAATAATGTGTGTGTTTTTTTTGGCCTTAACTACGATTTTTTATCTGGTCAAAAGAATAATTGATTTTAATTTCGGGTGGATTGACCTAGATTTGCGGGTGATATTAATTTGTATTACATATTTTCACATATTACTATTTGCTAATATCTTTCTTGCCTTCTGCTAATATAATATTTTAATCATCCTTTCCAACAGACTTTAAAACATCTTAATATACCTCCGGGGAGTAGGATTTTTTAAAACATTTTTTCCTGTTTCCTTATTTATGGGTTATCCGATTTGCAAATTAGATGACACTATTAACAACACTTTGTTATAAAATATCTACAACATAATATTTTAAATTAATTTTGGACTTGTCACCTAATTTAATGTTGAGTTCAAAACACATATCACAATAATTTGAGTTGGTGTTGGAAAAACTTGTTCACATAAGTTGTGACAAAAACTCTTTTTAAAAATTTACCTCATATACAATAAATTATGTTAGAAAATCAGCTCATACTACTAACTCAAACAGACATACATTTAGTTTACAAATTTTCTTTGTTGAAGTGGAGAGTAACTAATACAAAAGGTATGGGCCACAGTAATTTAGGTTAACATACAATCTTGGTGAAGTTTCCTTCAATTATATGTAATATTGTTAAATGTAAATTATTTTAAAGTATTTATATTTATCTTTTTTACGCTAAATTAATTTATGTAACTTATGGACTGATATATAATTAAATATGTGTTTTAATTTACAATCTGTCATCTTTGGAACACTTTCAAGTGCATGTCTAATGCATAAAAGCTTGTAAAATAGAGAAGAATCGAACCTACATAATGAAATATAAATGACATTGTGATAACCCATATCGGGTTAACACATATATGACTGATTGAAATAAAAACACATACTTGCTAAAGATTTATCCTTTAAGCTTCAGTTTTAGGGTAGTAAGCATTCAACATCAATGCATTTTAATTTCTTTTGAATGATTTGTCCAAAAAAATGTTCTTATTGATTTAGTTTATATAATATATTTCTTAGAGATAAATACTATCATGACTTTATCGTTTGGAATGCTAAAACTTTATCGTATGTAGGAAGAGCTACTCTCGTTTCGTCAGTAACTACGGCAATTTCAGGATATGTCATGCAAACTTCTCTTCTCCCCAGCTAGCATGTAATACCCCAGATTATTATTATTATTGTTGTTGTTAATAATAATAATAATAAAAGTAATAATATAGTATTAGTTAAATTTTATTAGTTTAGATCAATTTGATTAGTTTAGATAGTTTAGATATATTTGATTATATTATGTTTATATTGATTGATTTAATAGAATTTAATAATATTTTTTTATGATTTGTATTTTTTTTATAAAACAAACAAATACTTATCTTTATCTACAATATAATTTTTCTTTTTAAAAAAAAAACTGTACTATTTATCAAAATAAAATTGTTCAAATTTGTATCCTATATGATCGTAACTGCAAGGATATTTTATGAATATAAGAACATATCTTATGTGCGATATAATTTTTTTAAAATAACTGTACTATTTATCGATATAAAAATATTTAAATTTATGTATATCTTGTAAAATAATAACAAATATTTTTGTTCAACAAAGCTATTATATAAATATAAGAATATAATAGGAAGATTCATTCTTCTATTCCGTGAAAAAAAAAAACCTTTGCATGTAATGGTTTACCTATTCCATCTTTAAATAACATATTAAATCACAGAGTAAATGTTGTTGGTTTTTAATTATTTATTAATTGTCAATAGTTAAAAGCCCAACCCACAAAGCCCCGCTAATAACTAAACTCTAAGAGCCTAATTATAAGTTAGGTTTAGCCGCCTAACTTTAGTCATCGTTCATTAGCTCTCTCTTTGAAAAATTCTTTGCGGTAGAGTTTCTCCTCTAGGAACTTAGCGAACACGGAAACCAGGTAATCCTAATCCCTTGAGCAATAAAAAAATTAATTGTTGGTAGCGTTAGAAATTTGATTAGAATTAATTGATTGTAATCCTAATCTCAGAAACTCCTTTTCCTTTTGATTGAACCCTGCTATTAATTAATCATCATCTGATGATCTCTTGTATTCATATCTATTTCCCTCGTTCTGCGTGAATCATTAATCCTTCCATGTATGTTGCCTTTCACATGTAAATACCTTAGGGCCCCTTTTTGTTAAATAAATTTTCATATACGTCGACACAGAACATTGTTTTATTATCAACCGTATATTTAAACTGTTGTTCTGTTGCCGCAGAAATCCTATTCTCTCCTTACTTTTGATTTCCGTCCGCATGTGTGTTATTAATTTGTTGTTTTGTCTTATATGCGTCATTATATTTGATTCTGTCTGCACGTAATGAATCAGTATGAAAACATCTATCTAATTCTCAAATTGCTGCGGGGCCCACGTATGGATTATTCAATGTCACTCTTGATTCAAATACATATATGTTTTTCTTTTCTTCAATTTGTTCCTTCGGCTTGCTTTGGTTGGGATTTTGTGTGGGGGACCACACGTTTTTGGGTCCAACATCTTTGCTTTTTGAATTTTTGCGGGGACCACACACAAATTGCTCACCGAAATGCTTGTAGATTTTGATAGAAATGTGCCTATTTATGTGGGGTCCACTTCTTTCTCTTCTTACTTTGATCTTTTGACCAAACTTTGAGATCTCATAGTCTCTCCTACAAAATAAAAATAGGATATTGACAGATTTTGTGTTAAACTTTCCTTATATCCTATAGTTAATCTAAATGATAGAAAAATATATAAAATATAATTAAATAAGTATAAGATATTAATAAGTTCAATCTAATATTTCTCGAGATCTATAGTTATTTAAGTGCGGAATTTAAGATCTACACTTCCTTGTAGGGTTAAGGGTTTTATTATTATTATTATTATTAATATAAATATCTGATTACACATAACAAAACAAAATAATTGAGGAATTTTATTATGAGTTTAAAATTTATTAGCTGTAGGAGGATAGCTTTGGGAAGGTACCTCCCAAAGTGATGAACACACCTCTAGGCTTTAAGCCTCCGATATGTTATTTGATGTGAACCAATATATCCATTCTTCCCAAAGTGGTGCCTGGCAGGATATCCGGGGCACTAGTAGCAACTTTGGGAAGAGGTGTGCACACTAGGAAGAAAACGATCTATGGCCAATTTGATGATGATTTGTGACTGGCAGGTTTCCGGGTCACAGGGTAGACTGGCAGGATATCCGGGTTTACCATGGTTCTCTTCCCACTAAATAGACTGGCAGGATTTCCGAGTCTAAACAAAATTTAAGATGATAATGATTAAAGTTTGATGCAATTATCAGATGATATATATACATTTGCTTTGATTAATAAATTTGTGTCAGACACCTTATGATTATACAAATATACGATATTTTATCTTGTAAATATTTTATTTTAATTTTATAATTGTTTTATTTTATTTCAATTTATTTTAAAATTATTTATTTATTTACTTAACCATTTTAGTTTATGTTATATTATCTGTTCTTAATTAGGATTACCAGCTGTTGCTGATGTCTGTGTTTCTGGGCTGCGATGATCCTTCGGGGGAGCAGAATTTCAGTGAACAGGTTTCAAAGATTGGGGCTAGCAGTGAGAAGTGAGGAAGACGTCCGATTTTAGTTTTATTTAAATTTCTTGTATTTTTATTATTTTATTTTATTTTGCGTAAAACATTTTTGTTTAGGTTTAGATCTATTTAATGTACTTAGTAGCCTTGCACTTGTCCCAGTACAAGTGCGGCGGTGACACTTCTCGAATTTAGGTATTTTGAATTTTAGTTATTATTTATAGAAATTATGGAAATTTTATGTTTTATAACTACTAGAAATTCGGGGGCGTTACATAGCATGTGCTCGTCATTAGACCAAAGTAACCGACAATTTTTATGGGGAAGCTTTGAGGAATAGAAATGAATACCACTTGTAGCTTGGGATGATGTATGCCAATCCAAAACTAGAGGTGGGTTGGGACTTAGACACACATAGAACTATAACCAAGCTTGCCTTATGAAGATTGGTTGGCAACTCTCAAGTTGAAGGGATGATTTTTGGGTGAAAGTGGTCTGGAATAAATATAAGTGTGGGACTGACGTGCTACCAAAGATTGACATGCGTAGGCCTTAATCTAATTTGTGGAGTGGCATCAAACATACTTGGGATAAGGTGCAAGAAGGCATCGAGGGATTGCCAGATGGGACCTTACGTTGGAAGTGGAATAAAAGTGGAGCTTTCTCTGTAAAGTCAACCTATAACACCCTAACTCATGATGAGACACATTCGGATCCAATATGGAGTAGAATCTGGAAACTTAGAGTTATGGAAAGATGCAAACTGTTCTTGTGGCTTACTCTGCATGATCGACTCCTCACTAACGAGTCACAGTGTCGGCGAGGAATGAGTTAGGATGCCCGTTGCTTAGTGTGTGGGGCAAAGTCGGAGAGCTTGCAACATGTATTAAGAGATTGTCCTGAGACGTTCGAGCTTTGGCGTCAGGTGGTGCCTTTGTCATGTTGGCGCTCTTTCAACTCTTTGAACTTTGATCGTTGGCTTTGATGGAATCTGCAAAATAGGGGTGGATGAAGTAGGTAGATGAATGGCAACAGATTTTTGTTATCACTTGCTGGTGGGCATAGAGGCGTTGCAATATGACTGTTTTTTAAGGCATGCAACCAGGGTCTGTTTAAATAAGGCACAGAGCAGGATGAATCTAGTGGTAGGCACAACCAAGCTATTGACGAGAAATGGAATTCGCTGGAAGACTCCACCTCCTAGATGGATCAAAATTAATTCAGACGGGGCTTTTTCTAACTTGTCTCCTGGAGTTGCTAGTGGTGGTGTTCTACAGGATGAGCAATGGCGGACCAAAGTACATGAGAAGGGGGGCACGTGCCCCCCTTGATTTTTGATATGAAATTACAAAAATACCCTTCTGGGTGTGTGTGTGTGTGTTTTAAATATAAATTTTCCCCATTCATTCACCATTCATCTTAGGCACATGAGAAGGCGAGATAATCAAAGGTGAGAAGGCGGGCCGACGTATTGTTTTTTTTTTAATTTTTGATGTGAATTTTACCCATTCTTTCACCATTCATTTTGTTGACATTGATTTAAAAATCCCTCAAAAGTTTCAAAGGTGTTATTACTGATAATGGGTGGGATAATATATTTCAGAAGACTTCTAAATTTTGTATAAGACATGATATAGATATTCCTGATATGAAAAGTGTACTGCAAGTACAAGGGAGAACAAAATGTAGAGGACCAGTTACTCATCTGTATCACTTTAAGATTGACATATTTTATGCAATGAGAGATACTCAACTTCAAGAGTTGAATGATCGTTTTAGTGAAGTTAGTTCGAATTTGTCAGAATGCATGACATGTTTAAATCCGTGCAACTCTTTCTCGGCATTTGATAAGAATAAGTTGTGTGAATTTGCTGCCTATTATCCTTTAGATTTTGATTTAAATGATTTTGTCATACTTGAATATTAGCTCGACATGTATATTGTTGATGTGCAACATGATCTTGATTTTTTGAATTTGTAAGGAATAACTGATCTTGCCAAGAGGATGATTGAAAAGAAAAAAAAACATATTGTGTATCATTTGGTTTATTTACTTGTAAATTTAGTATTAACTTTGCCTGTAGCAACTGTATCTGTGGAAAAATGAATTTTCAGCTATAAAATACATCAAGAATGCAGTTCGCAATCGAATAGGGGATGAATGATTGTTTAGTACCTTATATTGAAAAAGATGTATTTGATAGTATTGATAATGTAACACCCCGGATTTCTAAAGTTCAAATAACACAAATATTCCAATGGTTTTCATAAATAATAATAGAAATCCAAAATAATCAACATCCGGAAGGTGTCACCGCCGCACTTGTATGGAACAAGTGCAAGGCTTTTTATTACAGGAAATAATTCTAAATTTAAACAGAATGTTTGTTTCGAAAAATAAAATTAAAGAAAATAAATGAAAGTAGATAACTAGAATTTATTGTTCGTCATCCTCACTTCTCCCGGCTAGCCCCAATTTTTGAAACCTGTTCACTGAAACTCTGCTCCCCCGAAGGATCATCACAGCCCAAGAATACACACATCAACAAACGTTGGTAATCCTAATTAATTAAGGATAAAATGAAATAAAATAGAACAGAAATAAGTAGATAGATAAATAAATTTGATATGAATTAAAATAAAATAAAATAAATTAATCATAAAATAAAATAATTTAATTCCAATATAAAATAATTATAAAATAAGATAAATTAATTATGAAATAAAATTAAATAATTGTAAAATAAATCAATTCCAACATAAAATAAAATAATAAAAATAAATTAATTGCAAAATAAAATAACATAAAGACATTATATGTGTATATGTATAAACTAAAAAGGTGTCATGGTTTTTAGAGTTTTCTAGTGGGAAGAGAACCATAGTAGACCCGGGAAACCCTGCCAGTTTACCCTGTGACCCGAGAAACTCTGCCAGTCATAAATCATCATAATTTGGCCATATCGTAATTTCTTCCTAGTGTGCACACCTCTTCCCAAAATTGCTACTAGTGTCTTGGGAAACCCTGCCAAACACCACTTTGAAAAGAACGGATATATCAGTTCACATCAAAAAAATTCTCGAAGGCATAAAACCTTAAAAGTGTATTCATTACTTTAGGAGGTACCATCCTAAAGATATCCTCCCATTGCTTATTTATTTTAATTGTTCTTAAAGAAAATAAAAGTAGAATAAAATAAATAAAACAACAAAGCATTGGATAAAAGCCTGATCTATGGCCAAAAGTATTATAATAATAAAATATATCAGTATATGTGTGTGTGGGAAATTAAAAAAAAAAAATCAGAGACGTTATGCTTCTTCAACATATATATATACCTGTATATATATACACACATACATATATAGGTATTCATGTTAGCTTAGAAATCGGATTCATTAAGCAAAAAACCCAAACCAAAGAATAATCATATGGTCCGACGTGATAGGGTTTCATTCAGTATTCAAAAAAAGAATCAAGTCGTGTCACACACTTATGCCCATATGCATATGAATATGTGATTCATCCAAAATCAAAATCATCAGGACGCAAAAAGTAAATAAATAAGTAGGAAAAAAAAACGCAATCACCCATGGCAACCTTATATATTCATATATGCAAGCATGACCTTTAATAGTTAATATTCAATCACGCAGAACGAGGCGGAGGGAGGCATGAATATTTCACCATGTATTGATCAATTGCCCAAACCGATGGAGGGATGAATATAAATGTATGTAAGACGAAATATTCTCACGCAAATCGGGAAGGATGTTTCTACATCAGTTTGCAAGAAGGTAAATTATTCACAATGACACAATTAATTCCTTAATTTGAGACCGACACGACCTATCATAAGTCTTAGGGATTAAGATTACAATCAATTAATTCTAATCAACGTTCTAATGCTACCAACAATTAATTTTTATTGCTTAAGGGATTATGATTACCTGGCCTCTGTGGTTGCTAAGTTCCTAGAAGGGAAACTCTACTACAAAGGGTTTTCCAAAGAGAGAGCTAATGAACGATGACTAAAGTTAGACGGCTAAACCTAACTTATAATTAGGCTCATAGGGTTTAGCTAATAGCTGGGCTTTGTGGGTTGGGTCTTTTTGTTTTTGTTTTTGTTTGTTTTTCTTTTCTTTTTTTTAACTATTGCTAATCTAATAAATTATAAAATAATACAAACATCATTAAAATCTATTAAATCAAAACTAATAAAATCAAATCCATCTAAATTAACCAATCTAATCAAATCAATCTAAATTAATAAAAATTAAACTAATACTAGATTATTAAACTAAAACTAAACTAATTAAATCAATCTAAACTAATAGAATTAGATAATACTATATTATTATTATTATTATTATCATTATCATTATTTATTATTTATTATTTTTATTATTACTACTACTACTACCATTATTTATTATTATTATTATTATTATTATTATTAATCCGGGGTATTACAGATAATGAGACAATTATGATAGAATTCCAAAAAATAAGGCCTAGAAAGATGATATTGTAATTATTTTAATATACTTTTATTATTATAATATATGTACTTGAACTTATTTAGTGTTTGGCCTTATTATTCCTAACAACACTTAGCATTGTTTTTCCCTTTATATTCTTTTGTTTTTTAATGCATTTAAAACTTTGCTTTAAAAAAAAAATTTCAGGGTACTGCCCCTGAACCCTTAAATCCCCTCACCAATAGTGCCCCCTTCAATTATTTTCTGAGTTCGCCCTAGGGATGAGCATGGTGCATTTTTAAGTGCGTTCCTGTTCAAGGGAGGCGATGGAGACTACCTGACTGCTAAAGCTTTGGGGATGCCTTCATGGCTTAAAATTTGCGTGTGACATGGGATTCAAGGCTGTCTTTTTGGAAGCTGATTCTGCAGAAGCTGTGGAGCTTATTAAAGGCCCGATGAATGTGATGCATGAAGACCAATGGTTGGTTGCTGAAATAAAAAGTTTAGCTGATTGTGATTGGAGTATTGAAGTCTGTATAATCAGTCGCTCGGGGAACACTGTGGCTGATCATCTAGCAAAAGCAAGTCTATCTGCAATGCCTGGCTTCCATTTGATCTCGCATCCTGATGAGGAGTTAGGAAGGCTTCTTGAGATTGATAAAGGCTAGATGATGTCTGGTTTCTTATTTGTATATAAAAAAAAATTACTATCATGACTTTCAATATAAGTTCATCCTATATTTTAAGAACTATGTGTGTTTAGAAAATAGTTAATTGAATATTTTAACATATACTTCATTTTGTCGTTTTTTTGGGGGTAAAAAACTGGATAATATTGTCTTAATAATTAAGACCTACATCGAAAACATCAAATCCCGTCCTATTTTTAAGCTTCAAGTAAGTAAATCGAAACTAAAAAAATTGGTTAAAAATATGCTAAAGAATGCATCTTATTTTCTCGTAGCATTCTTATTTATGGAAAGTGTGAGTGGAAGAGAATGAGTAGAAAAAGAGATGGATGAGAATCACTTTAAAAACATAATAGAGACATAATTAATTATTGGTAAAAATGATTAATTATTTTTTTAAAAAAAATAAAGAATAGAGACATAATCAATTATAGGTAAAAAAGAAAAAACAAAAAGCAAAACAAAATGTTTAGACATCTCCAAAATGTTTATTATAGAGGTACACCAAGAAAAAATGCTTCTTATAGAAAGAACAAAAGTCAGTCAAAAAATTTAAGGTAAAAAAAGGGGGTCATTCAAAAAATTAGAACTCATCTATAAGGCAATAGTTTGTTTTAAGAATAAAAAATTTTAACTACTCTTCTATTTTAGCTTAATTATACTGACCTTCCCTCATTTTAATGCATTTATTAATGTTATAGCATGGCAAAAGATCTATTTTATTTTTGAACAACAACATATCAAATAAAAAACTAAATTTAAAATTAACATTGTGGTCTTAAGTGGTTGAGGAATTTTTTATGGTAACTTCGAAAGGAATATGTTTTTAAATATACATATAATTAAGATTTAAGAACAAATTACTATAGGAACAACAAAATTTTTTGGGCATCAAATGAAATGTTACACTGTTATGTGCCACTAGTTTTCAGCATCTTCCATAACTTCGATGATCAATGTTGATTAATTCCTTCCTCGTATCAGGTTCTCACATAACCAACAGTTTGTGGTTATGTTTGGAACTAAAATTATATATGTATGGATTTAAAATTCTAACCCCGTTTTTAAAGTTACTCATATAATGTGCAAATAATAACTTGTGCAATGTACATAGCACAAGGTTAATTGGCATATGATAACAGCACAAGTGGGTGTGTGGGTGTGTGTTTGAATTTAATGTTGGAGACAAGTTAATTGTTTTGTCGTACTGTTTGTCAACAAATTTACTAAAATTTTACAATAACATTTATTTATATGTTTATATATAGGAATAATGACAAAAAATTACCATTTGAATTTTAAAATGTTGTTGACAAAAATAATAATGAGATTAAAACAAATAGTAATAGGATTTAACAATTCATTTTATTGTAAAATCACTTATATGTCATTTTGAATTTCAAATGTTATTTTTGTGGAATTTTCCCTTATATATAATACATATCTTTTGAAATATAAAATTTTTAAGGGTTAAGGAACAAATTTACTAATAAACTATTGGGTCAGGAGCTTCCAGCACAATAAACTATTAAATGGACCAAAACTACCAACAAACTTTTAAAAATGAGTATCCAGCACAATGCTGTTAGGGAGAGGCTAACGTCGTTTTCTGAGGTCCGGCAAAAAGTACAGAATATGACCCATATGTTTATGAAACTATACTTAAGCCACAAAAATATTTCAAAATTTTTATTTTAGTCACTCCACGTACTTTATATGGAGGGATTAAAGTGAAAATTATAAAAAAAATGTTGGGGTTGTAAGATAATTTTCTAAAATTTTGGGTTCTTTTCTGTAATTTTTGTGGGTCATCCCTACCCCTCAAAATCCGCCGTTGGTTACAAGCCTTTTTTTTTCAGCTTTAACCTGGCCTGTGGCCTATTAAGAAGGCCTGTAATTTTAAAAAATTTTGTAAGCAGCTTAACAAACTACAGGCCTCACCTCAAAACAAGCCTACTTCAAACAAGATGAAAAACAGACCTACTTAAAATAGGTTGAAAACAGACCTACATCTAACAACTTGTTTAAAGTAACTATGTTTTCGCCCTGGTTGAAGTAAATTTGTTTTGGTGTGAGGCTTGTGGTTTGTTAGGCTATTCACAAAATTTTTAAAATTACGGGCCTTCTTAATAAACCATAGGTTAGGTTAGGATAAGGTCTAAAAAAAGGCCTTTAACCATGGGCGGATTTAGGCCACGCAAAAATGACAGAAAATAATCCAAAATTTTAGAAAATTATCTTCGAGACCCATAAATTTTTTATAATTTTCACCTTAGTCCCTCCATATAAACTACCTGGAGGGACTAAAATTAAATTTTTGGAAATTTTTGGGGTTTTAATATAGTTTTATAAACATCTGGCTTCTATTATATAATTTTTGCTGGACCTCAAAAAACGGCGTTAGCCTCTTCCTAACGGTATTGTGATGGACGCTCTTTTTTAAAAGTTTGTTGGTAATTTTGATCCACTTAATAGTTTATTGTGCTGGATGCTCTTGGCCAATAGTTTATTGATAAATTTGCTCTTTAACCCAATTTTTAATATATAACTTAAAATTAAAGTTAGCCCACATATTAGAGTTGAATTAAAATTCTGAATATTCTTATATAAATAATAGAATTACTATCAGAAATGGAACTATATATAAGCCATTTAGAATATCTAAACCTTATAAACTCAATATCTAGTACTTATATTTGGTGCTTTTCTTTTACATGCTTGTTCCTCTAATTAAAGTGATGAGACTTTTTTTTAAATTTTTTTTTATAAATATTTTATTTATGTAGATTAAATTATATGATGTATCTTGAAATATTTTTTTTCATCCAGTATATCAAATTAATTAATTTTTAAAATACTAGTGTTATAGGAAAAATATTTCTGAATGTAGTACTAAAAATTGATTAATTTAAAATATTGGGTGCAAAAAATATTTTAGGATACATTATATAATTTAATCTACATAAATAATATATATAAAAAAATAAAAAAAAATTGTCTCATCTCTCTAATTAGAGGGACAAGCATATAAAAAAAACATCAACCCGAATTACCCGTCTAATGCTTAACATTTTGTACATTCTTTAAATAAGAATAGGAACAATGTAAAGTCTATTTACAATGCCTAATACTTGCAAATTCAAGCTTATTTATTTCCATTTCCAATATGAAATAATGTACCTTTTTATTAACTTATGCCACATATCCTTTACTATCATATTTTCAAGCTTTTTATAATCATTGACTAAGATTATTTTCTAAATTTAAGAATCATTCCCATTACCCTTTCTAATGAAAAGGCTCGTGCGTCGCCCAGGGTAATATGTGTAGTTGATGAGTATGACTCTGATTCTATTTATAGGTCTATTTTGATAAAAAAAATTGGTTCTATTTATAAGTTTAGTTTTATGTAATAAATGAGATTGTAATAATTTTATCCATATTAGTTATACCCATAAAGATAAAGAGAGAAGAAAGAGTCAAAAAATACCCAATTATAAATAAGGGCAAAGTTAAAAATTTACCCCCATAATCATTGAGTTAACTACCTCTATTTAGTATGTGAAATTTTGTTAAAGTGGACTTATAAATAGGATCAATTCATAAATTATTTTATGGGAAATACAATATTTCAATTTCTAGGTTCTTTTTTTTTTTTCTCATTTTCCCTAAAGAATACCTTGTGTGCTAGATATATAACAAAATTTGTAGGGCAATTTTGTCCTATATTTAGGACCAAAGGTAACATTTATTTTTAATAAAAATGTGTTTAAATATATATTTTCCATGGTAATGGTCAACAATTAATAAAATATAATAAAATAGGTAATATTGATTTTAAATACAAAACAATTAAGTATTAATTTGAAAATTCTATTTTAACTTTAACTATATTTTTAAAACACCAATTAAAAGTACTGTAGTGGTTTATTTCCAAAAAAAAAAAAAACAATAAACCACTGTGTAGTTCTGGGTATAGACCTCCGTCCTCCCCAGCTCAAGAATAGCCGTCGACATTTCAAGTCAGCTAAAGCTTTAACAGAGCAAGCTTTCTTGAAATAGGGCGCCAAATCCAGAAGGTCGAGAGAGAGCCATGATTTCACCGTCGCCGGCGCCTCATTACAGTACAGATTAGGGCTCCGTCGCAAGCTTTGGTTGAGAACCTCGAAGGTACTACTTTATTTGCAGGGTAATTTGGTCTTTCCGTATGCCTTTCCTTGTCCTCCTGCGCCTGCCTGGTGCAAGCCGCAACCTTCTTGAAAGAAGGGTCCAACCTTTGCGTTTAAACTTAAAACCTGTATGAGTGAACAAGACGCCATTATTTCTTTGCCGTATCGCCCTCTTCCTCCATTTTGGGGGTTTCAGATAGTTTTGCCTTCATTTCTTCAAAATTACCATTCTCATCCTTGTCCATTCATATGTGCCCAATAATATAATCCCATTCTTGGACTCTTATTACCGCATCAATTTACTCCCTACTTTCGTTTTGGCGATTCTTGAAATTGAAATTTGAATTGAGACAACTTGATGTTGCATACTGTATTATCGGGTGATTAGAATCAAGTTCTAAATAAAAACTGGTATAGGTTGAACTCTTTTTTTCAATTTTGGAGCTCTCGGTTTGTAGGGGAACTTCGGGTACACAGCCATTGGTTCTTTTCCACACTTATGTTGGCTACACTAAATGAAATTTCATCATCGATCTAATTGATTACTTGTTTTTGGTTAGAATTAGAAAGGTAACTCTGTCAGTAGTAATCAGCTGCTATTGCTGGTTATGTTGGCAATGCATTGTATTGATATGAATGGAAGTTAAAAACAAAAAAAGAATGTTTCGTACTGCAAGCTGGCTTTTATTTTGTATTGAAACGAGAGATAAGCAGATCATACTTCCCTGGATTAGCCGTCGATATAACTTATTGTGCAATTCTATGTTCTGGTTCCCTTTTGCTTCTATATTTATTAAATGCAGTAGGTAAAGAATTACTTATTTTATCATGAAAGAAAAGAATTATCTTATAGTGATACTTTGCTTGCTCTTTTGTTATTCTTGTTTGCTTTCCAATAGGAAATTTCTTACGGACAAGTTTGGAATGACTAGAATGATGGCCCCGGCAACAAGCAATTCCTGTACCTTTAGATTACCTAGCGTTCTTCACAAGGCATTTACATTACCATTACAAAGGAGAACATGCGGAAAAGGAGTTTTAGGAAAATTTTCCACATATTCATCGCCAATGATCTCTTCAACAGCCCCTCCCATGCTTCGGCCACCCTCATCCACAGTATTAGCATCCCAGCTTTCACAATCTGATGTTCCACAAAGATCAGATGAGTGGTTTGCCCTTCGTAAGGACAAGCTTACTACAAGCACCTTCAGCACCGCGTTAGGATTTTGGAGTGGGAACCGTCGTCTTGAGCTGTGGAATGAGAAAGTATTTGCATCAGAGGCACAAATCTTGGAGTCTTCTAACAGAGGTGCCATGGATTGGGGTGTGTTGAATGAAGCAGCGGCTATAGATCAGTACAAGCAAATCACAGGTCGTGAGGTGAGCTCATTGGGTTTTGCCGTTCATCCAAAAGAGCGGTTTGATTGGCTTGGTGCCTCACCTGATGGTCTTCTTGGTTGCTTCCCAGAAGGTGGGATTCTTGAAGTCAAGTGTCCTTACAACAAGGGCAAGCCTGAAACTGCCTTACCATGGTCTGCTATACCTTACTATTACATGCCTCAGGTGCAAGGTCAAATGGAAATAATGGATCGTGATTGGGTTGATTTATATTGTTGGACGCAAAATGGAAGCACGATATTTCGTGTCTGCAGGGAGCGCGAGTATTGGGACTTGATACACAGGATTTTACGAGAATTTTGGTGGGAAAATGTGATTCCTGCTAGAGAAGCTGTGCTGCTAGGGAGGGAAGAAGAGGCCAAGTTATATAAGCCTGAATCTAAACACAAACTGACAGGGCTAGTAATTTCTAAAAGCATTAAGTTAGCTAGCGCATCAAAGCTGTTGTGTAGAGAGATTGCAGGTCATGTTGAATTTTATAGGTGACTAAAGGTTACAAAAAGGAAGTTCAAACAACTGGCTTGACGTTGTAATCCTTATATTTAAATTTGTAATCCATTGTTTGCATGTATTCTTTAATTGCGTTTTAGTGCCAAGCCCCTTGCTGTTAAATATAGACAGAACTTCTATGCCATGTACAGGGGCGGAGTCCGAAATTACACTTAGGAGGGGTAAAAATTACATAATAAAATCCAGATTTTCATAAAACTATATTTTAGCCCTATAAACATTTCAATATTTACATAGTCCCTCCACGCAACTTTATATAGAAGGATTAAAATAAAAATCATGAAATTTTTATAGGCTCAAATGGAAATTTTTATAGTCCCTCCACGCAACATAACCCTTAATATTAAGGTTACAAGGTACCATTACTCTATTTTAATACTTTCTAGGCAACCTTAATCTAAAAAACCTTTGGAGCAATATTGCTCCGGAATAAAAACTTCCAAAATAAGTTTGCATTTCAACTTTTTAAATATGACTATCTGACTGAATTATATTCAAATCTTGTTGAATTCAACCGGGGTAATTCTTTCAAAGGCATGTTTGGCATTTTCACACGCTTGAACTTAAGATCTCATACTTAATAGAAGATCTCATACTTAATAGTTAAAGCTCCTTTCAATAAGAGTAATTGTGGACATTTATATTGTATTTTATACTCCAGTCTTCAACAAAATTGTTAATGACATGCATATGATTTCATAATTACTCAAAAATACCTATATTACCCGGGCATACCCCAAAAGAGCTTCTTAAGATGATGAATTGGGGGCAGCAAATAACTTATCACTTAATGCTTCAATTCTTCAAATGATCCTTCTAGGATTTTCCGTATGGCAATAAGTCAAAAGAACACCAAAATATACTTCTGCAGCAACTTTAGGGACACTCATTAGGGCTTGAACCAAAGTGGTGTGAGCTGCACATTGCACTAGAGAATAGCGAGAAAACATAGAATCTTGAGGGGAGAAAAAATATATAAATCATCAACTGCATAAAGACAACAAGTCCTTCTCCTATTTATAACTAGTAAAAACAATTACAAATCAGATTAGGTTGCTATTCTTTCTTCCACTTCCCATTCTTTTTTCAAGGTCACACACAAAAATGATTCTGAAAAAAAAAACACAAAGTAGGCCGCACCCATGGGATACCAAGCTCACTCATTAGCAACAAAAGTTGAAAGAGATAATAAAATAGTATCCCTCTTGCTATTCATTTTGAATTATTCCTTCAAAAGGACTGAGCTCCTATTCTACAGTTTTCCCAATCAACCTCCAGCCACAAATCAGCACAAGAAGATATCATAGCACCAATGAAGCTTTCAGCACTGCATCTTTCGTCGGCATACTCCTTGATGGGCTTGGTTTTCCATGCCAAAGATAGAGGACATGGAAATAATAGAAAACTGTACTCACTCTTCAACCCATCTTCTCCATGAATGTTTCCACAACCGTGCGGCCGTTTATTATTTTTGTTGTTGCAATAATCAAATCATACGCCATTCCTTCCTGCTAGGCAATCCAAATTAAGAAATTAGAAGATAAAAAATCCAAGAGGAGATGCTTCAAACTTGATCTTTAGGCACAGAGATAAGTAGGGAGGAAGGCAAGGAAATGCTTGTCAAGTCAACCAATGCAAAGCACATAATCACGATAAAATAATTTACCAATTTAAGCAAAAGTCACACCCACATAATCCCTGATGCCTCATCTGAATATTAATAATTGATATTGAACTACTAACTAGGTCCTACATTTAGCACTAGAGGTGGTATATAACAAATATTCAGCTACTACTACACATTTTGGAAAACAAGAAAAGCTGCACTAATAAGCAGATAAATATCTTCACATGTTTTGGGCCAAACCAAAGTTTATTTACAGGGAAAAAGTATTGGTAACCACACATTATCTGCAGTCCAGGCTGCAGGTCTAAAACTACACCAATTAACATACCTGGGCACTGAGAAACCGAAGTGCAGAAATTTCTGCAAAGGTAACCCCTCCAACAAAGACAACGAGAACCAGTGAACGCCTTCCATCAGTTACTCTGGAAAATATGGGAAGCGTCATAACAGAGGTGAACAAGTATATTTATTGGTTTCTTCAAGAATGACATAAATCAGCAAATATATGAACATCAAGAGAAAACGGAAACAATACTATTCATTTCAATTACTCCATACACATCTCCATCATCTCATATTTATGGGCTACTAGGGATGCAAGTCATGTCGGATGACTGATATTGCTGTTTCTTAATAATTTCTACAAACAACTAAGAAATCCCAAATAACTAAACCCACATAACAACTTTGCTGATGTAAATCCACCAGTTTTAACTGTTACATTATTCCTAAATACGAATGTCTACAAATCAATTAAACATATTGAAGTCTTTTCTGCTTCAAGGAATTTTCTCAAGGCACCTAACCTCATCTAAGGTGCTAAGTATGTTCCACAAGTGACTGACAATGAATGAAATACAATGAGAATAGCAGGAAATGTGTGAAATTATCTACTGTTAGAATGTTAAACTGCAATATTTGACATAGATCCTGACTTCAGATGTGAAAAACAAGTTTCTAGGAACTTATAACATCTGACAATTATAGAAGTAGCTCTTCTGCTATGCGTAAAAGAAGAGGAGATGCAAAATCCTAGAAAACTAGCACCAATGAATACTGATATGTAAATCATAAATAAATATTAGTTAGGAGGTTAGTTGCATTAGTTAGTTATTAGTTAGTTAGTTGTTGGTTAGTTGTTAATGAGTCTTGAGATTAATGAGCTTTGAGGTGTTGCCTATAGAAGGCATATCACTCTTCAATGTATGCTATGCTTGTATGTTCAATGTTGAATAAAGATGAATGGAAGAACACAGTGATGTGATCCTGTGTTTTCTCTCCTCTCTCTCTTGTTTCTCTTCTCAATCCCTCTGAATTTCTGTTCTTCCCCCTCTAATTTCTCTAAATCTCTACACTAATCCTATCAAATACATACTTAGCTATGTTGGTTGAAGCACCAGATAGGGTGTCAAATGATGGGCTGTTGGAGAATCCACCCTGCATGAATAGGTGGAAAATGCAAGACTTTAGAGTTTACAAGAAAGAAGGGTGCGGAATATAGAAATGACATAACTTGAAATATTCAGTATGAGAACTTGGAAATGAACTATGAAGTGAAATTGCAAGGAGGAAAACTGATTATGCACTGACCCTCTTAGTGTCCAAATGAGGTCCAGGAAGCAGCTTCAGAATTTCTTCAACAGGACGCCTAAAATATCAATGATAAAATTTAATTGAAAAAAAAAAAGTTTACATTCACCAATCATAGACTTCTCTGAAAATTCAATTCAATCACTTAACTAGAAGATACATCGTTTGAAGCAAAAGCATAGAATTGCCTGAAATAATGTGAAAACTTTTGTATAAATAAAAGCTTAAAAAAAGTATCATTTGGCGGGGAACTATTTATGATCTAAGAAGCAGCCGCAAAATTTTGAGTTACCAAAAGAAACAGACAATTATTAGTTAACATTATCAGCTTTAAGTAAAAATTTGAGTTAATCCACTACAAGAAGCAATGCATGCCAATTTTTATTATTGATAATTATCACTTTGGGTTCCGTTATGTCAACATACTTGATGCATAGGTTGGACAATAAGTGGCATTCAATATTACAATAAGGGAGGCACTAGCAGGTTTATATGCAATTATGTGCTAGGGCCTTAATCTTATTACAATCAGCAGAGCAGAGGTGTACAACAATTTGAATTACACTTGATGGTCCACAATGATTCATTTTTGCCTTTACCATCTAACAGTTAAGCACCAATACTCAACTAGAATGGTAAGTTGAATTTTCCAGAGCCTATGATTCAAACTAGTTTCATGTTTGAAGGTAAACAGTAATTTGTCCCAATCAAATATAATTGGGGCGCATTTATCATTAAGGGTTCAAATTTACCATCCAGATCGAATGGCATGGTGGACCAGACGAATACTGAGTGGTGCATATCCAGAGAAGACGTAAGCAATATCATTGGGGCTGCCATGACAAGATATCATTTCAAAGTTAGTCCAGAAAGAAATACAAGAAAAATGTCAATATTGCAAAAAAATTTGTGTTGACAATGATAAATTAAAAATATAGTAATAGTAATAATACAACTTCATAAAACATGCAATATATAAGCTACGTTTTTTTTAATATAACACAAGCCAAGACAAATTCAAGCCCAAAAGAGCAAGTGACATCTTTAATTGCAACTACAACGCAAATCAACTCTGAAATACAATCAGTTCTTCTACTGACAGACCAAAAGGGCATCAATAAATGAAAATATCAGAGCTAGAAACGTCACGATATAAATGATGATGGTTAAATGCAAGAACAAAGGCACTAGACACATGCACTAGAATATAACAATAATCAAGTAAAGGTAATGCTGCAACAGCAACTAACTTAAAAAAGAGAAATGGGACAGCTAAAAGGGAGGGGAAAAAGCTGTGGTGCATGATAACAAGGACTCGGAGAGAATTAGACATCAACAGAAGATTATTAGGGATTCATTCAACAATTTCATCTAATCTGAAATGGGTTGTCAAACTATGGGCAAGCTGAGTCAGAAAGCAACAAATATAATTTGATGGTCTCAATGGAAAGCATTGAACAGATTGAGTAGTGTGACCTCAGTATAACATCTGCCATAGCATTCTCCCAGAAGTTTACCCTATTAAAAATACAGCATATACCTATAGAGGTTCAACATACTGCAGTTCTACTATATATCCATTATCAAGTCGACAAAAAACCCAGATCATGGTCACAATTCATGAACTTAATACAAAACAATTTAGTCATATGAATATTACTTTGCAGTGTCAGTGTCTTCAACTACAAGTTGCAGAGCTCGTTTTACAGTAAACCAGTTGCTTTTTGTCTCCTGAAAGGATCATATGCAAAATGAGAGATGAAAAATGTTAGCATTTAAATATATTTGTGTTTGCAAGTAACTCGTGTATCATATACCTGCTTTTTTAGCAGTCCAGATTTTTCTAAATTATTCAGTGTTGCCATGTGCTCAAACCCATAGCTATGAAGTAGTTCCCTCCTAAATTGGAAATACAAAATATACGACATCTTTAAGCTCCCAAAAAAAAAAAAAGAGCTATAAAATGCAAAATGGGGGTTGATTTTATAAGTTAGTGTCGCCATGTACTCAAACCCTCAGCTGCAGAGTAGTTCTCTCCTAAACTGGAAGCAAAATATACAGACATATTTAAGCCCTAAAAAGAAAATCACAAACTAAAAAACTCAAAAAAATGGGGGGTTAATCTTATAAGTAAGAGTCCCGAGATCTAATGTGTCATCAGAGGGGAAACAAAAAAAGGAGAAAGGCCATATTAAGCATGAAACTCTTGCCTCAAATAGTCAAAATGCTTCTTTGGCAACCCTGAATTAGTAATAGAAAATAATATAAGAAGGCGTAGGACAGTTGTAAGTGGCTCCTGCTTCTGGATCATCTCCTCAATGTACTCAAAGCATCTGCATGTATGAATTTAACAACTTAAGTTTTTGCACTTTCTAAGTCCTGTACTTGCAGCATTCTATGAATGATATCACATCAAAAGCAGTAAGACACCAATTTGGATGGAAAAAAAAAGAATTGACAGTTCTTACAATAGGAAAAAAAAAATCATGTGTACAGATCTATTTTCATATAATTTAAGATCCAATTAACATGCCGTATGACATGAAATATCATAAAATCTATAAATCCGCTTGGTGAACGGTCTTAACTAAAGCTTGAAAGTTTATAATTACAGAAGAAATGACTATGGTGGGTAACTTTGAGAGAACCACATGACAAAAGCTAGGCAGTAGGTTAGAGAGCCAAAGGTAGGACTAAAGTCTCATACTTTCAATGTAGGACTAAAGTCCCATACCTTGCAATTTTATCTCTGCATCACCTTGCACTACACAATCATAATACAATGTAGTCTCTCTTAGCACTAGCTTTTTAACTGTAGGCTACCCCATCACCTACATTGCACAATTGCAATATAAAAACCTTTCAGAAAAACGAACCAAAAATCCATCTCACTAGATTGGACAGCCCAGAGCCCATACCAGTTTCACATAAAATCCTATACTTCCAATATAGGACTCAAGTCCCATACCTTGCAACTAGATTTCAAGATAATCGACATTTCAAGCCAACCATTAGTCTTTATCTATTGATAACTCAAGTAGCAGTTAAGAGTCAACATATTGTATTATTGATTGTAAACAAAAGCAAAACAAGAAAATTGAAATGACATATCCCGAAGGTAATGTCTAAATGATGTCTCTTTGATGTTAGATTAGTTTCATTGACGAAAGACTAGGAACTTGGAAGGAAATTCAATTGTGGATTCCTACCTATAATCTCAAATGTTCAATTGATACAACTATCTGCAGTCCACAAATATAAAAGAAATTCCATATCAAGTTGCTCTCAGTATACCTTGGAATAACTTTAAAACTACTCACATGTCATAACTTTGGGATTCGATAATTGTATGTTCCATATCAAGCTGCCCGAGAAATGATGGCTTTGATGTGAATTTTGACAAGTGCTGCGCAAGATTTATGTGTCTCTGGATAAATAATTTATAGCATATTATTAATTTCAGATTCAATAGGTCAAATCCCATCAATGAAATGTCAAGATCGGTACAAAAAGTTCTTACTGTCATTTCTGGCAATGAGTTCAGCTTTTTCACAAAATCCTTCAATTCAGAAACTGTCTGTGTCTGGATAGGATTGAGAGTCACATGTTAGAAACCATTTGTGAATACATATAATTTTCCCAAACTAATAAAAACAAGTATTACTACTGCAGATAAAGTAAATGCACTGTCATGAAGTGATCCTGGATTCTTCAGGTTCTCATTTCTCAGGCATTTAATGAGCAACTCTTGTTAGGTAATACAACAACAAAAGCCTAATGGTAAAAAAATACAAAACTAATGTTATTTGACTATTTGATCTCCTGAAGGTATAAAAAGATAAAGCATGATATCAAAAAAATCACAAGGAACTTCATGAAAACAAATTCAATATGTGCACATGCGCTCAAATTGTATCCATAAAAATCAGTGTCCATGGATAAACCTATCTACTTACAGTAGTTGTCATCTCTGTGTAGTCCTGCTTCATGGATGTAGCTTTCTGACGCAAAATCTGCAAAACAGCTACTAAGAAAAGAGAACTCCAACAGATCCAAATATCATACTTCTAATAACCCTTCCACAAACTCTCAAGAGTGCTTGTACATGCACGTGTGCATCACAGAGAGAGAGAGAGAGATTATTAACAGATAAAAAGGAAAAGGTTTCATGACTCAAAAGGTGGTAAGTATTATGTAACCTGGACGACAACTTCAAAGTTGAGATCCCGTATCTCCTTATAAAGCTTGTCACTAACATTAAAAAAATGCAAGTTAATGAAAAATCAATAAATAAGTGAAAGGAAACCAAAGTGCAGATAAACAAAAGAATATAGAAGTAGCATTTCAACATGGCCAAAAAGATAATGCTGATGGAGGCATAAGGAACCACAAACATTCTACGTAACCACACTCTTATGGAAAATTTTGAGACTTTTTCCAGAGATTCCATCCATACCCTAAAAGTATTAGTAGCCCATTTCCGTTTGCTCAAGTTACCTTCTGAGCAACACACAAAACACACTGTTGCAACAAAGTCCACTAATCATGCAGAACAAGCTACAAAATAAAATTATGATATGGATACAAGTCAATTTCTAAAATGAGAGAATAAATAGTAGTAGTAAAGAAACCAGACAAGACTGCTGGTGCTAATAAAACATATGGGAGGAAAATGAGGAAGACACAAGGGATAGAAGGGAATGAATCTACTGGTCCAAAGAGTTATTCTCAGACTCCAGATTATAAGGAACCAGAAAGGATGAACTGGTCTGCTCTAAGCTTAGTCTAGGGGCTAGGGGCTATGTTTGAGAAAACCTGAATTAAATTTAATTTGATAAAAAATCAATGACACAGGAAATGCAATACTTAATTGCATCACAACCAAAATAGAACAAGTAAAGCAAATAACTTGCCTTGAATTAAGAGGAACTTTCATCTTTTTTCCTTCTTGCTGACCCATAATAGATGAATCAAGCTCCACAGCACCATTGTTGATGTGAAGAAACTACAATGATACGAATTTCCATTAAGCCTACACACAAATTCTATCTTGTCTTATTGTGCACCACTGGATATGCAGCTTCATTACCGATCCACACTCAAATTTCAAATAGAAAGGGCATGAATTTTATGTATAGCGCGGAAGTCGTTGCCCGAATTATAATGAGACATGTCAAAAACCCAATTTTTGATCCATAATATCATAAACACATAAAATTTATTTTCATCTATATACATATATATAAAGACCAAACATGTTTAAAGAAAATCCTAAGGAAAAGACCTAATCAGATGACAAAATAACAAAATCTTCTAGGCAATAGTTGCTCATTTAAAAAGATATAGTCTGCTTCTGTGTTAACTTGCCTCATCAAGAAGTCCTTAATTTTATGTATAGTGCAGAAGTCGTTGCCCGGATTATAATGAGACATGTCAAAAACCCAATTTTTGATCCATAATATCATAAACACATAAAATTTATTTGCATACACACACACACACACACATATATATGTAGTATATATAAAGACCAAACATGTTTAAAGCAAATCCCGAGGAAAAGACCTGATCAGATGACAAAATAACAAAATCTTTTATGCAATAGTTGCTCATTTAAAAAGATGTAGTATGCTTCTGCGTTAACTTGCCTCATCAACAAGCCCTTCATATGTTAACTGAGTACACAAAGGAGTAACCATGTCCACCTGCATCAAAAAGTAATCAGTTAAAATGACGAATCAACCCTTTATGCAAACATCAATTGTATCAGGCATAACAAGAACTCTGAAGGAGACATAAACTATGTTACAGAAAATAAACACACGGCATAAATATATGTGCAATAATTTTGTTGAATTTTCGAATCTTTAAGTTTCAAAAAATAAACTTGAATGAATTACTCTTTTTATGAATAACAAATTTCCTGCAACATACACATTAGAAAGCCACCAAAGACATAATTTAAAGAAAGAGCTCTTGAACTAAAAACAAGTGAACTGAATCACAATTCAAATGGTATGTTTAATATTAAAAAACTAACATTAAGTGAACATAAGCTTAAACATCAAATGATCTCAACATTCATATGCTTTAAATAATAGAGTCTTCAGTAGGCTGAGCTATAGATTTCATATTTACATTACTTTATTCCCCTTTGGGCTTTTTCAATAATTCTTTACTAAAGGGAGAAAGAAAGAGTGAAAGCCTTTACAAATGAAGAAATAGTATCAATTTTTATCACCACTTTCTACCCATAACCATTCAAAAGCTTGGTATCATCCTTGCCACACTCATTTGCAGAACATATATGTAAAATTAAATTTAGTATAAACGAAATTCCTTTGGAGAAATCATGGTGCTTTGAAAAATATTTTGGTCTGAAGGATAATGGAAAGATATTAGGAAAAATATTAATTTTTTTGCATACTAAGAATTAAAGATTAATATTAAAAATAGTATTTTAATCAAGCTCATATTGGAAATTCATATTTAAAAATACTTTGTTTTATTGAAGACCCATAGAATTTTTAGCCTGGTTATCATGCATTTTTTCTCTCAATTTCACTATTTTTCACTCCCAACTTCCTTATTCCCCCATGTCATTTGGGTATCAAAGCCCACTTACCATTACTCTAGTCATGTTTCAGCGACTGGATCTCCCCAAAATAGTCAAAAAACTTCACTAGATTTGGACTTTTAGCTCTTTTTTCACACTGTTCTCATCCAATTCAACATGAGTTGCAAATAATCATCCCTAGAGAGTATCTCGGGGATCTTTCTACTATGTTTAGTCTTAAAATTGCTACAAATGAGACTGAACCTCAACCCTGAGGGAGGGCATGAATTTGATAGAAAAAACATTGGCCACTCTATTGAAGGAATCCTGAGGGGCATTAGTCTACAAAGAAGTCAAATCAAGAGAAAATACTTGTAAGAGATAAAGGCAGAAGAATAATGTCTTCATGATCTACAATAGAAGAAGCTAACTCAAAAGAGCCAATACTATCATTGTAAAGCCTTTGACAGTCCATTAGACATTGAGGAGGATGCTAACATCATAGGTTTTCAAGAGCATTTGAGTATATTTAGGAGTGAAGTTCATGGCAGTTCTAAACAATAGTCAGAAGTTAAACCTCAAGTTGAAGATTGCCATGTCCAAATTCAACTAAACTGCTAAATCCTGCCAGGTTAGCTATCTCAAATGTATTGGAGAGCCCGAAGTTGGTTTGGCTATAGCCTATTATATTTTGAAGCAGAATTCCAATGGGTCATTGACATTGTGTTGTGTATAAAGGAGAAGCTACGAAATAGACTTCTATACACATAAATAATTTGACTTACCTAATTCATATGAATATCTAAGATGACATGGTGAAAAAGGACTTACCTCTCTATCTAAAAGGATAAGAGTATTTATCTCTGGCACAAGCATCTGTGCAAACAATAATGCAAGTGAATAGTTATAGGAAGCATTTTCATTAAATAAGATCTTATAACTTTGTCATGTTTATTATCAGCAATGCTAAGTAGTTTGAAGAGGAGCAGAGTAATGAGAAATTACATCAGGTGAGCTAACTGGCTCCTCAGCTTGCATGCGGTTCAGAATGTCTGCTACACGCACAGATGCTTTCCCTTTTGCCCTCACATTTTGTATCAATCCAAAAGAAAACTGAAAGATATAGTGAAAGCATCACAAACATGATAAAATTTATATCAGAGAGTACACAGACCAGATAATCAATTGAGATTTCAGATTTCAGATTTCTGATGATAGTCATAGAAAGGAAATTCTATTGATATATTCCGACTAATGATTCTAAAGTTCCACTCTAACATCAATCTATATGAATACTAATGTAAACTAAGACCTCAAGTTTGTGAATGGCTTTTGCAATATGCCAAAGTGAGCTCGTATCACCATCTACCAGGCATTCCTACCACAAAGAGATGGCAGAATAGGATAAGCCATTAGTCAATAGAAATAACAAGTCAATTCCTGACCAAGAAAACAAACTAAAATAGACGAGTCACAATAAATATGTGTTAATATAGCACCATCCTACCTTGTGAGCAAGATCTAATTCAAACGAGAGTAAATCATCATCCATTGGTACAAGATACAAGGGATACTCCCCTATTGACATCAAGTGATGTACTTTCTCTTCTTCAAGAACCTGCACGGCAAAAATGATGAATTATATTATATACATAAAGAACCGTATCAGTAAAAAGGGCTTAGATCAAAGAGAATGTATAAGCCCCCCCCCCCCCCAAAAAAAAAAAAAAGAACTTACTTTCTCACAAACAACAGTGCGGCGAGGGACAAAACAAACATGATACCCTCTTTGCAGTCCTTTTGATATGTCATTGTTAACATTTGAACATATAAATTTCATCAAATTAGGCTGAGAGCGCACAAGGTAAACTATTTTGCTGCAATCAGTTTGAATTGGCTCAGCTGAAAGATGTCGCAGTTCAGCCCCAAGCTCCTGTTAAATATAACATCTCATTATCATCAGAAATTAAATTAAATGCTTGCTGGCAAACAAAAACTTCAAAATGAAAAATTAATTTGTCCAATTAAGCAAAAGAAATATTAATTTTTTATTGAGAGCATATTTTCCCTCCTCTCTTCTTCTACTACTACTAATTTTAATAAGATTACAAAAGCACTTCTATGACATATAGTGAGTGACTATCACCCCTTGCTTGTCCTCGTACAGCTGCCTACCTCACTCCTCTCTTTTCTCATCAGCATTCCATTCAAATATAAAAAAGATAGTTATAAAAGGATTATTTCATGATTAATTTTACTAATATCAACATAAGCTAAATCCATAAGGGGGGCAAAAAGAACTCAACAAAAGAGTAGTTTTAGGATAAGTGCCTTCAGTATTGATGTCTGTATAATTAGGGAGAGAGAGCCCCCAAGCTTCGGATCAATGACCAAGCACTTTTTTCCTCGAATCTGCAAGCAAAGTCAAAAATTAGGATCGCTACAATATCCAAGCAAGAAAATCAAGTAGAATACTTGAACTTAAAGTTATAGAGCAGAACGGAGCTTAGAAGTACTTAGTTACATTTTCTTAAGCTCTGTTAAGCAAGCCGAAATCAAAATTTTCCTTTTCCATAGGTCAGATTTCCATTTTTGGGAAATGAATAAATGGAGGGGATTAAAAACAAAGCACTTACATTCTTGAGGATGTTGATGAGCTCCTTTTGAGATTGTTCCCTGAATTAAGCGAGAGAGAGAGAGAGAGAGAGAGAGTCAACATTAAGTTTGAAGACTTACAATTCATGACGATTACAGAGCAATGGTTTTTACCTAACGGATGTGAGATTGACAGGGGCATTGTCAAGGATAGGAATTTGAGCCATTGAGAACGATAATTCTCAGCAAATCCAAGGAATTTCGTTGGAAAGTATGTTCTCAGCAAAGCGGAAATTCGAATGGATAATTCAGGTTCGACGCGTCCATAAGCATGATATCTGGATGATCCAGAGAGGCTGAGTTCTCCAGGGAAGGAAAGTTTGCAGTGAGATCAGTTTAGAAGACGCAGCAGTGGCTTCTCAAATTTCTTTTGGAAACGAGGAAACGGATATACACGCGCGCGCACACATATATAATATAAGTATCATTTTTGCCGTTTTTCGCTGAGGAGCCGGGGTATCAGGAAGGTTTTTTTTTTCCCTTATGAAGTAATTTTACCTAGAAAATTTATAAAAAACAGCAATTTTGCCCTTGGGTTAATTTTGGCCGTTAAATTTAATTGATAAGCATACGTGGCACCCAATGATTGACGCCTCATCAATCAAAATAAGATTATGTTATTATTTTTGCCCCGAAAGTTTTCACTAAGGCAATGGGAATTCAGAATTTTTTTAAGAAGAATTTTGTCTTAGAAATTTATGAAACATAACAATTTTGCCTTCCATTAATTTTGACGGTTAAGTTTAACTGATATGCCCGGTAAGTAATTCTTTGCCAACTCACCTGGTCTCCATCTCAACCCTTTCTTTTAGCAATTTCAATGATTTAGTGGGAAAAAGAAAAAAAGAAAACAATTCTGGCGAAATGTTTTTTGGAGGAGGACCCTTTCTCGATTCTTCACTAAACTGCATATTCCGATGAGACGCCCAAGATTCCCCCTTATTCAAGACTTCTCAGGTATAACACCACTTTTTTTTTTTTTTATCAAACTTGTTAGAGTACCCACTTCGACCTCCAACTGATTTTCCTAGGTATGAACCAATTTTAAGGACAATTCATATCATGCGTTTCATTTGCTTAGATCATAAGTAATGTTTCCTTTGGGTTTTGTGACAAACCTTTCAATCTCTTTGACTAGTTCTGTTTCACAAATTCCAACAGCCTTAAGCTTAATGTCTCAAGGAACTCCCTCTCCAACTCTAAACTTGATCTTTCCAAGGTTGGCTTCTTCCTCCGCACCCATGATTCCTAACTCCGTGTCCTTCAACAACTCAAAAAAGATGAAATTTCCAGCATTGTTCAGTCCTATCTTATTGAGTCTATTTATCCATTTAATTCCCTCAATACCAATTATTTCTTCAACAAGACGAGATTGAAATCTTTCCATATTCATTTCTTTATGCTCGCCGTGGTAGTCCTTAAGGATTTGAATCTACTAAAGGATTGGGAATTGGGAAGAATATTTCTAGTAGAAATGAGTGAATGAGGGAGAAACGAAGAAAGAGATTATGAGGTGTGATGTCAAGTCATATTGGGTTAGGTAATGTGAATTATGAGGTGCATGATATTGCATTGGTACTTACTTAGAAGGATGAAATATGTTTTTAGTCCTTTGAGTTTAGACAATGTTTTATTTAAATTTTTGAACTTTAAAAAGTGTGTTTTTACTTTTTAGTCTTGTTGAGTAGATAAATTTAAAATGCCCAACAATTATCATTTTTAAAATGCTAACATGTGTTTTCAGAAGATTGATTTTAAAATAAAAATATAAAGTAATTATACTTATCATTTTCCATTCGTGAATTTACAGTGCTAACTTAAAATGACTATAATCACACTTTTTAATGTTAAACGACTAGAATAAAACATCATCTAAATTTAATGACCTAAAAGTATACTTTAGCCAATAGTACAATATTATATAGAGATCCTATAATATTATAATATTTATTTAACTAATATAGGTAGATTAATAAAATCAGTTATTTTTTTTAAAATGTGAGTTGGTTTCTTGAAATACCTTATTAAGTTATTTGTATCGAAACTAACTTTTCATGCAAACTCCATTAACACATATGCAATCAATTTAAAAATAAAATGATGAATATGAGGGATGAATATTGAAGTCTTATATATTTAAGACTAAAATTTAACTATAACTCACTATTATATTAGGAACTAGAGGTAGTAACTCATAAATTCCAACGCCGAAAAATATCGAGACAACTTATGAGTAAGGAAATTTTTATATATTTTTATTTTTTTTTTAAAAAAAAAAGATATTTCACAATTGGCAGATGGGATCAGATAGTCGATCATTCACCATGAATCAATAGTTGGTAAGACTAGAAAAATGATAATTTTTTTAATATTATATTGTTTACTTATTAAAGTTTATTTTTAATATGAATAGAGTAACTAAAGAAATAAAATTTATTCTTTTATTAATTACAGTTCAAGTAAAAATAATTTCTTTTATGCATTCTGGTGGGATATGGGATAATGAATACACAGGTTTAGTTAGAAAATTTAGAATTATTCATTAGAATTATTAAATATGGATATATATCCAAATTTGAATTTGAATTTTAAATTTAGGATTTATGTTTTAATTTTGAATTGTTATTTTATTATTATTTTATTATTTCTTGGGTCCAATAAATAGAGCTTAGGGTTTCATTTGTAAGAAACTTTGATTGATTGGTTAATAAAGAAGTCATTTTTCCTTTAAATATTTTCTCTCCTCCCTCCAGTCATCTGATTTTCCCCTCCTTCTTGTTATCCTTCCCCCCTAGTTTCTCTCTCCTCCCTTTTTCCCAGCCTAGTATACATCAATTTTGACATCAGAGCCAAGATTGCCCACTTCCGCCTACTCAATTCTTAATAACCATCAATCATTATCTTTTCACATAACTAAAACACCCTTAACCCTTCATTCCATACGAGTGTGCAACAACGGTAGGTTTTCTCCTTTTTGTTGTTATCCACCGTATTAACATCAGAAGAACATACCTCTACAGTAACCATCCTCTAGGGTACCAACATGGTCGAACCTCCAAGGTTTCATGGCTAACGACATTTAGATCTTTTCGTCTATTAGTTTTTTATTTATGTTTTGATGATAAAAAACTTAGAAAAAAATAAGGACTTAATTATTTAAGTCACTTAGTTATATATTTCAAGACACTCGAGTGATAGAACCTTATTTGAACTTAAACTCGAATCAACAAGACTTGTCAAGTGATCTGAGATAATCACAAGAATGGCATGTAATGCACTCGAGTAATGATCCTTAACTTCCAATGATACAAGTCATTCGTTGAAAGAATGAGAGTGATGCAAGATCATTCGAGTGCCTACGGTAGCACTTGAGTAATCCCTTGTCACTTGTAGAAAATCAGCAAGTTACTCGCAAGATTTTTGGAAGTTATGGCAGATCACTTGAGTGATGGGTTTCATCACTCGAGTGGATAATTGTCCACTGAGTGAGCATGATGTCACTCGCAATGCTTATGGGCATAACCAGTCTCACTTGAGCACTAGTGATGCCACTCGAGTGATGACCATTAACTTGCAAGTTTAGCGCAAGTCACCCACTAATGAACCAAGAGTGCTAGCTTCTCATTTGGAGTCCGCTCAAGTGACTTTAGTGTCACTCAAGTGACACATGGCAACTTGTAGAAGTACTTGAGCCATTGGCAACGTTGAAGTTATTTTTTAAACAACATTCGAGTAAACCTTTACAATTACTCAAGTGAGATATGATTTCAAATCTTCATTGTCAAAGATAAAGTTCATCAACACTCGAGTTGAATTATAGAAGTACTCAAGTGATAGGTGTTTACTTGAGTGAATTTGGAATCATATTTGAGTGATTGTTCTTGTTTCATTTCACAACGACTCCGAGAATTCAAATATAGTGATCAACATTTGTTTATACTTGATGCCTACTTATATTACTTCTCAATACTATTAATCTTGTTTGTGTATAAGGTTTAGATGTTTAAATTCATGGATTATCTCCATAAGCACAAAAGCAAGTTTTTGTGTCAAACATTAAATGTGTTGCATAAACAGACCACATGGAAGTGATGTTAGAGTAGATCAAATGAATATTGTTTGAAGCGTTTATTATAGCAAAGATAAAAGTGAAGCAACCTTAAGCAATCTCAGAGCGGGCCAAAGGGATTTTGTTTGAAGATTCATCACAGTAAAGCAAATTCTTCCAACAACTTCAATATGTCACTAACGAATAGTTCGAATGCTCACAACGGTCAATAATTGCGTTCAACTATAAGTAGTTGAACATTCAGTACCGAGCGACCAAAGAATTACATGATCAATCTTTTGCTCATTTATTGCTCATAAATTCTTGTTATAATATTTTCTAATATTCATTGTTAATTGATTTTTACATATCTACTCTATAAGAGAGTTTATTTCAAACATTTTCAATCGTTGTAAAATCACAAGATAGTAGAACTTTGTGAAACAACTACCATTTAATCAACTAAATTAACCTAATATTATATAGTAATTAACTTATTAGAGCTTCAAAATTTACGAAAAATTTAAAATTTTATCAGAGTATTCATTATGAGTCATAACGTGGCAATATATAATTATCTAACACAACTAAAAGAGACAGAAGCACTACTTTTAATAGAGTAGTCTAAGCTTCTGAGGCCTTCCCTGATGGACTCGGACGTGAGCTATCACCTGGAAAAATTTGGTAACTATCAGTCCAACTTATTACAATATTAATATGTGCTAGTGAGGTGCCAAACGGAACAATTTATATACTCAATTATACATTTCACAAATATCGATATCTCAAAATCTCATATCATACATGAATTATCATAAAATATCACTTTATTATGTTGTATCATAATTGGGTGTCAAAAATCTTTTTGAATTCCATTCCCCATAATACCTCCCATCACTCCAACCGAACCGCCTTATTTCCTCCAACTAGACCCATATGCTAAGTCACACCCATGTTACTGGTTACTTAAAAGCTCACTGGTCAAGTGATGAGGACCGACCAAAATCCTCAGAATACCTATCTCAGACTATGGGTCTTTTCCTAATTTACCCTAGTGAGGTTTCGTAAGCCCATCACTCTGGTGGGCAAGTCCCATGTTGTAAGCCCATCACTTTGGTGGACAAATTCCTCATTAAACCGTTAGGACAATAGTAAGCCAACCATCGTGCACTAATGGAGGCCTCACCACGTGGTAGAAATAACAACTTCATCTCTTCCCAATTCATCCATTTCCATAATTATCATAATAATTAACTCAATAAGAGTTTATCCAATAATTCTCATAACCATGTCATAATATCTCAATTTACAATATATTTCAAATAATAAGGTTCCACAAAGCAATTTCTAATAAAATCATTCATAATTATTTAACAAAATATTCACAAACAACATATCAACATGCATAATAAGTGAAAAGTAGTTACCTCTCACCAAAGTTAATTACTATCACTTTGCTCCTAATTTTAGAGTTCAAATACACTCCATAATTCAATATATCAATATCAATTTACTAACAATTAATAACCCTTAAAAATTCCACTGATTCAAAATTATAGCTATCATTTCATAAACTTAAAAGTATACAAATTTTTAATAATAAATCCGGAGTACATGAAGTTGCAAATTATATTAATACTAAATGAGGGAGACGATTGCAAATATCTATTCTTGTTTCAATTTACTATTGATAAATCCCTTTTTCCTATTTATTATGTATCGGTAATTCTCCTAAATTTTTGGTATTCCATTTCGACTAATGGAAATAATCATTATTATTCATTTCTATTTTTAATAATAATTTCAGTATTTATTATTTATTTATTTTATCAATTTGAACTTCTCAACAACCAATATCGCATGAACAATTTCTTAATAATTATCATTTGTTAAGATAATATTTTTCATGGTCTTTCCAAACTATCATATTAATCATATATAAGATTTAAACCTTGGGTTAAACAACTACATAAACACCCAGAATATTCTTTTCAAGGAGTAACTTATCATTTATATTAAATAATTCATCTATAAATAATAATCTTATTCATTTTCTTATTTGTTCAATTTATCAATTATTATTATCACTCCTTATATATTTCCTTTACTTTTTAATTAATTAATAATAATCCTCATTTATTATTAATTAATAATACTCATATATTCCTTTTCTAATGATAATTTATTATCATCATCATCATTATACAATTAACTTAAACTCCTAGAGGTTATTCTCACACTTTAATTTAAGAGTTAATAAACACCGAGACCAACATGAAAAAAAATATGCTTAATGTATTATATTTTAATGTTTCTCATGATTTCCTATAATTTCTCATAATAAAATGTTAACACCACATGAGACAGACTTTAAGTTAGGAGTTTAAGGATTATTAATTTTTATATGAATTATAATATTTCCCATGGCTTTAAAAGAAAAATATATATAATTTATTTAGCAAAGTTTTGAGTTTATAATTATACACGATTAGCTTGCAGCCTATATAGATAAAGTTAGCTTGCTAACTTTGGTTTATAATTAAAATTCCTCTAGTTAATTTCTTGTTCATTTATAATTAGTTCTCAACCAGGCACATATTTCCTCTTATATGTATATATTATTTCATTTATCCCTTCTTTATGCTCTCTCTCTCTCTCTCTCTCTATATGCATTACTTAAACAAGACTTTATGAATCAGCAGCTTCACTTTATTTAAAGAAAACCAATCAACAGTAAGCTTCTTTTTCTTCTACCTTCGACAGCAACACGTTAACTCTTTCCTATATATTCATTTGTTGGCTTCATTCTTCATGCTCTATATATATACACCCTTTACACACCAGCAACTATAGATAACAGCATTTTCACACATAGACACGTGCATTTGCATGTATATATATTTTTCATGACATGCATTCAATCTTCCTTTTCAATACACACACACATGCACACCTACGGCAAGCATGTGTATATAGGGATCTATATATCAAGTTGGCTTTAACTTTTCCTTCTCTTCGGTAATATATATATTTATACGCAGATCGAAAACCAGGAACTTTTAAGCTTCATGTTTCCTCTGTTCCAGTTCCACAAGACAGAGCCATCATGCCGAACTGAATCCCACGATTAAACCAATGTGCAGTAACTAAACGCTTACCTGGTTCGAAGCTTATGCTGGCAAGAAACGCACAGACTTCTTCTTCTTCCTTGCTCTCGGTCTCTTGTCTCTCTCTGCCGTTGCTTCTCACTGATAAAGCAGGAATGGAAGGGAGTAATATATATAAGGGGACGGACAGAGAAAGAACACAGGGAGGGTGTGTGAGCTGGCCGAAGCTTCGTTGTTTTCTGAACTCAAAACAGGGTAATGGGAGATGGCTCCCCTCTCTGCCTCGCCTCCTGGACTCCCTCACTCTCACTCTCTCCTTCTGTGTTCTCTCTTTCTCTCTCGACTTCACAGTTGCCCAATGAATGGGAAATGAAGGTGCATCAATTATATAAGGACCTACGGTCCAATCTGAAGAGAATCAGCAGTCCGAGAAGCATAAAACCAGTGGGTAAATACGTGGGGCTCGAGAACGCATGATAGAGGTATGGTGTTGCGATCTCGCGTGTTTGACTCTGGTAGATCTGTTTAAACGGCGCTGCAATCTTACGTGATCACCGCTGGAGTTTCTGTGCTTTCGTGTCTGGTCGAAGAGACTGATGAGGAGAATAACAATTGCAACAGTATGGGCCTGGACACGATAAGGTTGGAGATGGGCCGATGACAATGGACTGACTGAAATGATGAAATGAGATGAAATGGGTTGATCTCTATATATATATACAAGGTTTTGCTGGTGTCTCTGCGTGATGATATGCTTCTGCGTTTTCAGGCTGAGGTTTCAATCAACTATTTCCTGGTTGTTTGCAAGCTGGGCCGTATGTCTATGTTGGGCCAAATGGAGATTAAATGGGCTGAATATATAAGCTAGCATCTGATGTATACTTATTTCCTGTTGGTTCCAAAGATGCTACGTGACGGGCCAAATAAGAAGAATGAATGAGAGTGGGCCAAAATGAATTTGATTACATATGAGCCCATGAAATTTCATTTGCAATAATTGGATAATTTCTAAAAATAAAATCCTTAATTTCCTATAAAGATTTTTCCTTCACAATTAATTTTTCCTAGGCCTGGAAATATAATCACTAATATTTTGAAATCATTAAGGACAAATATGTTTATAGGATGTATTATTTAAAAAACTTATAAGAAAGTTTTCCATTAAAAATTTTATTGGTCAGAATGACCTGAAAATTTAAATTTCATACACAGAATGTATGTTTTCTGGTTTTTACCCAAAAATGATAGATGTTAAAATAAAAGATAAAAAATAGAAAAATATTATCAAAATTAGTTAAAAAAAAACAATAAGTATGTTGAATTTCGATCATTCTGTATGATTTGAAATTTTGAAAGGGTTAAAGTCTATTTTCATCCCAGAAGTTTTATTAAGGAGTACTGGGTATCTAAAAATTTTTTTGGAAACATTTTAACAAATATAAAAACGGTAAAAATTTCACCCAACCTGTTAGAAAAGTTAAAGTTTTGAGTTATTTGGCACACTTAGCACAGCTACCTAATCATCTATAGCCACGTCACTTCCCAGTTCACTTTGGGCAGCCCGCTCGTCTCCATTGATTCTGTAACTTGTCTTTTTAATCTGATTCTAAAGTCTGGTTCAATGAAAAACAACTTCCAATCACAAACACATCACCTTATCATTGAAAACGCAGCCATCAAAATCTTCCAATCACAACGCAACAACAACATAAATGATGCAACCATTAAAAATCGCCCTTACACCATTTTTTTGCCTCATTCCCTGTACCAAACTCCGACATCCCCAATCTAACTTGCCCCATTTTCCATCCATCGAATTCAACGCACGCTCTCCGCTGGGAAGGAGATATTTTCCTTATCTCATTTCTCATTGACTAAATCTAGGTTGTTGATTGAGAAAATGAGAGAAAAATAAAAATAGTATTATAGTGGGCCCTCCAACTACTGCCGCCACATATTGGGCATGTTTGGAGAGAATTTTAAGCAACTCTAAGTAATAAAAAAGTAGTAGTAGAAAAAAAGTTTTAAGTGGAGCGTTTGTGTAAAGTTTTAAGTTTATTGTTTTTTTAAAAAAAAAAACTCCTAAAAGTCATTTAAGTCAATTAAGAAAAAAGTTATGTAGGGTAGTTTTTAGGAAAAAGCTTTTAACTTTTTGACATAAGCCCACCACTTCTACCATTGTTAATTTAAACATAAATGATATTTACAATGAGACTTTTTTTTTCTTTTGAGATTTTATAAAAGTTAGATAGAAAATAAGTTACCGCTAACCCAAACACAGGTCCAATTATTTCATTGAGTATTTAGCCCGGACGCTTTTGGCATGCACAAGTTAACACACACACATATATATAAGTAAACATCAACATTTGGGGTTTTATTTTCTAGTAAAAAAAACGACCAATTTCCAATTCCTTAATTACAGTAAGAAAGTCGTGTACTCGATTAGAACTGGATATAAGGTGGCTAGGGACTGTGAGGAGAAGGCAATAGTGAAGGATCCGAGTACATCATTTTCTACGCCAAAATCCTTGTGGCAGAATATTTGGAAGGTCACTGTACCTCCTAAAATTCGGCATTTCTTATGGAAAATTGGATCTGGTGCAATTGCTACTAAAGTGGCTCTCTTCAAACGAAAATGCTCTGATAGCCCTACCTGTCCTATCTGTTTAGCAGAAGAAGAATCCATAGAGCACCTTCTATTCTTATGCCATGGACTAAATATTGTTGGTTTGGTAGTGCTTTGGGTCTCAAATTTAGTAGGTGGTCTATGAAACGCTGTGAGGAGTGGTTATGTGTTTTTTTGCAGGACACAGCAGGCTTGGATGAGTATGGGAAGTTCTTGTTTGCCACAACTTGCTGGTGGATCTGGAAGAAGCGTTGCAATTGGGTGTTTAAGGAAGAAAGACCTAATGCTAATGAAGTGGTGAGATTAGTTAATGCTTAAGTGGAGGAGTTCTGGAACTCTAAAGTAAAAAGGAAGGAGAACAATCAGAGGATGACAGTAGAGGAAGTGATAAAGCATAAAGCTTGGACCCCCCAGATGTTGGTTTCATCAAGATGAATGTTGATGGTTCATTCAAGGAAAAATCTGGAACAGCAGGGGTAGGCATAGTTTGTCGGGACAACAGTGGGAACTTTGTTGGTGGTCTCAGCAAAGCGGTAAAAGCCACATCAGCTTTCATGGCAGAGTGCTTAGCATTAAGGGAAGCCTTGTCATACAGAAGTCGGTTCCAGGATGCTGCTGTAGTATTTGAAACAAATTGTGAAGTGCTATATAGACTGATCAAGAGAAGGTCTGCTGATGGATGTGAATGGCAAAGTAAAGAGTTATTGTGTGACACCCTAGAAGTATTGGAGTCTATGGTTGGAGTTTCAATTTCCCTTGTATCTAGGCAAGGAAATAGTCTTGCTGATTTTTTAGCAGTACAAGCTACAAGGATGATGAACCAGCATCTTTGGCTGGATTACCCCACATCTTCCTTAAGCAAGTTTCTGTTTCAAGACTCTGTGACTTCAAGGGTTTCATGTGCTGGCACATGTGGAGCAATTGGTTTGGATGATAGGGAAGGAATTGGCTGAGAGGTACTGCAATTAAAGATTAGTATTAGCAGTAAGTAGTTTACACTTTGCTCATTTTATTGTGGTATTGTTTTAGTTTGTTGTTCAGTAAGTTGTGTGTTAGGATACATTGTTAGTTTTTTTGAGTGATATTTTCTTGGCTTCGGCTATTGGTGTGTGTAATATTTGTTTTGGTATTAATAAAATTGACTGTTTTTGGGCAAAAAAAAAAAAAAATTACAATAAGAAAGTCTTTAATGTTGCGGCTAACAATCTGGCTCTCTAAGTTGATTGTGGTGAAAATTTCTTCAGTGATTGGGATCCCAAGAAGCATCTCGAGCACATCTTCTCAATCCAGAGTAGGGGATTGATTCTTCATCAGAGAAGTTAACAGATTTTAGGTAATGGGTAGAGTAGGCTAGACAGGTGAGTAAGAGAGTTTGAAGAAGAGAGAGAGAGAAGAGGGAGAGGAAGCACAGAGGTAAGTCATCTAGGAAGAAGAAACCGGAGTTGCAAGAAGAAACCCATTTTGAAATGTTGAAAAATTTAAGAAAATACTTAACTATCTTTAGTTTTTTTAAATAAAAAATCCTCAACCAACTTACTTGCCGTTGGAGCTCCAGGGGCCTTACTGGCGACCAGTCATCAAAACTTCGGCAACGACTGATGACTGGATCTACGATGGCTTAATATATATATTTTGAATTTCTTATGCAAAAACTCTCAATATGGATGCCTGAGCTGGTAATAAAGATCTTAAAGTTATAAATATGGTATTTGTTGAATATAACTCAATTATCTATGTTAATAACTTTAGCTTGAGAAATTTAATATTATAAATATATATATTAGATGTCGAAGCTCCAATAAAAGTTATTAGGAAATATTCAACAAACACCACGTTTACAACTTTAGTATTCCTATTCGAAACTCAAGTATCAATTTGATGCTTTTTGCCTGACAATTTTTTAAAAATATATTAGGTTGTTGTTTGACAAATTTTGTATTGCTATTAACAATTCAAATATCTATACTGAAATGTTTTTTCCTTAAGAAATTCATAAAAAAATATTAGGCAGCCATCAAGGTTATTAGAGCTCTGGTGACGACCATTGTCGAAAATCAGAGTCTGAGCTTTGGCGGCCGTGAATGGGGTTGAGGATTTTTTATTAAAAAACCTAGAGTTAGTCAGACAATTTCTCGAATTTACTAATATTTCAAAATCTTGTTGTAAAAATATGAGTGTATGTGGGGTGTGTCAAAGAAATAAGTCCCACATTACTAGGGAATAAGAGAGCAAAAACCTATATATATAATCTTATTATGTTGGGCTTGTAAAGAGTGGGTTTGCATGCACAACAATAGGCCACCGAAAGTCAAGCATAGCGGAAATCCAGTGATTTCCCCTTGCACTCGAGTAATACATGATACCGACACTTTTGCGAAAATACTTTTCTCCCCGGAAGTATTAATTTAGTTGTCTAAAAAAATAATTTGTTTTTGCAGGCTTATTGAAAAGACTCAATATTTAAGGGTTTAAAATTGAGAACCCTTTGTGACTAGCCGTTGTCAGCGGTCATGTAATACCCCAGATTATTATTATATATAATAATAATAATGATATAGTATTAGTTTAATTTTAGTAGTTGAGATTGATTTGGTTAGTTTAGATAAATCTGATTTTATTAATTTAGATTGATTGATTTGATTGAATTTAATAAATTTGGTAATATTTTATAATTCATTAATTGATAATAGCTAAAGAGCCAACCCATAGCCAAACCCTAACTTTCACTACAAGTTTAGCTCTAACTTTCACTACAAGTTTAGCTCTAATTTTGATTACAAGTTTAGCTCTAACTATAAATTTAGCTCTAGCTGCCTAACCTTAGTCTTCGCTCATATTTCTCTTCTCCTTACTCCTTTCTTTGTAAACTCTGCGGCAAATTGCTCTTTTAGGAACTTAGCAAACACGGAGATCAGGTAATTCTAATCCCTAGAGCAATAAGAATTAATTGTTGGTAGTGTTAGAAAATTGATCGGAATTGATTGATTGTAATTCTAAACCCTAGAACAATATTTTTTTTATTACATAAAATCATTGGTCCATTTTGCTTTCTCATTCACCCAATACGTCATGCATAAGTGAACTGTATGTATATTTGTAGTGTGGCACGACTTTTGAGGCTTTGACCTTTTCTTTCATTCACACAAGCCAGGGCATATTCCGATCTGGCCATTGCATTAGTTCTTGATGCTATTTTAAACGACTTTTTGTTATATATATATATTAATATATTTTGATAAATTGAATATATATGTATTATTTGACGCTGCATGTCTTCGGTTCAACGTCTTCGGTTCTGTTATATATATATATACACACACATATTAATGAATTGAATTGAACACATACCTTTTGATGTTTGATTTTGTGTGTTTGATTTTTGATATTAATGATGTTTGAATATTAATAAGTTCAATTGCATAGAAATAATTTAGTAATTTTATTTTAAATGCATTTAAATAATTTAATTGTGGGAGGATAACTTTGGGATGGTACCTCCTAAAGTGATGAACACAACCCTTAGGCTTTATGCCCTTGAAATAATATTTGATGTGAACCGATTGTATCAGTTCTTCTCAAAGTGGTGTCTGGCAGGTTTCTGGGATACTAGTAGCAACTTTGGAAAGAGGTGTGCACACTAGGAAGAAATATTTTTATGGCCAAATTTGATGAATTGTGACTGGCAGGTTTTCGAGTCACAGGGTAGACTGACAGATTTCTGGGTCTACCATGGTTCTCTTCCCACTAGTGAACTTTATAAGTAATGACCTTTTTTTATTTATACACATACATGATATTTTATTTTAATATGTAATTATTTTATTTTATAATTACTATATTTATCTCAATTTATTTTAACTCTATTTATTTGTTTATTTACTTTATTTTGTATTATCTTTACTTAATTAGGATTACCAACTTTGTTGATGTTTGTGTTCTTGGGCTACGATGATACTTCGGAGGAGCAGAATTTCAGTGAAACAGGTGCCAAGGGCTGGGACTAGCATGAGATGTGAGGAAGGACGTCCAATTAAATTTTAAGTATCTCCCTTTTTATTTTTATATTTCGCGCAAGACATATTGTTTTGGTTTAGATTTATTGTGATGTAATAAGTAGCCTTACACTTGTCCCATACAAGTGCGGCGGTAACACTTCCCAAATTTAGCTATTTTAAAATTTTGTTACTATTTATGAAAACTAGCAAAAACTTATGTGTTATAACTACTATAAATTCGGGGGTGTTATAGGTCAGGCGCATCCTTGAACGGACATATTTTTCTCCCCGAAAGTATTAATTTAGTTGTCTAAAAAAATTGTTTTTGCAGGCTTATTGAAAAGACTCAATATTTAGGGGTTTAAAATTATGAAACCTTCGTGACCAGTTGTTGTTAGCCGTCGGGCGCGTCTTTGAACGAACATATTTTTCTTCTTGGAAGTATTAATTTAGTTGTCTAAAAAAATAATTTGTTTTTGCAGGCTTATTGAAAAGACTCAATATTTAGGAGTTTAAAATTGAGAACCCTTCATGACCAGTCGTTGTCAGCGGTCGGGTGCGTCCCTGAACGGACTTTCCGTTGTCAACGACAAATTCGTCTTTTCCGGTAGTGTTTGTTGGGTCTTAAGGGATGTATCATCCGAATAATCTCGGGTCTATGGGTTATTCGTGAACCATGTCTATAAAAGGAATTAGGACGAAGTGCTCTGTAATACCCCAGATTATTATTATTATTATTATTTTTAATAATAATAATAATAATAATAATAATAAAATTAGAATTTAATAAATAATCTATTATTATTTTTATAATTCATTAATTAGCAATAGCTAAAGAGTTGTCCCATAGCTAAACCCTAAATTTTAATTATAAATTTAGGTCTAGACGCCTAACCCTAGCTATCGCTTATTATTTCTCTTCTCCTATACTTTTTCCTTTGTAAACTCTGCGGCAAATTGTTCTTCTAGGAGATTATAAAAAACGGAGACCAAGTAATCTTAATCCCTAGAACAATAGAAATCCATTGCTACATGTCATAATTCCTTTTTTTTTAATCCTACTTTGGATTGCTGATAAATTGCTTTGTTTTATGGCATACCTTGCAATTTTTTTGTAAAGGTTTGTTCTTTGCAACAGAGGGTTGATAACATGGCGCATATTACTGTTGATAATTGAGTTGTATTTCTTTACAGCTAACCCTAAACTAAATATGGAATATTTGAAATTTGCATTCATCAATCCATATGTGTATTAATATCAATCATTGATATATATCAATAAAACAATTACTTTCTGCTGTTAAAATGTAATGTGTGGTCATTGTTCAAGAGATATTAGATGATTGGGTCATATTGATAACAAAGCATAAGAGTTGTTTATTGTCTTGGAGCAAGTTTCAATGCCTGTAGGACAAGATTGTATTATTAAAAGAATCTTAAATTTAATAGAGCTGTCGAGAGCATTGGAGATTTTGGTATGTGTAGATGTTGTGTTCAGGTTGGGGTTTATTTTAGCTTTTTGTTCTCCAACATATGAAGTTATTGATTTAAATGTCTCTCCACATTTAGGGTGTTGAAGAATGCTCAACTCTGGTGGAAAGGAAAATTAGTGAATAACAATAATTAAATAGGTATAAAATATTAATAAATTCAATTTGGGCACTTTAGTGCATAGAAATAATTTATCACTGAGTGTATTTAAAATAATTTAATTGTGGGAGGATAGCTTTGGGATAATACCTCCTAAAGTGATGAACACACTTTTAGGCTTTATACTTTCGATATATTATGTGATGTGAACCGATAGTATCTATTCTTCCCAAAGTGGTGTCTGGCAGGATTTCTGGGACACTAGTAACAACTTTGGGAAGAGGTGTGCACACTAGGAAGAAATATTTTATGACCAATTTGATGAGTTGTGACTGGCAGGATATCCGAGTCTACCATGGTTCTTTTCCCACTAAGTAAACTTCATAAAGAAAACAAAACTGGCATCTTCTTTTATATATATATATATATATATATATATATATATATATATATATATATGATATTTTTACTATGTAATTACTTTATTTTATTTTATTTTATATTGTTTTTATTTTATTAGGATTACCAGCTTTGCTGATATTTGTGTTCTTGGGCTGCAATGATCCTTCGGGGGAGCAGATTTTCAGTGAAACAAGTGCCAAGGGTTGGGGCTAGCAGTGAGAAGTGAGGAAGGACGATAAATGAATTTTAGCTATTTCTTTTTATTTTATATTCCGAATAAAACATTTATGTTTAGGTTTAGATTTATGTTAATGTAATAAGTAAAGTCGGGAAATTAGGCCAAGCCCGTCGGGCCGGCCCGCTTAGGCCCTGGCCCTTCAAGGGCCGGGCTTAAAAATTTGAAGAGATAAACGAAATTGGCCCTAGAGGGATGGCTCTGACGAGCCTCGGGCTTAAACGAGCCGGCTCTAGAGAGCTTCGGGCCAGCCCTGTAAGCCCTTTTCACTATAGCTTTTTCTTTTTTTCCTTTTCAAATTTATTAATTTATATATATTTTGTATTTGTTATAGAGTTGTTTATCCTTTTAACTAAAAATACATAATTACTATACTCTAATTTTATGATTTGATTTATTATTTGTTGCAAATAAAGATTATGGATGTGTTCATGATGCGGGAAAAAAATTTCATTATATTCTTACTCATGAACTAGAGGCTACTACTCAAAGTGAAAAACAATTAAATGTCGTTAAAATCGATGATATAGTGACGAAGATGACGAAAACAATAATCATTGTACTAATGTCGCTTAGTGATATGTTTTTTTTGTTTTATGAGTTATTTGTGTACATAGTTTGCTTTTGATTATGAATTAGTGACTGTGCTTATTTATTGGATGATTCGTGTTGTAATTTACTAATTATATTTTTTTAAAAAAAGTGAAGGAAAAATAGTTAAAATTTGGAATAGTAATTACCGGGCCCTGTGGGCCGGCCTTGGCCCTGGTGCTCTTGGGCGGGGCTTTGAAAAACAAGTGTTTTTTTTACTCCAGGCCTTGGAAGGCCGCCCCTGTTAGGCCTTGGCCCTTCACGGGCCAGCCCTGGAGGGCCGGGACGGCCCTGATTCCCAGCTCTAGTAATAAGTAGCTTGCACTTGTCCTAATACAAGTGCAGCGGTAACACTTCCCGAATTTGATTATTTTGAATTTTAGTTATTATTTATAAAAACCATTACAGTTTTATGTTATTATAACTGCTAGAAATTTGGGGGTGTTACATGTTCGGTAAGATGAACACAATCTTTCCTCCTTTGCTTAATTGTTGTCATTATTATTACCTTCCACTTGTTCTATCGCCTTGATCAACTTCAGGAAACACTTGTTTAATTTTGGAGAGTACCGCTTCCTCTTTACTGGTGGTTGCGGAATAACTCTACAGGACAATGTTTTTGGACGTGACTCAGATAATCTATATTATTGTTGTACAAGATTGCTCATGATTTTACTGCAAATCTCAAATTAATCCTTTTGAAATTCAAAATACTTTTTTTATCTTTTACCAATTTTGATGATTTTTTTTTTTTTTGTCTTTTCCTCAAAGATAAACAAAAGAATGTGCTTGTCTGTCAAAAAAAAAAAAAATCCCAAACTTTAAAGTGATATTCGACCCAAGAAAATTGTTATTGGAAGGCCAATCTTTCTCCGAATACACATGAAAGCCCAGCCCATTTGGTTCACATCTCCATTACCTTCCCTCTGCATTATCATCCCCAAAGGCTCAACCAAAAATGGCTTCTTCAGCTCTGGCAACATCAATGGCTACACTATCATCCCTCTCTTTCCACTACCTCACCAAACCATTCCTCACGCACAGTTCATCTTTTCGCACGCTTCATCGTCTCACTTGCTGTTTCTCTACTTCTTCTTCTTCTTCTTCCTTAGAATTCAACATCTCCTTCGCACCCCCTAAACCCAAGCCCAAGCTTGAACCCAAGCTCGCGGAGGTAGAACCAATTCCTGATGAAGATGATGCATCCGGTGAAGCCGGGCAGCTCTTTATCCCCTGGATTGTTCGTGGAGAGGATGGGAACCTCAAGCTCCAAGCTCATCCTCCGGCGAGTCTTCTTCAGGCCGTGGGCAATTCTGAAACTGGTACCAAGAAGACGAAGCAGAAAGCTGAAAAGAATACTGTGGAGCCGAAGCATTCCAAAGCTGCCCGAAGGTTCTATAATGAGAATTTCAGAGACTCGGGAATGCGGTTAAGTAAGGTTCTTGCCGCTGCCGGAGGTAATATCGTTGTCATTGTTTGTTACAGATGGACTTGTGATGATTAATTCAACTTCGATAATTCGACCGTTGCCCGCTTTAGTGCTATCTCTAATCACCTGTTTATTTCTACTGCGTTCTTTACCAAATTTTGGTAAGGCATTTCGAACTAAAGCCTTCATGTGGCCGAAAAAACCGTCTGTCTTAAAACCTCAGCATTCTGTTTTAACGAAGCATACCAAAACCCAGAATAAATTTATTTCTCGCTGAAGAATTTTGTGGTCCTGTTGCCTCCTAAAACCTGTTTACTTGATAGTTAGAAAAGCTGGGAGATCGGCTGGAGAATAAAACAACCTATTCCAAATCGTTCAAGTCACATCACGCTGCAATTTGATTTTGATCTTCTGAAACACATCACGCAAATACCATGTGATGAAGCGTTAATGGGTTTTTGAGTCTAAAGCTTTCACTTGCATTAATTCTTTAAGTACCGCTGTTCAAACAAGAACCTTGTGTTTAAAAGGGGTCTTGACTTTCAAGAAAAGGATCTGGACTTTAAAGCTTTTATATACTATTTGGGGCATCATGAAGGTTCCAGGTGTGTCACAGGTGATTGTATCTCAATTAGATAGTACGTAGGTCACAAGATCCTTTACCATGATTCTCTTGGATCACTGAAGTAAGTGCGATGAAATAAAGACATAAACTTAAAGGGAAGTACGAGAGAACATAGATGGACAAGAGTTTGGTCCCATTGATTTTGATCTTAAGTTAGAATAGTACATTCAGTAATTACAAAACAGGGAATTTAGGACAGTAATAGGATGCTTGAGTCGCTAGAATGATCAAAGGTTTGTTTGAAGGCATATGTGGCTGTTTGTCTTACACTTGTCAGGTTATCTTTTTGTTTACAGTTGCATCCCGAAGGAATAGTGAGGAGCTTATATTTGAAGGCAAGGTTACTGTTAATGGCTCTGTGTGTAATACTCCTCAGGTTTGCTTCCTCTATGTCGAGGACCATGGGTTCCTGAAAATTTGGGAAGGAGAGAAGAAACGATTCATCAATATATTTTATTTGTTGTTTTCATAATAGCATTGTGGTAAAAGCTATTCTTAGTGTTTGCTTTTATTATGTTTCACATCATATTCAATTATTTATAGTGGTTTTATAGCATTTCTTTTGAAATGCAGACTAAAGTTGACCCTGCAAAGGATGTTATCTATGTCAATGGGAACCGCCTTCCTAAGAAGCAGCCCCCAAAGATGTATTTTGCCTTGAACAAGCCAAAAGGGTATGTTGCTTGAGGATCCTTGTTTGGCTGAATTTGTAATTTTGGTCCATGTTATGCTCTCCTACATTGTGACACTATTGTGCTTTGACAGGTATATTTGCTCATCTGGGGAGAAGGAGTCTAAATCTGTAACAAGTCTATTTGATGATTATTTGAAGAATTGGGTATGTGCAAATTATGAGTTTTATTATTTCTTGGAGGTTCTGGTTTTGGCAATATGATTAGACTAATTATTTATGAATTCTAATTATTCATCAAATATCGGGGGCTGCGGTTTCTCCTTTTGTTGTTCTAAGCATCCCTAATATTGAAAATAAAATGAATAATTTCCAGAGTAAAAGAAATCCTGCAGTACCGAGACCACGGCTATTTACTGTGGGGCGGCTTGATGTTGCTACTAGTGGGCTGATTATTGTGACCAATGATGGTATGTAATGTAACAAGATAGCCAAAGTTCATTTTAGTTCTGGTCATAAATCAAATCTAAACTTCAACAGTTTCCATCTAAGTGCATATACATTGCTGCTTATTTGCAGGTGATTTTGCTCAAAGACTTTCACACCCATCATCTAATTTATCAAAGGAGTGAGTGCCTACTCATAGGGTTTGGTCCTTGTATCATTTTGTTTTCTTTGTATTTGAATTTCATGATTGAAGAAGCTCTTCACTCCCTTCTCTCTAATATAGTCACATTTTGTCATGCCAGATACATTGCCACAATTGATGGTGCAGTTCATAAGCGGCACCTAACAACCATAAGTGAGGGAACAACCATTGAGGGTCTTCATTGTGTACCTGACATTGTGGAGTTGCTTCCACGCCAACCAGATGCACCTAGAGCTCGTCTTCGCATTGTGGTATGCTTATTTTTCCACCTTTTTTTGGGTTTTTGTTTCTGATCACTAGATCATTTTTTTGTGCCTGACAGTGACCCATGAATGATTTCAGCATCTCTTCTTGAAACATTTGTAAAATAGAAGTTCAAAATGAATGGCCTGAACCGATTAATAGCAAATCCTTTTTTCTTCTTGTTCTTGTAGTCCTTGCTCATTTTATGCCAAACACTCAATATAACTATAAGGCCTCTTAAGTAGTGCTGAAGAATTCGTTTTGGGCTTTTGGTCATCAATGACAAATTGTGTGTATATACATTTATGAATTTATATTACATAGGATTTGTGGTTATACTTAATTGATAAAACAGGAGACTGAGATCCTCATTATTCAAGATGGCTTCTCTGGGATCTGTTGGTTTAGTTTGCTCTGTTTGCTCGTTAAAGCATGTTACTTTTATGAAGATGAAGAAAGTTGAACCTAAATCTTCTGCTTCCTTGTTTGTATTTTTGTAGGTTCATGACGGGAGAAAACATGAAGTACGTGAACTTGTGAAGAGTGCTGGACTTGAGGTTAGCTTTAAATAATAATATGTGATTCAATTGAATTCTCAAACGCATGGGTTATATGCTCATTGACGATTGACAAATATATGATCTTAATAATTGTTGAAACAAAATGCATCCGACACTCTAGTCCATTTTTTTTAAAAATAAAATACCCTTCATTTATTTATTTTTTGTTAAAGATGTATTTAGGTTTATAGAGAATATTCAGACAAAAAAAATAGTCAGATTTAAGTGTAGAATTATTTCTGATTTTTTAGGATGACTGTGTATATTTTGAAAATAAAGAAGAGTTATCTGTAACATGAATAAAATTCAGAAGTTTATGTATGAACTATTGCTCCTTTTCTTGGGGACTATGACTAATTTCTCTACTTATGTAGTTATTTTCCTATTGCTGTTTTCTGTTCCAGGTTCATTCATTAAAGCGAGTACGCATTGGGGGTTTTAAACTTCCATCAGATCTCGGGTAATAGCCACATTTTAAACTTTAGGTCTCAGCCAAACCATTCTTTAGTATACAATGGCGGGAAAAATTGGGGAAAACCCATTGAATTTTATAGATGAGAAGGACTAAAATCAGAGTACCAGTACTTTGTTTACAAAATTTGCTGAATACTGGTAGTTCCCGTGCATTAAAATATATCAAGTCTTCTCACCATCAAAATTCAGTGGGGGACTTTTCTTCAATTTTCCCATGCAGAGTGGCATGCAACTGCCATCTGATCAATTTTCACTGCCTGTGTTTTCAGGATAGGGAAGCACATCGAACTAAAACCCACTGATCTAAAGGCATTGGGTTGAAGAGCATAAATGGTTGTTCCTTAATTGCTATGGCTAAAAACATTACTTCAACATGCTGATTCAGTGAAAGGCACCACTGAAGCTAACATTTTCAAGAGTTAGCTGATTATTATTGGGAAAATGACATCAAGATCCCAATTATGGGAAATTATATTACAAAAGTCCCATATCTTGTCAATAACAAATGAAAGAGCAACCAAACCATTGACTAGTGGATGAGCTATCCTTAAAAAGTTTTGGAACATTTTTTACATTATTTTTTTTTTAATTGAGACCTTAATGTCATTTTGCCATTATTATTTGAGTTGTTGAGGTATGAATCCCAGTGGCTTTCTGGAAACTGTTTTGGGAATAGGACTGACCAAACTGCTTCTCTCTGAAGTGTTTGATATCTCATACTGTGCTGCTGATGAGATGCTCTTAGCCTCTTAAACAGGGATATGTATCAAGAAGAGATTGGAGAAGATTTTGGGCTGAGGGATGATATGGCCTATTTGTAAATTTGAATTCATGGGGATGATGTTAATTTACTGAAGATACCACAAATTATGAACTTAGTGGTTGTATACATAATGCTTAACCCAGAACTATAGTATTTGAATGTTGGGAACTGTAGTGATAGCATTACAAATTAATCTTGTACATCGTGGCCTTTGAATAAATGAAAACAAAATTTTGATATTATGCAACGGTCAATTATGAATTTATGATTGATTGGTCTAATAATTATTGAAAATGGAGCAAATCACTAAGGGCATTGGGGATTTTAAATTTCTTTTTTAATTGTTCTATTTTCTAATACTAAATAAAACTGTTCAGAGTATAGAGAAGAAAAACAAGACACACAGAATTTATACTGGTTCGATCTAATGTTTGACCTACGTTCAGTCCCCAGTCTTTTTAGGATTTTCACTAATCTAATCGATTATACACTCTGTAACTCAAAAGTAATTCTCTCACTAGAATCTACTCTCCCTTACAAATTGTAATCAAATATCTCAATCTCCAAGTCTCCAGACTCGAAATTCTTTACAACAATATGATTTACAATCAAATGAACTCTCTCTCAAAGTAGATAGACAATCACTGAAGCACAGAGAATCAGAAGATACTTTACAAGTCAAAATTGAAAAAAGTAGTTGGAAAACTTTAATGCAATTCATTTTTAGCAGCTTAGTTGTTGAGAGGAATTGAATGCAACTCTATTTATACAAAGAGAGTATTAAATAACTGTTGCAATCTTCATTATAACCGTTGGTACATTAATCTAGCTGTTAGAGGCACTTTGGTTTCTTCTCTCTCTACTCTTCAGTTAATTCTTTTTTGTTTAAAGGATTAATGTTGACTTTACTTGAGTTTTATCCGTTGGAATGTCAGAAGCTAGTTTAGGTAAGAAACATTGATCCATTTTGCATCGTGCAGAGATTGATTGTCCAGAATATAGCAAGTTATCTGTACTTTGCAATAAATGCTCTGGCATGTGATGAGCCATAAACTTACTATGTTTTAAGGTACAAATTGAGCATGAAATTGATTTAATATAATTAAAAAGCTTAAGAATAATAAGTAAAAAACATGGATTTAATGTCAGATATACCCTCACAAGTATTCTCGTGTGTTTTGTAGATTTTTATCCACAAGAGAAGCTAATTGGAAGAGCTCAAGAAAGTCAAGAAGAGAAGCCGATAAAGAAAGTAAAAGTTGGCGCCGAGGGCGCTAACTCAGTATAAAGTTGGCGCTCAGGGTGCCAACTTTTTGTATGAGCATATTGGAGTTGGCGCCGAGGGCGCCAACTTAGTACAAAGTTGGCACTCAGGGTGCCAACTTTCTGTATGACATTTTGGAGTTGGTGCCCAGGGGGTCAACTTTCTGTCTCTTTGCTAAGTTTGGCGCCTAGGGCGTCAGAAGTGTGAAAAACCTGATTTTTAATTTTTAAAAAGATTCTAGGGTCTGAAAAAGGAAATGAAATTGAGAATCTTTAGTGGATTTGAAGCCCAATTAGACCGGGAATATAAAAAGAAGAAACCCTAGCAACCAAAGAGAACTTTTGGCATTGGAAACAACTTGACGGCATTGGAGAAAGAGATCAAAGCATCATCGTGGAGATCAACCTTCCCCAATCTTTGAAGACCAATTCTCTTTTCATTTCTTTTCTATATTTTGTTAACCTTGCCATGCTTGGCTAGTTTTTTCTTGTAGTTAGGGTTAGGATGAACCCTATGCGCGTTTAACGTATTTGTTTGAATTCTTGATTGATCTTTATTTTCTTGATTGAATGAATTATCTTTGCTTAAAACTTTCTTGAAGACTGATAACCTTTTAGATTGTTTATAAGTTGGTGTATGACAATAGAGATGTTGGTGCATTTAACCCGAACCGTTAATTCATCATAGAGTTGCATGACCTAGACATAGGCTTACGAGTTTATGCGATCTTATAATTCTGGTTTAAAAATCTGATCTTTCCAAACAATACTAAGACATTAGTTGTTTTCAAAGATAATGGACTAAGGTAGCATCAAGACATTGAGACTTAGTCTAACTTTAGAGAATTGATCGTCAATCGTAGGAATAATAATCAATTAAAGATTCAATTCAAATTCTTGGAGGAGCATGGGGGGGATTCTAAACCCTAACTGCGTTTTTCTTGATTAATTATCTTTTATAAACATCGTTCTTGAGATTCTTGATCTTGGATTCTTGTTCTTTCTTAAATTCTTTAACTTCTATTTGGTTACAACTCTTCTCTTATTACTCGATTCATCTAACTAAAGAGAAAATAGCGAATTAGTGATTGGAGTACTATTACTCGTGGGACGATCTTTTCTCACTACTTTATTACTTGTAACAACCGAAGTCGCTATCAACATGCTTTTTCATTTGTGTTGAAATTGCACTTTAATTCTCTTTGAATCATCTTTAAATCAACTGAAATTCAAATTCACTAGCAAACAAATAAACATATCTAGAGATGGTGATGAGTGATGATAAACAACATATAGATCAATCACACAGTTTTTCGCAGATTCAGATAATTTAAATTTTGAATTCTGTGATATAGAGGCTCAAAACTAGAGTTTTCATACAAAACTAGAGTTTTCAGATAGTGAATTGATGAGCCGTAAATTTACCATGTTTTAAGGCACAAGATTAGCATGAAATTGATCGAATATGATTAAAACGATTAAGAATAATAAGTTAAAAACATGGATTTGATGTCAGACATACCCTCACAAGTATTCTTGTGTTTTTGCAGGTTTTATCTACAAGAAGAAGCTATTTGGAGACTCCAAAGAAGGTCAAAAAGATAAACTAATGAAGAAAAACAAAGTTGGCGCCCAGGGCGCCAACTCTCTGCATGCACCAGTAAGTTGCCGTCCAAGGCGCCAAAGTTGGCGCCCTCTCTGCCTCCTTGGAAGAAAGTGGCGCCCAAGGCGCCAGAAGTGCGAAAACTCTTATTTTTAATTTTTGGAAAGTTTTTAGGGCCCGAAAAAGGAAGGAAAATTAAGGATTTTTGAGATTTGGAAATCTAATTGGACCTAATAGATAAAAAGAGGCAACCCTAGCAAGAAAAGGAAGGAACTTTTGGCACAAGAAACAACTCTACGGCATTGGAGAGGAGGATCAAAGCAATTGTGGAGATCAACCTTCCCCAACCTCTGAAGAACCATTCTATCTTCATCTTTTCTTTTTTATTTTGTTAATCTAGCCATGTTTGGCTAATTTCCTTTTTGTAGTTAGGGCTAGGATGAACCCTATGTAACTTTGGGTATTTGATTGAATTCTTGGTTGAATCTTGGTTTCTTTGATTGAATGAATTTTCTGCACTTAAAGCTTTCTTAAAAGATTGATCATCTTTTAGATTGTCCATAGGTTGATGTATGACAATAGAGATGTTGGTGCATCTAACTAGAACTTGTTAATTCATCATAAAGTTGTATGACCTAGACATAGGCTTACGAATTTATGCAATCTTATAATTCTAGTTTCTAAATCTGTCTTTCTAAACGATACTAAGACATTAGATTGTTTTCAAAGATAACGGACTAAGATAACGTCAAGACATTGAGACTTAGTCTAATTTTAGAGAATTGATCGTCAATCATGGGATTAATAATTAATTAGAGATTCAATTCAAATTCTTGAAGGAGCATAGGGGGATTCTAAGTCCTCGCTACGTTTTTCTTGACTGATTATTTTTTTTAAACATTCTCTTATGAATCTTGATCTTGAATTCCTTTCTTTCTTTAATTTTTAAAATTCTTGTTTAGTTACAATTCATCTTTTATTACTTATTTATCCAACTGAAGCGAAAATAGCGAATTAGTGGTTGAAATACTATTCCTCGTGGGACGATACTTTCTCACTACTTTATTACTTGTAACGACCGGTGCACTTGTCGAAGTCGCCCTATCATGAATAAAGAGTGATGCTTTCTGTATGGCATAAACAAGAGTTTATCAATCTTAACTCGAGTTTCCAAAAAATTGAAAAGCTCTCTGGATTGATTAAACTGGAGTTTTCATTTTGAAACTCAAGTTTTCAAAACTTTAGAAATATATATTGTTGTTTGTAAGTCCTAAACTCGAGTTTGCGAAAACTAAACTCGAGTTTTCTCAAAGTATAAAACTTTGAAAAACATCTAAGTCAATGTAAACTGGAGTTTCCAAAATCATAACTCAAGTTTCTCAAGTTTAGGATAATATATCTTTCTGTATGCTGTAAAAACTTGAGTTTCCAAAACTTTAACTCGAATTTTCACACTTGCTTGGAAAAACTCAGGTTTTTTTATTTGTCAAACTGGAGTTTGTTTAACTAAACTTTAGTTTGCTTAGTCTTTGGAAAAGCTTAGGAGCTCTTTGTATTATCTAAACTCAAGTTTTCAAATTTTGATTCGAGTTTGTCTTAGTTCACAAAATTGAAGTTGCTTTCTGATAAGTCTAAACTCAAGTTTTCTAACCAAAACTCAAGTTTGTCTTTGACAGTAAGTTTTTCAACTTTTTAAAGACAAGTTTTATCTCAAGTTTACAATTGTCAGTTATCATTAAAACTCATAAAGAACTAATAATTATGATTAAAATAAATTAGAGGGTCAAAATAAACAATCAACAACTTCAAAATATTTTAATTTGAAACATTAAAAATATCAATATTATTGTAACACCCCCAAATTTCTAGCTGTTATAATAACATAAAATTTTGAGGGTTTTTTATAAATAATACCGAAATTTAAAACAATCAAATTTGGGAAGTGTTACTGTCACACTTGTATTGGGACAAGTGCAAGATTACTTATTACATTAACATAAATCTAAACCTAAAAAAATGTTTTATTCGGAATATAAAATAAGAAAAAGAAATAGATAGAATTAATTGAACGTCCTTCCTCACTTCTCATGGTAACCCTAACCTTTAGAACCTTATAACAAGTAGTTTTGCACTTGTCCCAATACAAGTGCAGTGGTAACACTTTCCAAATTTGGTTGTTTTGAATTTCAATATTATTTATAAAAACCTTCGAAATTTTATGTTATTATAACTGCTAGAAATTTGGGGATGTTACAATTAAAATAAGTAAATTTAAATTGCTGCAATAAAATGGAATTTTTTTAAAGTGAAAATTTTATATAAATACCATTTGAATTTGAAAAACCCCCAGATCCCATTGAATTTATAAAAGGACTGAAAGGACATGTGGACATTTGAAGGATATGCAAATTCGGTGAATTTATCCTTTTGCCTTTAGTTTTTAAATAAATTAAAAAAAGAAATATGACCCTCGCCGGAGGGCCACCATGGTCGGTGGCCGGAGGGCCTACAACAGCCGGCAAGGTGTTTTTTTTTTTTTAAAAAATATTTATGGGGGGTTGAATCTTGGTTTTTAGAAAAGTATTTAAAGAAAGTCAAGGGGGTGGGGTTCGAACGCACCCTTCTAGATGGAGCCACTTGGTTTCTTTATTATATATATACACTAATAAATATATATTAGTAATTTACGCAGAGTTTGAAAAACTATTTGGTAAATATTATTGCCAAACCAGTAAATGCCATTAAAAATTTTATAATTGCCATTACAAGTTTTATAATAATTGACTTTTATTTCTCTTTTAATTAGAGACACAATAAACTGAGACATAAAAGTGGCTTATTAAAAAATTTGTAATGGAAATTACAAAATTTTCAATGGCATTTATTGGTTTGGCAATATTATTTACTAGTTTGTTTTTCAGACCTACCACTTGTGTCTCTGATTAAAAGAGAAATAAAAGTTGATTAATTATTATAAAACTTGTACTGGCAATTATGAAATTTTCAATGGAATTTACTGGTCTGACAATTGTATTTACCAGTTTCTTTTTCAAGTTTACCACTTGTGTCTTTAATTAAAAGAGAAATAAAAGTCAATTATTACAAAACTTATAATGACAATTACAAAATTTTCAATGGCATTTATTGGTTTGATAATGATATTTATCAATTTGTTTTTTAGGTTTACCACTTGTGTCTCTGATTAAAAGAGAAATAAAAGTCAATTATTACAAAACTTATAATGGCAATTACTAGTTTGACAATGATATTTACCAGTTAGTTTATCAAACTTTGTGTAAATAACTAATATATATTTATTAGTGCATGTTTCCACCTAGAGGGGGTGGGTTTGAATCCCACCCCTTTCACTTTCCTTAAATATTTTTCTAAAAACTAAGATTCAACCCCCTTATAAAAAAAAACACCTCGCCGGATCTTAGGCCACCGGCGGCCGGCGGTTGTAGGCTGTCCAGGTTGCCGGCTACGGTGGCCCTTTGGCGAGGGTCATATTTCTTTTTTTAATTGATTTAAAAAATAAGGGCAAAAGTGTAAATTCACCCAAATTTGCATATCTCTCAAATGTTTCCTTTCAGTCATTTTACAAATTCAATGGGCTTATGGGGAGGTTTTCAAATTCAACTGTTATTTATATGGAATCAAAGGAGGATTAATCCCTTTTGAAGTTTAGACAACTAAGTAACAAATGCTTTCTAAAATTTAAGATGTGAGCCAGCTTTCCGTCTTGAGCTCATTCACAATTTTTCTATAAAAGTAGGTCCTTTCATGATTACCCATCTGAGTCGTTTGTTGGCTGGGAGATGAGAGAAAAGTCAAAGTAAATATTATGACATTTCAAATTGATTGGACAAATATGATTTAAAAATAGTGAATGATTATGAGAAAAAAATAATAAGAGAAACCTATCTTTTTCCGTCTTTTTCTACGGCTGCATTTTATTAGCAATGTATCACATCTATTACTTACCTTTGTTTAGCAAGTAACAAACTTTTGGGTGATTCATTTGAGTGATTCCAGAGGACCCAAACACGTCGGAAAGTAGATAGTAGTGAAGTAAGGCATGCTGAAGGTGGCAGTGGAGGAACGGAGGATGGGGAGCCGACGAATAGAATAAAGAAGAGGGTACGGAAATCATCACCTTCACACGTGGATAAATCAATGGAGGATGAAAATATTGCCCAGGATCGAGGATTTGGGGTACGTCTCCAAGGATCATAGAGGAAGAAGCGTCTTCGATGATACATGGGCTGAATATTTTGCAAGCTTGCAATGCTATTTTACCAACGGGAAAAGTGATGACAACCAGAAAGATACATCGAATCAGACGATGAAGATTGTCCTACCCTTCGGGTATCTCAGGAGGAAATCTTTTATAGTGAAACTGCTGGGTTATGAGAGACTCTTTTGTGGAAGACAAATAGACCATGCATCACAAGGGATCTTGATAATGGTTCTTTTGTGATTTCCTTTGAGGATGAAGCGGACATGAACCACATCTATCAGGAGAGCCCATGGATGGTGGCGGATAGGTACCTTGTGGTTCAAAGATGGAGGCCGAATGCAGATATTCAGAAAAAAATTGCTACCTGGATAAGGATCCCTCTGTGGTTGAAAAGGATTGGTTCTCTTGTTGGTAGAACCTTGAAGGTGGATAGAATCATTTATATAAGCGAAAGAGGTAGGCATGCAAGAATCTGCATCGAACTGGACCTTGAGAAACAATTAAATTAACATCTTTGGAAAGAGAGAAGATAATATATGGACATGGGCTATCGGCGGAGATTCGAACGCAAGTTTATATTATCAAAATCCCAGATCAGTTGATATAGATTTTCTTGGTTGGTTTGAAAATATGGAGTCGTATGATTTATGGTGTGAGAGCCGGATTGATGGTGTCTTGGCTAATAATCGATTCATGGACATTTTTAAAGATGCATCGGTGAAACGTTTTCCTTGGTTTAAATCGGACCATAACGATTACTCCTAAATTCCACTAGAGAAGCTCAACGGAGGTATTATGATCGGCCGTTTCGTTTTATGCCTCCCTGGGTCCTGCATGATGTGACCAATTTTACAAGTGAGGTTAGCAAGTGGAGTTATATGGTTTTTGGGCACTTAGGAAGAAAAAAGTGTAGAATTTTGGGAAGACTTTATGGGATAACTAAAACTACATACTCCTTGAGATCATCCTCCTCGCTTGAATAGCTCCAACGTAACGGGGCACCCTGGCTTGAACTTGAGGAGGTTCTTATTCAGGAACACTTAATGTGGGCGCAAAAAGTAATTGGTACTCTTTGGGTGACAAGAATAGAAAATATTTTCATGCAAAGGAAAATGAGAGGAGAAAGAAGAATAAAATTGAGTCTACTAAAAATGATAGTCAGGAATGGACCGATAACATTAATGGAATCAAGAACGTAGCTACTAATTTTTTTGTGTGAATCTTTTCAGAGAAGAAGAAGATGGACTTGGCATCTTTCTAGGAGCTACAAGATTTCCTGAGGTGAACTCTTTTAATCAAAGAATTTTGAATCAGGATATTAATGATGACGAGGTCAAAAGAGCAATCCTTGGCATGGATGCCTTAAAATCTCTAGGCCCGGATGATGTGAATGCCTTATTTTTTCAAAGCCAATGGGAATGTTTGAGATCTTTTGTTGTCAAAGCGGTCAAGTAAGCTTTCAAAGAACAAAGAACTGCAAATTCTCAGAGACCTGAATCACACTTTCCTTGTACATATTCCTAAAAGGGATCATCCTGCAACTATTAAGGATTTTTCATCTGATTAGCTTGTGTAATATGATTTATAAAATTATTATTAAAGTGATTTTTAATCGCATTAAATGTTTCCTTCCTTAGGTCATTGCTCCAAATCAATGCAGTTTTGTGCCAGGACGTACAATTTTTGATAATATGATTGTAGCACATGAAGTGGTGCACTTTATGTAGGACATGAAAGGGAGAAAAGGCTTTATGGCCATTAAGATTGATTTAGAAAAAAACATATGACCGTGTAAGGTGAGGTTTTTGTCATCAAATGCCTAGAAGAACTTCAGTTTTCTCCTAACCTTTAAAGTTGATAAAAGAATGCATTTCTTCTCCATCTATACAAATTTTAGGGATCGAAGCAAGGCATATCAATTCAATCTTATTCACGAGCTTTGACAATGTGACCTAATATCTCCTTATTTGTTTGTGATTTATATGGAGAAACTAACTCACTTTATCTAGAATAAAGTTACGACTGAACATTGGAAACCAACTAAATTAGTTAAGGATGACCCACCTATCTCTCATTTATTTTTTTGCTAATAATCTTATGTTATTTGCATAAGCAAACTTAGAGCAGGTGGAAACTATTAAAAGATACATGGATACATGGAGACATTTTATGCTGCATTGGCACAAAAGGTTAATGATATCAAAACAAGAGTGTTCTTCTTGAAGAATGTAGATCACAACCGAGCCACTCAATTAAGTAAGGTACTAGGTTTCACTCAAACAACTGATTAGGGTAAATACCTAGGAGTTCCTCTCAATCATGATCGAATTATCTCACAGACATATTACTTTATCTTAGACAAGATTCAAAACAGACTAAACAATTAGCAAATTTCAAAAATCTCGCTTGCTAGTCGAGATACTCTAATTAAGTCTGTTTTAGGAGTGATGCCAACATATGTAATTTAAAAGAATCTTCTTGCTACAACAAGCGAGGCGATTGAGAAGAAATTTCATGGTTTTCTTTGGGGCTCAATGGATGAACGACAAAAGATGCATGTCATTTCTTAGAATAAGGCGAATTAAGAGAAAAGGTTGAGTGCTCTTGGAATTAGACATGTGAAACAACAAAATAGGGCCTTCATGATAAAACTTGGGTGGGATCTTGTTGATGACCGGAATTCTTTATGGGCAAGAGTGGTCAGATAATCTTATTCCACAGATCAACCCACGAAGGGCAGGCTCTATCTAACACTTGGAGTGGAAGGAAGCAAAACTAGGACTAAGTATTTGAAGGAATTCAAGTAGTTAAAGATGCAAATGGGAATGAGTGAGCATGATGGGAGGGCGATAAGAGTGGAAGCTTATATGTTCGTTCGGCATACCGTATACTATACATTGCTGATGAAATCCCATATGAGAGGTGGACTGCTATTTGGAAACTTGAAATTCCTCAAAGATGCAAGTCTTTTGCGTGGTTAATGTTTCATGAAAGGCTTACAACAAATAAAGTGAAGCATCACACAAACTTGCACTCCTCTAGGATCTGTGACCGATGTAAAGCAGAAATTGAGGATCTATTGCATGCTCTTAGAGACTGGGGGGAAGTACGACGCCTACGGGAATCCTTTATTCCCCAACCTATCAAGCTAGATTCTTTTCGGCAAGTTTGAGGGACTGGCTATCTTTAAACATGAATAACAACTTGTGGAGTAACTGCTACAGGAAGGGCTTATTTATTATCATTTGTTGGCTGCTTTAGCAGGATCGGAATGAACGGGTTCATGGTAATACTGACTCTGGAATTGTTAGCATCTTGGGTTGTGCAGAGGCAATTATGGGTGGTATGGTGAATGCTACAAACAAGCTTCATGGGACTAATTTGACAGCGCAATCAAGGACGAAAAGCAGTTATAAACCTACTAATCGAGACGGTTATATTATAATAGAAACAGATGGAGCGTTTTCGTAAATATCTCTTCGTACTTATTGTGGAGGTGTCATTAAAGACCCATCATATGGAGTGTTGGAAGGTTTCACTCTCAGGCTCGAGACATGAGATCACTTGACTGCTAGATTATGGGGCTGTTTAGTCCACCTGAAGCGAGCTTGGGATGGAGGTTTCCGAGATAGTCTAATGAAATGCGAATCAGCTGAGGTGATCCACCTTTTGCAGGATGAAGCTTCTGAATTGCATGAGGACTACCAGCTGATCATGGAGATGAAAGGCATGCTTGTAAGAAGTTGGAAAGTTGAATTTCAGCAAATTGACAGAGATGACAACTAAGTGGTGGATCTTCTTGCTAAATGTGCTCTCAACAACCATTATGGCCTACAGATTTTAGGTCCCGCTTCTGTGCAAGATTTGATGCATTAGTTTCCTTTCTTTTGGTTTGTTTGCTTGTATTTTCCTGCATATATAAAAAAAAAAAAAAGCAACAAACTTTTCCCTTGAAATCTACTACTCAAAACACTTGGCAGCATGACTTGGAAGAGAAGAGCTTAGACAATGGAGCTGTAACAACTCCTGAATTAAAATGGGCCATGAAGATGTAGTAATTCTGAATCAGAAGCTCTCCGGAGGCCGGAGCACACGCTAGTTTGTAGAATAACGGTAGCAGATTCTGAAAGCCGACTTTTGTATCAAACGGTCGGCGAATACAAGATGCTTCAGGTTAACTCTGCATCCCCACCCAAAGTTCCTTCTCACCCACAAATTCCAGAAATTCTCAAAACCAATCTTCTCAGAAACTTCAATTCGCCATTTGAGCTCAAACAAGTTCACGCCCTTCTCATTAAAACCCACACTCCTCTCTCTTCTCTCCCTCTCACTCGCGTCGGCCTTGTCTGTGCCCTCAATCCCAGTTTCGCTTACGCCCAACGGATTTTCCAAACCCTCGAAAAGCCAGAACTTGTTGTGTGGAATTCGTGCCTCAAGATCTTCGCTGAAGGAGATTCGCCCCAAGACGCCATCTTCCTTTTCTATCGCCTGCGTCAGGTCGATGTTCTACCTGATGATTTCACGTTTTCATTTGTTCTCAAGGCGTGTGCGAACTTATTGGACGTCTTCAATTGCAGAATCGTTCATGCTTATGTGGAGAAACTTGGTCTTCAGAGTAACTTGATTCTACAGAACATGATTATTCATCTTTACGCGTCATGCGGTGCTATGAGTGATGCTCGGCTTCTGTTTGTGAAAATGCCTCAAAGAGATGTTGTTACCTATAACATAATGATAAGCCAATGGATCAAGGCAGGGAATCTTAACATGGCTTATGGTTTGTTTTCTAAAATGTCTGAGAGAAATGTAAGATCATGGACATCAATGATTTCTGGGTTTGTCCAATGTGGGAGATCAAAGGAAGCAATTCGTGTATTCTTGGAGATGGAGAGTGAAGGTCAGAGGCCAAATGAAAAGACAGTAGTGGCTGTTCTTGCAGCTTGTGCTGATTTGGGCGCATTGGATCTTGGCAAAAGGGTCCATGAATACTCAAATCAAAACGGTTTTCATGAAAATCTCCATATTTCCAACACACTGATTGATATGTACGTGAAATGTGGATGCTTGGAGGACAGTTATCGAGTTTTTGAAACCATGCGAGAAAGAACTATTGTTTCATGGTCAGCTATGATTGCTGGGTTTGCAATGCACGGAGAAGGAGAGAGAGCTTTGGAACTGTACGATGAAATGATTAGATCAGGAATGAAACCCAACGATGTGACTTTTGTTGCACTACTTCATGCTTGTAGTCACATGGGATTAGTAGACAAAGGTCGTGAGTTTTTTACCATGATGACTAGAGATTATGGGATAGAACCTAAAATTGAGCATTTTGGTTGTATGGTTGATTTGTTTAGTCGTGCTGGCCTACTGAAAGAGGCTCATGAGTTCATTGTGAACATGCCAATGGCACCCAATGGGGTCATTTGGGGTGCTCTGCTTGGAGGATGCAGAGTTCATAAGAACATTGAATTGGCTGAGGAGGCAATTAGACACATTTCTGAATTGGACCCACTTAATGACGGGTATCACGTTGTTTTGTCCAATGTTTATGCCGAAGCCGGACAATGGGAAAAAGTGGCAAGAATCAGGAAGCTGATGAAACATCAAGGCGTGAAGAAAACTCCAGGATGGAGTTCAATCACCATTAATGGGGCTGTTCATGAGTTTGTAGCCGGTGACGAGAGTCATCCTCAAGCTGAAGAGATATTTGAAATGTGGGAAAAGTTACTTGTTAAGGTGAAGCAAAAGGGATACGTACCAAATACCTCAGTTGTTCTTCTTGATGTGGAAGATAAAGAGAAGGAGAAGTTTCTTTTTCGCCATAGTGAAAAACTGGCTCTTGTTTTCGGGTTCATGAAATTGCCACCTGGTATGTCAATTAGGATAATGAAGAACCTTCGGATGTGTGAGGATTGTCATGCTTTTTTTAAACTAATATCAGCAATTGAGAGTCGAGATATTGTGGTGCGTGATCGTAATAGATTTCATTGTTTCAAAAATGGTGCTTGTACATGCAGGGATTACTGGTAATTAAAGCACCACTTTAAAGTGAAGTATCCATGTAAGAAAGTTGAGACATATTTAATCCTTCCCTCCAAGAGTTTGTCATATGCCCTACAATTTTTGTTACTTCACAAGAACCCTCCAAAAAAAATTGTTAAGAGGTTATGTAAAAGTATCGATTGGGATGGTCTTAACTAAGTTTTTGCATTAGTAATGCTCTTATGCAATGATATCCTTTCATCATTCACACACACACAAAATCAAATTTTGCCCCGCTCCCTAAAAAGGACCATTGGATGCACATGTAAGGGAGTAAATCAAACAATATAAAATTGGGAAAATATCGCTAAGGTTCCAAAGAAGAAAAAGAATATTAAAAAAGTTCCAACCCCAAATTCCCTATATATAAAAAAAAATCTTTAAGGACTTTTTTTTCTAATATTAATTATGAAATTCCAATATAAAAAAAAAATCATGTTGTCAAAATGATTTTTCTTGTTGTCAAAATGGTTTTTCTGATTGTTAAAATTTCCCTATGAAAATATCGTTGTCGAAATGGCTTTTCACATTGTCAAAATAATTTCTTATGTTACTAAAAATTTCCCAAGTTTCTAAAATTCTATACACGAGAGGAAAAACTCGAAAAACATTTGACAACAGGAAAAATCACTTTGATAATATGAAAATCTATTTTGACACGAAAATTTTAACAACAGAAAAAGTCATTTTAACAATATGAAAAACCATTTTGACAACAAAATTTTTTAAGAAAATCTCCATATGGCCCAAATTATGAAAATATTGTCAAAAAAAATCCAAAGAAAAGTCACATGTTAAGAAAAACCTTAGGTTCTTTTCTGGTATTATTTCAAAAAAATATAATTGTTAACGAATACTTATGTAATTGTTAGTGAGTACTGATTTAATTGTTAATGGGTATTAATTTAGTTGTTAACGGATAGTTATTAACTGGACTAATTTAGTTGTTAATGGGGTATTAATATAGTTGCTAACGTTTTATGAAATAATACCAAAAAAGGTTATAAAGCTTTTTTTTAACATTTGACTTTTTTTTAGGTCTTTTTGACAATATTTTTGCAACTTAGGCCCCAAAGAGGATTTTTTTCAAACTTTTTTGTCAGAGGAATTCCATAATTAATGCTAAAAAAGTCCCTAGTGGATAGGATTTGGGGCTGAGACTCTTAATATTTTTTCTCTTCTTTAAGACTTAGTGATATTTTCCCTATAATATTCTTTAACAAGAGATAGAAGACAAGCCTAGGGAATACCCAATAAAGTTATTAAATATTCAATAATTTAGTTAAAGATTTGATTTTTTTTTTTTGGGTAATAAAGAGTGACCTAAGCCTTTATATAGATAAAAATGCTATAAAGATTTGGTTATTGATAGAGTCAAGAGACATATTATATGATCTACCTTGTCAGCCCAATCTAATGAGATAAAAATTTGCAGTTGTCCTCACAGTCCCAATAATGAGTCAGCAACTATCAGATTATGTTCGGTTTTAGAATATCACTGTCAAAGACGTTCTTGAACCTAAGTCTATAAACATATGAACCATGTTTATTGAGAAATGCCATCTTATATATCATAGCAATTCATACGCATTTCATTTGAACCAAATATTGACAACATTCTCCTTAAACATAGTAGTTAGAGCAAGGAAAGCAGAGGCATCAAAAATTGAGATTTCTCATTAAAATTACATTACATTACAAACAAATGATGGAAAACAATGGAACAACTATCATCAAGAACAAAAACACGGTCAACTCTTAAACAGTGGGAGGCGATATCGACTTGTGGCTTCAAAGGGACAAAAATGACATGTACACTCGCTTGGCATCAGCTGAGAGCTAGGATCAGAAACTCATTTGATGCCAGAACCTATCAAGTCCCAAAACAAGCTCTGAAATATAAACAGATGAATGCATATACTACAGTGATAAAATTTCGGATACACGATATTGTGCATCAGGTTGAATCTCCCTCCCTGGGACCTGGACCTTTAAAAGGTTACCATACCTGTAGAAACAATGTCATCATAATTGAAGGAAGTCAGATCCATAAGGGAAAACAAGGGGTCAGAAAAAAATGACATGAACAACTACAGTTAGTGTGAACTTACTCGATGGTGGAAAACAAGTCCCTATGTTCTTTAATGAAGGCAAGCAAGGCCTGCAACAGGTAAATTATAATTAATGAAATGAGATGGCATAACGAGAATCGCTACAACATGAAGCGAATAGTTCAGTGGACTTGCCTCAACTGGCATGTTTAACAGTTCATAGTAGGTGCGGACTCTATCCAATCTCTGCTGAACAAGTTCACTACTAATTGATGGTATAGCTGACAGTGCCTGTAATCACAATATCCCATATTGCATATGAGAAGGGTGTCAACAATAATAAGACTAAGGAAAACCCCAACAATTAGCATCCTTTCAAGTGGTTATTGACTTCATCAATTGAATTGATCTAGTTTTCAAATAAATTTGGCTTGCCCACAACCTGGCTATCATCAATAATGTTAATGAAACACAGATTACAAAGAAAAATGACTAGGCAGCTTGAGATTAGCCATGCAGATAAAGTTTCCCAAAGAATCACTGCATTACATCATATAGTGTAGAACTTCAATCTCAAAGAACCTAAAGTTTCCATAAATAATGGGTAATTCCAGATCTCTAAAGAAGCAAGGATGTCAAGCTGAAACAGAAATTTTAATATTCTAGACACCTCCAACTATATTCCTACTTTTGGGTACAATAAGCCTTATCCCACTAACGAAGGTTGGCTACATAAATTCTTTTGTCTCGCTTGCTGGTGTTCTCACACTAGTAGTTGCCCCATCATACATATCCTTTTATAGCTTTGATATGTGTTTCATCATTGATTGACATGGCTATCGTTTACATGTCCAAAATCTAGTTAAATGAGCATAACCCAAAAAAAAAAAAATTAAAAAATTAAGAGTTCAAAAGCCAGGTGATTTTGGAAAGAATTACTTCTGTCACTAGGTCACCACCCCGGGGAAACAGAACCTACGCACACCCATGGTAAGCTGAGCCCCTAAACTTCTCTGTTTTAATATACAGTAGTGTCTAAGATAATTAAGAGAAAACAATGGGAACCCGAGTCACCTGCTCCAGAGCAATAGAGTCTCGACATATTTGCTGAACCCCAAAAAGGTTAATAGACTTCATATCTGTCAAAGCCTAATAAATGCATCCTCTCATTAGCAGTGCAGAAAATGGAAAGAATCCTAACTGACAATACATCCAAAATATAGAAATACAAAACTATTTAGAAAAACACTCATCTGTACCTTGAGGAATGCATTCGCAGCAATACTACAAATTCCACCAAATATGTAATTCCGCTTTGCATTTGAGACAAAAGGAGCCATTTTCTCATCTCGTTGTGTTATCTGTGGATACCATGAATAAGATAAATTGGTTTGAGTTGTGTAACCATGAAAAATATCTTTGGATCAACTAAGCTTTCTAAGACTGCTCAGCACGCTGCACTTTATGTCATGTCCAATAGTTTACATTTTTAACTTCTTTCGATACATAAATAATCTTAAAGATCAAGTCATTTCAGCGATTTGGTTTTGTTTTGGTACTGAGGTTTCATTTTAGGGAAAATTGCATTTAGGTCCCACGCAAGAGAAAATATGACAAAATGGTCCCTTAAAATATAAAAATTGCATTTGTCCCATGAGACTTTTTTGCAATAAATTTCAATTGCCAAACGCCCATGGACTCGTCAGTGTAAGCACCCATGGACTTGTCAGTGCAATTGGAATTTATTGCAAGAAAGTCCCATGGGACTTTAATGCAATTTTGAGATTTCAAGGTACTATTTTGTCATATTTTCTCTTGCTTGGGACCTAAATGCAATTCCCCCTTTATTTTAGCAAAATTTAAGAGCATCTATAAGGGCTAACTTAGACAACTTTGATCAGGATTGTCAGAAGCAGACTAGCTAGTTCAACCCAAAATCAGCCTATGGTTCAGTTTGGACATCTACCTGAACCAAGGGGGAAGTGAAGTGGTCAAGAACCAGTGAAAACCGGTTTTTCTTTTTTTAAACAAAAATCTGAGCCAAAAATTCTGTTATTTTGGGTTTTTGGTTTATTTTACTTGGTGTAAATAGTTCTAGTTAATCATACAAGCTTGTACTAGTTTAGTTGGACAATTAATCTGGCATATTTGAAGATTTGTGTGATCTGTAGTAGATACAGTAATTAAATTGGGCATGTATGAAATTTTGTTAGTTAGACACGTATGATACTTTTGGCCAGAAAAACAGACTGACATGAGCAATTATTACAGGACATATTTGGGCATTCATAACAATATATGAAAAAGAATATTGTCTACGATATTTTTTTTTCCTCAATCGAAACCAGTCCAACCACAGTTTAGCGAACTAGTGCCCTGATTGGTTCAGTGCACGGTCCAGTTCCAACAACATTGACTTTAATTGTTTACTAGGGATGATGAAAATTTCGTTATGGAATAAAAGATAGTTTCATCAAGGGAATTCAAGCTAGTTATATTAGGTTGCATTTACAAGTTTGCAATTGTGAAAGAAATAGGAGTCCAGTTAACTTCTAATAGATGGACAGTTCAAAATACAAGCGAATCAGAGTTAAGGCTGCTATGGGACAGCATGTATCTTATGACTCATTTTAATTGGATATTAAAATTATAGATGTTTGTGTCTAATTTCCTTAAGCTAACCAGTTAAACAGGCAGATTTCTCCATAGGAAGCCTGTTGCATTGAAAACTCTCCCTAGACACTGTTAGGACCCTCTCTCAAACACAATTAAAGACAATAACTAGAAATAGAAATAAAGCTTGAAACTGATAATGATATTGCTGCCAAAACTAAACCAGATTACAAGGGATAAGTTGACTTAATACAACACAACACTGAGTTACATGAACAACAATTAAAGTAACGATTACAAACTAAAAGAAACTGAACATATATGAACCAAAGCTACTCAACACACATAAAGATATACATTCAGAGCAGGACATACTCTAGCACAAACCAACAAGTTGCCAATCTTTCGAGAGGAATGGCACTCTTCACCCCAAAGGCCAAGACCAATTTCAAATCATTGACTCCATTTTCTCTGGATCAGTATGAGAATTTAAAGACCCCAAAAGTGATTCACAAAGCCCTCTTCTCATAGTCTTAGACCATAGCAACCCAATAGCCACCCTACTTCTCTATTTCTTTCTCCTAGTAAGCAAATCATAGTCCTGACCAACAAAAGGTGCCCCTTTCCATTATCATATATCTTCCTAAGTATTGAAAAGTGGTCCTAACTTACACCAATGATAATTGGGACAGTAGAGAACAAAACAACTTCACTGCAAGAATTTAATTCAAATTTGATTTTGGGGCATGCAAAAAACAGAAATCTGAAATAGGCAATTAAATGAGAAGATGAACAAACATCTGCTAATTATCAGCTACTTCTAGTATTGACTATTGGGTAATACGTCAACAGTCGAAGGCTTATGTGATTATCCCCTTGAACGACTTATACTGTTATACATACTTGGAGCACAAACCCATCAAAATTCCAAGTAGAAGCAGATGATATAAAGGCACACCTGTGCTATGAGTGAAATGATGAAGTCGTCTGGTTCTTCAGCATCTTGGTCATCCAAGTATTCTCTATTTGTCATTCCCTGTTCGCATTTGTGAGACTCAGTTCAATTGGAGACAATTAGAGACAATCAAATCAAAAGATACCAACCTGCAAATGAAATATTGTTTCCATCTGCATCTCTATACGTAAAACCTTAAGACAATCAATAGCCAATTTCCTATACTCGTGAGCAAATGATGCCAAATTCTTTGAGTTGTCTGTTTGAGCGGGACTGCCTTTTCCATTCACTTGATTTGGTGCTCTTAGTGTAGCCTGTCCAAGTCTGCAAATTCCACAAGGATCCAATGTACAATTAAAAACAATGCCACATGGCTTAAAAGAGGAATGTCTGAGCATCCGATACCATGAATCAATACTTAAGAAAGTTAAGAAATGCTAACAAAAGAAAATTTCATTAACAAAGAAACAGATATTTGAACTAAAGCCCCCCCCCCCCCACCCCACATGACAAACAACCAGCCACCACACAAAAAAATTTATTTCAGGTCCATTCGAACTTTTTCCCACCTGAGCAAATAACATAATCAAATAACATGACCCCTTAACCAATCATCAGAAGTTGCAGAACAGACAACACCACCCCCCCCCCTTCCTAAAAAAAAAAAGAGTAAAAAAATGTACTCCACAAACTCAGTCTAACAGGTAGAGACAAAAAACAACATTCTATTTTCAAAATGATGATTGGATCTCAAAATACTTATGTACAAGGCCCCTGTATGATATTTATTTCGTTCAAGGTCAAGCTTGAAATCAAACTCTTCAGTTCCTCTTGGTAAAGCGTAAGATATGCACACAGTTACCATGAATTTCCTACAAGCGCATGTAAGCTTCCTTTGAACAAGACAGAAAATTGCTGTCAGGATTGCAGATGATAGTAAACTCACCTTTCAATAGAGTCAGCAACATACTCCAATGAATCGCTAAGAGATGCCAATAAAATAAGTTTGTTATCATCATGGATTAGATTTTCCTGTACCAAAGAGACTGTCAGCAAAGTTTCTTTTGTCTTGGTAATAGAAGTTTCTCCATAACAGCAAAAGAACAGAGAGACTAAATTTTAGATAAGAAAATAAAATCAACAAACAATGCTGATATTATATTTCTGATCACTTCCATGCAAAAGGAAACACAGAATGGAATCTGGCAGCTAATTGACTTGTATTTGCACCCTTGGAGTCAAAGAAATCTGACTATTAAGCTAAAATACAAGTATCATCAGAGCATTTCTATAGATCACTTCTCTTCTATCTAATTCAGCCAAAAGAGGAGCCTCACCGCCAAGACACATTATGTCTAGGGTGGCTGCCTCCACAATCACCAGTCATTTCTCACCACTTCTCATCCTCCACCACACTCACAGCCATCCCCTTTTTATAATAGTACCCTATTGTCATTGCAGACCATATGCTCAAAGGAGACAATTATTGCCAAGTGCTGTGTTGTTCATAAGGGGAGATGAAAATAGAGGCAGCGTGTACATTAGGGACTAATGCATCCTGAAGAGCTGGGGGGCAGACTAAGGACCTGTTTGTGAAGGCAGTGGGAGGCTAAAAAAGCATGATAGGAAGCGAAAAAGAACGATAGGAGTAAAATGAGATGTTTGGATTGGTATTTTGTCAAATAGGCTTTTAGGACAAAAGCTACTTTTAAAAAGAAGTCACTAAGACATGCTTTTCACAGTGCAGATGGGTTTTTACCATTGTCAATCCAAACATAAATCAATTTACAATCTGACTTTTATCCTATCTTAAGTTTGCAAAAATTAGATTAAAAAAAAGTCACTTCTGCAACTGCTAATCCAAACGGGTCTTAAGTTTGGCTATAACCAAGGATTGGCAAGTTCACAAAGGCAATTAGAGGCGATGGTTATAACCAAGGAAAGTCTAATCACACTCTATTTTACAAGTAGTCCCCTAAAGATAAAATTGCTGTTTTGATTGTCCATCTGAGGCTATGATAGTGACTCATGATTTTAGAAGAATTAGAATGGCTAAAATAAACTCTGGAAAATTAGTTTGGAATCAAGTTGCTTGACCCGAAGAATTTCCTATGTATGGAACTTACCAGTTCAAAAAATGGAATTGTGATAACATACAAAATAAACCCTGAATCTACTAGAAGAGACTAACATGCTGGCTTGTAAGCCAATAGAGACTCCAACTGAACCTATGTATAAGATGCGGTTCAAAGAAGATAGTCTATTTGAGGACACTAACAGATACCAAATACATGCAAGGAAACTGATGAACATGGGCCATTGTTTACTTATTATAGGAGAAAGCCCAATGACTAGGTATTGTGGTGTAGAACATGTAAGTGAGGGCAGTTAAGGAAATTACTTGTGACAATTAGAGGCATAAGAGGTTTATATGTAGTTTGTTAGTAAGAGGCATGGAAAGTGTGAGTGATTGTGAGGAGAGGGAGTGCCTCTCAAATGCACCAGTGTGGATCTCTATCCTTTTCTTTTGCTTTCACCTTTGTATTTCTCCATTAGAACCATACTTTGTGGAGCTATTTCCATTCCGAAAACAACTATATCAAAGATCTTTCTCATCAAAGGTATCAAAGAACTCAATTCTGGGCATGATCAACACAAGAATGGAGGCGAGAATGGATGGACATGATTCTAGGATAGCAATTGTAGAGCAGCACATCGATCATCTGAGGAACAACATGGCATCAATCAAATGCGACCTCGCGACGCTGAAATCCTTGATGACATTTTGTTGTAAAATTTTGAGAGGGAACACAATTGCCGGAAAAGGGGCATACAGCCGAAGTATCCTCCAACAAACCACTTATTGAGATTGTCACTTGTGAATCGATGAAGATAGAACAAACCAGTAGTGACGTTCTTCTAGTGTCGGCTTATAGGAATCTTGAGATTCCTTTGTTTTTAAGAGATGGTCTTTTGAGATTGATTTTCCGAGTTGAATGATATTTCAAGGTCAATCGGGTTGACGAGGCTAGCTAACAAACTGGATGCAGTGGTGCTTTGCTTTGAGTGACAAGCCCTCAATTGGTTCCAATAGAAGAAAGTCTGATCCCCCTTCCAAATTTGGGATGACTTCAAATTCCTAGTATGTGAGTACCTACGAGATACTAATGGCCTTGCGCCAAACACGAGGTCTTGTGGATTATATTGAACGATTTGAATTGCTCTATAGTGCATTAGGGAACTGTGATAAGAACTTGTTAATTGTGGCTTTCTTGAACAGGTTGCATCTCAAAATCAAAGCTAATCTGCATTTGCTTGAGCTTAACGCACTTTCTAAGTTTATGAATATGGTGTTGTGTTTGGAAGAACGGAATTGGGTTCCGACCCATTCTTTGGGCCTTGAGACAGATGGGCTCCAATAATATTGGACTGATAGCAAAGGATCCGGGTACCGTACCACTACTTCCTACAATTCCTTATTCCTTGGGCACCATGGATCATACCACCTCCATGAAATCAATACCGTCGGGTTCACTACTACTCCGGCATCTTCCATAAAGGTAAAGAAAACCGACGAGGCCAAGGAAACTTTTATACCTGTTACTTACACAAGTCATAATGTTCCACAAAAGTACACAGATATCGAGATTGAACGTTGTCGTGATGAAGGGTTTTGTTTCAAATGCGATGAGAAATATCACCCTGAGCATTGCAATAAGAAAAAGCAGCTACAAGTGCTTATTGTGTCCAAAGATACCCTGAGGAACCGACACAAGGGCTTGAAACTGGGATTACTATAGAAACAGAAACTCCTAAAGGACAACTCATGTCTCTTACACTAAATGCTTTAGTTGGTTTCCCAGGTGCTAAAACTATTAAACTCACAAGCTCACTTATGGGTAAGGATGTTCTAATTTTGATTGATTGTGGCGCTATGCATAGCTTCATTCACCATTCACTCTCTTTCTCTTCTACTCGAAGTTAATGTTACTTTTACTGCACAAGTAGTTACTCAAGAAATATACAAGGATGAGGGGTATGTCGTGATGTATCAGAAAATTGAGATTGAATGTTTGGTGAAGGAGATACTGGTATCATACAACCAAGTAAAAGTTCATAATCTAGTCCTATTTTACTCGTTCAAAAGACAGATAGTAGCTGACATTTTTGTGTTGATTATAGGGCACTCAATAAGATAACCCTTCAAGATAAATTCCCTCTTCTTGCAATTGAAGAGCTCTTGGATGAACAAGGGGGTGCTCAAATTTTCTCGAAACTCGATCTCAAGTTAGGTTACCATCAAATCCGGATGAAACAAGAGGAAGAGCATAAGACTACATTTCATACCCACGATGGCTATTATGAATTTTCGGTCATGCCTTTTGGCCTCAAGAATACTCCATCAACATTCCAATCCTTCATGAATGACATCTTTCACCAACACCTTTATACGTTCATTCTCATCTTCTTTGACATTATTTTGGTCTATAGTGACAATCGTGATTCCCACCTAGAGCATCTTCAAGTGACTTTTCAGATATTGCAGCGACATTCCTTTGTTCATAATGCCAAGAAATGCGTTTTTGCCCAACCATAGATCAAATATTTGGGTCACATTATTTTGAATGGTGTACACACTGACCCAAATAAAATTGAGAGCATGACCACATGGCCGACTCCTACTACTATCAAGGAATCGTGAGGGTTCCTAGGATTGACCCTTTTATTCGACATTATAGCTTGATTTCTGCGCCACTCACTGATCTCCTCAAGAAGAATGCTTTTTGTTGGAATGATGATGCATAGGCCGCTTTAGATGAATTGAAAACTGCTATGTCCACTACTCTAGTTTTGCCCTTACCAGATTTTTCTCTACGTTTTATGGTAGAAACGGATGCTTCAGTTTCTGGTTTAGGGGCTGTGTTAACGCAATTTGGGTGCCCCGTTGCTTACTATAGTCACTCATTATCTTCGAGGAAACGACAATGTTCTATATATGAGAGATAATTAATGACCATAGTGTTTGCTGTGCAAAAATGGCGTTATTACCTATTGGGCATACCTTTTATTATCAGAACAGATCAACGAGCACTCAAGTTTTTGCTTGAACAATGCATTCTTGATGATTCTCAACAAAGTTGGGTAACTAGGCTCATGGGATATACCTTCTAAATCCAGTACAAACCAGGCAGAACTAATTCTGCCGCTGATGCTCTATGAATAAGAGAGGAGGAGAACATGGAACTTCAGGCCATTTCTCTCCATCAACCGGCAGGGATTGACAGATGGGATGAAGAAGTGCAACAAGATGAATCCTTATCCTCCATCTTACAGTTGCTCGGCCAACCAGCACCTGCAGCTTACACAATCAAGGGCGGACACTTGTTAAGGGCGTTTAGTACTTCCCAAATCCTCAACTCAGATTTCTCTTTTATTACGAGAGTTTCATGATTCTCCTATAGGTTGACATTCTGGTTACCTTCAGACCTACAAGCGTCTCTTCTCTATTCTATTGGGATGGTAAGCACAGGGTGTTCAGAAATGTCTCGGCATGTGATGTGTGTCAAAGAAATAAACATCCAGCTTTAAGTCCAGCTGGTTTACTCCAGCCATTACCAATTCTTGACAGTGTTTGGACTGATATCTCTATGGACTTCATTTTGGGTTAACCTAAATCCCAACAGTTTGACACCATCTTTGTTGTAGTGGATTGTTTTATCAAGTTTGCCCATTTTATTCAACTTAAACACCCATATACCACTCTTCGAGTGGCTAAGGTTTTTCTAAAAGAGGTGGTGCAACTTCATGGCTTTCCTAGATCAATTGTCTCCGATCTGGATAAACTGTTCATGAGTAATTTTTGGAAGGAACTTTTTAAGGCAGCAGGTACTCAGTTATGCTACAGTTCCAGCTATCACCCTCAGAGTGATGGAAAAACCAAAGTTGTCAATCGTAACTTGGAGACATATTTATGATGCTTTTGCAGTGATAAACCTTCTACTTAGTCTAAATGGCTTTGCTGGGCAGAATACTGGTTTAATACTAATTTCAACCGCTCTACTGGCATGGCCCCTTCCGTCCCTTATATGGACAAGATCCACCAAGCCTGTTTTGATTCCAAGAGCCTTTGTCTGACTTTGATGCTGTCAATGTTCACATACAGACCAGGAATGCTATCTTAGATGAACTCAAACAGAACTTATCTCATTCTCAGCAACTTATGAAACATTATGCTGAACTAAAAAGCCGAGATATCCATTTTGAGGTGGGAGATCAAGTTTATTTGAAGCTGCAACCGTTTGCCATAAATCCTTAGCTTGTCATCCTAATGAGAAACTGAGCCCTCATTTTTATGGTCCTTTTCGGGTGCTTGAAAGGATTGGTTTGCCTATCGTATCCAGCTACCAAAGGAGGCACAAATCCACCGTCTTCCATATGTCTCAGCTCAAAAAGTCTCTGTCTTCCTCTGAACAGTCTCATCCATTACCTCCCATGTTGACAGCTGATATGGAATTGCAGGTTACTCCAGAGGCAGTTTTGAAAAATTACAGAATGACCGATGACCACATTGAGCTACTGATCAAATGGGCTTCTTTGTCTGTGACTTGGACAATACATGGGAAGATTATGATATGATTCAAAAACAGTTTCCTTCCTTTTGCTTGGAAGGGGGGGGGGGGATGTTGGGGGCGTATTGATGAACACAGATTGTTTACTTATTATCGGAGAAAGCTCAATAACTAGGTATTGTGGTGCAGAAATTACTTGTGACAGTTGGAGGCATGAGAGGTTTATATGTGAAGAAGTCTCTTAGTAGGAGGCACGGCCATTCTCGTTAGAGACTAATATACTTGTCTCATATCAGGTGCCACATCAATTTATCAATAGAGCCCATAGAGAAGCAAATTTTTGCTGTTGTCAGAATCTTATGGTACTTGAAGATACACCAGGAAAATGACTTCCTAATGAAGCACCTACGAAGCTATCAATGTGAAACATGGCCCCAAGTGATATACTGAATAACTCTACATCACGAATGAACAAAACATGTGATTCCCAAATTACCCTTTTACCGTTACTATTCCTAATTCCTATGTACCATGGAGCTCAACAAATAATTTAATCAAGAACAAGCTTGAAAATGAAAATTTTAAACTTCTTCACACTTAATAATTTCTGGTAGCAGACATGTTGGCCAAAGTTGTGCTAGAAGTTAAATTTGAGAATTTGACAAGCAAACTGGAAATGCAAAATCTCCACTTTCCAGCTAGAAGCGAGTGTTGGTTGTTGTGCTTATCTGGCCAGCCAATCATGTGTTCTTATTGTGTTTTCTTATATGTTTCTTTACTTATTCGGTTGTTTGCCTGTGTTTTATAACTTCCTTGGTTTCTAGTTGGGCCGAGCTAGGCATTTATGCAACTAGCCTTCATACCCTAATTTCATGACATAAAGTCAGACTACAGAACCCTGCTTGGTCCAGATCAAGACGTGAGTTGGTGTAATTATGAGACATGGACCCCATACACAGCTATATTCTCTTGTATCACTCTCTGAATGCATCAATGGAGAAGATCCAAATGTAATTCTGACAATTCAGCTAAAATACACCAAATTAAAAAAGAAAAATAATTAACTTGTAAGTTCAGACAGCTCCACACAAACCTGCTTAATGGGCCGCAAATTCAGTAGTAAATCACTTAGCTCTGATTCAACCTCAATTGTTTCAGCATCAGGCAAATTACTAGTTGTGTCGAACAGACTAAGTGGATTTGGCAAATATGCGCTTGAGGGGTCAATCCTCATCAGTTTCTCAACATCATGCCTCCCAATGAGCATATAACTCTGCTTCTCAAGGACAGCCTGAAAAATCATCGTCAAAGCTGTAAGGAAACTGTACTAGAAAAAACATAGAATACAAGACAACAGTGTTTAATCATCCGATGAGACAAACAGATTAAAAGCCAAACGTTAGATTTATTAGCAATGCAAATAAGAAATAACTGGCTTAATATTATACCAAAATTACCGAAGTTTACTTTTACATGGCTCCCAAGCGGTTGCAGTTATATAGCAAATTAAATTGTAAATTCTAATATTTCTTCTGACAGAAAATCTCCATTGCAAAGTTTCAAAAATACAGTGACATGGGCATCCTTCTGAAAAACCACAAACAACAATAAATAAAGACAAATGAAAAGACTTCACCAAAAAAACAAAAAAGAGATAAATGGTAACATAAAAACTACAAAGCCCACCAGTCTGCTAATCTCCCTGTCCAATTAAGAAACTCCCTCCCTGAATACCCATGAGGTTGACTCCAAAAAGAGGCAAGCAATAAAGACAACACTAAAGTGGACACCACACAATTTAGTAAAAATCACAGCTGCATAAAACTTTTCCCTCCTTGCTCCTCCCCAGAACCTTAATTTCACCAATAAAAATTCCTTGAAATTCTCTGAAGCAATCCAAGACTTAACAAACAATCGGAGAGAAAAAAAAAGTTTCAGAGAACTGAAGATCAAATTTAAAAACAGACAAGCAAACTATGACCTAAGAACAAAGACAACAACAACAAGCTTTATCCTATTGGGTGGGATCGGCATGGGTCGTGAAACACCATTGTGCTCCATTGACAACCAAATCTTTAAATAAATTGTTAACCAAAAAGCCAAGTTCAATGACTTAATTGAGTATTATCTTCCATCTTCCTCTACCCTTTTTCAAAAGACTCCATACGGTCAAATCTATCCTCATCACTGACGCCTCTAACAGCCTTTTTTGTACATGTCCAAACCAACTTAAATGATTTTCTATTATTTTCTCTTCAATAGGCGCCAATCCACCCATGTTTCATAGCCAGTCCTAAGCCCGGATAAAGGAAGATCATGTTAAACCCTTGATAGCCAACGTAAAACTTTGTTGAACTTATATGAAAACTATGCCCTAAATGGGGGAACAATCACTTCCATTTGACAATTAAAATTCTGAAAAGGAACAATTCAACATGACCAAGAAGAAAAAAGATAAACAATCAATATTACATTAAGGGGGGCAAAATATGGGTAAAGAAAAAACTAAATTGAGTATATGAACACCAGAAGCACAATGCTAAAACTTTTATTGTTGTGTCTTCCTACTTTACTTCTACTGAATATTTTTTATTCAGAAAAGATACCTCCATGTATGAAGTTCGACATCTTTCATAAGTCCGCTCCAGGAAAGTTTGCACATACTTTACAAGGTCACTAGCAAATTTGGGCATTGCTTGTGCCCAACCAAGAACCTACACATTAATTAGATGTCATAATCTAGAAGACAGAAAACTCACAATACCAGATTCTCTCTACCTAAGGATGTATATCAATTTCAGACAGACTCAATAAAAAGAAGTCTAATTCTCATGAGGCCAGAGTTTATATCTCCAGAATATAACTGCAGAATCAAAATAAAAAAAGAAATAAAATATAATGTGTCTTCTACAACGTAGCATTAATAAAACTTGCCTCCTTTGTCAGGAAATCTATAGCCAATAGTCCTTGTAATACAGGTCGTCCGTTCTCAATTGATGGAGTGTACGTGGTAACTAAATGTGCCCTTGGGCGAAATGCAGCTGGACCTAAAAGATCATATGCAAATATCAATATTTAATAAACCTACACCAGAGTAAAACTTAACAAAACTGTCCAAGGACTTTACCAAAATGCAGAGTTTTTTTCCTTTAAAAAATCACATGCAGAAAGAATTAGTAAAATATATCAATGAACTATAACCTCATAAGTCATAACCTTATAACCTATGTCTGTCATGTTAAGTTATTTGCAACTTCTGTAGCTTCATATTTATTTTTGATGCTAACATCAGATATCAACTACACAGCAAGCAAGCATAACAACCTTTTAAACTACACACTAGCAACTTGTAGATATCTATAACAATAGTACAAAAACTTGCATATTGGTGCCTACACGGAAGCCAGTGCAGGATATAATTTATTTTTACAATCTCACACTCATTATAAGATGGTGACCATCAAGCTTTCAATTGAAAAAAGCCTTCCCCTCTTAGAAAACCAACAGCTTACACATAATACAGTGTGATCAAAGATATTTCAAGATATGAGATGTAAAAATGAAAATATTAGTTGTCAAGCACAAATAATATCAACATAAAAGGATCTTAATAGCTAGGAGACTTGCTTGATATGGCTTGCTGTACGCATTTTCTGTAGTCCACGAACATAGTAGGTAAGAAGTGGTCCTTTACAAAGTTCTCCACAAAAGCTAACAACCCATCATTCCTTCTTCTGCTCAGGAAGTTGAAAAAACACATTATTTCCACTAAATTGGAAAGCAATAATGCTTGAACACAAGTTTTCCATAATTTGAATAAAGAAAACCCATAAGAACAATAGATGCATACCATGTATGATAAGTAAAATAACACAAAAAAGTATGCAGAATTCAGTAAATATGATACAGTAAAAAAAATTATTTGGCTTTTCTGAAGTTAGTGAATTTATAATCAAAGAAGCAATAATGATGTGTATGCATGTGTTTTTGTGTGCCTATGCAACTGGGTACAGTTCCTTCAAGGCCCCACCTCCTCAATTATCACACACAAGGCAACCTTTTCTATTTCACATATACGGAATAAAATGATAAACTCAGATTTTTAAACAAGTATTACAATGGTTTGTGACTCACCCAAGCTGGGAATATTTTGTGGGCAGCATTGAAGCTATTTTATCAGCAAACTGCATAACGAGTCAGCTCAATAAGAAAAAATGTAGAAGGAACTTAACATATACTTTAGAAGAAGCGTTGATCTTTATGGTTTAGTTCATACAGGGACTTGGTGATGAGGAAAGATTCTTCACCTTTGCATCCCTTTTCCAAGTTCATACTCTTAGGGGCTGTTTGGTATGAGAGGAGAGTAGGTAAAGTGAGCCGGAGGGGAAAAAAAATTTGAGATGGATTTAAGAAACTTAGAGAAGGGGGGATTAAAAGTTTCTAATTATTTTTTCTTACATCTTCTCTTTATTAAAATTTTATAACCCCATTTCACCAATATATTAAAATCAAATTCATAAAAATTTTCCCTCCCCTCCAAATCCTTCATACCAAACAGGCCCTTAGATAAGATAGCAAAAAACAAGGAAAAATGAGATAATCTAGAAGACAAATAATCAATCCTTCAATAAATGGTAAACGTATCTGCTGCTAAGCCTTAAATGGAAGATAAAAGATAACTTTGAAGCTTCTAATTTTTTAATCCTTGATACTTATTGACAGGAAAGAATGTAACAATCCAATATATAATACCTGAAGCACAGGTCGATATAAAGAAGCTGCTAGATATATGCCTTGCTCAGGCAAAACTGCTCCAGATCCATAACCTTCCGGCAATACATTTGGACCCCTTCTACTCCATCCTTGTCGGATAAGATCAACTCCTGGACATTAATACAACCAGCCATAGGTGTTAAGAAATAATAAAATAAACTATCAGCTAAGCAAGCAGCAAAAAATAAATAATACAGAAAATCCATACAAAAATACTCAGACGAAGATGGCATACAAACGATATAATAAAAAGAAATTCACCCAGAAAAAACGCAGGTAAAAAAGAAATTCAAGAGCAAGACCTTGACCAATAATTATAGAAAAACAACAAAAGGTCAGATTGTTGTTACAATAAACTCCCCGGACCAGTCTATCATCAGAAATATGAGAGACTTTAGTATGATTAGGGAAAAAAAAAATCTAAATGGAATGTCATGCTATACTAAAAAAAGAGAACCTACAAAGGCAGAGAGAGAAGAAAGTACAAAGTGTTAAGGAAAAGAGATCCTCAAATCAGAAAATAAACAAAATAAAAAGCAAAACACAGACCAATGTAACAAAAAGGTTGAAGATAATTAGTATAGTAGAGCAGCCCAATCTCTTCGTAAACTTCACCTGATTCTTTCGAAATTATGCAAGCTTCGCTTTTATGTATATATTACAGGAGACTTTATCCAGAGTAATAAAAGAATACAAAAATAGAGGATAAATGGATCAAGAAATTCTCCCATAACTAACACCAAAAAAAACCCCCAAAAAATTCTCCAATCCGGCAGTAACAATAACCCATAAAAGAAGAGAAGAAATTAAATTAACTACACTCACCTATAATTCTTTCATAATAATAAGTAACAATATTTATTTTCCTCACTTAATTAAATTCAGCATACCCTGATTAGGAACAGACACAGTAGCATCAGTGAAGCGGAATGCAAAGGTGAGACCATCATCTGATCCATCCCTGTAATCAAATGAAAATAGTACGCAAATATGATAAAATATTCATCATTAGCTATCAATTCATTTGACTGGCAAAAAAAACTCAATACATTTGACATCACATCTTTGCAAATTGTGAATTGTAATGAACAACCATAAGTTCCTCAATCATGACAGATTAATAGTGGAGCTGAAAAATAATTCTTTACAATGATGGTTTGCTTGAAATACATGGAGAAGTAAGAAAGAATCAATTGTGATATGATCTAGTACAAAAGTAGAGTTTTATACAACAGCACTAGGCTTTTGTGAGTTGTTGTGACTCAAAAATATCCTAGAAAGTTTGAAAATTACATGGGAAGCCCAAAGGAAACTGTATAGCTATTAGCGAGAATCAATCAGCTATCAATATAGATCATAACCCACTACAGCATAATTGAACTAAACATGTGAAGGTTGATAAACATTTACAGAAAAACTCGAAACTAGCCTAACTTGTATTCCTTATATACCCACAAGAGAGCAATCTATCATGGGGAAAATCTTATTTTTATTCATCTCTTTCATCTTTGCATTTAATGTAATTATTTCCTCTGAACAAAGTTATGTGTATTAATTGTAAATAGTCATATTGTAGAATCCCGAAACTTAAGGAGTCAGATCAAAAACTTAGGGAGCAAGTTTAGATCTAGGGAGTGATTAGGATAATTAATCTTGATTATTTCTTGATTTGTCTAGTGTCATATCGGGACCTAATTAATGCTTGGTTCTACCATATGTGTGTGTGTGTGTCTAATCTACCAATATGAATAATATATTGAACAATTCAGTCTTATAATCTCTTTATGGTATCAAAGCAAAGAAGAGATTAATTCGACATTCTTCACCCACCATCAGTTCTCAACGAGGTTTGAACTACTTGTGCAACCTATATAATCAATTCTTAGTTCGAAGTCTCAGCAGTTTACTCTCACCATCTCGACTCGTATGTGCAGGTTGTCAATCTTAATAGATGTTCTCTAAGTTCTCACTCTCTACCAGAATCAGTATCATCACTTGTTGGGTTCTCCATCTCTGTCAAAACTAGCACCAGCACCCTTTAAGTTCTCCTTATTTGCCTACGGCGCTCTCTATCTCAGTCTCCACGTCCTCTGTTTGTTCAATGCCAACATCTTCAGCGTCCTCTCCCTCCGTCTTCAACACTATCTATCTCGGTCTCAACGTCCTCCACTCTTTGACATTGACCCACTTGCACATCTCTGACGTTTTGTATCTTGGTCTCAACGTTGCACATTTCTAGCGCTCTTCGTTTGAAGTCTTGGCATTGCACATCCGCCTCTTCACTTCAACTCCTGGAAGATTGACACATCACCAGGAGTCTCTTGGTGATGTTTGTTATTATTTTCCTGACGTTTGGCACCCTTTATTTGTCTACTAACTTGATTTCCCCGAAGGTTACAGCCCAGGAAGTTAATGCCTTCATGTGTCACTGAAAGGGCTCAGTATCTACGATTTCAAATAGTTTTAATTAAACAGTTAGTATGTCTACAATTTCTAATGCCTTTTCCTCTGTGCCACAATCTAGGTCTAATGACATCTCTGTCATTCTTATTGTTTCTAAGAAACTTACCAACGAAAATTATCGAGAATGGTCTCAATCCATGATCCTTGCTTATAGAATAAATAAACTTGAATATATAATTGGCAAATTGAATATATAACTGGCGAAGCAAAAAAGCCCCTAATATCGAAGCCAAGGAGTTTCAAAAAATAGAAATCTGAGAATGCATTGGTATCCTCTTGGTTGATCAATGCAATGTAATCCTCAATTAAGAAGAGTTTCATGTACCTTCCTTCAACTAGGGAAATTTGGCAAACTCTTACGTGAGACTTATAGTACTAGAGGAAACAGGTCCCACATATTTTATGTTAAGAAAAAATTGCAGCAACTAAAACAAGATCACTTGTCCTTTAATGTTCCTATCTTCAAAAATCAGTGCTTTGGCAAGAATTTGATGCCCTAAAGAATAAAAATTCACCATTGCAAGGCTGACACCTTTAATGATCACAAAGAAAAAAAAGAGGAAGTATATGAATTGATGGTTAATCTTAATGCGATTTACAATGATGTTCAAGCTCGGATTGAGAGAGCGGAAAAACTTGATGATCTCAGTTACCTTGATGAAAGATATAGTCATAGGATTCAGTTTTGCAATAAAAGGTCTCTCCCTAAAACTAGTGACTTGGAGTTATAGCATAAACATTTAAATCATCCAAATTTCAATTACATGTCTCAAACGTTTCCCCCTCACTTCAAATAAAAATGCATCTGATTTTCATTGTGACTCATGTGAAAAGGCTAAACATCATCGTCCTTCATTTCCAAAAAAATCCATACCAAGCATCTAAACCCTTTTTCCAAGATTCACAGTGATTTACGAGGACCTTCATGCACACCAAACAAATCAAAATCAAAGCGGCTCATTACATTTACTAATGACCATACTCGTGTCATTTGGATTTACCTATTGAAAGATAAAACAGAGGTGTATCAAACCTCCCTTAACTTCCATAATATGATCTGAACCCAATTCCAAACCCAAACCCAGATCCTGCAGATTGATAACGGGACTAAATACTTCAATTAGGCCCTGTCCACTTTCCTAACCACCAAAGACATTATTCACAAAAGCACTTGTCCCAATACACCCCAGTAAAATGGCATTACCGAACAAAAGAATCATCATATCATAGAAACTACCAGAGCCATTATGTTCAGTAGCAATGTTCCTAAATATCATTGGGATGATGCTATCCTTATTGCAACCTTTCTCATTAACCGAATGCCAAGTCAACTACTGCCTTAAAAAAAACCACTCCAGCTCCCACAAACACATTTTAATCTTCCATACCTTGAAAACACTCTACCACTTAGGGTGTTTGGATGCACATCACATGTCCACCTTCATCACACCAACAAACTTGACCCCAGAGCCCTTCAATGTATCTTCCTTAGATATTCTTACTACCAAAAAGGTTACAAACGTTATGACCCGATCTCCAAATGTCTCTTCTTGACTTGTGATCTTATTAGGGGGATAGTGATGGTGAATTCCAAAGAACAAAAGAGACATCACAAGATGACCACACTGTTTCAATTTATACACCCAGTCTCACTCTTAATACCTCTGATAATCCCAATACTCTTGATGACCCTGATACTCCTAATAATATGCCATTTCCAGGGGGAGACACAAACAAGTGGGGCACTACCTACATACGACAATACAAGAGGGGCAATGAGCACAAGCTATTAGCACTCACCAAGAGTTAGAGGCTGAGTCAGGTCCTAGAGAAACGATGGTAAAAGAGAGTCTGACATTGACCTTCCCTTAGCAGTAAGAAAGAAACCCAAATTATGTACTCAACATCGCATTGAAAGATTTGTTTTCTACAAGGCCCTTTCCTCTAAATATAGGGCATTGGTCTCTCATCTTGACAACATCAAGGTACCAAATACAATTAATGAAGCCATAGTTATACCTAAGTGGAGGCAAGCTATCTTTGAAGAGATGAAGCCCCTTAAGCAATATAAGACATGGGATGTAGTAGATATACCTCAATAAAAGAAGCTTGTTGAGTGCAGGTGAGTATTCACTCCTAAATATAGAACAAATGGAACACTTAAGAAATACAAAGGTAGACTGGTTGCAAAAGGTTTCGCACAAATATATGGCGAAGATTACGCAAAAATGTTTGCTCTAGTAGCCAAGCTAAACACAATTAGAATCCTAAGTAAATTTAGAACAGGGTCTGCACCAATTCGATGTAAAGAATACCTTCCTCAACGAAGAACTAAACGAATAAGTGTATATGAAGTTACCTCCAGGGTTCCCAAGAAAAAAGGCTTACCAAGTTTGCAAGCTAAAGAAATCATTATATGGGTTAAAGCAATCTCCACGTGCTTAGTTTGACAGATTCGCTCAAGACCTGAAGAGACACCCATATACTCAAGGGTAAAGTGACCACACTTTGTTAAACATCGCAAGATCGCCATTCTAGCTAATGTTGATGATATAATCCTTACAAAAGATGATGAGGTAGAAATCAATAAAATCAAGGCAGCCCTGGCACGGGAATTCTATATCAAAGATCTTAGAGAAATGAAGTATTTTCTTGGGATGGAAATTGCTCGATCAAAAGGAGGAATTTACATCTCCAAAAGAAATTATGTACTAGACCTTCTAAAAGAGATAGGGATGACAAGTTGCAGACCCAGTGACACACCTATATGGGTTGATAAAATAGATGAAGCAGATCTCGGTAAAGCTATAAATATAGGGAACTGTCAACGGATGATAGGCAAACTAATATATCTGTCTCATACTAGACTAGGCATTTGCAATCAGTGTAGTCAACCAATATTCCCATGACCCTAAACAGAAACATGTAAATGAAGTCTACAAGATCTTTCATTATTTGAGGGGATCTCTAAGATGTGGCTTGCTGTTCAAGAAAACTAACAAATGAAATGTAGAGCTATTTACAGATGTTAATTGGGCAAGTGATCAAAATGACTAGAAATCCACATCTAGATATTGTACTTATGTGTGGGGTAACTTGGTCACATGGAGAAGTAAAAAGCAAACTTTAGTTGCAAGAAGCAATGCTGAAGTTGAATATAGGGCTGTAGGCATATGGATAAAGCAGGTCCTTGAAGACTTAAGAAAGTGCATAAATCTGCCGATCAAAATCTATTGCGATTAACATCGCTCACAATTCGGTTCAGCGTGACAGAATCAAGCATGTGAGATAGACAAACATTTTATGAGAAAAAGTTGATGAGGGTATTGTTGATCTAAGGTATATACCTTCAAAAGAGCATATCGCAATCCTCACTAAAGGACTACCTAAAGATAGGTTCAAGTACCTAATTAGCAAGTTGAACTTGATTGATATCTACAGTCCAACTTGATGGGGAGTGCAGAATCCTGAAACTTAAGGACCAAGTTCAAATCCAAAATTATAGGAAGTGATTAGGATAATTAATCTTGATGATTTCCTTATTTGTATAGTATCATATCGGGACCTATTTAATGTCTGATTCTGTCATATGTGTGTATATATATAATATGCCAGTGTGAATAATATATCGAACAATCCAGTCCTATAATCTCTTCACATATTGACCGTGATTCCTTAACTTTAAGGATTTACACATTAAGTGAATCATCTATAAAGAGCATCCTTGTAATACATACTCTAGGTCAGATGATCAATGAGATAAGGATATGCCTCAGTAGCTTCTTCTACCAATTGCTAGATTCTATGTGTATTAGTTCTTATGTTGCCAAACAAACCTATTCAGTATTTCTAAATAATCCTAAGTTTGAACATAAGAGAGTAATATTAAATCTTGGATTGAAAAGAGCAACATGAATTGAGGACACTTGCCTCTTCTCTTTGGAAGGGACTTTGCTTGCAAGCCTAGCAGTTTGCACAGCAGCATCTGCTGATGCTGCTTCAGGAGTAGCCCGCAGAATCTCACATATTAGTTGTTGACATTCACTCTAAAAGAAAATTAGCAAAGAAATATTAGTTGAAATATAAAATAAGAAAAGGTATTCATCCAACATGTACAGTCAAGTCGGCCATACATTTTAAGGTATTTAGACTCCTTAGCTTAGATCCTCTTCTATCTTAGTTCTATACATATTAACTACTACGACAACAAGCAGCCTTATCTGTTATAGTTTTGTAATCTTGACAAGATAAGAGTAAGAGAGAAGAGAAGAGAGAAAAGGGAACAGATAGGAAGGGGCCAGAAATCAGAGAGAAAAACAAAGGAGAAGAGAAACAAAGAGGAAGAGAGGAAACAAGAGAAAAGAAACTCAAATCTTATTCCATAAATCCATACCACACATTACAGTGACCCCTTATTCTCTTTTTATAGGCAATAATCAACTAATTATTCTAACTAACACATCTTGGTATTATAATATCATGTCATTATCCCACTAGGTATGGTCAAGCAACACAGATTGCCCAATACCATTATGCTCTATTAATAACCAAATTTTTGGATATATAGTTAACTAGGAAGTCTCATTCAATAACTTAGTATGCTCTTTGGTCTCCCTCTACCCCTCTTCAAAAGACTCAAAATAGTTTGCTCTATCCAGAACACTGGCGTCTCCAGCAGCCTTTGTTGTACATCAGTATGCCGCTTGGCTATAAGCTAAAAAGAGAAACTAAGTCTTTACTCCACAAATGACAAAACAGCACTTGATAGCATACAACAAAACATTTGCATTTCACACTAACAGTTTCATCAGGTACATTAATCAAAAGAGACATAGTGAGAGCCATAGTGAGAGAAACGTGAGCTGCAGAGAAAATACCCAACAGGTTGCATTCAAAATGAATCTCTCAAATACAACCAAAGCAAAATAAAAGCACATTTAGTAATAACACATAAAAAACCCAGAACTCTAGTGCTCACATTCTCCTAAATTAGGCATTCCACTACTTTTGTGGACACCTCAGGAAGCAAGTTTCCCTTTTCAACCATCCAAATCGCATACCATATCACAATAGCTCACAGTAATTTCATCTACTTTCCTCTTGCACCAATTATTACAAGGTAGTAAGAGACACTTCATTGCATATGAAGAGAAACATGGCTTGACTGCAGATAATATTCAAGATCATAAATATGTAATATTACCAACCCTCCATAATATATTGCTACCTGGCAACTAAAATGCTCACATAGACTACCTGAAAAACTGACAGGGAGAAGCCTACACTATAACCTCCAGTGGCTTGAGATGCTTCAGAATCAATGTTCCAATTCACATCTGCTGGCATTGATTTTGGTGTGTTCATGTCAGCATGCTGGCTGGCTTTTGATTCCAAGAGCTCCCCAACAACAACATGATTCTCTGGATACACACAAGATAATAATTACTGGATTGACAATTGATTGAGAAAGGAGGAAATAAATAAATAAATAATAGTATGATGTCTTACCAAATATTCGAACAACAGCATCCAAAATTGAATCAAGAAGCTCCTTTGCTGCAACCTGCGCTTTCCCACCAGGAGACATAACAGGCGATACAGGGCTTACAGTCACTAAAGTCCCAGCAATAGATATCCCATTCTGATGCTTCTGCTTTGGCAACTGATAGACTTCAAGTTGACCCTTTATGAAGTGTAGCCCTCCCGTACCAGTTTGTGAACCCTGGCCAATGCTGGACCTTGACAAACTCTGATGTTCTGCATGAGCTTTAATCTTGGATGTTATAATCTCATGAGTTGTTGGCCGCAACCTTTGGCTGGTACACAGCAAAAGTAGAAGAGTTTATACAAAAATAAAGGATTGTTAGTGTTATTGTTTCAGTCAAAACACCAGTTTTTGTTCCCTCCCAGATTGAGGTAATGAGAGGGCAGATCAACCTTTATTATGATTGACAAAAATAATTCACAATAACACTAAATGTTCTATCAAGATAACGGTGGACTATTAGAACAACAACATCTGATTTTCAGCAAGGTGATTGTAGACCGATATACCATGCAGTAATAGTGAGCACTAGACGGCAGATATGTTTTAACATAAAGCAAAACACAACAGATGTTCATAAAATACTATACCGAATAGAATTTCAGTTTCACAACTCTGTCAGGGATAGGAGATCATTCAATAAACAAAGTCCAACCCTTTCATAAATTAAGACAGTATTGGCATCCACATGTGCGCTATAAGTCACTTCTAAGAAATGCATGTAGAGAAATTAAATTTGCAAATAGTTTCTAGCAAAAAGAATAAATCATCAGAAAGAAAACAGACCTTATTATAGCACCCGCAGCTGCTACTTTGCCAAGCTTGCAAAGGCACTCAACCATTGTCTGGAGATACTTCACATGAAGTGGAGCATCACTTTTTCTGATGAATTCCTAAGCACAAGAATTTAATCCGAAACTTTAGTTAATGGACTAGATATCAAAACTAAGCTCAAGAAACAAAGTGAATATGTTGAAGTGGGTATTACAAGAAACTCATCAGGTGTCGAATTTGAAAGCCATATTGGCATTTGTGAAAGGGCAGTCTTTGCATCCTTTGTTACACCACCATTGATCTTCAATGTTGACATATGCCCATCTAACGTAGTTTCTTCATTTGTTTCTAGAGAACCTTCTTCTTCATGACCATCAAAAGATCTGAAACATTCGAGCATATATAATATATGTACACAAGTACGATACGCAATGAAAAACACAAGCAAAGAGATAAATGTACATAATGAATAGAAAACAGAAGATAATCGCTTAGAAGAATAATATGCACTTAAAATTATCAATAAAGGTGAAGAAGGCATGGCAAAACATGGACAACACATTAGATACAGAATGTTACATCACACCAAAAAAATTTAATAAACTGACTAAAAATTTTCTCATTCCTTTAATGAGCAACTAAAATATTCAGAACAGTTGTTTGAAACCTTGTAAACTGTTGGATAACAGCGTTGCACCTTCAAATGATTAGTGTTTTTCCCCAACTGCCAGCACATGTTTCTCACATGCTTCAATAAGTTTCATTGTTCTGTTTTAAATTGTATTTATTTAGAATTAGAATATACTATCATTGATTTTATCAAGGAGAAAATGGTAGAAAATCAATTAAGATGGTTTGGAAATATGGAATGAAGGCAATAGAGGCATCAGTTAGGATAACTGCGGTGACTCATCATTTTCTAGAAGAACAATCAAGAAAACAGAAACAGTGACAAGTTGAATTTATCAGTATTACCCTCCTCCATCCATGGATCGTGACTTGTATGATCCATCATTGTCACCTCTGAGTAACCTTGTTCTTCGTGACAAAGGTTGTGAATTCTGTGTAGTAAGTGCAGCAGCTGTGGTGGTTGGTACTTCATCCTCATTGTCTAGTAAGGTGGAGCCAGCAGAACTGTACAATAACAGTCCAAAGCCATATAAAATAAACGAATCACAACTTGAGGAATATGGATTTAAACTGGCCTCTCAAAAAAATTGATAAACATTATATTTCCAGGAATACCATTCATTTGTTTAAGAGAAAGTATACAAAAAGAGAGAGATTCTTGAACAGAGGTTAAGACATGCTCCAAAAGAAAAACACAATCCAGACAAAAGAGGCCACAAACAAAAGCTCGTCACATAAGACATCCAGAGGCATCAAAAGGCAGCACTGAAAAAGTAACTGCTCATGCTCGAAAGAAAAACACCAAAGTGCAATGAAAAGAGTACATTGCCCTTAAGTCTAGCTATCCCTTGTTCGTTCAAAGACTCTAGATAAAAATGGAAAATGGAGCAACTTGTTTTCAATGTACATCAAAAGAAGAAAATGGAGAAAAGGAGAAAATAAGCTTCAACATCATCTTGAGAATATCATGCCAGAACAAACAGGGACGTAGAACATGTAAGCAACAACTAAAATGCATTTCCAGAGCACATTATAAACAGCCTCATGCTCAATATTCAAATGCCTCAAAGCATGCTCAAAGTTAGGGGAAACAATTAAAAAAAAAGATACCTATATTCTCCTTTGTTGTATAAATGGGCATGCAAATCCTCCAAAACCTTATAAAAGAGGACTCCTCTTAACTTTGTTAACTCCGAACGGACATCTTGAAGTGCACCAACCTAAGCCACATGTTGAAAATAAACACCCCTTATGCGAAGCACAACAAAATTAAAAAATGTGAAATAATGGGCAATAGGGCAGTACTTGGGAGCTTACACTTTTTATAGAATCCTTTCATAACTCTTAATTAAAATCTTTTTTTTTTTTTGGGGGGGGGGGGGGCGGTGTTGGAACTTGATAACCCAGCTTTTGCGTGACCACAATGCGGACCTTCCATGTTTTGATTATAAAAAGAAATGGTCACTTGGAAGACAAAAAGAAAAGAAACACAGAGGAGGAGCATAAAACTCATCAATGCAACAGAAAAAGTTATTCTAGGTTACTCATCACTTCTTTTTCATATCATAAAAGAAGAATCTACTAAAACAAGAGAAGAAAATACAAGTACATGGGTATAAGGAATCCTTGTAAAAAGGAAAAAAAAAATAAAGAAAAAATTGAAACTAAAATTTTGATAAAGCTACAACTTCGCTTCATCAGAAAATCAATTAAAATATGTTTAAGCTGAGAAAAAAGGTTGCTAATATGAGCTTAAGAAATGAGTTAGATTAAAAAAAAACCACCGCATGAAATAGTTTGACGCATGTAGGTTCACTTTGAAGTGCCAACTGTATCTAATATGACTGTGCAACACATGTAGGATTCAAACAAAAACTCATTCATTATTTTTAATGTGTGCTTCATAGATTTCAACCTCAGACGATCTAGACAAGAGCTGTCCATCAAACACAATATACAAGTTTGAACGGACAACGAAGTAATGATTGCAGAAACAAATCAAACAGAATATGAGAGAGTTGAAATCCTACAGTTTGGAGACCTTCTCGTTCAAGCATCAACATTGACTGCAAATGTAATTGAACTGCAGCATAAAGCTGCTTCTCTGCAATGAGCTTCTCTAAACGAGCTGGAACCTGCACCAATTTTCACCAAAAATTAGATCTTCAGAATCAAAAAGCAGATGACTTCAAACAGACAATTGACCTGAAGCAAGCAGTAAAATTGTGAAGCCTTACAAGGGTAAAAAATATATGGATCTATAGACTTGAAAGAACCTTGTATAACCCCATCAGTTGAAGATATTTGTCCGATATCAATGGTTTAGTGGTAACCGTGCAAATATTCTTTTTCTCGTATTAAATTCATGGTCTAGAATCCAGAATTATCTTTTCTTCACAACAGAAGGAAAAATCTATATCTACAATTGTCTCAAATAATAACACTAGAAGACAGACCTTAGCAATGCCTTCAATTTGATCCAACAAGGAGATTATGTGTCGCAAAGTGACTGACCGATACCATAACTGATGCAACTGCTTATTGCGCGCACTAAGGCGCTTCTTTGCCTCTGCTAAATCATGCTTTAGGACAGCAATACTTTCAGTGGATTCACTGAACAGCCTCAAGATCTGTGGAGAAAGACAAGAAACCAACAAAAGGAAAATCACAGGGAGAAATTTTGGAAAAGACTAAAACTAAGAAATTTAATGATGCAGGAAGAAATTTTGAAAACCAAAGGGAAGAAAAAGAAGCATAAACTTGAAAATCCAATAGAACTGTACAATCACGCACAGCCTAAACCTTGGTAGCTCAAACTTAACATGGGCAATTATACGTTGCACTATCTAGGGTCAAGAGTTTCAATGGGTTGAGATTACTTATATTGGATGAGTTCAACAAATCCAATAGTACTACAACAAATGTTGTTTATAGAGAATTTTTTCAAAACCATCTTTGAAATATGTTGTTATGAATTGGCTTGGTAAACACATAGTAGCATATGTTGTTCAATTTAAGCCATGTATAATTTTAACACATCCGTGCAACGCACGGATAGAAAGTCTTGTTTTTATAACTAATAGAGAAACTCCCTTGAAAAAAGACATGAGCCAAACACCAAACAGAAGCCACAAACCAAATAGTTGCTCAATGCGGCTATTTCACCAGAAGTTTAAGAGATGTATTTTAGGTCGTCATACACAAATAGACACATTTTTCTGCATGGAGAAGCGGCTTGGCAGGTTTGGAACAGGTTTTTTGGCATCTTGAACGAGAGTTGGATCTGTCCAGCTGATCTACATGCGTTCAAGACAGCAAGCTTTTGCAGCAGGATAGTGGTGCATTTGGTTAGAAAAGAATGCAAGATTATGAATCAAACAGGTATTCCCTCTCATCATCTTTTTCATGTAAGGATTAATTTCAAGGCTTCCAAGTGGATTTCAGGGGATGGCTTTTTAGGGAATTGTCCGTCATGAATTTAAAAAGGGATTGGAAAACACTTCAGTTAGTGTTTTCCCCCTTTTCGACTGAGGCAAATCTCTTGCTTCTTTTTTGAACTATTCTCTCTTCTCATCAATAAATATTCTTCTATCCAATAAACAAGGCATCATAGGAGAAGGTGTTGGAATATTGTGTATTTATTGTAAATATTCTCTATTTATTAGTAGCTACTAGCTAATTAGTATTTATTAGCTTTCATTAGTCTTTACTATTATGTCCCTCTCTTTTGTGTATAAATAGGCAATTGTATCACAACATTTGGTGCAATGAGAATATATTTTCCCCCACAAATTATCCACATAGTATCAGAGCATCTTCGAAAATAATCAGAGATTGACCTAATTTCTCCGGCACCGCCAAAACTCCAAGCACCATCAAGTTTCACCAAATCCATCACTTTTGCTCATCGTCCAATCACACTTTGAGCATTATCCCCTCCTCTCAGTGTTGTCGTCCGTCGACATTTTTCATATTGGAGTGACCAAGAAGGTCGCAGAGCTTCAGGAAAAAGAAAAAAAAAATCAGACGAGAGTTTGATTGGAACAAGTGTGGAGGAGAGACCAAACTTGACCCCATCATCACCGTCCCACTATCAAACAAGGACAAAGGTCAGAGCTAGGCGACGGAGACGCGAGTTCAGACCAGACAGGGTTTCCAATCATAGAAGGCCACCACAATCGTGAAGATCTAATGCTCCATTCACTCTCACCGTGGAAGAAGGCCGGAGATTTTAGAGAATCAGAGAGATGATAAAAAGGCCAGAAGTTTCAGAGCTTGGAGAACCCCATGACTCATAATCAACCCTCCTCGTCAAACCAATCTATCATTTTTGACAATTCATAGGACTAAATTGTCATTTCTAAAATTCGTAGGACTAAACTATCATTTCTGAAATTTGAAGGACTAAAGTGCCATTTTAAAATTTGAACCCCATAGTGCGATTTTCAATTTTGGTCAGTGTGCCTATTTGTGACTCTAAGAAATGGTGTTTTTGGAACCCCAAGCAATTGTGGGATACATGTCAAAAACTATAGCTTCGAAGTTACTAGCTAAAAAGGGTAACTTTCTTCAAGCCCTCAAAACCTCACGAGATAAACAAATATGGATAGTTAATTCTGGAGCATTGGATCATATGACTAATTGCCATCAATTGTTCCCAACTTATGTCCCATATGGCCAAAAGGTTAAAATTATTGATGGTTCTCTAGCTCCTATCAATTAAGGGAGACCATGGGTGATAAATCTCAAACTTGGGAACCAAATCCCAACAAAAAGTATGTAGTGATAACGCCATCCGAACCATTACCACCTTCACCATCTCCTGTGCAAGCCTCACCACCTATACAATTGATAGAGCCAAGAGCTATTACCAAAAATAGAGCCAGAGTTATTACCACCACATTCACCATCTCCTATGCCACAAAATGGACAAACCAAGGGAGACACAGAAAAACAAGTATAAGGATGGGATGGTGTACTCAAGGAAACAAAAATCTAAGGGAGGAGAACACCTTGCATCTAAAGCACCAAAGGAGTCAAAACTGGTTGTTGTTCCTATAGTATCAGAAGAGGTAGAAACAATTGTATCTAGAGAGGTTAGTGAACAATCTAACCTTCATTTGGCAATTGGTCTCAGGAAATAGCCTCAATCTTGCACATTGCATCCAATTCATAAACATATGTCTTATAAGGCTCTCTCTCCTTGTTACCAAGCATTTGTTACTGATCTAGATAAAGTATGCATTCCCAACAACATCCAAGAGGCAATGGAGATACCAGAAAGGAGAAAAGCGGTCATGGAGGAGATGAGAGCGCTAGGAAAGAATGGAACATGGGATATAGTTGAAAAAGAAACTTGTAAGCCGCAAATGGGTGTTTACCCCTAAATATTTGGTTGATGGTACTCTACACAAGCTCAAAGCCCACCTGGCAGCAAGAGTGTTCACTCAGACATGGTCTAAACTATCAAGAAACATTTGCACCAGTAGCGAAGCTAAACACTATTAGAGTTCTATTATCTATGGCAACCAACCTAGAGTGGCCACTTCGTTAGCTAAACATCAAGAATGCCTTTCTAGATGGAGAGCTAAAAGAAGAGGTATAAATGAACCTACCTTCAAGTTTTGAAAAGGGAAAAATTCATAAGTGTGTAAGCTAAAGAAATTGTTATATGGTCTAAAGTAGTCTCCCAAGGCATGGTTTGACAAGTTCTCGAAAGTCTTGAAGTCAAAAAGGCTACAAACAAGGATTATCATATCATACAATGTTAGTCAAAACAAAGGACGGAAAGAAATGCATCCTCATCTTGTACATTGATAACATAATCCTTACATGAGATCATACTGAGGAAATATCTAGGATAAAAGTTGCACTTGGGAAAGAGTTTGAAGTCAAGGATCTTAGAAACTTGAAATACTTCCTTGGGATGGAGGTTGCTAGGTCAAGATTAGGCATCTATGTCTCTCAGAGGAAGTTTATACTTGATCTTCTAAAAAAAACAAGCATGCTTGGTTGTAGACCCAAGCCAACTCCTTGAGGTGCAGAAAAAGAGGAAGAAGAAATCTAAGTAGAACAATAAAGAGGAGTCAGAAGAAGGTGACTCAGAGGATGAGATTAAAGAAGAAGAAGATAAAGACCAAGAAGCAAATGAAACTATCAATAAAGGAAGATATCTAAGACTTGTTGGGAAGTTGATTTATCTCTCTCATATAAGACCTCATATAACCTTTGCAATAAGTGTGGCCAATCAGTACATGAGTAAGCCAAAGAAGAAGAACATGGACGCAACCTATAGAATTTTGAGATATCTAAAGGGTACTCCTAGCAGAAGCTTGTTCTTTTGGAAGCAGGAACAAAGAACTGTATAAGTATACACTGATGCAGATTGGGGAGAAACTCATCCTGCAGGAGATCAACCTCAGGTTATTGCTCCTTCGTATAGGGAAACCTAGTTACTTGGAAAAGCCAGAAATAGGGTTGTATTTAAGAGCAATGATGAAGCTAAGTTGAGGGCACTAGCTCAAGGGATAATAGAGGAGTTGTGGCTGAAATGGGTCATAGACGAGATACAAGTCAACGTGGATTTACCACTGAAACTCTTGCGATAATAAGGCTGCCATAAGCATGGCCTTAGATCCTATTCAGCATGAACGATCAAAACAAGTGGAGATAGATAGACACTTCATTAGGGAAGAAGTAGAAGACGGGATCATATGTCTTACTTATCTTCTAACAAATCTTCAAACCGTTGATGCATTGACAAAAGGATTACTCAAACTTGCATTTGAAAGTTGCATAAGCAAGTTAGACATGATTAACATCTATGATCCAATTTGGGGGGAGTGTTGGAATAATGTGTATTTATTGTAAATATTCTCTATTTAGTAGTAGTTATTAGTTAATTAGTAATTATTAGTATTTATTAGCTTTCATTGGTTTTTACTATTATGTCCCTCTCTTTGGTATATAAATAGGTGATTGTATCACAACATTTGGTGCAATGAGAATATAATTTCTCTCACAAATTGTCCACACAAGGAAACACTGCCAGAAATGTCATCGTTTTGCTCTAATGAGATATTTTAAATCGCACCAAAAACCAATAAATTCCAGTAGTTAAACAATGGAATGGGGAATATGATCATGGACATCATGAAAATTTAAAAGTAAAAACATGAGAAACCACAAACAGTTTCAGCTATAGCTATTAAGATATTGCCAGTTGCTAGTCAAATAAGATTAAAATTAAATGCTTTTCATTCCATGCACATCTAACCACAACTTACAATTTGGAGTTCATAAAATAAAAGAACACTCAGAGTAGATCATTTCTTTGTTTCCAAACCTATCACTTTAAATCATATGAGAGGAAGATTCTTAAGATTGTAATAAATATTTTATAAAAGAAGAATTAACAAAAGATTACATTAAATGCAAATAAACATAGCAGGAAAAGGCAACCATTAGGGTATTATAATTTGCAAATATAGAAGAGATGTGAGAAAATATAGAATGGGTTAAAATAAGCAAATACATAAAAAATTGGTTAAAATGAAGCTCTCATTGATGTGTGTGTGTGTCAAAATAATTCCCTGCCCTTCCTGTAACATCTTTTGCTTTTGCATTGAAATCACTCTAATATGTTTTGAGAGCATTCACGTTCAAGCAATCAACAGTTCAATCTTTGTTCCCCCCCCCCCCCCCAACCCCAAAAAGAAAATCACATAAAGAGTGGATTAGAGATCCACGTCAAAAGTCAAAACCATTCATAGGCCTTCACCTAAATGTTTCAAATTTTGGTCAAAATGACTCTTGACAAAAACCAAATACAAAACCGAAACTATAATAATGAAAAAAAAGGACTAAATAAATAATCAAAGAGATGCCGCAGGGACACCTTCATATGGTGTAATGAGCGGCAACTATCCGGGACCTAAGCTAAAAAGGCATAAAAACTGAAGTACACATATTTTGTACTGCCAAAGTATACAACAACAGCCGGTGCAATCAAAACAAACAATCTACATTGTTTTCAATGGAAAAGTGGCAATTTCAGAAACCTGAGAATAGTTTTGGATAGCTTTGTTGAAGCCACTGTGATAAGAGTGCACTACTTCATCAACAACTTCTTCAATAACATCACTTTGCTCCTTCAAATATTGGACCTCGCCTTCACGATCTTTTGATGTCAAAATGTGGACAACATGAGGTAAAGAATCAAAACGAGCAGCTGTCCAAAGCTCATCAACTCGAGAAAGTTCCTCTCTTAAATACTGCACTCAAAGGAAGCGCATAGGTCCATTATTCATCATACAATGTATAGAGTGCAAGACTAAATAGGAGGTTAGAAAGTAGAAAACCATTAATGAAAACTTCAGAATTCAGATTTATGTGTATGTGTAGTCAAAGCAGTCTCAGCATGTAAAACAATATACTAACTCCAGTCTCAAATCAAAGAAACTTGTACCTGCCTCACTAATTAATAAGGTCAGGCTCATTGAATTTGTAGCAAAACATAATTTTTTTCCAAATTTGCCCCCAATTAATGGTTGACATTTATTATGAATCTCTCTCACGCTTTATTTAATAAGGGGTATTTCAGGAAAACCAAAAAGAATTTAAAGACCCAGGAAGTGTCTTATATTTTGGACTACCAAAAACACCCCAATAAATGTCTTATATTTGAGACTGGAGATAATACTGAATTTAGACTGCACCAAAGGAATGCATCTTCAAGCAATAGATGTAAGGATACATTTCACACTATATTTTAGACCATATCAATACGCATCCTAACATGATTGTTTGCTATAACATCAAAAGAAATACCACTTTGTGGTCTGCAAACCTACAGCAGTTATTAGAATTAACTATATTGAATAACCCAGCCCAAACAAACAACTTGACCTTGAAAGAGCCTCATTCTAAATGGATTTCTTAAGAAGAAACCTGTCACTATTAGAGAATGGGGAATAAATTAAAATATAGGCTAACGAGAGTAGGAGCAGATGAAATAAATATCCAAATTCTACAATCTAGAATTAGAGAGAGATGAGTGGAGCTTAAGAGAAGCTCACGTAATTTAAGATCCTAAGCAATCCTCATTCTAAGGCTCCTAAGAAACTGAAAGTTGCAAGTGATATTTAAATCAAGAATATAAAGGAGGTAACGCCACCCAGACGTCCTCTCAAAATCTTACAAGACCAAGTACGCAATTTGTAGTTGGAATTTATGATCACCTAAAGAAATAAATCTTCATGCCTATATGTTCATTAATTCCATTAAATTTATTTCTTATCTAAATTATATCTTTTAATAGGTTGCAATCATTTTTGTAGTATAAGTATTAGAAATCATTTCCCTATAAGACCAAGATGTATAGAGGGCAAATTATGATTTGCCCTCATTTTGGTGTTGGTCCCTCAAGTTTCAAGTCATTGGTTTTAGTCCTTGTAGGGGCAAAATGGTCCAGATTTTTATTAAGTTATAGAGACCAATGCTTAAATGAAATGAATCTAAGGGACCAAAACCAAAATGAGGGCAAATTTGAGGGACCAAAGATTAAACCCAAGAAATAAAAACAACAAGATGATACATTTAAAGTACTCTGCATCTGCAACGACCCTTCTGACAAAACAAAAATGATACATGCTAAGAGAGTAACAATAGAAACATCAAACTAAAAATTTACTCCGCCACATATCTTGAAGCATAAGCTATTTTATAAACAGGTGGAACAAGCAAGATGAGCGAAATTTCATTGACACTTAATAATCACTCAGCTGCAACCACAAAAGATCTAAACAATGAACCATATCAAAGAATCCCGCCAGCAACAAAGCTGTGAATCACCCTAAATACTAATTCAAAAGTAACAAAGTAAAGCTTACTTCTTTCTCTGGAGGAACTGGCAATTCATCAAAAAGTCCCATCTTGAGCCTTCAACGTCTCCAGACACCATAAAAATCTACTATTAACTCATGCTAGCAAATCTACCATCCTAACTGCATTGAAAAATACAAGAACATTCAACTTCTCTTACCAAAGTAAAGAATTTAATTAAAAATCCCAAATGCATCAAAACAAAAGAAAGGCACTACTGATTCTCAACACCAAAGAATTAAACTATACGTATGTTTATGTAATATGGGCTTCCAGTTTAAAATTGCAATAGTAGATGAGACCAAGTACAGTAATTCAATCCTACATCCCTTCCTCTCGTTAAAATGGTTGGATCACCAACCAAGGAGTAATTTGGCCAGCGAAGAAAAGCAGTGTAAAGGTTCAAGAGAATACCTTCCAAGTCCAGCTCCAACAGCAACCAAGCATTTTTTTTTTTTTCAAATTTTACTTCAATAATCTGAAACAAACAACATCAAGAGATTATAACAGAAAGAACAGAAAATCGTTTACAATTTAAACAAGTAAAAAATTTAAAAATTAGAACTTGATAAGATTATCAGATTAAGGGTCTTTTGACTCTTTTCTAAGTATCTTTTATAAAACATGAATAGACAAGAACGCCATCAGTTAATTTTTCACAATCATTTTGCATACAACAAAAAAAAAATTACGAATTTCAGCTTTCTTTATTAACATTAGCATCAGCAGTTGCATGCATAATAATTTATTCATAGTCATATTTAACTTTTGATGAAATCTGATAAGGTGAATCGAAGATTCCAACAAGCAACGTATTATTAGGAAATATTGCCGCTGGGGCCAAAAATCTTCTCCACAGTCAAAAGCAAAGATAGATTCCTGTTTCCACTTCATCCGCATACTTAGTTGAGCTCTACGGTAATTTAGTTCATTCCCTACACTTCCTCCTCTACCCAGAATGACAAGTTACAAAACTGCTTCCTATGTGCACTCTCTCATAATTCCCGAAAATTTCATAGGCATTTGATAATTCATAACCGTACACAGCTAAAAAAATCCGATATATATAGCGTTTCAAAGATCGTGAGAATTGTACTTCATATCCGGATTCACCCAAAGACGCCCCTTTTATTTTCCACGTCAAATCAAACAATTGGTTGCGTAAATCAAATGCATTTATACGGAAAATGTAAACTTACTCGTGCAAGAAAGCTAGATGGAGCTGAAGCTCAAAAACCCAATGCCAACATCGTTGCTCACTGTGAAAGAAGTGCGGAATGAAGGGAAACTGTGGATTTAGTGCGGCGCTTGAAGCAGAACCAAAATTCAGAGTGGGGCAAGTGAAGTTGGCGATTGAAGCGAGATGCAACGGAGAAAGGGGAGGATTTCGAAGTGATGGTGAAGCCACGGTTAACGACGGCCTGATTGCAGGTTGGCGTCGTCGCGGGAGGGCGTGAGCGCGTGGGGAAGAATACGAGAACTCAATTAAAGCTCCACAAATCTGAATTGACTGGTAATTAAACAGCGAAAGGAGACTGGTCCTCGAAGATGTTAAGCGCGTGCATTGGATCCAAAAGTCCCAAAAATTTTATAAGAGGGAACGATATACAGTCATATTCAATGATCAATTCATGTTTAAAGTAAAAGCAGGCAGGCAAGATGCCAAAAAAAAAACTTGGAGAAATTTCAGGCAGGAACGAAATAATGAAATTGATTGCTGATAAAAATCTCGAAGCTTTGAAATTTCGGCCTGAGTACTTTTCTCGAGAAAATATAATTATCTTCGAAGAAAATGATTCATGGCAATGGGAAATTAACTACATATCTTGGTATGCTTGTGATTAAAAAAAAGGATGCAATGACAAATTTCTGAGAATTTTTTGGGGCCACATTGTATTTTTGCTCATCACATCACCTATCTTCTCAATTAAATTGATTTTAAACGGTTGAGATTTAATATAATTAATTTTTATATTTGAAGTAAATTTTAATTTTACTATATTCGGAATTAAAAATAAAAATAATATTGTCATTGTCATTTCTTAGACAAATAATTTATCATTTAAAAAATCACAAACTAAAAATTTTAAATTTGAACTGTTCATATCAAAGTTTAAACGAGTACGACATAAAATTAGACCCAAATTTTTGTGATAGTGCAATCTGTAATACTCCTTTATATCCTTAACTTAGATCTCATTTGTAATATAACATGAGATCTTACATTTAGGACCAAATGTAGTATTCCCTCATGTCACTAATATAAAACCAATTGATTTTTTTTAGAAAGATTGAGGAAATAAATAAATTATTTAATCATATTATATGTATTGTGTCGTTGTATTATATATCAGTTTATAATGGAAAAAACAATGAGAACAAATACTTTAAAGTAACATGTTTAGTTTCTTTAATCTTTTCAGGAAAAGTCAATTAGATTTTATATATATGACTAGAGGTAATATTAACATTGGTTCAATATTCTTTTGAAAGTTTTAAAAGGGTTAAAGATGAAATTTTGCTTAGAAGTAATCACTCAAGAGTATTGGATATGTAAAAGTTTTTCAAGAAGTAATTCCATCCTAAGAAATTGATATTAACTGTTAGTATTTTTAACAACAAGGGGGTAAAAATGTTGAATTTTGCTTACTTACATGGTAAAATTACCCCTTAAAAACTTTTGAATATCCAATGATTGTGAGTAGTTAATTTTGACACAAAAATTACACTTCAACTTTTGAGCCACAGCAGGTTAGCCTGATTAATTGTTAAAAAAAATTCCAAGTTTCCTTACACAAAATAAACCCAAATACCTTATTGGTGTATTTGACTACTACCTCATACTTTTTATTCACTTTTATTTTTATCTTATAGAGAAATTATAACATCCCCAAATTTCTAGCAGTTATAATAATATAAAATTGCAAGGGATTTTATAAATAATATGAAAATTCAAAACAACCAAATTTAGGAAATGTTACCATCTATAGGACAAGTGCAATGCTACTTATTACATTAACATAAATTTAAATCTAAACGTAAATGTTTTATTCAAAATATAAAATAAAAAGGAAATAAATAAAATTAATTGGACGTCCTTTCTCACTTCTCACTGCTAGCCCCAACTCTTAGCACCTGTTTCACTGAAATTCTGCTCCTCCGAAAAATCATTGCAGCCCAAGAACACAAACATCAGCAAAGCTGGTAATCTTAATGAAATAAAGACAATAAAATAAAATAAAGTATTACATAAAAAAAATCATATATATGTATAATTAAAATAAGGTGTCATTATTTATAAAGTTTACTTAGTGGGAAGAGAACCATTGTAACACCCCCAAATTCCTAGCGGTTATAATAACATAAAATTGCGATGATTTTTATAAATAATAACTAAAATTCAAAATAACTAAATTTGGGAAGTGTTATTGCCGCACTTGTACTGGGATAAATATAAGGTTACTTATTACATTAGTATAAATCTAAACCTAAACAGAAATTTTTATTCGAAATATAAAATAAAAAGGAAATAAATAGAATTAATTGAGTGTCCTTCATCACTTCTCACTGCTAGCCTCAACCTTTGAAACCTGTTTCATTGGAAATCTGCTCCCCAAAGGATCATCGCAACCCATGAACACAAACATCAGCAAAGCTAGTAATCCTAATAAAACAAAGATAATATAAAAATAAAATAAAATAATCACATAATAAAAATATCGTGTGTGTGTGTGTGTGTGTGCAGAATTAAAAAAATATGTCAGTTTTGTTATTCTTTATGAAGTTTACTTAGTGGGAAGAGAACCATGGTAGACCCGGATATCCTGTCAATCTACCCTGTGACCCGGGAAACCTTACTAGTCACAAATCATCAAATTGGCCATAACAACATTTCTTTCTAATGCGCACAATTCTTCCCAAAGTTGCTACTAGTGTCCCGGATATCCTGCCAGACACCACTTTAAAAAGAACGGATACTATCGATTCACATCAAATAATATTTCGGAGGCATAAAACCTAAGGGTGTGTGTAATACCCCAGATTATTATTATTATTGTTGTTAATAATAATAATAATAATAATAATAATAATAATAATAATAATAAAAGTAAAAGTAATAATAGTAATAATATAGTATTAGTTTAATTTTATTAATTTAGATTAACTTGATTAGTTTGTTAGTTTAGATAGATTTGATTTTTATTAAGTATAGATTGATTGATTGATTTAATAGAATTTAATAATGTGTGTATTGTTTTATGATTTTTTTTTAAAAAACAAACAAATACTTATCTCTATATACAATATATTTAAAAAATAAATAAATAAACTATACTATTAATTAAAATAAAAAAATTATTCAAACTTGTATATATCCTATATGATCGTAACAAATATTTTTATCCCGCAAGGATATTTTATGAATATAAGAATGCGATATAATTTTTTTAAAAATAACTGTACTATTTATCGATATAAAAATATTTAAATTTGTATATATCTTGTATAATAATAACAAATATTTTTATTCAACCAATATATTATATAACTATAAGAATATAATGGGAAGATTTATTCTTCTATTTCGTGAGAAACCTTGGAATATAATGGGTTTATCTATATATAAGACAAAATCTATAATTACTTATTAATTTGTCAATAGCTAAAGAGCTCAAAGCCCAGCTAACTAAACCCTAAGAGCCTAATTATAAGTTAGGTTTAACCGTCTAACTTTAGTCATCGTTCATTAGCTCTCTCTGTGAAACATTCTTTGCGGCAGAGTTCCCCTTCTAGGAGCTTAGCAACCACGGAGACCAGGTAATCCTAATCCTCATGACCATAGTAATTAAGTGATACATGTAGGTTTTTTTTTCAATGGCTGGCAGGGTCTACTTCATTTTCGGCATATAGATTCTGATTGGGGGCATATGTATGGCATATATTGCTATTCGTCCAACATTCAAGATTGAAATTGATTTAATTGCTGCAATTATGATTCAAATGGCAGTCTTCCCTTTTGCTTACGTTTCTGAATTTGAAAATAATTTTGTGATGCATGCTTATAAATGTTGTCTTTGCAAGATTGGGATTGTTTCGAATTGTAGATTGGATAGAGGCTATACGGATTTCCGTAGGAATATAGGTTATTGGGAAGGTTTACTCACGTCTCGATTTAGGAAACACATTCATCGCGAAAAGGGATTATTCTCGCTGTGCTTACGGATACATATACCTCCTGATCCTTATGGCCTAATATTAAATGATTTAAAAAAAAAAAAAAAGATGATTGCTTGATCAGTTTTGGTTCTTTTCATCCTTTTTGGTTTTGATGTTGACATTCTATTAGCCAAGCCTTATTATTCAGCATATGGGACAATAGCACTTATTCCTATTATTATATATATAAAAGAACGCAAATTCACTTTCGGGCTGGAGATGTTGTTTTAAGTTATATATATATATATATATATATATATATATATATATATATATATATATATTGAATAATTTGAATAGTGGGAGGATAGCTTTAGGATGGTACCTCCTAAAGTGATGAACACACACTTTAAAGTTTTATGCCTTCGAAAAGAAAATTATTTGATGTGAACCGATATATCTGTTCTTCCCAAAGTGGTGCATGACAGGATATCCAGGGTACTAATAGCAACTTTGGGAAGAGGTGTGCACACTAGGAAGAAAACGATCTATGACCAATTTGATGATGATTTGTGACTGGCAGGTTTCCAGGTCAGAGGGTAGACTAGCAGGATATCCAGGTCTACCATGGTTCTCTTCCCACTAGAAAATTTTAAAAACAATGACATCCTTCTTATTTATACATATACATATATGATGCCCTCATCTTATTTTATTTGGTAATTTATTTATTTCTATTTTATAATTATTTTATTTTATGTTTGAATTAATTTACTTTACAATTACTTAATTTTATTTTGTAATTAATTTATCTTATTTTATAATTATTTTATTTTGGGATTATTTTATTTTATTTTACAATTACTTTATTTTATTTTATGACTTATTTATTTATTTTATTTCAATTCATATCAAATTATTTATCTATTTATTTATTTCTGTTTTATTTTGTTTTACCTTTATTTAATTAAGATTACCAGCATTTACTGATGTGTGTATTCTTGGGCTGCGATGATCCTTCGGGGGAGCAGAATTTCAGTGAACATGTTTTAAGGATTGGGGCTAGCAGTGAGAAGTGAGGATGACGACAATAAATTCTATCATTTACTTTCTTTTCTTTTCTTTTATTTTATATTTTCTTTTAATGAACATTCTGATTAAGTTTAGATTTATTTCATTAATAAGAAGCCTTGTACTTGTCTCATACAAGTGCGGTGGTGACACATTCCGGATGTTGATTATTTTGGATTTCTATTATTATTTATGAAAACCATTGGAATATTTATGTTATTTGAACTCTAGAAATCCGAGGTGTTACAGTGTGTTCATCACTTAAGGAGGTACCATCGCAAAGCTATCCTCTCACTACTAAATTATTTTAAATATGCTTATAATAAATTTCCTAAATTATTTCTATGCAGTATAGTGCTCAAATCGAGCTTATTAATAAAGTAAGATTGATATGTGTAAGATTTTCTTTTTTTTTATTAAAAAAACCCTTTATTTGTGAATACCTATTCTGGAGATGATTTATGTATGTGCGCAAGATTTTGTCAACACTTTTCTTGTAATTGAAATTCATTCTCTAATATCTTAGAATAAAATTAGGATTATTAACAAAATCAAGAAAAGTTCCATGAATTAATGAAACAAGAATGACGTCAGAACCTCTACAACTAGGTTTCTTGATAATAATACCTTATGCATAAAATGAGGCAGCAAGGACTTAATGATCAGAACGCCTAATGGACATCAATTTCTATAGAAAAATAATACAATCCTAATTAGATTTGAAAACCCCAGGGCACAAAATTTGGATACTCAGAGGCATATGATGCATTAGATCGTGCATTCATATTACGAAATTGAACAATAATATATATATCTATAACCTAAATAATCAATCCTAAAAAAGATCCAAGAACGTAATAGCAATATCAAAGAAAATTACAATAGAGATAATTAAATGAGAATTAACCGGTAGGGAGAGTTTCTCAAAGAATTATGATATGTAATGATGGATTTCTATTGTTCTAGAGATTAGGATTACCTGATCTCCGTTTTTGCTAATCTCCTAGAAGAGCAATTCGCCACAGAGTTTACAGAGAAAGAAGAGAGAATGAGAGAAGTATTGAATGATTGCTAGAGTTAGGTGGCTAGTCCTAAGTTTATAAATAGAATTTAGGGTTTAGTTATGAGCTGGGCTCTAACTATTGACAATTAATGTAATACCCTAGATTTTTACTTTATCTTTTTTATAATAATAATAATGATAATAAATACTAATAATACTAATATTAAAATTTATAATTTATAATAAAGTAATGTGTGTGTAGATATATATATATATATATATATATATATATATATATATATATATATATATCATAATAATAATGATAAATGGATAGGTAAAGATAAAAATTTAAATAAGAATCTAATAGGTGATTTGTCATTATTTATTAAACTAGTAATAGTTAAAACTCAACCCACAGAGCCCAACCCATAGGAAACCCTAATTTCAACTGTAAACTTAGGACTAGTCATCTAACCCTAGCCATCACCTATCAATTCCCTCTCTAAAAAAATTTTGCGGCAGAAATTCTCTTCTAGGAGCTCTGCAACCACGGAGGCCAGGTAATCCTAAACCCTAGAACACTTTTTCCTTCGTCTTTCCTATTCGCATCAATTATCGTGAATCCCTGTTGTTCCTTCTGTACTTCCCTTCCTACTGCCTCTCCTTAGATATACTTTAGGGTTCTACTTTTGTTGTGGGGTCATTATTTCCATCTGCTTTCCTTTTTCTTTTATTCAATGATTAAAATATTGAAGTCATGCACGTCTCTCGAGGTACCTTTTCCTTATGCCTGTACGCATGATCTTGTTAACAAATTGAAATGGATATTGAATCCTTATAGATATATAAATATTGACTTTCTCGTTTTGCCTTCCTTCCCTGAACAACACACATATGCGCAGGATTATATATAACCCATGTATATATGCTTTCCTTCTCAAACTGCGTGCGTGAATAAAGATCTGCCCTATATGCTTTCGGTTTTGTCTGTACGTTTCTTTTATGTTTGATTGGAAATTATATATAAACATTGTCTTTTGTGAATCTTCTTGTGACCTGATTGCTTCATAATTTTTTTTTTGTGAATCAAGATTGTGTAACACCTAAAGGCTTACTTTTGTCTCGATTTAGGAACCCACTTGTCATGAAAAAAAGGAATTATTCACACAATTGGTTTACGGATACATATGTTTCTTGATTCACTTGACTGAATATTGAAAAGAAAAAAAAATATAATTAGGAAATTATATGAGTTTAAATTATTTAAAATAAATTAATAGTGGGAGGATAACTTTAGGATGGTGCCTCCTAAAGTGATGAACACACTTTTAAGGCTTATGCCTTCGAGAATTTTTTTTGATGTGAACCGATATGTCCGTTCTTCCCAAAGTGGTGTCTGGCAGGGTTTCTCGGGACACTAGTAGCAACTTTGGGAAGAGGTGTGCACACTAGGAAGAAGATTACGATATGGCCAATTTTGATGATTTGTGACTGGCAGGGTTTCCCGGGTCACAGGGTAAACTGGTAGGGTTTCCCGGGTTGTAATACCCCAGATTATTATTATTATCGTTGTTAATAATAATAATAATAATAATAAAAGTAAAAGTAATAATAGTGATAATATAGTATTAGTTTAAATTTTATTAGTTTAGATTAATTTGATTAGTTGTTAGTTTAGATAGATTTGATTTTATTAAGTATAGATTTATTGATTGATTTAATAGAATTTAATAATCTTTGCATTATTTTACCATTTATTAGATCAACAATGTAATACCCTAGATTTTATTTTATTTTATTTTTAATAATAATAATAATGATAATAAATACTAATAATACTAATATTAAAATTTATAATTTATAATAAAGTAATGTGTGTGTAGATATATATATAGATATATATCATAATAATAATGATAAATGGATAGGTAAAGATAAAAAAATTTAAATTAGAATCTAATAGGTGATCGCTTACTACGCCCTTCCTCGTCTCTGGGTGCCATTATTATTTAAATTAGTAATAGTTAAAACCTAACCCACAAAGCCCAACCCATAAGAAACCCTAATTTCAACTATAAACTTAGGACTAGTCATCTAACCCTAGCCATCACCTATCAGTTCCCTCTCTAAAAATTTTTGCGGCAGATAGCATTAGAACGTTGATTAGAATTAATTGATTGTAATCCTAATCCCTTGAGCAATAAAAATTAATTGTTAGTAGCGTTAGAACGTTGATTAGAATTAATTGATTGTAATCCTAATCCCCAGGACAATAACTTTGAATATCGATGCATCCTTGGTTCTTTTTCCTTATAGGTTTTCTTATGTTTGAATTAATTTCATATATATATATAATACTCCATGCCTTTCGTTTTGCAAGATAAAAATATATACGTATATTTATTGTTTTATCTTTTTGTGAATCATCATCCCGTACGTGCATAGTCTCTGGATGAATAAGAATGGGTAATTAATTGAATTGGGTTTGTCTTTTTTGAATCACCATTCTTATGTGCCTCTGCGTGATCCCATGACTACTGCCATTAATCTAATTTACCATCGGGTATCTCATTCTGTACGTCGTTTGACAGTCTAGTTACAGGAGTTACAGCCATATGGGTATAAGAACCTTCTGATTAACTTTAATCTGATTTGTTTATATCAAGATGAAGAACTGAGGGTTGAGGATCATATTTATTTATATTTTTTCCGCCTTGGTGGTTTGGACTAATAATGGTCACAAGGAGCACATAGATTTATGAGCATGACATCGATTTAGAGACAATTCTTTCGAGTTACAATTTCATAGGGTATTGATTAGGGTTATCAAATTTGTGCTTGGTCACACTAGGCATTAATAGTATTGAAAGAAATTATTTGCAGCAAGTAGGGGAAAATTCGGTGTCTATATTTATTTTAAATTTCAAATTATATTAATATACTTCATATTTCTTCAAAAGCCAATCCTATTCCCTTTTTACAGATATAGCATTGATGTAGGGTGTGTCTGTCTACCTTCGTCAACCAATCTTTTTAAACATTGGAATCATTGAATATTGTTAGAATATTAGAATATAATATTATGGATTATTTAGATTTAATCTATATCTTATTAAATTTGATATTTGTTATATTAGAGATATATTATATCTTAGGATATTATATCTTAATCATTTTGATTTATTCTGATTAGATAGATTAGATTAGACTCTAGGGTTAGCTTATATTTTTGCAAGGTCAATATCTATATGTATATGGTTTTGTCTTTTTGTAAATCCTGTATGTGCCTTTGTGAGACTGATAAGGAATGAATTGAATTGGAGGTGGGACCCGTGAGTGACAAATTGGATCGGATGAGTCTCTGCGTCCGTGCAAATATACATATACGGGACCCTTTGAGTTGAATTTCACTAGATAAAACCAATTGCTATTGCATGATCATTACTTTAGGGTTTTTTTCTTGTTTCAGTGGGGTCCACGTATATTACTGCATTGCCTTTTTTTCTTGTGTGTTTAAAGCATTGAGCTCTCCTTCTACTTTTGATTCACATATTCACATGACACGTCCCTGATTCTTTCTCTTGCTCCACACAAGTAGATGCTAGATTTGTCTATCTAATACTATATTATTTGATACTTTTCCTTTTTCTTATATATAATATTCGCTGCACATTAAACTAAGACATGATTAAATTTTATATAAAAAAATCTTTGTATCGGATATTCAATTAAATAATAGAAAACTATTTAAAAGATAATTCAATGATATAGATAATTTAGGAATGTTATGATGGGTGTATTTAAGATAAATTAGCTATGGGAAGATAGCTTTGGGATGGTACCTCCTAAAGTGATGAACACATTTTTAAGGCTTTATGCCTTCGAAAATGTATTTGATGTGAACCGATATATCCGTTCTTCCCAAAGTGGTGTCTGGCAGGGTTTCCCGGGACACTAATAGCAACTTTGGGAAGAGGTGTGCACACTAGGAAGAAAATTACGATGTGGCCAAATTATGATGATTTGTGACTGGCAGGGTTTCCCGGGTCACAGGGTAGACTGGCAGGGTTTCCCGGGTCTACCATGGTTCTCTTCCCACTAGAAAACTCTAAAAACCATGACACCTTTTAGTTTATACATATACACATATGATGCCTTTATGCTATTTTATTTTGCAATTAATTTATTTCTATTATTTTATTTTATGTTGGAATTGATTTATTCTACAATTATTTAATTTTATTTCGTAATTAATTTATCTTATTTTATAATTATTTTTTTTATTGGAATTAAATTATTTTATTTTATGATTAAATTATTTTATTTTATAATTATTTTATTTTATTTTAATTCATATCAAATTTATTTATCTATCTACTTATTTCTGTTCTATTTTATTTCATTTTACCCTTAATTAATTAGGATTACCAGCGTTTGCTGATGTGTGTATTCTTGGGCTGTGATGATCCTTCGGGGGAGCAGAGTCTCAGTGAACAGGTTTCAAAAATTGGGGCTAGTCGTGAGAAGTGAGGATGACGGACAATAAACTCTAGTTATCTCCTTTCATTTATTTTCATTAATTTTATTTTTCAAAATAATGTTTAAGTTTAGAATTATTTCCTGTAATAAGAAGCCTTGCACTTGTTCCATACAAGTGGGCGGTGACACCTCTCGGATGTTGAATATCTTGGATTTTTTTTATTATTTATGAAAACATTTGGAATATTTATGTTATTTGAACTTTAGAAATCCGGGGTGTTACACGGGTCTACCATGGTTCTCTTCCCACTAGAAAACTCTAAAAACCATGACACCTTTTAGTTTATACATATACACATATGATGCCTTTATGCTATTTTTTTTTATTATTTTATTTTATGTTGGAATTGATTTATTTTACAATTATTTAATTTAATTTCATAATTAATTTATCTTATTTTATAATTATCTTATATTGGAATTAAATTATTTTATTTTATAATTTATTTATTTTATTTTAATTCATATTAAATTTATTTATCTATGTACTTATTTTTGTTCTATTTTATTTCATTTTACCCTTAATTAATTAGGATTACCAGCGTTTGCTGATGTGTGTATTCTTGGGCTGCGATGATCCTTCGGGGGAGCAGAGTTTCAGTGAACAGGTTTCGAAAATTAGGGCTAGCCGTGAGAAGTGAGGATGACGGACAATAAACTCTAGTTATCTGCTTTCATTTATTTCCTTTAATTTTATTTTTCGAAATAATGTTTAAGTTTAGAACTATTTCCTGTAATAAGAAGCCTTGCACTTGTTCCATACAAGTGCGGCGGTGACACCTTCCGGATGTTGATTATTTTGGATTTCCATTATTATTTATGAAAACCATTGGAATATTTATGTTATTTGAACTTTAGAAATCCGGGGTGTTACAATTAATAAATTATTAAATAATACAAACATTATTAAATCAATCAATCTAAACTTAATAAAATCAAATCTATCTAAATGAACTAAAATAATCAAATCAATCTAAACTAATAAAATTAAACCAATACTATATTATTATTATCACTACTACTGTTACTATTATTACTTTTATTATTATTATTATTTTGCAGTATTAACTATCCTATGCATTCAAAAAGTAATAGATAGAAAAAAATGGTTATAAAATAATGGGAGTAAATATAATATATTTTTCATTACTTTTCTGAGAGAATTCTTCATTGTTTTATTAAATATATAGCGTAGAGTATTTTGCATATATAAAAAAAATATCTTTATTTAATTATGTTGATTTGCGGCACAGGCAATATTTATTCCTTTATCCCCTACTATTAATTTGGGGTACTACAACCATGGTAGACTCGGGAAACCCTGCCAGTCTACCCTGTGACTCGGGAAACCCTACCAGTCACAAATCATCAAGTTGGTCATAATATCATTTCTTCCTAGTGTGCACACCTCTTCCCAAAGTTGCTACTAGTATCCCGGGAAACCCTGTTAGACACCACTTTGACTATCAATTCATATCACATAATATTTCGAAGACATAAAATCTAAGGGTGTGTTCATCACTTTAGGAGGTATCATCTCAAAACTATCCTTCGACTGCTAAATTATTTTAAATGCACTCAAAAAAAATTACTAAATGATTTCTATGAACCCTAGTTTGTCCAAATTGGATTTATTAATATTTTTATATTGATTTAATTATCTCTCCTACATTTTTCTATCACTTAATTAAATATAGGATTAAAGAATAATTTTTTAAAAAATAAAATCTACTCATATTGTAATACCCTAGATTTTATTATTATAATAATAATAATAATAATAATAAATACTAATAATACTAACATTAAAATTTAAAATTAATAATATGGTAATAAATAAAAATAATAATAATAATAATAAATGGATAGATAAAAATAAATTTAAATTAGAATCTAATAAATGATTTGTCATTATTTTATTCATTAAACTAACAATAGTTAAAAACCCGACCCACAGAGCCCAGCTCATAACTAAACCCTAATTTCAACTATAAACCTAGGTCTAGTCATCTAACCCTAGCCATCACTCATTAGTTCCCTCTCTAAAAATTCTTTGTGGTAGAATTTCTCTTCTTGGAGCTTAGCAAACACGGAGACTGGATAATCCTAATCCTTAGAACAAATTAAATCCATTGCTACATGTCATAACATGGTGCATATTACTGTTGATAATTGAGTTGTATTTCTTTACACCTAACCCTAATTTGAAATTCGCATCCATCTATCTATATGTGTAATGCCCTAGATTTTATTACTATTTTAATAATAATAATAATAATAAATACTAATAATACTAGTATTAAAATTTAAAATTTATAATATAGTAACAAAAAAATAGTAATAATACTAATAAATGGATAGATAAAAATAAATTTAAATTATAATCTAACAAATGATCTGTTATTATTTTATTGAACTAACAATAGTTAAAAAGCCCAACCCTCAAAGCCCAACTATTAGCTAAACCCTAAGAGCATAATTATAAGTTAGGTTTAGCCGCCTAACTTTAGTCATCGATCATTAGCTCTCCCTTTGGAAAATCCTTTGCGGCAGAGTTTCCCTTTTAGGAGCGTAGCAACCACGGAGGCCAGGTAATCCTAATCCCTAGATCACTTTCTCCTTCGTCTTGCATACTGATATATATATACATCCTTCCCCCAACTTGATTTGCGTGAGAATATTATATGTACATACGGTCATATATCCATTCCTCCTTCTTGGTTTGCGCATTGGACACTACATGCTGAAACAATTCATACATTCCCTTGCCTCGTTTTTCGTAATTGAGCATTAAATGGTCTTTTGTGTTTTGCTTCCTTGATGCTTTTGGCTCTGATTGATTCACTTAATCATATATATGGGCATTAGTGACACGTCCTTGATTCTTTATTTGAATATTGAATGAAAACCCCAACACGCCTCTGGACTCGCAGGATTGCTCTTCGGTCTTTGTTCGTTTGGCTTAATAAATTCGATTTATAGGCTAACATAAATACCTATATATGTATATATATACAGATATACATATTTTGGAGAAGCACAACGTCTCTGATTCTTGTTCTTTTGTTCCTTCACACAAATATATTGATATATTTTAATATTATACTACTTTTGGACATAGATCAAGTTCTTATCTGATGTTGTTTTGTTTTATTTATTTTATTTAATTTTACTTTTATTTTCCTTAAGAGAAATTTTTAAATAAATTAGCAAGTGGGAGGATAACTTTAGGATGGTACCTCCTAAAGTGATGAACACACTTTTAAGGCTTTATGCCTTCGAGAATTTTTTTGATGTGAACCGATATATCCATTCTTCCCAAAGTGGTGTCTGACAGGGTTTCCCGGGACACTAGTAGCAACTTTAGGGAGAGGTGTGCACATTAGGAAGAAATTTACGATATGGCCAAATTATGATGATTTGTGACTGGTAGGGTTTCCCGGGTCACAGGGTAGATTGATAGAGTTTTCCGGGTCTACCATGGTTCTCTTCCCATTAGAAAACTCTAAAAACAATGACATCCTTTTAGTTTATACATAAACATATATTATGTCTTTATTTTATTTTATTTTATTTTGCAATTAAATTATCTTTATTTTATAATTATTTTATTTTGGAATTAATTTATTTTATTTTACAATTATTTTATTTTATTTTATAATTTATTTATTTTATTTCAATTCATATCAAATTTATTTATCTACCTACTTATTTCTGTTTTATTTTATTTTATCCTTAGTTAATTAGGATTACCAGCGTTTGCTGATGTGTGTATTCTTGGGCTGCAATGATCCTTCGGGGGAGCAGAGTTTCAGTGAGCAGGATTCAAAGATTGGGGCTAGCAGTGAGAAGTGAGGATGACGGACAATAAACTCTAGTTATCTACTTTATTTTATTTTATTTTATTTTTACAATCTGATTAAGTTTAGATTTACTTCATGTAATAAAGAGCGTTGCACTTGTCTCATACAAGTGCGGCGGTGACACCTTCCGGATGTTGATTATTTTGGATTTCTATTATTATTTATGAAAACATTTGGAATATTTATGTTATTTGAACTTTAGAAATCCGGGGTATTACAATATGTATATTAACATCAATCATTGATATATATATATATATATATATATATATATATATATATATATATATATCAATAGAACAATTACTTTATGCCATTAAAATCTAATGTGTGGTCAAAGTAATATCAGATGATTGGATCAATTGATAACAAAGTATCCTTCTCGATTCACGTTAGCGAACAGTATGGCTACACCTTCGATTTTGAAAATTGCTCCACGCATGATTCAATCTGATATGATGTTAATTCCTAAGTTTAAATATAAATATTCCTTTTTGTTTGCTCGTTTTGCACTCTGTACAACACGCAAGGTATTCCTCCAATTACATTGGATATTGGATTGTTTGTTACTTTCCTCCTCGATTCACGTGTGTTATGATGATTTATAGGTTTATATATAAATATTTTTTTTTGGTTCGTTTTGCAATCTGCTATACCTCTGGATGAATATTGAATTTTGGTTTAAACTTTTTTTTTCCTTTTCCATTAATATATTCATATATATATATATATATATATATATATATATATAGGTAAATATATATAGATTTGGAGAAGCATACTGATACGTCTCTGATTCCTTTTGTTTTTATTCCTCCACACATATATATTGATATATTATAATATTATAATAATTTTGACATAGATGCAAGCTCTTATCTGATGTTGTTTTATTTAATTTAAGTTAATCATCATCATTATTATTATTTTTAATTATTTGGGAGCATTTAAAATAAATTAACAGTGGGAGGATAGCTTTGGGACGGTACCTTCTAAAGTGATGAACACACTTTTAAGGCTTTGTGCCTTCGAAAATTTATTTGATGTGAACCGATATATCCGTTCTTCCCAAAGTGGTGTCTGACAGAGTTTCCCGGGACACTAGTAGCAACTTTGGAAAGAGGTGTGCATACTAGGAAAAAATGATGATATGACCAATTTTGATGAATTGTGACTGGCAGAGTTTCTCGAGTCACAGGGTTTCCCAGGTCTACCATGGTTCTCTTCCTACTAAACAGACTGGCAGAGTTTCATGGGTCTAAATAAATTTAAAAAGATAATGATTAATTTGATTGCAATCACCACATGATTACATATATTTTATAATTATTTTATTTTATTTCAATTTATTTATTTATTTGGGTCTAGCCGCCTAACCCTAGCTATTGTTCAAATACTTCTCTTCTCGTCTATTACTTTCTCTGTAAACTCTGCGGCAAATTGCTCTTCTATGAGATTAGCAAAAACAGAGACCAGGTAATCCTAATCCTTAGAACAATAGAAATTTATTGTTACAGTATCCATTAAGAAGTTTGTAAGGTTGGTGAAGCATTACACCAATTTTTTTTATGCTACGAGTGTTATTCGATCAGATCATATCGTGCCATACATATAAAGAATTATATAATACCGATCAGATCATATTGTGCCATATATATAAAGAATAATACAGTACCGATCAGAGAATTCTTTTTTGATAATTTATACTCTATGTTTTGGGGTGCTTATCTATTACTGTTGCATGTTATACTTATTTAGAGACTATAATTAGTAAACGTGACCCACGTTGTACAAAAGGGAAGATGGTGATTTCTAAAAGTATGAGATCCATAAGTCATTGTCGAATCATACAGTAAATAATCAATTTGAAATTCTTCATCTATAGCTTGAGCCAGGTTATTATATGATATAGCCACTATATTAGATATTCTGGAATGTCCTTGCACCTACGTGTAATACCCATTAATTAATTGTGTTGGCTTAGTCTTTTTTTTTTAATTCATAATGATTATCTTAAATCATTTGTGTGCTTCGGTTTTATTTTATTTTATTTTTTTTGTGATTGAAATAATTTAATTGTGGGAGGATAGCTTTGGGATAGTACCTCCTAAAGTGATGAACACACTCTTAGGCTTTATGCCTCCAAAATATTATGTGATGTGAACCGATAATATCCGTTCTTCTCAAAGTGGTGTCGGCAGGATTTTCGAGACACTAGTAGCAACTTTGGGAAGAGGTATGCTGTAACACCCCCGAATTTCTAAAATTAAAATAACATAAAATGTCGATAGTTTTCATAAATAATAATAAAATCCAAAATAAACAACTTCGAAGAGTGTCACCGCTGCACTTGTACTGGGACAAGTGCAAGGCTACTAAGTACATTAACTAAATCTAAACCTAAACAGAAAGTGTTTTACGCAAAACAAAACAAAACAAAATAAAATAATTAAATAAAATCGAAATTGAAATTGCAAATCTTCCTCATTCTCACTGCTAGCCCAGCCCTTGGCACTTGTTCACTGAAATTCTGCTCTCCTGAAGGATCATCGCAGCCCAAGAATACACACATCAGCAAACGCTAATAATCCTAATTAAATAAAGGTAAAATAAAATAAAACAGAAATAAATGAATAGATAAATAATTTGATATGAATTGAAATAAAATAAATAAATAAATCATAAAATAAAATAAAGTAATTTTAAAATAAAATAAAATAATTATAAAATAAGATAAATTAATTACAAAATAAATTTAAGTAATTGTAAAATAAATTAATTCCAACATAAAATAAAATAATTATAAAATAAAAATAAATTAATTACCAAATAAAATAAGATGAGGGCATTATATATGTATATGTATAAATAAAAAGGATGTCATTGTTTTTAGAATTTTCTAGTGGGAAGAGAACCATGGTAGACCCGGGAAACCCTGCCGTTTACCATGTGACCTGGGAAACCCTGTCAGTCACAAATCATCAAAATTGGTCATATCGTAATTTCTTCCTAGTGTACACACCTCTTCCCAAAGTTGCTACTAGTGTCTCGGGAAGCCTTGCCAGACACCACTTTGGGAAGAACGGATATATCGGTTCACATAAAAATTTCTCGAAGGCATAAAGCCTTAAAAGTGTGTTCATCACTTTAGGAGGTACCATCCCAAAGCTATCATCCCACAATTTAATTATTTCAATCACACCACAAAAATAAGAGAACGAAAAATAAATAAATAAATGAATAAAAATAAAATTCCTTTCAAATCTATATATACAAATGCATTCAAACATATACTAATAGGTAGAAAATAAAAGAAAAAGGTAATAATAATAGTAATATTTATGTGAATCAAAAGCAAAAGAAACAGCACGGCTTTATTATTAGTATAAGGGGTAGTTATATGAATCAAAGACAAAAAGAAACAATACGGCTAGGTAGTAGTTATCTGAATCGGAACGGAACAGGAGGGACGCATGGAAGGAGTAAAGAATTCACACAAACCGAGACGGAAAAAAAGAGAAAGATAAAGAAAAATAAAGAAAAAGTCAAATGATAGCATCAGGAAGTTGCACATACGTATGTTTCAATGTTCAATTGTGCTTTTGCTTATGTGATTAAATAAATAAATAAAAAAGTCAAAATCTTGAAGAACGTGCCATTCCTCAAACATTTATAATCCACGGTGCATGACGCATTGATCAATTGAGCCAAAGTAGACAATCAATTTTTTTTTTTTTTGTCTTTTCAAAGAAGATGTATGTATAAGGACGTGTGGTGCCCACAGCAACAAAACCCTAAAACAAATCCATTAGGAGGCAACATACGCACAAAGAAACACGTACAGAAGGCAAAGTCGGCACGCAGATCGAGGAGATAAAATACTTATGTAAACAAGGGATTATATTATACTCAATAACTGACGTGAATTGATCTATACCATAACAAAACAACCATTTAGGTTCAATTGCAAAAGGGAAAAAAGGGAAAAATTTATTTTAGGGATTAGGATTACTTGGTCTCCATGTTTGCTAAGCTTCTAGAAGGGAAACTCTACCGCAAAGGATTTTTCAGAGAGAGTTAACGAACAATGACTAAAGTTAGGCGGCTAAACCTAACTTATAATTAGGCTCTTAGGATTTAGTTATTAGTTGGGCTTTTAACTATTGACAAGTAATAAATAATTAAAAACCAACAACATTTACTTTGTGATTTAATATGTTATTAAAAGATGGAATAGGTAAACCATTACATGCAAAGGTTTTTTTTCTCCACGGAATAGAAGAATGAATCTTCCTATTATATTCTTATATTTATATAATTGCTTTGTTGAACAAAAATATTTGTTATTATTTTACAAGATATACACAAATTTAAATATTTTTATATCGATAAATAGTACAGTTATTTTTAAAAAAAATTACATCGTACATAAGATATGTTCTTATATTCATAAAATATCCTTGTAGTTACAATCATATAGGATACAAATTTGAATAATTTTATTTTGAAGAATAGTACAGTTTTTTTAAAAAGAAAAATTATATTGTAGATAAAGATAAGTATTTGTTTGTTAAATAAAAAAAATAACAAATCATAAAACAATATTATTAAATTCTATTAAATCAATCAATATAAATTTAATAGAATCAAATATATCTAAACTAACTAAACTAATCAAATTGATCTAAACTAATAAAATTAAACTAATACTATATTATTATTGCTATTACTATTTTTATTTTTATATATTTTTTTTCATCATCATCATTATTATCATAATTATTTGGGGTATTACATATGCACACTAGGAAGAAATATTTTATGGCCAATTTGATGATTTGTAATTGAAAGGTTTCTGGGTCACAGGGTAGACTGAAAGGATATCTGGGTCTTTCATGGTTCTCTTCTCACTAAGTAAATTTCATAAAGAATAACAAAACTGATATCTCCTTTTAATTTTATATATACATATATATGAAATTTTTATTATATAATTATTTTATTTTATTTCTTTTTATATTATCTTTGTTTTATTAGGATTACCAGCTTTGCTGATGTTTTTGTTCATAGGTTGTGATGATCTTTCGGGGGAGCAGAATTTCAGTGAAACAGATGTTAATGGTTGGGGCTAGCAGTGAGAAGTGAGGAAAGACGTCCAATGAATTTTAGATATTTCTTTTTTAAAAAAAAATTTATGCTCCGAATAAAATGTTTTATTTTAGTTTTGGATTTATGGTAATGTAATAAGTTAGCCTTGCACTTGTTCTAGTACAAGTGCGACGGTAACACTTCCCAAATTTAATTATTTTGAATTTCAGTATTATTTATAAAAATCATCGTTATTTTATGTCATTTTAACTGCTAGAAATTTGGGGTGTTACAATATATGTATATACAATTTAAGCCTATTTAAAGTATACAATTTGTAAATATGTTGGCTTTGAAACCTACTGTAATACCCTAGATTTTATTTTAATAATAACAATAATAAATACTAATAATACTAATATGAAAATTTAAAATTTATAACAAAGTAAATAAAAAAAATATAATAGTAATAATAATAAATGGATAGATAAAGATAAAATTTAAATTAGAATATAATAAGTGAATTGCCATTTTTTTTATTAAACTAGCAATAGTTAAAAGCTCAACCCACAAAGTCCAGTTAATAACTAAACCCTAGGAGCCTAATTATAAGTTAGGTTTAGCCGCCTAACTTTAGTCATCGTTCATTAACTCTCTCCTTGAAAATCCCTTGCGGCAGAGTTTTCCCTTCTAGGAGCTTAGCAACCACAAAGATCAGGTAATCCTAACCCCAAAACGAATTCTTTTTCCCTTTTCCTTTTCAATTGAGCATGGATCATGATTCTTATATACACATATCTGTTCCCTCGTTTTGCACGAATCTGGACTACTTTTCTGTGCATCATGTTGCTGCCCTTCTTTTGTTTTCCTTTTGGTTTTCCTCCTTTTGGCTAGAGGGACCACGCGTCATACCGTAATGCTTTCCTTTGTTTTAACTTGTGAGTTCGGTTTGTAGAATTGCTTCACACGTGACTGTACGATGATGATTGCTTTAACTTGAAGGTTTAGATATATAACAATATATAATAACACACACATATATGTTGCTTTCTGTCTTGTCTTTTTCTGAGCAATGGTACAACCTGTGCACAATGCTATGAATATTGGATGTATATAAATGAATGACTCTTTTCGGCCAAAAAAAAAAGAAGAAGAAGAAGAAAAAAAAGAATGAAGGCCTCTGGTTTCCATTAGTGTATATGTATTTGGTTTGTGTGTGTATATACATATATATAATTTCCCATATATACAACTTTTTATTTTGCATTGCAAGTACTCCTCCGTACCTCTGTACAATAGGGCAGTAAAGTAGTATTTGCTTTATATATATATATATATATATATATATATATATATGTATGTATATGTATATATATGGCTAGGGTCTAAATTATAAAATTTTATAATGAGTCTAAACTATTTAAAATAATTTAGTAGTGGGAGGATAACTTTGGGATGATATCTCCCAAAGTGATGAACACACACTTTTAAGGCTTTATGCCTTCGAAAAGAAAATTATTTGATGTGAACCGATATATCTGTTCTTCCCAAAGTGGTGCATGACAGGATATCCGGGGTACTAGTAGCAACTTTGGGAAGATGTGTGCACATTAGGAAGAAAATGATCTATGACCAATTTGATGATGATTTGTGACTGGCAGGTTTCTGGGTCACAAGGTAGACTGGCAGGATATCCAGATCTATCGTGGTTCTCTTCCCACTAGAAAACTCTAAAAACAATGGCACCTTTTTAGTATATACATATACACATATTATGTCTTTATTTATTTTATTTTGCAATTAATTTACTTTTATTTATATTCATTTTATTTTATTTTGGAATTAATTTATTTTACAATTATTTAATTTTATTTTGTAATTAATTTATCTTATTTTATAATTATTTTATTTTGGAATTATTTTATTTTATTTTATAATTTATTTATTTTATTTCAATTCATATCAAATTTATTTATCTATCTACTTATTTATGTTTTATTTTATCCTTATTTAATTAGGATTACCAGCGTTTGTTGATGCGTGTATTCTTGGGCTGTGATGATCCTTCGGGGGAGCAGAGTTTCAGTAAACAGGTTTCAAGATTGGGGCTAGCAGTGAGAAGTGAAGATGACGGACAATAAACTCTAGTTATCTACTCTCATTTATTTTCTTTAATTTTATTTTTTTCGAAATAAGCATTCTGTTTAAGTTTAGATTTATTTCCTGTAATAATAAGCCTTGCATTTGTTTCATACAAGTGCGGCGGTGACACCTTCCCGAAGTAATTTATTTTGGATTTTATTATTATTTATGAAAATTATCGACATTTTATGTTATTTAAATTCTAGAAATTCGAGGGTGTTACACCTACTAAAAGCATACATTTATTTAGGTTTTAGTTGGTCTTCAAAGCATGCAATATGAGGCATTTTTAAAGGTCTACATTATAAATATGCCTATAACAAAACTTCAAGCTTGGCTAGGCATCATGTAGGCCTAAGCATGAGCCTAAAAAAAAGTCTGCATGTAGGCTCAGGGCCTAAGCTTCGACTTCATATTCATATTATAGGTTTAAGCTTATTTACTCAAAGCCTAGTTTGACCTATTTTTATGCCTATGTATGTATATGTTAAATAGGTAATGGGCAGATACAGGTGCCCCGTGATTGCACTAGTTACCCCCATCCCATTTAACATATATGGGTAAGGGCAACCTGTACCTTTATGTGTCAAATTATGGGCGGCGTAAAATGGACAAAAAAGCTAGGAGTTATAGGTTGTAACACCCCCATATTTCTAGCAGTTATAAAACATAAAATTTCAATGGTGTTTATAAATAATAACTAAAATTTAAAATAGTGAAAAATACGGGAAGTGTTATCGCTGCACTTGTATGGGACAAGTGCAAGGCTACTAATTATATTAAATAAATCCAAACCTAAATAGAAAATTTTTATTCAGAATATGAACTAAAATAAAATAAATAATGAGAATTCATTGAACGTCTTCCTCACTTCTCACTACTAACCCTAACCTTTGAAACTTGTTTCATTGAAATTCTGCTCCCCCGAAGGATTATCGCAGCCCAAGAACATTAACATCAGCAAAGCTGGTAATCCTAATTAAGTAAAGATAATATAAAATAAACTAAAATAAATAAGTAAATAAATAAATAAATAATTTGAAATAAAATGATTTTAAAATAAATTAAAATAATTACAAAATAAAATAAAAATATCATATATATGTATAATTAAAAGGTGTCATTGTTTATAAAATTTTCTAGTGGGAAGAGAACCATAGTAGACCCAGATATCCTGCCAGTCTACCCTGTGACTCAGAAACCTACCAGTCACAAATCATCAATTGGCCATAAATCATTTTCTTCTTAGTGTGCACACATCTTCCCAAAGTTGCTACTAGTACTCCAGATATCTTGTCAGACACCACTTTGGGAAGAACGGATATTATCGGTTCACATCAAATAATGTTTCAGAGGCATAAAGTCTAAGGGTGTGTTCATCACTTTGGGAGGTACCATCCCAAAGCTATCTTCCCATTGCTAAAATATTTTAAATATAATCATAATAAAATTCCCAAATTATTTTTCAGATATTTATAATAATAATAAAATCCTTAACTCTAGCAAGAAAGTGTGGATCTTAATTTCACAAACCCAAGAACTATAACTTTTTTACGAGAGCTCGTGAGTTTTCCCAAATATAATCATTAAAATGTTGTCTCTATTTTATTGAGGGGTTTCCCAATGTAAACTATAAAGTAAATACTCATAGTTCCTATAAAATGTTCATAGGAAATTCCTAGGACTTTAATTTAAACCATATATATATATATATATATATATATATATATATATATGAGCCACTAGAAAGAGACGCAGAGACTACTACATATAGGTTCATCAATCATTCATCCACTCCAATTGCCACTGCGGGCCCCACCTCCAATTCAATTAGTTCACCCCTTCTCAATCACGCTATGACTATGCACATACAGGATGATACTTCGCAAAAGACAAAACAATATATATATATTGCACGTGTGAGCTCTTGTTTCTTCAAAGCTATATATACCTATATGAATATTAATCAAAGCAAAAGGTTCACACCAATTCAATATCCAGAGATTGGCAGGAATGTATACGGAAAGGCGATTTGAAAACGAAAAAGAAAGTAATGTGTATATATGGAATAATACACACACACATACACCACAATTAATGCATGTGTGGAGGAATTTGCAAACTGAAGATAGGAATTTATATATGAATCAAATCATAAAAGAGACACACAAAAAAAAATAAAAAAATAAAACCATAGATGACCTACGCAAGGCATAGCATATCAGTATTATTCAAGAACGCAAGTCGAGGAGATTGAATGTGTATATATGTATGTGAGGTAAATGATTTCTATTGTTCTAGGGATTAGGATTACCTGGTCTCCGTGTTTACTAAACTCCTAGGAGAGCCGTTTGCTGCAGAGTTTACAAAGAAAAAGTAAGGAGAAGAGAAATAATGAGCGATGACTAGGGTTAGGCGACTAAACCTAAATTTATAGTTAAACTTTAGGGTTTAGCTATGGGCTGAGCTTTTTAGCTAATGCTAATTAATGAATTATATAAAAAAAATAAAAAATCATTTATTAAATTCTAAATTTTTATTATTACGATATTATAATTTTAATGTTAATGTTAATCTTATTATTATTATTATTATCATTATCATTATTTTACTATTATTATTATTATTAATAATCTAGGGTATTACACAGGTGTTTCGCTTACTCTTACTTTACCCTTAAAAAATAATTAATTTATAGGCTCGCTTCGTTTAGCCCATTGGCTATGGTAGGCTGGCCCACAATCCACGTGCTAGCCTGTATTACCGGCTCTAGCCTAGTTGATGTCCAAGCATGCCTAACTCACATAGCATGTTTGTGGAGTAAATATGAGAATGAAAGAAAAATTTCCCCTTATATGGAGAATAAACAATGATAAACTTCTCTTTTGAAGAAAATAACAACAATAAGTTAAAACAAAGCATGCAAGCCTCTCTAGCTCAATGATAATTAGCAATTAATTTCTTTATTGAGTCCCCTATTTTTATATTTGAACTCAACATTGTTTTCAGGTATTAATAATTATTAATCTTTAATCAGCCATTAACAAGTAATTAATTATATTTTTACTTAATTATCAGTAATTAATAATCATTTGTCTTGTTAGTTTTTATGCTTAGTAAATAATATTTCTTTTCCCTTGCTTTATAAAAGTAATAATCTAATTATCATTACTTAATTATTTTCCCCCTGCTGTCAATCATTTGTTGTTTGTATCATTAGATTATTACCTAGTCATTAATCTCAGCTTTAAAATGAACATCGAAGCATTATAGAAGGATATTTTATATTTATATTTTCAATTCATGACTCCACCAAAACTTCCTTGAAAGGAAAGGAAAGGGAAGGATCAAAGTTAATTTTAGTCATATTTATCATTCTAAAAGAAGCAATCCTATTCTTTTTTTTTTGTACCATAGAAGCAATCGTATTCAAAACCCATTAAATACAACATATTTCTCAAGAAGGATTTGAATATTTCTATTAAGGGAAAATTGACCTGGAGGCCCAAAATACCAAGATAATTTCAGAAAAGGCCCTCCACACTTTCCCATACCAGAAAAGGCCCTAGGGCCTTTTCTGGTATTAACCTCCAAGACAAATTACCAAAACGCCCCTCTTGTTAAAAAAGAAAAAGCAGAGTGTTTTGGCACGAGAGAGAAAAAGACCGTGAGTTTTGTCCGATAGAAACTTTGCTTCGATGATACTTTATCTATCTCTTTCGTCTTCCTTCATTTGATCGTTGTCTTTCGTTTTTTTTCCTTTGCTGGACTGAAAACAACTCATTCTGGTTGTATATTGCTGATTGGACATGGTGGTTATTGCTGTTCATCAACGTTTTTTTCAATTGGAAGTTTGGGTTACTGAAAGGTTGGTGCTTGAGCTCATTTATGTTATTATCTGGTAGAATATAGGCAAGAAATGCTAAGTTTTTCATCAAGATAGCTTAATCACCATCCTTCTTCGTTTTTAATCTCTCTAGGGTGGGGTCAATAAAATGTTGCTATGTATTTTAGTGGGAATGGGTGAAAGTGATCAAGGAATGAAGTTTGAAAAACGCTGAAATTTGTTAGTTGTTAAAACCTACAGTTTTAGTTGTTAAAATCATCTGTTTTTGTTATTAATATGGCTATTTAACTTGTTAATACGATGCTCTATTTTTTGGGCATTGAAACAGAGGGAGGTCTGTTAGTGGGAATGTGAAAATACTGATATGGGATAGTTGTTAATATCTACAGTTTAAGTTGTTAATTCCTTCAGTTGTAGTTGCTAATTCTACTGTTAAAGTTGTTAATAGTAACTATGTTGCATATTGTAATTACAGATGGCTAGTAGTTCAGGGAAGAATATATTATGTTTCTTTCATGTGGGGGAGAAGTTTCTACAAGGTGGAGGGGATGAAAGTCCAGATGGTGTTGCTAACGTAACTGATTGTGTTATTAAATGGTGTTGATGTTGTTGTTAAAATTGCTGGTGTTGCTGTCATATTTTTCTGATGTTATTTGATGCTGACTTTTTTTGTCAAAGTGGAATATGTAAAACTTAATGTGGCTGATGGTGTTGCTAAAGTGGGTTGATGGTGTTGTTAAAGGATGCTGATAGTGTTACTAAATTGTGCTGATAGTGTTGCTAAAGTGGGCTGAGGGTGTTGCTAACGTGACTGATTGTGTTGTTAAGTGGTGCTGATGTGTTGTTAAAAGTGCTGGTGTTGTTGTCATATTTTTTTGATGTTATTTGATGCTGATTTTTTTTTTGTCAAAGTGGAATATGTAAAACTTAATGTGGCTGATGGTGTTGCTAAAGTAGGCTGATGATGTTGTTAAAGGATGCTGATGGTGTTGCTAAATTGGCCTGATGGTGTTGCTAAAGTGGGCTGATGGTGTTGCTAACGTGACTGATTGTGTTGTTAAATGCTGCTGATGTTGTTAAAATTGCTAGTGTTGCTGTCATATTTTTCTGATGTTATTTGATGTTGATTTTTTTTGTCAAAGTAGAATATGTAAAACTTAATGTGGCTGATGGTGTTGCTAAAGTGGGCTGATGGTGTTGTTAAATGATGATGATAGTGTTTACTAAATTGGCCTGATGGTGTTGCTAAAGTGACTGATTGTGTTGTTAAATGCTGCTGATGTTGTTGTTAAAATTGCTGGTGTTGCTGTCATATTTTTCTGATGTTATTTGATTCTGATTTTTTTTGTTAAAGTGGATGATGTTAAAACTTAATGTGGGCTGATGGTGTTGTTAAAGGATGCTGATGGTGTTGCTAAATTGGCCTAATGATGTTGCTAAAGTAGGCTGATTGTGTTGCTAAATGTAGTTGATAGTATTGCTAAATTAGCCTGATTGTGTTGCTAAATTAGCCTGCTTGTATTGCTAAAGGGGACTGATGATGTTGCTAAATGGGGCTGATGGTGTTGCTAAATTCGCTTGATTGTGTTGCTAAAGGGGACTGATGGTGTTGCTAAATGTGGCTGATGGTGTTATTAAAGGGGCTGATTGTGTTGCTAAAGGGGCTGATTATGTTGCTAAAGGGGGATGATGGTGTTGTTAAAGGGGCTGATTGTGTTGCTAAAGGTGTAACACCCCGGATTTCTAAAGTTCAAATAACATAAATATTCCAAATGTTTTCATAAATAATAATAGAAATCCAAAATAATCAACATCCGGAAGGTGTCACCGCCGCACTTGTATGGGACAAGTGCAAGGCTTCTTATTTTATGAAATAAATCTAAACTTAATCCGAATGTTCAAAAAAATAAAAATAAAATAAAATAAAATAAAGTAAATAACTAAAATTTATTGTCCGTCATCCTCACTTCTCACGGCTAGTCCCAATTTTTAAAACCTGTTCACTGAAACTCTGCTCCCCCGAAGGATCATCGCAGCCCAAGAATACACACATCAGCAAACGCTGATAATCCTAATTAAGAACAGATAATATAACATAAACTAAAGTAATTAAGTAAATAAATAAATAATTTTAAAATAAATTGAAATAAAATAAAACAATTAAAATAAAATATTTACAAGATAAAATATCGTATATTTGTATAATCATAAGGTGTCTGGCACAAATTTGTTAATCAAAGCAAATGTATATATATATATCATCTGATATTTGCATCAAACTTTAATCATTATCATTTTAAATTTTGTTTAGACCCGGAAATCCTGCCAGTCTATTTAGTGGGAAGAGAACCATGGTAGACCCGGAAACCTGCCAGTCACAAATCATCATCAAATTGGCCATAGATCATTTTCTTCCTAGTGTGCACACCTCTTCCCAAAGTTGCTACTAGTGCCCCGGATATCCTACCAGGCACCACTTTGGGAAGAACGGATATATCGGTTCACATCAAATAACATATCGGAGGCTTAAAGCCTAAAGGTGTGTTCATCACTTTGGGAGGTACCTTCCCAAAGCTATCCTCCCACAGCTAATAAATTTTAAACTCATAATAAAATTCCTCAATTATTTTGTTTTGTTATGTGTAATCAGATATTTATATTAATAATAATAATAAAAAAACCCTTAACCCTACAAGGAAGTGTGGATCTTAACTTCCACACTTAAATAACTATAGATCTCGAGAAATATTAGATTGAACTTATTAATATCTTATACTTATTTAATTATATTTTATATATTTTTCTATCATTTAGATTAATTATAGGATATAAGGAAAGTTTAACACAAAATCTATCAATATTCTATTTTTATTTTGTAGGAGAGATTATGAGATCTCAAAGTTTGGTCAAAAGATCAAAGTAAGAAGAGAAAGAAGTGGACCCCACATAAATAAGCATATTTCTATCAAAATCTACAAGCATTTCGGTGAGCAATTTGTGTGTGGTCCCCGCAAAAATTCAAAAAGTAAAGATGTTGGACCCAAAAACGTGTGGTCCCCACACAAAATCCCAACCAAAGCAAGCCGAAGGAACAAATTGAAGAAAAGAAAAACATATATGTATTTGAATCAAGAGTGGCATTGAATAATCCATACGTGGGCCCCGCGGCAATTTGAGAATTAGATAGATGTTTTCATACTGATTCATTACGTGCAGGCGGAATCAAATATAATGACACATATAAGACAAAACAACAAATTAATAACACACATGCGGATGGAAATCAAAAGTAAGGAGATAATAGGATTTCTGCAGCAACAGAACAACAGTTTAAATATACGGTTGATAATAAAACAACGTTCTGTGTCGACGTATATGAAAATTTATTTAACAAAAAGGGGCCCTAAGGTATTTACATGTGAAAGGCAGCATACACGGAAGGATTAATGATTCACGCAGAACGAGGGAAATAGATATGAATACAAGGGATCATCAGATGAGGATTAATTAATAGCAGGGTTCAGTCAAAAAGGAAAAGGAGTTTCTGAGATTAGGATTACCTGGTCTCCGTGGTTGCTGAACTCCTAGAAGGGAAGCTCTGCCGCAAAGGATTTTTTTTCAAAGAGGAAGCTAATGAACGATGACTAAAGTTAGGCGGCTAAACCTAATTTATAATTAGGCTCTTAGGGTTTAATTATGAGCTGGGCTTTGTGGGTTGGGCCTTTTTGTTTTTATTTTTCTTTTCTTTTGTTTTTTTTACTATTACTAATCTGATCAAGAAAAATAATAAGTCACTTATTAAATTCTAATTTAAATTTATTAATTTTTATTTATAAATTTATTTATAATTATTACTATATTATTACTATAATAAACCAGATGGGAACACTATATATAACAATCAGTGAATTATATAAAACCAATACCTAGGATTTTAAAGATATATATATAATAAATATTATACTCTTAATTATCGCTTTAATAGTAATTTAGATATAAAACTATGAAATAATTTTCAAATTTCAAAGGAATATAATTAATATCAAACAATTAATAATGACATTTATTTTCCTGCATTTTATCACCAAATGAAACAAGCTCTCTATACCAGATGATTTATGGTGGTAATACCATAATCTAGTGAAAGCAATCTTTTCATTTTTCCATTTTTTTTCCAAAAGTGTTTTATAGTACATTCACACAAATATAAATTTAAAACCTTATGGTTAAATGATCAAAGTGCAACAACCTATTTAATTTTAATATCTTTATTATTATTATTATTATTATTATTATTATTATTATTATTAATCTGGGGTATTACAAAAGAGGCTGATTGTGTTGCTAAAGGGGGATGATGGTGTTGCTAAAGGGGTTGATTGTGTTGCTGAAGGGGCTGATTATGTTGCTAAAGGGGCTGATTGTGTTGCTAAAAAGGCTGATTGTGTTGCTAAAGGGGGCTGATGGTTTTCACAACCGGGTACCTGATCATATTCCTTTGTTACTGCTCATACATACACAACCAATATATAAATAGCTGCTGGAACCAAATGTGGTTGTCATTCATATTAAAATGTCAGGTCAACTACATCAATAAATTTATAGAACTAGCTGCTAACAATGAACTCGAGTGTTTTGTACAAGTTGTGTAATCTAATCTAACAGCTAGCCAACTAAATTCAGAAGTTCAGATACAAATTTAACCAATTCAGACATAGACTAGCGGCTAATTTTCCGTGTATGGGCTTTCTGGATCAATGACAACACCTTGGCTCGATGAACGTTGTTTGGGTGATTGACCAGTCACCACAACATGCCAATCTTAATCAATTAGCGGCTAATTTTCTGTCATGCCTCTTAAAGAACTCCTCCGTGAAGAGGTTGTAGCCAAAGAACCTTGCTGCCCTCTTTGAAGTCTTTGAAGAACTCATTCTTATCAAATCTGCAATATGAACAATATAATCAATTAAGCATACAACTTGCAACCAAAAGACTCAGAATAATAATGCAACAATGATAAACTTTCAGCTACTGCACAGATATATTCAATAATGCAAAAATCATTGTCAACTCAGGGGTACTAAACAAGTTTGCTATATACTAGCTTTGGAGGAGCTGCAAGGACTTATGCTTCTGATTATACAGAAAATAACATATTAAAACCAGTCTAAAGAGAGTACTTACAGAAGGAACAAAGAAAGTAATCAAATTATTAATGCATATTTACAAGAAAAGAGAAATTTTGATTTACGCAACTAGGCTAGTGAAACCACATGGACATATCCTGTAACCAAAAAATGATAAAATGTAGAAACTGAACTACATTTCTCATACTTATAAATTATATAAAACACTCCACAACATTGTTTGAACCAGAATGAAAGTCTACCTTCACTGGATCAGTGCCCTTTGAAGATGATGTAGGACTATCACTTCTGGAGACACTTAAAGCTTTACTTGTTGCTTCCAAATTTTGCTTTAATGAGCCATTTTCTCTATTCAATCGAACAATTAGATCCTGTTAAGTTGAAATGATTGGACTGTGAAACATCAATTATATATATATATATATATAAACCAGCAAAAGACAATGAGGAAATGATAATTATATTGTTGAACAAATGTCTATCCTTGCACGGATATTAATAGGATTGTGTGAGCCATGAAATTAACTTTACTTAGTAGGATAAGGCTTGTTCTTGTAGTTTTATTGGTAAACAAATGTTTGTGACATATTTTTCTTTAATCTTTTCAAGCAAATTAAAATCCTGTTAGCACCATGGACACATTTAAAACACCAAAGCAGTCAAGTTTATTACCAACATTACAATTTGCTGCAACAAAAGCTTATTGTAGACAGTAAGTTCCTAGCATGCTATCGGCTTATGACTTTTAAATATCCTATTTCAATATGAGTCTCCATAATAATCTACTTTTATGACATCATATAAACTGATGCATCATTATAAGCAATACAACATACCTTTGAAATATGTACCCCAAGACTTTGATGTATTCCTCAACACTGCATGCAGATAAAGATGCCTAAGTTCACACTAGCCCACCATGGACCTCTGCAAAGCAAGTTTTCATAGCAAATTCATTGAGAATTTCTAAGTACATGTGAGATATATATATATATAGAAAATTTACTGCATATGCTCAATAAAGACAGTCCAGATGCGTACTTAGCTTTGCGGTCTGCACATTCCCTATTTTCTGGCAGTTTATGAAGTCCTTCCAATATCTGCATATATCAGCAAGAAGAAAAGGGGAAATGTAATCAAAAGAGACGAGGATAAATGAGAAAATATAAAAAGTTGTGAATGCAAGTATGCAACCATGTTCAGCAAAAGAAAAGCTTTGAATTAAAGTTCATATGTTGAAACTTCAAATAAAGGATTTTGAATACCATGTAATGTTGTTAACAATGGGTTTAATGATTAGAATAATGAGACCACAAACAACTAAACCAATAGCAACATTATCCAGAGTATTTTGTTCTTTGCCCGGTATGAATGCCAATATCGCTGCTATTAATCTATAATGTGAAAACAGATGATCAAGCACATCCTAAGAATAATAGGAATTCCACATTTTACTTTTTCATCTGATTAAACAAACCTGCATAATGCTGCCAAGTCATTTGTTATTATACAAAAGCATCCCTTAAGTGCAATAAGTGAACTTTTTAGGCCCAAACGAAGGAAAAAACCGAATGAATTTGAAAGCATCGTCCTAGAGGCATGAATTTGAAAGGAAACATATACAGTCAATAACTAAAAGTTGTTGATGGATCTTACATCCACAAAGGTAAACATATCATTCAAGAATCAGAATCTGAGTTCTTGACCAAAATATAAAAACTTTCATATATTTCTGCATAACTCTAATGTTGTGTTACATCAGATAATATAGGCAGAGTGTACATAGATAAGATAACTGCCCATAACTCTAATCTTGCCATAAAGGCAAAGCAACCACTAAAGATGTCAATATTCCACGCACACAAGTGTAGACTGTAAATAATTTAAGGTAGTAAAGTGACAAATTAAAATTTATTTACTCAGAGTTGATTATAATTTTAACAAAAGTTACTTGTATATATGTACTAAATGGAGGCTTAGGGGAGAGTTGTTCTAGGTGATAGAGGTGGCAAGTGGAAATGATCATTGATCACCCACCCCCTTGCTATTTATATACAATTATACATACCTTTCAAGCTTCCAACTTGCAAGTCACGTAATTCCCAATTATACCCCTGTCCCTCCGATTCACTTGTTTCTTCTCACCTTCCTAGATATATGCATCGCAATACGTATAGGACATTTTTAATTTTATAGTTTCACTTGACAATTAATGTTTATTGATCACCTGTCCTGACTTATTAATACCCATCCATTCACCAGCTAAAAGGTTGCTTCACAATAATCCCACGTTTTTAATTCCCCTTTTTGTTACACTACAATAATACATTTCAGTTCAAGTACAGTGACTCATGATCAGTCGATATTTTTCATTCATTTATCCATTATCTATTGTGTTTTAGTCCGGACCATGCATCCAAATTAAAATCCACGAGTAAAAACGAAGCTTGTCTGGGACCGAATATTCCATAGTCAGTATTCCTTTTCGACTGTGGGGCCTCATTCTAAAACTACCACTAATCCAAATTGTTATTATCATATAAATAAATTAATGGAATTGTAAACAAATATGGCTTATTTATCACGTGCTTCTCTTCCAATTCGTCTACTACCTAATCCATCACCTTCCTCATTGTATACTATTTAATAATAAAGCGATACCGTTCCCGGATATATAGGTAGTTTATTGGATGAGTCCAGACCTCAGAAGTTAATTGCACGTTAATCAGAGAATGAAATAACCTAATCACTAAAATGTAGAGAGATTTGCTTACAAATCGAAAATCAAAGAACAGGAAAGCATTTCGGATATTTGGGCGAAGAATGAAAAACCTACTCACTAACCTTTCGGAGATTTGGACAATGTACATACGCGACGGCGAGACTTTCAGCTTCCCGTGGCGAGACGAGTCGAGACAATCTGCCGGAGTGCTAAAGGGTATTGAGAGCACAGAGAGTGAGAGAGTGGAAGACGGTGGACAACCCAAATACGCGAGAGTGAGAGCGCGAGAGTGAGAGTGAGAGAGATTCAGATTTCAGTTCTTATTTCTCAGTTAACACAAGGGGGCGTTTTGGTAATTTGCCTTGGAAGTTAATACCAGAGGTATGGGAAAGTGCGGAAGGTCTTTTCTGAAATTATCTTGGTAATTTAGGCCTCCAGGTCAATTTTCCCTTCTATTAATATCTTAATAAAAATTTGAACTAAAATTTAAATGTGTTAGAAATTATGGGAAAGTTGGGTCAAATAAAAAATATCCTAGTATTATGAAGTATTGTTAATGTGCAATTTTACCAATAAAGTTTTTCCTTTTGAATGTGTGGTACAAATAAATTTTGGAAAGAATAGAAACATCAGTGAAAAATTTAAAATGGAGCATATTTACCAAGACCATTAAATTCCATCAAACGATTTGATGGAATTTAATGGTCTTGGTAAATATGCTCCATTTTAAATTTTTTAGTGATATTTTTGCCATTTCCAAAACTTATATTTGCGTCACATGCTTAAAGGTAAAACTCCCAAAAACCCACTGAATTTGTTAAAAGATTTAGAAGTGATAAGGACCTATGAGGGATATGCAAATTGTGAAATTACCCTTTTGCTTTTAGTTTTAAGTAAATAGAAAAATAAAAATACCCTCGTCGGAGGGTCGCTGTCGGCCGCCACAACCGCCGACTGGGTGCCGGCCGGCGGCCATTTGCGAGGGGGTGGGGTTCGAACCCCTAACCCCTCACACATCTAGTTCCTTTAATATATATATACATTAACAAATATATATATTCTTCTTAACATTTTTTCAATGGTATTTATAAATCCTGAAACGAGAATTACTAATTCTGAAACAGGAATTACTATTCCACAAACGGAATTTACAACTTTTTTTCAAGTTTACATTTTTTCCTCTTTAATGCATTATTACATATTCTAAAACTAGAATTACCATTCCACAAATAGAATTTACAAATTTTTTTTTTCAATTTTACATTTTTTCCTCTTTAATGCATTATTACAAATCCTGAAACGAGAATTATTATTCCACAAACGGAATTTACAACTTTTTTTCAAGTTTACATTTTTTCCTCTTTAATGCACTATTACAAATCCTGAAATGAGAATTATTATTCCACAAATGGAATTTACAACTTTTTTCCAAGGATCCCTTGTACCCTTGTTTCCTCTTTAATGCATTATTACAAGGGATCCCTGGAAAAAAAGTTGTAAATTTCGTTTGTAGAATGGTAATTCTCGTTTCACGATTGGTAATTCTCGTTTCAGGATTTGTAATAGTGCATTAAAGAGGAAAAAATAGATCCCTGGAAAAAAAAAGTTGTAAATTTCGTTTGTGGAATTTAATTCTCGTTTTCAGAATTTGTAAATACCATTGAAAAAATGTTAAGAAAAATATATATATTTGTTTATATGTGTGTGTGCGCGTGTGCATGTGTGTGTTAAAGGAACCAAGTAGTCCAGCCCCATGGATGTGTGGGGGGTTGGGGTTTCGAACCCCACCCTCCACACTTCCAATGATTTATTTTTTTTAAAACAAAACCCCCTAAACCCAAAAAAAAACCCATCCCCCTTGCCGGTGGCTGGCGCCCAACCGCTGGTGGACCTCTGACGAGGGTATTTTTGTTTATTAAAAACTTAGGGTAAAAAAGTAATTTCACCCGAATTTGTATATCCCTCATATGTCTTTGTCACTTCTGAGTCTTTTTACAAATTCAGTGGCTTTCTGGGGGTTTTACAAATTCAAATGATATTTATATAGAATTTTCCCAAAATTTTATTGGTAAAATTACAACTTGACTCTATAAATTATTAGGAAATATGAGAAGAGAAAAAGAGAATATAACAATAAGAAAGAAGAATTCATATTCACTATTTGGGGGGATGCGTCTCAAGTACATTGCCCCATGGCACAACCTTACAATATCAATGAATCAAGAAACTATATCAATATCTACATGTTTAATAGTAATATATATGGTGATGAATGAAATTGTGCGATAATAGAGATAGTGTGGAAATATAAACACTCTCACAAATATTATATTCATAACAGCCGGATAATTATAGCTCATGAGCTTTTTTTAAATCATTGATCTCCTTCTGTTTTGCAAGCATTTATCAATGATTTCCTCCATGAAAACATACCCAACATCACATAATTAATTCACAAGCTGACTGTCATAATTAATTGGAAAAAAGATAAGAAAATACTGTTTAAATTTCAAAATTCTAAATTAGTAATTTTTTATTAAAATGAATTGTCAATTTCTATATTTTGTAGTTAATACCTATGCTTTTGTAAGTAACAAAATTGATTTATGATTTTGAAGTTCAAGTGGTATTTTCTTATTTTTTTTTTGATAAATTTGGTTGGTTGATTTTTTTTTGTCTAATTACCAAAAATTGACCTTTCCCTATATTTGATTTGAGGGGAAGGGAGGGGAGGAGTGAGAGGGAGAAAATCTTTTGGGAGGGCATTTACCAAATTGCCATTAATGAAAAGAATATTCATTTTTATTAAGAATATATTTTAGGAATATTGAAAAATTATTATGGGCAATTTTGTAAAGATGGGAGAAAAAATTTCTCTCTATTTTTCCTCCCACTCCCTCCCTCCCCTTCCTTTAAACCAAACATACTGTAAACAATTGATTAACGCGCTCAGGGATTTTACCGTTGATTTCCTTGTTCCTTATTCCATGCTAAAAAAGGACCAGAACAAAAAAATAAAATAAAAAAAAATTAATTTCACCAATAAAAAATAAAAAGTCGAACGGGAAAGGCACAAATGGCAATTGGGCCGTTCCATTATACGGTAAAGTTTGGATGCGTTCACTCTTGTGAGCCTTAAGCCTTGATAGCGCTTCGTTCTCTCCTCGCAGGACTTTGTGTGAAGGTTCCCTGTGTTTCCATGGAGTTAGAAGTTAAGTTGGTAGGTGGCATAGACAACTGCTTCGTATCCCTTCCTCTTCCTCTTATCCAACTTCTGCATTCGACGCGCTCAACCCAACTCCCTAATATTCTCATTCTCGAGCTTCGCTCTCGCTCTGGCGATCTCTGGGTCGTTGCTTGGTCTGGAGCTACTTCTGCTTCTAATGCCATAGAGGTATGTACCTTCGCTATTCTTTTCTTTCAATATCCTTGTCAGCCCTGTCATCGTTTTATTCATGAAATTGGGCTTTTCTGGAGATGACATTTTGTTGCGATATGGGGTCTTACCTGTAAGTTGACATGGTTGGCAATTCACTGGAGATGACAGCTAAAATTTTATGTGTTTTGGATTTCTCAACAATTTACGAGCCCCCAACAAAAAAAAAGGAAGGGATGTTGAAAGAAGAAAGGTTTTTTGTAGGCCAGAATTCCTTTCGCACATAGATTTTATTCCGAAAGGCTTGGGTCTACATAAAATTTTTGAAATTTCCAACCTCAATGGAGGATACAACGCTGTTTATTTCTGTCTGTTGTCTTCTCCAGGGTGGCATTACATTAAAGATATTTTTTTTGATGGTGTGCTGGACAAATTGTCCATCTTCTTTACAAAACCCGAGGTTCTGTAAAAGACTATAATTTGAGCCTTTTATCTATGTTTCATAAACATAGCTGTGTGTGAAAGGTTGAAACGGGGGTCTTACCTATAAGCTGACGGGGTGGGCAATTCACTCGAGATACTACTGAAATGTTTGGTGTTTTAAATTGCGTAATAATTCATGAGCTCTGAACAAAAAAAAGAGAAAGGGATGTTGAAAGAAGAAAGGCGTTGTTGAGGCCAGAATTCCTTTTGCACATCAATTTTATTTTGAAAGGCTAGGGCCCACGTAAAATTTAAAAATTTCCAACCTCAATGGAGAATAAAACGCTGTTTTTTTTCTCTTTCTGTTGTCTTCTCCCGGCATTATATGGAAGTTTTTTTTGATGGTGTGCTGGACATATTGTCCCTCATCTTTCCAGAAACTGAGATTCTGTTAAAAGACTATAATTTGAGCCCTTTTATCTATGTTGCATAAACATAGCTGTACGTTGAAGGTTGAAACGTGGGTCTTACCTATAAGCTGACATGGTGGGCAATTCACTGGAGATACAACTGAAATATTTGGTATTTTGAATTGCACAACAATTCATGAGCTCCCTACAAAAAAAAAAAAAAAGCAAGAAAAGAGAGAAAGCACTTTTGAAAGAAGAAAGTTGGTTTTTAGGCCAGAATTTCTTTTGCACATTGATTTCATTTGAATGGCTAGGGTCGACATAAATTTAAAAATTTACAACCTCTCCAGGGTGGCATCACATGAAAGTTTTTATTTTGATGGTGTGCGGGATATATTGTCCCTGCCTTTTATATAGCTGTACGTTAAAGGTTGAATGGGTATGTGATCTACAGGGTGTAAAATGTTTCTACTATTTCACCTGAATATACATCACCATACTTCTAATTTTCCTAGAGTTTCTTGACCAATTTTGTTCTGGTCAATTGTTGTCACCATAATCTTTTCATATGAATTTCTTTAAGCATGCTAATATAGAAAAATTTAGGTTGCCCAACATTTTGCAGAATGCATTTCCTTGCCAGATCATGCTAGAGTTCAAGTAAAAGCTGCTTCTAACGTGTCACATGCTTCTCTAATTACAATAGAACCCCATTCAGAAGATGATTGGGAAATTTTGGAGCTGAACTCTGAGCAAGCTGAGGCAGCAATTTTAAACCAGGTGTGCAATTTAAGCCAGTGAGGTGTGGGGTTGTCGTTATTAACTCCCCTCATCTGTATTGTGCTATACCTATATTGGACCTCATGTGCGTGCCTCATGGGGACTTAATAAAAGCTCTTCATTACTTTGTCCATGTAGGTCAGGATTGTCTATGAAGGAATGAGATTTCCTTTGTGGTTGCATGGTCGCACAATGATTACCTTCATTGTTGTCTCTGTTTTTCCCAAGAAAGCGGTGGGTAAGATGATGACAAATGCTTTCTAGACCCTTTTTTCGTTATATTGCTAGACACACGGACATTGCTCAAAGCTAATTAACGATACTTTTGTTTGCTTTCTTTTTTAACATTATACTCCTCACAACCACTTGGATTTTGATGGCCAATGTGCTACAGTTGTATCATTAGTAAAAGTCATTTATAGAGCATAGCGTTGTGAAGGTTGCACTGAAATCCAAATCCAGGGAACAATTGGGTGAAACCCAATTTACGTAATAAAAGCTACCCCTTGTATGAATTGTCTCTAATTAACTTTTTGATTATTTTAATATTCAAAAGTTTGATTTTGTTCCAATCTTCACCCTTCCAGTGAAAGTGAATGCTAATTTATTAAAGAACAAATATTTTATTTGGCTGATGTTGTGATTGAAGGATCACATTGAAACACAGGAGAAATACTTTGAATATTATTGATCCTTAAGAATAAAAGAAAATACATCGAGACCTTTATATAGACAAATGAATAGAGTAACCTTAACCCAAGAAACTAATCTAATCAAATCAAATCATAATATCTGAAGATATATTTCTAAAATGTAATATTCATATCTAATTCTAATAAAAGTAAAAGATATCCCTAATAATATTAATTAATTAATATTTCTAAACTTGATATTTTCAACGATCCCCCTTAAGCTGGGAGCAGCTTGCACATGTAGCAACTGATCTTCAACAAAATAATGATCCATAGCCTAGAATTCAAACAACAAAGGCTGAGGTAATAATCCACCTCCTTCACCAAGAGCTTGAACAATAAAGAGTACTAAACCAAAGTAGAAGCTGAAACAAACGGTCTCACCAGGGATCAAACCAACAACGAACAACCTTACTACAACAAACATCTTACCAAGGATGCACACCGAATGGTAGAGAAAGATAAACAAAAACAACAGAGCACGTCTCATAAGAGACTAAGCAGCAATATAAATACCAACCAACAAGCATACAAGAGTCTAAATAGTGAGTGACTAAAGAGTAGCAACCAAAAGAGCACTTCATGAACATGCTGGAAAATGTAACAAACAAAGAACCTAGCTACTAGAAACAAGTGACTGTGCACATAAGAAATGCCGACGATGCAGAAATAGTAGAAACAACTGAACCTAGTCTCACAATGCAACCTTTGAAGCAGAAATTGGTCTACACACTAGGAATGAAGGCTTGACGACGGAGAATGAAGCACAACCAGAAAATAATCTCTCACGCGTTGTCACACTCTAGGGAGAGGGAACTGCCTATGACGGACGTGTGGTCCATGTGCCGTTAGAATGAGATTCGACTGTTGGCGATGGGCCGATCAAAGGGTGGAGAAGCTAATAGTGGGGCTCGTGTAACAAGATATCCACATAACCCTAGCTCGCTCTCTCTCTCTCTCATAGTGTCACTGGAAAATTGAACTCAGAATAGGAGAGGAACGAAAAAGCAAGGGAATAAGGATTGGAACCCTCAAAGAGTAAGGATCGGAACCCTAGAGTTCTGATGCCATGTTGAGATTGAAGGATTGCATTGAAGCACATGAGAAATACTCTGTATATTAAGCATAAAAGAGAATACGAAGAGACCTTTATATAGGAAAATTAATAGACTAACGCTAACCTAAGAAATTTATCATAATTATTAATAGACTAACCCTAACAAAAAACTAATCTAATCAAATCTGATTAGATCAAATCAAATCATTATGTTGTAAGATATATTTTGAAACTATAGTATGCATATCTAATCCTAATAAATACTAAATGATATCTCTAATGAAAATAATTAATCAAAATTTCTAAACTTGATATTTTCAACAGTTGAAATAGAATCAAACTTTTAAGTGAAGTGATTCAAAAAACTTTGAAGAGGAATAGCTTGACATTCATTTGTTGATGCACTATGTTTACTTTTATTTCGTTTGTATATTCATGCATGTATGTGCTCACATGTGTGTAAAAGAAAGGATGTTGATTTGTTATTGATTTAATTTTATTTTGATTGATGGAGCTCCTAATTCTAATGTACAAATTTTACACAACTGAGTCATAAAATTTGAAGCAATCTTATAAATTTATGGCCCAAATTTACTGTGATGCATGCGCACTATTAACTTGGTAGAATAAATATGTGAACATTATGTTTTCAGTCAGTTTTTCTGCCCAGAGGATGGTTGAATATGCTGTTTCAATATTATTATGAAAATGTGATTTTTGCACTCAGAAGTTGTAATACGTGGAAGGATGCTGTGTGTTAGGAAGGTGTTATGCTGGCTTGTTATTCTGTTCTTGGATGAATTTTTTTATGTGAGCACAAATAATTACGTTTAATGTTTTATCTAGTACTAATTCATGTTCCTTGTTACATCATATGGTTTTTCCAGTGCAACTCATGCCAGGAACTGAGGTTTCAGTTGCCCCTAAAACACGTATAAGGTTTTCAAATTCAATTGCAGACTTGGATCCAGATTCATATGATAGAGAACACACTCCAAAGATGCTACTCCGTATACAGGATCCAGATAGGTCGTGTCACACAAGTGCCTGTGTCAAAGGAGTCGATCTTCATATGGAGCTTACTTCTGCCGCTTTTGTTAATCCAGAAACAAGCAAACGGTTGTCACTCAATAGGCTTCAATTGGTCTCCATAGTTCCAAGATTATCCAACAAGGCTAATGGTACTTCCAGAACGAATATTATGAAAACAAAAGGCAGTTCAACTACTAGGGGAGTTGACTTTGGAAATTTAACTGATGAGAAAGGGTGTCAACAAGCAATTGTTTATCTTCTCCTTTCAGAGTCAGTGGCCAAGGGACATGTGATGGTTGCTAAATCTCTTCGTCAGTATTTAAGAGTTGGTCTGCATTCATGTAGGTCCAATTCTCTTACACTCATCTACCCTATATGCAATCCCATTAAAGCCAAGTATCTTTCATATTGACGAAATATTCTGTCTGATGTTATTGAATTCATTGTGTTTATCATTTAATAGATCTTGGTAGTTTGGAGCCTGGAATGTGGCATATTTTACATTTTGATGTTGCATCATGCATCACGATAACTGATAAAACAATTTTCTATTTTGACTTGCAGTGCACTTTCTGTGATTCATTATTGGTCATGAATTTTCATGCTTTGACAGAATAGAATTGTGAAATTTTGTTGAGGGATAGATTAAAAAAGGTTTTAAAAAAACTCTTCTGGGCTGGGTTTTCCTCTTAGGGGTGTGATGTATGTGGTTTGAATGCAATACTAGTTCCATATACCAGATTCTTAGCTTTGTTACTTAAACGAGATATGATGAGTTTCCTTACTTATGCTATTTGTTCTGAGGTATTATAACAAACTTAGATACTATCATATATTCACTGGTGTTTTCCTGTTAGATATTCTGAATGGACCACTCAGCCTTTTCACCTAATTCTGTTACGTCCCAATTTTGTTTTTTAAATTATCAGAAAAGCTTGTACTTGTTATTTTCTTTCTTTTCATATGTGAAATGCTAAGCCCCTGCATTCTAACAATATATTGATGAGAAGCAATCAAATTTCTTTACGCACATGCATAGGCCAGAAACTGGAGCTCCTTTATTTCTTACATTGTTGAGTGGCTATTTTCTTGTAGAATATTTTGTTCTGGATTTTTTGTCAGAATTGGGGTTGTCAGTGGGATTCAGAGTAGTTGCTTTGTGTACAGTTCAAAGATTTTTGGCTACAAAGGATGGAAGAACTGTGGCAATTTGTAGTGCATCCAGTAACTTGGAATGCATGCCTAGAGTGGGAAGTTTGTATTTATGGGGTTGTTTCTTTTTCTCTTGATTGCTTATAGTATCCTGCAGTTTCATTTGTGGTATTTGTCTCAAGGTTTGTTAATGGATCTGGGCTTTGGCAGCACTGTTGCATGTGTAACCTTTTTTTGTCAACTACTTTTTTTTTTCCTTGTTCTGTAACTAGATTGTGGGGCTCATGTACTACATAGAACCCCATGTTTAAGTAGCATTGTTCATAGCTTGGCAACAGTGTGGCTTTCTATAGATTTATTAGATATGTAGATTTCTTTATCTTTGGAGGGTGCCTATTCCTCTTTATTTGTTTGTCCTTCCAGTTTGGAGAAGTGATTTTCAAATATGATGTTTCTATTCTTGCAGGGGTCTATTTGAAGGCATGTGATGTTAATTTGGAAAAAGCTATTCCCTCCTTCTCGCTATCTCCTTGCCATTTCAGAATGTTGAGCCAGGATAATGATGGTGATAATATTATAGATAAGAACAAGCTCACAAGGACTGCATCAGGTGTCTTTGGGGATTTTGCGGATTGGTCTATCCATAATGGAGTTATGAATGTTTTTTCAGATGAATCCCATTCTGAAGAAGATGAAGAGGTTGCAAATCAATCTGAGAATCAAAACGGACTGCAGCATCTTTTAAGAGTATGGTATATCGCACAACTTGATGCAGTTGCTTCCTTTACTGGTATGGAGGTTAATGCACTGGTATTGGGCTCTAAAACCTTACTTCATTTTGAAGTGAGTTACATAAAGCTTGGACCTAAAGGAAAGGTTCAGTTAGCTTCTAATTCATTAGAAAACAGAAGTAAGACTGCTGAAATATTGTTTTTATTGACTATTGGAGAAGATTCTTTGCATCATGAAAAAATTACTGCATATGAAATTGCACTTGATGAAAGAAACAAAATGAACAGTAGTCCAGCAGATCAACAGCTGTTTAAAAGGCTGAAGTTCACTGATCCCATCTCTATCCAATCTCTAGAAGATAAAATATCTGAAGAACATATTACTTCAGAAGTAACTAGCCTTGAGTGGATGAAGGAAGCTGCTTCTGATGTTATCAATAGTAGGTATTTTCTGTATGGAGTTTCTACCTACTCTTCAATTGACTCATTTTTCCCATCAGTTTTGTTGCATATCCTTGAATGTTTTTTTGCTTGTGGTGGTTCTATCATGCTTAGTTGTAGATGGACGGGTCAAAAAGGAAATAATCCTTAGGATGCGAGTGTTCAATTGCCAAACAACACTATGGATGTGGTGTTTTTTTTTTTTTTTAATGATGAAACAGAACCTTGACTTTGTAGGTCCATGGGTACATACTTAAACAAAAAATTATATTTGTTTCAGATTTGAGGGTTTCTTATCCTCAACACTTCGTCCTTTCTTTAATTTCTTATCAAGTTCCCCCCATAAGAATAAAAACGTTGACCTAAGTTGTCATTCATTCTAGTTTCACTTGTTAATTTTGTTACAAGTTGTTCTTGAGGGAATTACAAGCTGTTTTTTTTTTTGCACCTTCGTATACATGCTAGTTGTTGTTTCTCATCATTCCTTAATGTGATAGGGGATGAAGGGGATTACTATCTGTAGAATCCTAGTATCTTAGGTACTTAGATCTTGATATCTTAGGGATATATTAGATCCTATAGTTATTATAGGAGAATCATAGGAAAATATATTCAGATATTATTATTAATTGTAAATAGCTAAAAATCAGGATCTTAGTCAAAGTCCTTCTTCGGCCTTCGTCATGTATATATTTGCGGCATACTGATCGGGATAAGATCATCGGAATACAATTCTTTGTCTTTGAATTCTACATGGTATTAGAGCACATCGAAGAATTTAGAGTCAATGACTGATTACCAAAAGTCCGTATGATCTGCTCCTAATCGCTACACTTGACTGTCCACTACTCGTCATGTCGCCTTTGTCAATCATGTTGTCCTTGTGTTTGCAGTCACAGATCCGACTCTGTTAGTGATGTTGCCTCTCATCGTGCCACTACTGTCTCTTCACGAGAATGTCTAAGCTTCATTGAGCTGCTATTGTCTCTTCGCCAAAATTGTTGTTTGGCGATTCTCATAGATTTGGCTCGACGCATCAATGAAGAGAGGTAACTACGCCGTCAATTCTTGAGTTTCGACCATGAAGCTTCCTCCACCTTTGCTAGGTTCTCATGTTTAGGCGCAGTATATGTTGATGATATTGTTCTCGTAGATGATGATGAGTTTGAGATTGGCTAGGTCAAGAAAGCTCTTGCTCAAGAATTTCAGATTAAAGATCTTGGAGAGATGAAGTACTTTAATGGAATGGAGGTTGCCCAATCCAAAGGAGGAATCTATATCTCTCAATGAAAGTACATCTAGATCTCCTAAAGGAAACAAGAATACTGGGTTGTAGGCCTAGTGGCACGCCTATACGAGTTGATAAAATTAGTGAAGAGGACTTTGGCAAAGCTGTAGACATGGTAAATTATCAGAGGATGGCTAGCAAGCTAATTTGCTTCTCCCACACTAGGCCAGACGTTGCGTTTGTAGTCAACATGGTTAGCCAACATTCTCATGATCCTAAACAGAAGCATCTAAATTAAGTTTGCAGGATCCTTTGATTCTTGAAGGAATCTCTTGGTTGCAGTCTATGCTTCAAGAAAACTGATAGGCGGAATGTTGAGTTGTTCACAAATGTGGATTGGGCAGGTGATCAGGATGACAAAAACTCAACATCGGGCTATTGTAAATACGTGTGGGGTAACTTGGTCACATGCTGAGGCTGAATACAGGGCCATTGCATTGGGAATCTATAAGGGCATATGGCTAAAACGATTCCTTGTGGAACTGCAATATAGCATAAACCTACTAATCAAATTGTACTGTGACAACATGGCTGTAATCAATATCTCACTCAATCGTGTCCAACATGATAGAATCAAACATATTGTGATAGACATGCGTTTCATTAGAGAAAAGATCGATGAAGGAATAGTACAATCAAAACATATACCCTCCAGGAAGCAGACTGCAGATATTCTTACCAAAGGGCTGCCTAAGGACAAACTTGAGTACTTTGTTGGCAAGTTGGATATACTTGATATCTATAGTCCAACTTGAGGGGGAGTGTAGAATTCCGATATCTTAGATACTTAGATCCCGATATCTTAGGGATTTATCTGAGGGATATATTAGATCCAATATTATAGGAGAATCATAGGAAAAGATATTCAAATATTATTATTAATTGTAAATAGTTAAAAATTAGGATCTTAGTTAGAGATCTGATTCAGCCTTGTTAAGCCCTCTGTGTATGTATTTGTGGCATATTGACCGGAATAAGATCATTGGAATACTGTTGAAAACTATAGACTTTGTACCTTTGGTGAGATGGATCGACGACGATGATGCTGAGAAACCTAGACGAGGAGGTTGATGAACCAGATGGATCAATCAGTGATCACAGGGAGCAGTGAGGCAAGGAGATCAGCAATCGATGTTCAACAGGATCAGATGTTGAGCGGAAGCGACGAGATTTCCTGCGAGAGGGAGTTATCAGTGCGGATTTCCTGCAAGAGGGAGTTATTGGCACTGGAAAAACAAAAAAATCTGATTATTTTCTTCAAAGCTATACCATGAAGATAATCAGATGAGAATAATTCTTGTGTGTTATTCAAAGAGGGAGCGATTACATTTATACACAGAGAGAGAATTGGATCATTTAATGAGATCCAGATTTGATACCATACAATCACTATATAATCAGGAAAGACTGAAATAATAATTCTAATTAGCTGCTATAATCTTGGATTCAATCAATCCCTATAATCATGGGTTTCCTGTAATGACGGGATTCTACATTTACTTATTTTGAAAGAAAGCATAAAAACCCATCAGCCATGCGAGATAAATCCCATTTGAGCTTTAAATATTTGTCTCTCATAACTAATGATATAACTTGCTGTTTCTTACTGATTGCAGGGATGAGAAATTTGTTATCTTCTGCCTCTGGTATGCCACTCCCAGGACATGTTCTTATATATGGACCTTCAGTAAGTAGAATTTTGTTTTTCTACTATTTAATTAAGTCCAAGGTATTAGCAGGCAATAAGTCCTCATCATCACAATGTCAAGAGTTTGCAAGCACTTGTTTTCTCTTTTCAACATATTGCACCTCCTTTATAATGTCTTTTGCTTTTATAAAATGCATTATCAAACAAATGCCATGTGTCTCTGCAATTTATAAACATATATGTAGTTTACCAAAAATTGGCTTACTTAGTTTTCAAGTCTATAGAAGAGCTTATTGTCATTATGATTTGGACAAAAACTGGATGATTAATTCAAGCAGAAAAACATTTTTACTTAGGGTAGCAGAAAAACTGGAGGATTAATATTTTATGTTTCCCGCATAAAAGCTCATTCAGGTCTTCTTATTGACAGTTTTTTTGTTTTTTTTTTGGTTTATAAGTGCTCTTAGTACATTACATTGTAAAATAACGCTAGCAACGTGATCCTGTGAAATATCTAAATTTTCTAGGCGTACCAATCTAACAACATCATGGATTTTTTGATTTTTACCTTTGCGGCTAGGTCTATGATTGTATCCTGTGTTGAATATGACGGAAAGGAAATCGTAAAACTAAACCAAACCCTCACCAATGCTGCTTATTTACAGCCTCCCCTCACTTGATTTGCTCAATTTTCAAGTTCATTTGGAGAAGGGTGAGAATGAGATGTCAAAGAACCAAATGTATATGTCTAGAAAGAAGCAATGGTTTAGTCGTAGCAATGGACTCTCAAATGGGGGAGGATGTTTTTTTGGTCGAGTTATTCTGATAGTATTATGCTTGCTTGTGACCTGTTTTAAATTTCAGTTTGGATGCAAGATCTTATTGCAAATGTGATTTCGCACTATAATCCTTAAAATTTTATCCCAGATCCTTCTCTTCGTGTAATGGGGGGTGCTTGTTATATTTGTTCAGGTTGCTTATCTGATATGGGTGAATAATCATTACGTTTGACAAATTTAAAATCTTATTTTTCAGGGCTCTGGCAAAACTTTACTAGCAAGGACTGCTGCAAAATACTTTGAGAAACATGAAGACATCTTAGCACACATGTATTGATTCCAATTTATCATGTGTTACTTTTTTCTTTTTCCCCACTATTGTCCATAATCAATTAATGCTGTTGGAATTTGAGGTTGAATTGAGCATATGTTGCTGTGCAGAATTTCTGTTTCTTGTTCAAAACTAGCTTTGGAGAATGTCCCAATAATCCGGAAAGAAGTTACTGACAACATTATCGAAGCTTTAGATCATGCTCCTTCTATTGTCATCTTTGACGATCTTGATAGCATAATTTCCACCTCTGACTCAGAAGGGACCCAACCTTCAACAACTGCTGCTGGACTCGCAGATTTTCTGGTTGACGTTATTGATGAATGCGGGGTAAGAAATTTTTTTAATTACAATTGATTTCGAATTTGTTATAGACAGTGCAGTAATCTCATTGATACATGATTTTCATTGCCATTTTTTTTGGATGAATTCATTGTAATTTGTTTGGGTGATTGTAGTGAGTGGGCGAGAAACAGAAGGAAAGAAGGGTTATTTCAAAACAGAATTTGCATAGCTATAAAGGATAATAGATGTTTAATATTTATGTCAGGACAGTGAAATGTGATAAGGAAAATTTTCAGGGAGCCAAGTTGCATTCTCTATGACTTACTAAATAATAATATTATAGGTTAAAGAACTTCCAGGTCACAGAAAGTCTGGTTATTCATTTTTTTTTCTGGTTACATGGTTTTACAAAATTGCATTTAAGAATATTCTAACTACTTTAGAAGTCTAGTTTAGTAAAGTGAAAGAATAATTTACGAAGAGAAAGGGGAGGTTTATTTAGATCTTTGTGTCACCTTCAATAATTTTGTATTATTTGGAATAAAAAAGAGAGAATTTTTTTGGAAAGACGAGGGGAAGAGAGATGGGAGAAATAACAATCAATATTGGAAGAGCTGAATATAAAATAATAGAAATGCATTTTGGAAGGGCTAAGACGTTGATGTAATGTCTTGTGAAGGTATTGTTTTCTGTTATTGCGTTATTGATGTTGAGCTTTACTATGATGATTATGGTAGCATGTTTGGTTTGTTGGCTCTGCTGTGACGGAAGTTACTAATAAAGCTCCTGGTATGTCCTTAGGAGTTGTAAGTAGCGGTGATTCAAAGAATAGGGTATCAACTCTGGGGTTGGAAAGTATGGTGAAATTTCAATTTTGACCTTGGTTTCCAAGTTATATTTAAATCTAACAAACATTTCCAAGCATGCAAAGCTTTCCTGAATTCCTAATACCTTTTGACGAACATCCTTAGGCTAGTTCCTAAAATAATTATATTCTGCACCCACTTATGTGGAATGTCTTGAGCCTTGCCATTGTTAGGGTACTCATCTGGTGGCTTTTCCCGGGAGGGATTTCTTTTTCTGAATTTCATTTTGCTTTCCTTACGTGTTCTGCTGTTCATCATTTTTTTCTTTTGTTTTTATCTTCCAAAATATACATTAAGAGTGCTCATGATCCACTTACACTTTTTCTTTCTTCCAAAATTTATTTTCAGAAGAAATGTCTTTAAACCAAAACGTAATTAAAATAAAAACCCAACTTTTCTACTTTCAATTGTTTTTAGATGTCTAATTATTTGAACATTCAGAGAATAAATGTGGAAGTCTTTCTACCAAAAGAGAGAGAGAGAGAGAGAGAGAAAAGAAAGAATGAATGAAAAAGTCTCTTGCAGAGTGATAATGATAATTGAACGCAAAATATGAACTTGTGAAGTTAGGGCTTGATAGGTGAAGTACATAAGATATTCACTTTGATGCCAATACATATTAATGAATTTTCTCCCATAATTATTTGAGAAAATTATTGTCTTACTATTCCTTCAAACAGGAGAAAATACGGAAATCATGTGGATTTGGACCAATAGCCTTCATAACTTCTGTGCAAGCTCTCGAGAAGATACCACAGACTTTAAGCTCTTCAGGTTTACTACTTTTTGCTAAAAATTGATGACTTAGTATATTAAAACTCAATATGTTATGAACCAAGGCTCTAGGATTCTCTTTTGTCATTTGCATTTTGTTTCATGTTTTGGGTGCTAATTTCTTGGTTCTATTGTTATCAGGGAGGTTTGACTTTCACATACAGCTGCCAACTCCTGCAGCTTCAGAGCGGGGGGCTATGTTGAAGCATGAAATAAAAAGGCGTCACTTGCAATGTGCTGATGACATCCTGCTTGATGTAGCTGTCAAATGTGATGGCTATGATGGTTATGATCTGGTATTCTTCTAATTCTAGATCTATTGATCAATAAGGTTTTACTGGTGTAGATGTTAGCGTATATTTGTTTGTTATCCATCACTTTGTGATTCCTTTTGTCATGTGCACCCATGTGTGTAGTTGTGTACGTATGTGGTTTGTAATGTGTAAAGAAACTGCAATGGTGAGAAGAAAGGAAAACTAGTTGCCAGGAATAACTTTTCTTCCCTCACATTGTTTTTGGTTTCACCTTTTTTTTCCAGGGGAAGGGGGATGATTTGTTTTGCAAGTTTATTGAGTTATTTTGTCTTTTGTAACTTTGCATTTTCAACTATCTGAGCAATTTGTTAGTATAATTTTTCTAAGAAAATATTGAATTCTAGTTTTGAGAAAATATTTGAAGCATATTTCCAGATATCTTTTGTGTTATTATATCTCTAGCTTGCCCCTTCACGCTGATGCTCTTTGGTTCAAGCATAGGCCCATGCAATTCTATGATGAACTACTGAACTCCTGACCTCTTTGTTAGAGGGTTAATACTGTGATATAAAACCACTCATTACAGAATTCATAAAGGATTGTTGTGAAATTTGGTGTTCTTCTTATGAAGCCCTTTTCCCTTTCTGTTTAATATACTGATTTAATGATCTTCATAGAGCTCATTTCATATTGGGATCAGAATTCATAAAGGATTTGTGAAATTTTCCAACTGAAAGTGTTCAGATAGATGGTCTAATCTTCATAGAGCTCATTTCATATTGGGATCAGAATTCATGAAGGATTTGTGAAATTTTGCTACTGAGTTTTCAAATAAATGGATAGTGGCAGGGGATGCGAAATTAATTGATTATAATTTGAAATATATATATTTTGCTTGATTTTGAACAAGTTTTGAGGATGGCCTTGCTGTCTTGTTTCTTCCTACTTAAATTGCTTTGTAAATGCCCATAATTGCTTTTTAACCATGTCCACTTAATCTTGTTGATGGTTGACTGTTAGTTTGTGAAAGTTGAATATTGTTTAATGCCAAAAATGCTATGACCAAAAAAAAAAAAAATTGCTATGACTATGTCTGAGTTGCATGTTGGATTTTAATTTTAAATAATTCTACCCTTTCCAGGAAATATTGGTTGATAGAGCTGTCCACGCTGCTGTATCCCGCTTTCTCCCATCAAATGCTGCTCTTAATGAGCATGAGAGTCCTGCTTTACTTATGGAAGATTTCTCTCAGGCAATGCATGATTTTCTTCCAGTGGCAATGCGAGACATTACAAAAGCTGCTTCTGATGGTGGGCGCTCTGGATGGGATGATGTGGGAGGTCTTGTTGACATTCAAAACACTATTAAGGAGGTAAGGTACCTTTAACAACTCAATTTCTACTGTTTTGGAGTTTATTCTGTTTTCTTTTTCGTATATTTAAGTCTTATATTCTGATAACACATTCTTTTCCCTTTGACACTTCAATCACAAGAGTTTTTAAAATGCACGGGAAATGATGGAAAAATAGGGAGGGCATAAATTGGGATGAAAATAATTGACTATCAAAGTAAATAGATATTTTGATATTTATATTGATATATTGATTTTTATATTTATTTATTTTGAATTCTTTTATAATAATTACAAAAGAAAAGGTATATGCGTGTCACATAATCAATCTATTAATTAATCTATTTCTACTATAAATATATCATAGTCTCGTATTATAATACTTCGGGTGCTAATGAAACTTTTTTAGTGAAATTTAACTATTGGAAGACTCAATGGGGTTTTATATACTCTGATGCTGTGACCATTTTGGAGAATTGTACCTCTGACATTGGGTGCACTAAAAATTCTTATAATCTAAGAACTTCATTCATTTCTTGATACTTCTTAATCTAGTGATTCTGTAGAACCTATAGGGTTTGTAGCATTTATTAAAATTCCTATCCTAACTACCTCATTTATTACAATTCCCATCCCAACTACCTCAAATTAATTGTAGCATTAATTACAACCCCCAACTAACTAGTTGTAACATTTATGAGGGGTCACAACATACTTGTATATATATGTGTGTAATTCATCAATGAAAATACAAGAAATTGAGTTCAGTTTCTCTTCATGGTATCAGAGCGTACGAAGAGTAATCTGATCATTTGAGTGTCTCACCTATTCCGGTGAATTTCCAGATTTCGGTAAGGATACAGAAACTTACCGGTCTTAGTCTCATCCGTCTGACGTCCTCCAGTAGATCCAGTTTCAATCTAAGAAATTGCCCACTGCAATTTCATCACAATCTAGATTGTTGTCTAGTCCCAACGGCTTGAACTTGACCGACAGTCACAGTGTGGTCATTGTGACCAACAATCCGTGAGCCAGTCCGACGCTCACACCCATCATCATCCAGATCGTCGTCCGATGATCAGAACCTCGTCCTCATCCGACGACTGTCCGTCGTTGTCTCTAGCGCTCGTTCGTCCGTCAGCCGTCCAACCGTCGAAGTCTCTGGTCCTGTTTGGTTCTCCGTCCAAGACTCTGAAGAAGAAGAAGAAGACCAGTCTCAGCCTCTGTCCGACCGACGCCACCGTGACGACCCCGGTCCAGATCGGTTAGTCTATCGTCGTTCGACGGTAGAGCTCCATCGTACTCAGACTCGCCATCTGTCATCCGGCGAGTCCGTCGTTTGTCGAAGTCAAGGCACTCTGGTTCTGCCTAGGTCCGTCAGTTCCATGGTTCGTTAGTTCCATCTTTTGTCAAAACTCAGCTAAGCTCGTCCCAAAGTAATCTTCCAGATCGTCTTTTTCATCAGTCGTTCATTGTCTCTGTCTAGTGCCAGAGTCTCGCCGCCGTCATTACCATCATCGTCCGTCGACCACCGTCTTTCAATATTTCCTAGTTCTCTCTCTGTGTCGCTCGAATTCTCTTGGTCTCTCTCAATTTCACGGTCAGTTTTGATAAAGTCTCTCTGATATTAAAAAAAAAAAGTCTACTATCTCCGATGCCTCTTCTTCAATGTCACGATCCGGTTCTAATGATATCTCTACTGTTCTTATTGTTTCTGAGAAACTTACCGGTGATAATTATCGAGAGTAGTCTCAATCCATGATCCTGTCTCTCGATGGAAGAGATAAACTTCAATATATTACTGGTGAAGCAGTCAAGCCCCCAACATCGGAGACCAAGGAGTTCAAAAAATGGAAATATGAGAATGCATTAGTATCCTCTTGGTTGATCAATGCAATGTCATCTTCACTTAAGAAGAGTTTTATGTATCTCCCTTCAGCCCGGGAGATTTGGGAAGCTCTTCGAGAGACATACAGCGCCGTTGGGAGTCAATCCCGCATATTTGATGTCAAGAAAAAATTGTGGCAGTTGAAGCAGGAGCAAATGTCCCTTGATGACTATTATCTTACAAAATCAGCACTTTGGCAAGAATTTGATGCTCTTAAAAATAAAACTTATCATTGCACAGTTGATGCTTCTGAAGATTGCAAAGAGAAAGAAGAGGAGAGAGTTTATGAATTGCTTACTGGTTTTAATGTGGTCTACGATGATGTTCGAGCTCGAATTCTTAGTCAAGGGTCACTGCCCTCTGTGCGCGAAGTCTATTCTATTCTGCGAAATGAAGAGGTTAGGCGCAAATCAATGCTTCAGAATCATTCCGCTGCTACTGCTACTCCAACAACTCCTAAGGTCTCAGCTCTTGCTACTCGATCCACAGACTCAAAAGGTTTTAAAGGTCGACTGTTTTGCGATCATTGTAAAAAATCGGGACACACCAAGGATACCTGCTGGGATCGACCTTTTTGTGATCATTGTAAGAAACCAGGGCACAAAAAGGATACCTGCTGGGATCTTCACGGGAAACCAGCCGACTGGAAACCACGGAAAGGGAAAGGCAAAGGCTATATGGCTGAAGTTTCCAATGTTAGTGGATCTTCCCAGGATGATCAACTGAATAAAATTATGCAAATGCTAGCCACACTTCAGAATACGAAACAGCCTACTGCTTCAGTAGTAAGCCGAGGTAACTTTTTCCATGCATTAGCAGTCATAAAAAGTTTGTGTGCAGGAAACTGTTGGATCTTTGACTCTAGTGCTTCGGATCATATGACTAATAATGAGACTCTCTTCTCATCCTATACGCCTATCACAATTGGAATGACTGTGCGGATCGCCAATGATTCAGAATCTGTTGTCACTGGAATTGGCACCATTAAAATCTCGGCTGCACTCACTATTCATTCTGTCTTGCATGTTCCAAATTTGAAATGCAATCTACTATCAGTCAGTCAATTAGCTAAAGAAGAAAGATGTCAGGCTAACTTCTTTGCTTGTCACTGTTCTTTTCAGGATCTGCTGATGGGGATGACAATTGGGAGTGCTAACGAATTTGGTGGTCTCTATTACCTAGAGGAAAATGCAAGTCCTAAAGTCCCATCTTGTAATAAAGTGTCTCTCCCTAAGACTGGTGAATTAGCGTTATGGCATAAATGTTTAGGGCATCCCAATTTCAATTACATGTCTCAGATGTTTCCCTCTCTTGTTTCAAATGCAAATGCATCTACTTTTCATTGTGATTCGTGTGAAAAGGCTAAACATCATCGTACTTGATTTCCAAAAACTCCATACAAACCATGTCAACCTTTTTCCATGATTCACAGTGATTTATGGGGGCCTTCATGCATACCAAACAAATCACAATCAAAATGGTTCATCACATTCATTGATGACCATACTCGTGTCAGTTAGGTCTACCTGTTGAAAGATAAAACAGAGGTATATCCAACCTTCGTTGCCTTCCGTTATATGATCCGAACCCAGTTCCAGACTCAGATACAAATCCTGCATACTGATAACGAACTGAATACTTCAATCAGCCCTTATCCATATATCTAACAGACAATGGCATTGTTCACAAAAGCACTTGTCCCAATACACCCCAACAAAATGGCATTGCTGAACGGAAAAACCGTCATATTCTAGAAACAACCAGAGCCATTATGTTCAGTAGCAACGTCCCAAAATTTCACTGGGATGATGTTGTACTCACTGCAACCTTTCTCATCAATCGTATGCCTAGTAGACCACTGTCCTATAAAACTCCACTCCAGCTTCTACATACATATTTTAACCGTCCCTACCTTGAAAACACTCTACCACTCAGGGTGTTTGGATGTACAGCATATGTCCATCTTCATCAAACTAACAAACTTGAACCCCGAGCCCTTCGATGTATCTTCCTTGGCTATTCTCACCATAAAAAAGATTACAAATGCTATGATCCAATCTCCAAACGCATCTTTATAACTTGTGACGTTACTTTCCATGAAAATATTCCCTATTACTCCTCGTCTGCAATTCAAGGGGAGAGTGATAGTGAATTCCAGACAAGGGAGACACATGAAAATGACTATACCGTTTATATACCTAGTCCCACACCAACTGCCTCTGATAATATTGAAACCACTAATACTTCTGATAACCCTGACCCTAACACTTTTGATGATATGCCAGTGCCAGGGGGAGACACAAGTAGGTGGGGTAATACCTACAACTGAAGACATGAGAAGGGTAATGAGCCACAAGTTCTTAGTACTCACCAACAGTCAGAACCAACGGCAGTTCCAGAAGAAAGAATGGTAAGTGATAACTCTGATCTTGACCTCCCTATTGCTGTAAGAAAGAACCCAAGATCATGTACTCGACATCCAATTGAAAAATTTGTTTCCTACAAGGCTCTTTCCCCTAAATATAGGGCATTTGTCTCTCATCTTGATGACATCAGGGTACCAAACACAATTGATGAAGCCATGGCAATACTTGAATGGAGGCAAGCTGTCTTGGAAGAAATGGAGGCCCTCAAGCGAAATAAAACATGGGATGTAGTAGACCTGCCACAAGGAAAAAAGCCTGTTGGGTGTAAGTGGGTGTTTACCCCTAAGTACAGAGCTGATGGAACACTTGAGAAATACAAAGCTAGATTGGTTGCTAAAGGTTTCACACAAATATATGGGGAAGATTACATAGAAACATTTGCACCAGTAGCCAAGCTGAACACAATCAGAATTCTTTTGTCTATAGCAGTAAATTTAGATTGGGGTTTATAGCAGTTGGATGTAAAGAATGCCTTCCTCAATGGAGAACTCAAGGAAGAGGTCTATATGAAGCTACCTCCAGGTTTCTCAGGAAAAAAGACTAATCAAGTCTGTAAGCTGAAGAGATCGTTGTATGGGTTGAAACAATCTCCACGTGCTTGGTTTGACAAATTCACTCGAGTACTGAAGAAACACGGATACACTCAAGGATAGAGCGATCATATGTTGTTTATTAAACACCATAACGGCAAGATGGTTGTTCTAGCTGTGTATGTTGATGGTATAATCCTTACAGGAGATGATGAGGTAGAAATCAATCAAATCAAGGAAGCTTTGGCACGAGAATTCCAGATCAAAGATCTGGGAGAGATGAAGTATTTTCTTGGGATGGAAGTTGCTCGACCTAAGGGAGGAATCTATATTTCCCAAAGAAAGTATGTACTCGATCTATTAAAGGAAACAGGTATGACAGGCTGCAGACCTAGTGACACACCAATACGGATTGACAAAATAGAAAACGAAGAAGATGTTGGAAAACCTGTGGACATAGGGAAATATCAACGAATGGTAGGAAAGTTGATATATTTGTCTCATACTAGGCCAGATGTTGCATTTGCAGTCAGTATGGTTAGTCAGCATTCTCATAATCCTAAACAGAAGCATTTAAATGAAGTCTATAGGATCCTTCGGTATTTGAAGGGTTCTCCAGGATGTGGCTTATTATTCAAGAAGACTGGTAGACGGAATGTAGAACTATTCACTGACACAGATTGGGCAGGTGATCAAGATGACAGGAAGTCTACATCCGGATATTGTACATATGTGTGGGGTAACTTGGTTACATGGAGAAGTAAGAAACAAAGTGTAGTTGCAAGAAGCAGTGCTGAAGCTGAATACAGGGCCGCAACACTGGGAATCTGTGAAGGCATATGGCTAAAACGGATCCTTGAGGATTTAAGGAAGTGCATAAATCTCCCTATCAAAGTCTACTGCGATAACATGGCTGCAATTAACATTGCTCATAATCCAGTTCAACATGATGGAACCAAGCATGTTGAGATAGATCGACACTTTATAAGAGGAAAAGTTGATGAGGGTATCATTGATTTAAAGTATATACCCACTAAGGAATAGAATGCAGATATTCTCACCAAAGGACTACCCAAGGATAGATTCCAGTACTTGATTGGCAAGTTGAACTTGATTGACATCTACAGTTCAACTTGAGGGGGAGTGTAGAACCTATAGGGTTTGTAGCATTTATTACAATTCCTATCCTAACTACCTCATTTATTACAATTCCCATCCCAACTACCTCAAATTAATTGTAGCATTAATTACAACCCCCAACTAACTAGTTGTAACATTTATGAGGGGTCACAACATACTTGTATATATGTGTGTGTAATTCATCAATGAAAATACAAGAAATTGAGTTCAGTTTCTCTTCAGATTCCTTTTTGAGCTCTTTCTAAATTCCTTGTATCTCCTAGCACATTCACTCAGGTTCGTGCTTGTAAATCTTGCAGCCTGCAACAAATAAGCCTAATTGATGATAGAAGATGACCAGAATTTTCTCTAAGATGTCCTTGAATAATGAAGAACTCCTGGAGTTCTTCAACGTCCCATGAGTGGCCCCTTAACGTTCCCTTGTCCTTCTCTTTTTGGCCACATATAACACACAAACATTGCTCACAGAAATCGTTTACCTGTTTCTCATTAGCACCCCCTTGACTGTTGTCCACTATTTAGATTGCTCAACCACAGAAATGCTGAATTCTTCTGCTATCAACTTTAGAAATTCTTCTCTTTGCTCATATTTCCTTGAGATGTGTCCAACTTCCTTGGCAGCAAAATTAGCAAACCTAATTTAGGTGAGATGTAACCCAGTATGGCTCCATCTCCCAACTTTTCTACCCTTTATTTTCTTGTATTTGATAAGATTAGGATTAGATTTGATTAGACTATATTTTTTCCCCTTTTGATTGTACTAGCTCAAGATAAGCTTTTGGTGTTTCTCACCGAGTGTAAACCAAACTACCATGATCACCACAGTAAAACTCAACATCAGTAGTAGTAGTACAAGATATATTTCTTTTTCACATTTGAATCCCATCATCCAGCCAAAAAATGGATAATCTCAAAATATATGATTAATTTGCATGTAAACAGAGCTAAAGACTAAAGTCACTTATTTTTTGGGTTTTTTATTAATTTTCTTTGTAATTGGCAAAAGAAAAATTTTGCTTTGTTGAAACTAGTGCTTAAGTTCAAGGGAGACAACAAATAAGCTCTGACACTGTTGAGAAATTAAGGGACAGAGGAAGTTTGGGAAGGGAAGAAAAGGGTGCCTAGAATATTTGCATTATCAGAAGATTCTATTATAATGTGTGATGCATTTTCAACCTCTATTTACTATGAATACAGAGACATTTTTCTCGTGTTGTACAACTAATAACTATTTTTATAACTGTTAGTGTCCAGGTTGTATTCCCCATTGGTGTCTCCCATTAGTGTCCAGTCTGTACCACTAACCTCTCCCATCCAGGCTGTCCATGTCTTCAATAAGTGTCTTTTATCTTTACCATTGTGTCCTTCTACTTAGTGTATAAGTAGGTGTTGTATCAGTGTATTTGGGTGAGTTAATCTGAATGCATTTTATCATTATGTAACTCCACATGGTATCAGAGGGTGGGAATCTGATTCCTGGAAATTCTTTGTTCCGTTTTTTGTCTCTGTTCTTCCTGTTTCTGTCTATCCAGTGAGAGAGCAAGAGAGGGGGAATTAGGGTTTTTCGTTCGAGGCTCTACTAAGCACCATGTGCCAGTGCAAGGTGATCAGGAGGCGCCGATCGCCAAAACCCCATTGGCCGCCGTCCGTTTCAACGGCGTGTGGATCGTCACACGCTCGTCGGAGATCCGCCTCCAAGTACACGCGCCAGTGCATGAAGACTTTTCCCGACGATTTGGCCGACGCCGTTTACTTTTCCGAGATCAACTCACTTTCGCCGTCATAACCCAGGTGTTTTCCAGCGATGTTTTGAATTTTCCGGCGAGTGTTTCCAATTTCCGGCGAACTTTTCCAGATTCCGGCGACTCTGTAATCTAGTAGTGCTCTGCATGTCTAGCATAGTTTGCAGGATTCAGTTGAGGAGATGATGGTGAAGGTGATTTGTGGAGGTGATGAAATCTCAAGCTTATGTTCATGTCTCTGCTTGCTAGTTTGGTGGAAGAAGGTTAGTGAAAACTTGGTGGAAGGTTGTTAGTGATGGTGGAGAAGAAGGTTTCTTCTTCTCTTGTGTTTGCGGTGCTCAATCTGATCTTTGAAGTTTCAATCTGATCTGTGAAGTTTTTTTTGTGGTCTTTAAAAATTTAAAAAAAAAAAAAAATTTGGGAAGAGAAAAAGGGAATCAAATCTAAAAATAAGGAAAGTGGGAAGTAGTGGTGGGGACCACCATGTGCAAGTCCAATTTCCATGTGCAAGTCCAATTTCTTTTTTTGCGCCTTTCAACATTGGTACTGTTCATTCATCATTGTTGGCTGATCCAGATACTGTTCATATGTCACTATTCATAAGAACTATTCCGCATTGTTCATACGGAGGACTATTCTGGGCACTATTCTACAATATTTTGGTTCGGTGGTTATTTGCTTCCTGGTTGTGGAAGTGTGTTATTTGGTCACTAATGTGATGTTTGCTGTCCTTATTTTCTGGTTTGCTATGTTCTCTGACGTCGAATCTTCATTCCCGGTGTGTATAGGCCGGTTCTTTGCTTCGAAGGTTGTGTTGTGAGACTTATTTCAGTTGTGTCCACTATTTCAACAAAGTCGGCGTTTTGTTTCGTGCACATTCACTTGTTTCTAGTGGTTGGATGTTTTGTTTGTTACGTTTTCCAGCACGTTCGTGGAGTGCTCTTTTGTATTTGGCGCCGTACTTGTGGTTGGCTTCTATGGTTTGCTTATTGGCTTTTAGGATCTGGGTTTTTCATTCCAGGTTGTGAGTTGGCATCTTCTGTCATTTGGCTATTTTGGGCAATTATTTGCTGTTTGGTGGTCCTTGTGCGACCCGTTTGCTCTTTGCCTCTTGTGAGGTGTTCGGGTTGTTGGTTTGGTCTCTTGTGAAACTGTTTGCTGCAGCTTCAACTCTGGTTTGGTACTCTATTCTGATTGGGCTTTTGGTGAAGTTGTTGCTCACATTCAAGCTGTTTTCAGCTTGAGGGGGAATGTATGAAATAAGTTGTGAAATTATGTTTTTTATCAATTTTTTATCTTTGTAACAAGTTGGGCATGATTAACATCTATGCTCCAACTTGAGGGGGAGTGTTAGTGTCCAGGTTGTATTCCCCATTGGTCTCTCCCATTAGTGTCCAGTCTGTACCACTAACCTCTCCCATTATTGTCCAGGCTGTCCATGTCTTCCATTAGTGTCTTTTATCTTTACCATTGTGTCCTTCTACTTAATGTATAAGTAGGTGTTGTATCAGTGTATTTGGGTGAGTTAATCTGAATGCATTTTATCATTATGTAACTCCACAATAACATTTGCTTATCTTGCAGCTTGCTGGTTAGAGCATGTTGGCTTTACCTTCATGGGTGTGATTCTGCATGCACCACCCAACTATTTTCATAACATACATGACTTTCCTAAATTTTTAATGCCTCTTTTAAGTGTTTAGAATAACTCTTCTCTTAACTGACACCCCTTAATTCTTATCTTAGCATCTATGTGCATAAAAATGTATTCGATTTTCAAGTGTTATTTATTTATTTGGTAAATAATAATGTAACTGTTTTTATCACAAGCGTGAAAGAAGTTGAATCATGACTAATTAGCAGTATTTGAACAAAAACTTAATTCAGATGGCTTGTAACACTTGTTTACCCTATCTTTTGTGTTTTCATTTTATCATGTTACTGTTTCTCATGTTGTAGTTTTAATTCCAGATGATAGAGATGCCTTCTAAGTTTCCGAAAACTTTTGCGCAAGCTCCTTTGAGGTTAAGATCAAATGTCCTTTTATATGGGCCTCCCGGCTGTGGCAAAACTCACATAGTTGGTGCTGCTGCCGCTGCTTGTTCTCTACGTTTCATATCTGTGAAAGGGCCAGAACTGTTGAACAAATACATTGGTGCTTCTGAACAAGCTGTAAGGGGCTACATGGATTTCTTTAGCATTAGTTTCGCCTGCTATTCTGAACTTATTTGCTTGTTTGTTAATCCATATACTCTGCTTTATATAGAAGTATGACATCCTACATCATAATACGTGTGTCTTCTAGTTTTCCTGAAGTTTATTGAGACTTCATTGAGCCAAAATTTTTTATTTCTAGCTGTCTTTTTCTTTCTTTCTTTCTTTGTATGTCCATATGGAGACATGCCCAATGCTTCTGTTTGTAGAGGGTTTTCATTTGTGAGTAAACATATATACTTCCAACACTAACCTCTAGACTTAATTACAATGATTCTATCATAAAGGATCATTATGTTTCTAATCCCTATAATTAAGCTGGTTATGATTACAAGTATCTATGATACATGAAAGAAAATCCTAAGACTGTTGTATCAAAGCTAATGGCTGCTTAGATAGAAGGCTTACATATCTCTGGAGTATGGTAGAAAACTATGGAGTTAAACAGCTAGAGCGTAGCTAATGAGTGCTGACGTTTTTTACTGAATTTAACTTTTTTTAAGCTGGCCTAGTACAATGTGCTATGTTGAATGTTGCTTTCAGGTTAGGGATATTTTCTCTAAAGCAGCTGCAGCAGCACCATGTCTACTCTTTTTTGATGAATTTGATTCTATTGCCCCCAAGAGAGGACATGACAATACTGGAGTCACTGATCGTGTTGTGAATCAGGTTGGTGATTAATTGATCACGTCTTGTTTTATCTTATATTCGTTATAGTCTGATTTATATTTTCACTTTTCACAGTTTCTGACCGAGTTAGATGGTGTTGAGATTTTAACAGGTGTATTTGTGTTTGCTGCTACCAGGTTAGTTTTATCAGCAATTTTGGGTGTAACAAAAATGTGATGAATGAGAAGGCTTACACATGCAAACATTGTCGCAGTCCCCACTTTATTAATTCCTAATTATTATTTAGAAATAGGGATTAATTACAAGTTCAACTCCCGAAGATAATTGCAAGACTTGTAGGTTATATGAAGCTGAATCCTGAATAATGGTAAAATCCTTATTCTCTTTGGAGTTCCATTTCGATATATTTCACTAATATGACATTTAAGATGGAGTTTGTTCTTGATTCAACTCGTTGCAAAATTTGAGATAAGGGACAAAGTTATTGAGGTTTGAGTCAAAAAGGAGCATACCAGCTATTACAAATCCCTACTCTATAAATACTAATATGACTCTAAAGCAAGCAATTTTATACATTTTTATTTTCTTTTGAATTGGAAGCATGCGATCATTTGTGCCACAAAGTTTGGTCTAGGTTTTGGGTTCCAATTTTGAATATGGTATTCTTTTGTTATAGCTGGGTTTTTATGTAAGCAGCTCAAGTTGGACTTCGAAAGCATAGCTGTTAGAATAATGAGTTCTTGCGATTATATTCTACTCTGTGCTTGATGTAGTTTATACTATTAATAGACACATCAGGTGCGTTGATAAGTAAATCAATATACCCATTCAGACTACTGGAAATATGAGTGCAAATTTCCCTTTCTTCCGCCTTTCCAATTCTGACATATTTTTCATGTAAAGCAGTAGACCGGATTTGCTTGATGCAGCACTTTTGAGACCAGGCAGGTTAGATCGACTTCTATTCTGCGACTTCCCGTCTCAGCAGGAAAGGTTTGAAATTCTCACAGTACTTTCTAGAAAGGTATGTTAAACTACCTGATTATTCATTTCTTACTTGCCCATTGCTTTTATATATATATATATATATATATATATATATATATATATATATATGGCTTTTTCCCCCACTGCTTAATGTCTTATCATTTCTTATTTGTATTTTGATAAATGTTTTCATTTAATGTGCAGTATATTTATGAAATTGGATTGTCGCTCTGCTACTAACTTAAGCTTTTGATATTATGGCCAACATTTCATTTTTAAGATTTGGCATTAGAACTTGTATGGATTTGAATCCCACTTCTATCGAACAGAATCCTTTTTAGGGTCTAATTGGTACGAGGGATTTGGAGAGAGAGGGAGGGGAGAATGTGGACAATATGAGTGAAAAGTATTTTCTCTTATTTGAATCTCCTTAAGAATATTGAGATACATTAAGAAAGAAGACAAGATAATAAAAAAGGTCACTGCTCACCTAACAACTACTAACTACTCATTAAAGGTGGATGATATCTATAATAAATACACAATATTCCCCCAACCCCCCCCCCCAAAAAAAAAGTTGGATCATATATGTCAATCATGTCCAACTTGCTTATGCAACTTTCAAATATGTGTTTTAGCAACCCTTTTGTCAATACATCTGCAACTTGAAGATTTGTAGGCAGATAAGTCAAACATATAATTCCTTTTTCCATTTTTCCTTGATGAAGTGTCTATTTATTTCCACATGTTTTGATCTTTCATGCTGGATAGGATTCAAGGCCATGCTTATAGCGGCCTTGTTGTCACAATAGAGTTTTAGTGGCAAATCCATGCTGACTTGTATCTCATTTAGGACCCGTTTCAGCCACAATTCTTCCATTATCCCTTGAGCTAATGCCCTTAACTCAGATTTGGCACTATTCTTAGATTTAGCTCTCTATTTTTGACTTTTCCATAGATTCCCCATACAAAGGAGAAATAAATAGAGGTTGATCTTTGATCAGGATGAGTTCCTCCCCAATTTGCATTAATGTATACTTCTACGGTTCTTTGTTCCTGCTTCCGGAAGAACAATCCTCTACTAGGAGTGCCTTTTAGATACCTCAAAATCCTTTAGGCTGCTTCCATGTGTTTTTTCTTTGGCTCACTTATGTACTAACTAGCCACACTTACTGCAAATGCTATTTCAAGTTTTATGAGAGTGATAAATTAGCTTCCTAACAAGTCTTTGATATCTTCCTTTGTCAACAGCCTCTTCTTTCTCATTGACTCCTCCTCCTCCTCCTCCTTCATCACTAGAGTTATCTTCATTTGACTCTCCTTTATTTTTCTTTTTAGGTTTTTTTCCCTCTTTTTCAGGACCACAATGGGAGTTTGCTCAAACTACAACCTACCATGCCTGTTTTGTTTAGAAGACCAAGTATATACTTCCTTTGAGATACATAGATGCCACATTTTGATCTTGCAACTTCCATCCCAAGAAAGTATTTCAAGATCCCGAGATCCTTGATTTGAAATTCTTTCTCAAGAGCAATTTTTATCCTTGAGATTTCATTAATGTCATCTCCTATGAGAATGATGTCATCAACATACACAATAAAGATACACTTCCTTCCTTTGTTTTGACAAACATTGTATAACCTGATAACCCCAATTTGTCGCCTTTTGACTTGAGGACTTTTGAAAACCTATCGAACGATGCCCAGGGAGACTATTTTAGGCCGTATAAAGATCTCTTCAACTTGCATACTTTCTGCCTTTTTCAAATCCTAGAGGTAAGGTCATGAAGACCTCTTCTTTCAAAAAAGCATTCTTGATGTATAGTTGGTGAAGTGGCCACTTGAGGTTGGTTGCCACAGATAATAGAACTCTGATAGTGTTCAGCTTCGCCACTGGTGCAAACATTTCTTGGTAGTCAAGACCATATGTCTAAGTGAACCCTCTTACTACCAAGCGAGCTCTTAACTTATCTAGAGTCCCATAAGCCATATACTTAGGGGTAAAGACCCACTTGCAACTAACAAGTTTCTTTCCTATGGGCTTTTCAACAATGTCCCATGTTCCATTCCTTTTTAGTGTTCTTATTTCCTTCATAATTGCATTTCTCCAATCAGGCTTCTCCAATGCCTCTTGGATGTTATTTGGAATGCAACTTTATTGAGATTAGTTACAAAAGCTCAATAACTAGGAGAAAGAGTCTTATAGGACATATGCTTCTAAATTGGATGAAGAGTAAGTGTAACACCCCGAATTTTTAACAATTTTAATGACATAAAATTTGTGAGGGTTTTTACAAATAGTAAAGAAAATCCAAAATAATCCAGTTTGGGAGGTGTCACCGCCGCACTTGTACGGGGACAAGTGCAAGGCTACTAAGTACATTAAATAAATCTAAACCTAAACAGAAAGTGTTTTACGCAAAACAAAACAAAATAAAATAAAATAATTAAATAAAATCGAAATTGAAATTGCACGTCTTCCTCACTCTCACTGCTAGCGCCAGCCCTTGGCACCTGTTCACTGAAATTCTGCTCCCCCGAAGGATCATTGCAGCCCAAGAATACACACATCAGCAAACGCTGGTAATCCTAATTAAACAAAGGTAAAATAAAATAAAAACAGAAATAAGTAAATAGATAAATAATTTGATATGAATTGAATTAAAATAAATAAATAAATCATAAAATAAAATAAAGGAATTGTAAAATAAAATAAAATAATCCCAAAATAAAATAATTATAAAATAAGATAAATTAATTACAACATAAAATTAAGTAATTGTAAAATAAATTAATTCCAACCTAAAATAAAATAATTATAAAATAAAAATAAATTAATTACCAAATAAAATAAGAAGAGGGCATCATATATGTGTATGTATAAATAAAAAGATGTCATTGTTTTTAGAATTTTCTATTAGGAAGAGAACCATGGTAGACCCGGGAAACCCTACCAGTCTACCCTGTGACTCGGGAAACCCTGCCAGTCACAAATCATCAAAATTGGCCATATCGTAATTTCTTCCTAGTGTGCACACCTCTTCCCAAAGTTGCTACTAGTGTCCTGGGAAACCCTGTCAGACACCACTTTGGGAAGAACGGATATATCAGTTCACATCAAATAAATTCTCGAAGGCAGAAAGCCTTAAAAGTGTGTTCATCACTTTAGGAGGTACCATCCCAAAGCTATCCTCCCACTGTTAAATTATTTAAATGCACTCAGAATAAAATTACTAAATTATTTCTATGCAATTGAACTTATTAATATTCAAAAATCAATATGTTTATATATAAAAAGAAAAAGGAAGAAGAAGAAGAAGAAAACAAAACAAAAGAAATCAAATGAAAAATAGCATCAGTAATCATCGGGGCAAGATAGTAGTACGCTTCCAATGTATAAAGCAATGTAACACACATTGATTGTGTGAATGGATAAAAGGATCAGTCAATGCAAGAAACTCAATCATGTAGAGACGCACATAAAGGAAGATTATTCACAAAAAGACAAATGTATATATATAATCAAATCAAGCATAAAAGAAATACGCAACAGACAAAAACTGAAGGCATAGGGTCATTCTATAATCAAGCACGCAGTTCAAGGAGGTTAAATGAATAAAAATTCTGCATAGTTTGTACAGATTGCAACGAATTCACATGGAACAAAAAGGTAATCTTTATATATATATAACCTTACAAGGCAATATCAAATTTTGAAAATTGAAACCGACACAAACACTTTAAATTCCTATTGCTCTAGGGATTAGGATTACTTGGTCTCCATGTTTGCTAAATTCCTAAAAGAGCAATTTGCCGCAGAGTTTACAGAGAAAGGGGTAAGGAGAAGAGAAATATGAGCGAAAACTAAGGCTAGGCAGATAGGGCTAATATTTATAGTTAGAGCTAGACTTGTAGTCTAAGTTAGAGCTAAACTTGTAGTCTAAGTTAGGGTTTAGTTCTTTAGCTATTTTCAATTAATGAATTATAAAATATTACCAAAATTATTAAATTCAATCAAATCAATCAATCTAAATTAATAAAAATCAGATTCATCTAAACTAATCAAATTAATCTAAACTACCAAAATTAAACTAATACTATATCATTATTATTATTATTATAAATATGAATAAATGTAATCTGGGGTATTACATTCTACCCTCCTAAAAATAAGTTTCGCCCTCGAAACTTAAATATGTACCTTCGAATAAAGCCGGGTATTTGTTGCGCATATCGTCTTTTGCCTCCCACGTTGCTTCTTCTACCTTTTGACTCCTCCACAGAACTTTAACTAGTTTGATTGTCTTGTTTCTCAGTATTCTTTCACTCCTATCAAGGATCTTTACTGGGAGTTCTTCGTAGGTGAGATTCCGATCTATCTTGATAGACTCGGGTTGAAGCTTGTGTGAAGGATCTGGTATATATTTCCGGAGCTGAGATACGTGAAAAACATCATGCACATTCTCCAATTCCATTGGAAGAGCTAATCTGTATGACACTTCACCAATTCGTTCAATAATTTCATATAGGCCAATATACTTTGGACTCAACTTGCCTTTCCTTCCAAATCTCATTACTCCCTTCATTGGTGATACTCTTAAAAATACTTTTTCTCCAGTCTCAAATTCCACAGGCCGTCGTCGTTGATCTGCATAGGACTTTTGCCGATCCTAAGCTGTTTTCATCTTTTCTTGAATCACCTTCACCTATTCCATTGATTCTTGAATCATATTTGGACCCACAATGCCGGCTTCACAAAAGTCATTCCAACATAATGGGCTTCTGCACTTTCTACCGTACAATGCTTCATAAGGTGCCATGTTGATGCTTGCATGGTAACTATTGTTATAGGAGAACTCGACTAAGGGTAAACACTTATCCCATGAGTGATTGAATTCCAACGCACAGACTCTTAACATGTCCTCCGGAGTTTGAATCGTCCTCTCCGTCTGTCCGGCTGGGGCTAGCAGTGAGAGTGAGGAAGACGTGCAATTTCAATTTCAATTTTATTTAATTATTTTATTTTATTTTGTTTTGTTTTGCGTAAAACACTTTCTATTTAGGTATAGATTTATTTAATGTACTTAGTAGCCTTACACTTGTCCCAGTACAAGTGCGGCAGTGACACCTCCCGAACTGGATTATTTTGGATTTTCTTTATTATTTGTAAAAACCCTCACAAATTTTGTCATTAAAACTGTTAGAAATTCGGGGTGTTATAGTAAGTTGGAGGTTGTTTCCTGAGAGCAATAGGTAAATCAACGTCAGACTATTCTCTAACCTTCTTTGGAGCCACCACTACTTCTGAATCCTTTGATACTTCGAGTGCTACCATAGGTTTTGACTCCTTTGGTGCTTCAGGTACAAGGAGTCCTCCTTCCTTAGATTTGTGCCTTCATGAGTACATCGACATATCCTTGTTTTTCCGTTTTTCTACATTACCCCCTTCTTCTTAATTTTCTTTTGTGATTGGCATAAGAGATAGTAAGGTCAAGGTAGGTAATGGTTCCATTCGTGTTGTCCATTGTTCGAGGAGAACATGCTTTCTGTCAGGTTATGTCTCTTAAGCCTGAGATTCACTCATACTCTCCCCTTGAATTGAAAATTTAGAATAGAAAGGAATGTCTTCATGAAAAGTAACATCGAAGCTTACAAATAGGCATTTTGAAATAGGGTCAAAGCATTTGTACCCATTTTGAGTAGGAGCATACCCAAGAAATATGCATTTTACGGCTCAGGGGTCAAGTTTGTTGTTATGATGCTCATGAACAAACAGAGTAACCAAACACTTGAAAAGGAAGGTTAGATTCAAGGTGGGTAGTTGGAAAGACACTTTGTAAATGATTGAGAGGGGTATCAAAGGATAGGACTCGACCAGGCATTTGATTGATGAGGTAAGTTGCAGTTAAAATGGCATCCCCCAATAGAACTTCAGTACATTGCAAGTAAGCATTAGTGCTTAAGCAACTTCTAGAACATGTCTATTTTTCCACTCAGCAATGCCATTTTGTTGGGGTGTTTTAGCACTAGAGCTTTTGTGGATAATGCCCTGTGTTTAGAGGAATGCACTCAAGGTTTGATTGAAATACTTAGTGCCGTTGTCGGTATGCAAGATTTTGATGCTTGTATGAAATTGGTTTTTGATCATGGTGAAGGTTCATGAACATAGATGGAGCCACATACTTGTCTTTTAAGAGATAAACCCAACAAAGGTGAGTATGATCATCTATGAAGGTAATGAACCATTTTGTTTTGGTTTAGTTCAGAATACGAGAAGGTCCCCACAAATCACTATGGATAGTATTAAAAAGGTTTGGTGGGTGTATACAAGGCTCTAGGGTAGGATGATCGATGATGTTTGGCACTTTGGCTGACTCACATATCTCACACCTCACATCTAGGTTATTTGAATGAAGAGAGGGGAACACACAGGATAGATAATGGAAATTAGGATGACCCATTTTCTCTGGAGGTTGATATAGAATTGCATACATGTCGGTGACTCACTCTAGCATCTTCAAGAAGGCAGAGCCCCTCCACTCTTTAGCATGATCAATTGTCATCCCCGATGATAGGTCCTGAAAGACAATGAGTTGAGAGAAAATGAACACAACATCTAGATTACTTTGTCAACTTGCTAATAGATAATAGGTCACATGTTAATTTGGCACATGAAGAACATATTTGAGAGTTGTAGACTCTGAAATTCAAATACTTCCTCTCCCTGCGACAGAAGCAAGAGAGCCATATGCAATTTTAACTTTCTGGTTCCAGCACATGGAATATAGGTAATGAATAATTGATGGTAGTTAGTTATATGATTTGGTACTCCAGAATCAACAGTCCACAATGTGTTGCTCCTTGAGATTTTCAAGCCTTGAAGGAAATTACCTCTTTGTGCCAATAAAGCAGAAATCAAGTTTGAAATTTGACTTACAATGACTGTATCGGTTTTAATACCCCTGGTTGCTCTTCTTTTGTCAAGGGCCTTTGAATCAGATTGTAGACCTTGCTGTAAACCAGATCTACGAGGCCAAGATCTATCAACATTTGGACCACAAGTTGTATTCCTAACAACATTCTCTGATCTTCAAAGATCCCATTCAACTTGGAAAGGTGTAGCACTCCATCACGATTTGGAAATAAAGGACCTGACAGGAAAAACACGAAAATATGCCCAAAAAAGCCCATTGCTGAGGGAACAAAAAAAACACACTAGAACAATCGGGAAAAATTAGACCTAGATCTGCATAAGACCACTATTGAGTACGGAACCACAAGGTATGCGTCATAAATGCATGGGCAACACAGAGGAAGAGAAGAATCTTCACAACCTTGCCAAAAAAGTGCCTCATGCAACGACAACATGAAATTGATGAGGAGAACAGCGACGGCGTGTGGGGGTGTGTAGGTGGCCGGAATCCTCGCCAGCGACTTGGATAAGCCAGTCGACGGCCTCTAAACAAAGTGGTGGGGCATGTGTCTTGAATAGGGGTCGGGACGAGTAGGTCTAGTTGAGTCATTAGTGTTTTTGGAGAAAACTAGGGTTTTCTTCTAGGATAGAAGATCAAAAACTAGAAGTTGGGGTTTGGAACCAACATAGCTCTGATATCATGTGGACAATATGAGTGAAAAGTATTTTCTCTTATTTGAATCTCCTTATGAATATTGAGATACATTGCCTAGTTATAAAGTAGGGAAGAAGACAAGGTAATAAAAGCTCACCTAACAACCACTAACTACTCATTAAAGACAGAGGATATCTACAATAAATACACACTATTCCCATTGAGAATTGTGTTTTTAGTTGAATTTAAGAAAATTGAAAAAGTGGGGTTACAAAATTTCAATAAAAGAATATGTAAGATAAAAGTGTAAGAAAAATTATTTGAACAACTTTTAGCTTCACTTCCCTCATTTTCTTAAATCAAACCCAAAAAATACCCTCTGCTAATTATTCCTCCCCTTCCCTCATGCCAAAAAAGCGCTAAAGAAACAGAGCGCTAACCATCATGTAAGCTAGTAGTAGAAACGCATCTTAGTTCCTTTCAACCTAAATCATAAGATCATATACATTTAGTTCTTTAAATTTATACAAGGTTCCAATTTAACTTAAAAAAAAGTCTTTTCAATCCTTTATCCTTAATTGCATTAATAAAAAGCGGTAAAGATTGTTCACAAAATTAATGTTAATATTGAAATTTTAATGTGGATAAAACATTATCAAATGCTAATGTTTAGAGCTTAATTTTCTAAACAATAATGATTGTTACAAAAATCATCATTTCAGACCCACGGTAATAGGGTTAAAGGATTAAAAAATACTTTGTAAAGTTAAGAGACTAAACTGAAACTTTCTATAAAGTTAGACGACCTAATATAGATTTGTAAATATAAACTTTGTAGAGTATAGGATTATCAAATGAAATAGATTTGTAAATACTTATTTACTTTTATTTATAGGATTTCATAACATTGATTGTGTATAGGAGTATAGAGGCTTACATTGCTAAGAATAATACAAGAATTCATTTTCCTACTCCGATTATTAGAAGCCTAGGATAAGATCATACAAAACAATAAACTTAAGCATAACAGGTTGATATCCTAATGCTGTTGTTATTTGGTTATATGTTGCATTAGAAAGACAGAGAATGCAAAATAAAAAAGGTTGAAAAGATAAATCTTAACAAATCATGATTTATGATTACCTGAAAATTTAGAAGGCTATATAAAAGCTTTAACTAAGTGACATTGACTTCAACCAGAAATCTTTGCAAGATGTCATCTTAGTTATTTATCCTTTACTAATTAGGTGAATCAGGAAGTTTCTCTATAAATGCATAAACCGGATCTTGCTTCATAACTACTATATCACACTGGCACATCCTCAAATACACGAATAATTACCAGTGGGGATGCACTAATTTCCTAGATTTTGCCTTTCAAACGTGATGGTTTCCCAACTCAAAATGATTTGGTTTTAATTGGTGCAGTTGCCCCTGGCCAGCGATGTAGATCTGGCTGCAGTAGCTCATATGACTGAGGGATTTAGTGGAGCTGATCTCCAAGCTCTCCTTTCAGACGCACAACTTGCAGCAGTTCATGAAGTTTTGGACGATGCAAACACCTCTGGCCCTGAGAAAAAGCCAGTTATTACAAACACTCTTCTCAAGGGTACAGCCTCCAGGGCTAGACCATCTGTTTCAGATGAAGAAAAAAGAAGACTTTACAGTATTTACAGCCAGTTCCTTGATTCAAAGAGATCTGTTGCTTCTCAGGTCTATCTCCCTCCTTCCCTGTTTTTTGTTCATGTGTCTGTATTCTTTACAATGTTTCAGTTTAGGGTGCAAATTTGTCCCAAACATTTTCGCTAAAGAACAATGTTGCGCCGGAAGTTTTTTCAAGTTTAGTGTCATCTTGGAAGTTTCAAAACATAGTAATGTTGCCCTATCATTCAAAAACCAACGTTAGCCGTTATAAAATTGATGTTGACCGTTAACTTTTTAATGGTATGAGGTAACATTGTTTCATTTTAATACTTCTGGTTCAACATTGAAACTAAAAAAACTTCTAGGGTAACATTCCTCGTTGGTGAAAACCGAAGGGGAAAATTTGCACCTTAAGCCCAATGGTCATGTTTGGAGATTTCACATTTTGCTGTGCCATTTCTGATCTTGCTATCACATCACCGGTGCAGTCAAGAGATGCAAAAGGCAAGAGGGCAACTCTAGCGTGACAAAGTGACGCAGTATAATTATTTTTCATGTTGAAATTGCTGTTTGGTATCTCTCCTGATGTTGTCTTTTTATCTATTTAAAGTAAATACGTGCCTGCCCAAAATTAATTTTGGCCGCTTTATCGTATCAGATGGCGCATGGTAATTTTTGCAATGTGAGGAGTGATTTGTAAAATGTGTTGTATCTGTAAGTTGATAACCAAGTGAGTTTTGCAATGAGCCTTGGTTCTCTAGTTGGGATTTTGTAACCAGGTTGGATTTGGGCGGTTCATTTCGGTTGGATAACCAAAAAGTAAGGAAAAAGAAGATCTAGCTTCTTACAAAGGTGTCTCACTACCTTCTTTATTTATCTCCATATATATTGAGTAATTTCATTTTCCCTTTGGTATCTGCTTGTACAAAGACTTTTAGCATATGATGAAGCAGGAATTTTTATTATTTTTCTTATATATAGTCATTTTTTAATTTTGTTATGAGCACGCGTTCCTTTCAATCTTAGAAAGTAAATGCGATCGTAACAATTTTGAAAAAAAATTAGAAAACTGAAATTAACTTGGTGGAAGGAGGTGAGTTGGGGAGGACAGTTAATTGGTTGATTATATTAATTGAATTATATAAAATCAATAGGAAAAGAGAATGATAAGGGGAGACTGAAGGATCAGGATCACGCTACTAATCTTAAAAAGCACTGAAAAATTCCTCAAAACCAGATGTCTTCCACCAGGAAACTTCGATCTTACGTCATCATTGTTGAATTTCAACGATGTCATCACTATCTGATTGTTGTGGGTGTATTGTTATGAGGTCCTAAAGAAGATACTTAACTGTTAAGAAATTGAAACATGCAATGATACGTTTCAAGGTAAGAAATGATTACATTTCACTAATTATTGGAACTTATTGATAATTAAGTCTTCTTTTTCTTTAAGACCTTGAAGTAATTATCTTATTGCTATTTAACCCACAACGATTTTGAATGCTCGAAGGAAGAAGATAAAGTACAAAAAACTAACCCCATAATTTTAATGGATGGTAAAGATTCTTGTACTAATTAAAACAATGTGGTTTAATTGATGAGGACTCAGATGTTCACCCAGCCGAATGAGTGTCAAATGCAAACACAAAACTCAGCACTTGAATAAATATTGAGCTATATATTTCTGTGTCTCCAAATTGATTGTCTAGTCTATATATTTTTCTTTATCAATGTTGTCGGTATCGACTAACGGTAAATTGATAAATAAAAAAATAAAAGAAAATTTCATGACGTGTGTTAAGATACACTTTAGAAAAGAAAGAGATTCGGTTTTATATCACTAGGCTAAAATGTTATTCATCACACAATCATTTATAAAAAAAGGAATGTGATGTGAAACGAGTTGGGGAAAGGGGAGGAGAGAGAGACTAGAGGGGGAAGGACAACAAGCAGGAGGGGGAAATCAAACGAACGGAGGAAGCAGAGAGAATATATAGAGAGAAAATGAATTCTTTATTAACCAATCAATCAAAGCTACTTATAACTGAAACCCCCTGAGCTCTATTTATAGAGCCATATAAATAATAAAATAACCATTCAAAATTCAAATATGAATAGATATCTTTATCTAATAATTCTAATGAATAGCCCTATATCTTCTCACTAAACCCTAGATATTCCTTATCCTATATTCCAAACCTCCCCTCGGGCGGCCGGTTTGAAAGACTCAGCTCCTGACTAGTTAAAAGTGATGGACAAATTGGGAGGAAGGGCGTGCTAATTCTTCAACACGATGCTTCCTAATGCGTGAGGTATTGAAAGCGAACATCTTGGTCAGGATGAGCCTCTGAATTTTGGAAGGCATTTGGAAAACCTTTGCAACAAACAAGGTACTGCTAGAGATGATCATTTAGTAATAGGGTGACCTTAGGCATTGTCAACCGATACGACATTGTTGACATGATCCCCAATTAGTAACTTGAGCGGGAGTTTCCATTGAAGCCTGTATGACTAGTGTTAGTGGGGCCATAGCAGTGTCCTAAATGGGTTCCATAGGATGCATTACTTCATAAGGTGACGAAGGAGCTTCTAACACTATTAGATCACTTGTTTGGACTACTTTTTCCTCTAAATTCTTCAAATGCACTAGTTCCACCTTCTCATATATCCTTTAAGAAGCTCATTGCTTCCACGTTTATGTTCCTCTCGAAAACGTTCCATTTTAATCAAGATTTCTTCACACATATCACCTAGATCCTGTTGGTGATTATCTTCTTCCTCATATTGAGGATATGTGGCATACTTTTCCTAATCACAGTCAACGTATTCATATCGATTCACATCGATATAATTATAGTGATGAAAGCTATTGACTTTATACACATTATGAGCACTAACACAATTATTGGAGGTAGGTAAGTCCATGTTGTCGTAACTCAGCATTTCCATGATGATCATAACAATTGTATGGCTCATGATTAGCACACTTGCAAATGTGCATCTCCCACGATTCATACCTGCAACTAAATAGCATATCAACTCTCTTTCTCTCTCTCTAACCCTTGGATTTTTTTCCAACTCTCCTCTGTTTTTTCCCTTTTGTTGTTGTTCTTTTTTATCTTAAAACTTTTTTTTCACATTTTTTTGGGGAGAATCCTAGATAAATGCCATATAAAATTTCAAAACTCCCAAAGATTTGTTAACATTTGTAAAGTACATAAAGTTAACAGGAATTAAATTGAGATTTTAAAATTTTGATGAATTTACTATTATTCCCTCATTTTTTAAATAAACAAAAATAAAAATAAAAATGAGACCCTAGGTTTAGGTGTCCGACGCTCCCCTAGTTTGAATTGTCATAGAAAAAAATGGAGGTCTAGTGATAAAGATAGAGACGATGGTGTGGAGGCGGTCGATAGTGGTTAAGGAAATGAGAAGTGAGGGAGTAAGGACGGAGGTTCACAAGAAAAAAAAAAGGAAAAAGGACGGTAATGGTGCCTAAGAAGATGAAGATGCAGGGTGGTGGTGAAAAATGGAGAGGACGATGATGGTCATATCCCCCCCCCCCTTCTCTCTACATGTCTCCAAAATAGAAATGAGAAGCATTTGAAGGAGGAAGGAATTGGTTGGGTGTTATGGGTTCTAAGAGGTTGCACTAAGAGAGAAGATTTGTAACACCCCGGATTTCTAGAGTTCAAATAACATAAATATTCCAATAGTTTTCATAAATAATAATAGAAATCCAAAATAATCAACATCCGGAAGGTGTCACCGCCGCACTTGTATGGGACAAGTGCAAAGCTTCTTATTAATGAAATAAATCTAAACTTAATCAGAATGTTCATTAAAAGAAAATATAAAATAAAAGAAAAGAAAAGAAGGTAAATGATAGAATTTATTGTCGCCATCCTCACTTCCCACTGCTAGCCCCAATCCTTGAAACCTGTTTACTAAAATTTTTCTCCCCCGAAGGATCATCGCAGCCCAAGAATACACACATCAGCAAATGCTGATAATCCTAATTAAATAAGGGTAAAACAAAATAAAACAGAAATAAATAAATAATTTGATATGAATTGAAATAAAATAAATAAATAAGTCATAAAATAAAATAAAGTAATTGTAAAATAAAATAAAATAATCACAAAATAAAATAATTATAAAATAAGATAAATTAATTACAAAATAAAATTAAGTAATTGTAAAGTAAATTAATTCCAACATAAAATAAAATAATTATAAAATAGAAATAAATAAATTACCAAATAAAATAAGATGAGGGTATCATATATGTATATGTATAAATAAGAAGGATGTCATTGTTTTTAAAATTTTCTAGTGGGAAGAGAACCATGGTAGACCCAGATATCCTGTCAGTCTACCCTGTGACCCGAAAACCTACCAGTCACAAATCATCATCAAATTGGCCATAGATTGTTTTCTTCCTAATATGCACACATCTTCCCAAAGTTGCTACTAGTACCCCAGATATCCTGCCAGACACCACTTTGGGAAGAACGGATATATCGGTTCACATCAAATAATTTTCTTTTCGAAGGCATAAAGCCTTAAAGTGTGTGTTCATCACTTTATGAGGTACCATCCTAAAACTATCCTCCCACTATTCAAATTATTCAATATATATATATATATATATATATATATATATATATATATATATATAAAATAACTTATAACAACACCTCCAGTCCAAAAGTGAATTTGCGTTCTTTTATATATATAATAATAGAAATAAGTGCTATTGTCCCATATGCTGAATAATAAGGCTTGGCTAATGGAATGTCAACATCAAAACCAAAAAGAACGAAAAGAACCAAAACTGATCAAGCAATCATCTTTTTTTTTTAAATCATTCAATATTAGGCCATATGGATCAGGAGGTATATGTATCCGTAAGCACAGCGAGAATAATCCCTTTTCGCGGGAATGTGTTTCCTAAATCGAGACGTGAGTAAACCTTCCCAATAACCTATATTCCTACGAAAATCCGTATAGCCCCTGTCCAATCTACAATTCGAAACAATCCCAATCTTGCAAAGACAACATTTATAAGCATGCATCACAAAATTATTTTCAAATTCAGAAACGTAAGCAAAAGCGAAGACTGCCATTTGAATCATAATTGCAGCAATTAAATCAATTTCAATCTTGAATGTTGGACGAATAGCAATATATGCCATGCATATGCCCCCAATCAGAATCTATATGCTGAGAATGAAGTAGACCCCGCCAGCCATTGAAAAAAAAAACTACATGTATCACTTAATTACTATGGTCATAGGGATTAGGATTACCTGGTCTCCGTAGTTGCTAAGCTCCTAGAAGGGGAACTCTGCCGCAAAGAATGTTTCACAGAGAGAGCTAATGAACGATGACTAAAATTAGACAATTAAACCTAACTTATAATTAGGCTCTTAGGGTTTAGTTAGCTGGGCTTTGGGCTCTTTAGCTATTGACAAATTAATAAGTAATTATAGATTTTGTCTTATATATAGATAAACCCATTATATTCTAAGGTTTCTCACGAAATAGAAGAATAAATCTTCCCATTATATTCTTATAGTTATATAATATATTGGTTGAATAAAAATATTTGTTATTATTATACAAGATATATACAAATTTAAATATTTTTATATCGATAAATAGTACAGTTATTTTAAAAAAATTATATCACATTCTTATATTCGTAAAATATCCTTGCGGGATAAAAATATTTGTTACGATCATAGAGGATATATACAAATTTGAATAATTTTTTTATTTTAATTAATAGTATAGTTTATTTATTTATTTTTTAAAATATATTGTATATAGAGATAAGTATTTGTTTGTTTAAAAAAAATCATAAAACAATACACACATTATTAAATTCTATTAAATCAATCAATCAATCTATACTTAATAAAAATCAAATCTATCTAAACTAACAAACTAATCAAGTTAATCTAAACTAATAAAATTAAACTAATACTATATTATTACTATTATTACTTTTACTTTTATTATTATTATTATTAACAACAATAATAATAATAATCTGGGGTATTACAAGATTTATGCAGCCCAGGGAAGAGTTTGATTGAGGATATTGGAGAAAGCCTGCAGGCTGAGAAAGAAGAAGGTGAACAGTAGAAGATGATGGACAATAATGAGATTGACAGAATCTATAAGTACTTGGAATATGTGTAAAATGATTGACACCAATTGAGTAATGAGATTTGACAAAATAAGTAATGATATTAACACAACTGTTGGTGAATCTGGACTTGTATGTTTTCATTATTAAATGTTTTTGTCAAAACCATTACAATTTTTATCAAAACCATTACTAAACTTGTCAATCTCATTACGAATTTTGGTAAAATACCACAAGTGTTGGTGAATCCTTACTTGTATGTTTTCATCAACAAATTTTTTTGTCAAAACAATTACAATTCTTGTCAATCTCATTACGAATTTTAGTGAATGTCATAAATGTTGGTGAATCTTCACTTATATGTTTTTGTCTACAAACTTTTTTGTCAAAACCTTTACAATTTTTGTCAAAACCATTACCAAATTTGTTAATTTTATTACGAATTTTGTGAAGCCCGTTGTACACTTAGTTAATATTATATCAAAATTTATGAGTTTAGAATAGAGCTATCACGCTGAGGGACAAGCTTGGAAGATCTCAGAGTTGACAACCACTCTTTCACCTTGGTCTCTCTTTCTCGTTAGGGACAACTTTCATCTTCACCGTCACTAATGAGCTTCAACCACCACTCCGCCATAACCACCAACAGCACCACGATTTCAATCGAAGGGAGACAAAGGTGAGAGAGAGAGAGAGAGAGAGAGAGCTCACACAAGAGGGAAGATGCGACCATCGTTGTCCTCTCTATTTATCACCACCACCCCACATCTTCGCCCATCTCAAGCATCACCATCATCATTTTTCTATTTTTTTCTAGTGAACCTCCATCTTTTCTCTCTTCTTTTTTCCTCAACCACCATCGACCACGTCCATACCATCGTCTTTGTCTTTATCACTGGACCTCCATTTTTTTCGATGAAAATTCAAACCAAGTGTAATACCCTAGATTTTATTTTATTTTTTTATAATAATAATAATGATAATAAATACTAATAATACTAATATTAAAATTTATAATTTATAATAAAGTAATGTGTGTGTGTGTGTGTGTCATAATAATAATGATAAATGGATAGGTAAAGATAAAAATTTAAATTAGAATCTAATAGGTGATTTGCCATTATTTATTAAACTAGTAATAGTTAAAACCCAACCCACAGAGCCCAACCCATAGGAAACCCTAATTTCAACTATAAATTTAGGACTAGTCATCTAACCCTAGCCATCACCTATCAGTTCCCTCTCTAAAAATTTTTGCGCCAGAAATTCTCTTCTAGGAGCTCTGCAACCACAGAGGCCAGGTAATCCTAACCCCAAGACAAATTTCTTTTCCCTTTTTCCTGTTTGATTCAGCATAAAAGGGTGGATCATGATTTCCTGTATACACATATTTCTTTCCTCGTATTGCGTGAATCCAGAATTGCTCCTTCTATGCGTCATGTTATTGCTCTTGGTTTTCCTCGTATTGCGTGAACCCATATTTCTTTCTTTTGGTTTTCCTCTTTTTGGCAGGGTCCACGTGATTTGGCAACATCTCTCTTTGTGTGATTTCAAGGCATTAATATCTTATACCCTTTTGACTAATGTATTCCAACTGAACATTGAACAAACGTGGCTGACTAGCATTGATTCTTTTTCTTTGCTTTTATTATATCATTACATAATAGCATATATATTGATCCCTCTTTTGCCTTTACTCCTCCACGTAGATGTTAACTATTGATATATTCTGATATATCGTAATATATCTTGACAGAAGGCTACACCTTCGGTTTTGAAAATTTCTTCAAGCATGATTAGATCCGATATGATATATATATTGTTCCCTATGCATGTGAATCCCTTCCTATTCATAAGTATATTGATTCGTATATATATATTTATATATTGATTTTCGTTTTGGCAAGATTTATATATATAAGTATATTGATTTGTCATTTTTTTTTTTAAATCGCCTTCTTGTACACCCTAAGCATGCTATACCTCCTCTGGATATTGATCTGGAAGAAGGATGGTTTCTTGTTTTCATCAATGAATATAATTGATTTATATATATATAGCTAGGTTAAATGATAGAGCTCGGTTATCTGAAAAATAATTTAGGAATCTTATTATGAGTCTAAGTCATTTTAAAATAAATTAATTGTGGGAGGATAGCTTTAGGATGGTACCTCCTAAAGTGATGAACACACTTTTAAGGCTTTATGCCTTCGAAAAGAGAATTATTTGATGTGAACCGATATATCCGTTCTTCACAAAGTGGTGCCTGGCAGGACATCCGGGGTACTAGTAGCAACTTTGGGAAGAGGTGTGCACACTAGGAAGAATATGAATTATGGCCAATTTGATGATGATTTGTGACCGGCAGGTTTCCGGGTCACAGGGTAGACTGGCAGGATATCCGGGTCTACCATGGTTCTCTTCCCACTAGAAAACTCTAAAAACCATGACACCTTTTTAGTTTATACATATACACATATGATGCTTTTATGCTATTTTATTTTGCAATTAATTTATTTTTATTATTTTATTTTATGTTGGAATTGATTTATTTTACAATTATTTAATTTTATTTCGTAATTAATTTATCTTATTTTATAATTATTTTATATTGGAATTAAATTATTTTATTTTATGATTAAATTATTTTATTTTATAATTTATTTATTTTATTTTAATTCATATCAAATTTATTTATCTATCTACTTATTTCTGTTTTATTTTATTTCATTTTATCCTTAATTAATTAGGATTACCAGCGTTTGCTGATGTGTGTATTCTTGGGCTGCGATGATCCTTCGGGGGAGCAGAGTTTTAGTGAACAGGTTTCAAAAATTGGGGCTAGCCGTGAGAAGTGAGGATGACGGACAATAAACTCTAGTTATCTACTTTCATTTATTTTCTTTAATTTTATTTTTCGAAATAATGTTTAAGTTTAGAATTATTTCCTATAATAAGAAGTCTTGCACTTGTTCCATACAAGTGCAGCGGTGACACCTTCTGGATGTTGATTATTTTGGATTTCTATTATTATTTATGAAAACCATTGGAATATTTATGTTATTTGAACTTTAGAAATCCGGGGTGTTACACCAAGAATGTCGTGGACACCCAAATCTGGGATCTCATTTTTCTTTTACTTTTTTATTTAAAAAATGAGGGCATAATGGTAAATTTATCAATATTTTAAAATCTCAATTTGATCCCTAACACCTTTATGTCCTTTACAAATGTTAACAAACCTTTAGGGTTTTGAAATTTCATATAGTATTTATTTGGGATTCTCCCTTTTTTTATAACAAAAATTAAATTAATAGGATAATGAATTCAAACCTAGGAGAGCAGGGAATGCTGACACATATGTGCCCTTATAAGGGCTTCATCCTGCGCATGTAGGCATGTTTGGCTGTCGTTGACAGTGATCTTCAGAGTGGTGGGCTGCATTCGCTAAGCCAACTCAAATAGTGGTGGTGGTGCTGCTGCAGTATGATGCCGATAGCTGCCTGGATATGAGATTTGTGGTGACCAGTTTGAAGGGGAATGTCAACGGTGTTAGTGCCAATGTTTCACCCAAGAGAGGGGTGAATTAGGTGATATTAAAATTTTAAATTGAAGATGGTAAACAATTAAATCAAAGAGGAAGAGTTAGAAGAATATTACCGAAGTATGCTTAGCAAATTATACTGGTTCAGCCTTAACTTTCTAACCCACATCCACTCTCCAGAGTGTCTGTAATACCCCATATTATACATGTATATATTAACAACAACAACAACAATATAGTAATGACAAAATTTAGAATTTAATAATGTTGGTATTGTTATATAACTTATTAATGAGTTGACAATAGTTAAATAGCTCAGCCCATAGCTAAACCCTAATTTTAATTTATAAACAGAGGCCTAGCCTAAATCCTAATTTTAAAATATAAACAGAGGTCTAACCTAACCCTAGCTAACTCTCAATACTCCTCTTCTCCTCTACTACTTTCTTTATTCATACTCTGCATCAAATTATTTTTCTAGGAGATTAGCAAAAATGGAAAATAGGTAATCCTAATCCCAATAGGAATTACTTGTTGGTAGCGTTAGAGCATTTGATTGTGATCAATTCTCTTGCTTGTCTAGTTCCAAAAGATGCACTGCCTGGATGAAGAAGGCAATCATTGTTCTTTTGTAATTCGGATCCTTCCTGTAAACAAAATTTCACGATGACAAAAAGGATTTGAATGATTGTATTGGAAGAATAAACTGAATAATAACATGAAAAATCTGGGTACATAGTTTATACTGATGAGTGCGTTGTATGTCTTTTTTTTTGTTATTGAAACACGCACACATACACTGAGATTCAGAAACCATATTAGCCATCATTAAAATAATAAAGCCATTGCAGGATAAATATATACATCCTAGTTATGACTTCTTATGTTTTATTTTGTCTTGTTACCACACACACACATCAATGGTTGGTGTTCTTCAAGAGTTTGACACTGAGGTTTCTTTTGGGTGCCTCGGTTTCTTTGTATGTGTCGTATTTGTATATTTTATTTGTTTTTTTAAATATAATACCATTAATTGGTTTTATGAACCGAGGTTTTTTTTTTGGTTTAATCCGCACTTGTGTTAAAATATATACATGTACTCTTTTTTAAATATTTGTAATTGACAAATAGCAGTATACATATTTGGTTTGGTTCCTGTAAATTTGAGAAATCCATTTTGTGTGTGATTGAAATAATTTAATCGTGGGAGGATAGTTTTGATATGGTACTTTCTAAAGTGATAAACACAGCCTTTGGGCTTTATACTACCAATATATTATATGATGTGAATAGATGTTATCCATTCTTCCCAAAGTGGTGTTTGGCAGGGTTTTCCGAGACATTAGTAGCAACTTTCAAAAGAGGTATGTACACTAGGGAGAGATGTTTTATGACCAATTTGATTATTTGTGACCGTTAGGGTTTACCGAGTCACAGGGTAGACTGACAAGGTTTCTCGGGTCTACCATGGTTCTCTTCCCACTAATTAAACTTAATAAAGAACAACAAAAAGGACATTTTTATTTTGGTTATATATGAATGCCATTTTTATGTAAATATTTTATCTTCACTATATTATCTTTGTCTTGATTAGGTTACTAGCTTTGCTAATTTTTGTGTCTATGTCGCTGTGTAGATCCTTTGGGGGAGCAGATTTTCAGTAAAATAGGTTCCAAAGGTTGGGACTAACAATGAGAAGTGAAGAAGAACATTCAGTTAATTCTAGCTAGGTTTTTTTTATTCTTTTTTATTCTTTGAATAAAACATATTTATTTAAGTTTTGGATTTATGTTAATGTAATAAGTTAGCCTTGCACTTATCCCAATACAAGTGTGGCGGCAACACTTCTCAAATTTGGTTATTTTGAATTTCAACAATTATTCATAAAAATTATTGCAATTTTATATTATTATAATTGTTAGAAATTTGGGGGTGTTACAGTGTCTTTAAGATTTTTACTATACTTCCAAGATTCCATGGGTTCTTGACACCACAGTATAGAAGTAATCCTCAATTGAACTCACCTTCCTTTAAAAGTTGTAATCTAACAACCACACTCAAGGTGTAACATCCCAAATTTTAGATTTTAGGAATTAAGGATTAATTACGGGAAATTTGGCCTTGATAAATTTTAAAATTGAGGATTTGATATTTAATGCATATTTTCCATAAATTAAGGACAAATAATTAGGAAATAAGTTTTGGCTTGAATATTTTGGAAACAATATTTTATGGTTGAAATAAATTAATTAAGAGGAAGAATAGAGTCAAAGAATATTTGGAAGGGGTAATTTATGGCCTAAAATAATTATTGGAAGTTAGGGCCTATTTTTCCTTGAATTTAGTTCAGGAAAAGATTAAGTAAAGAATATTTGCAAAATATGATTTTTGGCCTAAAATTAAAAGTCATACACGTTAAAGCTTCTAATGAATTAATTGTAGATCCCTTATTGCAAAATTTATTAGATAAAGGTACTTAAATATTGTCTAAGGGGTCAGGTGCAACTAATATTTACACAGCTAAATATAGCACACATTTGAAAAACAGTTACACTGTTGAAGATAAATTGCACATATCAAAAACCCGAATCTAAGTACCTTCAATTATAAATTCTGCAACGATATATTTTTCAACAAATTTTCCATATAATCATATTTTCTATGAAAAAAATTGCAACCTCTCTATCTCTCTCTCTCACACAGCCGGAGATAACTGTAGAATCTTGGCCACGTTGAGCTGCTTGTATAGAGATTTGTGTTATAGTACTGCTCCATCTAATAAGAAGCTATTTGGAACAATTTAAAAAACATGCTTTCGCACTTCATAAAACAAAGCTCCTCAAACATATTAACTTTATAAAGCATAAAATCAGATCAAATAAATTCCACTAATAGAGGCAAAAAAAAAACCCTTACCCACGGAACAAATCAAACTCACATAGGCAACTCCTTAATTTATGCCAGACAATTCTCTATAGCAAGAGAACAATCACACGCAAGTACATGCATGCTCACCACACAATCACACAAACCACAATAAATACTAACAATTTTTCAAAAGATGATTGACAAATACCACCACAACAAACTTGATCTTTATTTCGTAACATGTATCAAGTCCGAACAAAAAAGAGCTATATCAGGCCCTGAATACCCAAGGTAGAACTTTGTTGTACCCGAGAAATTTTATTAAATGATAGATCACTACAAATTTTGTTTCTTGTCACTTATGGACCCAAGAAGTGACCAACTCCTAGATGATGAATAGAAAAATTTATATAAATGATTAAGGGGCAAAGAAATCAAAGAAATTTCTATATATAATTGAGGGATAGGTAATGAAAGTGCCTACTAATTGTGTTTTCCATCATGGAACTGAGCATTTTTTGAGGATTTGAAGGTCTCTAAGAATTCTCTAGCCTTTTTCAGCTCTTCCTTCTGCCTTGACCTGTCCCATTTGTGCTCAGCAGCCAATATTTCAACAACACGAGGTAATGCCCGTCCTGCAGCATCGGTGTCAAGGAAAGCAAGACGACACCTTCTTGCAATGAAGTCAATAGCAGACTCGCAGTATTCATGGCGTGCACAATATGCCACTTCTGCCTCCAGATATGGGTAGCCATGAGCGAGTCGCTTACCAAGATTTTCATTCTACCATTAAAACAAAGGAGAGAGACAAAATTAGACCCAAAGTGAAACCATAAAACTAATCCAAACCCAAAACAGGCATGATGCACTGTAATAAAAGGGATATTTTTAGGGCTAGGAGGCACTTTTGCCCACAAGTTTTCACTTAGGGCAATTTGTACAGAAGTTTTTTGGATGACAATTTTGTCTCGAAAGTTTTAAAATTGGAGTAATTTTGCCTTACCCGTTATCCTAGTTACTTTTGACCGTTAATTAACCAAATATGCAAAGCTGACAGTTTGAATGTCATCCATGCTATTTTTATTAAAGTGTAAATTTGTCCCAAAAGTTTTAAATCTAACTTAAAAAAAAAAATAAGTAGATGACACATAAACTTTTAGCGCAAATTTACAACTTAACAAAAATAATGTAAATGACATGTAGGTTGTTAGCTCAGCAAATTTGTTAAACTAACGGTCAAAACTAACCGGGATAACAGGGCAAAATTGCTCCATTTTTTAAACTTCTGGGGCAAAATTGCCGCCCCCCAAAATCTTCCGAGGCAAAATTGGCCATCAGTGAAAACTTCTAAGGCAAAAATGCTCCTTAACTCATACTTTTATCATGTAAGATGACATACCATGGCTTTTGAACTTCATTCCACTAAACCAGACCAATTACCACACAACATCTCATAATTGAAATCAGTTTATATCACATAATGTGAGAGGTTCATAATTTATACAATGTTAATTCAGATTGTAGCCACAAATGCTTCAGGTTATCCTAAAATGTAGCAAGGTTTCAAAGACACCACAATAACAATGAATTAAGTATAACTACAAAAGAGTTCTCTATCAATATAAGAGATAGAAGCTCAATCCTCAACAAGAAACAGTTGTAATTTTTAAATCTATGGTATAAGTGAAACAAAATAAGATTAAGTCCAATAAAAACAAAAATATTTATTATTGAATCCAAGCGAGATGAGTTTCTGAACACATCATACATTTAAAACATGCTTACTTTATATAGCACAATAAACAGAAGAGAAGGCTATTTTAAAGAAAACGGCCAAGCTGCATGCCTTCTTTTGCACATGATAAGAAGATCAGTTTATGATATGTAAACTGTAAATAAATAATTAGGTTAGTTAGTTAGAAAGGGATTAGTTAGGATTAGTTAGTTGTTGGTTAGTTGTTAGTAACCAATGATAGTTAGTTGGGAGTAATAGCTACTAGAGGTATTGCCTATATAAGGCATATGACTCTTCATTGTATTTCTATGCTTGTTATGATGAATGAATAAGCATCACCAGATTTTCTCTTCCCAATCCCTCTGTCTCTCTCTTCTCTTCTCCCTATCTGTTCTGTTCAGCTCCCCTGAATTTCTGTTCTCTTCCTCTCTTCTCTTTCTCTTCCCAAATCCTCTAAATTCTCTACAACATCTATAACAGTTTACCATGGTCCCATCCCTACTCGGAACAGGTGGTGCCATTCAAGCAAAATAGTTGCCCAATTTATGAAGTTCTGAATAGAGACATGTAAACTCAACAAAAGTTGGAAAAATCATCAGACAAATTTCAAACTAAACCTTTGTGGGCCAAGGTTATGATATGAGAACAGAACGAACACAAAAAAGACATAGCAGGAAGCAATATGTTACGAAAGCGTTTCAATGGTGATAGCTACAGTTTCTAAATCAAACTGGTGGTGACACCAAAAAAATCAATGGCACTGACATCTAACTGGTTATACTTGGTGCTCAAGATCTTGTAAATCTACACAATAGAATTGACATAAGCAAGAAAAAAACCAAAATTTCTTGTCCAAATACAACTAAAGACAAATATACAGTAACACAAACCAACCTGAGCTATGGCAGCCACACGTTCAGCCATAATTCCATATGCATGAGATAAGTGCTTTGCTGCAGTAGTGTCCATTACTCCAGGAACAACTTTACCATCATGTGATATTTTCATGCGCTTATATTGTTGTGCAATAACAGCAAAATGTGCAGTATCCCACCCTTCACCACCAACAATACGCAGGTTGCTGGTCACACATCCACTGGGAGCATTCAGCTTTCCTGATTTAATAGCTGCATCAACTGCATCTTCTGCCATGCTGAACCATACTGAAGTAAGTATACTATTTGGGTCTAACAAAAAAGTTGATGCAAGAAAAAGAGTATGAAAAGGAAAGAAAAATAAGAAGGAAGCAGAAAAAACACTTTCAAAATGGAGTAACCAAGTGATCAATAAAACTAAAAAAATGCCAAGGTAGAAAGTAGACACGTCAAAATAAACCTTAAACAAAGACATGTCAGATCAGCCCATTCAGTATTTACCTGCGATAGGTAGTCCACTTTCCACCAGTTATAGTAACCAGACCGGGATAATCCTCACATACAACATGATCCCTGGAGATACTCTCAGTATTTTTTGCTGATGGATCCATGGCTAATGGGCGAATTCCACTCCAAGCAGAAAGAACATCTGTGCGTCTTACCTAAATTTTGCCAGCATTTTTTAGTCTTAGCACAAGCAGCAGTCGGCATAGAACAGTTTAGAAAAGGAATGACCCCTAGATTGAGCAATTCCTCACTAAATTTCTCTGTCTTGAACGTAATCATAACTTAAACTTCATGACCCAGAAGCCAATGAATATCCGACACATTTTCATCTCCCCCCCCCCCCCAAAAAAAAAAAACGTGATGGAAAAATAGTTAACCAAAAATGTTTGGTAGACAATGAGTCCGAATCTAACATTAGGCAGAAAAAAAAAATGGAACAAAAGAAGTTAAAAGTATCATAGGGATAACATACTTTAACATTAAGGTAATCAGAGATGGCATCCAAAATAAATTGTATTTCATCTTCATGTGGTTCTGGAAGTGAAGTAATGGGGGTGTTGGAATCTGTGGTTCCAGCCAGAGTTCTTCCCAGCCATGGTAGCATGAAAACAACACGGCCATCCTTAGTTTTAGGAACAATTAAGCCCATTCCTTCAGGAGAATAATAATCAGGGAGTACAACATGTACACCGCTGCTGGGACAGATCATAGCTTTTGCATCCTTGTCAGCTAATTTTCTTACAGAGTCACAAAATGGACCACCCGCATTCACAATTACCTTTGCATATGTATCAAACTCTTTGCCTACACAATTTGAAATACATGTTAAATATTAAAAAAAAAACTAACAATCTTCAAAAAAATATTTTAGTTTTGAGATTAAGACCCACAAAATTTAGAGTGCTCGGTCTGGGCTCCAGACATAGCCACTAACAGACCCACTTTAAAAAAATAACTATTCATTTTTCCCAAGAACCCTCCTCAGGCCACAAGCCCCCAACATAGATGCATCTGAGAACTTGTCTTTCCATTTGCAATAAATAGTACATTAATTGCTCTGATAACAGTGCATAACTGCTTAGCAAATGAACCTTGAGCAAAAACAAAACAAAACAAAAACAGCATTCAAGTAAAAATAAATGCTTTTAATTAACAGAGATGCAAAGTTGTACTGCTATTCTGTATTCAATAATAAAATAAAGCCAATTGTTCTGTTCCACCAACTGATACAATTCATTTCTACTGGGGTAAGGTTGTACATGTGGAGGGAGGTTAGAAGTTAAGGTGTGATTGAATAGTCGTGTACTTATGTCATATAGTGATCAGGTGCCTTTAAAATAAGGGATATTCCTCTCAAACACACTCATATCTTATGAATGAATTTGGGGTAGACAAAGTCAATATAAATAACAGATGTCCCTGATCCCTAGTAATTATTCGAAGTAAAAGGGATGTTTGTTACCAGATAGGTTGTCTTGGATTCGTGCACCAATTATTCTCTCACCAGCATCATCCTTCAGAAAGGAAATAACTTCTGCATGATTCAGCACTGCTGCACCAGCTAATGCAGCAGTAAGAGCCAATCCAACATTAAGTCTTGAATCATTCATCTGCCCATCATAATAAACTACAGTGCCCCTCAAGCTTCTATTTTTCCCCTCCCTTGCTAGAGTAGGGAAGAGTTCAGCAGACTGTTTTGCGGAATAATATCTTGATAAATGCAAGAGTTTTGCTCCTGCGACCAAATCGTACATTTTCAATCCCATCCAGTAGTACACTACCTCAAACCAGTTAAAACATGGTGTCATGCAAGGCAAAGCTTTGCATAGGTGTGGTGCATTGGCAATAACCTGTTTACGCTCCTCAAGTGCATGGAATACTAACTTCAGTTGCCCATAGTCAAGATTAAAGACGGCTTTCTCCAAGTAACGCACACCTGATAGTTTTCAGAAACACTAAAAGATTAGAACAACAACTAACGAATATTGAAATGAGAAGGGGGGGAGAAAGCCCCTCTTGACATAACAAGAAGAAAAAGTCAATGCGTAAAGGAAATTCTCAGACATTTGATATCTACATCGTGAAGATGTGAATAAGTAAGCCTATATATTTGTTGAGCTGATTCAAAATCACAAGAACCACCGACCTTCTCTCACTTCCGTGCTTTTACATTCAAAATCCCCAAAGTATTCCTCAGTTATAGATTTTAGTTTTATTAACTACATGTCACACATTATCATTCATCCATGATTGTAGTTCTACCGCGACTTTCTTCTTAAAACTGCGATCAGTGTTCGTCGTGCAAACAAAATGCATGACTAAAAGACATCCAAAATGATGACTGTCGAGGAGGAGGAGGACAACATTGACAATCACTCTATGAATATAAAATTGACATATCGGACCAGCTCATGGCAAAACACCAACCAACTGAAAATCGACGTAAAAGAATGAGCATTCATGAAAAAGAAAATTCACAGGCAACTTGATTCAGAATCAAATAGGTGCCTGAATTTCGTTCGACTTTCAAAGAACCGAGGTCTGAAAAAAAAAATGCAGGTATTGAATTTAATCATTTAATCGAGATTCCATTACCAAAAATTGTTGACCAAATTTTTATCGCTTACGATTCTGCAATATACACAAAAACACGTCCGAACATCTGTACCTCCATGAATGAGCTTCGTGGAGCGGGAGGAAGTTCCAGAAGAAAAATCCTCTCTTTCAACGAGACCAACCCGGAGTCCTCGGGTCACAGCATCGAGTGCCACACCACAACCAGTGGCGCCACCACCAATAACAAGTATGTCGAGAGGATTGGCCGGACTGGCACCGATCAAGGCCGCTTGCTGGACGTCTCTGGAGGGAACGACGGCAAAGGGGTCATGGATCTTCCGCCGAATGGCGGCAAGCTGAGAAGGGCCACTTCCATTATCACTGGAAGAGATCGGAGGGTGAATGAGGATCGAGCCACCGTAGGCAGTGGCAACAGTGGCTCCGACGGCCGTGCCGAGTCGTCTAAGGCGCGTAGTGGATGTCATGGGAAAGATAGAGAGAGAAAAGTGGGCCTCCTTGTGTGCTTTTTGGGATGGTATTAGTGTGAACACGAACGACGATGTTGCCTCGGGAAGCGGTCACAAATCACGATTCACGAGTGGATGTTCACCGAAATCAAATCCTATTGATGGTATTATTCATCATCCGCTTGCTATAAAAACTGCTTTTGCGGTGCGACAATAAAGTTACCGAGCGGTTTGGACCAAAATCAAAGTCATGGGAAAAATATTACTTGAACACTTCTTTTGAATGGTAAAACAAAACTCTAAAAATCAAAGTCATGGGAAAAATATTACTTGAACACTTCTTTTGAATGGTAAAACAAAACTAGATTTTTTCATCTGTTTTTGACCAATCTAATCTTGACCTAGATTTTTTTTTTTGCTGTAGTAGTCTTTGTATTCTTAATATAAAATATATTTATTAGATTTCATTAAATTAAGTAAGATAATTGAATTATTTAAAAAAAAATACATTTTCTAAATCATCATAGTCATCTTCCTTAATTCTCACATTCATTTTTTTCCTTAATTATTGTTGAGGGAGCATCAACAATGATAAATTAAGAAAAGATTAACAAATATAAAAGTTATATGGAAAGTTTTAGAATAAAAAGGAGGGATAGGCAAATCTTCCCGCATAGAGCGCGTGGGGCCCAAACTCTGCCTTATGTAAAATTGTCAGGGTACGCTTAACTTATGGATTTGAAATCACTGCTTATATACCTAGTATTAGTCATATTTTTAAAATCAAGATTAACTCATCAAATATGTTTTATATTAAGAATTGGATAAGTATTATATAGAAAAAAAAATTAATCTTTTAATTTTTGTAATTTTGATTTAGTTGTAACTCAATCCCTACACTTTAATTCAGTAGATGCAAGTCAATTCCTATAGCTTTAACCCATTTATAATAAGATATCTGAACTTTACTTTGATTCGTTACAACTCAGTCTTAATAATTTTAATTATTTTATAATTTTATCCCTACACTTTTAAAAATAAAATCATATATATCAAAAAGGTCTTGAGCTAAATTATTAGATGATTAAGACTACAAAAATTGAGGCGCAATGAGCAAAAATTCAAAGACTGAGATATAACCAAGTTAAAACTATAAAGATTAAATTACATCGAATCAATAATTGAGTTGTAAACAAATTGAAACTAGGGTTAAGAAGCAATTTGGCCAATAAATTATTACCTCAAGAGCGCCCAGCATAAATAACTTTCAAGTAGATCAAAAATACCAACAAACTTTTAAAAACATGCAGTCAGTACAACATTGTCAGAAAAAGATAACGTCTGTTAAGGTGCAGATTGACCAACAAACTTTTACTCCAGGAGCATCCAGCACAAAATTTTTTTACTCTAGGAGCGTTCAGCACAAAAAAGTCCATGTACAATCCACTCAAAATCTGACGGCTGTAAATTTTTGTTTGGACCCCAACCATGTGCATTGGGATTAGAAAGAGTGAATGCAATAAAAATATCACAAATTATATTAGTTATCATATATTAATTATTATTATCAGTTATCTTATATAATTATTGACTATATATTTACTCTTTAAATTAAATTTTTATTGTTGTAATTTTTTTCAATCTTTTAGAAATATCACATATTTATGTGCATATAATATGTATAAAAATTGATATTTACGTACATAAAAGTATCACATAATTTATAAGCAACTTTTATTTATTCGGGTATGTCTTTCTCCCTAGTCTCTGCTAATAAAGGAATCGTATTCATTTATATTTATGTGTATAAATATAATATTTTTGCTTATGAAAATTGATATACGCCTGATGAGATTAACATACTATGAATTTAAATCTTATTGTCGGTTAAATAAGTATTCTAGGAGCATTACTTATAAAAATGGGACGAAGGCTTCTGAATTTTTTTTGGGCAACCAAAAGATCCCATCACATTAACTATTATAAATTGATAATAAATAAAACTAAAAAATAACTCATATTATATGCACTTATATCAATAACTAAAAAATCTCATATATCAATTTTTATGCATATTTATACGCACGTAAATATGTTATATATTTAAAAAATTGAATAGAATTACAACAACAAAAATTAAATTTAAAGAGTAAATAATACAATATTATAGTCAATAATTGCATAAGATAACTGATAATAATAATTAATATGAGATAATTAATATAATTTATATTTTTCTTGTTGCATTCACTCTTTCTAACCCCAATGCACATGGTTGTGGGTCCGAGCAGAGATTTACCACAGTATGATTTTGGGTAGATTGCATATAGACTTTTTTGTGTTGAGTGCTCTTAGAGTAAAAAAATTTTGTATTTGGCGCTCCTAGAGTAAAAGTTCGTTGGTCAATTTACACTTTAGATAACACACGTTACCTTTTTCTAACGGCACATTTTTAAAAATTTGATGGTATTTTTGGTCCACTTAAAAATTATTTATGTTGAACACTTTTGAGGTAATAGTTTATTGACCAAATTACTCCTTAACCCTTAAAACTATCAACACCTTTAGTTAGAAAAATCATATAATTGATGAAGTCGGGTTGGGGTTTAGTTAAGCTGCTTTGGGTCCGTTTTATTATGGAAAAATGGGACTGATATTAGAGCATTGGGGTCCCACACTGGGCTTGGCGGGATACTTTGAAGGGGACCGTTTTGTGGGTCCGTTTTATTATCCGCGTCACAATGTGGGACTGTTTTGATTTGTAATCGGAAAAAATAATCATATAATTAAGTTTTAATTCGTAAACTTTTTTATTTATTAAATTAGTTTTTTAAACTTCTATTGAGGATAACTGGAGTTGAAAAAACTCTATGGACTATTATATGTGAGTTTCTTTATTATGATATTTATTTAATATTTTCTGATCAATATTTTATTCAATTTATGCGGGTCATTTTTGTGTCAAAGACAATCATACTAATCATCTATGTATTATTCTAATTTTATCATATTTCCAAAGGAACTCTTGTAAGTTGCAATCAATACTCCCTCCCTTCTTTAACACATAATATATTTAGAGAGTTGATGTTGAACTTAAATATAAGATATATTTTTTATATTTTTCAATCTTTTTCTAATTTACTTTTATTAATGGTTCTTTAATAATAACTAAAGAAGTGAAAAAAAAAATGAGGGAATTATGGAATATGACTATGATGTTTTAAAAAATACATGTCATATTACTAATTCAATTAACTTAATTAATTTACTTAAATTAATTAAATATATCTTATATTAAATACCAAAGAGATTTTTTTTTTTTAATGATAGGTACATCACCTCTCGTAATCAATATTAATACATTAATATAAAATATAAAAATCTTAAAAATTATCAACTAATAAGCAAAACATGTGTCTAACCAGTTTTAAACCCCACAAAAGCAAAAGTTAAACAATAGGATAACACGATGAGGTTGATTAAAAATAACATAATCAACACTCTCAAGTTCACACACACACACACACATATATTTTCGATAAAATTTTATATTGATTGTCAAGAGCCTAATACAACTATCCTTCTTTATATAGGTTTGTGATATAAAAATCATAAATGATACTTTCAATAAGGTGAAGCGGTATAATTTATTCCTTAAACTCCATGTAATATATTATTAAAAATTTGTTATTTTCCAAAATAACACCCATGACCTATTCTAAATGCAAAATCACCATGTAATTTGGGAACTTTAAAATGAAACCCATATATGGAAGGAAAAAAAAACATTGATGCTAAAAAATTGGAGAACAAAAATGTTGATTATTGTCCAATACCCATTAGATGTAACAAAAAGAATAGGAAAACCATAAGAGCCATTTGGTTTATGGGAAAAAAAAAGGTAATGGTAAGGAAAAGGAGATAATAGAGAATGGGAAGGAATTGATGGATTTTTTTTTATTTATTTACCTTTTATATTATTTGCTTAAATATAAATTAGAGCGAAAAAAGAGCCATAGTTTTCTTGTTCTTTTTTGGTCAGGGAAATATATTTTCCATTACGAAAAAAAGACTTGTTACTGACAAGAAAACAAACAAATTAAAGACCCATGCCCAAAAAACAAAGATCACAACAACTAAACTTTAACTCTAATATTAATCTTAAGGGTGTGTTTGATTTGAGCGGTGGGAAAGTTGGAAAAAAAAAAATTCTCTCATTTTTACAAAATAACTCATAAATTTTTTTTAATATTCCTAAAATATACTCTAAATAATAAAATATTATTCTCATTGATGGCATCAATGTCCTCCCAAAAGATTTTTCCACTCGCTCCTCTCTTCTCCCCTCAAACCAAACATAGCGCTGCCACCATCTCTGCCAAACTTGTCACGTCGATGCACAAGAGCTCATATGGAAGAAAAAACGCCACTAATGGCAACAAGGCCATAAGAGGTAAGGGTTCAAAAAACCATCCAAGAGGACTCAATCCTTTTGTCAGTAAGAAAACACCTAAGGAGATTGCGAAGGAGCAAACATGAGATTAACCCATAGATGCAGTAAAACCCATGGACACCAGCAACACAGACACGACAAGAGGAAGCATAATACATAACAGCGACCACGCCTGATGGACCAAAAGCATCCTATCTCCAGCATTTTGAATGTACCACCACCAAGCAAAGAAACAAAAGCCAACACCACCGGGCACTAGCAAAAACACTCCTCAAATCTGCTTATTTTCCGCACCAGTGAAGCACCACTTCATCAGCAAAACCAAATGAAAAGCAAGGAAAAATATAAAAATGAAAAAGGACGACACAGAAAGGATCGAAGCACGGACATACCCTGAACTGGCGAAGGCCAGAGAGGGAGACCTTGTGCGCACACACTTGCACAAGAGAAGACTCAACCCCTACTGCTCTTGAGAGAAACTCAATAGAAGAGACTCAATATTCATTCCATCATTAATTCACTCCATAATGTAACACAACACTAATAAATTTTTTTTTGGTATCTTCATCTATTTGCCTTTTCTATAATCATATAGTATTTAATATAAAACCTAATTGATAAATTGATTTTAGTCATAAATGTAATATATATTTCTTATATACATTAATTTATTTTTTTTTTCAAATTACTCCTATTGATACTCCCTCAAATATAAGATGGAGTAGGTAAATTAAGGAAGATTATTAAGGTATTTTAAGAAAATTATTTATGTTTTTATTACTTCATATAATTAACCAACTTATCTAAATTTCTTAAGCCCTATTTGGCAGGATGGAAATAGAGGGGTAAAGAGGAGAGAAGAAAATTGTACAAGTTAGATTAAGAAAAATTGGAGAAGTGAAATTATAAAATTTTATTGAAGATAAGATATAAAATAAAAGATTAAGAACATTTTAATTAAAACTTTAATCCCACTTATTGAGTTTTTTTCTTTAAAAAAAAAAAGTCAAACTCCCTTGTGCCAAACAACCCCTTGATCTAACCAATTTTGTTAAATACTTCTTACATTACATCAAGACCTTTGTTTGATTTGAGGGGGAGGGAAGGGGATGGGAGGGGAGAGTGAGGAGACTAAAGTTAGATGCTAATATTAGGCTTGTTAATTTTAGTTCTAAACTTGCTTAATTGGCAGTTGCCCACTTGCCTTGTTGACTGAGCCTGACCGTGAAAAAAGCTACTTGCATGCCCTGTTGCCTGGTACACACTCACTCAGTCACTCACATAGTTTTAGTCATTTCTTTCATTCACTCTCAAGTTCATGCCTATCGTCTTAGTCTTGCTATCTAGGCCTCATGCATCAACGCATCACGAATTTACAACATCAAACTATCAGTGCTTTACTACTTCAGCTCGCAAAGTCCACCACTCCGTCGAGGCACTGACAATCAATGAATTGTTCCTCTAGCCTTTTGAGCTTTTCTGAATGTTCCTCACAGTCATTTATCTGAGCTCAAACCCTTCCCGTCCACCTTACTAAGCTTTTCTGACAGCTTGGAAGTCTCGAAGATTCCTCATAGTTGCTAATCTTTCCGATCTAAGCTTGCCGAGTTTACCACTCTAGCGATGTACTATTCTTAAAAGCCTTCCCTTCCAACCTTCTGTCTAGTCGATTATGAATTAGTGACAATGTTTGTTTATTGCATTATGCATGTTGTTTAAACCTTGATATTAACAACCTTTATTTGATAAATTAGAACTTTAATTTTTGTAATTTACTAATTATATATATTTTAAAAAAAAACAAGGGAAAAATATGAAAAAAACGTAGGAAAAATAAATTAGACCTTATATTTTATTAAGGGTCGGTTCTGATTCTCAACTCTATTTACACCACATTACCAATCACTATAGATCAACTATATTAGTCTCACACACAATCAAATTTACAACACAAATCAGTTGAGCAAATCGTGGGCCTTCGGATTGCGATTTCATGCCAAGCTTGCCTATGGGCCAAAAATTTAAAAAGAAGAAGCCAAGCTTACCAACTAATTGCATGCACAAAGACTCCTCGTCCTTGGGTTCAATTGGCAAAGGGGTCGGATACTCTCACCAAAAGGGAGGGGGTTCAATCCTCGAGTTAGCCAAAGCATTGTGAGAGGTAGCATAGGCGATGTAAATTTATGGAAACGCAGGTTGAGGTGGAGACATGTGTACTCTCAGTCCTGTATGCCCTGAGAAGCAAAGTCATAGTGCCATGCCCCTTGATCTGTGGGTGAATCCAACCCTTCTCCTAAAATTTGAATTGAAAAAAAAAACTGCATGCATAGAGTGGTCGAAGAGAAAACGGACAAACCGAGAACACACACCAACATAATTGGTCGACTAAGATCAAAGGGATAAAAGGCAATGGCTAGAAGAAAAAAAAGGGACATGACTTCTCTCCTTTTCTTTTATGATCCACTCATATCCTTTACTCATTTCATGACCATTGGATCAAGATCTAATGGTCCACATTTAACATTCAATTCTTGTTTATCAAAAAAAAAAAAAATCAATTCTCATCCTTCTCTCTCCTCCTTTTATAAGAGGATTTTTTTTCACTGTGCACCATTAGATTTTAATCTAATTGTAATGAAAGGGATAAAGGATGTGAGTGGACCATAAAAAAAAAAGGAAAGAAATTAGGTTAAAAAAATAAAAAGGCATATGAGACAATGAGGGAGAAGAGAGAGAAAGGACAAAAGAGGGTTCAATTTTTTTTTTTTATGTGCATCAAATGCCCAGCCAAAATATGGGTAGAAGTTAGAAAATGTGACTTCTAATTTTAACCTGCCACTTTTAGCTGTTCAATATATGATCTGGGATTCAAAAAGCTATCTCAAACACATGCTATATATTAACAAATTTTACTTGGTATAATAAGCAACATTACATCATTTTTTCTCATCAATTATGTTAATTTTATTGGTCCCTCAAATTTTATTGCAAAAAAATATCAGACAAAATCTATATCAGTTAAAATATCTCTGGCAAAAAAATATCAGTTAAAATGTCAGATTAAACCAAAAAAATCAAAATTCGAGAGAAAATTACGAGAGGGGAAAAAAAATGAAAATTTTGCTCCCATCCGGGTCATCCGACAAAGCATTGATCAATAACGAGCCAACGACGACGATGGCCCGGCGAAAGACGCTGGTGGCGGGCGTGCCTACTCGGCTGAGTTTCGTAACCTATATAACCATGGTCGTTTAAATTCTACTACTACTATTATACGCCCATCTTTGCCAAAATCACAGTAAAACTTGCACTCACATGGATCCTTCGATCCATATTCCAGAGCAACTCGCTTCATTTCCTCCTCCGCATTTTGTTCCCTGCCCTCCCCAACAAAATCATAACGCTTTACCCGATCCTAACACTGCTTCGGTTCCAAATTTGGTTGAAAACCCTAACCCTAGCTCAAATCACTATCTTTCTTTCTCGATCCCCAAGAAGAGAAGGCGTGGCAGGCCCCAACGGAGCCCGGCTTCCTTTCGTGTTCCTGTAGTTTTCAATGGAGCTATGAACGGTAATAGTAATGATCTCTCCCCTTACGGCTCTTCTTCTTCTTCTACCTCAGTTTCAGTTAATAATCCATCGGGAGTAAGACCTGTCCCCGATGCATCTGATGAGATTATTGTGATAAACAAGGAACCTAAAGCTGAGGCCCTGATTGCTCTCAGTGCTGGTTTTCCTGCTGATTCACTTACTGAGGAGGAAATTGAAGCTGGCGTTCTCCCCGTTATTGGAGGAATTGAACAAGTGAATTACACTCTTATTAGAAACCACATAATTGCTAAATGGCGTGAAAATGTTACGAATTGGGTCACTAAGGAAATGTTTATTGATTATATACCTCAAAACTATCATACCCTTTTGGACTCGGCGTATAATTACTTGGTCTCCCGTGGATATATCAACTTTGGAGTTGCTCCCGCCGTAAAAGAGAAAATTCCAGCTGAACCCGGTAAACCGAGCGTTATTATTATTGGTGCTGGCCTTGCAGGGTTGGCTGCTGCACGGCAGCTAATGCGCTTTGGGTTTAAAGTGACAGTTTTGGAAGGTAGGAAGCGTGCAGGTGGCCGGGTTTATACAAAGAAAATGGAGGGAGGGAATAGGGTTTCTGCAGCTGCAGAATTAGGTGGTAGTGTTTTAACGGGTACTCACGGGAATCCTCTTGGGATTGTGGCGCGGCAATTAGGTTATACGCTTCACAAGGTTAGAGATAAGTGTCCTCTTTATAGTGTGGATGGAAAACCAGTTGACCCGGACATGGATATGAAGGTAGAAACTGCTTTTAATCGATTACTAGATAAGGCAAGCAGGCTTAGAGAGTTTATGGGTGATGTCTCTGTTGATGTGTCCCTTGGTGCTGCGCTGGAAACATTCAGACAGGTTTATGGGGATGCAGTGAATGATGAGGAGATGAACTTGTTCAATTGGCATCTTGCTAATTTGGAATATGCTAATGCTGGTCTACTATCAAACTTGTCTCTAGCATTTTGGGACCAAGACGATCCATATGACATGGGTGGGGATCATTGCTTCTTGCCTGGAGGAAATGGGAGGCTGGTTCAAGCTTTAGCTGAGAATGTGCCTATTTTATATGAGAAAACTGTACATACTGTTAGATATGGTAGTGATGGAGTGCAAGTTATTACAGGAAATCAGGTATTTGACGGTGATATGGCATTGTGCACAGTACCTCTAGGGGTATTGAAGAAAGGTTCTGTCAAATTTATTCCTGAGTTGCCTCAGAGAAAGCTTGATGGAATAAAAAGATTAGGTTTTGGTCTGCTCAACAAAGTTGCCATGCTCTTTCCTCATGTGTTCTGGGAGACAGATCTGGATACATTTGGCCGCCTTTTTGATGATCCAAGTCGTCGTGGAGAGTTCTTTTTGTTTTACAGCTATGCAACAGTTGCTGGTGGCCCCTTGTTGATTGCATTGGTAGCAGGGGAAGCTGCCCATAAGTTTGAGAGCATGTCCCCTACAGATGCGGTTACTCGAGTGCTTCAAATTCTCAAGGGTAATTATTTACTATATGCGCAGTGCCTAAATGTGAATTGTTTTTATCACTGAATCATGTTCCAATTTGATAACCTTAGTTTTGCTGGATGTGCTGACTTTTTTGGTGTAATTAACATTTCGTGAAACTAACCACCTCGAATGTGTGCAGGCATCTATGAACCAAAAGGAATAAATGTCCCTGAACCTATTCAAACTGTCTGTACTAGATGGGGTAGCGACCCATTCTGCTTTGGTTCTTATTCAAATGTTGCTGTTGGAGCTTCAGGAGATGACTATGATATTCTAGCAGAAAGTGTGGGAGATGGAAGACTATTCTTTGCTGGGGAGGCAACCACGAGACGGTATCCTGCTACTATGCATGGGGCTTTTGTTAGTGGTCTGAGAGAAGCTGCAAATATGGCCCACTATACCAATGTTCGGTCCCTTAGAATAAAGGTTGACAGGACTCCTTCAAGTGCTCATTCTTGTGCTTCCCTTCTTACAGATTTATTTAGAGAACCTGATATAGAATTTGGGAGCTTTTCAGTCATTTTTTCCCAGAAAAATGTAGACCCCAAAGCTCCAGCAATTTTAAAGGTGACATTTGGTGAGCCTAGGAAGAAGACTCATGACCTTTCAAAACAAGATCAGCAACACTCGAACAAATTACTTTTCCAGCAGCTCCAATCTCATTTTAATCAGCAGCAGCAGCTTCATGTTTACACTATGCTATCAAGGCAACAGGTTCTTGAGCTAAGAGAAGTAAGAGGGGGTGATGAGATGAGAATGAATTACCTTTGTGAAAAGCTGGGAGTAAAGCTGGTGGGAAGAAAAGGGCTGGGACCTACTGCTGATTCTGTCATTGCTTCAATTAAAGCTGAGAGGGGGAATCGCAAGCCCATTTCACCCTCCACAGCTCTTAAACCAGGTAAGTTATACGATAATCACTTGCTTTTGTACTTTCTCTTTATATTTTTTCATCTGAATGTACCTAACTGTTATAGGACTTAATTTGTATTTTTCATGGTTTGCAAAAGGGATGTCAAAGCTGAAAGCTGGTATCGTGAAGCGAAAAATGATAAGGTATGAGCTGAAATGAGATCAGTATTTCAGCACATATAAAATTTTGTGCTTCTAATTGATATGAAATTTTAACGCCGTATCCAATTATCTTTGTCAACACAGAAAGGCAAAAGTGGTAAACAAAAGTCATAGGTCTATACTTCCTCCTAGTGCAATTATGGGGGGTGACAAAGTATCAGGAGAAGTCAGCATAATGGATCAAAATGTTCCTGATGTGCCTGGTGCAGGTATTATTATTTTTAACTGGAAAAGGAATACCCCCCCCCCCCCCCCCAAAAAAAAAAAAAATACTGTCTATGCTGCCCTTTGCAAATACTGTTTTCAGTATGATTATTAATATCAATTTTTCTGTCAGCATATTATTTCTGCATGCTTCAGCTTACATCCTGGCATATGCATGTATTTCTAGCAGTAGCAACTTGTTGAATTAAAGAATTAACAGAACATTAGTGTATGAGTTAAGTATGCATGTATTAGTATTTCTTATTGTACTTAATCTTTTTCCTCCAGTTTTGCAGTTTGTGAAGATTTAATCTGATTACTAATTTATGATATAATTCTTTCTAGGAGAAAATCCTAATGAAGTGTCAAAGCAGTGAATGAATGGCTTTTCTTTCATGGCTAAGAGGTGAGAGTTTTCAAACAATTCTGAATTATGAGAGATTTTTATGCATTACATATTTTAATATTTATTTCCCTTTCTGCTTTAAAAGAAGCTATAGTACTATGCCATTCAATAGGAAATGCAAATATTCATTGAAATTTTGTCTTTATACAAACAAAATTTTCATATCAAATAGCACGTACAATATAGTCTTAGGTCATTGGTCCTTGGATTCTGTTCAACATTTTAACCTGAGTCTGCGGCATTTAGTCAGTGAGAGGAGTGTATTCAGTTAAGATATAACCTCATTTTGTTTAGAGAATGCAACCTTTTCATGAAGGTGAACTATGTAAGCTGTGGTTAGCTGGAAACATGGTGTGAATCAATTTTACTTTCTGATGGACCTAGGCCCATTAAGATAGGATAATTGATGGTGAAATTATGGGATGCCAAAGAATATGGGAATGGGTGAAATTAATCCACCTCAGGCAAGATAGGATAATTGAGGGTGAACTCATTTGGGTTTGTTAGCCTATTGTGTGATGTCTTGGGAGAGAACTGGCCTGAATACATGCTTAAAAAAACGTAATATCGCTCTGTAGCATTTCTTTTTTACACAAGAAGAAATTTTATCAAGGAAGGAGGATATAATGAGAAAGGAAGAGGATAAGATATCCTCCCTAGTCCCGAAAGAAGTAGAAAAAAACCTCACAAATCAAACCTGCAATAAGCTATCCAGTCTCTTAACTAATCCAAAGTACGCAATAGGAACCCCCTAAACTTCCAGCTGTATCAAACTCATCTTCTATTTTGATCATAAAATTCAGTTATAATTGCTGAATTGCACTTCTTTCAGGTCTCAAGTACCCCAATATGTCATTATTTCATTGTGCCCTCAGTAAAATATTCAATGTTTTTAACATTTAATTTATGTGCACTAAGTTTTAATTCTTTTAGGTTGTATCAATGAATTTATCATTATCCGCTTATCCGGGATACAGGACCAAGATATTGATGGCAAATTCTAGGACATTGGAAGTTGGTACAATATCCTTTGTCAAAATGGCAGTGGGTGTTGTCAGAAATCCATATTTCATCCTTTGTGTTGCTGTCACTCTGTAACATGCTTACATATTCTTGGTGCTTTTGATCAATAAATTTTAGGTGGATTTGTTGTTTGCCAAATGCCCTGGACCTGGTGCCATATTCTCTGAACAGAAACACCTGAGGTGCCAATAAAGCTTAACTTGTGAATGAAGCACCCGTGATTGGTTTCTTGATGTATTCATTTTTCTTGCAAATCAAAAGAACCCGTCTTGATCCTTGCACGGTGCAACTTTAAGATGACAGAGGGAGAAACAGTTTTGAATATAATTCTGGAATGTGCTTACTGCTCTCGCGGAAATTTCCTCTTTTTTTGAAGTTGAGGAAGATTGAGGGTATTAATCTCAAGTTGTGGCGTCCCTGTTCTCGGATGATGTAGCTTAGGCATGTGCCAACTGGAGTTATTACTAATGATTTCCATGCCTCTGGTCGTAAATGAGAGTTTTGTAATGTATGAGATGTGACCAAGCTTTGTATTTGTATCCAGTGAAATTCTTGTGGTGTGTTTGGTTTAAAAGTAGGGGAGAGTATTTGTATCCAGTGAAATTCTTGTGGTGTGTTTGGTTTAAAGGTAGAGGAGACTTAATGTTTGGGGGTAATATTAACTCCTTCCCTCAACCGAACACAAGACAAATGTATATTACGTGCCAGTAATCAAGATTCTTAATTCTTTTTCATGCTAATTTGCTTCAACAGCTAAATCACTTGTCCTTTTATTATTCCCATCAATCTTCAATTCATTGTTTGTTATCTACTTATCCGTATGGGGCTATCCACATATCTCAACTTTTTCTATAAAATAAGTAAAAAACGCCACTTTTACAAAAAAATTATTATGTAGCCTGTTTGGATGAAACATCACGTTCACTGGGCCGCTACCAAAAAAGCCTGAAAACATCACTTTTTTAAAAGCCTTAAAATAAGGCTTTTTGGATAACGTAACGCTGAGCTGCACCTGTGTCTTTTTTTGTTATTATTGAGAAAGAAAAAAACGTTGTCTTTAAAAGTCGTGCTCTGTTTTTTTATGGTGTGCATGGTAACGCTTCCAGAATGAGTTTTTTTTTTTTTAATTTCTATTTCGAGAATAAAAATTGATGAGAATTGTGTTTGGTAAATTCGATTTTTTTTTTCTTATTCCCAAAATGAACTGGTTTATGTTTTGTGCTTGCAATAAAAAACAATAAAAAACAGAAGCTAAAAATAATTTCTGCTTCTCTCTCCCGGCACAAAATTCTTAATCATTTTTCTTCTTTCACCGCCATCGAATCCTCTCTCTCTTCCACTCTCTTCAGGTCTCAGCCTTCCAATCTGTCACCGTCTTCATCCTCTTCATCCTCGAAGTTTCCCCTAACCCCTTTCCTGAATCGAACTTCAATCCCTTGTACAAAACGAAGGTCCGAATTACTCGACATTATTGGGTGAGCCAGGGTTCTTTGTGGAGGATATTATTGTGAGAGAGTGTTACAGAAGGAAAGGGTTCGGGAAAATGCTGCTTACGGCGGTGGCAAAGCAGGCGGTGGAGATGGGTTACGGGAGAGTGGAGTGGACGGTGCTTGATTGGAACGTGAATGCGATCAATTTTTATGAGCATATGGGGGCCAAGGTCTTGCAGGAATGGAGGATTTTCCCTACAGAGCTTCTGCGCTCTATTTGCTTCTGCGCTCGTTCCAAGCCTCCAAGAGACAAATAGCGAGTTCTCTTGCTGACCAAGATTTTGTCGGAGGAAATTGAGCGAGTTTATCTGAATCGGATGCTCAATGTCGAACTTCTTTGCGACTACTACAAATCCAAACCCCAACAAGTCCTTTGAGGTTTTCGAAATTCACGCTTTTCCACTGTTTATTGCTTTCAACGCTGGGTTTTTGCACTGTCGGACAGTTACTGATCATCTCCGAGTCTTATATGATGTTATATAATGCAAGTGTTTGTTTCTTGATTTGTGATTTTTTTTTTTTTAGGTGACTCATCCTCCTAGTGATTCTGTTTCGAGTCTTAGCTTCAGTCCCAAAGCCAACTTGCTCGTTGCCAATTCATGGGATAATCAGGTTCATTCCCAATGTCTTGGCTTGATTAGTTACTTGCAATTGTCCTGAGATTTTATTGACTTGCATGCTCTGCATCTTAGAAATTTTGCTTTGAGAGTCTGGGGAGAAGATATTATTTGGTCATGTAATGGTGCTAGAAAATTTCTGTTTCATATAGCCATTACAAAATTGTGTGCTTATTGAGGACAACGTTGTTTTGAGATGAAAGAAGAGCCACGAGACTTGTTGCTTGTAATTCAGAATGGGCAACATATCTTCTATATAAGTACATTCATATTTAAAGCTCGTTTTTTGATGAGATTCTTCATGAGCTTTCATCTCATATTCTTTTATTTTCTCGCTACTAATAAGTCATATCACAAAGTACTATATTGTGTTCTGACTTAGAAACTATTCTGTTGTTGGATTCACATTTCTGTTTCTGTTAGTTTTTTATTGCTTAAGAATGATCTTATGATGTTGATGCCCTAATGCTTCTGCATTTTCTTATAATGTTATCTGCAGACATCGTCTTTCTTTCTTCACATTTTCAAGGCACAAATCTCAGAAAAAAGATTACATGTTGGAGGGAAGCAGCCCTCTGCTTTGCGCCTTGCTACTATATCTCTTCTTCTAAGTGAACAAGTGCCCTTTTTAGTGAAGGATTTAACACTGTAGGTGCCACTGTCTAGGTTTGATTTTATGATTTTCTTCATCTGAATGAGTTAAGTAAATTGAACAGAAATTTTACTTGTGCAAGAGATGAACAGGGATATGATCAAGTTGATACTAAGATTCTGTCTGATGTAATTAATAGTTAATGCTGAATGTTACGTATTGAAAAGGAAGGGAACAATGGTGTGAACGGAAATGACCCCCTCCTACTAAAAAAACATGCATTGTTGAAAAACAACAATAGAGATATAATATATTTTATATAAAATGTTTATGCTACGTTTTCCATGATTGACATTGCCTTTTCTTCTCCCTTTGGCTATCAGACATACCTTCATTATTATTGACGACGAATCAAATAGATGAAGATCTTGTTATATCAAATTTGTTGAATATTATTATTAATACTTCAATATATACCAAAGAACCAATTAGAGCAAACGTAAAGAAATAGATTAGTTTATTTAGTTGAGTCATGTAACTATATTTTAGTATTTGTTGTAAAAAAAAAAATACACATTAAAATAATATATTTTTTAGATATTTTGTTAAAATATGAAATATTGGCATTTTGATTAAAATTTATTATTTTACACGGTTGATGAAATCTATAAACAAAAAATAAAGAAATAAATTTGTATTGTATTAGGTAATTTTAATTCTTGGGATAAAAATAAAATGAGTTGACAAACATAATTCTGATTCTCAGAATGAAAAAAAAAAATTGTGTTAACAAAAATAATTCTAATTCTCGGAATAAAAATTAAATGCGTTAACAAACGTAATTATGATTCTCAAAACTCTTCCAAGACATAGAATCAGAAAAAACCATTTCATCTCAGAAAAAAACAATGACAGTGCTGGGCAACAGAATGGTTGCCATGCACACTCTTAATCTTCGCAGCCTTTTAATAGCTATTCTTTTTAGGGTTCCATGTGTGCTGCGGGGTCCATACCTTTATCAATCTTCATCTGAAATTTGCTGGTGAAACAAGATGATATATATATATAAAGCATGATAATATCCTTTGCATTTGTATTCAAATTCAGATATGTGATATCCTATCTTTTGGTTGATATCTCCTTTTGAGGCTTTTAAATATTAATACATTATCGGCACCACAGATGAATTATCTTCGTGATAAAATGAGAGAGAAACTTGTCAGGGATGGCAATAGGCGTAACAATAGGAGAAATTAAATTTTATCCATTAAATATATTTAATTAAGGTTTTTATTTTTTTATATAATATTTATTTTTTTAAAAATTAAAATTTCCATTAATTCAATATATACAACTGATATGTATATGTAGTTTCAATATGATTCATATCATTTTTCATCTCAACTGACTTTTCAAATAATAATCCAAACACACCTCAGTTAGACAAAAAGCCACTTCTGCAAAAAGCAAAACGGGCAATCTAAACACACATTAGTTAACTTAACCTATCTTTTTTCCCATCTGGCTTTTATAAGCTTTTAAACTACCACTTTTACCGCCAACCCAAACAGGCCTCCTTAAGAAGAAAGTATCACCCACCTCAGGGTTCTGGGTTTAAGAAGGTATATAGAGAGAAGTTTTATCAAACAAAATAATGCCAATATTGGAAAACATTAATTTCTTCAATAAACCAAGAAGAATATCGATATACAGAGGTAAATCACAAGTCTGAATTCGACTTGCGTCATACTGCTACCATTTAGAAAAATGATACATGCAATGCAACTGCTAATAACTGCATTACAGTATGATAATTATTGACTTAATACCATAATAACTACCAAAAACTACCGGTAATGGAACAAATAATGCCTTAGATTTAACCACTAGCCACCACTCCCACTTCCACATAAATTGTTTCCTATATCCCCACTATTGCCTTCAATTCTAGCCCTCTTTCTACGCCTGCCTTGGGTGAGTAAGGGCATGGGGCTTTATCAGAAATCAACATTCAAGTTTCAGTTAGAGTATTGCTGTATCCTGTGTGATTAACCTTATAATCTCAAGGACTGTATATACAAGTCGAAGTTTTGTATTCCAGTGTTCTGTGTCCAAGCTAAAGTCTTGCTGCATTATCTGCTTGGCCGTTATCGTCAACGTTGCTAGTCCCCTCCAGCCACTTCTCTAGCTGAGCTTCTTTGATAGCTTTGAAGTCATTGTAATTTTCAGATGCTGAGTGTTCATGATGTTGAGGTTCGTCTTCAACCTGACTTGACATGGCTACCTCATCTGTTTCCATACCTCGTGGCTCTGAAGCTGTGCTTGCAGATGGGGCTGATAGCTTGGAATTTACTGATCCCCTATCATCAACTTGTGGCAGCATGGAATTGCTGGAATTCTGTTTTGCTGTCGTAAAAACACTTGAAAAATAGTAACCACTTTTCACATGGGCCTCCTGGGAATCAAGTGCAGGACTACCCCAAGATGTCCTTCTTTCTGCAAGGCTCCTTGAGCTCAACTGCTGGATTAAGCCTCTTTTAGGTTTTTTAGTTGTCATAGTTACCAGAGATTTTTTGATGTCTTTTATCATCTCTTCAACTATGGGAAATCCACACTCTCTCATTGATTTCACCATTGCAATAGAGTCCTCCATATCTTCTGTGTGCAAACTTGTTTCACGAGCCTTGTCGACAACGACTTTCTTATGTTTTGTCACATTAGGCACTGCCTTTTGAGTATGCTGTTGGACGAAGAACAGCCCAACAGAAGGTTCATTAGCCAAGTATTTGATCATCTCCGCCAAGCATTCACTTATCTCCACAAAACCATCAACAGTGGAGAATCCAAGCATCTTCCCAAAGGCAAAATCTGTTGCTCATTACTGAAACTGTGAGGGGAAAAAATTGAAAAAGAAAAAAAAAATTATTAAATTATTTATTCTAGTGAGCGTAAATTAAGAGTGTTATATGGCCAACGGTAAAGAGCAAGTCCCAACAATTTTTTCCTGGTGCAGCAGGCTATTTACACAACCACTAGAGGGTTAGTTGACCCTAACCCAAAAGATCAGTGTTGAAACATGGATCAGATCATTAATGCCACATTTTTTATCTGTTCATACTACCTACCATTGCAAATAATCAAAAAGCCTTAGGGTGCCCTGAGGTATATCTGTAAATCTATTTTCTCACGTGTTTGGAAGCTTGTGTGTAAAAAAATTGAAGTAACAAACATTGAAAAAAAAAAAAATCAACACTGTATGTGTAAAGGATTGAAGTACCAAATATAAGGGGGGGAAATCAACACTCAGCTACAGTACAATCTATAGAATAAAAAAATTTCAAAGTCCTCGTTTTTTTAACACAAAAACTCAAGTTTTCAAGTTCATGTCTCAAATATCTCCTAGTTCTACATCTCATGTCAAAGTTAAGAAGATTTAAAAAGTGGGTAATCTTATCAATAGCTTTGTGAAGCTGAACTTACTTTATCATGAAATGCGTTTAGATTGTTGACTTGCTAATTTAGAAAAATCTAAATAAAAGTTGAATAAACATTATACTCCCAAAAATCAAGTTCTAGAAACAACTTGTTACCTTATATATGACACACGCATCCCATTATTCTTATTAAAAGGTAATCAAAATTATGCCCAAATTAAGCTCCCATTTATGAAGGGGATGAATTAAGACTCAGGATTCGTTTTCAATATCCAATCTACTAGCCCAAGGGTCGCTAACGAAGTTGATACCTCCATCGGCGTTAGATAAGTGAATAGCTTGCCCCTCAGGTCAAATCTGTGTGTAAAACACTTGAGCTTCACCATGTTATACGAAAGCTATATAATATTCACATTTGTATATTTGAATATTTCATAAATTTCATAATTAAAGTTATGGAGAATTACAAGAACCAAAATCTAACAATTAGGTCTTAGAAAAATCAGCGTCCTTATCGTTTAAGATTGAACAACCAAATACGGATAAAAATTAAGAAGAAAGAGAGGAACTAACCGGGCAATCAGGACATGATCGGATCATCACAGAGTTGAGACTTTCATTTATTACCTTTCTCCTCTCTCTCTCTCTCTCTCTCTCTCTCTCTGACCTCTGCCTCCGGAGACAGACCCGTATTCCGTCACCTTGCTCTCGTCCGTTTTACCGGCCGGCGAAACCTGAAAAGGTTCCAGGCAGAAGAAGGCTTCTTTTCTTTTTTGGCTGGAGAAGGCTTCTATTGAAATGGGCCTGCATGGGCTTCTCTTTGTTATTTATTTTGTGAAGTAGATCTTAAGGCATAGTTTGAATTAGAAATGATTGTTAATTTAATATAGGGAAAATCCTGAAATAACCCAATTTTAATTTGAAAAAATCCTAAATAAAAATATCATTTGAATTTCAAAATTTCAAATAAATGATTATCCAACAAAAATGAGTTATTAATTATTTTACCGTTCTTGTTAATTTCGTTATTACTATTATCAATATGATTTTGAAGTTTAAGTTATATTTTTTTTTATTTTTTTTTTAATTTGCATAACTAAATTTAATAAATTATAGATCATGTTACGCGATTTGATTAAGGATTTTAAAATTTGATGAAACGTCCAGAATGCCCTACGTAAATGAGAGGAACAGAGAGCAGGCTCCGCCCGTTGTTGGAGCACCGATTTTTTTTTCTTTTTTTTTTTTAAGAATGATTTTTATATCCAATAATCCATTTCAAATTTACACTCAATTACTTGAAATTTGGAACGAATTTCCGAAATCACCCAAACGACAGAGCATTTACACATGCTTCACTGTGACACCAAGCTTTCCATAGGGGTGTTCATGGTAGGGCCGGGTAGGATGAGACCTTTGCCCGAAAAATCATTGGGTAGGAAAATGCAGCCCAGTGCCTTACCTTGCCCGATAGAAGCCCTAAAATTTTTGGGTAGGGCAATAATGGGTTGGGAAGAGCGGGCCTTCCCTGCCCAAATAACAATATCCTGCTATAATCTATGTGGGAAAAAAACTTTAATCACACCTAATAAACAATATTGCAAATTTCAAATAAAATCTATAATTCTATACTTTGAAATATTCTAAAATAAGTCTACAACTTGAGTCTTGAAATTGAAAAAGACAACCATATGCCTTAACAAATAGTCAAATACTCATAAGTGAAAATAAAAAATATATAATACTATTGTATCAAAAAAATAAAAAATATATAATATTATATATACTATTGGATAGGACCAAATGTGCAGAGTAGCATACCATACTGGATTCCTTGCCTTACCCATAAAAATGTCTAGCCCAATTATGTCCAATTTTTCTTGGATTGGGTAAGGCAATTTTTCTGTGGGCTCGGGCAGGCGCATAAAGCCGTGGGTATCATAAACACCCCTAACTAGATTCACTCCCAGAATTTATGCAACTTTACCTAAGCCTCCAAACTTGTTTCCAATTCATGCAAAAGTCAATATTCCTGGGATTCCCCAAAAGGTTTTGGGATTGCAGGGTTTTAGTGCTCGTTGTGAAAGCGAGTGTTCATGTGGCTCAATGGATTAGACTATGTGAGGCATTGTAGAGTGCAATAAACTAGGATTGTAGGGTTTTAGGGACCATTAAAGCTCCAGCTTTACTCCTTCTAGGGGTATTAGATAAGGTGATACCTTCAGCATGTGTATCTTCATCCTCTGCATGGATCGTCTAGGGCACTTTATTAAAGCAGAGTGTGAAGGCAAGAGGTGGAAGCCGTTCACCTTTAAAAGAGGTAGCCCGTGTATCTCTTACCTATTCTTTGCCAATGACCTTCTGCTTTTTACAAAAGCTTCTTCCTCTCAAATGATTGAAGTTTGTAAAGTAATGAAGAGCTTCTGTGAAGTTATGGGCCATAGAATCAATTTAGCAAAATCCCGAATGTTCTGTTCCAGACACGTTAATTTTAACAGGGCTCTCAAACTAAGTCATACACTTAGGATTGGAATCACCTTTGATCTTGGGAAATATTTGGGGGTGCCGATCATTCATAAGCGTGTAACGAAATCCACATATCATCCGATTGTGCAAAAAGCCCAGAAAAAGTTGTCGACATGGAAAAGCAAATTCCTTACTATTGTTGGTCGCTCGGTCTTGATCAAATCTGTTCTATCCTCTTTACCCAACTACTGTATGCAAACTACTCTCCTTCCTATCTACACTATTAATGAAATTGATAAGATCTCAAGGAATTTTCTTTGGTCTTAGGAAGAAAAGGCGAAGAAAATGCATATAATTGCTTGGGATAAAATTACCCAAGCCAAGAAGCAGGAGGGTCTTGGTTTTAAAAACCTTCGTCGGCAAAATAAAGCCTTTATTATGAAGCTCTGTTGGAGCCTCCTGACGAACAAACAAGCCGTTTGGGTCCGATGTCTTTGGTCCAAGTATAATTGCAGAGACCTATCGGTGCCTACTATTTCCAGGAAGCAAAATTCATCCTCGGCTTGGAAAGCTATTGTCGAAGTTTGGGACAAGTTTATTACAGGGGTAGGGAAAAAGGTTAATAATGGAGCAGGAACGAAGTTTTGGCATGACTTTTGGCTTCCTCTTGATCAACCCCTTATAGCTTTTGTTTCGAACTCTTTATTGGTAGATGCTGATGAAATTGTTAGAGATCAAATATCGCTAAGTGGAAGCTGGGACTTTAACAAATGGCGAGGGATTTTGCCTCCTGAAATTATAAGCATTATCTCCAAAATGCATCCTCCTTTTAGCAATCGACTAGACTGCTTCACCTGGCGGGCTGCGAAAGATGGGTGCTTCTCTGTTAAATCAGCTTATATCTATCTTTCTGACCAAGGTGAATCCAACAGTAACAACTTCTGGGTTCAGATGTGGAAATGGCATCTTCCTGAGAAAGTAAAATTCTTCATGTGGCAAATTGGTCACAAGAGACTTGTCACTAATTCCCTCAGAGACAAAAGAGGGCTCACGAATGAGATCCTTTGCTCGTTTCATTGTAACTGTGAAGAAAGTGTGGTGCATATAATCAGGGACTGTGAGAGAGCGAAAAATTTGTGGAATTATCTTTTAAAACCTAACTATTTTTCCCAATTTTTCACAGGTAATTTGCAGGTTTGGCTCAAATGGAACTCCAAGCATAATCTTAGAAAGGGAAGTTTTCGCAACTTTTCTTGGCCAAGAGTATTCAGTTTGGCGTGCTAGATCCTTTAGACAACCAGATGCAAGCTTCTTTTCTAGGGCCAAAACACAGATACGAGGGAGATGCTCCACTTATGCACACATCTTTTAATGGAAAATATAGTTAATCAAAATCTAATGCACAAAAATTTCCATTTTGACAAGAATGAAGAAAGGACGTGGACCCCCTCCTGCAAATGCGGTTCGCATTGATATGGACGGATCTGTTCACCATCAGCACCAAGCAACTTGCGGAGGTGTGATAAGGAATTCTCAAGGTCATTGGTTGATGGGGTTCTACAAATCCCTTGGTCTTCTTACAACAGTTGAAGCAGAATTACATGCTATCAAGATAGGGTTAGAAATGGGCCACCGAATGGGATTGAAGGAATTCATTATTTATTCAGACTCGCTCGATGTCATTAATGCCCTTATGAGAGATTGCCTCACTAACCACCCTCTAAAAGACATCATTGGAGTGACCAAAGATCTTCTCTATCGAGACTGGACTGTGGAGATTCATTATACTCCTCGAGACAATATCTCTTGTGCTAACTTTATGGCCAAAGAAGGCCACAACGCTTCTGCAGATGCAGACGTGACTATGGTTCCATCAATACCGAGTGGGTGTTGTGATATGGTTTTCAAGGACCAACTGGCTTGTCATTAGCCTTATCTATTTTGTTGTGTTAATGGCTAGATTCTTAGGATCTAGACTCTATGTAACCTCTTCAAGCTTCGGCTTGCCTTTATTTCTCAAAAAAAAAAAAAGATGTGGCAAGCAAGGCTAGGCTCAAGTTGAATGAGGCCGAAAGACATTTCAAGCTCTTGTTGCCAACACTTATGGATAAGAGTTAGGTTTCTCTCATCATCCATTTTTTTTATCGTCTCCCATAGTCTTTTAATCACGTATGTCCATTTAAAAGTGTCACATCATCAAATTATACTCTTTGGATTTTTTTACTCATTTTTCTATCAACTGTCTAAATGGGCCCATGAGAAAATGATGATGAAAGGTTCTTTTCCCCAATGGATAAAGTTGGATATGGAAGTTTGTAAGGTTACCTATTTTAAGCTTTTGATTCGTGAGTACAACAATTGTTGCCAGATGGTATGTTGTAGGTTCCTAAGGAAGGTGATATTCTATATGTGTCTCCAAAACATCGGTGATTCTTCCTCATAAGGCACAAAACTGCAGAGCATTCTCTTTACTTCTCATTTACATAAGGGAATTTTGGGTATTTCATCAAATTTTAAAATATTTAATTACATCTCATAACTTAATCTACAATTTATTGAGTTTAATGACCCAGATTAAAATTTGGGCAGTTTAATTGTCCTTTTTGAAGATTTTCCCTTAATTAAGTTAGGCTTTTGTGGTTTAATGAATTATATAAGGCTTGAATACTACTATATATACTGTTTTTTTTTAAGTAAGTCAATTGTATTTCAAAGAAAATGATAATTAGTACATAATAATTCATTGCCTCACGTGTATACGTAACAATGATGCAAGAGTCTAGGAAAGCAGAGAAATTTGTATTAAAATGTTGCACCAAAACATGTGAAAGAAAATGAGCATTTTCCATCGACGGTAATTGTTCAATTCACATTTTCTCATAAAAATATTTTTGGTGCTAGGGCATTTTCCCTTATAAATGGGAAAATTGGTTTCCACCTATTTTACTGAGAACCCGTTTTTGGGTGGATGAAGAAAATGAAAAAAAGATCAACTTACCCCTCTTCAGTGTCAGGGAGAGGAAGATGTGCGGAAAATTATCCTAGTGGTTGATGACGAAGGAAGGAGAAGCCAACTAAGGCCTCTTTGACATTATCACTGTAGATCTGTCAGTGACAAAGGAGAAGGAGGAAGTTGACAGTGGTGATGATGAGGAGAGGGTAACAAACATGGTGATTTTCCATAAACGATAAACAATAAATCGTGACATCGTCTTTCAGAACAAAGCTCAACTTCCAATGGCCATAACTCTTAGAATATAACTCCATATTTAGCAAATGATCTATCCTCATAAAGCTCTCTAAATCTAGTTTTAGATGCCACAAGTTTCGATTCAAATGGATGTATAGTATGTGAGTTACATCCAAATTACTGAACCTATGTCTAATATAGGGCATGAATTCCAATGGCAACTTCAAATAGCATATCTCTTTAATATGAACTCATTTGACCTTGATTTTGGTGTCTATGTGATGCATTGAGAGTCTAGTTTAATACGAAACAAGTTTCACTTCAATTAGATATGTGGTTTGAGAGATATAATCAAAATAATGAATCTAATACAAGTTGAACGTGAAACAGGGAGCTGGAATAGTGCTTCACACTCGAGTGTAACACACGAGTGCTGATAATCTGCATTAGAGTGTATTGAAAAATGCATGTTTAATCACTATAGCAAAGTCAACAATGAAAAATGGCACTTGAGTAAGGGAATTTGGTACTCAGTGCTTAGAAATTAAAGATGCTGAATAGTGGGTGATGTTTTGTCATTAGAGGCAAAATGGGTTTTTGCCCATTTTCCTACCTCATGTTCTTTCATCCAAACAAAAAATTTTCCTATCAATTCATTATCTTTTCTAGTACGAAATTTTTCATTCCATTCCATTCTTTTCAATTCTATTGCTTTTTTTTACCCAAAAAAAAAATCTATTGCTTTTCATTCCTACATTTTCTTCGATCCAAACGAGAATACTATTCTAATGTATGTTTATATTGGTCTAAAGAGATATTTATGTAGGCAATATTTGTGGAACTCTCTTACTCTTTGTGTGTGTATTATTGAATTGAAAAGGCACAAATTAATAGATAAACATATCAAATTTATAACATATACAGCTACATAAAAAAATTACTCCTATTAATTTATAATGGCTTCATAACATAACTCACTTTTTTTAAAAAAAAAATCCTTATCAATTTTATCCCTACAATTAATGTTTGGATGTACCACTTGTATTTTTTTTCCTCTTCTTTCTCAAAACTTCATTGGATGAATTATTATGAGGTCCCAAATAAGGAATTTAATTATTAAGAAGCCCCATTGACAAATGGGTGTTGCCATTTTTCACTTTAGAACTTATTATTATAAAATCTTCAATTGTTATTGAGACTTTTTAGTAATTAAGTCTATTTTTTGAGACCTCATAGTAATTATCCTAACTTCATTTGATATTTTATATGGGCAAAATTATTATTTTTTAATTTGACGCTAATTTAATACTTGACTCTTCATTTTGTTTATGCTAAACAAAATGACAAGCTCATTTATAGTATAGACCGTATAGTATGAACAACATACACTTTTAGAGTATCAAGTGTTTTTTTTAATACAAGTGGGATACCTCAGTTAACACCTATGGGACTAATCTACTCATTCCAATCCTGACATAAGATAGCTATCACATCCTCAAAAGGTTGGTAGATCTCATGAAACCCCCCACCCATCTAAAGACCCTTCTTAGCTTGGAAATCCGTCGCAAGATTGGCCGACCGATGTACATATGTAAGTTTTGTGTTCCAATCTGATTGAAGCAGCAATTTAACTCCGTTTATGATACTAGCGTCACGATGATTCCAACCATGTTTATGGAGAAGCAATGCGAGTAGAATTTGTCTCCAACCAAACTTTCCTAACCCCCAATAACCAAGCAATCTTTAACCCTAATAAGCACGCCAAATCTCGACCGTAAGCTCATCTCCATTTTCCACGGGGTGTATGAAACCTTTCGGAAAGTTTCTAGATGAGTATAAGACCTCCATAGGCGGCCTTGTTAGTAGCTCGAGAGTATGCTCCATTCACATTCACCTTCACCCATCCCTCTGTTGGAAATTATACCATAGGGTCTCATCATTGTACTTTAAACATTATTGTTATTTAAAGTATTTCTTCAATTTTGTTATCATATCATTTGCATGTTTGTTATAATGACTGTATCCTTGGATGTATTATAAAAATTGTCCTAAATGTCCCTAGTCAGTCATCTATGCGGGAGCAAAGATAAAATAAGACCAGTATGACTTTGATAATGTATGGAGATACGAAATTAAAGTCATAGGCACTTGTAAGCGTACAAGGTACTGAACTGATCTACTATGAAAAAGCTGTATGGATTAAGTCATAAGTTTATCTTATGTATAACCACATCACAATACCCTTTAACTTGAAATCATCATGGATTCCTATATGAGAGCCGCCAATCTTTGACATAATCAAAAGTCACCTTTGACCGGGTGATGATAAAGGCTTCGATCAGGATTAGCGGTTCTTATGCAGAGGAATGTGAATGGTCAAGATGAGATTTATCCCTCACATTTGTAAAGAGATATTATTGGCCCCACGATGAGTAAGTCTGAGAAAAGTATGGGTATACTACAATGGAAAGGAGTTTCTATTTCAATTCTTACACTACTAAAGAATCGAGAAAGTAATGGTCAAGAATGGGAGGATGACACTATCCATGTTTCATCCTTGACCAAATTATCGCGTGACAAAAGAGATGTGACATTATTATATGATATGTTGCATCGTATCAACGATCCTCATATGAATTGGGTAGTCGTAATGTTTTGCTAGAGGCCGCTTGTGACTTGTGGGCTGGTACAATGTTGGCCTACTTCTAATTTCATGTAGGCCTATAGGGTTACATACAAGAATAACCCGATACAAGCTAAAATGTCCAGACTTATTGAATCTAAGATATATCTAACATTTAATGGATATAACGCTTAATCTAAGGAGGACACACACACACACACATGTATGTATGTAACGAAGGAAGGCTGTGCTAATCGTGATCTGAAGGGAGAATGTCTGAGAAATTTTGTTCTCTGTAAAAGTATTCCTGTATGAAAAATGACAGGTATTCTTTTATAACCCGGATCATGGTTGGTCAAAAACTGGATTAATTTATGATATAGATGTCACCATACCCATATTTTCTCAATGCTTAAACATATAACCTGACTGTCCCGCATATGGTATCAGAGCTATGGGTTAATGATAATATGAAACCGAAGTTTGGTCCCTTTTCTTTGATATTGTTAATTCTCTGTTTATTTTATTGCCTTATATATTGTTTGTTTGAAGATTTTCTCAAGTATCCTCTGAAGTTGCAGTATAATCTTATCTGCTTCACGAAAAAGAGAAATCTTATTGTTTGTTTTTTATTTGTATAAACTATAGTTGTGTTGTAATCATGAATATAATCAAGAAATTAAAACTTAGAATGTATGAAATAGAATATGACAAATTACCTGATAGTTCTTATTTATTACAAGAAAGAGAAATAAAAGCATGTAATTTTACACCATTCATTTTAGGAGGTCAAGGAGAATATGCAATGAATCAGTTAAATTGGAATAATATGTATCTAATGAAACAATTAGGAAGTTATATAAATCATAACATAGAAGATTTGTTACATATATTTAGCATAGAAGAAATAATAGAACAATTACCTGAAGAAACTAAAGATATTTTAGAAAAAATAGAAAATAGAAATCGATTAGAAAGATTAAAAGAGATAGCAAAACCATTAGAACAAAAGACATATGAAATGAAATCAGCAATAAAACAAAATTCTAAATAATTAAAAGAAATAAAAGATGACATAAAAGGAATTAAAAAAGCCTTAGGAGTTTATGATAGATTAGAACCGATAAATAATAATCCACAAATAAATATGATGAGATCTTTATATGATTGGGAAAATTCTTACACTACAATATCAAATATCACAAGACAAACTGTAAACATGAATGCAGAACAAACTAGAATAATAGTAAAAGAACTTAAAAAAGGACAAACCATTTTAAATAATAATTTATGGGCAATTTATGAAAATGTAGAAAAGGTAGATAAAAACGTATTAGATATTAGAGAAGGATTAAAAAAATTAGATAAATTTTATGAAGATAAGAGAAAAGGAATACAAATTGAACATAAAAAGGAAAAAACAGTAACCAGAGTAGTTAATAGCATGCAATAGCGGCGCTATAGCAGTGTAGCGGAGCAGAACAGTGGCTCGCCGCTCCTGCTGGCCCTTCGCGGTGCGTTTTTGCATCGCGAAGTTAGCGCCAGTTGCGGCGCGGCTTGTCGCACGGAATCGCGCCTGCATTGTGCGATTCTGTTTTTTTTTAAAAAAAATGAGTTAAAGGATAGATAGATCAGATACGATATGATATATCTGGAAACGGTTTTAAACCCTGACCGAAGACGCAAGAGGATTAGGTCGAGCCTCGAGAAGCAAATCTTCAACATTATCAATTTGAGTTCTGCTGTTCTGGGCAAGATGCAAGGCCAGAGGACGAGTCGGATTGAATTCTCGATGAGAGTGGACTGTCGAGACAGTCAATCTGTTTCGGACCCTTTTTCTTTTTCTTTGTTCAAATGCTTCTTTTTTTTTTGGCGAGACAACGTTATTATTTCTGAAACATTACTGTACAACATTGAAGATATTTGGTCAACAAAAGAAAAAAGCTTTTTGACAAGACAGTGTTATATTTCTGAAATATTTAACTTTGCCACTAGCTAATATAGATCATGATTGGAGGGGTTTCGGCTTTGAGGTAGGTTTCAGACTTTAGATTTCTTTTCTGACCTTTTACTTTTGTGATATTTTCAAAAATGTTTTTTGTAATCATCCATTATTTTTATAATATTTTCTTCATCGTCAGTTATTTAAGCTTTTTTAAAATTTTGTTTCAAAACCTTGCATGGGTAAAAGAAAAGCATTAGTCATGATGTAGTGGTACTGAACTCAAAGTACCACTTGAATGCCCTCCTCTATCTTACTGATATAATATAAAATAGAACCCCAATACATTCAATCGAATGGGTGAGGATTGAAAGACTTGGATAATTTATTGTTTAATGATGAATATGTTTTACATTTTGAGTATATTTTTATTCTTTAGCATTTATATGTGTATCTTTAGTGTAGCGGTTATCCTGCAATGCACTATACCGCTATAGCATTTTTTGGGCTTGCCGCTACGCGCCGCTATCTGGGATTAACTACTATAACAGTAACAATAAATGAATCAGAAGATAGAATAAAAGAATTAATGAGTATTTTCAAAAATGCAGAAACTAGAAAATTAAATATGATGAGAAGTAGAAATAAAGATTCAGAAAAAGATTCAGAATCAGAAGATGAAATTGAAAAATTTATGGGTCAAGATGAAACAAATTTAGAATCAATAATACAAGATTTAGGAGGATTAAAAATAATAGATGAAAACTAAGTAAATATGCAAACAACTCAACAATCCGAAGTAGAACAAAAAACAAATCAAGATCATCAAGAAGAAACATCAAGAAATGCAGAACAAACTCTTAGTCAGACGATAAGAGAATGAAATGAGAAGACAAAGAGGTTTAGTAAGAGAAGATTTAAGCAATATATCTAAATCAGTTTTTGATATTAGTTATAAAAAACCTGCAACAAGTGGAAAAGAATTTATACCACCCCTATTAGAACAATATGAAACAAGACAAATTCCAAATGCTGGAATATGGTTAGATTTAGATTGTAATTTAGACAATGATAGAAGAATAGAAGAATGGAAAAAAGCTCAGTTAATAGCACTAATAACTAGAAAAATAGAACCAGATGCTATAAACATGATAGCAAAAGCAAGTTTTGTAGGAAATGTATTAAACTGGTGGGAAGGAAGACCACTAGATTTTAGAATGGAAGTTAGAAGATTATGAGAAGTAATCTATGAAAGAAGAGAAGTTTTATATGTAGCAATATTATTAAAATATGAAAATGTGTTGAAAAATGAATTTGTAGGAACATTAATGGCAAACATAGAATATACAAAAATTTCAAAAGCTATAAGATATTTACATGAAATAGAAATATGTAGTTTAGAACCTACACATATAAATCAATATATATGCAAATATAAAAAATATTTTTATAAAGCTAAGATAAATGAACCAGAAAAACAGAAATTTTACCTATATATGTTTTATAGAAAATTACCTAGATTAATGTTAGAAAATTTAGTAGAAGAATATACAGAAGCCATGGAAAATGCAAATGATAGAGAATTGGTAAAAATAATAGATACAATGGGTAGAAGAGAAGATTATTTAAGAAAATATTTATCAGAAAGATGTAAAGAAGCATGGAGAAATATAAAATATTATAAATTAAATAAATTAATGGTAAATTATGTGGAATTAGAAAAACCTCATAAGTGGGGATGTAACCAAGATAAATGGATAAGAAAAAATAGAAAAAGAAGAAAGGTGTATAAATTTAAAAAATATATGAAAAAGAAGTTTTTTAGAAAATATAATTCCAAAAATAAGAAAAGATACAAACCTAATAAATATTTTTTAAAAAAAATATTTAATAAAAATAAAAGTAAGAAACCTTATAAATGTAGATGTTATAATTGTGAAGATTTAGGACATATAGCAACAAATTGCGATAAACCGAAATCTAAAAAGAAAATGAATATTTTATTAAAAGCAGAAGAATTAGAATTAGAACCTTTAGATATAGATTTAATGGAATTTGATGAACCTATAGATAATGAATTAGAAATATACAAATTAACATATGAATATGAAGAAGAAAATTCAGAAGAAGAAGAAACAGATGAAAGTTCAGAAGATGAAAATGATATAGAAAAAGAATATATAAATTAAGATCAAGAATGTATAAATATGATGAACGTAGTAGAAGGAGAAAGTAGTAATAATAACTCAGAATTTGAAGAATATGTAAATACAGAAAAAAACTCATTAGAAAGAAGAATAACTTTTAATAAAGACCAATATGATAAAATAAAAGAAAAAGATTTAGATATGACAGTTGCAAATATATAAAATGAGAATTTTATGGAAAAAGTAAGTAAAATATTAAAAAATAAAAGAAAAAAAAAATCACATTGTGTAGTATTAGAAAAGAAATTTCCACTAGAATCAACTTTAACTGAAGAAGTATTAAGAATACCACTGATCAGTAAAAATTTAATAGAACATGAAATATCGAAAATACCTTTTAAAGATGAAATATCAGAAATATATATAGCAGGAGTGCAAATCATGGTAAAAGCTTATTTTCAAAGTGGAATAGATTCGCCATTAGAATTACTTATAACAGATGGAAGAATAATTAGTAATGTGGAAGATAGTATCTTAGGAATGATAACAGGAAATTTAATATACCAAAAATTAAAATTCACCTTAAATACAAATTTTGCAATAAGTAGAGCAGAAGAACACATGGATAAATCTATTTTAATATATCATAATTTATATAATGTAAGACTACAACCAGGATCTAGAAGTATAAGTATAACAACAATGATAGGACTCATATTTTCAAATGAACATAGAATATATAATAAAAATAAAGGAAAAATAACAATAGACAAATATTTTATGCCAGTAATAAAAGAAGTTAAGACAGATCCAAAACAAATTACAATACCAGAAATGTTAAAACTAGAATTAGATAATACTAGAAGTTATTATGAAGGAACACCTAGAAGAATGATAACTAATAACATATTAGGACAAAGATCTTTAAGAATAAATACATTAGAAAATCCAACATTAAATATAAATAGAAATCCAAGAAGAAGTTTAGAATATAACATACCATCATCTAGTAGAAGAATTAATAGAACTTTAAGTCTTAGAAATTTAAATTCATCACAAGAAATTAGAGATAATTTTAACCAAAGAAATTTATTAGCAAAAAGACTGATAAGTACAAATATAAGAGAAATAATACCACAAAGAGAAAGTTATATAAAATTAGAAGTAAAATCTGAAATGTCTTGGAAATATGTAATAGCAAAAATAGAAGAAAATAACCAAAACAATGAAATAGAAATAGCATTCAGAGAAGATAATTTAATATTAGAAGGAAGTAGTACAACCACTAATATTGTTTTAAGATTTAATAATAGAGATATAATTAATTTAACATTAACGGTGAAAGACAATACAGAAAATGATTTTAAGATAATATTAAGAAAAGACTTTTTAGAATTAGTTAAACCTTATAGAATTCAAAATGAAAGAATAATGATAAACTTAAACCATCAAACAATTGTAATACCAAAGTTATCATGATTTACGAAGATATAACTATTGAATGGGATGAAGATAGAAAGAAAATAATATCTATATATAGAAGACAAGATATAGAAAGAGAAATAGATGAAAATACCTTAGTACCAGATGCAGATACAACTCTAATAAGAATACTAGTAAATAAGTTAAAAGATAAAATCAGAAAATATAAAATAGTATTAACACATAGAAATCTTATTCATCGCCCGGATTATTATAATCTTATTAAAACAAGAATAAATGAATTTAAAATGGTAAAACATAGGTTGAAAGAAAAGTTAGAATTATTGAGTAGGATATGAATGAAAACGAATGGATTCCTACATATTATGCAAACAAAGAATATGTTACAAAAGTACCACAAACTTGTAAACATTTATTTAAAATCATGATAAAAGTAATAAAAAATATTAATAATATTGAAGCTAGAAGAGTAATGGAAGCAAATAAAAGATATGAAGAAGCAATAAAAAATAATAATTTAGTAATAGCAAGAATAGAACATCAAAATATAAGAGATGCTTTTGATCTATTAGGACAAAGAACAATTGCAGAAAAGATATATAAACATAAGTTAGAAGTTTTATCTAGAATATAATACAAATTTTATTTTATACAAGAAATAATGAAGAACAGAAGAATAGGAATGCAACGAAAACTAGTTGAAAGAGGTAAAAATATAGAAATTGTATGGGAAATATATTATGGAGATAGAGAAAAGTTAGATAAAGTACCAGAAATAGATAAAAGTTTAATGAGAAAAATAGTAAAAAGAATAAATAAAACAAATAAAAAAGATTGGAAAACAATAAATGAAATGAGATATCCATATATATATAGAAAGTACTCAGGAATCCATCATCCTTTTATAGATGAAATTAGAATAAAAATGAAAGATAGAGAAATGTGTAAGAAAGAAATTAAAAAGAAATTAGAAGTATTATCAAAAATATGACTATACCATTATATTATGTTTTGATAAAATTTAATTATGAAAAATATAGAGCTAGAAAATATCATGCTTTAATAGACACTGGAGCAAACATAACAGTAGTAAAATATAATGTGTCACCACCAGAAATGTGGAAAAGAAAGAATAGAATTATAAGAATGTAATCAGCAGGAAGAGAAATACATATGATAGAATTAGAAGCCAAAAATATAAGGATACAGATAGGAAATTATAAGTTAAAAATAGAAGTATTAAATCAGTATAATGAACCTCAGTGTGATATAATATTAGGATTAGATTTTTTAGAGAAATATTATCCTTTTGCATTTATAGAAAAAACCTTAGTATTAACAACACCTTGTAAATATCAAGTAATAGGAGTTAGAATAACGAGTCCATATAAAAGAAAAGATGAAAAGTTTCAGAAGAAAAAACACAAAGAAGAAGTTCAATTCTTACAAAATAATGAGCCAGTAAAAATAGAATATATGTTAGCAACATTAACTATAAGAGAAGAAAAAACCATAAAACAAAGAATATTAGATAGTTTTAGTGAAAATCCATTAATACATTGGGAGAAATGTAAGCCTATGGCAAAAATAGAATTAAAAAATTACATTAAAGAAATAAATTGTAAACCCTATCCTTCGATAGAAGAAGATAAAAAAGAATTTGTAATGCATATAAATGAAATGAAAAAATATGATTTAATATGAGAAAGTAGATCTAAATACTCATCACCAGTAATGATTGTAAAAAAACTTAGTGAAGAAAGAAGAGGAAAAAGTATAATGGTTATAAATTATAAGAAATTGAATAGCATAGCAATTAGAAATAGATATCCTATACTAAAAATGGAATTACTATTTAATTTAATAAGAGGAAAGAAAATATTTAGTAAATTTGACTGTAAATCAGGATTTTTTCAAATAAAATTAGAAGAAGAAAGTAAAAAATATACAGCTTTTAGCACATCTGAAGGATTGTATGAATGGAATGTATTACCAATGGGATATTCTAATAGTCCAAGTATATTTCAAGAATTTGTATCCAAATTATTATTACCTTTAAGAGATTTTGCTGGTATATATATAGATGATATATTAATATTTTTGAAAGATGAAAAAGAACATGAAAAACATTTAAACCAATTTGTAGATCTAATTGAAGAAAAATGTTTGAACATATCACCTCAAAAATCTATATTAAGGAAGCAAGAAATACCTTTTTTGGGACAAATTATAACTACAAATGGAATAGAATTACAAGATCATATAAGTAAAAAAGTATTAGAATTTGATAGAATAACTAATAAAAAAGATTTACATGCATTTTTAGGATTAATAAACCAAGTTAGAAATTATGTTCCAAATTTATCAAAGTTTACATCAAAGATATCTAAATTAGCAGGAGAAAAAACTTAATGGAAATGGAATAATGAAACTATTAAAATAATAGAACAATTAAAGAAAATGTGTCAAAATTTACCAAAATTAACAATACCTTTACAAAGAAATATAAAATGGATAATTTATATAGTGCATCAGATGAATATTGGGGTGCGACATTGTATCATGAAAATGAAAAAGGAGAAGAAATCATAACTAGATATGCTAGTGGAAAATTCCAAGAAATACAATGGAAATGTCATTCTAATTGGAAAGAATTATTAGCTATTGTAAAAACGGTGGAAAAATTTGAACTTTTTATAGTTAATGCACAGTTTATAATTAGGACTGATAACATACAAGTAAAATTGTGGTTAGATAAAGGAATAAAAATAGAAAAATTGGCTAATAAAATGTTATTCAAATGGCAAGGAGATTTAGCATATTATGATTATATTATTGAATATGTGCCTGGAAAAAATAACCTTATTGCAGATTTTATGAGTAGATGGAATCCAATTCAAGCTCAAAAATGGAATCTAATCAGACTTGTAATACATGTCAGATTGTTTTAACAGAGTTGAATATTCTAAAAATGAATATGAACCTGTTAAATAGTCACTATAGCACAAGTGTGCAAAGCATTTTATCCAGTATTGTACATTTAAACCAGCAAGTTAAAGATCTATTCAAAAGAATAGAGAAGCTGGAAGGAAATGGAAGAAGAAATGTAAGTACGGTTGAATCAGCAGTACAAACGAACTTAGAATCAAGCCATGTAAATAAGTGTAACACCCCCGAATTTATAGAGTTAAAATAACATAAAATTCTGATGGTTTAATTACTAAAAATCCAAAATCGCCAAATTCGGGAGGTGTCACCGCACACTTGTACTGGGACAAGTGCAAGGCTACAAATTACATTAAATAAATCTAAATCTAAATAGTTTTACGCAACACCAAAACAAAATAAAATAAGATAGTAAAATAAAATGACTAAATGAAATCGAAATTAAAATTTGACGTCTTCCTCACTTCTCACTGCTAGCCCCAAGCTTTGAAACCTGTTCACTGAAATTCTGCTCCCTCGAAGGATCATCGCAGCCCAGAAACACAAACATCAGCAAACGCTGGTAATCCTAATTAGGGAAAGATAATATAAAATAAATAAATAAATTTGAAATGATTTGAAATAAAATAAAATAATCACAAATAATTACAAAATAAAATAAAAAAATGACATATATATGTATAATTTTAAATAGCACAAACATATTTGCATCAAACATTAATCATTATCTTTTTAAATTTATTTAGACCCGAGAAACCCTACCAGTCTGTTTAGTGGGAAGAGAACCATGGTAGACCCGGGAAACCCTGTCAGTCTACCCGTGACCTTGGAAACCCTGCCAGTCACAAATCATCAAAATTGGCCATATCATCATTCTTCCTAGTGTGCACACCTCTTTCCAAAGTTGCTACTAGTATCCTGGAAACCTACCAGACACCACTTTGGGAAGAACGGATACAATCAGTTCACATCAAATATTATTTCGAGGGCATAAAACATAAGGGTTGTGTTCATCACTTTAGGAGATACTGTCACAAAGCTATCCTCCCACTTGCCCATTTATTTTAAATATACTCAGAATAAAATTACTAAATCATTTCTATGCACTATAGTGCCCAAATTGAATTTATTAATATTTTATATTTATTTAATTATCTTTTTTTTAAAAAAAATTAATTATAGGATAAAATATTTTAACATAAAATATAGTCATTCCTTTAATTTTCAATAACGATTGCACTTCAACAACTATCATATACACAGTGACGATAAAGGCATATGATGATGTAAATGAAAATTCATCTAATAATTTATCTAACATAAATGGTCAAAGAATGAAAATGGTTTGGTTAAGCAAAAAAAGGAACAACTATCCATCACTCATGATTATCCATTAGCAAATAAATTTATTCAAAATTTCAATGATGGATGAAATTCAATTCCACCAAGTAGAGGTCCAAAATCATCACTTATTCACTATCACAAGTCATTTAAAATAAAACACTTTCCACGCAAGATTTTTGTTTTAACATGATGGAGAATTGAGAAAAGAAAAAAAAACAAGTAGCAGGAATCAAAAGGGACGAAGGAGAAGGTTGAAAATTGAAAGAGATGAGATAGAATTTTCAAAAAGGAAAAATTTGTTATAGGGATTAGGATTACAATCAATTAATTCTAATCAACGTTCTAACGCTACCAATAATTAATTTTTATTGCTCAAGGGATTAGGATTACCTGGTCTCCGTGGTTGCTAAACTCCTAGAAGGGAAGCTCTGCCGCAAAGGATTTTTCAAAGAGGGAGCTAATGAACGATGACTAAAGTTAGGCGGCTAAACCTAACTTATAATTAGGCTCTTAGGGTTTAGTTATGAGCTGGGCTTTGAGCTTTTTAGCTATTGACAAATTAATAAATAATTATAGATTTTGTCTTATATATAGATAAACCCATTATATTCCAAGGTTTCTCACGAAATAGAAGAATAAATCTTCCCATTATATTCTTATAGTTATATAATATATTGGTTGAATAAAAATATTTGTTATTATTATACAAGATATATACAAATTTAAATATTTTTATATCGATAAATAGTACAATCATTTTTTTAAAAAAATTATATTGTACATAAGATATGTTCTTATATTCATAAAATATCCTTGCGGTTATGATCATATAGGATACAAATTTGAATAATTTTATTTTGATGAATAGTACAGTTCTTTTTTTAAAAAATAGAAAAATTTATATTGTAGATAACGATAAGTATTTGTTTGTTTTATAAAAAAAAAACATAAAACAATATTATTAAATTCTATTAAATCAATCAGTCAATTTATACTTAATAAAATCAAATCTATCTAAACTAACAAACTAATCGAATTAATCTAAACTAATAAAATTAAACTAATACTATATTATTACTATTATTACTTTTACTTTTATTATTGTTGTTATTATTATTATTATTATTAACAACAATAATAATAATAATCTGGGGTATTACAATAAGTCATTCACTCAGGCTGGGTCATCCACCCAAACCATCCAAACAACTGCAAGTGGGTCATCCACCCAAGGGAATGTTGTTGGGCCTACTGCCCAAGCCCAAACTGAAACACTCCATAAAATAACCCCTTTCAATGAGATCATAAAAGCCCAATTGTTAGAAGAAGCCCAAAGAAAAGAAAAAGAAAAAGCAATTGAAACCTCATCCTCAGGCCCTAGAATTATTAGAGATCCATCATTTGACACCTACTCTAAATTCAAATATTTTAGAACCTTCATAAAGAAAACCGGAAATATGGAATTGTTAGACCCTCATGTTAAATATGCCTCTCATTTTGCCTTTAACGAAGTTGTAGCTTATCAAGGAAATTCACCAGATTTAGTCAAGATCTTATACCAATATGGAATGTTATATGCCATATATCCATCTAATGATCTGAAAGAAACCTCAGAATTACCAGAAGCCATTCGAGATGCAATCAAGATTTATGCAGGAATTGTTATTCAATACAAAGTGTATATCATATTTTATTCAACCATTGCAGAAATCACACCAGAAAAAGTTTATTCTCCAATCAGTTTAATCAAATTTGGAATGACAAAGAGGCTAGTAGAAACAGATGCAGAGATTAAAGAAGACATAGAAGACGAACAAGAATTCCAGACCAAAATGAGTAATATTAGAGCCCAGAATTATAACATTATCTTTCAAGAAATGAAAAGGACAAATAATTCAAAAGAGAAGAAATGGGTATATTATTGCGGTTTAACAACTCTAATTGCGTCATTTGGAAACAAAGCACATGAACAATCACTTTTCTCACAGTGGTACAATAGACTCAGAACCAACAAGATGGAAAACTCAGAAAAGACAAAGAAGAAGATTTGTAAGCTCTTAGCAGAAGAAGTAAATCACAGATGTAAGTATTGTGAGGAAAGAGAAAGAGCAATGCAAGATATGGAAGATCCAGATGTAGATCTCAGTGTCCTCTAAGCAATCTTGAAGATTTGCCGATGAAGAAAGAGATAGAAGACGACAAAGAAAAAAGCTTGCCGACATTAATAAAGTGTGACATGCTAATTTGAAAATTGAAGAAATCTAATGATAACCATGCAACATGTTCGGTGAAGGTTTTGCCAACACAATGTAAAAAAAAAATCACAAAAAGACGAAAAGCACAAAAAGACAGAATTCTAAAAGCTCCTTTATTCAAAGTTCTGCACACATGTTTTACAAAGGCATCATATAGTTTGTAATATTAGGCCTCTTTACTTTATGTCTTAGCTTTGCTTTATGTCATAGGTTGCAATGAATATGTTTTGTAAATTTGCATTACATGTAAAAATAGTTTGTCAAAATTGTAAGCAGTTGGTATGCCGACTGTCTATATAAAACCTTGTAACTCTGCACTTGAACACACACCGAGTTGAACTTTCACTCAAACACCTTACATACTCTCTTGTATTGAGTGCGATTGAGAAATAAAATTCCAGGAGTTTAATCATTTCTTTCTTTGAAGAATATTTTATTTTGTTGTGGAAGAAATATAAGGTATGAGTTTTTAACTTTATAACGGGATCAAATCAGGGAGTAATACTATCAAAAATTTATTAGTTATGATCCTGTGAATTCCCCATGCTAGATTCCATAATGAATTCCATAATGTATACGGATTCCATAATGAATTCCCCATGTCTTTCCCATTTCCATTTCACACCTAATGCATCATTATTAGCTACAACTCCCCCAAGTATTGTGTCCCATGTTCTTTTGATCTTTGTCCATACATTAGAGCCCATACTTGTTGGTACATTATGAGGGAGGAGATCATTCCTACACTTGTACTTATCTCAAACCACTTTGACCTAGAGATCTTCCTTTTGAGTGACAAGCTTCTAGACCAATTTCATAAGGAATGCTTGATTCTAGTACTTGGCATGCCTCAACCCCAGTCCTCCCTTCCATTTAGGTTTACACACCTCATCCTAGGCAACTAAAGATGTCTTACAATGCTCTACTATACTCCCCTGCCAAAATGATCTATTATGCTTGTTTAGTGCTTCCTAATACAGACTAGGAAGATAAGAGGTTTGCATTGTGTATGTGGGAATAGTTGAGGACACCGAGGAAATAAGTGTTGTCATATCTACTAAAGAAAGTAAGCTAGCTTTCTACTCAGTCAACCTTTCCTTTACTTTATCAATAATCCCCTAAGGCTTTATTTGGGAGTTTGGAGGAGAATGAAAGAAAAAAGATTCAGGGAGTTTGGAGGAGAGGAGAAGGAAGGGAAATGGAGGATATTTCCTCCCTTTATTTGGGAGTTAAAAAAATAGTAAGGGAGGAATTTGGAGGATTAATGAGTTATTTTTACCATTTTGTCCTTTTATTTAAAAATTAATATAATTATTATATTTTACAAATAAATTTAAATTTAAATTTTCTATAAAAAGTTATTTACGTAATTTTTATATTCAAAAAATATTTTCCCATAAAAAAGTATTTTCTCTCTCTCTCTCAAAATATTTTCCCTACAAAAGTATTTTCTCTCTCTAAAAATATTTTCCACTACAAAAGTATTTTCTCTCTCTAAAAATATTTTCCACTACAAAAGTATTTTATCTCTCTACAAATATTTTCCCCTACAAAAGTATTTTCTCTCTCTAAAAAGTATTTTACCCTCTAAAAAATATTAACTCTCTCTAAAAATATTTTCCCCTATAAAAGTATTTTCTCTCTCTAAAAATATGTTCCCATCTAAAAAGCATTTTCTCTCTCTAAAAATATGTTCTCATCTAAAAAGCATTTTTTCTCTCTAGAAAATATTTTCTCCTAAAAAAGTATTTTCTCGGTCTAAAAAGTATTTTCTCTCTCTAAAAATATGTTCTCATCTAAAAATCATTTTCTCTCTCTAGAAAATAGTTTCTCTCTCTAAAAAGCATTTTCTATCTCTAGAAAATATTTTTCTTCTAAAAAAGTATTTTCTCTCTCTAAAAATACGTTCCCATCTAAAAAGCATTTTCTCTCTCTAGAAAATATTTTCTCCTAAAAAAGCATTTTCTCTCTCTAAAAAGTATTTTCTCTTTCTAGAAAATATTTTCTCCTAAAAACGTATTTCTCTTTCTAAAAAGTATTTTCTCTCTCTAAAAAGCATGTTCTCTCTCTAAAAAGCATGTTTTCTTTCTAAAAGGTATTTTCTCTCTCTCGAAAATATTTTCTCCTAAAAAAGTATTTCTCTTTATAAAAAGTATTTTCTCTCTCTAAAAATATGTTCCCATCTAAAAAGCACTTTCTCTCTCTAAAAAGTATTTTTCTCTTTCTAGAAAATATTTTCCTCTAAAAAAGTATTTCTCTTTCTAAAAAGTATTTTCTCTCTCTAAAAAATATTTTTCATGTGCATTCCAAGAATAGAAAAGAAATCAGAAATAACGAGAATGCTTTATTTGAATGAGGGTAAAAAAATAATTAATCCATGTTCCCTCTTAAAACCCCCCATATTGGGGGAACTTCATTTTTGTGAAGAAGGAAGGTTTTGGAGGATTTGTAAAAATCCTTGATTCCCTCCCCTCTTATTTTTAAAACTCCCAAACAAGGGAAGGGACTAGCAAAACTTTTCCTTTCCTTTCTTTTCCCTCCAAAATAGAACTCCCAAACAAAGCCTAAAATGACTCCTTCCCAATCATCTTATGGTAAAGAGGCACCCCAAGAGATTTCCTAAGATCCGCCGTTTAAGAAAAACCAAGGATTGTACTTAGCTTTGAACTCCTGTTATGATTGATATTTTTAGAGAAGAATATCCGAGTTTTAGCCTCATTTACCTTCAAACTTGAACAAGCACAAAAGTGTAACAGACAATCCTGAACTATCTTCGCTTGTGGAACAGAAGCTTTAGTAAACAAAATAATATCATCGGCAAAGAACATATGAGAAATTGGTGGACCCTTCTTCGTAAGACAGATAGGCTTCCATACCCTTGCTTCTATCCGTTCTTGGATCATGTAGGCCAACTTCTCAATACAAATAACAAATAAGTAAGATGAAAGAGGATTACCATGTCTGACCCTACATGATGCTTTAAACGACTTTGCCTTTTTCCCATTACATAATAATTGAATATTCACCGTGCTAATACATTTTTCAACCACCTATATGATGTTACTAAGAAGATGCAGTTCCTGTAAACACTAAAGAAGAAACTTCCAATTCATCTTGTCATATGCCCTCTCTAAGTCAATTTTAATAGCCATGAACCCCTTCTTGCCTCCCATATTCTTATAGAATAAATTGCTTCTTGGTTACAATAATATTAACTAAACTATATCGACGAGGAACAAAGCTACACGGATTAGGGGAAATGACATAGGACATAAAGCATTTCATTCGGTTTGCCACTATTTTTGTAACTAACTTATATATGACATTGCATAAGCTAATGGGCTTGAGATCCCTACACATCTCTGAATCATCTCTTTTTGGGATTAGGACTAGAAGAGTCCTATTAACATCACAAATTTTCTTAGGAGAAACAAATGCATGCTTAACAAATTGGACCATAGAGTTTCGAATCGTAGCCCATTGATGTTGGAAGAACAAAGCATTAAAACCATCCGGTCCTAATGATTTGAGGGCACCCATACTGAACAATACATCTCTAATTTTAGCTTCGTCAACTTCCCTTTGACACACACGGTGATGAACCTTCAATAGCTTTAAATACAATGTAAGAGTTGAACCATCCACAACTTCCTCTGTAAACAAACTTGTAAAGTACCCCGTCACATACATTTTAATTCCCTCCTCATCAAAACACGATTCCCTTTCTGTAACACGCATGGCATCAATTCTATTATACTTCTGTTCACCATTTGCATGTGCATGAAATGACTTAGTGTTACCATATCCATTAATGGACCAATTTAGCCTAGCTTTTTGGGCCCACAACAAGGCTTCTTGAGTTAATGTCTCATCCAATTCTAACCAAAGCTTTTGGCAGAGCTCATCAAAGAAAGGGGAATTACTGCTTTTAGTGATTGCACAGTTAACCCCATCCAACCTATGCAAAATCCAGTTTGGTAAGCTTTATGTGTTAAATATTCTTGAGAACTCAAGGTCTTGGGCCCACCAATTTCCCTTATATGTGTGAAGATAAGGTTCCATCAAAATTGGTGGGATTTCAAGGTCTCACATGAATAGTAACACTTTTAATCTCAAGCTCTCACACTTTTTATATAATACAAGAAAATAGGATTAAATTCAAATTATAGGACAAATTTAAAATTATGACTTAAATTCAAACTTATGCAATAAGTTTGAACCTAGTGAGAGAATATTTTAGGCAAATTTAAACTCGGTGGAAATTTTTTTAGACAAATCTGAACTTAATAAGATGATTTTTTTTGAAGTATATTTCATCAAACAAATTATTTTCCTTTTCATTTTGAATTAATTACTTTTGAGAGTAAAATATGTATTTCCTAATTATTTACCAACTACTACCCCTTTATTTTCTTCCTATCGAACAACTCATCTTTGTTCGTCCCTCATAATCTTTTCCTCCCTTCCTTTCTCTTCTCTAAGTTTATTTCCTTCCTTAAATCTTTCTCATAATGTTTCCATCTTTGAATCATGTTTTAATGTATAAGATGTAATATAATGTAATGTAATCGTATTATAATCGTGGATTTTTATTATATTTAATATCATAATACTATTTAATACATAACATTAAATATCACCCATTAAAACTCAATCCAATGTTTTGAGACATTCAATGATGAAGAACTAGAGATAAAGGTTAGTGGAGAGACCCCTCTCCCATCAAGCCTTATTCGAACCCTCTATTGATATTTATTCTGTGAGAGATGGAGATGAGAGAAAAGGTTTGTTTGTTGTATTTTATTTTGGGTCAACCTTGTTGCATATTAATTAATTAAAACCTTAATCATGCATTCAGACAAAGACTTTGTGCAAAAAAAAATTCATACAAAGACACTGCATATAATGAAATAGGCTACGTGGTTTAAAAAAAGAAGAAGAAGAAATAGGCTAAAATGTGCTGTTATTAATTTGCGCAGCAAAATTTAAATAATGTCGTTGAATACAATATTACATGAGTTGGTGAGTTTTCATAAGAGAGAATATGACCCCATTTAATTAAAAAGTTAATGGATGTATTTATGGTATTTGGAAAACCGTCCTTTTACTGTTTTTTCACGTGACATCATAATTCTATTTTGGACTATTTAATGACTTTAAAAGTAATTCCAAACATTTTCTGAGATGATGAGTATTTTTTTTATTTTTATTTTGTCAATCTGCTATTATTTATTCATCAGTAATAAAACAAATAGTGTAAGACTAAGATAAAATTCGAAAAATCAGTCACGCTGCTGGTGTACTACTACTCAGTGCGGCTTGGTTAAATTTCTCGGCCTGCATTAAATCAAATTATAATTATTACGAAAATAAGTTAAAGAAAAACTAAAGGCATGCGTATGTTTTAGTGACAGTTTTAAGATATATTTTACATTACAAAGTTCATGTATTGAAAATTGCAAATAAATATATTTAGTCATTTTAGCTAAAAAAAAAAGAACTATAACTATAGTATAATTTTGAATAGAATCACGGTTTATGGATTTTTTAAATATAATAATTTAATAATTTTTTTTGAGCTTCATAATGTTATTAAAATGTTCACATACTACAAATCTTTCAAAATATTTAAATAATTAAACTATTAATTTGCAGAGAGAAGATGTTTGAATGTTGATTTATATGAAATGATTTTTTTAAATAAAAACATAAATTCTATTCAATTTAATCATCATATTGGAAAGGAAAGGGTTAATGCAAAAATACCCATAAACCTTTACTTAAAGCACATTCAACACTATATACCTTTTGGATGTGCAAAAATATATATAAGCATTGAAAATAAGAAAAAAAAATGCTTGCATGGTTAAATTTTACCTAATACTGTTATTTTTTTTTTTTGTAGTGGAGTCACACTTTTTCACATATAAATATGTATGTAACAGTGTTATGCTATAGTTAACAGAGTTGACATTTTTGCTTTCATTTTGAATGTTCATATGTATTTTTGCACCACCAAAAAGTATACAGTATTAGATATACTTTTAATAAAAACTTATTTGTATTTCTACATCTTAATCCTATTAAAAATTCAATGCTGTGTTATTTCTCATTATATTTTTTGCGCCTGTTATTACTATTACATTAAAACAGAACTCTATAACTATGGTTTAATTTAAATAATCACGATGGCAAAAAAAAAAAATCATAAATTAATCTGTTATTTTTTAATTTCAGTAATCATAAGTGAGTGTAAGATACTGTCATTAATTTTAAAAAATGTACAGTCATTCATTGACAACGGCACAAAATTTAACATGATGAATTTTACATTAATTTAAATTAAATTTAACCCTAATTTAATTTAATATAATGTTAATTTTAATTTCAGTTCTAATACAAGTAAAACGTCTCTCTTCCCGCTCCTCAGTCGGTCAGTCCCCACAGTTATCCATCCGGAGCGCTTCCATTCGTTCCGAACGTAATTTTTATTAAACCGGCACAACTAAAGTACCACCAAAATCATGACCTTTTATCCGCCAACGCTCATCTTTCAGCGCGTCATAAGCACGCGCTGAGTAATCAATTTGATGCACACCGTACTCCGTCCTTCGAGTCGCCGTCTGTCATACGCTCTGGGTAAAGCACGCGCTGGGTCCCGCGATGGGTTTAATGCCGTTTCAAGAACGTGAATTTGAAAATACCACCTCTGTCGCCAACAAAAATTGAAAAGAATAGGGAAAAAAAAAAGCCTCCCACGCTCGGCTCATTCTCTCTCCTCTCCACAGACACACTCTCCCTCTGTTGTTGTGTTTTCGAAGCGAAGATAAAAAGGCGTTGAGAAGTTCCCTGCATCCCCGTTTTGTTTATTATTCTTCTCTCGCCGGCACTCGGCGGAGACTGCAAAAAAAGTAAAAAAAGGGAAATACTCTGTTTCTCTTGCTTCGCTCTATTTCTCTCTCAAGAATTTTGTCGGCATTTGCAGAGATCGCTGAGGTTGGGGGTGAATAGATTTGTGGATTGTGTGAGTAAAAATGTCGGAGGAAGAGAAATTGTTGAAGGAGGCGAAGAAATTGCCATGGGAGGATCGGCTGTTTCACAAGAACTGGAAGGTTCGAAATGAGGCCAACAACGATTTGGCGGCACTCTGTGACTCCATTTCCGATCCCAAGGACCCTCGCATCCGTGAATTTGGTGAGTTTTTGTTAGGGTTTCCATCTTTGATTTCAATGGGAGGTTGCCTTTCGATATCTGCGTGGTGGATCTAGGTGTTTTCTTGAGGGTAATGAGTAGGTGATGCGGTGCATTTTGGTGTGAATCTTATTCCATTGTCATTTTTGAATTTGAATTTGCAGGTCCGTTTTTTAAGAAAACTGTCGCCGACTCTAATGCCCCGGTGCAGGAAAAGGCACTCGATGCATTAATTGCTTACTTGCGAGCTGCCGATGCCGATGCCGGAAGGTATACACGATGATTTTTATTATGCTGCTCGATTTTCTTTCTCTTGCATGCTATGCTATCCGCAATTTTTGCTTTTTAGCCGTTGCTCTGGGCGGAATGTTAATTTGAAAATTGTATAGGTACGCTAAAGAAGTGTGTGACGCCATTGTGGCAAAGTGTTTGACGGGAAGGCCAAAGACAGTGGAGAAAGCTCAGGCATCTTTTATGCTCTGGATAGAATTGGAAGCAGCGGATGCGTTTCTGGTATATCTCGTTCGAATGTGCAGTTGTGATTGAGTAGTTTTCTCCCTTATGATTTATCCTACAATTTGCGTAAACCCTTTGGCGTAAAATATTCAGTTTAGTCAGTTCAGTTAACAATATCTGTACTGTAAATATCTGTTGACAAGTTTTTTCCGGAAGTAAGCAAAAACCTTACACGTTTTGTTAAAGGGTATAAGTCGTACATAACTGTCCTATGCAACCTCTTAACTGGGGCTAAAATGTTTAAATTAATACTGGAATATCAATGTTAAAACTCTCCTGCTTCATTACATGATTGTCGGGTGTCTCCCATCCATTGGATTTTCATCTTTCATTAATGGAAATATTTTGCTGTAGTGAGTAATAACTTTGGTTGTTCGCTCTTCAAGAACTCTTGTCTTGTTTAGGCAGTTCATGCCATCCATACATAATGTTTTGATCGAAGATTTCAATTCTTCCATATTTTGGACCTTAGCTCCATGGAACAATATGCTACTGCGGAAACATGGAGCTAAGGTCCAAAATATGGAAGAAACCACTGTTTCACTTAATCTCTATTTCATGGCCACATATCTTTCCCGATAAGGAATGGGAAGCTCTTCTTTTGTTGCATGGATCCTATTCTCATTTCATCCAGGAAAAGCCATCTTTTTCTCAACAATTTCTTTGTCATCTGATCCAATAGCATTCTGTCAGATAGGAACACATTTGATAAATACTGATAACTCTTGGATAGATAGAGTATTAGAATGGAAGAATTCATTAGTTAATGAACTATTGGTTCTAAGCCATATTTGGCGATGAATCAACAATTCAAAATGCTTTTCTTGTGTATTCTTGATAAATCAGCGTTTAGACATAGACGTAGAAGGATCTGTTTGGGAAGTAAGAAGCTCCCTTGACATGTTTTCATTTGCTAAGAATTCTGGATGGATTAACAAATAGACAAAAGACTGATCTTTGAATAGGAATAAGAGTGGATCCGCAGGGTCCCAATGAATTAGCTTATTCAAAAAAGGCCTTGTTCTTTGGAAGATCCATCTTGTGTCTGGCACTCCATGATTCCACATAGCCCGCCTTGTTCCTCTTTTCATAGTTATACTCTCCATAATGAATGGAATAACTTTCATAGGGATAATAACAGTAGTATTAGGAGCTACTTTAGCCCTTGCTCAATAGGATATTAAGAGAAGTTTGGCCTATTCTACAATGTCTCAATTGGGTTATATGATAGGCTCTTATCGAGCTGCTTTATTTCATTTGATTACTCATGCTTATTCAAAAGCATTGTTGTTTCTAGGATCTGGATCCATTATTCATTCAATGGAAGCTATTGTTGGATATACTCCAGATAAAAGTCAAAATATGGTTCTTATGGGTGGTTAAACAAAACATGTGCCAATTACAAAAAGTTCTTTTTTAGTGGGTACACTTTATCTTTATGGTATCCCACCCTTTGCTTGTTTTTGGTCCAAAGATGAAATTCTTAACCTGGTCTAAGAATCTCAAAGAATCTCCTTGAATTTGAAAGGTGTAATTCACATTCTCAAAGAATCTCCTTGAATTTAATAAACTCATGAGTTTGATAACTTCATGTTTGGTTAATCTAAGATAGAGGTTCAGTTCTTTTCTACTTTCAAATTTTAGTTCGAAAAATTGACATTTTTAGAAGTCCTTTGGTGTAGGTGTGGATTTTGGTTCTTGAGTAGAGTATTTGGCGAGAATCTTTTTATGCATCAATTTCTATTCCCTGGCCATATTTTACTGTTTTTGGTGTATTTTAGGATGCTATGGAGAAGGCAATTAAGAATAAAGTTGCTAAAGCTGTAGTACCTGCAATAGATGTCATGTTTCAGGCGTTAAGGTTTGTTACTTCTTTGTTGCAAACTCGGACATAGTTTCCTTCTTCCAATGGGTATCTCATAAAGCTTAATCTGTTCATATTTTATTAGTGAATTTGGAGCAAAGATTCTGCCCCCTAAAAGGATTCTGAAGATGCTTCCTGAACTCTTTGATCATCAAGATCAAAATGTCCGTGCATCTTCTAAAGGATTGACTCTTGAGCTTTGTCGCTGGATTGGTAAAGATCCTGTAAAGTCAATTTTGTTTGAGAAAATGAGAGATACAATGGTACGCTAAATTGATTTCTGCTTATCAATGCTTGTTCATTTGTTCTCCTCTGTGGAAATTATGTAGTGCTTTCTATTTGTAGAAAAAAGAGCTTGAAGCTGAGCTTGTAAATGTTATTGGAACAGCTAAGCCAACACGGAAAATAAGGTAGTTGTCTTTGAATTATATGCACTAGTCTTTCAATGCAATTGTAGCTACATTCTATGGTCAGGACTTGTTCTAGTATCAAGGTGTTAGAATGTTGTTTTGAGTGGGCCGTGCCTGGGAAATTGTGATGATAATAAAAGTCACAAAAGGAATAGAAATATCATGGTTATGCAACATATATTCCATATGTGTCCATATTTTTCTTATTTCATGATCTCAAATTTATTTTGATCTTGCTTTTGTCTCCCTTGGTAATCTGGATTTATGTTGCATCCATAAAAAATTATCTGCTTCTATGATTAACTTTAGGCATCTTGGCTAGATGACTGCTCCTTCATTAATCATATGGTCTTGCAGTTTTCTTTTTCCTGTTTTAGTGCAATTATAACCAATGTAACACCAGAGGAACAAATCAAGATGTCCTAAAATTTCTGCTTGCAGTTGAAAATATGCTCACCCTTCTGAAGATGAAATGTCTATACACCTAAGATGTTATGACCTAATTTCAAATTTCTTCCAAATACCAGAAATTTATCCACTATCATATAGATGTTTCTCTTACAGAAATGACTTCATCTGTTGCACGCTATGTTTGAAAGCTAGAAGCACATTTGTGCAGTGTTTTAATGCTCATAGATGATGATTGTAGGCCTTCTCGTTTTCTAATATTTATGTTGATATCTGGGAGCCATACAGTTTATGAATTAGGCAACCAGAGCTTATTGGTGAAACTATTTCTTTAGTGCCATTGTGTATTTAAAAAACTGTTTCCCCTATTTCACAGATCTGAGCAAGACAAGGAGCCTGAACCAGAAGCAGTTTCTGAGGTGGTGGGTCCTGGCCCTTCTGAAGAATCTGGGGCTGATGGTACGGAAATGGATTTGGACACTTGAATATGGTTTTTCTCAAACATGTCTTGCCTGTTTACTGAGGCACTGATCATACGCTTATGCTTGTTCTCTAATCTGTTTAATTTCAGCTCCTCAAGAAATTGATGAATATGAGCTTGTTGATCCTGTTGATATATTGACTCCTTTGGAGAAGTCTGGATTTTGGGAAGGAGTGGTTAGTTCTCTCCACCATCTGAATGATCATGCACTTCTACTTGTCATTTAATGAAATTTGTGGTCTTTGTTGAGTATTTCAAATTTGTCTGCTTGTCTTTGTCTCTTATGTTGTCTTGTAAAACTTTTAGAAAGCTACCAAATGGTCTGAAAGGAAGGAGGCAGTTGGTGAACTAACCAAGCTTGCATCAACTAAAAAAATATCTCCTGGTGATTTTTCCGAAGTTTGTCGGACTTTGAAGAAGGTATTTTATACATTTTCAATATAGTGATTAAATATGCTTTTGATGCTTGGATGATATTGATGTAGTATTCTGTCGAAAGTATTTGCGGTTGCTTTTGTCTCTCTCATTTCGGGAGCAATAACTTCAAGATGTGGCATTGTAATGCTTTGAATAATTTTTTTTATTCATTAATTGCTATCCATGTATCATGCTGTGCTTGTGAATTTCGGTTAGCTAGGTGAGGATATGATGTATTTTATGACATACATTAGCAGAACCGTTATCAAGGTAATCAAAGCAGCGGAATTTATTTGCGTTAATTCCTGAAAAAAAAATATTGTTGAGGAAAACTATATACTGTATTTCTACATTTAATTGTGTAGTAAATTACTAAATGTGAAATTTTAGATCTATGATATTGTTCACAAATTTCATATTTTCACCTCATTACTCAATTATTAATATATAGACTTAACTATGATACTGTCATTTTGAGAGGTACAGTGCTTTTTTTTGGGGGGGGTAAACATGGATTCTTTTTGGACATGTATAACTTAGGGATTCATTTTAGACAAAGTTGATTATCATGGGTGGGATGGTTTACATGCGTTAGGTACTGGGGCTGATGGTAGAAAGAGCTGAGTTGAGGAACTTTTATTATGCTTAAGGTTTTAATAATTACCACATTCCCCATGATTTGATGAATTTCATCAATCAAGTTAGGCTTGTTTGTGCTATGCAACACGTATGAAGGGTATCTGTAGATAAGCTAAAGTTTAGGGGGATTACTCAAAATTTAAGAGGGTTATTCTGACAAAATTAAAGTCGGATTCATTGTAAGATAATGGATTAAATAACATTAGCCTGTTATTCTGCAGAAGTTGAAGTTTAGAAGGGTTCATTGTTGAGTTTTAAATATCAGGGGACTTACTATACATATGACACGATATTTAGAGGGGTTCTGGGCAATTATTTAGCCTTTATTTTTTATATCAAATTTGTTCTAATGATTAGGTTATAAAGTTGCTTCCTAAAAACTTTCTGCATATAATTTTTATAACCAATTTTTCCTCCTTTGGCTCAAGATTATGATTTCAAATCAGTGGTATTTTCAATTATGTCCTACTTTCTATGAGTTTTGTCCTTTTATTTAGTCTTGCATGTGCCTTTTAGTTGTTTTGCCTGCTAAAGTTGAACTTTTGGTTTTGTCGTGCAGTTAATTACAGATGTGAATATTGCAGTTGCTGTTGAAGCAATCCAGGCTATAGGCAATCTTGCTCGGGGACTAAGAACCCACTTTTCTGCAAGTTCTCGTTTTCTATTGCCCATTCTACTTGTAAGTTCTATCTTGTAATAATTCCTTATTATGTCTGCCATTTTTGAGGGACTTGGGTGCTTAAAAAAATATTTCTGATCATAAGGTCGTTTCGTTTTTGAAACTGAATGCAAGGCTTGTGCTATTCGTTCTGTTGGCACAAAATAATTTTTAATTGAACAAGACTCAAGCTATATCTGAACTTTTTCAATACGCAATACTTTTTTCCTTTACCAGGTACTAATTAATAGTCTCAAGGGAGAATTTCTGTAAAGGACCGCTTAAGGGACATAATTTCAAATTTAGCCCTAAACATTCTGAAATTTCACTGTAGGGCTAAGGGATTGATTCGACATTATGTTTTAATAGTCAATTACCAAGTTACCCTTTACTGATAAAAAGAAAAAATCTATCCTCTACTGCCACCATTTATGTGAACTTGTCACTTCAGTTACATCTGCTTGTCAACTTACTAAAGGTCTGTTTGCTATGAGGTATTTGGAGGGGAGGGAAAATATTTATGAGTTGAATTTAAGAAACTTGGAGAAGTGGGGTTACAAAATTTTAATAAAGAGTATATGTAAGAAAAATTAGTTAAAAACTTTTAGGTCCGCTTCTCTCATTTTTTAAAATCCAACTAAAAAATATTTTCCCTCCACTCACTTTCCCTCCCCTCCATACCAACAAGCCCTAAAGGGAACTTGTCAACAAAGTTTAATATGTAGGTGTCTTTATGATTTGAAGTGTACTTGTCAAAATAGGAAGTGAATTTGTCATTTCACCAATATCACTTGACAATTATTAGAGGGAACATGTCAACAATGTTCTTCGTGTAGTTGAGTTTTTATAACTTGAAGCGTATTTCTCAAAATGGAAAGTGAACTTGTCATTTCACTAATGTTTACTTCTCAATTTACTGAAGAGAACTTTTTAACAAGGTTCAATATAGATAATGTCAGTCTACCTTGTGCACTCCTTCAAGCTATTTGGTTTGACGCCTTGATGAAATTGTTTCTGTCTTTTTTAATCGTTTGTGCATCTTCCTTGTGTTTCCTTGGCATAAAATTAGGGTTTCTTAATGTTGAAAATAAGGCTTGCTTAATCTGTCTCTTTTTTGTCTAGGAAAAATTGAAGGAGAAGAAACCTACCATGACTGAGGCATTAACACAGACTCTGCATGCAATGCACAAAGCTGGATGCATAAGCCTGGTAGATATTGTTGAAGGCAGGTTTTCCGTCCATTTTATTCTTTGAGCTTCTTATCTGGCTTGGATTTAGAAGGCTCTGACCCAAAGGATTTGAGTTTTGGGTTAATTGATTATCAGAACAGAGACTTTTTGTTTATTTTCTTCCATTTCTTTTCTTAATTTCTTGTATGCATCCTGATTCAATGTCTATGCCTTGGTCGGTGTTTTTTTCTGCCAAAATCTAGTTTCTAAACGAAGGGTTGTTTTCATTTTGAGTAATAGAAGTAGAACAAAGAAATTATTAGTTCACATCATAAATTTTCTTAAAATAGCATCTGCTTCTGATGGAACCCTGGAACTCTTGTGTTATTTATATGGAAAAACTGAGAAACACCTCTTGAGTCAGCCTTAGCCCATTAGTTATTGGTCCATTAGATTCTTTTATTGAATGTTTGCTTTAGTACTATTGAAATTTCTGGTTAAAAGTTAAAACTAAAAGATGCTCAACAATAAGGCTTACTTGGAGTGCGCACAAACCCTCTGAGACTTACAGTTTCTTTCCCTTTTTGAACCAAAGTAGGCAAGTCTGATTATGAGTGATAATCCTTCAAGTGGTTGAAGCTCCAAAAGATCTCAAAAGGCAATTACTCACTCTTCTGTTAGAACATCTGCTTTGCTTGTGAGATTTGTCTCTGAAGTTTGAGTGATTAGTAGGTTTGTTGACATTCACTAATGCTGAACTGCTGAAGATTGTACGAGTTTCGATTTGTTACAAATAAAACCCAACGAAAGATGAAAAACACAGCTATTATTGGCTCAGATAAAAGGACTGAATCATTGTGTCAAGAATCAAGATCCTTGGAACCTGTTACTCCTCTTGATGAGGGTACCAAGAAGTTTCAAAAGTTAATGACCCAATCCTTTGACATCTTGACATTGTCAACAGAAACTAGCCCTTAAGGAGTCAAATTCTTTAGGTGTCATGATGACCTCGAATAAAGAACAGCTCAAAAAATGGCTTATTGCACAAATGGTCACTGGGCATGTCATGCTTTTTGAGGATCTTGCTTTAAAAGTGGTTGGAAATGTTGCAAAGGTGTGTAGCCAATGGTGATGTCACTGGGGTAGTGCGTGACTTCAGAAAGGTGATACTTGCATGTGAATAGAGAGATCTGCTCTTCAAGAGGATGACATTCCATATGATGTTGATGAATTGCTGAAGACAAAGTTTTGAATAATAATAATAAACTCTTCCATGTCACTGACACTACCACTTTGCCGAAATCATCCCTAAATTTGATAGGTTTCTCTCAACATTATTCGGAATTCCTTTGATGATTACCTGTCATATATCTGCGATTACTTTATATTGTGGCCTTGATCTCCTCTTAACATTCATATGCAAGAATGAGGACACTGATGGCTTTTGATTGATATTTTTTTCTTTAGATGTGGTTGGTCCTTGATTTACTATGTGTTGTTATTTATTAATTTGTTGCATGTCTGCTTTTGGTTGGATATATGCAGATGTCAAGACAGCCTCAAAAAACAAAGTTCCTCTTGTGCGATCTTTAACCTTGACCTGGGTGACATTTTGTATTGAAACAAGTAACAAGAGTGTTGTACTGAAGTTGCACAAGGATTATGTCCCTATCTGTATGGAGGTCAGTGTTCTCTGGCTTTGATTTTTTGTTGCCTTTTTATTTCAAAGTTGAGAAATTCAAAACTTTGTTGAAATTTGGAATGGGAATTAAGATAGTCTTCTTTTGACTTACCACTTTATTTCTTTTCTTTTTCTTGTTTAAAATATCTGTTTTGGCGCATGTTGCATCTTTCATGTTAATTACATGATAAATGGTCCATATCCCAGTCCCCCCCCCCCCCCACCCCACCAAAAAAAAAAGGGGGGGGGGGGGCAGGGCAACAGCCTAGAACAATTAAACTTGAGTTGGCATATGTCCTAAGATTGTTTTATGTCAACTCTCTCTAGAGATCCTCTTAGATAAATGTCATGTCTGTTTCTTTTGTTTCCCTTTTCCCCCTTCAGAATAATATTAGTTTTATCTTGCAGTCCCTAAATGATGGAACTCCAGAAGTGAGGGATGCTGCCTTTTCAGCATTGGCAGCAATAGCTAAGGTAATACTTGCAGCAATTGAAAGATCTGTGGATTTGCTTTTGTTTGTTAATTGAGCATTACTTTGATCATTCTTTTGCAGTCAGTTGGCATGAGACCTCTTGAGAGGTCAATTGAGAAACTTGATGATGTCAGAAGAAAGAAGCTTTCTGAAATGATTGCAGGTTCTGATGTTGCTCCACCTAGTGGTTCCACTGCAGGTTTGTAAATTTGAGCTCTTGTTGGGTATTTCCCCCACAATTGAGTTTCTAGCTTTTGCTGACACTTTATGATGTTTTCCCAGCATGTGCGCAAAATACCCGAGGGAGTGTGTCTTCTTTAGAGGTGGGGTTATTTGTTTTTTTTTAGTTTTTACCTTTGTTTAGTTTTACAATTCTCAGTTCAACTTGGTTATTCTGTCTCACTATGGACATGGAATTGATCGATTATCTTGTGTCCTTATTCTGTTGGTTTATTTGATGTGACTAGGTGGATACTAGTAGTCTTGTGATATACTTGATGAAGGTGGTGATAAAGTTAGAGTTCTCTGTCATCTGGCTACTTTTTGTTTGTTACTTTTTAACTGGTTATTATCTCTCAAAATTTATAACCCTTAAGAAGTTGTGATGGAAAAGCTTGCCTTGAATATCATAAGTGGTAAATGTGAGCACCAACGACATGTTGACTGTGAATTAGTGCATCATCCAAAGGGCATTTAGAAAATGTATCTGTAGTGGAAAACTGGTGTTTTTCTTGGTAGTTTCGTACATTTTATTTTTGCAAGGCATTAACACTTTTTTCTGAATTGGTGTGTCAGAACTCAGAAAGTACTTTCGTTAGAAAGTCAGCAGCAAGTATGCTAAGTGGAAAGAGGCCTGCTCAGGCAGCAGTATGTATACATGTCTTTTCTTGTATGGTTTTTGGTTTCATTCGCTGTGTCTGAGTTGTTACACTGAGCTTTTACAATTTCAGCCTGTCCCCAAGAAGGGTGGCTCTGTGAAGTCTGGGACTAAGGTTGGAGATGGAGGTGCACAGGTTAGGCCTTCAAAATCAATTGAAATCCCTGAAGATGTTGAGGTAAATTAATATCTTGCCCATGGACTTGATCTGAGTCTACTGTGTTAGTTATGTATTTGATTTTTTATGATAGCATATTTTCTCATTTTTACTGTACTTCAGCCATCTGAGATGAGTCTCGAAGAAATTGAGAGCCGAATAGGTTCTCTAATACAACCGGATACCATTACACTTTTAAAAAGTACTGTGTGGAAAGAACGTTTGGAAGGTTGGTAATTATTTATTATTTTATACACGTTATTTGATTATTTCTGGTCTTTTGGCTTTCTATTAGTTCTTTCGATGATGTTGGACTTGAGAATTTGCTTAATTGTATTGTTTATTTTCTTTCAGCACATTTATCTCTGATTTCTACACAACCTGTTTTTCATCACCTTTTGTGTTGCTTTGTTTTCTCTTCTCCCTTACCATCTCTGATATCTGTGATTTTTGTTTTGGCATAAGAAAAGGCTTTAATTTCAGCAATATGGATGTCCAAATTCCCTATGTTAGATGCCCTGATTTTTTTAGGCCCCCTTGATTGTCTATCAGATTATATTAGACATCAGCTGAAATTTTGAGGATGAATTGACATTTAATTAATTTTTTATTTTTTGAAATACTGTAAGTTGGTGTTTGATCTAGTTTCAAATAATCTTGACTTTATGTTTACTGAACCCTCGGTATCCAAGGATACCTGGTTTATTTGATTTGTTCAATCTTGCTTGCTTTTGAAATTCTAGCCTCTGGCATAATGTTAAAGGATGGTGTAACCTCAGATCTTTTGAATAGTTGACTAAGTCATTCCCATGCGTAATTTTTTATATATTTAGTGGCTGATTTTTCTGTTTTTTTCCATTATTCTTTTTACATGGTTGGTGCAATTAAACAGAGAATAATTATTGGTCCAGTTATAGGCTTGAAAATTGGAAGAACTTGTGATGGTAGATGGTTCTTGTTGTTGGTTGCTTATATTCCTTCATTAATGTGATATATGCTGGTGAAGTAGTTGGTCTTCAAACTATATTTAATAACAATTTTGAATAATTTTTTTCAAATTACTTTGTCGACATCAATGCATAGCATAGCAGTAGCGTCATTTTGTGGTGTTGTAGATTCTCAGTTTTTCTGTTCTTTTTGGGAGATTAATTCCCTTTTTTTCCCTGTACTTTGTAACTTAGGTCGTATTTCCTTTTAATCTTGGGAAATTAATATCAAATACACCTAAGATCACAAAAAGTCCAGCAACTTTTTTTGAACCCTTCTATTTTGTCAACTGTTTTCTCTTTTACAGTTTTATCTTCTAGTTAAATAGTATATTGAAGGGAGCATTGTCATTAGTTGCTCAATCTGTTTGTCTAGGTGACGGGAAATGTTCATTTAAAAATCCAGGGAATGTTCTGATTCGCATATTTATTATTGTTATTGCATTGACATTCTTTTGGTTGTTTTTATATTTCATTCTAGTAGTACCTTTGATTATTGGTATAGGGACCATGAACTCCCTGAGCCCATCTTTCTCCCGTAATCTCCACTTCATCCTCTTGCTGTGGAATTAAATCCTGTAGTCTTGTAATTGGAATATCCAGTAGTCAATTGTTTGAGGCATCTTATCAAGTGTTTGGGGATGTATGTTGGTTAGAGTGCTTGTAGTTGAAGTTTTATTGTCATTGTCCTGCCTATTTTCTGCTTGACTTAGTATTTAATTTTTCAAAAATTGTTGATTTAGTTACTGAAATCCAAATTTTGCAGGCATTTCTTCATTGAAACAGCAAGTAGAAAGCTTACAGGACCTTGACCAGTCAGTGGAAATTTTGATTCGTTTACTTAGCTGTTTGCCTGGATGGGGCGAGAAAAATGTTCAGGTTCAGGAAAAAGTTTCTTTTGTCATTTAGTTGATAGTTCTATTAATAACTGGAAAACAGAAGGCATTGTAAGATGCAATCAGTGATTTCAATCTCCTCAAACAGGTTCAGCAGCAGGTTATTGAAGTGATCACATATATAGCATCGAAAGCAACTAAGTTTCCAAAGAAGTGTGTAGTACTTTGCCTTTTGGGTAGGTATTGTGGTTTGGTTTGAGTAAGGTTTACTTTTGCTTTTTCATGGTCCATAACTGTTGACCTCTTTTCAAAACAAAGTGTAAGTATATATTTATGTGTTATGAGCAAATAGCAAATTTATCACACACCTTATCTTTTTTCCTTTTTTAATTTTATAGGACTTGGTGAACGCGTAGCAGATATCAAGACACGTGCACAAGCCATGAAGTGCCTTACTACTTTTTCTGAAGCAGTCGGTCCAGGATTTATTTTTGAAAGAGTAGGCATTGTTGCATTCTATTTCTACATGTTCTCATCATTGACCAGAATTGTGTACTCTGTCCATATCTGAAGATTATTTGAGGAGAGAGAGTTGGTTTAGTCCTTGCCTCATTAAAATATTTAAAATGTAGTCAAGGAGGGCTTTGAGGATCTTACTTTGTCTTTCAAGGAGTTTCAATATTGATCCTGTGCTGATTGTTTGTGGATATGCCGCAAATATCTTTTTTTCTTTGCAGCTTTTGAAGATTTCTTATAATAATATAGCATAAATGTGGCTTTCAAAATATGTTTCTTTTACGGGAGCTACTTGCATTCTTGTTTGGTAATTTTTTAAATTATTAATAATCCTGTTTTCTTGCTGAAACATTGCATTTATACAGTACATGTTTATATGCGCATGAAGTTAAAGAAACAAATGTAAGTCCTTGCAGTTTTTAATTGCTCTGTGTTTATCAGTAAATTATAAATACAACCTAATTGGATTGTCTCAAGCAGGTTGTTGCTTTCAGATTGTAATTTTATCTGGGATGACTTTCTGTTAACTAAATTAGTGCTACTTTTGCATGACCCTTATGAAATGTAGGTGTTACAATTTGTATAGCACTGGATTTTTTTTCTTTGTATGCCTGTGGTTATGTTTAATCCTTGCTCCTTTTTTTTATTTCTTTTGTAGCTCTACAAGATTATGAAGGAGCACAAGAACCCTAAAGTTCTTAGTGAGGGGATTTTGTGGATGGTTTCTGCTGTTGATGATTTTGGAGTATCACATTTGAAGCTTAAGGTGTATTATCTAAATTCTTCTATCATTTTAGATCAAACTTTATCGCTGTTATTATTGTTGTTCTGGTGCCACGCTGGTTGAACATGCTTAGGTATGATGCAACTGTAATTTTGCAGGATTTAATTGATTTTCTTAAAGAAATAGGGCTGCAGTCAAGTGCAGCCGCTACTAGAAATGCTTCAATTAAGCTTTTAGGTGTTCTTCATAGATTTCTTGGTCCAGGTGACTTTTCATTATCTTTTCAAAGGTCCTTCTCCTGTGATTTCATTCATATAGGTTCTCAAGTTTTCCCACATGCAGACATTAAAGGGTTTCTTGCCGATGTTAAGCCTGCTCTGCTTAGTACCCTAGATGCTGAGTATGAGAAGAACCCTTTTGAGGTAACATTTTTCCTTTTATTGTTGAGTTTTATGTACTTTATGTGCCTTCTTTTATCTCTTAAAGTTTTCATTTGTTTGCTTCAGGGAGCATCTGCTGCTCCCAAAAAATCTGTAAGGGCATCGGAGTCATCATCATCTGTGGCAGCTGGTGGGCTTGATAGCCTGCCTCGTGAAGATATCAGTGGAAAGATCACTCCCACTCTATTAAAGAGCCTTGAAAGTCCTGATTGGAAGGTGTGATTTTTATAGATAATCAACCAATTTTTCATTTCTTTTGCTTTATTTGATTTTTGAATCATAGACTATCAAGGAAGAATGACTTATGTTATGACATATGGATCTGTCTACTTTTCCATAATGTAGGTTCGAATGGAGTCTGTTGAAGCTGTGAACAAGATATTGGAAGAGGCTAATAAGCGCATTCAAGCAACTGGAACTGGTACCCTAGTGGCCCCTTTTTTCTCTCTAGAAAAGTCAGAACACTGTTTCTCCTTGCTCCTGAACCCCTGCTGCCTAGTTTCACAATTAGGCTATTGTTCTCAATTGTGCTGTTTTGTAGCATTCCTACAAGTTTTGTTATCATTATCATTAATTTTGTTTGTAGTTGTAAATTCTTATGGCTCCTTAATGTTCTTTTACCAGTTGAGTTATTTGGGGCTTTGAGAGGACGGCTCTATGATAGCAACAAAAACATTGTCATGGCAACCTTGACCACAATTGGTAATGTTGCATCTGCAATGGGACCAGCTGTAGAGAAGTCAAGCAAGGTTGGTGTATGCTTTCTGGTTTCTCTATTTGTTTCTTCAAATATCAGGTTGCTGTGTTTTAAGTCAGGCTTTTGTGAAATGGTTTGTTGCAGGGTATTCTGTCTGATGTTTTGAAATGTCTTGGTGACAACAAGAAGCACATGAGAGAATGTGCTTTGAATATTTTAGAATCATGGCTGGCTGCCGCTCATCTTGATAAAATGGTGTGCATTGATCTTCTGTTGGCATTCATTTATCTTGGTGTGCATGTCTTGAATATGATTCTCTTGTAGGTTCCTTACATTACAACTGCTTTGACGGACTCTAAACTTGGTGCGGAAGGGCGTAAAGATCTTTTTGATTGGTTATCAAAGCAACTTTCTGGGCTAAGCAGTTTTTCTGAAGCTGCACAGCTTCTTAAGCCAGCTTCTTCTGCTATGACAGTAATATCTTTTCTCTATTCTGATACTATTTATTTGGTTACTTTATCTGTCTCCTTTTATAAATGAGTCCTCAGACCACTCACATAAATATAATGTTTAAAATAATATGCAAAATGGCTTCTCAGGATAAATCTTCTGATGTTCGCAAGGCAGCGGAGAATTGCATTAATGAGATCTTAAGAGTTAGTGGCAATGAAATGGTATGTCTGCTGGGAAAGTGCTGTGATTCTCATTTGTTCTTCTAACTTCTACATAAGGGCAAGCATCTGAACATGTTTTAAGTTTTATGTTATTTAGATTGAAAAGGTTGCAAAAGAAATTCATGGACCAGCTCTAAATATAGTTCTTGAGAAGCTTAAGCCATATGGGTCTTTCCATGGTAGGATCCTTGATTTTACTACTCATTTGGTATTTTCCCGACTTTTATCAAGCTAATTTTCATATGTCTAACTTTTCTTTCCTTTCAATAATCTTTTGACCTCAGAATCATTTGAGCCTGTTAGAGCAGTTTCAGTTGGAGCAGCCTCAAAAGGCGTCTCAAAGGGTGGGAGATCTGCTGCCAATGGTGTTTCAAAACAGGGAAATAGAGCTATATCTTCGGTATGGCTAATTTTGCTTGGTTTGATTACTTGAAGATGAATAGGTTTTTTCTAACTGTGTTTTCTTCATCTCATAAGAGGGCCACGGTGGCAAAGGGCACTAGGTTGGAATCAATTTCTGTTCAAGATTTAGCGGTTCAGTCACAAGCTTTATTAAATGTAAAGGATTCAAATAAGGTAATTTGGCTGAAGTTTAGTGTGCCAAAAATTGCTTGTTATTTTAAAGAATTTATGAATCATCTTATTTTGGTTTGGTTTCCTGTCAGAATGAAAGAGAACGAGTGGTAGTTCGAAGGTTTAAGTTTGAGGAGCCGCGATTAGAGCAGATTCAGGAGCTTGAGGTGGGTCCATTCTTTAAGCAATGAAAAACATACATGAATAGTGAGTTCTGTATGATTATTCAATCATAACGAATGTGTCTGCATTGTGCTTTTTTGTAGAGTGATATGATGAAGTTCTTCAGAGAGGATTTACATAGGAGGCTCTTAAGTGCTGACTTCAAAAAGCAAGTTGAGGGTCTTGAAATGCTACAGAAGGTGTTTTTTCCCCCTTCACATCCTTCGCTAATTGTTGCTTAAAGTTTTGGATTGTTATCAACAATTTTTTATTGCTCATTACAGGCACTTCCGTCCATTGCTAAGGAAGTCATAGAAATTTTGGATATACTTCTTAGGTGGTTTGTATTGCAGTTCTGCAAATCAAATACGACATGTCTATTGAAGGTGCCTTTTTGTTTTAACTTGATTTTTTATGGGTATTTTTTTTTTCTACATGTTTCCCTAATGTTTTTGGTCTTATAACTGCATTCTAATTGAAATGCATAGGTGCTCGACTTTCTTCCCGAGCTACTTGACACCTTGAAGGATGAGGGATACTCATTTACTGAGGCTGAAGTTGCTTTGTTTCTTCCATGCCTTGTAGAGAAGGCTAGTATTTATCATTCCAGTGTGCATGTTTGTGTGTGTGATTGTGATAGTTTTCTATGCTCAGTTCAATCTATTGTTGGGTTGACCTTGAGTATGAACTGTTGATGATGCTGATTTAGTATCAAATGCAAAATAAATTTGGTCATTTGATGGCAAGAAGTTAATATCGCTTTCTTATTAATTAAATATTGCAGCTGGGACATAATATTGAAAAAGTGCGAGAAAAGATGCGGGAGCTTACCAAACAGATTATTTTGCATTATTCTGCTTCCAAATGTTTCCCATACATATTGGAGGGCCCTCGCTCTAAGAACACCCGAACACGTATAGAATGTGCTGATCTTGTTGGTTTTATTCTTGATAATCACGCTGCTGAGGTGAAGATAGTGATACTTCCTGGTGATGTTTTGTATTCCACAATTCTTTCAGATATTTACTATTAACATTTTGTGAACAGATTACTGGACAGTTAAAATCATTGCAAATTGTTGCGAGCTTGACAGCAGAGCGGGATGGTGAAACTAGAAAAGCTGCGTTAAATACACTAGCTACTGGTTATAAGATTCTTGGTATGACACACTCTGCTCCTGTAGAACTTATTTTCAATTCTAATGAGTAGGTTTACTTATACCTGGAGATTTTCTTAATATATTATTATTTTGTTGAATATGAGTGTTATTTGTCCTTTGGTTTTTTTACTTGGCAGATAGATTGTAATCTATTTATGTGCATTAACTGAACTGTTTTGTGAAGGGATTTCAGTGTAGGTTTTAATTTCTTGTATCATATCTTGGAGCTGTGGCATAATCCTTTCTTTTGCTCACATTATTCAGGTGAGGACATATGGAAATATGTGGGCAAGTTAACAGATGCACAAAAAAGCATGTTAGACGATAGGTTCAAGTGGAAGGTACGTATAGGATTTGCTTGCTAGCTCTGCATGTGTTTTTTCTGTATAAATATAAACTGATGACTGATTTTCCAGGTCAGGGATATGGAAAAAAGGAAGGAAGGAAAGCCAGGTGAAGCAAGAGCAATTTTAAGGCGTTCCGTCAGAGAAAATGGGTATGTATCTTAATTCTAAAAAAGAAAAAAAGTAAAAGAACAAGGAGAAGAAGAGAGAAAAGATTGTATTCTAGCTTTGATCATTTCATTGAGAGTCATGGATCTAAAGAGACATATATGTGTCTGAATTTTGTGTTAAATTAACAAGATTTTTAATGAAGAAATATTTGCTACAATAAGACTTATCTCATTAAGTCAAGTCACTTACATTGATCACATGGCATCTTAAGGCTTTATTAACAATTAACTGTTTGGCAATATCATTCACCATGAGATGATGTTCGAACTCATGGCTTGGTGGTTTGTGAAGCAACCATTTGGCTTCACATTACTACAAGTCACGGCATCGATTCAGCATCATGCGCATTGCAACCATCCTTCTTGGTCTCTCTCTCTCTCTCTCTTTTTATATAAAAATACAATAGGCCTATAAAAATGATGTGCTGATTCTCCAATGAGAGGCCAAGAATTGAGATTGATTGGCGCTGGATGTGCTTGGGATGACTAAAACAATACTGCTTTATCTTGCTGTGGTCTGCAAAATATGGCTTGTGGTGTTTTCAGCTTTTATTTTGAAATACTTGCTTTGTTGTTTCTTTTTCTCTTTTGGGATACTCACTTTATTCTTACCTGGCGGAGATCATGGAATCTAAATGTCAATGAAGTGCATATTTTTGTTTTTTTTTTTGGTTAATTTTGATATTTTGTATTTTCAAACCATTCTTTCATTTATCAGGTCTGATATTGCTGAGCAAAGTGGCGAAGTTTTTAGATCTGTTTCAGGCCCAATATTGAGGTATGATGAAAAGGTTATCAGAATTTTTTTTTCCCCCTGAAGTCTGAAGAGTTCCTCCACTTTTTCCATATCGCATAACTCTTGTTCATGATCATTCCGATTTATCGGTTTGCCTTTCAGGAAAAATTATGGTCATTCCGATCTCCCCATGGACAGACAATCAATGGCCCATCCTTTAACTGTTGCTAGTGGCCCTACAGATTGGAATGAAGCGCTGGATATTATTTCCTTTGGTTCCCCTGAGCAGGTGGATGACTGGGTTCTTTTTGTTGATATATGCATTCTTCATAATTATAATAACTCACATCAAACATTAAAGTTCTTGTTGAGTGGATGCTAATTTATTTGTTACCTTTTGTGCTCTCTCTCTCTCTCTCTCTCTCTCTCTCTCTTCCCGTCCCTCACTCTTTTAAAAGATGAATGCTTATCTCTGGGCTTTCACAATTGTATGTTGCAGTCTGTTGAAGGGATGAAAGTTGTTTGTCATGAGTTGAATCAGGCCACTAATGATCCAGAAGGTAGTGCTATGGATCAACTTGTGAGGGACGCTGATAAACTAGTTTCATGCCTGGCAAATAAGGCAAGTTAAATTATTAATTTTCCGTTTCTTTCCTATAAGAGTTTGCTACGCTTTACCCCGTTTTGTTTTCAGTGATTAATTTCTGTAAATGTGTCAACTGCTTACTCTTCTGCAAATAGGTTCCGAGAACCTTTGACTTCAGTTTGACCGGAGCTTCATCTCGGTCTTGTAAATATGTACTCAACACTCTCATGCAGGTAAATTTATGCCTAGTTTCTGTATTTTGTTTGTGATTATATTTTGTAGCATTTCTCTATGGTAATTGTTTGTATATGCTGATACTATGATATTTACAGACATTTCAAAATAAAAGACTAGCACATGCTGTAAAGGAGAATACTCTAGATAGTCTCATTACCGAGCTTCTTCTATGGCTTTTGGATGAAAGGGTTCCTCATATGGACGATGGAAGCCAGTTATTGAAAGCACTAAATGTGTTAATGCTTAAGATTCTGGTTAGGAGCCTATGCCTCTATGTTATTATCTTCATATCTTGTTAATTAAGGATATATTATTTGTAACCAATACATGCATCAGTTATTTAGTATCAGTCATAACTAGTGCTTGTGTATACAGGATAATGCAGACAGAACTTCATCCTTTGTTGTGCTTATAAATCTCTTGCGTCCGTTAGATCCTTCAAGGTGGCCTTCGCCTGCATCAGTTGAGTCATTTGCCACGAGAAATCAGAAGTTTTCTGATCTGGTTGTGAAATGCCTTATCAAACTTACAAAGGTGAGTGCTGTAGGGAGCAGCATAATCTATAGATGCAATTAGCTCAAAGATCAAAGGATTTTTCAGTTTTGTTAATTTTCAGTATTGAAGCTGTCTCTAATAGTTAGGTAGTTAATAGTTACGATTTAAGTACCTATAAATGTATATATATAAATAAGGCATAGGGATAAATCTGTACTGTGTTGTGGCGAACTTTATGGATTGAGTTCGTTTCTCTGTCACCCTCTTCCTTTCTTGTCTATTTCTCTCTATCCCCCCCCCCCCCAATCCTCTCTGTTCCTCCTTTCTCTCTCTTCCTCTCTTATCCCGGATTTCAATTTGATGTCAATGAACTTATTGCTTTATTCCCCCTATCCTCTCTGTTCTTCCTTTCTCCCTCTTCCTGTCTTATCCCAGATTTCAATTCGATGTCAAAGAACTTATTGCTTTATAATGATTTCAGGACTGCTGGAATGAATGAGCTTCTTTGTGTTTATATTTTCAGTCCCTTTGTGCCTAGTAATTTCATGATAGGGTTTTAGATTTGGGTATTTGGCGGTGTGTCTATACATGGGCGATGGTGATGTTTACAGTTCTTTTTTGATTGAACTGGGATACAGTTTTTTATATATTTTTAGATTGGAAAGCCATACACTTGTTTGCAAAATTCATACCTATATGTCATGTCTGCATTGGAGAAACGAGATATGACGGGGTTGTTTGTTTCCTGCTTGGTTGTTGTCTTCCATCTGCTGATGCCTTCTGCATCTCATATTTTATGTTTTGCGATTTTGTTAATTATATTGGAATTAGTTAATATTAGTCAATAATTTATTTTTCCATCTTATATATTAGCAGCTAACGGCTATAAGCAGTTTTGTCTAATGTACCCTAATTTTGAGATAAATGAAATAGGTTAGACAGTGTATACCAACTTGCCAAAATTGTTAGTGCTGGTCTAGTTGGACATTCAAATTTTGACTGGTTGTATCTTACCACGAGTATTGAACAGATGGATGAACCAACAATTTGTAGTATTTTGCAGCAAATTTTGATAAGCCTGAATTGATGTCCTGGCTTGATTTATTTTTGAGCTTTATATTTTATTATTTTTTCTTTTTTATGATTGAAGCATAGTGTAACATTAAATGTTTATGTGCTTGTCCTGCAGGTTCTCCAAAGCACTATCTATGATGTAGACCTTGATCGCATGCTTCAAAGCATTCATTTATACCTGCAAGACTTGGGGATGGAGGAAATTAGGAGAAGGTATGCAGTTTATTTCTTTCCTCCCATTCTGCAAAAAGATTACAAAGTTTGCCCATTCAATGATGATCACTTGATTTTTCTTTGAAAAATTGAATATGAATCTTGCGCAGAGCTGGTGCTGATGACAAACCATTGCGAATGGTCAAAACTGTTTTGCATGAGCTTGTTAAGCTTCGTGGAGCAGCAATAAAGGGTCATCTATCTATGGTTCCCATCGATATGAAACCTCAACCCATAATCCTTGCCTACATTGATCTAAATCTTGAGGTAGTTACTAAGATCAAATACTGCTTGATTATTTTACCTATGATAGGATTCTCTATACTTATTTTACTGTACAGACTCTGGCTGCTGCAAGAATGCTGACTGCAACAGGACCTGGAGGGCAAGCCCATTGGGGTGATTCTGCAGCAAATAATTCTGTATCTGGCACGCATTCAGCTGATGCCCAGTTAAAGGTATTATTTCGCTTCTATTTCTCAATATTAGCATCTAAAGAAAACTGGTTTCGTTTCCAGTGTTATGCGTGGTGCCCAAAATAAACTCTTTCAAAGCAAAATGGCTTCTTATTGAATTTTTGTATCCTTATATATAAAGATATGTGACAATAGTCTTTTTTCTTTCTCGTTTTCACTTGTATTTTGTTTACATCACTAAAACCTATTTATGTATTCTTCAGCAAGAGCTGGCTGCAATATTTAAGAAGATTGGAGACAAGCAAACGTGCACAATTGGTCTATTTGAACTATACCGCATTACTCAATTGTACCCACAGGTAAGGTTTTGGTTCACGGTTCACGCAATTTTGTATGGTTGCTGTTGTCTGAATGAATTCTCTTGAAATTTTTTGTTAGGTTGATATATTTGCTCAGCTTCAAAATGCTAGTGAGGCATTTCGTACTTACATCAGAGATGGTCTAGCTCAGGTTTTGCGCTACCACTAATCTGTATTACTAAACATGCTGAATCTCCCTTGACCTTTAGTTGCATGATCATGAGTTGGAAAGAGTGACAATACGTGCCCTTGCTGCTGTGTAGAAATAACAAATTTTCACTATCTCGGCAGGTGGAAAAGAATGCTTCTGCTGGAAGAACTCCTTCAAGTTTACCGATGCCTACTCCGCCACCAGCTCCCTTAAATGCTTCCTCCCCTGACTTTGCGCCACTATCTCCTGTCAATTTAAATCCATTAAATGATGCTAAATTAAATGTAAAACCTGAACCGGCATATTTTAATTTGCCACCATCATCATATAACGAAGAGAATAGATCTGTTACTTCTAGAGCATTAAACGCTGACTACACACCAAATGAAAGATTTATGAGCGGAGGTATGCTACTGCTTCTGGTTTTTTCTTTTGCATTTCAAATTCAAATGAAACGTTACTGAGGAAAGTCATATTTGGAACTACTACAGTAACTAGTGGAACATTGGATGCAATCAGAGAGAGAATGAAGAGCATGCAATTAGCTGCAGCTGGTGGTGGTACAGATCCTGCTCCCAGGCCACTAACAAATGTTAATGACAACCTAAACCATGGACCTGCCCCTAATCAGACATCCGAGCGCGTCGGTAATGAGAATGGTTTGCAAGGAGTCCTTCCAATGGACGAGAAAGCATTGTCAGGCCTTCAAGCTCGGATGGAGAGACTCAAAAGTGGATCCATTGATCCTCTGTGAGATTTTGTTTTCAAGGAGCAGAGAGAGATGTTCGCAACTATCATTTGGCGGATGATTTAGAGAGGTTCTTTGAGTCAACTTTCAATCTTGATGGTTTAGATGAATCTGTATAATAAAACCAACAAAGCTAATTCTTGGGTTCAAATTGTTGGCTTCTTTGATATTGCCAAGCATCGGGCTATTTGCTGCTGTGATGTCTCATTACAGTTGTTTCGCCACGAGCTTTCACTTCACCATAGGGGGTATTTGTATATTGTGGGGAAGAGCGCTGTATCCTTGTAAGAGAAAATGTGTAGATGCGTTAATTTAATGCTGGCATACACATTTGTCATTGTTTTGTGAGCTTTGCTTTGGCTGTGTATTGAGCCATTTTTGCATAGAAATTTTGACTCGCTATTTGTTGCATTCATACAAATTACCATAGAGAAATTGTTATTGGCGAAAAAAACCTGCGAAAATGGTTTAGTTTTCCGCCCATTTTATTACATGGAAATTGACAGTGGTTATGGAAACATCTTGCGTGAATAATGCAGCGCTTGGTAGTTGAACGCATGACTCGACTTGAAAGAAGACGGTGATCCCCTTAATCAAAATGTTGGATGTAAGCTTAATAAAATTCAATCATCTCTAATGGATTTATTTATTGCATATTTTAGAACTTTGAGTGCGTCTAGTAAATCATGGCTTTGTAGTTTTCAATGTGAAGCATAATATGCTACTTATATTTACTGGTTTTCTTGTTTATAGCTTCTTGTTAGGTCTGATCTACCTCATTAAGTTTAGTGCAACTTTCATATGGCATATCCCGGCATTTTTCTGTAATGACGTTCCCAAGTTTGAGGTCAAATAATTGACTCGCGTAAGAAAAAATCACATCTCTTGCAGCATGGAAGGTTACAACTTTACCTTGACAAATATTTGTTTAACCAAAATTCAAAACAACGCTGTAGCATAGCAGATTAGGCTTTCAAATTTATAACACCTAGCAAAATAAGATTACATTGTCAGAATGAACAATAGCCTACTGCATATTAACAAGTAATATATACGACCTCCTCTAATGTTTCAATGCACTCTTTCCATTATACTGTGGAAGCTGACGTTTGCCTCAACGAAATCAGACTCTTGTAGCGGGTAGATTCTGCAATCCACTTCTGGGAATGAGTGGTAACTTGGAGACTCTTCACATCTTTTCGCCAGTCTTCATGAAAAAACAAATTGAGCTCATAAGATTAAAGAGAAAGATGGAGCGTGTTAAAATGAAAAGTAAGAAACACGTACCAACATCTCATGGTCACCCATTATTTCTTCTATCAACTCCTGAACTGGTTTATTGGCACTGTTGGGAACAAGAGCCGCAAACACAGCGGGTTCAAGTCCTGCATAAGGGAAACAAAATAAACTCAATTCTTAAGTGAATATATATGAGCTTCAAACTACAAGCAATCTGCCTTTAATAAAAAAAATCGATAAGAAATCTATTTTATGGCAATAGGGATTAGAAATCTCGCCAAAAGAACTTTTAAAAATTGAGATTTTTTTTTTTTAATAATTTGGAACGAAAAATGGATTCTTCCACATTGGATAAATTGCTTAGTTTCTATTTCTGTCTCAATTGAACAAGTGCCAGCTAAGCACAAGATCTCTCAAATGGTGGATGATGGTGAGAGAAACCTCAAACTCTGCTACTTGGGATAGATTAACATTTCTACATGACAGTTTTGGAATATCTTTCAATGGTACAAATATTAGTAACAAGTAGAAATTTTCACTAGCATCACAATTGAGGATGAGATGAAAATTTCATTACCAGTTTCAGGGAAAGCATCTATGAACATCATCATCTCCTCCCCACTTAAACCAGATAAGAAGCATATCCGAGGCAGTGATTTATCTATCTGCAGAGGACTAAATGTTCAAACCATGCATTGATTATGGCAATGGGTATTATTTGGTGAAATATTGATATGCATTTTGTGCTTCAGTTAATAAAAGTGTGGTGACGTGAGAAAAACCATGAGTATATTTTTATTCAGCTTTAACCTGATGCTTAATTGATACAGGTGGAACCATTGAAATTATCCACAGTTATGTCATACAAAGAAAAAGAGGGTGAGCCTTGGTGCAATGGTAAGATTGTTGCCATGTGACTTGGAGGTCATAGGTTTAAATCTGGGAAACAGCCTTCTCTGATTGTGAGTTAGAATGAGTACATCCACCCCTCCCAGACCCCACCTCATGGGAGCTTTATGCATTGGGCTGCCTTTTCTTTTTTTATGTCATACAAAGAAAGAAGATTGTAAAAATACTCATTAAAAAACACAATTTGAAGCTTATTCTTCAAGCATACCTAAGCCCTCCAAAAACAGTTCTCCTGTTGAGTTTTGTTCCTTTGCCAATACCACTTATTCATGAGCATATAAGAACAGTAAAATGACATGAAGATGACACATCCATTAGCTATTTGACAGGAATACCTCATCTTCTTTCAAATTGGATTGTGTCGTATGCATTGCTTCCCAAAGAGAGCGAGTGACCATTCCTTTAGTGCAAAAGATAACCTACAATTCGGCACATTACCTTCACAGTGTTATCCTCCATAAAACAACTTACATACACTACATTACAATCATAAATTAGTCATATGACGAAAAGATTGATGAACATTCTTTAAGTTTTTGAAGCAGCATCTATAATTATGCCAGTTAATTTCCATTATTATATATAAAAAATGATGATACTACATCCCAGGGTCAAAAATATACAACTTGGATTAAGACGATAAGTCACTTCTATCTTACTTGAAAGTTAATTCAGATGTGGCCATCTCAGTACTTGTAAGAAATATCAGGCAAGACAGAAACTAAAGCACTCCACTTTTACTGAATATTTGAGTAAAACTAAGTTGCTTTCTGCGCTAAAGGATCTTTGATATTTCAAGAAACCCCTCATAGTTATTAAAGCGTAAAAGATCATGCAATCCAAGTTTACCAGAACAGCTAGAAGCACAATACTATGCCGGGGAAAGAGCTGTCCGAAAACCTTTTCATTTCTACCAACATGATGTTTAAGCAAATAAAGCTTTAATGCTTTATCTAAGCTTTAGGTTAATGCTGATCCATGCTGGGGATTATCCAGGGAAAGTGAATAATTTTTATTTAAAATAAATTATCTTTTTTGTGTAAGAAACAGACCCATTTCTCTCTATATCATTAAAAGGAAAATTTACTCCATCGACATCTCTAGATATCCCAATAGAGAGTAAGCATAAAACATCACATCAAAACTTACCTTCAGGAATTCACCATCTAACTCTTTCAGCAGCTGTTGAATCTACACAGAGCCAGGGTACCATTATATTTATTAAATGGCAAATTACTGTATGGAAATATAACTTTTGCTGAACTAAATTCTAAACTCAGCTTCATCAGATTTGTTATTGATCGTATATTTATAGTAACCATTATAAGGGGGGATTTCATCTGTCATCGAACAAACTTACTAGACCTTCAGAAGTAATTCAAGATCAATTAATTCTATCAGTAATTTGGGTCACCATATACAGAACACAAACAATAATCAAAGAAAAGAATACTCTGAAGATTAAAGTACACACAATGCAAAACCTATACAAAGATGGAAAAAAATCAAGCAGAAGAAATTGTAAAAGCCATGTCAAATTCTACTAGATAGGTCATAATGATACTACCTTTGAAGCCTCGTCTGCTTCAAAGCCCAATAACAATAAGGCCTGCAAAATGATAGAAAACTTCTATTTTAAATTCATATGAAATCAGAACAAAAAAATAGGTTGACTCATTGTCAACAACATAGACAACTCTGAAGCAAACATATTTATAATGAGCATATGTTGGAAACTATGAACTCATGGAAGAAATATAGAGAAGTAGATTAAGTGACACGTAAAATACTATACAAGGGAGTCAAAACTAACCATGACTTACAGGTGGACCATAAGTAGGGTCATCAGCGTTCAAAGGAACAAACTTCGAGTCTTCAATCAACTCATTAGGAACTCCTGCAAGATGAAAATACATCATTTAAATAAAATGAGCATTGCCACTTTGAATAATGTGAGAAAATAATAACGTGTAGTTTAGAGCCTTCACTCTCCAGAATACATAAGAACCGAAAAGTGGAGATAACAGAAATACACATACATATCCCAAACTTCTTCAACTGTCTTGAGAAAAAAGTTGCATATCAAAGTGCGTTTCAACTTTCCTCTTGAGATACTTTACGTTTGGTTGGAGAACGGTAAAAGGAAAAATGGTAATATTATACTAGTTTTTTTCAACTTTTTTGGGTCCAATATTGTATTCTGTCTGCTATTTGAAGTGAAAACAAGGAGCCACAAAAACAACTCCAGAAGCTTCAATCCCAGAATTTCCGAAAAAATGTAATTTCCCAACAACAGCAGTCGCAAAATTAAATCGGACGCTGAAATTAAGAATGCAGAGAAAGTTAATTTCACCTTCAGAGGATGCTCTATGAGAAATCTTGAGCTTAGATTTCGAAACCGAGTTGAAGAAGAAAGAAGACGACGATGAGGCATGTGAGTTAACAAAGGAAGAAGAAGAAGAAGGTAAGGAAGGGATTAGAGCAAAAGAGGACAAACGATAATTGGGAGAGAGCACAAGAAAGGATAACATGATTGTGTAATAATGTTTCTTCTTGTTCTAACCTGAACTTCACACTGAGGCGTTGCAATTTATGAGGTACAAAAGAAAAAGGAAAGTGGCCGATACATTTCTAAAGATAACACTTCGCTGAAAACAAATATGTAAATCAGTAAATGAATGGATTCCATCGGTATGTTCATATGTAGCGTTGTTATTTTCTTATTTTATGTTGGAAAATTTTTTATATAGAGAGTTGTAACTCACTTGTAACCCCTTGTAAATTGAGTTGGAAATGTTTATATGAAAAGTTGTTATTTTCTTTTTCCCAAAAAAAAAAAAGTATGTTATTTTTATAATCTAAGGAGTTGGAGTGATATCTTTTAAAGAGAAAATCATAGTCATATAAGGTGGTTTGGACATATTCAAAGAAAGTCATTGGATGTTTAAGTGAAGATGATTGATTAAACAATATGAAGCCTTTAAAAAGAGGTAAAGGAAGACTGAAGCAAACATATTGGTTAATAATAAGGTTCGGAGCAAATGTAGCAATGAATTTTTCCACTATGAACATCTATCATAATGATGTTTTGTTAGGTGTAAAAATAGATATAATCATTTTGAGAGGTAACAAATTTGGTATTGCAAGTAGTTAACTAGAGCTAAGGTCTATCCATTTTTTAAACTATGGGTTCTAGTTGACCACATCATAAATGATATGACCAATAAAAGCATGTCACATCACTGAATTTAATATGATGTGTAAGTGGATTTATTATCCTTTAAATTTACTTGATTTTTATTATTTTTATTTAAACATTATTGTGTTCTAAAGATTCGTGTTCACCTTTTTCTCTCTCCCTCCCTCTTGTCATCCCTCATCTCTGACTTCCCTTGTAGGTTTTTTCTGGCGAAGCAAAAAAGCATAAAAAGGAACTTTAATCAGGTCGCATTAGATATTTTTGACTGCAACACTTGCTCGCTCCCATTAGTATCTATCTTTGAGTGTAAGGGTGTTTCACTCACACCTTACCAAATTCATCTAGAAAAAACTAAACGAGGAGGGAGAGTTTGAAGAAAAAAGGTGAAGATAGAGAAAAAGTTGGGTGTGAATCTCTAGAATAAAATAAGTGCACACCACATGACAGCAGGAAAAATCGTGCAACGTTAGTTTCAGTTAACAGGAATGTCAAGCTTGTTACCTCTTGAAATGATTATATATACTTTTGTACCTATCAAAATGATTATGTAAACTTTTATACCAAATAAACTATAATTGCGCCAGGCGCTCATAGCGAAAAGAAAAAGGTATTGTTAAATCTACACCTTTACCTAATTATATCTAAAGAATTAGTTTTTGATAAAGCACAATGACATCATGTGGTTCATGTAGCCAATTCTACCTAGCTAGATAAGATAACTAGTGAGATAAGGCTTTGTTATTGTAAAGTTATTTTTCTATTCATTGTTGTAAATTTCTATAAGTAGAGTTGTTATCTTTCCATTCATTTTTTTTTTTGGTAGGTAATGTTATTTCACTTATTTGTTATTTTTCCATTTTGGGTTGCAAATATTTTTGTAGAGTTATTATTTATCTATTTATTTTTTGAAAAATCGTGTATCCCCAATTGTAATTTACATATGAGAAATTGTAAATTGAGTTGGTAAAATTTTTATTTGTAAAAGATGTTGGTTTTTTGTTGTAAATTTTCATATGTAGTGTTGTTTTTTTGCTATTGTGTGTTATAAATTTACCTATAAACAAATGTCATATTGCTAGGGCAATGGCCTGTTTTTTCCTTTCTAATTTAATTTCATTTTGGACATAGAGAATTATATGAAGTTTCAGAATTTTTTTAACCTCCCTGTCAGTTTAACCGGGCACTTGGTGCTCATAATTCCACTACTTTCTAGAAGAGCAAAGAGCAACTTGGAATATGACAAATCTAATCTAGTCCAAGTGTACCAAAAAGTACTAAAAAATCCGATATTACATGATACAAGCATTGTGACCAAAAAAACATGGTACAAACATCATATAAACATGTGTTATTAATGTACGTGCCAGTCACTCCAGCACTTGTTGTGTCAATGCTTCTATACTCTTTCTGCCAAGACAAATGAGGCAGCAAAAGATTTCACATCTCCGCAACCAATTTTCCCAGATAATCACCAGATTCTGAAAGGTTTCCCTGAGTCCACCTCTTCAGCATCTCTAATGAAGCCTTAGGCTGATCCATTGGAACCATGTGACCCGCATCATGAACCTGGTTTTTGTTAAGCATAATATATATGCAATTGAATCAGTATTTTCTACCAACACCCAACAACGAGCAAACTATAAAGCAATCAGGTAAAAAAGGTTGTGTTTGCTCTATTAAGAATGATATTGATTATTATCATGCCTTTATATTAGTTTATTTTTAAGTGATTTTGTATTATAAGAGGAGAATATGTGAGAGGAGTTTTATCTTGTAAAGTGTAAAAACATTTCTTTTAAGTGCTTCCAAACATAGCATGTGTGAAAGGAGAAATATATGAAAAGGAAGAGACAGACCTTGAGGAAACTTAAAGGTCCATGACTCTTCAACAATCCAGCTTCTGAGCCATCAACAACAAAGGGAGCTTCAGCTGAGGCTACAAACTCTTTCTGACCAGACCATTCCATGGCATTAACCCATCTCGAGTTACCTACTCATTGAAATAATACCAACAGGCCATGTCAATCAAATCATGCTCTTAAATGTAAAATATTGAACTTCTGAGCAGATTGAAATAAAGCTCTGATTGGTTACATACCCAGCCAGTTGCAGATAAGATCGTATTCTCCAGCATAAACAAGCAAATTGATTCCGTCCTCAAGAAGGGTAGGAATACCAACTTCAAGATTTCTCATCCAATCCATGATCATAGCCTGATAAACTGAAGTGCTACAAGACACAAAATCAATATCCCCAACCCCTAGAGCATTCCGAACAGATTCTAGATTCAGGAATTTATCCATATTTGAAAAGTCATAGCAAAGATGTCCCTCGCATTTCTTTCTGATGTCATAGTACTGCAGTATAAATAAATGCTAGTCAAAATCTTAGATCTGCCAATTTTCCTTCAACACATTAGAATCTTGTTGCAAAAAGCAAAACGCATGTATTTTGGTGACACAAGAACCCAAAAACAAAATCATCTAATTCCAATAAAGGAGGATAATATTATTCAAGACATTTCTTAGCAACTAAAATTTATATGTTGAGTAATTCTTTCATGTTTTTTGAGCATTTTTCCATGTGGGTCAAATCTCAATTTGTTGGATTCACTCTTATGTAAATTCCAGCACAAAACAGAAAGCCTGTATGTTGTTCATGCACCATGATCAATGCACTATCATTCAAGGGGGTTGGAGTTTATTGATAATTAGTCATTAGTCCTTGCCCGTGAACATAAGCTTCTAGGTATAGATCTGCTAATGTTTCCTTCAACAAATTAGAATCCCTTTAGAAATGTCAATGCCAAAGGTTCCTCAACTAAGGGAAAGGGTCAAAGGAGGAGTTACTATACAAACTTTGTTTGAAAAAGATGCCTTCTTCCCGACAAGAAATTACACATTTAATTATGTTTGGCAGCCTTATAAACTGGTTCCTTCGTTTCCTCTTGTGGAATTTCAAAATTTTTATAGTTCAAGACATTTATTAACAACTAAAATTTAGGTTGAGTGATTCTTTGGCATGTTATTTTAGCTTTTTTGCATAAGTGGGTCAAATCTCAATCTCTTTGATGGTTTCATTCTTGAGTAAATTTCAGCACAACACAGGGAGACTGTAGCCTCTTTAGAGACTCTCGGTATTATTAACTCATTAAACATCATTGGTATATGAACCACACAAAAAGGAAAGTAAATTTTACCCACATTTGCATCACCGGCATGTAACATGATGTCACTGAATATAACATTACAAACAAAATAAGATGCCAAGCAAGAGACTGTGCCATCAGTGCCTGAAAGAATTAAGAAAAGTATTAATGAGCAGACTCTAAACACACAATCATGATGGAAAAGTCAACGTTTATAAAGATAAGAGGTTGGAATAATTTCATGCATAAATTACCACATAGCTTGATTCCCAATTCACAGGCAGGAACCAGCACTTTCATGAGGCGATCATGGGTAGCTTTTCCAATTATGCCCATGTCCAGTGCATAATCTGGATAGGCTCGATACTGAATTGCTGGATCAGTAAGCCCATTACCAATGGCAAATCCCTGTTCAACCAATTTAAATAAGATGAGTAGGTCATTTCACTCTTCAATTTACTTTTGAGAATTATGTGACAAACCTTAAGATTTATATGGATTCCTTCTTTGGCTTTGTTTCCCTTATGGACTCGAGCTGCAAGGGCAGGAATATAATGTCCAGCATATGATTCACCAGTAATGTAAAAGTCATTCTCTTGATATTCAGGGTGCTCAGTAAAGAATGCCTACAATTTTACAGAGAAAAAGGACCCTGCTAAGTCAACATATTATTGGATGGCTAGTTTGTACCACTAACTATCCAAATACATGAATGCAAGAAGGGAGAGGATTCAATTTGAATAACAAATGCCTCATGATAAAAGGAACGTTGCACTGAGTCTGTATAACTAATATTTATGGCAAATGTAAGCACCTGCAGGAAGTCATAAAGGTCATTGCTAACACCCTCTTCATCATGCCGAATGTCACGCATATCAGTACTATAACTAAAGCCAGTTCCAATTGGTTGGTCAACATACAGAAGGTTAGAAACCTGCAGAATCACCAAGAAACCAGTTAACTACAGTACATAAATCAAGCAGAGGAAGAGCACGACAGAATGAAGTCGCTACCTGACATGGTTAGACTAATTAAGATATCTATCGGATCTTCTTACATTCAAAGACAATTCACAGTAAGATAACCATATCCAGAGATGAAATAAATGAAAAATATTTTTTAAAATTTTTTTTACAGACTAATTCCAATATCAAATGTAAGAAAATTAAAATATTATAAAATAAAAAATAAAGTATCAATTTATTTAAAAGAAAAGGTGTGAAAAAATTAAATTTGCTTCCCCTCATCAGAGACTGAAAGCCCGCATCACAGTTTTCAGTTGAAGGCACAGCACTACAAAGAGAGAAAATCTTGAATATACACAGTCCAAGCCCATAACCCCAAACCTTGCACAAGCACGATGCATACAATACAAGCACTTCCAAGGAAGGACAAGTCAACCACAAAGACTCATAAAGAAAATAAAAGATACCTTATCCCAACCATAGTCATTCCACAAAAGGGACATGTTGTCAGCAATTTTGAAAGGGCCATTTTCATAAAACATCGCCAATTCACTGCTACACCCTGGTCCTCCAGTCAACCAGAGCACAAATGGATCCTGCTTGCTGTTGCGAGACTCAAAGAAGAAGTAGAACATCCTACCAGATACGACCCGCAGTTAGAAATAAATAAGAACGATATATTAAATATTAAAAAACAAAAGAATAAAACAGGTTTCTTGCTTTGCTATATGAATATCCTTCATATGTAATAGGGAACATCCCATTAACAAAAAAAATAACATAGTAGATCTTTGAGCATCAAGAACCATACTTAGCAGCTGGAGAATGCTCAATCGTGTAATAGCCAGCATGGTGACCCAAGTCCTCAATAGAAACCTCAGACTCAGAGGCCACTAAATTGGGGAATCTGAGCGGTCTCTCAACGATCTTCTTGGTTTGGACCGAAGAATTCCCACCGCGCACGATGTTGACATCCGCAACAGGGAACAAATTGAGCTGTCTGATGAGTTTCTTGGCCTGGATCGACGCAAAATCGGACGGCACCTGGCGAAGATCATCGAGTATATTCGCAGACGACGACGATGAAAAGACGAACAGAAACACAAGAAGAGAAGAGAAGAAGATTGACGAAGAAAGCCCCATTTTGTTCTGATTCATGACGTAGGGTTTCGTCTCAAGAATGAAATGACTAATGAGAATATATCGTTGCCTTGGGAGTTCACATCAGATGGGAGTGACGAAAAGTGAAGGTGTTGGCCACGACGATCGATATATCTGAGACACGTCTTGGACGTACGTTTGTAACCATTAAAAAAGAAAATATGGCTGGTACCCTTTATCATTTTTTTTTTTTTTTTTAACGGTTAGATTAAAATCCCAACGTTCTATATTTACTATATCATTAAAATATTATTATAAGAAAAAATAATGATAAAAAGATAATAAATTTAGAACGTTAGAGATTTTAATCCAACGATACAAAAAGGATAAAGATGATAAGTGGTATGGGAGAAAAGTCAAATCCTAAAAAAGGAGGAAATCTCCATCAGGGTCTAAATTATAAAAATATTGTAAAAAAAAATCTAAAGAAAAGTCATATGGCCTTTTTTAGTATTATGTCAGAAAAATATAGTTGTTAACTGGATTGATTTAATTGTTAATGGTATACTGACATACTACCTCTGGTCCTAATTATTAGTCAAAGTTGACTTTTTTTAGAGAGGTTAAGGAAGATGAATAGTGATTTAATCATATTATATGTTATGTATCATTAGATTATATATTATTTTATTAAAAAAATTAATTAGTTTGAAGAAAAAATAAAAATAAAAATACTCTAAAGTAATTTAATTAACTTTCTTAATTTCTCTAGAAAAATTCAACTTTATTTTATAATTAAGACGGGAGGGGATAGTTGTTAACGTTTTTTGAAATAATATTAGGAAAGGTTTTAAGACTTTTTTTAACATATAACTTTTCTTTAAATCTTTTTTAATAATATTTTTGTAACTTAGAGTTTGAGAGGGATTTTCCAAAAAAAAAAAAATCTCAACATCGATTTCTCAGTTAGTTAATTGCAGTTTCTGTCTTATTCTGCAATAAAAACAAATAATATTTTTATTATATATATTTTGGCTTCAGAAAGCATATTTAGATAGTACAGACGTTTAAAAAATTACTATTTTTTTAATTAAAGCCAAGGTACCTTTTTATCGATGAAAGTGGACGTTTTTAGGCTTCTATTGATTATTTAAAAGGGGTCCCATAAAAGTGTTGTAACAACTTGATCGTGATAAATCATTTTAAAAAATAATTTTCGTGTAAATTAATTTTGTATTGCTTGATTTAAATTAGATTGAAATTGAGAATAATAAGATATGTATATCTTAAATCTACGGTAAAATCAAATTTAATTCATTATAACATAGAAATTTGTGATATTACAAACTATTGTGATATATGATGATTAATCCACATGGATATAACAATTTCCTTTGATAATCATACTATTGTGATATATTGATTTTTTTTTTTTATCATAGGATATTGTGATATATGGATTATTCATTATATTTCTCAACGGATAGTATGATAAAATTTCTAAATTATAATAATGAATGTGATAAATTTCAAAAAATTTACACAATGAGAAATGATAAAGTAATGATTTAATATAATTGTTGGGACGCACAAGAAAGATAGGGAAAATAATTTTTTAAAAAAATTGAGACACGTATTTTTATTTTTAAAATTTAAATAAATACTATAAACATTTAAATTTGAAAAAATAAAGATACATCCAGAATTTTATTTTGGTTTGTATGGTTTGATTAATGAAAATAATACGACAAACATATATAAATGTGCAATAAAATCCAATTGATTTTATTATAATAGATAAAGTTGTTAATTGATTCTAATGGATATTGATTTATCCTCTTAATTTCCGAATGAACAGATAAATTTTTATCAAATCATTTTTTTTTAAAAAAAAAATCATACATGTCTATCCTAATCCAACTAAGACTAAAACTAAAACTAAAACGGCTATATATATATCTCTGCGTTCCTCACTCACAAGGCACTCACAAGACATTGAGATTATAATTCTGAAGCTTCTTTTAATTCACTCATTCCAACTTTTTTGTTTGTTTCAATATCTTCATCGCTCATGTTTGTTTCAATTTCTTCATCATGGGAGTAGCTGGTGTAGCTGGTGTTGTAGTTGCTGGTAACAACAATGCATATCCTGGTAAACTGACCTGGTCAGTTTTTAAGGCTTGCATTATTGCATCTATGGGTGGTATGATCTTTGGATATGATATTGGAATATCAGGTAACCCTCTTTTCTCTTTTCTTTGGTTTATTTTTTCAATTTTTATTTCTTTTGTTTATTTTTCAATTTGTATAACTAATATTTGAGGGTTATTTTTTGGATCAGTGACTTCCATGGATTCATTCTTGGTTAGATTCTTCCCCGCTGTATATCACCAAAAAAATCTGGACACATCCATAAATGAGTACTGTCAATATGACAGTCAAATATTAACTTTATTCACCTCGTCAAATATTGACTTTATTCACCTCGTCATTGTATCTCGCTGCACTATTTTCCTCCTTAGTGGCATCCATCATGACTCGTAAGTTTGGGCGAAAAAACTCAATGCTCATTGGCGGCATTCTCTTTTTCACTGGTGCTTTCTTCAATGCCTTCGCATAAGCCGTTTGGATGTTGATTGTAGGCCGCATATTACTTGGTTTTGGCATCGGATTTTGCAATTAGGTATAAATGTTTCTCTCTATACTCCTATATAGTTATATTGGTTAGAAGTATAGGGTGATTAATTGATTAGTTAGTTGGTTATCCTTGAGAGCAAATAAGGGAGGGAAAACATTGTTCTCCCACATACTCCTATCTTCATGTTATAATTATAAGTGCTATCTTCACCTTATAATTATAAGGTGGTTAATTGATTAGTTGGTTGGTTAGAGACATATTGAAATTTGTATTTGTTATAAGTATAAGGTCATTAATTGATTAGTTAGTTGGTTAGCTCTCTAATATAGAGAGTGTGAGAGTTAACTTATTTTCTCTCCAAAATCTCCAAGATGATAATAGGCTTAGGTCTTTGGTTGTATCCGTCAAATAATAGTATAGTAGATTAGAGATAACCCAAATGAGTTATAGATTGTATGAATATGTTGCTCTTATATGTGATTATGATTAATACAAGATTGTTTATATTCTTCCTTATGTTTCTCTAATTATTCCTGTAATTGCTATTGTTAACAATATTCACTAACTAGCTATCATTAATTGCAGTCTGTGCCACTATATCTCTCTGAGATGGCTCCGTATAAGTACAGAGGAAGTCTCAACGTTATGTTTCAAATGTCTATCACGGTTGGAATTTTGGTTGCCAATGTGTTGAACTACTTATTCGCCCCATTGAGTGATTTCGGGTGGCGCTTGAGCTTAGGTGGTGCTATGGTGCCTGCACTTATCATCACTGTTGGCAGCTTCTTCCTCCCCGAAACTCCAAACTCCATGATCGAGCGAGGAGATCGTGAGGCAGCGAAGGCAAGTTTAAAGAAGATTCGAGGAGTCAAGGAGGTTGATGAGGAATTTAATGATATGATCATGGCTAGTGAAGCATCCAAGCAAGTACAGCACCCATGGAAGAATCTCCTGCAAAGAAAGTACCGACCCCAACTCACCATGTCCGTCATGATCCCCTTCTTCCAGCAACTCACAGGCATCAACGTCATCATGTTCTATGCACCTGTTCTCTTTAACTCTATCGGGTTTAAGAGCAATGCTTCTCTCATGTCTGCCGTCATCACCGGCTTCGTTAATGTTCTTGCCACCATCGTCTCCATTCTTGGTGTTGACAAGTGGGGAAGGCGAGCCCTCTTTCTCGAGGGAGGAACCCAAATGCTCATATGTCAGGTATTATGTATGTATATATATAAAGACACAATTAGTTCTTGCTTTTAAACTCAAATTTCTAACCTTTTTTTGGTTATTTATGAACAACACAGGGTATAGTTGCAGCCTTCATTGGAGTGAAGTTCGGCATAGATGGAAACCCAGGAATGTTGCCTGTATGGTATGCGATAGTGGTGGTGCTATTCATATGCATATACGTAGCAGGGTTTGTGTGGTCTTGGGGCCCGTTAGGGTGGTTGGTGCCGAGTGAGATTTTTCCATTAGAGATACGATCGGCGGCGCAGAGCGTGACGGTGGCCACCAACATGTTCTTCACTTTCGTGGTGGCTTAGATTTTTGTGACCATGCTTTGCCACTTGAAGTTTGGGCTCTTCATTTTCTTCGCCTTCTTTGTGTTCATCATGACCTTGTTCATCTATTTCTTTCTCCCTGAGACTAAGGCCATTCCCATTGAGGAGATGACTAGAGTTTGGAGGACACATTGGTTCTGGTGTAGGTTCGTCAACCAAGATGATGATGGCACCCAGATGACGACATCAAGAGTAGATAGCAGTGTTTAGTTTAGTTTAGCTCAAGAGTCTCTATTTTACATATTGCAATTTAGCTTAGTTTTATGAGTTTTACCCTATTTCACTTTTTGAATTTTGTTGACAATCAGTTATTAATATTTTGGAGTTTTTTCCTATTAAAAATTTAATGATTTACATATAAATAATTATTCTCGCAGTCTACTAGCACCGCAAAATTATATATATGATAATGAATTGAATGGATAAAAGATATATTTTGCAACATATATCTTGAAATAATGAAGACAGGTTATGTTTCTGAGTCAAAGATAACAATATAGTCATTTAACTTGTAAATCGTTTGTTTATCAAAAGAGAGTTAAAGTTAAATTATTTATGAAAAAATAACAAGGAAAATTTATGAACAAAATAATCATTTAACTTTGAAATTATTTGTTTCCTTTTGTCGTCAGTGCTCTTTAGAGGCACTTTTGATGAACATCTTATTAATTTATATCTCCTTTTTATTTCTCTAAGATATATTATTCAAAATAATATAATCTCATTTATCTATCTATTATACAAAATTCAAGGTGAATGGGCTGTTAATTATTCGTAAATATTACGAGAGTATAAATCAAATAAATCAAAGGGATATTGTTTTTTCTTATATATAAAAAAAAATCTGATGAGGAAAGCAGAACGAAGAGAGAGTATGACTTCCATGGATTCATTATTCTTCCCCCCTATATATCGCCAAAAAAATCTAGACACATCCACAAATGAGTACTATCAATATGATAGTGAAATATTGACTTTATTCACCTTTTCCTTGTATCTCGTTGCACTCTTCTAAAAACTCCATGCTTATTGGTGGCATTCTCTTCTTTAGCGGTGCTTTATTCAATGCCTTCGCACAAGCTGTTTGGATGTTGATTGTAGGCCGTATGTTACTTGGTTTCGGCATCAGATTTTGCAATCAGGTATAAATATTTCTCTCCATACTCCTATCTTCATGGATGTTATATTTCTTATTAGAAATATAGGATACTTCATGGACTTTATACTTGTTAAAAGTATAAAGTGATTAATTGATTAGTTAGTTGATTATATTTGTTAAAAGTATAAGGTGATTAATTGATTAGTTAGTTGGTTAGCTCCGAGTTATGAGAGAATGGGAGTTAACTTGTTCTTGTACATACTCGTATCTATGGAGTTATATTTGTTAGAAGTATAAGGTGATTATTGATTAGTTAGTTGGTTAGCTCTCTAATAGGGAGAGTGCGAGTAAACTTGTTCTCCCACATACTCATATCTTCATGGATAGTTATATTTGTTAGACATATAAAGTGATTAATTGATTGGTTAGTTGGTTAGATCTCTAATAGTGAGAGTGGAGTTAACTTTCTCCCTCATACTTGTATGTTCATAGATAGTTATATCTATTAGAATCTCTAATAGAGAGAGTGGGAATTAACTTGTTCTCCCACATACTCGTATCTTCATGGATAGTAGTTAGAATCTCTATTATAGTTATATTTGTTAGAATCGTGAGAGTTAACTTGTTTCCCTCTAAGATCTCCAAGATCATAATAGGTCTTTGATTATCTTCCTCAAATATTATGATTAATACAAGATTGTTCATCTTCTTCCTTATGTTTCTATAATTATTCCTCTATTGTTAATAATATTCACTAACAAGCCATTATTAGTTTTGCAGTCTGTGCCACTATATCTCTCTGAGATGGCTCCATTTAAGTACAGAGGAAGTCTCAACGTTATGTTTCAAATGTCTATCACGGTTGGAATTTTGGTTGCCAATGTGTTGAACTATTTCTTCGCCCCATTGAGTGATTTAGGGTGGCGCTTGAGCTTAGGCGGTGCTATGGTGCCTGCACTTATCATTACTGTTGGTAGCTTCTTCCGCCCCGAAACTCCAAACTCCATGATTGAGCGGGGAGATCTTGAGGCAGCGAAGGCAAGTTTAAAGAAGATTCGAGGAGTCGAAGAGGTTGATGAGGAATTTAATGATATGATCTTCGCTAGTGAAGCATCCAAGCAAGTACAACACCCATGGAAGAATCTCCTGCAAAGAAAATACCGACCCCAACTCACCATGTCCGTCATGATCCCCTTCTTCCAGCAACTCACAGGCATCAACGCCATCATGTTCTATGCACCTGTTCTCTTTAACTCTATTGAGTTTAAGAGCAATGCTTCTCTCATGTCCGCCGTCATCACTGGCTTCGTTAATGTTCTTGCCACCATTGTCTCTATTCTTTGTGTAGACAAGTGGGGAAGGCGAGTCCTCTTTCTCGAGGGAGGAATCCAAATGCTCATATGCCAGGTATTGTGTGTGTGTATATATATATATATTATATAAATATAAATACACAATTAGTTCTTGCTTTTAAACTCAATACTTTAACGCCTTTTTTTTTCAAATTTATGAAGAACACAGAGTATAGTTGCAGCCTTCATTGGAGTGAAGTTTGGCATAAATGGAAACCCAGGAGTATTGCCTGTATGGTATGCGATAGTGGTGGTGTTGTTCATATGCATCTACGTAGCAGGGTTTGCATGGTCTTGGGGCCCGTTGGGGTGGTTGGTGCCGAGTGAGATTTTTCCATTAGAGATTCGATCGGCGGCGCAGAGCGTGACGGTGGCCACCAACATGTTCTTCACTTTTGTGGTGGCGCAAATTTTTGTGACCATGCTTTGCTACTTAAAGTTCGGGCTCTTCATCTTCTTCGTGTTCTTTGTGTTGATGATGACTGTGTTCATCTATTTCTTTCTCCCTGAGACTAAGGCCATTCCCATTGAGGAGATGACTAGAGTTTGGAGGACACATTGGTTCTGGTATAGGTTCGTCAACCAAGATGATGATGGCATCCGGATGAACACATCAAGAGTAGATAGCAGGGTTTAGTTTAGTTTAGTTTAGCTCAAGAGTCTCTATTTTACGATATTGCAATTTAGTTTAGTTTATGAGTTTTACCCTATTTCACTTTTTGAATTTTGTTGACAATGAGTTATTAATGTTTTGGATTTTTTTACTATTCAAAATTTAATGATTTGCTTATAAATAGTTGTTCTCACAATCTACTAGCATCGCAAAATTATATATGATATTGAATTGAATGGGTAAAAGATATAGTGTGCAACATATCTAGAAATAATGAAGAAAAGTTATGTTTTTGAGTTCGCGATAACAATATAATCATTTAACTTGGAAATCCTTTGTTTATCCAAAGAGAGTTAAAATTAAATTTTTTATACAGAAATAACAAAGAAAATTGATGAACAATATAATCATTTAACTTTGAAATCATTTGTTTCCTTTTGTAGTCAGTCTTCTTTAAGCACTTTTGATGTGAACATCTTAGGATGAACATCTTATTAACTTATCTCTCCTTTTTCTTTGTCAAAGATATATTATTCAAGTTACTCTCATTTTTCTATCTATTATAAAAAAAAATTCAAGGTGAATGGGCTGTTGATCATTCAATAAGCATTCATAAATATTATGAGAGTATAAATCAAATCAATCAAAGGATATTATTTTCTTTAAAAATAAAAACCTGATGAGGAAAGCAGAGAGAATAGAGGGTATGAGGGATTATACGGAGAGGAAAAAATAGTACTGTCAGGAGGTATGAAAGAATAAGGATAATAAATGGGAACCAAGATTGGTAAATAAATATGAAATTCCTAAAAAACGTTGATTTGTGGGTAATCGGGCTACCGCTAAAATGAACCCTAAAGCTAACAACATCAACACTATGATCAAATTTTGATATTTGGCACTACTACAAAAAATGGATATTATTTTTCTAAAAGACGTTCTTATTTAAAAAAAGGAAGTAAAAAGTAAAGGTGGAAACTTATGACGCCTTAAATATAAGTTTAGGCCGCCTAAAAGTAATTTTAGGTGCCCTAAAAATAAGTTTAGGCGCTTTTAGGACGGCTAAAATTAATTTTTTGGCGCTAATTATTTATTGGCACCTAGAAAATTTTTAGAAAAAAATTTGGTAGTATATTTATAATTTTTAGGTGTCCTATATTTAAATATAGGACACATAAAGTCCTTTTTTTTGAAACTTTTGGGCGTCTTATATTTAAAAATAGGACACCTATATTTATTTTTTGGCGCTTATTATTTATTGGCGGTATATTTAAAATTTTTAGGCTTCCTATATTTAAATATAGAACACCTCAAGTCCTTTTTTTGAATTTTTGGGGCGTCCTATATTTAAAAATAGGACACCTATATTTATTTTTTGGCGCTTATTATTTATTGGCGCCTAGAGAATTTTTTGAAAAAAATTTGGCGGTATATTTAAAATTTTTAGGCATCCTATATTTAAATATATAACACCTAAAGTCCTATTTTTGAAACTTTTGGGCGTCCTATATTTAAAAATAGGACACCTATATTTATTTTTTGGCGTTTATTATTTATTGGTGGTATATTTAAAATTTTTAGGCGTCCTATATTTAAATATAGGACACCTAAAGTCATTTTTTTTAATCTTTTGGGCGTCCTATATTTAAAAATAGGACACCTATATTTATTTTTTGGCGCTTATTATTTATTGGCGCCTAGAGAATTTTTTGAAAAAAATTTGGCCGCATATTTAAAATTTTTAGGCGTCCTATATTTAAATATAGGACACTTAAAGTCATTTTTTTGAAACTTTTGGGTGTTCTATATTTAAAAATAGGACACCTATATTTATTTATTTGCGCTTATTATTTATTGGCGGTATATTTAAAATTTTTAGGCGTCTTATATTTAAATATAGGACACTTAAAGTCCTTTTTTTGAAACTTTTGGGCATCCTATATTTAAAAACAGGACGCCCTATATTCATTTAGCTTTTCTGTTAAGCTTAAATTCTTATTTAAGGTGCTCATTCTCCTTGCTTTTGTGGAAAGGTTGGGTCGAGAGAGTGAGAGTAAGAGGCTGAGAGTTTCAATGAGAGAAGGAGAGAAACCGAGAGAGTGAGGAAGGAGGAAGAAGATCTCCTACAAATAGTCTTCGTCTTCATCGTTATCGTCACAAGCTCCTCCTCCTCTTCTTCTTCAACCCTTTAAAAGCAATGTTTTCTCCTTCTCCTTCATTCTTCTCAGTGTTTCACTACCCAAAGAGATCACCCAAACACACCAAGAAGAGTAAGCTTGAACAAAGAGTTGACTATCATGGCGTAGCGGGTCCCTCCATCGCCATTATTAAAAGTTTCTAATGGTGGAGGAAGAGAAAGTGATATGCAGAGAATGAGAGAAGTTGGTGATATTGAAGTTGAAGAGGCTTGTAGAAGGTTCGAGAAGCATCTAGTGGAGATGATAGTGGAAGAAGGGAAGACGAAGGACTTGAAGGATGTGGAGGAGCTTTTGCGTTGCTGGAAGAAGCTCAAGTGCCCTATGTTTCTAGATATGATGTTTTGGGTTTTTTTTTTTTTTTTAAAAAAAGAATTAAGGTGTCCTATAGGTAAAATAGGATGCATTAAATTTTTTTTTTCCTATAGTATATGTGGGTTCTACCATTTCATGTGTGTGTGACATGAGATAATTTTTTTCCTACAACATGAAAAACATTAATCCCATTATTTAATTAGCATTTAGTTTTTGTTTAAATATAGAGTTAGGAAGCTAAATGAAAGCCTTGTTGAAAGTACAAAAATCACTCATTAAACTTATATCAATTTTTTTTATATAAAAAACTATATTGATTAAACAAATGATTTATAATTATCTAAATTAAAACTAAAATTTGATCAAACTATAAAAAGAAAAATCACAATATTTACCTGTAACTTTATTTGGTGAGATTTCCCCCCACTTATGCCACAGTTATAATACCACCGCCATTATATTTGGAAAAACAAAAACAAAAAACAAAAGATTGTGAATTAAAAATTGTGACTGGGATGATTCTTCTATCCGCTGCGTTTTGGTAACAACCACGCAAGACTCCTCGATCTAGTATGAAACGTAAAGGTAAGAGTTGAATAATATAATTAAGTTATAAAAATTGAAAAAAAAAATATTTAAGTTAATTGTTTATAATAATGTGTGTTTTAGTCAAGGTTCTGAAACCCAGATTGCCATGAGATCAATTGGGATACTGGGTGAATAGTCAGTGGGTCAAACCGAAACTAAACCGGTGAAGAATGAAAGATTTTGTGATTATTAATATGAAATTCTAAAGAAAATAAAAAAAATATTTTTTTAAAAAAAATGAATCGGTCTGACCAGGACCGGACTGGTTTGCTGGTTTGCAGTGCGGCTCACCCAGTCCAGCCCGGCTTTGAGAACACTGGTGTTAGTTTCTCAAATACCATTCTTTAATTATTTATATTAGAAGTTAGGGAAATACCAAATTAAAAAGACAAATTGATGACTCCAATATACAAAATACCAAGTCGGGCCACTTGATCCAATATACAAAATACCAATGGCCCTGACTCACCTTAGCCCTTCCAACGTTCCTTTCGCCCTCCTTACTTTTCCATCCTCACCTTTTTATCCCCCTCTTCCTTGTCATCATTGTATTCAGTCCCAAATCAGAGTTCTAATGACAATGAGATTATTGGCAAAAGAAGTATCCAATTTTTGCCTCAAGACAAGCCAGTTTGAACCAATGACTTAGGGAAGCAAATCCGCTCCTCATCATTTTTTTTCATTATCTCTTATCAATCTATCTGGACAGTTAATTGAGTAGATGAAAGAAAAGTTAAAACAATCTTGTGACATTTTAGGTCAATTAGATAGACATAGTTTAAATGAAAAATGATGATGAAAAAAACCCAACCCACGTCTGTCTTGGCCACCCTCAAATCTTTGACGACAATTTCATCTACATACGGAAACTTCCTAAAATTTCAAATCTTGCGAGGCTCCTTGTGCCTTCTTTTAGGTACTTCATGCATACCAATATGATTTGTACTGAAAATGTTATTCTCACTCCCCCTCATCTCTTTTCTTCTTGGTTTTGAAATTCACAAATACAAAAACCAGACATGATGACATGCAACAAAGTTGGAATAAGGCACTTGGTTTTTATGTTATGATTGTCATCTTTTCCAGGTCCTATTTCTCAAAAGGTTTGCCTCGATCGTCTTTTCAGGTGGTTCATTCATGTGAAGGTGATTCTTTAGTTTCCATATCAACCTCGCCGATTGGTCTAGTTATGGCCTTTATTTTCCATCCTCCATACACTTTCTTCAAATTCACGATTGTATGAGTCATAATTGATGACTATTGTTGTCATACTCACGAGCTGACTATTTTATTTTACCTTATTTTATCGTAAAACTTGAGAGTTCATATTATGAATCTAGCTTGTAAAATTGTATTGACTTATTCTTATAGTTATGCTCACTTTTTCCATTTGATCATATTTGGTTGCTTTATGTCGGGCTTTATTGAAATTTCTTTATTGAGTGTGGTAAATTATAAATGTTCATGAATGTAATTTTAATTATTTGGATTTAAAACATATTATAATCAATATGTTGCCATTTTTTACATTTTAATTATTTCATTATACATACTAATACTTATTTGTTAATTAAAAAAAAGCTCACGTAACTTAACTGTCACGACTTTAAGAGTATTAGTAAGCCCCAGAAACGGCCTTAGTTTAATTGACTGTTACCTTATATAATTGATTGTCCTAAATGTACCAGCTACTACATCTGCAAGTTTGTTGTACTCTTAAATTGCCGTCCTTTGATGTTGTGCATATTAGAGTCAAGAACACGTGGATCTCAAATCCAAAGCCTACGAGTTCTTTCTCCTTTACATTCCACTAGCATTAACATTGACCCCTGTAACTGAATTTTTGGGACAACTCCATATTATGAAAAGGAAAAAAGTTCAGGAAAAGAGTAAATTATCATGAATTAGTCTGAGGTTAATATTTAATCACATACCACACATATATAGTCTAGACTTTTCAACTTTGATACTTAATACTCCCTCCCGTCCTCAGTATAGAATCAAATTGTAGTGTTGATTTTTGTCCTAAATATAAAATTTATTTCCTATATTTATCAATCTTTTATCAACCATAGTCAAGTAAAAAAGTGATAGATAGAATTAAAGAAAATGATTAGAGAATGAACTTTGCTTTTCACAATATCATTAAATCTGGACTTGAGTGACTGATTCATCCCGAAAAATTAGTGACTTAGTCAATAAACTAGTCAAGTCTTGGTATCAACCCATTCCACTTTTTCTTTTCTATTGTAAGAAATCAATTTTTTCAAAATTTCCTTTAGAATTTCATATTAATAATCCTGAATTCTTTCCTTTCTCACCAGTTTTGCCCTTGGTTAGCTCCATTTTGACTTCGGTTATTCACCCTTGACTTAGTACTTCGATCGGTTCAATGGCCGATCCGGATTTAATAACCTAGCTTATTCTAATAAAAACAAATAATATTCTTATTTTATGTTTTTTTAGCCATTCTAATAAAAACAAATAATATTTTTATACACATTTATATACATATTGTACATAGGGGCGAACCCAAAATAATTGAAGGGGGCACCATTGGCGGGGGGATTCGGGGGCTCAAGGGCAGCACCCCCGATTTTTTTTTTTTTAAAGCAGGAAGTTTTAAATACATTAAAAAACAAAAGAATATAAAAGAAAAAATAAAGCTAAGTGCGGTTAAAAATAACATGGTTGAGCACTAAATAAGTTCAAGTACATATATTGTAATAACAAAAGTATATTACAATAATTACAATATCATCTTCTAGGCCTTATTTTTTGAAATTCTATCATAAATGTCTCATTATCAATGCTATCAAATACATATTTTTTAATATAAGGCAATAAACAATCAAGGGGGCACTTCCCTATCTTGCTAGGTCATAAAAGAATAAGGAGCACAGCTAAGCGTGCATGTTGAGGAAGGCAAAGAAGGAGAAAATTAAAAAAAAGAAAAGAAAAGAAAAACATAGAAGTCTAAAACCCCCCTTCTCTAATAGGTGGATCCACCTATGACTGAACATTTCAAAACTTACGATTTTTTAAAGGTTAAGTAGTAAATCCGTCTTAGAAGTACACGCCCAATAGTAATATTGCTCTGCAAGTTTTTTTGGGTTCAATGTTGCCCTAGAAGTCTAAAAAAGTAGCAATGTTGTTCTTTTTCATTAAAAAATTAACGGTTAATGTCAATTTTTTAATGGAAAAGGGAAACATTGCTATGTTTTTAGATTTTCAGAGCGAAATTGAACATAAAAAAACTTTTAGGACAACATTACTCTTCATTCCAGGCTACTTAACCCATTTTTTTTTAAAGCGAAGGTATGTTTTAATTTTATCCATGGAAGGGAACATTTTTAGGCTTTATTAATAATAATATAATTTTGTCTTTTCTTTTGAAAAAATCCCCATGTACTTGCAAGTTCCACTTTTTCGGGTCTATTTTGTTTGAGGTACTATCTTACTAGATATCAACGCATCTATTACACCTCTTCTATTGAGAATTCCAACTATAATTTATCATGTTGATATTTAACCTGGTTGATGTTTTTACTATTTTTTTTCCCTGTGGACAGTACATCTCTTATCTTTTTAGCCCAAACAAGTTTATACTCTTATTTAAAAGCTGATTGGTAAAATCTTGATCTCCTCAAGTTATCCTCTTTTTAATGCTATCTGGTGCGTGCTTGATATAAAATTCACTTTGCATATATTAAGCTCACGAGGAAATACATGACAGAAAACTTAGAACATAAAACTACCTATATTATATACAAGGATACCATACGTACTGAAATGGCTGAAATCACAACTATAAACTAAGACCTACACACACACATTCATTAGATGTGCCTTAAAAACCTGGTAATTATACAGACGTACGTGTGTGTTTGTGTACACATAATGGGAAGGAATATTGATTTTATTGTAATGTAGAGAGCTAATAGGAAGCATGGGATGATTGAGGGACCTTTGCGAGGGAGACCATAGTGTTCATACCGCACATGGTATGGCCGCGACACAGGCGATAATAGCCGTTGTCGCCCCATTTCTTACCCCAAGAGTTTTTGATTATCCAGTAAGGTTTGTTCTTTAGTCTCAGAATGGAGAACCCCTTGGCTCCATATCCAACTAGCAACACCCCATGCGTCAACTTTCTCTTGCTGCATATCAGAGGACATGACACCCCCCCTAAGTATGTTTGCATGAACACCGAATTTATTCCCACTGCACAATCATCCATATATATAAATAATACATTCCGGTCCATATACATACATACATACATACATACATACATACATATATATATATATATATATATATATATATATATATATATAAGTGTGTGTGTAACATTTATGAGCTACTTAACAGAACATTGATGCTCCTCTGGCCTGGTCAATATCGGTCAATATAGGACATATATTTACGTAATTTAATTAGATTAAGGAGATTAGTTAGATTAGTTAATATGACATGTATTTCTTAAAACACTTTCATCATCTTTTTTAATTCTTTCATTCCTTCCCGTCTTTGATTATTATTGAGGGAGTATCAATAGAGGAAAATTTGGAAAATATTGACAAATTTAAAAAATTTATTTTATATTTAGAACTAAGATTAATTGCCCAAATATGTCCTATATTAAATACTATATAGGGTTTTTGTGTAAGTCTAGAATGTACTTCTTCGGTCTTTAATATATGACATATTTGAACAGTTCATTTTGGTTTTAAATATAAGAGAAAATTTTCATATTTGTTATTCTCTTCTTAATTTACTCCTATTGATGCTTCCTCAATAATAATTAGGAGGAACAGTGAGGGAATTAATTAAGGAAGATGACTAGGTTGTTTTAGAAAATACATATCATACTAGCTCAACAAACTTCCTTAATTTAATCAAATTAGATAAATATGTTTTATATTAAGAACTATAAGGAATATTTGCATAAACACAGAATTTACTTTGACTAATAGGTGGTAGCTTAGAATGAAAGAGTGGAGTAGGTAATGGGGGGTCCTACAACACACACCCACATACATGCCACAAAATATATACTCTTGGGCTTCCGGCTCCTAAATAATATAACTAATTTGAAGAGATAAAAGAAATTAACTAAGTGTATTGATTTTCTCTAAAATAACCTTTAAACATTAAAACTTACTATACCCGTTACTAAAGCTCCTTAATAAGTGAAAATAATGGGAATGATAATTTGAAGAAGAAAAATATAAATTTAAGAGACAAAATGTTGATTAGGTCTTAAGAACCAAAACAAATTACCCCTCAACAAGCTCCACCAAAGTGCACGCTTTAGGTTTATCCAGTTTGAGCTAACACTTATATATATTAGAATTAAAAATAAGAGTAAAAGTATGTTTTCGAGAATAGATCAAAGGGAGTACTTTTAAGCTCATGCCGTTTTTTGAGCTAAGGTGTTAGAATTAAACACAAGAGTAAAGGTATGTTGGCAAGAACACATAATTTATTTCAATAGCACACATAAAACCATGCAAATTAGATACGCTTTCTAACTGAATAAAGTAATGAAACAATTATGTATGAGATTTAGTGAGTGTTTGGGTAACTATGAAACTATGGTTTCAGAAATTCTTTTCCCACAAACCAAAACAATTTTTATCATTTACCTCGTATACCGTAAAATTATTCTAAAAAAAACTAATCTAAACACATACTTACTTGCGAGAGGGCCATGATGGACTAAGTAGGCTGCAATTTGAGACTCGTCGTTAGGGATGTTGGTGAAGTTGGAGATGGTAACGGCTACATTACGAGGATCGAACTTGCATTTGCCTCGTATTCCAATGTATGGATAAGAACTCTCTTCTTCCAACCCACCTGCCTCCATCAAGTACCTATACGCATTTGTCATCAAGCCTCCATTGCACCCATCGTCACATTCTGTCTTCTCTCTTATATCACACTGTGTCACATGATTAACCAAATCCCACCAAACACTATATTCATTAATTATCAACTAATATAGTTTGTAGGATAAAATTACACTACAACTGTGTCGCATATTTAGGATAGGAGATAGTAACATATTTGTTGTTGGTTCACTTAATTGTTGTTATATATATTTAATATACCTTGTTGTCACAGTCTATAAGCTGTTGTTCACTAAGACTCACGAGCTTTCCGGTTGCTACAAAATTGGCTCCTTCTAAAGCTCCTGTGGTGCTGAAAGCCCAACATGATCCACAAGTGCCCTGAATCCAAAGAAAAAACACACACACATGCAAAAAACTTATCACTTTTCTCATCTAATACGCCTTCAATACAAACTACACTAAAATGTATCTTCAAATTAATTACCTAATCCTCCCTCCAGTCCTGCGCAATTGACTTTTGTTTTTAGAAATATCAAGAAGCTAAATAAATTACTTGATGCAAGTAAATATTATATCTTATCAAACTATAAATCAGTTTATAAATAAAACAAATTAGTTTAGAGAAAAATAATAAATCTAAATATTATAAAATAATTTATTTAGCTTCTTTATCTCTTCAAGAATAATAAAAGACAACTAAGTCTTATATATATAAGACATATTATCAACAAAATTTATTTTGACATATTATATATGTGTAAATGATGAAAGACTCTTTTTTTTTTTAAACAAAAATTCTCCTCCTAAGTGATACTTCCTCGAGTGGAGGAGAGGTTTATATTTATTCAATTCATTGTCTCCCTAATTTATAATTTTTCTTCAAAAACATCCCTATTCATTATATTTAGTAAAACGATTTTCACATACATGTTCATTTCATTTTGTCTCCCTGTCCCTAATCAATAATATATCCTTATTCATTATGCATAGCAAAAGGATTTTTCATCATACATCATAAAAGTATTTTTACAGAGGGTAGTTATAAAACCAATACCCAATCATTACAAACAACTACCAACTCAACTAATTCAATAACCGCAAATTAGTTATCTAACCATCTCTTATATCAAGAAGAGAAGAGTATACTCCATTCTTGTTTAAAAAAAAAAAAAAATTCTTAAAAGAAGTATATTTGTAATTTTTCAGCATATATAGCAACACGGAGTGGAGAAATTTTTTTCCCTATTCATGCACGTTAAATTTTTACTTTATTACCTGCATCTTAACTTCAGTAACAGCCCCTTTTTCTCTCCAGTCAAAGTTTTCCGGCAGACCTTCAACATCCAAGGGCGGTGCTTCACCGCCAGTCCGGCCATCATCAAATCCATTCCGGAACCCACCTTTGAGGCCGGTGTACATCTGCTCAAACTCCTCCGACGATAAATCAGAGAAGGGCGTGACGCCGTGAACGGCGGTGGGGTCCAGGGCCTGGTGCTCCGCCGCTCTAACCAGGTTGCCGGCAAAAATCCTGAGACGGTGGAGGTACTCCTCTCTGCTGGGGTACTTCTTCTCGTAAGTTTCCATGAAAATTCGGAATTTCTTCTCGGCGCCGAGAAGATCATTGTCTCTGAAGCTGAGCTTCGCTTCACCTCCGAATCCGATGATCAAAAACGTTGACAGCGTGAGAGCGAAGAGGAAGATGAAAGTACGTGTCCTGTGCGTGAGATCCAGGCCTGGATTAACCATCTTTATTGTGAGTGCAATGGAGAAACTTTCAGCTCGGGTTCTTCACAGCTTATTAAATTGTGGCTTTTTGGGACGTTGAAAGGACGGTTTTGACCTTGGATGGGGATGATGAGATCCAGGGAGGGTGGAGGGTATGAATGTAAATGGAGGAAAGTTTAGAAAGGTGGCAGAAACATATTGAAGAGGTAGGAGATACTTAACATGCAAAGCAACACGTGGACAGTGGAGGAAATATCCTTGTTGAAATAAGCAAGATCACTAGGGGCTATAGTTTATATTCACAATATTTTTACGCGGCAAACCATAAATCATTCATGGAGGAATCACTCACTTAAAAGAGAGCAAGAACTTAGAGTGTGGGAGCTTCCTCTTTGCCCCTCCTTTGCGTAGTTTATATTTCTTTTTGGATTTCTGTACCAATAATATCTACAATACTCAGCTAGCCCAATATAATTTGTGGGATCGGAATGTAGGGCAATGTAGGGCTATAACGGGAAAACCTCGCTAGTTCTAAGTAATTATCATGATTGTATATACTCAAGATTTAAATATGAGATCAATGATTAAGTTGGAACAACGCAAACGCATGATTGTATATACTCAAGGTTTAATTATCAACGATTGTAATTATATTTCTTTTCTTTTTTTAAATTACAATGGCAAGTTAAGAAACTTAAAGTTAACCCTCACAATATCTCAAACTTGGCCTATCACTATTATAGAAAGACATTTCAACGTCCGATTTTTTGTCTTTTAATATCTGAAAATAGAGAGATGTCTATGTCGGGACGTAGTAAAGTCAGGATACGGCGTAAAAAACAATGGTTGCTGTAAGGCATTCCTTTTTCTAAATACGGCATCCCAAAAAAAAAGTCGACGTAAGGTATTTTTTTTTTCTAAAAAAAAAAAATCAGATCCTCTCCACCTCAAGCACTATATCGTCTTCCTCAGCATGATGCTCCAGTTTCAGATTTTAGGTCCAATTCATCATAGGAGGGGGAATAATAAAAAAAAGAAAATAGAGTTACGGTAAAATCACTAAAAATATTAACCAAAGAGCATCTGTGATTGAGGTCAGAACCAAAATATTTACAATCCTATGAGGAATATACACAGATCGAATATACAGATTTATTATCCAAGATTTGGATCTCGCGATGTCAATTTCACATGCCCGATTAGGACTCCGATTTGGTTGCTCACAAGATCTGTTGAGATTTTAGGATCCCACCAGACAGAACAGTGACAACAAATATAGGAAATTGAAAATAATAAATGGCACACAGATATTCTTTATGGAAATCTCACTATGAGAAATTCTAAATAATTACAACATCTTTTTAATTATAAGGAGGAAACAATTTATCCCTCTCTTATATTAAGAGAACTCCTCACTAAAAACACTCAAGAAATTATGAAAGAAGAGAAGTGATTCTTATGTTGAAGAGAAGGGGGGAGAGGCTCTATTTATAGCCTCTCCACCACCTCCTTACGCCTTCAAAATAATTCATACATGCTGTCCTTTTTGACTTGCTTTGCTCCAAATTTCATCACGTTCCTTCTTTTTTCATTTTGAGCCTCCAATTTTGACTTTGCATCAGCCTTCATTTTTGACTAGCCGACTTTATTGACAATCTCCCACTTGGAGATATGATTGAGAACCAATCAATCTCCACACCATTCTTGTTGTCTATGTCACTTCCAGGCCAAATTAAGATCTGCACCACACAAATTTATCAGTGTTGATTGCCTTTGTTAATGCATCTGCTAGGTTTCTTTTTTTGTGAATCTTTTGCATGTTCACACTTCCATCTTCTACCACTTCACGGACAAAATGATATTGAACTCCTATGTGCTTCGTTCTGGAATGAAATGCTGGATTCCTTGCAATGTGCAAGGCACTCTGACTATCACAATACAACACCATATGTTGTTGTTTGTATCCGAGTTCTTCCATGAATCTTCTCATCCAGATTGCTTCCTTACAAGCTTGCATGTGTAGCTGCCATATACTCAGCCTCTGTTGTAGAAAGTGCCACAACTGACTGTAGTTTAGATACCCAGCTAACAGCTCATTTTCCAATTGTAAACACATAGCCTGTGGTAGATTTTCGTTTTTCAAGATCACCTGCAAAATCAGAATCAACATATCCTCTGGCAACAAAATCAGATCCTCCATAACATAGAGCAACATTTGAGGTTCCTTTGATGTATCTCAAAATCCTCTTAACAGCTTTCCAATGCTCTCGACCATAATTTGCCATGTATCGACTAACCACTCCCACTGCATGTGCAATGTCTGGTCTTGTACATATCATAGCAAACATTAAACTCCCTACTGCTGATGCATACGGTACTCGAGACATCTCCTTCCTCTCTGCTTCACTGCTAGGACTCATACTTGAGGATAACTTGAAATTAACAGGAAGAGGGGTAGACATTGGCTTACAATCTTGCATGTTGAAGCGCCGCAAGATTTTCTAAAAATAATTCTTTTGAGATAGCCAAATCTTCCTGCTATTTCTGTCTCGGTGAATTTGCATCCCTAGAATCTTGTTTGCTGGTCCCAAATCCTTCATGTCAAATTCCCTAGCCAACTGTGCCTTTAATTCTTGAATAAGATCTACGTTGGGGCCTGCTACCAACATATCATCAACATACAACAGTAGTATAATGAAATCATTACTACCAAACCTCTTGAAATACGCACAAGGGTCTAAATTGAGTCTGTTGTAATCAAGGCTTAATATGAAGGAATCAAATCTCTTATACCAACACCTCGGCGCCTGTTTGAGACCGTATAGAGATTTGTTCAACCTGCAAACCAAGTTCTCCTTATTTGGTTCTTTAAAACCTTCTGGTTGGAGCATATAGATTTCCTCTTCAAGATCTCCATGAAGAAATGCAGTTTTAACATCTAACTGCTCTAGATGTAAATCAAATTCTGCACACATAGCTACTACTATATGAATAGTAGTCAAACGAACCACAGGTGAAAATATCTCAGTGAAGTCTATACCTTCCTTTTGAGCATAACCGTTAACCACTAATCTTGCACATACCGCTCTACTTGATCATCACTGTTTCGTTTGATCTTGTAAACCCATTTGTTTCCAATGGGCTTTCTTCCTTGCGGTAATGGCACAAGTTCCCAAGTCTTATTTTTATGAAGAGCTTCAATTTCTTCTTGCATTGCTGTCATCCACAGTGATCCATCCAGCTAGTTGTTGCTTCTCGGAATGTTGATGGTTCTCCATCTTCTGTTAAAAGACAGTATGCAACATTGCCCTCCACAATATAATCAGACTGCCAGGCTGGTGTTTTCTTTTCACGAGTTGACCGTCGAACTTCTGAAATTTCAGTCTCAACTGGTTCTTGCTCCTCGTGTTCTGGTATTGTTTCAGAAGAAACTTGTTGCTCAGATTCTTGCTCCACCTGAATCGTCAAAGTATCTGGTTTATTTGCTAAAGTGCTTTTTACATCTTCCTCTTGCAGCTTGTCTTCTGCAAATACTACATCTCTGCTGATGACGACACTGCGGGCAGTAGGATCCCACAGTCAATACCCCTTGACTCCATCAGCATAACCCAAAAATCTACATTTTCTGGATTTTGGATCCAATTTTGTGATTTCTTGGGTGATGTACATTACAAACACAGGACTTCCAAATGTGTGTGGGTGAGAATAATCCACTGGCTTACCAGTCCATATTTCCATTGGCGTCTTTAGATCAATCGCTGTTGATGGTGAACGATTAATCACATAACAGGCAGTCTTGACTGCTTCGGCCCAAAATGACTTTGCCATACTTGCAGTCCTCAACATAGCTCTAGTTCTTTTGAGTAGAGTTCTGTTCATCCGCTCTGCCACTCCATTTTGTTGAGGAGTGTATGCCACCGTGAGTTGTCTTTTGATGCCTTCCTGATTACAAAAGACATTGAATTCATCACCTGTGTATTCTCCACCATTATCTGTCCTGAGACACTTAATCTTCTTCTCTGTTTCCAACTCTACTTGCGCTTTGAATGTCTTGACGACTGAAAATACATCTGCCTTCCTCTTGATTGGATACACCCAACATCTCCTGGAATAATCATCAATGAAGGATACAAAATACTTTGCTCCTCCCAGGGACATAACCGGTGCTTGCCATACATCAGAGTAAATCAATTCTAGAATATTTTTACTTCTAGAATTAGATGTAGTGAACTTCAATCGGTATTGCTTGCTTGTAACACAATGCTCACAAAAGGGTAAAGATACCTTTGTGAGTCCAGGGAGAAGTTTCCGTTCGGCTAGAATCTTCAATCCTTGTTCTGACATGTGGCCTAATTTGTGATGCCACCTTAGTGTTGTAACTTCCTCAGAACTGGTTGATGCCACAGATGCTTCTGCCTCCAGATGCGTCTCTCCCATAAGTATATACAAGTTTGCAATATTTTTCTTAGCCTTCATTACTACAAGCGCTCCCTTGACAAGTTTCATCACACCTTTTTCTGTGCGTTCTTTACAACCATTGTCATCAAATTGCCCTAAAGACAATAGATTTTTCTTGAGTCCTTTCACATGCCGCACATTTTGAATTGTGCGTATCATTCCATCGTGCATCTTTATCTTTATGGTGCCAATTCCAGCAACATCCAAGATTCAATTCTCACATGTGTACACAGATCCCTTAGAGATAGGTTCATAGGTATGAAACCACTCCCTACGAGAAGTCATATGCCATGTTGCACCTGAATCCATGATCCATGCATTAGTGAGTTTCAATCTATCTTTAGACATTGCTCCTGCTATGCTACATAAGACATCAGCAGCGGCTACACATCCTTAAGAATCTGATGCTTCAGAGGTTTTGTCTCCACCCTTCCTGAATCAACATTCACTTTTAAAGTGTCCTCTCTTGCCGCAATTATAGCACTTGAAATTCTTCTTACTCTTTAATTTCGATCTTCCTTGCTTGTGACTCCCACTGGAATCACGTTCTATTGATCTTCCTCTCGTCATCGATAAAGCCTCCGCTTGACACGAACTTGCTATACTATCTTCTTTGTTTGTGCGTCGACTTTCTTCTTCAAGAACAGACGCTGCAATATCATCGAAGACCAAAGTATCCGTGAGGATATTGTTGGTTATATTGATGATGAGTTGATCATATGAATCTGGAAGACTCTGGAGTAGAATCTTAGCACGTTCCTTTGGGTCAATACTATGTCCCAATGTTGAAAGTTGAGAACATAAAGAGGTCAGAGTATTGATATGCTCTGTTACTAGTGTAGATTCAGACATCCGAAGAGTATAAAGTTTCCTCTTCAAAAATATTTTGTTGTGGAGTGACTTTGCTTCATATAGCTTTGTGAGATGATCCCATATCTCCTTGGCTGATTTCTTTTCTTCTACACCTGATAATATCTCATCGGATAGAGATAGATGTAGATCAGAAATGGCCAATTCATCAATCCATTTCTCAACATCTGTGAACTCCCTCGGCCTAGCACTGATGGCCTCCAGGCAATTATTTTTGATCAATAATGCCTTCATCTTCAATTTCCACAACGGAAATTTCGTTCCGTCAAATTTGCCGATATCTATCTTTGTCGTCATGGTTCTATCACGAACTGCTTGAATTGCTTCTGCTTCAGGGTAGCTCCCACTGTTTTACTCGGACTCCGACTTCAGAAAGATGCCCTCCGTATGAACAGTACCTCGGTGAATAGTACCTCTGTGAATAGTACTTTCGTGAATAGTACCTCCGTACAACACCTCAGCAATTCCCAAAGGCTAATCCTTTTCTGATGTGACAGATCAGTCTAAGCTGCAGCCACAGAGCATACTTAGGAAACCTTGGCTTTGATACCACTTGTTGAGATTTTAGGATCCCACCGGACAGAACAGTGACAACAAATATAGGAAATTGAAAATAATAAATGGCACACGGATATTCTTTATGGAATCTCACTATGGGAAATTCTAAATAATTACAACCTCTCTTTAATTATAAGGAGGAAACAATTTATCCCTCTCTTATATTAAGAGAACTCCTCACTAAAAACACTCAAGAAATTATGAAAGAGAAGTGATTCTTATGTTGAAGAGAAGGGGGGAGAGGCTCTATTTATAGCCTCTCCACCACCTCCTTACGCCTTCAAAATAATTCATACATGCTGTCATTTTTGACTTGCTTTGCTCCAAATTTCATCACGTTCCTTCTTTCTTCATTTTGAGCCTCCAATTTTGACTTTGCATCAACCTTCATTTTTGACTAGCCGACTTTATTGACAAGATCAGCCTTTTGAGTGACTGCCAAGAAGTAAAGACCAGTTTCTGGTTAGTCTCTTTCCCTTTTTCCTTTGAACAAACGAAATTTTTTATGAGATGAGGAACCAAAGGCGCAGATATGAGGACCTAGAGGCGCAGATCTAAGGAACCAGAGGTAAATTGAGAGTGGAGAGAGGAGATCAACTAACCCGGTGAGAAAGGAGGCGAACTCGAACTGAGGTGAAGGCATCGTGACGGTGAGAAAGGAGGCGAACTCTAACTGAGAGGAGCTGTGATGGTCTTGGCAGCAGCACCAACAATAGCACTGACGAGGAAGAGGGTGGCGTTTTAGGCACAAGTTGAGGAGTTGCAGGGAGAGAGAGAGAGAGGCAGTTGGAGATTAAGAGTCTTGTAGGAAGGAGGAGGGAGAGAAGAGAGAGAATGACGAGGGTGGGTTGTGCCTATTTTCACACATAACCTTTATTTTCTACTTCTCTTTTTAAAAAATGGACCTTTTTTTTGTCTGAAAAAATGGACCTTTTTCAGAGGAAGTAAAATCATATATTTTTGTAGTAGTGTGAAATACTCCCTTCGGTCCTAATTATAAGACAACATTTGAGAGATTGTTTTGGTCTTAATTATAGAACATAATTTAAATTTTTATTAATTTTTCTTAAAACACCCTATTTTATTCTCTATATGCATTTAGGTGCATAGAATTTTTCAGTCAATAAAACTCTTAAATTGTTGGATTTTAATTTGTTTATCAATGAATTAACATTAATTTACCAATATATATATATAAACACACATATGCAGAGATACACACATATATATTTATATATGTACACACATATAGACATACACACACATTATATAAATATAAATATATATATATGTGTGTGTGTCTATATATCTGTGTGTACATACTCATACACTTGCGTGTGTATTTATGTATATGTGTGTGTGGATGTGTGTATACATGTGTGTGTTGGGGAGGATGTAGGGGTTTGTATTTGTGTATAGATATATATGTGTATCTGTGGGGGATGTATGTGTCTGTGTGTGTGTGTTTTTTTAGGGGGGGAGGTTGTAGATATATATGTGTGTGGACACACATACATACATACATATGTGTGTGTACACACACATATATGTATATATAATAAGACCATCATTTGAATTAGAAAACATGGAAAGAAAGATTCTAGGTTGGGGAGGTATCTTAATGTCATCAAAAATTTATATAAGGGTATTTTAGGAAAATGAGTGAACTTAACTAATTTAACTCCCTTCCTTAATCTCCCTAAAATCGGTTAAATATGTCTTATAATTAGGACCGGAGGGAATAAGCTAGCATATATCCTCTCACATGAGGGAGAGACATCGAGGGTGGGGGCTTTGCGAAATCAGAGTATCCACACTCAAGTTATGAGCATCTTTAGTAAGGAAATATGCACATTTAACTATTTCATGCGGTGCGTATTGAAGTTTGATATCCCACTCTAAGAAGAGTAGTTCTCTGATCTCATTAATTTCTACCCTTAGGGGGTGATTATATCCACCATCTTTCCAAACCAAATGCAAGGCTTCCATTGAATCTGTGTAGACAAAAATTTTCTAAGGATTGTTTAGCCTGCAAACCTGGGGGCCTGTTAGTGACACTAATACAAAATATTGATACTACTATCCTAAACGTTTTTTTCTTTTTTAAAAAAAAGAAGTAAAAAGTGAAGGATGTAATACCCCAAAAATCCTATTTAGCATAACCACTATATTTTGATAAAAAAACACCTATTTCTAATAGGTGAATATGTGGTTTCAAAACTAGTAGAATAATTACCTTATTTTCTAAGGTGATTTCTCATGAAATTAGAAGGAAAAAAGAGCTAAAAATTCCTAAGTGAAGTTATGGGTTATAAAATACCCTGAGAATGTTATGATAAATCCTAAGAGGCAACTAAATATGTATTAAAATTAGAGAGTGTGTTGTCTCTAAATTTTTAATTGATTTATTATCATTTTTAGGAATTATACCATTTCTAAGCAATTAAAATCATCAGAGGATGATAAAATCAATTAGAAGGAATTGGCAACAATTATTGGGCAATTGAAATTGCAATAATTGATATCTTTATTAATTTTTGAAATTAGTTAATGATTAAGTTTTTAAGGTCATAATTTAAGACCAAATGATATTGATTAGCATACAAGGAATTGTAAATCATCAAAATTAAATTAGAAACCTTATTCAATTTTGGTGATTAAGCCTAGTAACCCCTAAAACACTATATTGGAGCTTAAAATTGGGATTTAACTAATTATTCCTAATTAATCTCTATGAGACGAAAAATTCTTATTTAATGGTAAACAAATGAATTACACAAATAATGGAAGAAACATATGATATTAATCTTAAAACCTAAAATCTGAGTGGACCAATGAGGGAATTATCTTCTTAAACATGTGAGAGCAATTAAAACATATTTGATTAAAGAGAATTTAGGGGTAGGGGACGGATTCTTGGGCACCAATTAAGAAGAAATAAATTATTTTAGATATGCAAACTTATAGGATAAGTAGTTTAGAGTATGAAAGAAGTCAAGGCAAGTGTGTATGTGTTGTGTGTGTGCCGAATTGTGTGTGTGTTGGGAGGAAGTGTGTGTGGTCAAAAGTTGTGTGAGTGTAGTAAAAGGGAAGACAATTAAGTAGTGTGAGTAAGAAGCTTGGTTAAACTTAGGGAGCAAGTTTCTAAACTTGGAGAGCAAGTAAAGAAACTTGGGAAGCAAGTAATTTTTAATCAAATACAAATCAAGCAGAATTCATAGGAATTAAATCATATCTTGAAATATTGGAACTAAGTATTAAATATAAATACATATTTGAAATCAGTGAATTACGAGCTTCAACTTGGCTATTCCCAAAGTCATTTTCGTATACTGTTAGGATTCATACCTAAGTGTTTTGGGAATTAAAAATCATCATAAATCTAATCATAAAATTAGGATTCCAAAAGTGAAATTGGATTTTGAATTAAAACACCAACTTACACCTAACTAAATTAGCATTTGGAGTAATTAGGGGATAAATTGAATGTCTTGGGGACAAAGTAAAAGAAAATCTAGAAGGAGGAAGGAGAGAGGGACGAATTGGGGAGAGGTGGAGGGATAGGATTAAGACCTCTTCCCCAAGTAAGAATCCAATGGCTAGAAGGCAAAGGGAAAATTACAAAAGTGCCATCACCTTCTCCTATAAATAGAAGCCCTCCTCTTCACAAATTCCTCACCAATTCCTCAAGGCATAACCAAAATTTAGAGTGTGTGGGAGAGAGTGGAAGAGCTTCAAGAAATTAGGAGCAAGTGTTCTTCAAGAGGTAAGAGAGTTTTTAGTTTTTTAAGTTCTTAGTTATGAAGTAGAAATGCTAGAAATGTTGTTTTGATCATCAATCTTCCAATTCCAGTTTTATTTTCATGTTTTTATGGTTTCCAATGGCTTTATTTTGAAAATTTAATGAAGAAGAAGTTATAGTAAAAATTTTGGAAGATTATGATCAAAATAGCGAAGCTCTGACGAAATTTCATCGATTAGTGTTTCTTGGAGTCAGTAGCAAAAACGTTAGTATTTTATGAAGAAGATGATGTTCTAAAATTCTGAGAAAATTCATGGTGAAAGTAGACATCTAGGGCTTTCCATATATATAAAGTTTGTATCATTTGAAGCTCTGTCCGAAAAGATAAAAATCTCAGAAGTTAAGCTATGTTTTCTGGGCGAAAATCTGGGCAACGGTTTGAAATCTGGGAACTGGGAATTATCCATGAATTCTGGGTAAGTTCCAGTATTTTTCCTTGAAAATAGAGTTCTCAAGGATTCTGAGAAATTTTACAGATCCTCATTTCGATTTTTTTGAAATTAGTTATGATTTTTCAAAGTTAGGCAAAATTCTGCCCAGAAATTCTGCACCAGAGATTTTTCCAAAAATTATGTGGAAATAATTAAAAATAAATCCTTTAAGGGTAAAAATGTCAAGTGTGGCCAAGGTGTCTCTTGAAATATTGTTTGAGAATTAATTGAGACAATATTACCCTTTTAGGATAGACTGTGCACGCGTACCGACGACAAATGTACTCAAAAACCCGTCAAACGAAGGTATGGACGCGTATTGTAACCTTAACTCTCATGCTTATGGTATGCGTATATATGATAACTGTTTTCACATGTTGAAACCCTGCTTTGAAAGTTTGCTCTGAGAATGTTGAATTGTATACGGGTTATAGTCTTGATAACATCATTGAGTTTTCCTAGCGTTGAGAACATGATAGGCCATCGTGGCACTGGTTATGTGTAGACTGGGGTAACATACATATTGCAGTGGCTGTGTTATGTTACTTGTTGTTATGATTTTGAAAATTATCATTGTATATTTACTATTGTGATACTTGTCATATACTGTTTACATAAGCATGAGGTTAGCCGTTACCTGAGGTCCAATGGGCATTGGACCTCAGTCTTAATGAATAGTACAGGGAAGAAACCAGGATAGAGAAGATGCCAGTGGGTAGAGCCGTGAAGAGGCAGCGGTCGAAGACGAAGGTCAGTAGAAGTTATTAGGACTTAGTTCTGGCATGAATCTAATAAAGTTATTTCAAACCATTTGGTGCTTAAACTAAGGAAGGGTTCATCGATGGGTTGTCACAAGTCGCTATAGAGTTGGTGAGACTCCCATTAGATTGAACACTGACCTGGCCAAATTGTCTGATTAACTTATGTTAGATTCCAAGCCATAGGTCTCGTTTAAGACTTTCTTTATCAGAGAATTGTATTTATCTCTGTAAATTGTATCACATGAATATTCCTTTGGGATATTTAATATATCAGCTTATGTCGAGGCATCATCATATGTCTGGGTATTCTATATCAGATACTCATTTTCCGAATCTTAGCGCACGCTATCCACTTCCGCAGTACTCTAAGCTGTAGCATTTCAAACTCTGTTGATTTTCTTAAAAATAAGTGTCGATCGACATGATTTTCGAACATGGAATTTGGGATGTTACAAAGGAGGTGACATTGCCGTAATTATTTACTTGATTTAGAGACTTTAGACGTCCTAAATATTAATATAGGATGCCTAAAAGTTTTTTTGACTTCCTAAATATATTTTAAGAAGTCAAAATCAGTATTTTTTGCGCAATTTAGAAAATTTGGAAAAAAAAAAATTTGGCGTCCTAAATTAGATGTAGGATACCAAAAATGTCTTTTTTGGCTTCCTAAATTATGTTCAGGACGCCAAAATCAGTATTTTTGGCGCAAATTTAGAAAATGTTTTAGCACTATAAAATTTTTTTTACGTCCTAAATTAGATGTAGGACTCCAAAAATATTATTTTTGGCGTCCTTAACCTAATTTAGGATGCCAAAAATAACATTTTTGGCATCCTGAATCTTCTTCAAGACACCAAAAATAACATTTTTGGCGTCCTATATCTAATTTAGGACTCCACAAAAAGAAAAAATTTGGCGCTAAAACATTTTTCAAATTTTCTAAATTGCACTAAAAATAATGATTTTAGTGTCCTCAAATATATTTAGGACGTCACAAAAAAATTTAGGCTTCCTAAATAAATATTGAGGACGTCTAAAGTCTCAAAATCTAAATAAATACATCTAAAGTCTTTTGCCCTTTTGGGTTTCCTCTAGCATTTGTGTTAGCTACACTATGATTACTGAACCCGCTGATCCAAAATCCGTGTTCGATTTTATTGTCAAGGTTGGTCTTCTGCTCTATTTATTTCATGATTCTTACTGTCGCTTTAGTCTTTTTACTTATAGTCTTGCTTTCTCGCCTCTTTGATTTGAAATTCTTTGCAGTTATATTTTTGTTTTCGCGGCTCTCTTTTTCTAAATGCTGATAACCTTGGATTTGGGATTTCCATGATGAAAATTTTACATGGTTTTCCAATTAAAGAATCCGGCAGTTTGATGGCCATTTCTGTTTTTCTGAAGAATTTGTTAAGTTTGACAAATCATTTGAATATGGCTACAAACTTCAAGCTTACCTAGCTATCTGAGTAGATACGCATGTTACAAATGAGTGTATGAAACTTCAACTATGTTGAAGATGTTGATGATATCTGTATTAGGTAAATAAATATCATATGAAAATGTAAAGGTTAAATGTTGTTTAATTTTTTATGCTCACTTTGGAGGATGCTAAGGGAAACGATGTTGACCTTGAGGAACCTTTCTTCATCGTTGTTCTTCTTTACCGTCTTGCATCGTTATTAGCCATATGAGAGATGCTAGAAAACAAATAATTTTTTTAAAAAAAAAATCAGCACGTATGGCGTCCTAAATAAAAAATAAGGAAGTCGTAAGTGGTATTTTTGGCTTCCTAAATTAAAATCTAGGAAACCGTAAGTACCACTTATTACTACCAACAAAGGATCAAATTTATTGCTCATTTATTACTACCAATTCTTTATCAAATATCTTTTGATATTCAATTCTTCAGGATTCATATATCTACTCTATGAGAGAGTTTTTATCATTCAATTGATTGTTGTAAAATCTCAAGGTAGTAGGACCTTGAGTGTGGTTGTCCAATTACAATTATAAGGGGGAGTGAGTTCGACTCTGAACTTGTGTAATCGTTAAAAAATAGGGGAAATCTCAGAGACATTCTGAGGACTGGATGTAAGTCACAATATTAAGGCCAAATTAGTATAAATCTCTGTGCGCATTTCGGTGATATCTTTCCAATCCTTCCTTGGTGCTTTAATTCTTTATTAAGATTGATTTAATTTTTGTAATTCACCCCACTTTTGGGCGACATTGCAACTAACACTATGTATTTATGAAACTATATGGATGTGATTGACAATAAACAAATTATAGAGACCAAAAGGATAATTATGAAAAACTTTAGGATCAAGAATTTCATTTCTCTATCGTATTAACTTGCAATTAAAGGTTTAGGTGGTAAGGAGAGTGAAATATGAGTAGAGTTTACGGCTTGAACTCTTTTGATGTAACAAAAACATTAATGTCTTATTCTATTATATGTTTCAATTCAATAAAATCATACTGGCAAAAAAATTAAATAAAATTGCAAAATTTATGATAAAGTATATTAGTGATAAATCATAAATTGTTGATGCTAATTGTTAATTATCTGTTATTTTTAATGTAAAAAGAGATATTCTCCCCATGCATTGCACGATGATATGTTCCCGATTTGTTTGTTTTGTGTTACCCCCAACTCTGTAAAAACATCCTTGCTGATGGAAACATAATATTCCTGAAGCGATATTAGTTTACGTACGCAAAGTAAGAAGCCTTTGCTAGAAGCTTATAGAGCAGAATTTTGTGAGTTGTAGCTTTGTCGTGATTTTAAAAATTATGAAGAGTTCAAGTAGTTGGAGAATGAGGAAGAAGATTCATTTAATTTCCATATTTGGAGCGTCTGAAATCAATTCCCATCTTGATAACTCTTCAAGTTAATATGTAGAGTTTGCTTTGTTGAGTATTGAGATATTGTTTGCTTTATTTTTCTAATTGTCTAAAGAATCATAAATTTCCATCCCACAATCCGCCTATTATCTACATTGTGTTTGCTTCAAGTCACATGGATACTTCTTTTCTGTTATTTTATTTTAATTGTATGTTTTTTTGTTTTAAACCAAATATGTTTTTCTATCCTGTGAAGACATGATTGATATGGGGAAATATCACTAACGAAACTAAAGCAAGTAAGATTGCAATTCCATAATCATAATCGGGTGTAGGTGTTATTGTCATGTTCGTGGTGGCACCTAGGCATCGTACTGATGTTGGCTCTCTAAATGCAAGAAAGGATTGATGGTGATCCCTATCACATTTTTGTGACTGTGAATCGAAACGTATATGAGTGTGTAACTGAATTAGTTGTCACGTTTTTCATGCCTTGCTATATATCTTGAATATGTCGTCACTATTACAAAAAAGCTTGGGCTGTTTTACGTCCCTTGTCAGTATCTAGGGAACGTAGAAAGAGAGAATTAAGGCACCCCCAATTTTTTAGGATGCATAAAGTTTTTCCAATGAACGCAACATTTGATCGGATGAAATCGTACTATCTCAAAGAAGGGACTGGAGAAGATTTTGATAAATTCTGAGATTGAAGGCCTAAGCCATGGAATCTCTTACACCTGAACCTAGAAAATAAAAAATGCCTGAGAACTAACCCAGAAAAACAATAAATATTTCAAAAAATTCATTAAGACACGCCTGAGTTGCTGGAATTGGAACTGATGAAATCAGAGGGGAACGTCACAATGGAACTAAGTTTGGTGAGGATACAGAGGACAAGATCATCGGAAAACCAAGTTGGTGACCGCGTTGCAAGGGATCTACAACGAAACTGTTCCTTTAGCGTTGGGGCTTTCATCCTCGATGGCTTCCAACGTCGTTGTGTCCTCCATAATGAAGGAGCATGGGAAGTTGGTGACAACGTCAGGACCCTTGATCTTTAGAGCTGCCCAGTCGTACTCAGACGAGGCTTCTTCCGCCATGTCGAAGGTTCCAAGCCAGATCCATTGTAATAGGTTTGGGTCACAGATCTCGATGGCGAGAGGAAACTCAGATATGTTTTCCTCTGAACTTCTTACGTTTTGGGGAGAAGTGAAGGAGGAAGGAGCATGAGAATGAGAATATATACTTAGCAGCATGAGAATGCTCAATCGTGTAATAGCTAGCCAGCATGGTGACCCAAGTCCTCAATAGAAACCTCAGACTGAGAGGCCACTAAATTGGGGAATCTGAGCGGTCTCTCAATGATCTTCTTGGTTTGGACCGAAGAATTCTCACCGCGCACGATGTTGACATCCGCAACAGGGAATAAATTGAGCTGTCTGATGAGTTTCTTGGCCTGAATCGACGGTACCTGGCGAAGATCATTGAGTAACTTCGCAGCCGACGACGTTGAAAAGACGAACAGAAACCCAAGAAGCGAAGAGAAGAAGATCGACAAAGAAAGCCTCATTTTGTTCTGATTCAAGGCGTAGGGTTTCGTCTCAAGAATGAAATGAATAATAAGAATATATCGTTGCCTTGGGGATTCACATCACATGGGAGTGATGATAGAGCCACGAAAAGTGAAGGTGTTGGCCACGAGGATCAACATCGATTTTTCAGTTAGTTAATCGCAGTTTCTATCTTATTCTGTAATAAAAAATAATAATATTTTTATTATATATTTTTTGACTTTCAGAAAACATATTTAGATAGTACATACATTTCAAAAATTACGATTTTTTTAATTAAAGCCAAGGTATTTTTGATCAATGAAAGTGGACGTTTTTAGGCTTCTATTAATTATATAAAAGGGGTCCCTCATCTTATCAACTGATAAATAAAAATGTCGTAACAACTTGATCGTGATAAGTCATTTTGAAAAATAATTTTTATACTCCCTAAGGGAGTTCCTTCTCTTGCATTCATGTAAATTAATTTTGTATTGCTTGATTTAAATTAGATTAAAATTGAGAATAATAAGATATATATATATATATCTTAAATCTACGGTAAAATCAAATTTAATTCATTATAACATATAAATTTGTGATATTACAAACTATTGTGATATAATTGATTTTTTTTATTTATCAAAGGATATTGTGATATATGGATTAATCATCATATTAAAAAATAATTTTTATATCCCCTAAGGGAGTTCCTTCTCTTGCTTTCGTGTTCCTTCTCTTGCATCCGTGTAAATTAATTTTGAATTGCTTGATTTAAATTAGATTGAAATTGAAAGTAATAAAATATGTATATCTTAAATCTACGGTAAAATCAAATTTATTTGATTATAACATATAAATTTGTGAAATTACAAACTATTGTGATATATGATGATTAATTTATCTGGATATCACGATTGTATGATTATCAAATTTCCTTTGATAATCAATTAAATTTGATGACCATACTATCGTGATAAATTGATTTTTTATATATATATCAAAGGATATTGAGATATATGGATTAATCATCATACTTCTCAACGGATGGTATGATATAAGTTTTAAATTATAATAATCAATGTGATAAATTTCAAATTTTTTACGCAATGAGAAATGATTAAGTAATGAATTTAATATAATTGTTGGGACGCACCAGAAAGATAGGGAAAATAATATTTTTTTTAAAAAAAATTGAGACATGTCTTTTTATTTTTAAAATTTAGATAAATAATATAAACATTTAAATTTGAAAAGGTAAAGATATATCAAGAATTTCTTTTTGGTCTGTATTGTTTGATTAATGAAAGATATATATATTGATTTATCCTCGTAATCTCCGAACAGATAAATTTTTATCAAATCAATTTTTTTTAAAAAAATATATACATCTATATATCCTAATCCAACCGATGAGACTAAAACGGCTATATATATTTCTGCTGCTAACCTTTCATTCCTCACTCACAAGCTCACAAGACATTGAGATTATAATTCTGAAGCTTCTTTTAATTCACTCATTCCAACTTTTTTGTTTGTTTCAATTTCTTCATCGCTCATTCCAACTTTTTTGTTTGTTTCAATTTCTTCATCATGGGAGTAGCTGGTGTTGTAGTTGCTGGTAACAACAATGCATATCCTGGTAAACTGACCTGGTCAGTTTTTAAGGCTTGCATTATTGCATCTATGGGTGGTATGATCTTTGGATATGATATTGGAATATCAGGTAACCCTCTTTTCTCTTTTCTTTTGTTTATTTTTTCAATTTTTATTTCTTTTGTTTATTTTTCAATTTGTATAACTAATATTTGAGGGTTATTTTTGGATCAGGTGGAGTGACTTCCATGGATTCATTCTTGGTTAGATTCTTTCCCGCTGTATATCGCCAAAAAAATCTGGACACATCCACGAATGAGTACTGTCAATATGACAGTCAAATATTGACTTTATTCACCTCGTCATTGTATCTCGCTGCACTATTTTCCTCTTTAGTGGCATCCACGATGACTCGTAAGTTTGGGCGAAAAAACTCAATGCTCATTGGCGGCATTCTCTTCTTCACTGGTGCCTTCTTCAACGCCTTCGCACAAGCCGTTTGGATGTTGATTGTAGGCCGCATATTACTTGGTTTTGGCATCGGATTTTGCAATCAGGTATAAATATTTCTCTCCATACTCCTATATAGTTATATTTGTTATAAGTATAGGGTGATTAATTGATTAGTTAGTTGGTTATCCTTGAGAGCAAATAAGGGAGGGAAACATTGTTCTCCCACATACTCCTATCTTCATGTTATAATTATAAGTCCTATCTTCATTACTTATAATTATAAGTATAAGGTGGTTAATTGATTAGTTGGTTGGTTAGAGACATATGGAAATTTATATTCCTTATAAGTATAAGGTCATTAATTGATTAGTTAGTTGGTTAGCTCTCTAATATAGAGAGAGTGAGAGTTAACTTATTTTCTCTCCAAAATCTCCAAAATGATAATAGGCTTAGGTATTTGGTTGTATCCGTCTAGTAGATTAGAGATAACCCAAATGAGTTATAGATTGTATGAATATGTTACTCTTATATGTGATTATGATTAATACAAGATTGTTTATATTCTTCCTTATGTTTCTCTAATCATTCCTCTAATTGCTATTGTTAACAATATTTACTAACAAGCTATCATTAATTGCAGTCCGTGCCACTATATCTCTCTGAGATGGCTCCGTATAAGTACAGAGGAAGTCTCAACGTTATGTTTCAAATGTCCATCACGGTTGGAATTTTGGTTGCCAATGTGTTGAACTACTTATTCGCCCCATTGAGTGATTTAGGGTGGCGATTGAGCTTAGGCGGTGCTATGGTGCCTGCTCTTATCATCACTGTTGGCAGCTTCTTCCTCCCCGAAACTCCAAACTCCATGATCGAGCGAGGAGATCGTGAGGCAGCGAAGGCAAGTTTAAAGAAGATTCGAGGAGTCGAGGAGGTTGATGAGGAATTTAATGATATGATCATGGCTAGTGAGGCATCCAAGCAAGTACAGCACCCATGGAAGAATCTCCTACAAAAAAAGTACCGACCCCAACTCACCATGTCCGTCATCATCCCCTTCTTCCAGCAACTCACGGGCATCAACGTCATCATGTTCTATGCACCTGTTCTCTTTAACTCTATCGGGTTTAAGAGCAATGCTTCTCTCATGTCTGCCGTCATCACCGGCTTCGTTAATGTTCTTGCCACCATCGTCTCCATTCTTGGTGTTGACAAGTGGGGAAGGCGAGCCCTCTTTCTCGAGGGAGGAATCCAAATGCTCATATGTCAGGTATTATATATGTATATATATAAACACACAATTAGTTCTTGCTTTTAAACTCAAATTTCTAACCTTGTTTTGGTTATTTATGAACAACACAGAGTATAGTTGCAGCCTTCATTGGAGTGAAGTTCGGCACAGATGGAAACCCAGGAATGTTGCCTGTATGGTATGCGATAGTGGTGGTGCTGTTCATATGCATATACGTAGCAGGGTTTGCATGGTCTTGGGGCCCGTTGGGGTGGTTGGTGCCGAGTGAGATTTTTCCATTAGAGATACGATCGGCGGCGCAAGGCGTGACGGTGGCCACCAACATGTTCTTCACTTTCGTGGTGGCGCAGATTTTTGTGACCATGCTTTGCCACTTGAAGTTTGGCCTCTTCATTTTCTTCGCCTTCTTTGTGTTCATCATGACCTTGTTCATCTATTTCTTTCTCCCTGAGACTAAGGCCATTCCCATTGAGGAGATGACTAGAGTTTGGAGGACACATTGGTTCTGGTATAGGTTCGTCAACCAAGATGATGATGGCACCCAGATGACGACATCAAGAGTAGATAGCAATGTCTAGTTTAGTTTAGCTCAAGAGTCTCTATTTTACGTATTGCAATTTAGTTTAGTTTTATGAGTTTTACCCTATTTCACTTTTTGAATTTTGTTGACAATCAGTTATTAATATTTTGGATTTCTTTTACTATTAAAAATTTAATGATTTACTTATAAAAAATTATTCTCGCAGCCTACTAGCATCGCAAAATTATATATATGATAATGAATTAAATGGATAAAAGATATATTTTGCAACATATCTAGAAATAATGAAGACAGGTTATGTTTCTGAGTCAGCGATAACAATATAATCATTTAACTTGTAAATCCTTTGTTTATCAAAAGAGAGTTGAAGTTGAATTATTTATGCAAAAATAACAAGGAAAATTTATGAACAATATAGTCATTTAACTTTGAAATTATTTGTTTCCTTTTGTCATTAGTGCTCTTCAGAGGCACTTTTGATGAACATCTTATTAATTTATATCTCCTTTTTATTTCTCTAAGATATATTATTCAAAATAATCTCATTTATCTATCTATTATACAAAATTCAAGGTGAATGGGCTGTTAATTATTCATAAATATGATCAAAGGTTTCTTTAGTTTCAAATAATTTATTTTACTCCATATCATTTAATTAGGATTTATTCTTCATTTAAATATAGGGATTTGTAATTACTTGAATTAAAATTAAAATTTCATCAAACTATAAAAACAAACAACAATATTTATCCTTAACTTTATTTCGTGAGATTTCCTCTGTTATGCCGCACTTATAATACCACCGCCATTATATTTGAAACCAAAAAAAATAAAAATAAAACCATTATGAATTAACAGGTTGACATAGCAACGAATCCTCATTCCATGAATTTTTTATGTGCTTCTTAATTACTTGTCCTCTTAAAAAGTACATAAAAAATAGTGATGGAATTTTTTTAATATGTTTTATATAAATTATATATATGTTGCATCCTGAAATATTTTTTACACACTGTATCTCAAATTATTTAATTTTTAGGCTACTAGTGTTATAAGAAAAATATTTCTAAATGTAAGACTGAAAATTAATTAATTTAAGATATTGAATGTAAAAAATATTTTAGAATACAACATATAATTTAATATTTAAATAAAATATTAAAAAAATGCCATCAATATTTTTTTATGTGCTTCTTAGAAGGACAAGTGCTTAAGAAACACGTAAAAAAAAAAAAATCATGGAACAAGGATTCACAATGCAATAAAGTATAGCTTCTTCTATAATATAAAGACATGAATCACTGTGATTGTGATAATTCCTCTATCCGCAGCTTTCTGGTAACAATCACGCAAGACTCCTCGATCTAGTACTAAATGTGTGTGCAAGTTTCTCAAATACCATTCTTTAATTATTTATATTAGAAATTAGGAGATACCAAATCAAAAAGACAAATTGATGACTCCAATATACAAAATACCAAATTGGGCCACTTGACCCAATTTGGGATTTGAAAATGTTGGCAAATGACTTTAATGCCCCAACCTCACCTTGGCCTTTCTAACAGTCCTTTTTAATCTCCCTCTCCCTTGTCATTGTCATATTCAGTCCCAAAACGGAGTTCTAATGATAGTGAGATTATTGGCCTTTCTAACACCCCCTCTATGTATGTTTGCATGGACACCGAATTTATTCCATACATATAAACGATACATTTTAGTCCATACATATATACATATACATACTGTATAACATGAATCAGAATATATACAACAGTCCGGCACTTAATATAAGACATATATTCACTTAATTTGATTAGATTAAAAAAATTAATTAAGTTAGTTAATATAACATTTATTTTTTAAAACACCCTAATTATCTTATTTCCTCTTCTATTTGATTATTATTTAGGGAGTATCAATAGTAGTAAATTTGAAAAATATTAACAAATATGAAAGTTTTCTCAAATATTTAAGACCAAAATTAACTGTCTAAATATGTCTAATATTAAGGATAGAAGGAGTACACTTTAGACTTAGCTGAAAGACCTATATAGTACTCCTTTCGGTCCTTAATATATAGGACATATTTAGGCAATTCATTTTGGTCATATAAAAATTCATATTTGACATTCTTTTCCTAACTCGCAACTATCGATGCTCCCTCAATAATAATTAAGGAAGAAAGAGAATTATGGAATTAAGAAAAATGACTATATGTTTTAGAAAATATATGTCATATTAATTTAACAAAATTCCTTGATCTAGATAAATATGTTTTATATTAAATAGCAGATGGGGTATTTGCATAAACACAGAATTTACTCCGACTGATGCAATATAGTTTAAATTTGCATAAACCCCCATTGCACCCATCGTCACATTCAGTCTTCTCTCTTATATCACACTGTGTCACATCATGAACCAATAATCCCACCAAGCAGTATATTCATTAATTATAAACTAATTAATAACATATTTGTCATCGGTTCACGTACGTACGTAATTGTTGTTACATTTAATATATATACCTTGTTGTCACAGTCTATAAGCTGTTGTTTACTAAGACTCACGAGCTTTCCGGTTGCTATAAAATTGGCTCCTTCTAAAGCTCCTGTGGTGCTGAAAGCCCAACATGATCCACATGCACCCTGAATCCAAAGAAAACACACACACATGCAAACAAACAGGGAGGCTCTGACCTTCATTGGCAATCGCATAGGGGGTCACTACGCAAGAATATGTGTTCTAGTAGACTTGGAGAAGCAACTAATGTCGGGGTTCTCTCTTGATTATTATTTTCATTTTCAATATAATCAAACAATACAAACCAAAATAAAATTCTGGATATATCTATTTTTTCAAATTTAAATGTTTATATTTATTTAAATTTTGAAAATAAAAATACATGTCTCAATTTTTTTTTTAAAAAAATATTATTTTCCCTATTTTTCTGGCGCATCCCAACAATTATATTAAATTCATTACTTAATCATTTTCTCATTGTGTAAAATTTTTGAAAAGGTAAAGGAGCAAAAATACACGTGTGCTTTATCTCTGGGAGTGCCCAGCACCATATACTTTTTTTTAGAGCAAAAATACACATATGGTTACCATTTTAGAGTAAAAGTCACATCCCACCGTTATGTTGTTGTTCACTTCATCTATTTTTCTCTCATCCCGGTGAACGGTAACATAACGGTGGGATATGACTCTTGCTTCAAAATGGTAATCACGTGTGTATTTTTGCTCAAAAAAAATATATGGTGCTGAGCGCTCTCAGGGGTAAAGCACTTATGTATTTTTGTTCCTTTACCGTTTCAAAAATTTTACACAATGAGAAATGATTAAGTAATGAATTTAATGTAATTGTTGGGATGCATCAGAAAGATAGGGAAAATAATATTTTTTTAAAAAAAATTGAGACATGTATTTTTATTTTTAAAATTTAAATAAATATAAACATTTAAATTTGAAAAAATAAAGATATATCCAGAATTTTATTTTGGTTTATTGTTTGATTATATTGAAAAAGAAAATAATACGAAAAGCATATATTAGATGTGCAATAAAATCCAATTGAATGTATTATAATAGATAAAAGTTGTTAATTGATCCTTTTATATATTGATTTATCCTCGTAATCTCCAAACAGATACATTTTTATCAAATCATTTTTAAAAAAAATAAAAAAAAATCATACATCTATCCTAATTTAACTAAGGCTAAAACAACTATATACATCTCTGCTGCTACCTTTCGTTCCTATCTCTAGGAGAGAGAGCTATTAGGGAGAGAGGGAGCTAAGCTAACTTGTTCTCCCACATACGTTCCTTTTGTTCCTATCTTTAAATATTTGTTAGAAGTATAAGGTGATTAATTAATTAGTTAGTTGGTTAACTCTAACAGAGATAAATATTTGTTAGAAGTATAAGGTGATTAATTAATTAGTTAGTTGGTTGACTCTAACAGAGAGGGTGTGAGTTAACTTGTTCTCCCCCCAAGATCTCCAAGATCATAATAGGTTTAGGTCTTTGATTATCTCCCTCAAATAACATTAGATTAGAGAATGAGCATGTTGCTCTTATAAAAGCAAATAAATAATGGGAAGGAATATTGATTTTATTGTAATGTAGAGCTAATAGGAAGCAAGGGATGATTGAGGAACCATTGCGAGGGAGACCATAGTGTCCATACCGCACATGGTATGGCCGCGACACAGGCGACAATAGCCGTTGTCGCCCCATTTCTTGCCCCCAAGAGTTTTTGATTATCCAGAAAGGTTTGTTCTTTAGTCTCAGAATGGAGAACCCCTTGGCTCCATATCACACTGTCACGTCATGAACCGATAATCTCCCACCAAACAGTATATTCATTAATTATAAACCAATTAATATTTGTCATTGTTCACGTACGTAATTGTTGTTATATTTAATATATATACCTGGTTGTCACAATCTATAAGCTGTTGCTCGCTAAGACTCACGAGCTTTCCGGTTGCTATAAAATTGGCTCCTTCTAAAGCTCATGTGGTGCTGAAAGCCCTACATGATCCACATGCACCCTGAATCCAAAGAAAGCACACACATGCAAACAAACTTATCATTTTTCTCATCTAATATGCCTTCAATACAAACTTCACTAACCTGTATCTTCATATTTATTCAATCCAAAGGAAAAACACACACACATACAAACAAACTTATCATTTTTCTCATCTAATATGCCTTCAATAGAAACTTCACTTACCTGTATCTTCAAATTAATTACCTAATACTCCCTCTGATCCAGGGCAATTGACTTTTTCTTAGAAAGATCAAGAAGCTAAATAAATTATATATATGTCAATTTATAAGTCAAACAAATTAGTTTAGAAAAAAATGATTATAAATATTTTAAAATAATTTATTTAATTTCCTTAATATCTCTCAAACAATAATAAAAGACAACTAGGACTTATATACTAAGACATATTATCAACAAAATTTATTTTGACAGATTATATATGTGTACATGATGAAAGACTCTCTTTTTTAAAAAACAAAAAAAAAAAAAACAAAAACAAAAATTGTCCTCCTATGTCATATACTTTCCTCGACTGGAGGAGGGGTTCATATTTATTCAATTCACTGTCTCCTCAATTTATAATTTTTCATCAAAAACATCCGTATTCATTATATGTAGTAAAAGGATTTTCATGTTCAGTTCACTTTGTCTCCCTATCCCTAATCTATAATATTTCTCCTAAAATATCCCTATATATCCTTATTCATTATGCATAGCAAAAGGATTTGTCATTATGCATAGCAAACGGATTTTTCATCGTACTTCATAAAAGTATTTTTATAGAGGGTAGTCATAAAACCAACACCCAATCATTACCAACAACTGCCAACTTAACTAATTCAATAACTGTAAATTAGTTATCTGACATCTTATATCACCTGTTATGTCAAGAAAAGAAGCGTATACTCCATTCTTGTTAAATATAAATACACACACACACACATACATATCGGCATATATAGCAACACGGAGTGGAGAAATTTTTTTCCCTATTCATGCACGTTAAAGTTTTACTCTTTTACCTGCATCTTAACTTCAGTAACAGCCCCGTTTTCTCTCCAATCGAAGTTTTCCGGCAGACCTTCAACATCCAAGGGCGGTGCTTCACCGCCAGTCCGGCCATCATCAAATCCATTCCCGAACCCACCTTTGAGGCCGGTGTACATCTGCTCAAACTCCTCCGACGATATATCAGAGAAGGGCGTGACGCCGTGAAAGGTTGTGGGGTCCAGGGCCTGGTGCTCCGCCGCTCTAATCAGGTTGCCCGCAAAATCCGGAGACAGTGGAGGTACTCCTCTCTGCTGGAGTATTTCTTCTCGTAAGTTTCCATGAAAATTCGGAATTTCTTCTTGGCGCCGAGAAGATCATTGTCTCTGAAGCTTCGCTTCGCTTCGCTTCACATCCGAATACGATGATAAAAAACGTGGAAAGTGTGAGAGTGAAGAGGAAGATGAAAGTACGTGCCCTGCGCGTGAGATCGGGGCCTGGATTAACCAGCTTTATTGTGCGTGCAATGGAGAAACTTTTAGCTCGGGTTCTTCAGCTTAAAGTTAACCCTCACAATATCTCAAACTTGGCCTGAGGGTAACTAGGATTTATCCTCTCACATGAGGGAGAGACATCTAGCTAGGGTGGGAGCTTAGCGAAATCAGAATATCCACACTCAAGTTATGAGCATATTTAACAAGGAAATATGCACATTTAACTATTTCATGTGGTGCGTATTGAAGTTCGTTATCCCACTCTGAGAAGAGTAGATCTCTGATCTCATTAATTTCTACCCTTAGGGGGTGATTATGTCCACATCTTTCCAAACTAAATGCAAGGCTTCCATTGAATCTGTGTAGACAAAAATTTTCTAAAGATTGTTTTGCCTGCAAACCGGGGCTGTTACTGACACTACTATAAAATATTGATATTACTATCCTAAAAGATGTCTTTTTTAAAAAAAAAAAGGAAGTAAAAAGTGAAAGAGATGGCATTGCCGTAATTATTTACTTGATTTAGAGACTTTAGAATTCCTAAATATTAATATAAGACGCCTAAATTTTTTTTCGACTTCCTAAATATATTTTAGGAAGTCAAAATCAGTATTTTTAGTGTAATTTAGAAAATTTAGAAAATATTTTAGCATTATAAAAAAAATTTTGACGTCCTAAATTAGATGTAGGACGCCAAAAATGTCTTTTTTAGCTTCCTAAATTATGTTTAGGACTCTAAAATCAATATTTTTGGTGCAAATTTAGAAAATGTTTTAGCACTATAAATTTTTTTTGACGTCCTAAATTACATGTAGGACTCCAAAAATATTATTTTTGGTGTCCTTCACCTAATTCAGGACGCCAAAAATAACATTTTTAGCATCCTGAACCTTCTTCAAGATGCCAAAAATAACATTTTTGGCGTCCTATATCTAATTTAGGACTCCAAAAAAGAAAAACATTTGGCACTAAAACATTTTTCAAATTTTCTAAATTGCACTAAAAATAACTATTTTGGCATCCTAAAATATATATAGGGGGTCAAAAAAAAAATTTAGGCTTCCTAAATAAATATTGAGGACGTCTAAAGTCTCAAAATCTAAATAAATACATCTAAAGTCTTTTGCCCTTTTGGGTTTCCTCTAGCATTTGTGTTCTTCTGCTGCAAGCTTCGCTATGATTATCGAAGCTCCTGATCCAAAATCCGTGTTTGATTTTATTGTCAAGGTTGGTCTTCTGCTCTATTTATTTCATGATTCTTACTGTCGCTTTAGTCTTTTTACCTATAGTCTTGCTTTCTCGTCTCTTTGATTTGAAATTCTTTGCGGTTATTTTTCTGTTTTCGTGGCTCTCTTTTTCTGAATGTTGATAACCTTGGATTTGGGATTTCCATGATGAAAATTTTACATGGTTTTCCAATTAAAGAATCCAGCAGTTTGATGGTCATTTCTGTCTTTCTGAAGAATTTGTTAAGTTTGACAAATCATTTGAATATGACTACAAACTTCAAACTTACCTAGCTATCTGAGTAGATACGCATGTTACAAATGAGTGTATCAAACTTCAACTATGTTGAAGATGTGGATGATATCTGTATTAGGTAAATAAATATCATATGAAAATGTATGTTAAGGTTAAATGTTGTTTAATTTTTTATGCTCACTTTGCAGGATGCTAAGGGAAATGATGTTGACCTTGAGGAACCTTTCTTCATCGTTGTTCTTCTTCACTGTCTTGCATCGTTATTAGCCATATGAGAGATGCTAGAAAAAAAAATAATTTTTTTTTTAAAATTCAGCACTTATGGTCGTGATAAGTCATTTTAAAAAATAATTTTTGTACTCCCTAAGGGAGTTCCTTCTCTTGCATTCATGTAAATTAATTTTGTATTGCTTGATTTAAATTAGATTAAAATTGAGAATAATAAGATATATATATATATATATATATATATATATATATATATATATATATATATATATCTCTTAAATCTACGGTAAAATTAAATTTAATTCATTATAACATATAAATTTGTGATATTACAAACTATTGTGATATAATTGATTTTTTTTATTTATCAAAGGATATTGTGATATATGGATTAATCATCATATTAAAAAATAATTTTTATATCCCCTAAGGGAGTTCCTTCTCTTGCATCCGTGTAAATTAATTTTGTATTGCTTGATTTAAATTAGATTGAAATTGAAAATAATAAAATATGTATATCTTAAATCTACGGTAAAATCAAATTTATTTGATTATAACATATAAATTTGTGAAATTACAAACTATTGTGATATAATTGATTTTTTTTTTTATTTATCAAAGGATATTGTGATATATGGATTAATCATCATATTAAAAAATAATTTTTATATCCCCTAAGGGAGTTCCTTCTCTTGCATCCGTGTAAATTAATTTTGTATTGCTTGATTTAAATTAGATTGAAATTGAAAATAATAAACTATGTATATCTTAAATCTACGGTAAAATCAAATTTATTTGATTATAACATATAAATTTTTGAAATTACAAACTATTGTGATATATGATGATTAATTTATCTGGATATCACGATTGTATGATTATCAAATTTCCTTTGATAATCAATTAAATTTGATAACCATACTATCGTGATAAATTGATTTTTTTTATATATATCAAAGAATATTGAGATATATGGATTAATCATCATACTTCTCAACGGATGGTATGATATAAGTTTTAAATTATAATAATCAATGTGATAAATTTCAAATTTTTTACGCAATGAGAAATGATTAAGTTATGAATTTAATATAATTTTTGGGACGCACCAGAAAGATAGGGAAAATAATATTTTTTTAAAAAAATTGAGACATGTATTTTTATTTTTAAAATTTAGATAAATACTATAAACATTTAAATTTGAAAAGGTAAAGATATATCCAGAATTTTTATTTTGGTTTGTATTGTTTGATTAATGAAAGATATATATATATTGATTTATCCTCGTAACAGATAAATTTTTATCAAATCAATTTTTTTAAAAAAAAATATATACATCTATATATCCTAATCCAACCGATGAGACTAAAACGGCTATATATATTTCTGCTGCTAACCTTTCATTCCTCACTCACAAGCTCACAAGACATTGAGATTATAATTCTGAAGCTTCTTTTAATTCGCTCATTCCAACGTTTTTGTTTGTTTCAATTTTTTCTTCATCGCTCATTCCAACTTTTTTGTTTGTTACAATTTCTTTATCATGGGAGTAGTAGTTGCTGGTAACAGCAATGCATATCCTGGTAAACTGACCTGGTCAGTTTTTAAGGCTTGCATTATTGCATCTATGGGTGGTATGATCTTTGGATATGATATTGGAATATCAGGTAACCCTCTTTTCTCTTTTCTATTGTTTATTTTTTCAATTTTTATTTCTTTTGTTTATTTTTCAATTTGTATAACTAATATTTGAGGGTTATTTTTTTGGATCAGGTGGAGTGACTTCCATGGATTCATTCTTGGTTAGATTCTTCCCCGCTGTATATCGCCAAAAAAATCTGGACACATCAATGAATGAGTACTGTTAATATGACAGTCAAATATTGACTTTATTCACCTCGTCATTGTATCTCGCTGCACTATTTTCCTCTTTAGTGGCATCCACGATGACTCGTAAGTTTGGGCGAAAAAACTCAATGCTCATTGGCGGCATTCTCTTCTTCACTGGTGCCTTCTTCAATGCCTTCGCACAAGCCGTTTGGATGTTGATAGTAGGCCGCATATTACTTGGTTTTGGCATCGGATTTTGCAATCAGGTATAAATATTTCTCTCCATACTCCTATATAGTTATATTTGTTATAAGTATAGGGTGATTAATTGATTAGTTAGTTGGTTATCCTTGAGAGCAAATAAGGGAGGGAAACATTGTTCTCCCACATACTCCTATCTTCATGTTATAATTATAAGTATAAGGTGGTTAATTGATTAGTTGGTTGGTTAGAGACATATGGAAATTTATATTCCTTATAAGTATAAGGTCATTAATTGATTAGTTAGTTGGTTATCTCTCTAATAGAGAGAATGAGAGTTAACTTATTTTCTCTCTAAGATCTCCAAGATGATAATAGGCTTAGGTCTTTGGTTGTATCCGTCTAGTAGATTAGAGATAACCCAAATGAGTTATAGATTGTATGAATATGTTACTCTTATATGTGATTATGATTAATACAAGATTGTTTATATTCTTCCTTATGTTTCTCTAGTCATTCCTCTAATTGCTATTGTTAACAATATTCACTAACAAGCTATCATTAATTGCAGTCTGTGCCACTATATCTCTCTGAGATGGCTCCGTATAAGTACAGAGGAAGTCTCAACGTTATGTTTCAAATGTCCATCACGGTTGGAATTTTGGTTGCCAATGTGTTGAACTACTTATTCGCCCCATTGAGTGATTTAGGGTGGCGCTTGAGCTTAGGAGGTGCTATGGTGCCTGCACTTATCATCACTGTTGGTAGATTCTTCCTCCCCGAAACTCCAAACTCCATGATCGAGCGAGGAGATCGTGAGGCAGCGAAGGCAAGTTTAAAGAAGATTCGAGGAGTCGAGGAGGTTGATGAGGAATTTAATGATATGATCATGGCTAGTGAGGCATCCAAGCAAGTACAGCACCCATGGAAGAATCTCCTACAAAAAAAGTACCGACCCCAACTCACCATGTCCGTCTTGATCCCCTTCTTCCAGCAACTCACGGGCATCAACGTCATCATGTTCTATGCACCTGTTCTCTTTAACTCTATCGGGTTTAAGAGCAATGCTTCTCTCATGTCTGCCGTCATCACCGGCTTCGTTAATGTTCTTGCCACCATCGTCTCCATTCTTGGTGTTGACAAGTGGGGAAGGCGAGCCCTCTTTCTCGAGGGAGGAATCCAAATGCTCATATGTCAGGTATTATATATGTATATATATAAACACACAATTAGTTCTTGCTTTTAAACTCAAATTTCTAACCTTGTTTTGGTTATTTATGAACAACACAGAGTATAGTTGCAGCCTTCATTGGAGTGAAGTTCGGCACAGATGGAAACCCAGGAATGTTGCCTGTATGGTATGCGATAGTGGTGGTGCTGTTCATATGCATATACGTAGCAGGGTTTGCATGGTCTTGGGGCCCGTTGGGGTGGTTGGTGCCGAGTGAGATTTTTCCATTAGAGATACGATCGGCGGCGCAGAGCGTAACGGTGGCCACCAACATGTTCTTCACTTTCGTGGTGGCGCAAATTTTTGTGACCATGCTTTGCCACTTGAAGTTTGGCCTCTTCATTTTCTTCGCCTTCTTTGTGTTCGTCATGACCTTGTTCATCTATTTCTTTCTCCCTGAGACTAAGGCCATTCCCATTGAGGAGATGACTAGAGTTTGGAGGACACATTGGTTCTGGTATAGGTTCGTCAACCAAGATGATGATGGCACCCAGATGACGACATCAAGAGTAGATAGCAATGTCTAATTTAGTTTAGCTCAAGAGTCTCTATTTTACGTATTGCAATTTAGTTTAGTTTTATGAGTTTTACCCTATTTCACTTTTTGAATTTTGTTGACAATCAGTTATTAATATTTTGGATTTCTTTTACTATTAAAAATTTAATGATTTACTTATAAAAAATTATTCTCGCAGCCTACTAGCATCACAAAATTATATATATGATAATGAATTGAATGGATAAAAGATATATTTTGCAACATATATCTAGAAATAATGAAGACAGGTTATGTTTCTGAGTCAGCGATAACAATATAATCATTTAACTTGTAAATCCTTTGTTTATCAAAAGAGAGTTAAAGTTAAATTACTTATGCAAAAATAACAAGGAAAATTTATGAACAATATAATCATTTAACTTTAAAATTATTTGTTTCCTTTTGTCGTCAGTGCTCTTTAGAGGCACTTTTGATGAACGTCTTATTAATTTATATCTCCTTTTTATTTCTCTAAGATATATTATTCAAAATAATCTCATTTATCTATATATTATACAAAATTCAAGGTGAATGGGCTGTTATTTATTCATAAATATTATGAGAGTATAAATCAAATAAATCAAAGGGATATTTTTTTTCTTAAATTAAAAAAAAAAAAATCTGATGAGGAGTGCAGAACGAAGAGAGAGTATGAGGAATTATAACGGAAGGAAAAAATAGTCAACAACATGATTGGTAAATAAATATAAAATTCCTAGCTAAAAGGCGTTGATTGGTGGGTAATCGAGTCTCAACTAAAATGAAACCCTAAAAAGCTAACAACGCATGTAGATCCTTTATGATCAAAGGTTTCTTTAGTTTTAAATAATTTATTTTACTCCATATCATTTAATTAGGATTTATTCTTCATTTAAATATAGGGATTTGTAATTACTTGAATTAAAATTAAAATTTCATCAAACTATAAAAACAAACAACAATATTTATCCTTAACTTTATTTCGTGAGATTTCCTCTGTTATGCTGCACTTATAATACCACCGCCATTATATTTGAAACCAAAAATAAAATAAAATAAAATAAAATAAAACCATTATGAATTAACAGGTTGACATAGCAACGAATCCTCATTCCATGCATTTTTTTATGTGCTTCTTAATTGTTTGTCCTCCTAAAAAGTACAAAAAAAATAGTGATGGAATTTTTTAAAAATATTTTATATAAATTATATGTTGCATCTTAAAATATTTTTTACACACAATATCTCAAATTAATTAATTTTCAGGTTACTACTGGTACAAGAAAAATATTTCTAAATGTAGGACTGAAAATTAATTAATTTGAGATATTGAATGTAAAAAATATTTTATAATGCAGCATATAATTTAATTTAAATAAATAAAATATAAAAAAATGCCATCAATATTTTTTTATGTGTTTCTTAGAAGGAGAATCACCTAAGAAACACGTAAAAAAATCATGGAACGAGGATTTACAATGCAGTAAAGTATAGCTTCTTCTATAATATAAAGACATGAATCACTGTGAATGTGATGATTACTCCGATTGATGCAATATAGTTAAAATTTACTGATAGGTGGTAGCTTAATTAGATTGAAAGAGTGGAGTAGGTATGCGGGGATGCTACAACACAGTCACTTACTGAATAAAGTAATAAAACGTGCTTATTTGAAATAGCGACTAGAATCTTCAAAAATACTTTTCAATCATGATTTAATTTACTATATATGAATTTGAGAAGTTTCATGTACGTAATTGTTGTTACATTTAATATATATACCTTGTTGTCACAGTCTATAAGCTGTTGTTCACTAAGACTCACGAGCTTTCCGGTTGCTATAAAATTGGCTCCTTCTAAAGCTCCTGTGGTGCTGAAATCCCAACATGATCCACATGCACCCTGAATCCAAAGAAAGCGCACACATACATGCAAACAAACTTTTCATTTTTCTCATCGAACACGCCTTCAATACAAACTACAATAAACTGTATCCTCAAATTAACTACCTAGTACTCCCTCTGATCGAGAGGGATTGACTTTTTTAAAAAAGATCAAGAAGCTAATTAAATAAATTACATAATATGTGTGTGTCTCATCAAATTATAAATCAGTTTATAACCAAAGCAAATTAGTTTAGGAAAAAATTATAAATATAAATATTTTAAAATAATTATTAAGCTTCCTTAATTTCTCTCCAAAAATAATAAAAGACAACTAGTTCTTATATACTAAGACATATTATCAACAAAATTTATTTTGACAGATTATATATGTGTAAATGATGAAAGACTCTTGTTTTTTTTTTTTTTTCTAACAAATTTTTTCCTCCTAAGTGATACTTCCTCGAGTGGAGGAGAGGTTTACATTTATTCAATTCATTGTCCCCCTAATTTATAATTTTTCTTCTAAAACATCCCTTTTCATTATATGTAGCAAAACGATTTTCACACATATGTTCAATTCACTTTGTCTCCCTATCCTTATTCATTATGCATATCAAAAGGATTTTTCATCATACATCATAAAAGTATTTTTATAGAGGGTAGTTATAAAACCAACACCCAACCATTACAAACAACTACCAATTCAACTAATTCAATAACGGCAAATTAGTTATCTAACATCTTAAGTCACCGCTTATATCAAGAAGAGAAGAGTATACTCCATTCTTGTTAAAAACAAAAAAAAAAAAATCTTAAAAGAATTATATTTGTAATTTTTCAGCATATATAGCAACACGGAGTGGAGAAATTTTTTTCCCTATTCATGCACGTTAAATTTTTACTTTATTACCTGCATCTTAACTTCAGTAACAGCCCCTTTTTCTCTCCAGTCAAAGTTTTCCGGCAGACCTTTAACATCCAAGGGCGGTGCTTCACCGCCGGTCCAACCATTTCCAAATCCATTGATCCCGAACCCACCTTTGAGGCCGGTGTACATCTGCTCAAACTCCTCCGACGATAAATCAGAGAAGGGCGTGACACCGTGAACGGCGGTGGGGTCCAGGGCCTGGTGCTCCGCCGCTCTAATCAGGTTGGCGGCAAAAATCCTGAGACGGTGGAGGTACTCCTCTCTGCTGGAGTACTTCTTCTCGTAAGTTTCCATGAAAATTCGGAATTTCTTCTCGGCGCCCAGAATATCATTGTCTCTGAAGCTGAGCTTCGCTTCACCTCCGAATCCGATTATCAAAAACGTGGACAGTGAGAGCTATGAAAAGGAAGATGAAAGCACGTGCCCTGAGCGTGAGATCCGGGCCGGGATTAACCATCTTTATTGTGCGTGCAATGGAGAAACTTTCAGCTCGGTTCTTCAGCTTAAATTGAGGCTTTATGGGACATTGAAAAGACGGTTTTGACCTTGGATGGGGATGATGAGATCAAGGGAGGGTGAAGGGTATGAATGTAAATGGAGGAAAGTATAGAAAGGTGGCAGAAGCATATTGAAGAGGTGGGAGATACTAAACACGCAAAGCAACACGTGGACAGTGGAGGAAATATGCTTGTTGAAATAAGCAAGATTACCAGGGGCTACAATAAATCATTCATGGAGGAAGCACTCACTTAAAGGAGAGCAAGAAATTCGGAGCATCCTCTTTGCCCCTCCTTTGCGTAGTTTATATTTCTTTTTGGATTTCTCTTTACCAATAATATCTACAATACTCAGCTATGGCCCAATATATAATTTGTGGGAATGTAGGGTTATAATAGGAAAAACTCACTTTTTTTAAGTAATTATCATGATTACATATACTCAAGGCTTAAATATGAGATCAATGACTAAGCTGGAACAACGCATGGTCATCCAATCAAAGTCATTAGTGGTGATTATCTCTCTCTCTCTCTCTCTCTCTTATATCACAAGTGCCAAGTTAAGAAACTTAAAGTTAACCCTCACAATACACTACAAAAAAACACAGAATCAGCCACGGAATTACCTACGGAAAAAATTCCGTCGATAATTACCCACGGAATTCCGTGGGTAATTTCCGTGAGTAAAAAATTACCCACGGAATTCTGTGGGTAACTGAAATCACCTACGGAATTCCGTGGGTGATTAAAAAATCTCGTAAAAAACACTGTCAATAATTACCATGGTGTTTTTTGGGACGAAAATTTCTGTCGGTGATTTTTTAATCACCCACGGAATTTCGTGGGTGATTTCAGTTACCCACGGAATTCTATAGGTAATCCATAGGTAATTTTTTACCCACGGAATTCTGTGGGTAATTACCGACATAATTTTTTCCATGGGTAATTCCGTGACTGTTTTCGTGTTTTTTTGTAGTGATATCTCAAACTTGGCCTGAGATTAGAACTACAAAAAAAAAAAAAAAAAACTTTGGATTACTCATAAAATTACCAACAGAAAAATTTGATGGGAAATTACTGATGGAATTCCATGAATAATTATGTTGGTAATAATTATTGATGGAATTTAGCAACGGAATTTTATTGGTAATTTCAATTACCCACGGAATTTCGTCAGTAATTCCGTGAGTAATGTTGTTTACCACATTTTTTCTCCAACGGATGTTTCCCTTCAGAAATCTACTTACTGACGGATCCGTGGGTAATTGATATGTGGCTATAGCTAAAATTTATCCTCTCACATGAGGGAGAGACATCTAGGATGGGGGCTTAGCGAAATCAGAGTGTCTATACTCAAGTTATGAGCATCTTTAGCAAGGATATGCACATTTTACTATTTCACACGGTGCGTATTGAAGTTTGATATCAAACTCCGAGAAGATCTAGTTCTCTGATCGCATTGATTTATGCTCTTAGGGGGTGATTATGTACGTCCACCATCTTTCAAAACGAAATGAAAGGCTTCCATTGAATCTGTTTATAAACAAAACTTTTCTAAAGATTGTTTTGCCTATAAACCTGGAGGCCTGTTAGTGAGGCTATTACTTTTGTAGCTATTAGGAGGAGAAATCCCAACTTTCAATGGAACCCGAGGATCAAGTTTCCACTAGTGTCTCCGATTATTCTACCACACGTTGCATCTCTCTGGTTGTTGATTGATCCATCAACATCTAGTCGAACAAAATCTTTCGGCAGTGCTTTCCAGCTTTGTTCTTCATGTCCGTGGAATTTGAAGACCTGATGCATTAGATTGTCACCTGTAGTGAGTGATTCCTCCATGAATGATTTCTTTTGTTTGTTGTCGGACACCTTCCTTATCTCCCTTACAATAATTTTTCCAAAGAAGGTAATTATATTTCCAAATCAAATTATTTTGAGACAATTTTTTTTAATATAATAGTTTAACCATCTAAATGAGTTGCTAGTCACCATGACCAAAGCATGCATCTGGGCATAAACTATTTTATTTTACTTTAATTAAATATCATCTTTGTTCTAATTTTTGGGCAAAAATAAATCTATTTATATATTTTCATTTTCATGTCTTTATAGTTACTTTCTAGTCCATAACAAGTATATATGTGACTATATGTCATCTTTGTTACTCTTACGCTATGTTTGGATAGATAGAAAATTAGTGAACAAGAATACAAAAAAGGAAAAATCCCAAAAATACAATTTTTTTTTTCCATTTTTAGATGTTTTCCTTCCCAGTAGTTTATCCCTCTATTCTTCTTACTTTTTTCTCCATTAAAAAATAGTGTTAAAGAAGTTACAAAGTATTCTTTTTGACACCAAACATTTTACCACTTTAGTCAACTTTATATTGTCACGCTTTGCTTGGTTTGTTGGTATTCATGGGTGCTTCTGTTTTTATAGGGTCCTTTCATAATTGTCAATGAAAAGGGTGGGATCTTTTAATTTGACTGGTTTTCCCAACCCCACCCCTTAAAATGGCTTTAATTTGTTGCCATTGGTGTCTTCCCAACCCCACCCCTTTGGCATATATATTCCTTTATTAGAGAAAATTCCATTTGAGGCATCGTCAATTACTAAATCTATATACCTCTTTTAGTGGAAATTTATACATTATTTTGTCATGTTTGGTTCTTTAGTGGGTTCTTTCTTAGTTTACTAATTAGGTTTATGGCTTTTATGTGGGTTGTGTTCTTCTAGTTTTTATTTGGAAAAATGACAACAACAAAAAACTTTGATATCATAAAATCCTAAATCAAGTATTTTCTATAAAATAAATTGTGAATTGCTTATAAATTCTTAATAATAAATCTGATTTGAAATTTTGTAATTTTAAAGTTCTTTTCTGTGATTTTCTCTTTTTGTTTTATGTGTGTTTTTTTGGATTATTTACTTCATTTTTGTATGGAAACTCTTATTACTCTTGTTCTATCTTATAAAATGCGTGCTCAAGTTTAAAATTTTTGTATGTTTATGAAAATAATGCCGTTTGCTCCATGTCACCTTTCCTTACATTGATTTCTTTTCTTTTCTTTCTTTTTTATTTATAAAAAGATCAATAATATTAAAATGATAAAGCTACAACTAATTAAAGATGTAATTGTGTAGTCCACGGAGTAGGGAAGAATTAAAATATCAGTTTTATACAAAGAATAACTATGAAAAGAGCGGAGCAATGAGGCAACACCGTTTTCTAAAGTGCCCATGATGAAGCAATTTCTTCTTGCATGTGACAATGTTATTGAGATTGATGATGTGGCATTGGGTTATCATGTTGCCTCAAGTTTTTCGTCCTTACATTGATTTCAAATCACAATGATACCTTCTATATATTTATGAAACTATATGGATGTGATTAACAATAAACAAATTATAGAGACCAAATGGATAATTAAGAAAAACTTTAGGGATCAAAAGTTTCATTTCTCTATCGTAGTAACATGCAATTAAAGGTTTAGGTGGTAAGATGAGTGAAATATGAGTAGAGTTTATGGCTTGAAGACTTTTGATGTAACAGAAACATTAATGTATTATTCTATTATATGTTTTAATTCAATAAAATCATGCTGGCAAAAAAATCAATAAAACTGTTAAATTATTTATGATAAAGTATTAGTGATAAATCATAAATTGTTGATGCTGATTATTAATTATTTGTTATTGTTTAATGTAAAAAAGAGATATTCTCCCTGTGCATTGCATGGGCCATTGGATTCTGCATGATGATATATTTCAGATTTGTTTTTGTGTTTCCCTTCACTCTGTAAAAACATCCTTGCCGATGGAAACATCATGTTGTTGAAGCGATATTAGTTCACCCGGAAGCTTACAGGGCAAAATTTTGTGAGTTGTTGCTTTGTTGTGATTTTTTAAATTATGAATAGAGTTCAAGTAGTTGGAGAATGAGGAAGAAGTTTCGTCTAATTTCCATAGTTGGAGCGTCTGAAATCAATTCTCATCTTGAAAACTCTTCAAGTTAATTTGTAGAGTTTGCTTTGTTGAGTATTGAGCTATTGTTTGCTTTATTTTTCTAATTGTCTAAAGAATCAGAAATTTTCACCCCAACAACCCACCTATTACCTACATTTTGTTTGCTTCAAATCAAGTGCATACTTCTTTTCCGTTATTTTATTTTAATTGTATGATTTTGTTATAAACCAAATATAAGTGCCTCCAAAGGTTGCAGTTGTAACAAATGAAAGACTCTTTATTATCTACCCGTGAAGACATGATTGATAAGGGGAAATGTCACTATCGAAACTAAAAAAATAAGATTGCAATTCCATAATCATAATCGGGTGTGGGTGTCATTGTCATGTTCGTGGCCTCATCTAGGCATCGAGATATTCCAGCCTCTTGTCCATGAAGTTGCTGTTGTTATTCCCTTGAAGCAAGCCACCAAATTTGTTCAGAAGTGGGATTCCTCAGTTTCTACTCCCTCTACGTGCTGCCCTAACAGATAGTGATGTTGACTCTCTAAAAGCAAGAAAGGATTGATGGTGATTCCTATCACATATTTGTAATTGTGAATCTACACAACTTGTAAGAAATGTATGAGTGTGTAACTGAATTAGTTGCAGTGATATTGAGACTCAGTTTTCATGCCTTGCTATACGTCTTCACATATATTTCTTGAATATGTCATCCACAATGTCCCCCAAGCACACATTTGATGTAATTGCCTCTAAAATCAAATCTGTCATAACAGGAATCCCTTTCTTGCTAGGCATGTTTGCATCAATACAAGAGTGTTAATGTGATACAAGCGGCCCTCACCTGTAATCTGACAAGGTCGGCCACAATCTTGATCTTGCACACCCGTTATTTTGAGCAGCATAAATGGCCGTGTATTGCCCAGGGGTTTGGACCAAGCTGATAACGTCTATGCAAATGTGGTAGACATGTGGTTTACAATAGTGACGGTTAATTAAATAGATATTAAAACATGTGTAGGGAGCCATTTAAATAACTTTCAAGAAATAGAGGAGGAAAAGGAGTTTGTTCGCACCTCTTAAGTATGTGGCGACTATTTTGTCTCTTATTATCCTATAAAGCAGCACACTCTCGAATGCGTTGGAAGGAATGTCACAAGTATTTCACAAAATAAAATAAAAAGGAATACTGGAAAAGAGTGAAGCAAGCCCATGTCTATCATTGAAGGGACAAAAGATATTGGTGTGCTTCACAAAGCAAATTTGTGAAGAGTTTCCCGGTGAGTGGCTTTCTCCTCTTATATGTTGTCCATTTTCTTTCATTGAAGATTATGGTTTACTGAACCTAAACTTTCTGTTTCCTTTTTTTGTATTTGAGGATTTTTTGTTTTGGCTTTTGATTTTGAGTTTTCTTGTTTATGGTTTATAAGTTTCTCTTATATACATGTGTTTTGACTTATAGGTTTTTTTTTTGTTGATTTTTCAGTCTATTTGATTGTTTGGTACTTGATGTTTGCATCCCAAATATAAAAAAATCAACAAAAATCTGAATTTGCTTGAACAATAGTGGTCATATTTTACTGATTTGGAGGGATCGATCATGTGAGGTTGAAAATTTTCAATTTGCAATTTCAAATGAACTACAAATAAATGAGTAGGGAGGTATCTTGGCTGTAGTCACATATGTAAATGAGACTACATATAAGGAATTGTATAAAATATGTATAATAACGTAACTATTAATAATTTTAATTAATTATTATTAAAATGATGAATTATTCAAGGAAGGCAGAAGGTATAACTTGAGGTATGAGTCGCATAATGTTACATTCCAAAACAATCCGAATTGATGGAGTTTTAAGGATAAAAATAAATAGGGGAAGTTACATTACGAGTTGCATATAATACTACATTCCCAAAGGTTAGGGGTGAGAATCATCTGAATCGATAGAGTTTTAGGGATGAAAATAAATAGGGGGTTACATTATTATTAAATGGATCCAAATAAATAAAGGGGGCTACAAATTTATTAGTGAATGATTGATTGGGACCCACATTAAATTTAACGATGAGTTGGTTTTCCTTCTTTCCTCTTTTCCCTCCTTTTCTCTATCAAGATCTCAATGATACATATTTAACATATTATATATTTAAGATAAAATTATAATAGTATTTTTATTATCTTTTTAAGGTAAAATTATAATTATTAGTAAATGGTTGATTGGGACCCATATTAAATTTAACGATAACTCCAAAAAATTAACAATCGATAGTCCAAGAGAACTGGAATCCATAAACATCTTTCAACACAAGAGGGTAAATGCAAACAGTGTTAACCATACACGATTATTATCGTCACTACACATTTTCTAGTTAGAAAGTAGATAGATATATTGCGCGTTTGATTCTTTAACATCATATAAAGTTTCAGTTTGATTCTTTAATTTAATAAGAATATATTTCTTAATTTTTTAATTCTAAAACCATTTAGTCTCTTTTTTTTTGTTAACGATTGTTATTTAAAAAAATTAATCTTAGGGCCCGTTTGGGATAGCGGCAGTAAAAGTGGCTTTTGTTTCTGATGGATTTCTCCTGATGAACTTTTTTTTTCTGTTGAACTTTTTCTGATGTGATTTGTATTTGGGATAGCGGTGGCAAAAATGGGTTTTTTTCTTGATGGGCACTTGTTTGGCATAGCTTTTGAAAAGATAGATGAGATAGAAAATGACTGAAAATGGCATGAATTATATATATATAGATATAATGTGATAATTTGGGATAAAAAATTAAAATTAAATATAAATTTGTTAAATAAAATAGTAAAATTACCATTAAAAAATTACAAATAATTAAGGAAGATAAGCCTTAATTCCAAATAATTAATTTTTTATGGTTAGTTTAGGTTAAAACTCATTATTTAATTTGTATATAATATTCAAATTAAATTCCCAATTTTTGGGATGTTACATGGTTGGTATGGAGATTAATTGCAGGAAAGAACAGAAACAGGTGAAAGAGAGAGGAGAGTGATTTTAGATGAGAGAAGGGTGAGAAGACAGATGGTATTGCGTTTTTGGGGGTGGGCCCCTCGGTTAGTTTTTAATGTGATGGGATTAGAAGCAAGGAGGAGATGCTTCACTCCATAAGCAACTTCAACTCTTGAAGTCCATCAGATATTGATACTTTCCCAAATATCCAAAAACCATGAAATCACATCTGATGAGCTTTTGTTGGATTTATTTTGGCTTTTGATGTTTTCCCAAACAGGCCCTTAACTTGCTATCATTTGAAAATGTTTTATTAATATTTAAATTTTTTTAATATTGAATATCTATTTGAATTAAAGACAATTAGTCATAAAATTAAAAAATTAAAATAAAATAGACTAAAAATAGAAAACTCTCTGAACTTGAGGTTGGTTGGATATAACTTTGTGAATTTTAAAATTTAAATTTAACTTCACTGACCTTTTATTTTGAATTAACCATTGTCGTTCAGTTACCGCTATTTTCTTAATAGAAAATGTTACATCATATTATGAGATAACACGTGTCATCTTACGTGGCATCCTGTATAAATTATTAATTTCATAAAACCCTTAAACGTTGATCAGTTACAAATAATCTCCTGGCATTTCAAAATTTAAATTTAACTCCTTTCAAATTTTGAATTATAATATTAAACCACATGCCCTTAATTTTTATCATTTTAATAAATTTATTAAGATTTTTACTATCATTTGTCACTTAAAATACTACCAGTTCTTTTGTACGAAAAGAATAAGAAGAATAATAGGTATAAAAATGTAAAAATAAATACTGAATCTCTGATTCAAGAAAAAATATGCATTACTGATAAAAAAATTAATAAGGGTGAAAGTTATCCTTTCACATAAATGTAACATTTAAACTATCAATGCCTAATCATCCCAATAATATATTTAATGACATTTAATTTTTATACTATCAATACTTAATTATACTAAGAAAATAAGTAAATGTTATACAAATGACGACATTTTTAGTTTTAGATTTTTTAATAATTATTCTTCTACTTTTTTTCATTGAAAAATTTACAAATAATAGTAAAAACTTAATGTATTTATTAAAATGATAAAAGTAACAACATGAATTTAATATTATAAATCAAAATTTTAAGGAAGTTAATTTAACTTTTGAAACGTTAAGGGGTTATTTATAACTTATCAAAGTTTATGAAGATTTTATGAAATTGATAATTTGCATATAATGCCATGTATGCCATGTGTCATTCCATCATTGACATGACAATTTCAATTAAAAGAATAATGGTCACTTAATATTAGGGATTTATAGTAAAAAAAATAAAAGGTCAATAAGATTAAATTTAAACTTTAAAATTGTTAGGATACGCCAAAAATGGGCTCGGCCCTACGATTAGAAAGCCCAGTCAAAATGGCTCCAGCCATAATCCTAACCACTCCCTTGAATTAAAGAGCGGTTATCAAGATAGTGGTAAATCATAACCACCCGCATGATAAAGAGTTATGAACAGAAGGAATATAGAAATATCTTTTAAATAATAAAGATAACGGATCCCAAAAAAATAGGACCCCAGGTATGCCTATAAATAGGGAAAAACCCTAATAAGGTACACACATTCTAACCTTAGCTCTTCAATTCACACAGAGCACACACACCTGCTCCCTCTGGCTATCATTAGCCTGTTGTATACTCTCAAACTACGTGGACTTTGATCCATAATTTTGGTACATAGGACCTGGGATTTCACCCCAGGCCAAGTCCAAGCCTTCTTGTGTTCTACACCAGAACATTGGCGCCATCCGTGGGGACTATAAAGTCCTATTCCCGTGACCAACAATGGCAAACACTAGAAGCAAAGGCCATGCGCTCACAAACGAGCAGAGTCAGGAACAAAATACTAACGAGAACCAGCAACAGGAAGATGTCCGAGGAGTTAATTAGGAACAAATAGAGGAACCACCGAATACAAACCCTCCCCTTGAGGATGGACGAATAGAGCGAATTCCGGTGATCACTAATCAAGTCAATTCTTTATCAGAATTCCAGATTGACAACTCGGATATACGACTGCTACATAACATTGCCGGGTCGATGCTAAAATGAATTGAGAACGTGGAAGAACGCGACAATCTCCAAAATCAGAAGATTGATCGCATGGCCAAGGTGATGGACCAGATTCTCAAACAGTTGCAATGCCCTCTTTAGAGGGAATGCTGGGATGATCAACAGAACGAGGACGAAGAAACCAACCAACAAACTGATGATCCACCGCAAAACAACCAGCCCGAGCAAGGCCGAGTAGTGTCAACGAAAAATTCTGAACAAAGTAATCACCGGGATGTGAACCAGGAAGATCAAGCTCGGACAGTTCGAAAAAACAGCCATGCCTCGGATAACCAGGAAATTCGGTCAGAAGATCCCGGAAAGCATAGGATGTGGTATGGGGATGGAGGACAGAATAACAGCCCGTTCTCAGATGAGATTACGGAAGCTGAGTATCCAAAGAAATTCAATACGTTCGACCTCCCTAGATATGACGGAAGTCAGGATCCCCAAACGCACTTAAATACCTTGACACTGAAATGTTGGTTCGAGGATTCAAGGGACCGATCATATCAAGGTTGTTCACCTCAACATTGCGAGGGGCTGTGCAACTCTGGTTCCGGACTCTACCCCCAAGTCCATTACTGATTTCAACAACCTGAGTGAGAAGTTCCTGCTGAATTTTGCAACAAGCAAAAAACAGCCCAAGTCGGTCTACACGTTAGACAGAATCAAACAGCAACTCGGCGAGACTCTACAGAAGTACTTAGATCGTTTCAAGACAGTCGCCTTACAAATCCAAGGATTAACGGAGAGCGTCCACGTACACTTACTCATCTCGGGCTTGGATAGTGAATCCAGAATGGGGAGGTCCATCATATCCAGCAAGATCAAAACTTTAGAAGAATTCCATCAACGAGCCAAGAAATACCTGGATATCGAGCAGATGCAGATAGCCAACGCGCCAGGGAAGGAAAGGTAGAAAAGCCCACCCTTGAAAGGGAAGGACCAGGCATCAAGAGACCGATCCAGGAACTCAGACCAAAAAACACGAGGAGGAAGGCATGACAGGAAGTATGAAAAATATACTCCTCTAAATGTCTCACGTTCTCAACTGTGGAGAGAAGTGGCCCTGACCGAGATGAGAAAGGTGGAGCGACCACGACCACTGTATAACAGAGGCAAATTGGACCGATCTCGGTTTTGCGATTTCCACAATGGTCCCGAGCTTACAACAGATGAATGCTGGGACCTTCGAGATGCGGTAGAGAAGTTTGTCCAAGATGGAGAGTTGCGTCAATACGTCATCAAAATGCAAGGGCAAAAAGGCAGTAAACGCAAGCAAACAGAACGGAGTAAGAGCCCGTTCCATCAAAGAAGAAAGCCGGATGAGAACCGGAGCAAGAATGACGACGAGGACGAATTCCCGGAGGCGGAGTTTGATTGCAATGTCATTAGTGGAGGTTACGGAGGAGGTGGCGACATAGCGAGCCAGCGAAAAAAATATCTCCGGGAAGTCCTAACAATCAGGGGATGACCTTCCTTCAAGCCGCAACCTCTGCAAGCAGAACCCCCGAAGTTATTTTTCACCCAAAATGACTTAATCTCAGGTCATCAAGACGGGCTGGTTATAACTGGCCTCCTGGGCAAATGCCGCGTAAAGAAGATATTTATCGACCCCAACAGCGCAGTTGATATCATCCTATGGGACGCTTTCAAGCAAATGGATCTTGATCTAGAAAATCTAAAGCCGTGCAAAACAATCCTAATCGGGTTCAACGGAGAAGATACAAGCCCCAAAGGATGTATAGAGCTGAAAATGACGTTGGGATCTAAAGAAGCCTTCAAGACCGAAAGAATCAAATTCATCGTGGCGAATTTCCCCTCTTCTTACAACATCATTCTAGGCAGACCGACTATTCACAGCTGGGACATGCTAATATCTACCAAACATCAGAAGCTAAAAATGGTGAGCAGGCAAAATGAAGTCGTCACCATTAAAGGGGATCAGAAGGAATCTCGGCAATGCTACTTTTCGACGGTAAAAAACAATGAAACCGGCACGTCTTCGTCATGACAGAAGGGCACTCGAAACCCAATGCCAGTCACACCGGGTTCAGTAAATGTGGTAGAACTGGATGTAAGAGAGGAAGCGAAGCTCATGAAGACAGAGCCCGATGGGGAGCTCTCGGATTACCAACTAGGACACGAACCCGGGCATATAACTAAGATAGGCAATACCCTCACGAAGCAAGAAAAAGCCGAGCTTGAAAAGTTGCTAGTGAAGAACAAAGATGTATTCGCCTGGAAACCTTCCGAGCTACCAGGTGTAGACCCCGCATTCTGTTGCCACAAGCTGACAATAAATCCACATTATACGCCGGTCGCACAGAAGAAAAGGAAGATAGCTCCAGACCGACAAGTAGCCCTCGCTGAGCACGTAAGGGAGCTCCTAGATGCAAGATTCATCAGAGAAATCCAATATACTACTTGGTTATCAAATGTGGTAATGGTCAAAAAACCAAATGGCAAATGGAGGGTTTGCACAGATTACACCGATCTCAATAAAGCATGCCCCAAGGATGCTTACCCAATGCCAAACATCGACCAACTGGTGGACAACTCCTCAGGATTCCAGCTGCTCTCGTTCATGGATGCCTATTCTGGTTACAATCAAATAGCCATGCATCCCGAGGACTAGGAAAAAACAGCTTTTATCACAGAGAAAGCTAATTATTGTTATAACGTCATGCCCTTCGGGCTAAAGAACGCTGGAGCTACTTACCAGAGGATGATGAATCAAGTATTTGAGGCGCAGCTTGGTAGAAATGTGGAAGTTTACATCGACGATATGATTGTCAAATCAGTCAAGTGGTCCGATCATATCCGAGATCTGCAAGAAATATTTGATAAGCTCCGGGATCACCAAATCCGACTCAACCCGGCAAAATGTGCATTCGGGTTACCAGCGGGGAAGTTTCTCGGATTTCTGTTGACTAACAGAGGAATTGAGGCCAACCCGGATAAATGTCAAGCCGTCCTCAATATGGCTGCCCCAAGAAACAAGAAAGAGGTGCAGCAGTTGACGGGTAGGTTGGCCGCGTTAACAAGGTTTCTACCAAAGTCGGTAGAAAATGCATTTCCCTTGTTCAAGTTATTAAAGAAGGAAGCTCAGCATGGAGAGTGGAATCCGAAGTGCGCAACCGCATTTGATAGAATCAAAAAGTGTCTATCCTCACCACTGGTATTGTCAAAACCTGAGCCCGAGGAAGATTTAATATTTTACTTATCGGTGGCCCCAAAAGCAATAAGTGCCACCCTGGTAAGAGAAGAATCGACAGAACAAAGGCCGGTCTACTTCACAAGCCAGGCTTTGCAAAATTTGGAGCTAAGGTATCAAAGGTTGGAAAAGGTGGCTTTCGCACTCCTCACCGCAGTAAGGAGGTTACGCCCCTACTTCCAAGGACATCGAATAATTGTCCGAACAAGTCAGCCGATACGTCAAATATTGCATAAGCCTGACTTAGCAGGAAGGATGATTGGTTGGGCTATCGAGCTGTCTGAGTTCAACATTGTATATGAAGCCCGGCATGCAATTAAATCTCAGGCCCTAGCCGACTTCATCGCAGAATTGGTACCAACAGAGATCATCCCGGAGGCCAATCTTGATATTTGGAAAGTGTTCGTAGACGGATCGTCAAATGCCAAAGGAAGTGGAGCAGGGGTCATAATTGAAAGCCCGGAAGGAGTTGCTATGGAACACTCCTTACAATTACATTTCAGAACCTCCAATAATCAAGCCAAATGCGAGGCGGTCTTGGCCGGGCTATCTCAGGCAAAAGATAATGGAGCCAGGAGGATTCACTTGTCAACTGATTCTCAATTGGTCGCCGCCTAAATCAACGAAGCATATACGGCTAAGGGACCTTTGTTAATTAAGTACCTCGGGAAAGTCAAAGAGGCTATGGCCGACTTTGACGAAGTCGTAGTCACCCACATCCCTAGGGGAGAAAATGCGAGAGCGGACATCCTATCGAAGCTGGCCAGTACTAAAAACCCGGGAAATCATCGGACAATAATACAGCAAAGTTTGACTGAGCCCACTTGTATTATGGTCATTGCAGCAGCAGAAGACTGGCGAAAGCCTATCCTTAATTATTTGGAGAAGAGAATCATCCCGGAAGATCCTATGGAAGCAAAGCAAATGGCAAGAACAGTGTCAATGTACACAGTGGTTGATGACCAATTGTATCGAAAGGGCCTTCACTCTCCCATGATGAGGTGTTTGGACCCAGCAGAGGCCGAGTATGTGTTATCAGAGATACACGAAGGGATCAATGGACAGCATATGGGAGCCAAGGCACTAGCCCGAAAAGCCCTCCGAGCTAGATATTATTGGCCGACAATGGTTGCTAATTCCAGAGAGCATGTAAGAAAGTGCGAAAATTGCCAAAGACACGCTCAAATAATCTGGCCACCTCCAGCCGAATTAAAGTCCATCACGGCCCCATGGCCATTCTTCAAATGGGGCATGGACCTCTTGGGACCGTTCAAGCCAACTACAGAGCAAATGAAATGGCTGGTTGTAGCTGTGGACTACTTCACTAAGTGGATCGAGGCTGAACCCCTGACAACCATCTCGGCCGCTCGCATGCAGAAATTTTTTGAGAGAAACATCGTGGCAAGATTTGAGATTCCGGCCGAGATCGTCACCGACAACGGGACACAGTTCATCGACCAAGGCTTCCAGAGGTTGATGTCCGGACTCAAAATCAAGCACCATTTCGCCTCGGTAGAACACCCACAGTCTAATGGGCAAGCCGAGGTAGCAAACAAAATCATTGTCGACGGGCTTAAAAAATGGATGACAAGAGTGGAAAACGACTGGGTTGAGCATTTATATCTAGTACTCTGGGGATATCGAACTAGTGTCCAAACCTCGACCAAGGAAACGCCTTTCAGATTGACCTACGGTTGCGAGGCCATGATCCCGATCGAAATCGGGCAAACATCTTGGAGGAAGGCAAAGGTCATGAAGGAAGGAGAGCACAATAACACTGAACAATTGGCTGTGGAGCTAGACCTCATTGACGAAGTCAGAATCACAGCACATTGCCGAGATCTTGCTACAAAGCAGTTAATTGCGACTAAGTATAATCGCAAAGTTAGGCCACGAGCATTTAGCAGAGGTGATCTGGTACTTCGTAGAGCGGATATCAGAAATAAGAATGCTCGGGATGGAAAACTTGCGACAAATTGGGAAGGTCCTTACCGTATTTCAGATAAAATAGGGCCCGGAACCTATGTCCTAGAGGCATTGGACGGAAGGGCTATCAAGCGAACTTGAAATGCGGACAAACTAAGGATCTACTTCAGTTAGGAACCGAGATCAACTCGGGACCCGTGCACAGCGGATGTCAGCGACGGCTGAGAACTGCTTTTCAGTTTCAACGGATGTTAGCGGTGGCTGAGAATCGTTTTTCTTTTCAAGGATTATTTTGCTTTCACGCATTGTTTTCCATTTATGTCGAAATCTCTTTGTACTTGCAATTTTTCAGTCAATAAAGAAGGCGGCCTAATTATAGGCCGACCAGGTGATTATTTGTAAAGTTCAATACAAGAATTGCTGAGTAAAGGCAACATAATTAAGGAAACCAGGGTTTCGCGAGCCCGGTTATTATAGGATTTATTAACAAATTCTATGAATATTACGATGCATCAGAATAGCTTGCTGGGGTGGTGTGAGATTGCCATAAAAGATCCTGATCAGGTCGAAATGTTTAGGTTCTTTTTTCTAAAGAAACTAAGACCCGAACATGTAGCAGTTGGCTACCATCTCGGTTAGATACTTTACAAGATAAAGTACTTAGGTGATTATTGGAAATCATCTGTTTATTTAAAATGCCCGATTATTAGTAAACAGGCCCGTTTATGAACGTCGGTAGAATATCTTGCAGACTGAGCAATATCTTGACTTTGGCCAAGTCAAATAAAAAGAACCGAGTTTCGTGCCCGGATTACGTTTCCCTTTACTCATTAACGAGCGAATTAAACGCAAGTTTAGTTTAAAGGATGAAAATTCAAACTAACGAATTTGGCAAGATAATAATGCTCCAAATGCCCGGAAAAAACTGGGATGAAATTGTCATTGTATTAATATTGGGGCATAGGCTCAGATTACAGAAAGCAAAACAAAAATAAAAACCGGAGTTACTAAAAATGAAACTAAAGCCTAGGAAAAGCAACATTAAAGTTGGGCTTGGTCGGGCACAGGAGAACCGGGGGCATCGGAGGCTGGAGCATCTTCCTCAGCAATTTGAGCTTGGTCGCCCTCCATGTGATGCTCGGACTTTTCGGTCGGAGAAAGCGGCGCTGGTATAAGCTGCCCATCCACTACCGAAGCTCTAACATCCACGGCATCGAGATTCATTGTGATATCGGGATTCAGAGCTCGCACTTGGGCCAGGCACTCCTTGAATGCTTCAGCAGCCGTTTCAACGACCATGACCTCCAACTTCTCCACCTCGGCAACAGATGCCTCAAGCTCGGCTTTGGAAGCATTGAGGTCGGAATGAGCGAGGTTTAAGTCCTTCACCATGCTCCCATATTGGTCCTGCAGAACGCGCAGAGAGGCGGTAAACGCGTCCTCCCGTGCCTGGCAAGTGCTTAATTCGGCGGCGACCAGGTCCTTATCAGCAAGGCCTTTTGAAAGGTCCTCCACCGCCTTTAGCTGTGCTTCCTCGGCCTTCAATCGTGCCTCCTCAGCCTCCGCCTAACGGGATGCGGCATCTTTCCTCTCAACCCGGGCCTTCGTAAGCTCGACTGCAGCTTTGGCGTACTTATTCTTAACGGCAACATAAGCGTCTAGGACGCCCGCCGTCTCCATCAAATGGTCCTGCAGAGCCTGCAGGTGATCAAGGTTGGCGTCGGCGAAAGCGTCATCGCTGAAATACTTGCTGGGGGCCTTTACAACGTGCTTGAGCTCGTCTAAGACTCCGTCTGTCCACACCTCGCCCCGCGCATGAAGACGTGTTTTGCGAGGGGGTGGAGGAGGAGGAGGGACGCCTGACTGAACGCCAGCTTCAAGAGCGGAGGACGGGATAACTTCCTCAGCCAAGGTCAATGATGTAACAGCCAACTTCGACCGTTTGCGAGGGGTGAGGTCTGCAAAGGCCGGAGGAGATGCCGCTCTCTTCTCGAGCCCAGCGGCCTTCTTCGGTGGAGGAGCGACCACCACTTTCTTCTGCGAAAAGGACTCCCCCTTTTTCTTGGCCTTGGCACAAAGCTTCTCGGCCAATTCTTGGAAGGAAGCCTTCCCCATCTTGGGCCCTACAAAGAAAGTAACAAACATTAGCAAAAGCAGCGAAGTGATATGGAATAAAGGAGATAATAAGTGCTAAATCCTACTCGGTGGATATAACTCCTCCACTGATTGTTGGAAAAAGATCCTAACATTGACAACGTCCCTCTCAATCACATGGTCAACTATGTCGGATATAGTTTCTACCTCACCCGGATCCAAATCCCCTTCAACTGGTTGAAAAAATTTGGGGTCTTGCTCATAATGAATTTTGGACCAGTATAAGGGGAAAGTCAACTCCACCAGATTAGAGTCTACACCCTGCAAGAACCACGGTTTATGACCAGGCTCGGCTATGACTTTAAAGAATGAGGATTTAAAGCCTTTCCACACATCGGTGGCCATATAGAAAAGTTTCTTTTTTGGCTTCCCGCTGAAAGAAACCCACCCCTTCTTCTCTACGGGCTCACCAGGTTGGCGAGCTCGTTGGATATTAAAAAAATAAAGAAAGGCCGGGGTTGAAGGAACGCGATTTAAATATTTGCATAATCGCTCAAAGGCAATAATAAAACCCCAAGAATTCGGATGAATTTGTGTTGGGGCCAAATGAAGGATGTTTAGAAGGTTGATTTGAAACTCGATAAACGGAAAGCGTAAATCGAGCTTGGTGACAAAATCTATATAAAAGAAGAAGAATGATCTCTCTTTCCCTTCCCGGATAGAACACACCGGTTCGTCAGGAAAAGGAGGGGCAATAGAACAATGATTCCGGTCCCCTAATGGGAGCTCGGAGATCTCATCTGGTGATATGGAAGAAAATTGAAACAACACTGAATTGGCCACCCAATCGAACTTTTCTGTTAGGCGAAGGGGAGGGCGCGCAAACACCAACTCCATAGATCCGGACTCCTTAGCAGGTCGGGAGAGACCGACATACTACATAGAAAGGAAAAAGGAATGAATTAGAAAAACAGATACCTGAAAGCAATAAAGCAGGTCGGATAGGCATCATGGAGGTATCCTGCCGAGGAACATGCCAACATGACGCGGCTATATTATTGGCTTCCCACTCCCGGCCAACCATCACGGATTCAGATATTAGCCAGGAACACTCTTCACATAGACCAATAGGTCGGAAAGAGGTTGTGGAGGGCTCAACCCGGCGAACTACAAAAGAAGTAGGCACAGGAGGACTTCCCTTGCTCCCTCCTAATGACGGCTCTAAAGAGGAAGCCCTAGCGGGGGCAGTTCCCCGACCCGGACCTATGGACTCTACAGAATGAGAACGACCTCTAACTCTACCCTTGGGCCTACTAGACCGACCTGGTTGACCCCTACCGTCGCCACCATAGCCCCTAAGCACATTCTCTAGCTTTTGTTCCTCGGTCAAAGGTTTCCCATACAACCACCAGGTCGTCCTAGGAGAAAGGTGTTTCACAAACTCTTCCTCCTCAGGTGGTAGGCTGATGGGATTAGGAGGAGAAGAAGATTCTCCTAAACCCATAAGAAATAGAGGAAAGGGAGAAGGAGGCAAGTTCGGGTAAAACGGAACAATAAACTAATGCTAAATCTCCAAGAAAGAGGATCAAGGAAACCAAAAACGCGGGGCAATCAAGAACAACAAGACCAGATAAAATGAAAACAACTAACAGAAACCCAGAAAGGAGGAAAACTCAAGAGTAGACAAAAAACTCTACCCAAGAAAACAGAGAAGGAAAGAAGAAAGCGCAGCCAAATAACCAAGGGAAGAACGAGGAAAATACCTGGTTTGAGATAAATTAGAGGAAAGGGAAATGCGCGGGCCACTGTGACGAAGGGTCTGCAAAAAAGATGAAGATATGGAAACTCGCTCTTAAGCAGCAGAGACGACTCGTAGGCACTTTCAAAGTGCCTAAAGAGGGAAAAGAAGGCGTTATGTATGCGAATGGAGAAAAGACGGTTTAACACTGAGGAAACTCAACCGCCGAAGGCCCAAAGGGCCCATACGGAGATAATGACGTGGACATAAAAAGGCGTGCGCATTTAATGTTGATATCAAACGCGCACGAAAACCAAGGGTAATGGAGCAGTTGTTCCACTCAGAGACCGGTTTGCAAACGTCAAATCAGCAAGGGCAATGATAACACTCATTGCCTCGAAAATGGGCGAAACATTGAATCATTAGATGAACTAGAAGATGAACCCGGCTTGCTGTGTTTAGGTGGCCGACCACATAAAGGGACCCCAGTCGTCCGAACCAATGCCGACATCCCAACAACTTCAAACTGGGGGCAGTAAAGTCCCAACTCACGAAAACCAGGATAGAATACCCGTAAAACAGATGTAGTAACATGAATTCGACATCGTCCGATCTCAATGAAGTAGGAAAGTTTGAAATGGCATGAAAGGATTCCTGCCTAAAAGTAAACTTCGGGGTAATGTTTTCTCGGACCAACAAACGAATGTGACCCCCGCTAGCTCATCCCGGCAGTTCAGAGCCCTGAAAAACCGGGCTGGGGGCACCTGTTACGGATACGCCAAAAATGGGCTCGGCCCTACGATTAGAAAGCCCGGTCAAAATGGCTCCAGCCATAATCCTAACCACTCCCTTGAATTAAGGAGCGGTTATCAAGATAGTGGTAAATCATAACCACCCGCATGATAAAGAGTTATGAACATAAGGAATATAGAAATATCTTTTAAATAATAAAGATAACAGATCCCATAAAAATAGGACCCCAGGTATGCCTATAAATAGGGAAAAACCCTAATAAGGTACACACATTCTAACCTTAACTCTTCAATTCACACAGAGCATACACACCCACTTCCTCTGGCTATCATTAGCCTGTTGTATACTTTCGAACTACGTGGACTTTGATCCATAATTTTGGTACGTAGGACCTGAGATTTCACCCCAGGCCAAGTCCAAGCCTTGTGTTATACACCAGAACAAAAATTATATCCAATTGACCCAAGTTTAAAGGGGGTGAATAGTTAAAAAATAAAAAATCAACCGGATTAAATTTAAACTTTCAAATATCATAAATTATATCCAATTAACCCAAATTTAAATGGTTTTGTACTGGTAGCTTATAAAATATTCGGGCAGGTGATTTTTGTGTTCTATTTCGGACGTCCCTCCACGTGTACAAGAACATGATTTTCCCGGAATTTTTAAGCGGTTTTGGCCCATTTTTCCTCTCTCGGGAGCAACACTCATAACTCTGTCGTTCGCTAGAAAAGCTGCGAATTCCAGAAGTCGGTAGGCGTTTCGTTTGAAAACCCTAAATATTCTCCCAATTCTGGTCTTCATAGACGCACTTTAATTTCTGACCTACTGTTTCGCTGTCAAGGGTAAGCATCAAAGTCTTCATATTTTTATTCTTCCAGAGAATTTTCGCCGAAATCTCTTTCCGCCTAAATTTGTACTATTTTTCATTCCTTAGGCTTGGGTTTAATTGGTTGGGTTTTAGTCTGGATGCTTCTGAATTCTTGAATTTTGTACATGTGGTTTGGTTTTCCAAGATTTAGAGAGGAAGATAAGTGGCGATGGCTGGGAAAGAAGAAAACCGTATATTTGTGGGAGGCTTATCTTGGGACGTAACGGAGCGTCAGCTCGAGCATGCCTTTGGTCGTTGCGGAAAAGTTATTGAATGCCAGGTAACATTCTCGTCGAATTTGTTTTTCCCGTCGTATTTTTGACTGTTCAGAAAAATGGGCAATAGTATTTCGTTTGTATCTCTTCCTTTGTAATTGCTGTTGTGGCTGTACTAGTCAGCAACGGTGGAATTAGAACAGGTTCTCTAGTGCGACAATGTAAGATTTGCAGATCCCTGTCATTCTGTTAATTCAGCATTGAAAGAAGGGGAACGAATATGCATGAACCCCTGCTACTTCTATTGTGTGTGGAAATGATATCTAAAGAATAGCAGATGTAAAGGAATTAATCTATTTGAAGTCTAAAAACAAAGATTGTTGGTAATATTGCATGTTGTGGTGTTCTTTATTTCCTTAGCTCAATTGTCTTTAGTCCTGCTGGTAATTATTGAAAACCTCTGGTATATTCATTTTTTAATTTACAATTGCATGTAAGCATGGAAGAGAAAGAATTTCTCGTTGACTGTAACTGATGATGAGAGGTCCCTGCTTGTGCTTGGTGTTTCTGCTTGAAGGGCTACCTGTATGATTGTGTTGGTCACAGTGAAGAAAATTTAGTATTTTTTTCATGTCTAGAAGTAACAAGTGTAAAGTGCGATTTAGTAGATCTTCCATGAATTTTAAAGTTATATGATATGTAAAGATAATAATATGCATTTAGGGACCTAATTGTAAGATAAACCTAGGGACCTAATTGTAAACTAGATAGTTAGTAGGGTAATTAGTCATAAATCATAAACTAGAATTAGTTAGGACTTGAAGGAGGCTATAGTATTATAAATAGCCCATCTTCTCATTGTACGTTCAGATTTTCAGATTTGACATGGCTTTGCAATAATAGAATTGTGAGAGCCTAGGAGCTCTCATCTCTATCTCTATTCTAATCTCCTTTCTTGTGTCTATTCTTCATCTCTTTTCTAAACCTAAAGGCCATTTGCATAACATTATATCTTTCTTGAAGTTGATTTAATGCAACAGAAGAACTTTTTTGGGTCGATAGCCTTAAAAATTTGTTTTTTTTTTTCATTTGAAATTTTGCAATGGCTCATGATTACGCATGGATATCTAATTGTAATATTCATCTAGTCATAACTTCATCTGTAGTAGACTTGTGACATTACACTGATCAGAATGTTATTGCTGTCTTTTGACTACTTGTAACCCTATTATATATATATAAATCTATGCTTTGACTTGTTTAGTAAATTTATCTCCAACACTGAATATTGTCTTCATGTAATTAATTCTTTCTTTTCTTTTTTTGGGGAAACTATGATACAGCCAGCACTCACACTTATGTGCAAGCAGCCTTCACACTAATTCTTGTTATGGTGAAGTTCGAGCTGAATATTAATCTGGTTTTTGATATGTGAAATTTGGTGCATGGAAGAAATATAGGAATATCATACTGACCTGTGGTGTTTATGAAAGTGACTTCTGATGAGTGATAGATGCCAAGTTTGAGATTCATAAGTGAATTTTTTATAATGGGAATGGCTATTCAGTGGTTAGATTATGCTGTTGGACAAGTTTAGTATCACAGCATGCTTGGAGTTGCTTTCCCCTTTCCAATCAAAAGAAATCAATTCCTTGTCTGTGCCTTCCCCTTTCTGGTTACTATTATGTGGTGGTGGTGAATACTGATATATGAGCCACTTCTTGTGCTGTATAATTCTCCTTTTAACTCTAGGCTTAGATTTAATGTTTAATAAAATTTTAATTAGATCAGAGTTAGAACAGAAATTAAAGTATTATATGATGCTGCTTCTTTGCTATCAGTTTATTTTCTCCCTTGATATGTATACACATTATGGGCACTGCTTCCATTATGTTTGATTGTTTGTTATAGAGGCAGGGTGCAGCAGATGTGCCAACTTACATTCAATAGTTCTGGTGAAATAACATTTTTAGTGATCTCTGGATTTAAGGTGGCATTTCCATCCCACGTGTTTGATTGAGATATGGATTCTCTGCTGACTAATGTGATGTGACCGGACATGATGTTTGGGCCCTATGGTGTTTGTTTCTATGAGTTGAATGGTTGACCATAGATTTGCTTAGTAAAATCTTTTCCATAAGACCTTTCAAAAGGTGCTAGGATTATGTGATGCTATTAGATCAGTTGAGGTGGCTATTTATGCTAGTTCAAAGAAGTCTTGTATGTTTGAATTCAGTCAAGGAGCCTGATCTTGCTGCAACTTGGCGAGTTTATAATACTTTCTCAATGGAACCTAGATCACTTTTAATCAGAAAGTTTCTCTAGTCTGGAAGAGTTGATGTTACAGAGGCTCATTTGAGGTCCTGTGGCTGCTGTGTTTGACCGTCAAGATTTTCCTAGTTATCACTGATCCTTGGGATGCTTAAAGTGCTGGAGGTTGAATGCATTGATTTAGGCTTTACTTTGAACATTTGAATATAGTTAACCGTCCAGAGAAAGGTATATTTTGCTTTTGACTGGTTCTGCTTTGGTCACTGTTTTTTATTCAAGCTACCCAGCTCCCACATAAGACGGATTTTTCTGTCACGTTGCTGGTGTGCCAACTAAGTCAGTGAAGAGGCAGAAGAATTACCTCCGTGTTAGGCATATAATCTGCCAGAGTGAAAAACTTTCAATGTTACACTATTGTCTTACATGCAATCAAGATTATAGCTGCATGAGATTGACTTCTCTTTGAGTTTCTGGTCCAGTCAATAACTTAGTGAAGAAGGAAGCAGAATTTCATACTGAGAAAAAGGAATTATCTTCAGAGCTAATTTAGTCAATATTGCACTCTTTCTTGATTATTACCAATTCTGAATTTTGGAAACTTGATTGCTGCCAGAGAGTTTTTGTTGTGCGATATCTAATGTGACATTTATCATAAAATTGGATTTGGGACAGTGAACTGGTGACTGCGGGGATGGAAGAAACATTTTCATTTTGATGATTTGTTGATAGTGTTTGGCTACCCATTGTCTATACTTGCCTGTTCTCAAGTGGGAAAATAATGCCTATTGTAGCAGAGGTTCTGATTCCGTTAGTCAGATTTCATTTTTTGTATTGAGAAACCCTTTAAAGGTCCATCAATAAATGAAGTTCTGAACTGCTATAGGATGTCATGAAATTGTAGCCCGGATTGGGGAGGTAATTGTTGTGTGAGGTATTTTGGTGTCAGACAATTATGGGTTTTGGATGAATTGAATTGCTTTAAGTGTGTGAATATCTTCCAGTGCTTTGTCATCATGGCTCAAAGTAAGTTGTCTGACTATGCTTTCTTCTTGTTAAATGATTCCAGCTCATGTCACTTTTTGCTGAACTATCCTTTTAGGTCAAATACTGAAATTAATTCTTCAAGAGACAACATTCTGCAATTAGGGTTTGCTCATCTATGTTTGCATCTTATTCTATTTTGAATGGGGATTAAAAGCTATAGTTGCTTGTTTTGAATATCAATGATATTGAATGAGATGTTATGTAGCAATTTATTTCGTAATGTTTAGTTTCAGTGCTATAAATCTATGTATAATTAGAGTAGCTCCAGATATGCTATTAGTTTACGCAGTTTTGACTGAAATAAATTCCGGTTGTGTTTCATATCTAATTATACCTGCCTAGTCAATTGTGTGTTCATATTAAGCATCTATTGTCAGTTATACTTAACTAATATAATTTCAATATGATTTTGCTATGGTCATGCGCCTGCACTGGGGTTGTTTGTTATCATAAATGCCAATGAATTTATTTAGCATTAGTTGCACGCACTGCTATTTCTTGGCATGAAGTTCTCTACTGGTTCAACCTGTAGATCATGTTGGAAAGGGACACAGGTCGTCCACGTGGATTCGGGTTTATCACATTTGCAGATCGTAGGGGAATGGAGGATGCAATCAAGATAATGCATGGGCAAGAGATTGGTGACCGCATTATCTCTGTTAACAGGGCCCAGCCCAAAATGGGGTCGGATGATCTGGACCATGGTTACTCGTCAGGTGGCAGAGGAAATTATGGGGTGGGAGGTGGCAGGGTTGGACAGGATGACTGCTTCAAATGTGGGCGACCTGGCCACTGGGCCCGAGATTGTCCTTTGGCAGGAGGAGGTCGGGGTGGGGGTTCATTTCCTTCACGTCCTAGGTTTGGAGGTGCTGGTGGCCATGGGGATCGCCTTGGTGAACGTGATCGATTTATTGATGATCGTTATGATGGAGGACGTTTTGGGGATAGGGAATGCTTTGACAGCCGGGAAAGCAAATATGGCGGCAACCGCGATCACTATTATAGTGACAGGTATACGAGTTAGTACACTTTATTTGCTGCTTTGATACATTTCCCATAATTTTCAAGCCTCAATACATTCTACATTTAACAAATTTTCCTTTTGGTATCTCCCTTCTGATAATGTTGCATTTTGAAATGCTATGATTGCATAAGCATATGTTTAGGTTCCTGATTGTATGTCTATTGGAAGAGTGGATGGCACGTGTGTCTATTGCTATTGCTCATCGTGTGGCATTTAAGTTCTTTATATGCATCTTTATTGCTAAAGCTTTGCTATAAACCATGTAGGTACCGGGCTAGTGGAGATCGGTTTGCTAATGATTCGTATGGTGGTTCAGACCGTTATCCACAAAATAGTTATGGGAAAGATAGAGCCTATGACAGGTATGGCGGTGCAAAAAGTAATGATAGGTATGGAAGCGGAGCACCAGCTCGAGACCAAGGAAGGAGTTTTAGGGGTGGCCGACGTGGTGGTCCTTATGACCGTCCAAGCAGGGGCGGTCGTCCAGCTTCGTTCAACCGGTACTGATTGTTTCTTAACGGTGTATCAGCCAGATGTTAAAATCTAGATGCTGTGCTAGGGACGTGGATTTTTCTGTGTTGGGTGTTGATGACCATGTGAACATGTAATTGCATAGATTTCAGTATCTGTTAGGTTTTGTTCTACTCTTTGAAGCTTATATATCCTAGTGGACGCGTTTGTTTCTGGTAATTGGTGTTTATTAAGAATGATTGTGCAAGGAAGGACCAATTGTAAATTTATTCCATTCTCTTTCCATAGGGGTGGTAATCATTCCAACCAGCTTCATAATGAGTATCTACCCCGACTTTGACTCAGTCCCGGACTCTTTTGAAACCCCACACCACAGCCCAGGTTACTGCACAAAGACTATTGAGCATTAAACCAACCCCACCCAATATCTCTCCCTCATGATTGCTTTGCTGCACCAACACCAGAAAAGGATATTTGTGATTTGTTTTCATTCACCTTCTTTCCCGACGCTAAGCAGAAATCATCCAAGCATGCTTGAACTATAGCCGCCTGGTCTTAGGATGCCTCAGCAAATAGGAACAAAACAAGTGGGACACTTGGGTACCATTCCTTTTTAGACAAAAGGTTAGACAATTCCTCAGTAGAACTTCATGATGGATCTATATTAATGTTGCAGATGATCTAATGAAAGTGACAGATACCAATATTTTAAGTACATTTTCCTTGATAGACCAATTTTAGAACTGTTTATTGAAAAGCCTTGTGATGATTTGACTTTTCTAGATACTCCAGCAACATCTATTGTCAATATTAGATTATTAGTCCATATTTTTCATTTTCCTTTATTGCCCAAAAAAGTAGTGAATATGACGTAAATGTCCCCACCTTTTCTCGTAAAAAATTATTGAATTGCACTAGATGAAATCAACTAAATGAATCTCACAATATAATTGTGGAGTTTTCTTATCAGGAGAATTATTATAAGGTTATAAGGAATTAAATGTAATTACTATATAATTTTACAATAACTTAGCAGTATGTAATAACAAGTTTTAGTGTAAGAAATAATGATATGTTAGATTATACTCACTTGTTATTGGAATTTTTAACGATTACATATTTATATTGCTTCATTGAGATCTTAAAGTAATTCTCCTTTTTTTCTAGTGAGTGCACATTATTCTCTCATTAGAAACAACAAGCATTTACACCTGGTGCGTGGCTCGAGATGAATATAATTCAACGTAAAATTTGAAAAAATAAAAATAAAAAAAATTTATAGACCCTCGCCTAAAGTAAAAATCATAAAATATATATACACACACACACGCACACAATCAGATATAGAAATAAACTACCTTACCCAAAATTATGGATGTGCTGTTGGAGGTGGGATTTCTCCATATATTTGTGTATGAAATATGGACCTAGCCAATATTACACTAAAATATTGCAGTTAAGCATCACAAATCTCTATATGCATTTATAAAATATTAGAAGATATTACGTAATTATGATGTATGTTTCATAATTTTGGTATACTTCTTAATATTATAATTTTAATTGTTTGGGTATTGATATCCAATAACTACAATTGTGCCCAGATCACATATTGTGCGTTTTTCTTTTTCTATTTCAATTAGATTTATTACCTTATCTTCAAAATAAGAGCTAACTCTATTTTTTGATTTGGTTGATTAACGATGCTCACATGTGAACCAATTCGGAATGTACGTGTAAAATTATAAAACATGTTTTCTTCTTTGAAGATTAAATTAATAATATGAAATTAATTGTTAATCAAATATGAAATGAACCGTTAAGCCCAAATTTTCTCAAATTAATATGATTTTTCATATAATTTATTATTAATAAATTTGTTACACTAATAACTTGATAAATGGAGATTAATTATGAAATTCTTAGACAGTAGAAAATGATTAGAGATCCCTACAATAATGGAAGATGAAGTTCGTGGGGTTTTTTTTTTTTTGCTATTTCCCTATGTGAATGTGTATCTTTTATTATAGCCTTTAAATGTCTATTCGGTTATTATGATTTTTGATTCATGATTTGATGTCTATTTTTAAATTCAATAAAATTTAATTCATGTTTTTTTTCTATTTTTAAATTCAATTTACTTTATAACATTATCTTCAAACTCCAATATTAATAAATGGAAATTAAAGAGAAATAATATCCCAATAAATTCAAATAACTTAGAAACTGAATATATAATTTTAGTTTGCAGTTATTATTGAAGATGTCAAACTTTCTGGAGTAAAGAGAAATTTTCTATATTAGGGAATAATTTGTAATATCTTTTTAAAAAAGGAAATTACTTTAATGGGTATTAACTAAATGAGTGTAAATATAATTATGCATGGATTAATTTAATTATGTGATTACCCACCCCGTTGTTAGCCAAACGGGTTTTTCAACAGGTATTACAACAAAAGGGCAAACTAGAGAAAAGGGCAATTGTTATTATTGTTGTTTTTGGTATTAATTACTAGTATTATTTAAAGTTGCTTTTATACCAACTTTATTACTAAAGATCCCTTTTCTTGGACTCTAGCTATTAATCCTAATAATAATATCCACTCGGCGAAGCCATTAAATCCTATATCACAAAAAAGATCTCTAGGTTGAAGTATATTTATTGCAAAGCCTCAATCTTAAGCCCGTTTGATTCCATCCAACTACATCCTACATGCAACAGTAATGCAATACAATATTAATTATAAGGTTAGTGTTTGGTATGATTTTAAAGCTAGATCCAATGAGTTACTTTTTAATAATTATTTAAAATTATTATATCATACAAAGTCTGTTAGTGCTAGCCTTTCACTCAAGAGGAAGGTGAATTGGATGATTTAAAAAAATTTAAAATGAAAACGTCAAACTATTAAATCAAACAGAAAAAGTTAGAGAGATGTCACTAAAGTGTGCACATGTCTTTATATTGGTTCGGCCTTAATCATTTGACCTACTGACAAGAGATATCGACCTCTTACAAAATAACCAAGTTCAATAAAAAGATTTGTAGTATAAGGAACCTGGATCGTTTCCCATGGAATTCGCAGCAGGTTCAATAGAAACAGGAAAATAGTAACAGAATGGGGGGAAGAGTTTTTTTATGCAATTAAGAAGGAAAGTAGAATGAAATAGATAAAGAAAACGAGATTAATTAGACTAAAAACGACTAACCCAGAATTAGGAATTCCAAAACCTTCATCAGACTAAAATAATACACCAAACTCGTGATTAATTCTGGACAAACCGAAATCTCTGCGTTTGTCCAGAAATTCCCTCCACTGAACGATCGTCCAGAATATATTCAAATTGGGATAAATCAATCTGGGTTTTTAATCAAAAACCCAATCCGAATTCAGAAATCAGATCCGATAAAAGAAGGCAGAAACGAGTTTAGATGTTACCGGTTAAGCGTGAGTCTTTTGAAATATGGAATCCTTAATCCATGGGTTAATCAAAGAGGTTTAGCCGAGCATGGCTGAGCAAAACAATGAAGAACAGACGAAGAACACCAAGAACATCTCAGAGAATTTAATTAAAACATTTTTAATCCAATAATAATGTAAAACGTAATAATGTGTTGTGTTCAACCGCCATGCAGTTTTCCTTATACAGGAAGGATGAATCAAAATGACTGACAATTAGAAGTCAATCCCCTAATCATAGAAAAACTCTAATCAATCTGAAATCTCTAATAAATTAGGAAACTTCTAATAATTGGTCCTTTATTACAAAATTCGTCCAAAATAGAAATCCAGCAAAATGGGTCTGTCTTTATCTCCAATTTCGTCCATCTTCTTTTCCAAATCAGCCTTTGAGGTCTTCATAACAATTGTAGCTCTCTGAATCATCTGAAAAACAAAAGAAGAATGAGGCTAATCCGATATCTAGATCAAAAGTTATGGCAAAAATGGTGAAGCACTGTAAATCTAGAATTTTATTACCAAAAACAAATTTAATCTAATTAAAAGCTTAATGCCCAATTCAGTAATAAAACTCATTATTTCTCAATTAAACATCCCTAAATTATTAATAAAGAGATAAAAATAAGTGGAATAATATTCAATTATCACCTACGTCCAGTCCTTAAGTCCTCAGAGCATCTCTGAGATTTTCTCTAGTGTTGCAAGATCAATCATGTTCTTGGCACCATAATACAAAGTAATATTCACTAAAACTCACTCCTTTTTACAAGTTGTAATCTAACAACCATTCAAGGTCCAACTACCTTAAGATTTATAGAAATGAAATTGTTTATGAATAACTCTCTTACAAAATAAATATATAATCACTAATGAACAAATGTCAAAAGATATTGTAACACAAGAGTATGAGCAATAAATGAGCAGCCATTGATCATGTGTTTCATTAGTTGGCTCTATATTGAATGCTCATGAATTTATAGTTCAAAACTATTAATGACCGTAGTGAAGGTTCAAGCTTTCCGTTGAGTGTTTAAACTTCCCGTTAGAGTGATGAAACTTTTTGTTAGAGACGGATTAGAGTCGTTGGAAGATTTTGAGGTTCGGTCACTTTCGCATCACTACTACAGATCTTTAAACGACATCCCTTTGGTTTGCTTTTGTATTGCTTAAGGTTTGATCGCTATTGCTTTGCCATAATTAACACTTCAGACGATATTCAATGACTTGCTCTTAAGATTGCTTATGTCTGCTATGTTTTCTGTCATTGTCATTAATGCTCTGACACATAACCATACTTTTGTATATTTGAATGTAATCCATGATTTAAATCATTTGAAACTCATAACCAAATATGTTTAATAGCATTGAGAAGTAGTATAAGTATTAATCAAATGTAATTATATGACAATTGCTAGATTTGAATTCTTATAAATGAAGGTTTAGTGCAGGAAGAACACACACTTGAGTGCTATTCCAGGAGCACTCGAGTGTAAGTATTGTCACACTCAACTGATGAATAATGTGTTTGGTAGAAGATTCTTGAAAGATGTGAGTTCCATTTTTTATCAAATACTCAAGTGTTCACAAAATCACACTCGAGTGTCCGTTTTGTCACACTCGAGTGCTGATGCATTTGTGAGTGGTAGAACACTTTCTCAAAAAGGAGTTTACATAAATAACTTTAATTTCTACTAAACACTTGAGTGTTCACAAAGTCACACTCAAGTGCTTCTCACAAAAGAGATAACACTCTTGATTCACCAGTGAGTGTCATGCACTAGATTTGAAAGTGTTTACCTTGCACTCGAGTGTTAGAGGTCACACTCAAGTGTTTATCTTGATGTTTCCAGAATGAGTGCGAGTGTCAGGCAAACCTTTTGCAAGTGTTGAATAAGTACTCAAGTGACCAACACAACATTTCCAGAAATGAAGCGAATGTCAGAAAAAATCATAATGAGTATTGAACCAGCACTCAAGTGTTCACTTAAGTACTAGAGAGTTCAACATAATACTTTCACAAGAGATGCAAGTGTCAACCCAACCAAAAGTTCTGTGAGTATGAGGCCAACACTTGAGTGTTCATCTTAGAACACCTCATATCAACTTTTCAAAACAACTTGCTGATTCAAAATTTTGTTCAAAAAATGGTGCACACTCGAGTGACTTAAATTATCAAGTCTTTTTTTTTTCCAAGTTTGTTATCATCAAAACTTATAAATCAAGAACTAACAAAGTTTATTTTACCCTTGATATAATCTCCACAGGGAAAATAATTAAGAGCCTTGCCTCATCATAGCCGTCATACTATCTTGTCGAGGATCGTCCAATGGTGATGATTGGGGTTGTGGAGGCGATGGTAATGATGGGGAGGTGGTGACAGTAGAAAGAGATGATAGCAACAACAATAAAGGAGGGGGTAGCGGGGCGACGTGGGGCGACGGGGGTGGCTATAGAATAGAGGAGGTGGCAACGGCAGCAACAATCTAAGGTGGTGGCGGTGGTGGTGGTGGTGGATGCCGTAATGGTAGGGGCAGCGACAATGATGGAGGTGGTAGAGACAACAATGGAGGTAGGAGTGGTAGCAATTATAGCATGGTGTCGTAGGTCAAATGAGACAAGTGAAACAAAAACAAATAAAACTAAAGGACAAATTGGACATTTTCAACCATGCAATGGGTGATAATGAGAATTCATAGGGAGTATAAATGATGGTTACTAATTTTTTTGATAATCATCATTATTATGGTAAACCCTATTACCATGTTAAAGAGCAACCAAACACTCTTCTCTTAGTGATATAATCATGATTCTCATTGCAAACATGCAATGAGGTTGAATCAATCGGGCTTTTAATCATAGTTAATCAATTGCTTGGATATCTAGTGATAGATAAAAAAAAATAAAAAAAAGTGCCAAGTTTAATGTTAACTTTGGTAAGTACGCCACCAACGGGAGTTGGCACCAGTTGTACATTGGTATGTTAACCATATGGTCTCGAGTTTGATCCTAGTTATACATTGGTATGTTAACCATTTGGTCTTGAGTTTGATCCGACTATAGAAAACTCTCACTCAGACACTACAACCTCTGAAGTGAACCTCTGTCAAGTGGATCAATCGGTTATTCATATACTTATAATAAGATTTAGAAAAAAAGTGTTAAATGCTTATGGAGCCATCATAATAGAAAAAATGATTTCTTGGTGAGGACACCCAACACGTTATTAAAATAGAAAGTTATTCTATTAAAATTATTGTTTTAATGAAATCGCAATTTTAAGTTTGGGAATCTTTGACCTGCATGTATCGTTTCTTGCGTGAGAGTGTGGAAACTTTGAAGGACAAACTGTATATGTTTGACTTTGACAAATGACAAGCTTTGATAATCTCAGTAGGCCACACAAAAAGAGAAAAATGCCCCCTTAAATTCTAGCACCACTGCCCTCAATATTCATCCAATGCTCTTTTCTATACCCATTTTTTCCAATTAAATGCACTAACTTTTGGAATCTACCACCACTGTTGAGCCACGTGACCCACACTAATTAGGGGGGGGGGGGGAATAGGAGTGTTACTATGCAGTCTCCTAATATAAAAGCAATCTTATCAAGACAATTAAACTCTCTTGACAATGTTCACTTATAACATATAGACAACTCTCTTGACAAGATTTAGATAAAGCTAATGAGGAAGTTGAGTGGCTTCATAATTGTCTTGAGGACATTCTTAGTTGGCCAAAGGCGATATCGACAGTACACTGTGATAGTCAAGCAGCTATTAATAGGGATAAGAATATCATATATAACGGTAAGTCTAGACATATACATCATAAACATGATACCGTTAGACAACTACTCTTGAATGAAATCATCTCAATTGATATGTGAAATCAAAAGAGACTATAGCAGATCCATTGATTAAAGGGATTCCTAGAGAGTTGGTTAGGAATTTGTCGAAAGAAATGGGTTTAAGGTCTATCAAGTGTTGTTCATCACGGTAACTCTACCTAAATGAGTGAAGATCCCACAAACTAGGTTCAAAGAAACAATTAAGTGATGATCGAGTATGAACACTATGGATTTTTAAACTCATACTCATTCCTATGACAAGACAATGTATACATGAGGGTAAACATTTGTGCTTTTAATGATTTCTTAATTTGATGTGTTCAGATGATGTATCTTGACTTACATCATAAGGAATTACCTATTTGAGTGTCAAGTGGGGGGGCTCTTCTAGGAGAATTTATGAAGACCGATTTTCTAGAACACTCGCAGAACTAGACAAGTGTCTAGGGCTAAAATGGACACGACAATAGGAACCAACAAAGCTAGAAGAGCAATTGTGTGACTCCTATTGTCTTGGTATGTAGAAAGGTCAACGGCTCACCACAACATGTCCACCAATTAACCAAGCATACCTGATAGGTTTTTACTAGAGAATATTCAAAGGTGACCCCTGCTTATCTCAATGCAGTTACTTCTCGCAGAAGAATCGCACTTTACATATATGTTCATTTGCATTTGATCAAGATGAACTAACTTCTTATCTATGTGAGGGATTGTTGAATTAAATAATTTTTATTTTGTCCAAAACAGTACCTGAATCTTTTACTGATTTTGTTTTTGACCCTCCATGTTTCTCCGAACCAATGCCAGTATTAGATTGTCTTTTCCTAACAGAAACATTGCGACCGTCGTTTTCGAAATAGAAATGAAGCGACCAGAATTGGTTCGCCAACATTGTTTCATTTCATCGCATCCGATCACCCGTCACATCCTTTCACCCACGAGCGTTCATGTCTATCTGACCAACTTCTTGGCGTCTATAAATAGACATGTGGATGATAGAAAATTACTCAATTTTCATCACTCTGGTACCACACATACAGCATTTTGCATTCTACATATCTCATATACTATGCGATTCTAAAAGCATTTCATTGTGTTCGTTGGGGCACTTTATTGATAGTACCATCATTATGGAGACACAATTCGTTCTATCCTAAGAGATAATTGTCCATGATCATTGAGTATCCATATTGAAAGAACAAATTGTCTTATGGAGACAATGTTTATTAGGTTTGGATTTCATCAATTTCATTATCATTATTTTAATAAGTCTTATAAGTTTTTTCTGCTTTTCTATATTATATAGAATTATTGTATGTTTATAAATGAGGCCATCTTAATTATACAGATACTACTATCTTTGTGAAAATTTACACTTCGCAAATATTTTCAACAACAGACCCGTCATAATGAAAAAAATGATTGGTGACGAAACCCAACAAGTTATTAAAATAGAAAGTTATGCTATAAAAATAATTGTTATAATGAAAATGCAATTTTAAATTTTGGGAATCTTATCAATGTTGCCGGAGCTGGTTAACATAAAATGGTGTTTATCCACTAAAAAAATTAATGAAAATAATACAGCGAATCTTTGACCTGCATGTATAGTTGCTTGTGGGAGTGGCGGACCTAAGATTTTAGGTTTGTGGATGCACAAAGAATGGTGGGATTCGTAGGTTTGGGGACAACACCCCCGAAAAATTTTTTTAATAAAAGTTTTAAACACATTAAAAAAATAAAAGAATATAAACCTTAAAAAAAAAATTCAACTTAACATAGAGTGAGTGCCAACTTTATCAATAAATAAACCAATGAATAAACAACATCCTTTCTCTTCTCAATCATTTTCAAAGCAAGGTAAACAAAAAAAAAAAAAAAATTATCAGATAGCATAATTCCTTTACCATATCAAGCAAGACCGCTGAGTAGGATATTTCTTCTCCATTTCTATAAGACAATATCTTTTCCTTAATATCACTTTGACTTACATTAAAAAAAAAAAGAAAAAAGGTAATAATAGAAGAGCATGTATAGATTTACAGTGGTGAATCTGAGGGGGAAGAGATTCATCTCATTATAAAATAGGAGCAGACAAATAATGGGAGTGATATATATAAATTTACAGTGTGGATTCAGAATATGCAAGCCCACGTGGGAGCTTAGCCTGCATATATTCAAACACTTGTACCAGTGCCTTCATAGCCTGCATCATTTTCACCTGTACTTTTCCCACCCTTTCCATTTTAGTTTATGTCTGCAAGTGCCCACACTTGCACCAATGTGGGTCCGCCCATGCGGGAGTGTGAGGAAATTTTGAAGGACAAATTGCATATATTTGATTTTGACAAATGACGCGCTTTCATAATCTCAGTTGGCCACACAAAGAGAAAAATGCCACCTTAGATTCTATCACCAGTTCCCTCAATATTCATCTAATGTTCTTTTCCATCCCCATTTTTTCCAATTAAATGCACTGACTTTTAGGAGTATGTACTATGCAGTGTGCTAATGTATAAGCAATTTAATCAATACTTATTCTTATTCTTATACCAACTATCTGAAATTTTTTGTCTTTATTATAAAGTATCAACTACCTTTAATCAACTTATTTATTATTATTTTTTAATTATATCCTTATTTTTCACTAACTCTTTAAATTCACATCATTAAAATAGGGGTAAAATTGAAAATATTTATCAATTCTAAACTAATTTAATGACTTAACTTTTATTCTTTAGTTCATAAGAAATAATGGTTGATTCCTTATAATAATAATGAGAGGGAGTACAATTAAACTCTCTTGACAAGGTTCAGTTATAACATATTAACAATTCAAGAAATATTTTAATGATTAAATTGCTATGTGAGATTACACAGGATTTCTTTCAATAGAGTTCATGAAATTACATCATTAGAATCAATGAGAGATGATTAAAACATTAAATTTGTTTTAAAATGAAATTTTCTAAATTTCGTTGTGTCTTTCATTGTAGTCCGTCTGTTCCTTTTTAAAAATTACAAATAACTAAATTACATAATTTAAGAAGTTGTTTATATATATATATATATATATATATATATATATATATATATTCAAACATATCCTTATTGATGGTCCAGATCCTTTCCTTTTTTCCTCCTCATCCCATCTCTACTCTAATTTAATATGATGTCCCACAAGGAACAATGGTTAAATTGACAATTTTTCTCTGAAAGTTTTTACTGACCGTTAATTGACTAAATATGCTAAACTGGCAATTCACACATCATCTATGTCATTTTTGTTAGGGTGTTAATTTCCGCTGCAAATCTATGTGTCATCTACTTCATTTTTTTTCAAACTTATATTTAAAACTTTCGAAGCAAATTTACACCTTGACAAAAATGACAAGATGACATATAAACTGTTAACTCAACATATTTAGTTAACTAATAGTTAAAATTAACTTGAATAATAATTAGGATAAAATTGATCTATTTTAGAAACTTTTGAGACAAAATTACCTTTAGTGAAAACTTTTAAAGTAAAAATACCCCCAAGGGAAATATAAGAATAACTTGTTCTTAATTTTTAATACTCATTTTTTAGAAAACTTATTAATTGTACCTTAAAAGTTAAACCCCAGAAATATCTTATATTTTTAAAACATATATTTCTTCACATGAAATGTCCTTTAATTTCGAAGGAAATAAGTACTAGACAACTTTCTTGGTCTCTAAGAATTTAACACTTAAAAGGGATGGTAAGTAGTACTCCGATCCTAATTAGTCATTCTCATTAATATCAGTGGGATTGTGAATTTTAGTGTTGGCGTAACCATTTCCATTTTTTTATTATTATTCACTTTTGCTTAACCATTTCTAATACTATTAGCTAGTTAATCAATAATAGTCCATTTATTATTCATTTATTTATTTTCAAATTTTTTGGGCCAATAATCAATGTAACTTGGATTAATGAAAAATTAAGTTTCCACTTTACAGTTAAGTTACTAATCAAGAACATAATATTTTAGTGAGCTTTCCAATTTAATGACATTTAATTTTAGAGATAAAATATTTAAATATTTTTTAAATCAAATGAATAAGTTTTTTCTTATACAAATCAAATGAATAAGTTAGGATAAAGTAAAATTATCAAATAAAAATTAGGCAAATTTAAGAGAAGAAAACAGTTACAAAAAATTAAATTCAAATGAAATGGAAAATAAAGTCGTCTGATTGTGGTCAAGGCTACCGAAAAGTTTCGCTAATTTTCTGCCACTTATCAAGGAATGCTGCCAACTGATGCTGGTCTACTTTTTAAAGTAAAATAAACATTCTTTTTTTGGACGAAAGTGAGATCAGCATTAATTATAACAAAAAATGCAAAATAAACATTGTTAATGTCAGTGCTATAAACTAAAACATTTGCCATTATTTAGAGAAAATTCAGATTCTTGCTTGCATTAGCGTTTCTATAATACATTATTAAAATCCATTATTGGAAAATACACGTAATTATTTTACAAAAAAATTAAAAAAATAACTCAATTATTTCTTCAAAAGTTGACTAAGCTGTTAAATAAATGTGCAATCATATTAATCTCGTTGAATGTTATATTTTATAGTTTAAAACACGAAAAAAAAATGATACTTCTTCGATTCGATATGATCTACTGAATATTGCTGGGTTTTTTTTTTTTTTAAATGAGGTCAATAAGAATTGTTTTGTTTCAAGACTTTCATTGTTTCAAAAACTTAAGGGAAATTCCCATATAAAGCAGTTTTCTAAAATAGAGAAATTCTAAATTAGGTTGGTAAATTCAATAAATCATTAATTAAGTCATTAACCCAATTTAAATTTTAAAATCTGTGTTAAATGACTTTAATCTTAATGTGCCTCCTCTCTTTTTTGCGAGCCTCTATTTTCTCTCCCCTTAAAAAAATATTATTGTTTTATAACTTTATAGCTCTATATATTAGCATTAATATATGCTAAATCAAATTAGTTTTTTCCTAAAAGGATAATAAAAAATAATTTAAGTATGCCATGCCATAATAGTATCATTGATATTAATTAAATATTTTTAATTGAAAATAAATTAATTGATATTAATGATAAAAAAAATAAAGGTGAGTTTTTTTTTAAAAAAAAAGACTGAAGTATACTTTTAGTCCTTTAAGTTTATATGAGATATACTTTTGGTCTCTTAACTTTATAAAGTATACTTTTAGTCCTATAATTTTAACACCGTTAATTTTACTAACGGAAAATGCAAACTCAAGTGATGGCGATATAAACTTAAGTGATGATTGTGTAATTAAATGCTATTAAATTTAAATTTAAAATATGAGTAAATTGAGTAAATTTAAATTTAACCTAAACCAGAATAAGTTTCCTTAACACATAAATGTGAGTTTTTTAAAAATTAATTTAGTTAATATTTCAATCTTTAAGTTTTAAATTCTTTAATATAAATCGGTAATATTTTTTATCTTCTTTTAACAAGCAGCTGTAAATTTTATATACTTCTATGAATATTTCAAAAAAAATGTAAAATGCACTTAAAATTTCATAAAACGGTTTACATCAATATAAAAATTTCCAAAAAAAAAACATATATATATATATATATATATATATATATATATATATATATATATGAGCCTATGATATATCCTGTGATTAGATATAAGCTTTTATCCAGTGAAAACAAAACTACGTTGTTTATATCATTTTGAAGAAAAAAATCAAATTCCCCCCACTACGTGAACCCAAAAAGTCGTAGAATAACTTCCTAATGAAATAAAAAAATCAAAATATAAATTGCTATCACAATTCTAGGATCGGTAATTTATTAATTTAATTAAAAAGTAAATAAATGAATAATATTTCAAATATAATTTACTAATAATAAATTTAAATTAATAATTACATAATTTGAAAAATATTAGTTTATTAATTAATTATTATTAATTAATTAATTATAATTATTTTATTTATTACAAAAATATTATTATAATTAAAATTTTATAATTATAAAAATAAAAAAAATATTTTCTTTAAAAAATATATAATTCTACAGCAATTTTTGTCTGGTGACTGGATAATTAATTAATTAATAATTAATAATTAATAAAATAATATTTTCAAATTATGTAATTATTAATTTAAATTTATGATTAGTAAATTATATTTTAAATATTATTCATTTGTTTAGTTTTCAATTAAATTAATAAACTACCGATCCTAGAATTGTGGGAGCAGTTTATATTCCGATTTTTTAGTTCATTAGGAAGTTATTCTGCAACTCTTTTGGTTCACAGAGGGCAGGGAATTTATTTTCAGTTTATTTTATGATTTTTTTTCTTCAAAATGATATAAACAACATAGTTTTATTTTTACTGGACAAAAATATAGTAAAATTGATACTTAATTAATATATTTACCAAAATATATCCTTTTTATAGTGACATATATTATCAGTTTTTCTTAACAAAAATTTGTTTATGTTAATAAAATGAACTCTTTGCTGAAAATATTGTAGTTTTTTATTCTTATGGTGATAGTTAATATATTTGAACTATAGATTAATCATATTTTGTTGTATTAAAATTAATTTTCATATATACACATATTGGGAAACATAAGTTAGGGAGTAATAAAACTCTTTAATGAGGGGAGAGGAGAGGGTATTAAAGTTATTTTATCCATATTTTAAAATTCTAAATTGAGTTAATGACTCAATTAAAGATTTTTTGAATTTATTAATCCGATTTAGAATTTTTCTATTTTAAGTAGCTTTATATAGGATTTTTCCTAAACTTAATGCCTTTTTAATTTATTTTTTTAAATATTCCCTCATGTCATAATTATGATATTCTATCATCATCACCTCATTTTTTTTTACTTGACATTTGTATCTTCTAATAATCTTATATCTCCCCCGTCTCTCTCTCTCTCTCTCTCAAGCATCAATAAATATAAAATGTATACGTAGTAATCTTTCAGTACAATAATTAAACATGTACGTTTAATTTAAAACACACACACACACTAAAATAAGAATGATGTCAATATTAAAGATTTGACTCTCATCCTCTTCTTCATCTCAATCGTTGAATTGAAATTTAAATGGTTCAGATTTCATTTTTTATAAAAATATTATTTTTAAATATTTCTTAACAATTTAGTATTTTATTAATATTTTTATAAAAGATGAAATCTGAACTATCTATATTTCAATCCAACGGTTGAGATAAAGAAGAGGATGGGAAGGAAAGAGGATAGGAGCTGGATGACAATATCAACGCTTACATGGTTTGAAAATAACAATGTCTAAAACGTTATCCAAAAGATGAATTAGAGCATCTAGATGGACCCTAACTAAAGTCAGTGACTGTAATACTTTTCTGTTTGATCTTTGAAATTGAGATTTGAGGAATATATATATTTTATTGATAAATAGTTTATATAATAAGACAACGAAGAAATTTGATTCTGATGAGGTATCATGTTTCAATTGGTCGTATGTGTGTGTGTGTCACTGTATACTTATATTAGATGATTACGAAACCAAAGAAATAAAGAATAGTCAGAACAAAGAAGAAAATTACATGTTAATGACGAAAAGCAACAATAAACAAGTTTGAAATAATTAAAAATCAACAGCGCAAAAATTAATCAGTTTTATCTTATATACATTTTGACCTGTTGTGATTGATGATACCCAAGAGCTAGAGACCAAGAATTATATCAAATGATAGAGATTAATTATATTAATATATTTGTGTTTGTGTGTGTTAAGTGATTAGTGATGAGTTGGATGGTGATGATGACAACATGAACGATCAATACTAATAATATTTGTTAGAAGTTTGAACCTTGCAAGTCTTTATTTAGACAAAAGGTTCTCGGAAAATGATTTTTCTGATCTTTTTTTATATTTAAGTAAATTATATATACCAATAGGGTTGTTAAAATGGACTAGCCCAGAAGGGCTAGAGCTAGAAAAGCCACGTGCCATAAAATCATCATTCATTGACGCACGGCACTTAGACATCAGGGCTTAGAAAAATATTATGCCCTCTTGCTTTTAAGAAATTAGATTGTTACATGTGCATGAATCAAGTTTAAAAAATGTACGCATTAATTAGAGCAAAATACATCGTTAAATGCATGTGGAGTGATTAGAGCTAGAGGGATTAACCTCCACTTGAACCTTCAAAGTTTGATGAGGGCACAAGCGTCAAGTGTCTATTATTTAGGGTTTTTTTTTTTTTTTAAGCAAAAGCGTTTCATAACAAGAGTAAATACTGTTATTTTAATAAATAAATAATAGGAGGATTTAAAAAGGCTGGACCTCATCCCTAACGAGTTGGCTATTATTTTTAAACCATGACAGGCTAGTCTGTACAAGCCTGATTTTTTTTCATCCTTAGAAAACAAGCCCGGCCCTCCACTTAGACAAGTTTAAATGAGCTACTCCGACAAGCTCAATCTGTTTTTACAACTCTATATATCAAGTGTTTAATTAATTGTTTTTCATGGGCCAATGAAAGTTGACACAGATGGTAAGGGGTCCAGAACTAGGCCCCTGGGTCGTGGGTTCGATCCCCTCTGTCATCGTTGAGACTCTTTTGATAAGCGATCTCATAAGTTCCCAGTAAGTGCTCATAGAGTCCAGGGCCGTACCCTAACCTTAGTAGGGGACTGGTGTCGAACCATTCCAAAACTTTTTCGCATAAAAAATAATTGTTTCCCATGGTGGCCAGGACAGTGACTTCTATTTGTTGATAAACACAACAATTTAATCCATATACATATAGGAATAGTTGGCAAATATATAGAGTGCGTGTGTGTGTGCGTGCGGGAAAAAAAGAATGTGTGTGTGTGAGTCATCATATTTTTTTTACCATATCCCAATCCATTTTTAAATGAGTATATTACATATTATTTCCTTAATACAAGAGCTAGTTTTAAAGTAAAATTTGATTTAAAAAATATAATATCTCATATCCCAATCCATTTTATCTTTTATATTTATAACTAATTTACCTAATTTATAAATTGTTATTTAGTCTAATCTGAGGCCATATGGGTATTTTAGACAAATTGACTCATATTTGTTATAATTAACTTGTTTTTTTCATTTCATTTATTAATCTACCCAAATTATATTTATTAAGCCTAAACAATAATATACTCCCTCCGGTCCTAATTATAAAACAACATTTGGGAGTTGATTTCGGACATAATTTTTTTTTCCTAAAAACACCCATATTTTATTTTCTTAAGTGTATTTGGTTTTTATAAATATATGCATTTAGATACATATAATTTTTCAATCAATAAAACTCTTAAATTATTGGATTTTAATTTGTTTATCGATGAGTTGACTTTAATTTACCAATATGTGTATGTGTGGGCATGCGCGTGCACATACTCATACACTTATATGTACACACATATGCATATATGTGTGTGTGTGTGGCTGTGTATACATGTGGGTGTGTGGGGAGATGTGGGGGTTTGTATTTGTGTGTGTCTATGGGGGTCTATGTGTGTGTTTTTATTTTTATTTTTTAGGGGGGTAAATATGTCTGTGTACGCGCGCGCGCGCACGTGTGTGTAACAAGATCATCATTTCAATTAGAAAACATGGAAAAGAAGATTCTAAATCGGAGAGGTATGTTAATATTATTGAAAATTTATATAAGGGCATTTTAGAAAAATAAGTAAAATTAACTAATTTAACTCCATTCCTTAATCTCCCCAAAATCGGTTAAATATGTCTTATAATTAGGACCGGAGGGAGTAGTTCATTACTTAATCTCCTCATATATAACATTTTTTAAAAAAAAAATCACAATAATGTTATATTAAAAATTGAAGAGTTACAAATCAGACCCAAAAAAAGGATAATACTAGAGAGTTCAAACATATATTTAGGGAAACTTTTGATAAAAATAAATAAAATAAAATAAAGCAAAAGAATCGAGGAAATATGCAAGATCTCTACGTAATAACGTTGCTTGACTCATGTAAGGATAGCTAACAGAGATTAATCGCTAAGTGACCAAAAACCTGGAGAGAGGCATGTGATGGTCAAAGATGGATACACATATATATAATTCAAAAGACTTGCAATAATTATATAAATTTATTTAAAATATTATATTATTAAATTACATTATTGTGCAGCAGCATTGTGTGAATCCAAAGTATAATATTCAAAAAGTCAACAGGAAATAGGCAGAATCTTCAAACTAAGATTCATTATTGTGCAGCCGTGTTGACCGTTAAGAAATGATCATCATTTAGGAGTTTTCTATTATTAGTGAATTGATCAGTTGCATAATGGCCAAAGTGGTTGCTATATTTGAACTCTCTGCCTAATTTGAATCTTCATTCTTCAAATTTTGGAGTTTGAAATTAATATTATTGTGTAAATATCAGTCTTTCTTTATTTTTTTAATTTTTTTTCATAAACATTATCTAATATAGTGCTATTATATTAGATTCCGGAAAATTATCATGCTCACCATAATGATAGTTCTCTTAGAAACATTTTTTTACATGAAATATATTCAAATCCGAAATTTTATATTTAAGTGGTTATACTTTTTTAAAAAAAATATTAGCAACACTTATTAGTAGGTAGTATCTCTTAGTCTTTCTTAGTTATCCAATCACAAATTATATCCTTTTTATTTTCATAATTCACGGCCTTTCAACTTATGCCACGTAGGTTCATTTCATTCTATTTCATTATTTTAGACCTGAATATGCATATTTCATCACCTTCCTCTTATATATATATATATATATATATATATATATATATATAATGAGAGAGAGAGAGTCAAACTAAAGTTGACCCTAGAAAATTCAATGCACAGGCTCCATTGATTTGAAATTTCTTGGATAAATATCACGACTTCTTTTTGTCTGAATATCATGACTTAGGATGGTTGTTCTATTAAATTTTTGTACGAATATTTTATTGCGAAAACACATTTGAAGGCATATATGTTTGATTTTGGTATCTCTCTATTTTTCTCTTTTAATTAAATGTTTTAATTTTGCTCTGTTAATTGTTGGAATTTTGAGTTTAAATCCTATAAGTTATGATGAATAAGAAGTAGCTAGGTTGGAGAAGAAGAGGAAAAATAAAAAAAGAAATGAGTATGTAGATAGAAGTACCTTATTAGACAAATAAAAAGAAGCAAAATGGTCTGAAATTAGCGTTGGAATATAGGTTTGCTAATGTGATTGTTGAAAATGATTCAGTAGCTGTGGTCCAGCTGTGGTCCAGATCTTGAACAGATTGAAGACGAAAGAGATTAATGGATCGTCATTACTCCTGCAGATTGATAGGATTAGGAAAGCTTTTACTAATGTTGTATTTGAACATGTATATAGGGAAGGTAACATGTGTGCAGATGCCCTTGCGAATCTGAGTATAACGCAAGAGGAGACAAAAGCAGTTTTTCTTAGGCCTCTATGTATAGTGAGTAGATATATGTACAGGGATTGCATGGGTATAGCTTACCCAAGGTTTATATTGATATAGGAATGAAATAGGCTAAGGGCCTTGATTTTTTACCCAAAAAAAAAAGTAAAATGGTATATAAGCCTTAACTTCAAATTTTTAAATTGGGCCCTTGGACTAACCCACTTTTATACAAGGGTGGGGGCTTACATGAGCCGTGGTTCACCACATGCCACCAACTGGCTTAGTTCGAACTTATAGGAAATTAAAAATAATTTCTTATTAAATAATTTTTTAGTTTTGTCCAAACAATCCCTAAACTTTTATTAATTATTTTTTTGCCTCTCCATGATTCTTCCAACTAGCAGGTGTAAGCGAACCCTAATCGAAACGCATGTGATCGATCCGTTCTGATGTGTTTGTTTGCACGACACACTAGTTCGCCAATAAGAGTCACCGTTTGCTCTGTTCCAATGTGTCTATTCGCATGACACACTAATTTGCTCACAAGAGTCAAGTCTATCTAATCAATTTCCATCATATATAGATAAGACATGCTAGTGATAGAAAATCAAATCAATCTAAAACTCTCATCTCACATATATTGTATACTACACTCTGCAATCATATTCTATGTGATTATGAAAGTAGTCTTGTTGTGTTCGTTCAAGCTTCTAATTGATAATGTCATTATTCTAAAGATGTAATTTGTTTTATCCTATGAGACAATTGTTTGTAAACCTTGAGCATCCATATAGAGAGAACAAACTATCTTAAAGGGACAATATAAATTGGGCTCAGATTTCATCGAAGTTTATTATTATTTTTGATGGCCTTGTGAGTTTTTTCTATTTTGCCATGATATACAAAATTATTGTATGTTTACAGATTATGCCATATTAGTTATATAATTTTTTGTCTTTGTTGAATTTTCTACCTATTTAATAACTTTCAACAACCTTTACTCAATTGTACAAGAGCTAACAATTCTAACAAAGCAAAATTCAAGAGTTAACAAAGTAAAATTAATGATTTAATGCAGGTATCAAATTAAAAATTGAAAAAAATTATACGCACATGTAAATGAGTTTTCCCTCCAATTCCATAAACCAAACGGGTCGATAGTTTCTTCAACCTAAGTTGATATACACGCGCCTGATATATTATTCTTAATACTAATTAATTTAGTCGACCTAAAAGCATGATAGATTAAAAGTGGGCAAATTCTTCTCCACTTTACACTTAATTCAGCATTTTGACGCAGCAACCAATACACCTTGCTGTGCGAAAAAAATAAAATATTAAATTCCCCTAAAGTATAGTGATAATTAATTTAATTATTATTATCTGTCAAACTCTTTAGCTAGCGTCTATATATAAATGGGAGGTGGGCTTCTAGTTTTCTATAGATTTACACAATAACTTCATTTGTACTTCGTTGTTCATGGGTGGCTTGAAATAATATTATTATATTATTATATGTCGACAACCTTGACTATAACGTTAATAATATAATATTTAAATGTTTGGAATAATTCAAAGATGATACTCACATTTTTTTGTTGACCCTAGTTGCTTTTTTTAATGGTAAGGTATTTTCTAAGAAATTGTATTTAAGTAACACCAAGTTATCTGATTTATATTTATAACAAAAAATACAACGGATAAATGTATATTTTATAATTAATAATAATTTTTTTTTTTTGCTAAATTGGAAAAAGGTATATTAAAAATATAAGGTTAATTAATTACCTAAATTTCTCCTAATAATACACGCTTTCTGGTATTCATCAATATCTACCATTGAATGCATTTTCTTTAATTATAAGACAAAATTTCGTGGGGTGATAATTTATTTGACTTTTTATATAAACTATTGTCACCGTGTTACATGAATTACTGCTTATTCAAGCAAGTTTAACAATGTGCCACTATGCCAAGTTTGATGTGATTTTTAAACTTGTTCAATTTCATAAATTAAACCAAACAAAAACAACTTGCTTGTTTATTTATTTGGGCTAACTTAAAGCTTAGGATTCGGTAACAATGTCCTATAATTAAATGGATATTTCATCAAACTAAAATAATATGTGATTTCATGTTTAACACCAATACTCTTGCAGTCAAATCCAGCGTCAAACTTCTCTCACACATTAGCAAAAGTGTGCTTAAGCATCAAAAACACCCACAAAACCTTATCACACTAAATGAAATTGGTTATAGTTAGATCGCAAAATGTCATTATGCTCTATAGAAAATTATATATTTAAATATATTATTAGCCATATATTTTTAGAGGATTCTATACTGGTTGATTGGCCCTCCTCACTGGCACACCCAATGCAGTGGCGGAGCTATAAATTTTAATGATGAGAAGCAAAAATAAAAAATACTATATCATAAATAAAAGTAGTTGAAATATAATATAGATATAATATACAAAAAAAATTAAAAGAAATCTAATACAGAAATTAAAACCACTTCACCTGACTCTTACTCTATGTGTTTTCATATTATTAAACTCATTTATAATTGAATCTATACTAAAACTCAAAACATTTATTTTAGATACATGTAATTAAAGAAACATCAAGAAATTAATCTTTCATTCTATTTCAAAGTTTATTCTTACTTTTTAGAAAAAGATCTTTCAATAGTTGTTGCAAAAACTAAAAAAATGAGTACAAGTATAATCACTCAATCAATAAAAAGGTAAATGATAGTATTCTTTCCCATAATAATCACTTATAAAAAGTATGAATTAATTCACAAAAGTCCATATCACATGTTTCATTTTACAAATTCCATATTACAAACCGCATATATCATAAATTAGAATTTTTTTTAACTAAACCCCAACTTTATTTTCCTAAAATCAACCACCCAAGTAAAAAATATAAACCATATAACTTTTACTCAAGCTTCATTAACTCTATTAAAAGCAAAATAATCATTTAGAAGGCTCAAAAAATTTTAAAATCTAACAAATCCCTTAATTTTTCATAAAATAAATTTCATCCAACTAAAATATAAGAGACTAACAAAATAAATTATATTATTTACCTACACACCCACATAAAATCAATGGATCAGCTTACCCTCCAATGCATCGGAGGTCCTTTGCAGCGAAATAACATTGAAATTTTTTTTTTGGTAATGTATTTTTTTTTTTTGTAATTTAGAAATTTGCACTGATTTCCCTGCAGAGAGGACCCTCCGATGCATCGGAGGGTAACCTAATCCAAAATCAATCACTCTCTCGACCGACTGTGCATGAATGGAAGGACCCGAACAGCTTGCTTCTTCTGTGCAACTGTGGGCGAGAAATGAATTAAATGAGAAGTGGTTTTAATGTATTTTTCTTGAAACTACAATTCTGCCCCTGAACAGTCCTCCCCCGCCTACTGCCAATCCCGTAAATAACCTCAAACTCCAATCCTAATCATTCCCACCTGCAATCTCCTTATATTTATATCAATACGATTCCCTTGATCGCAATCTCCGCCAATCCAATCATTTCTCATGTAATATTCTGGTTTTATTTATAAATCCATTTTGAGAAGAAAAAAAATATATCTTATTTATAAGTCCACTTTATTAAATTGTGACAATTTTATTTATATTAATTATACCCATAAAGATAGAGAGAGAGAAAAGAATTGAAAAATAATCAATAATAAATGAAGGTAAAATTAAAAATTTACTTTCATAATCATTGAGTTAACCACATCTTCTTGGTATGCATGATTTGACTAAATTAGAGTTATAAATAAGAGCAGAGTGATATATTTTTTGTCTTTAAATTTGAGGGGTCCACCCTAGCCCCTCTAATTCCACCACTAACCCAATAATCTTATTTGAACATGTTAAAACTACTTTTTCAGATACTTTTTCATTGCAACATCCTCATATTGTGAAAATACACTATATTTTAATATTAACTTGACGAAAATATGTAACAAAATAATTATATATATGTATATATATAATTTATTTAAAGGCGTTCTAGATGTATAACCGCAAGTCAACGTGAAATGAGTTTGGTAAGGTGCTTTAAACATGATAAATTCCAATCACTCGACGATAAATATCTTCTTCTTTTCTTTTTTCAAAACGATAAATATCCGCTTTAGAGAATAATAGCATGCATGGGCCTCAATATCAAGAATATAAAAATATTGAGAAGCAGAGAAAAATTACTTCAGTCAATTCTCCTTTAATTTTTTTTTTATTTCTTTTTTGCCAACTAATTCTCCTTTCAAATTTATATATATATATATATATATATATATATATATATATATATATATATATATATATATATTTTTTTTTTTTTTTTTTTCATACACTCTTTATATTGATCATTACTCACACACATATAAATATTTTTTTTAAATGTAAATAATTTAAAAATGGTACTTGCACACATTTTTTTTTATAAATAACATACTTAATTTTTTAAAATTATTTAAATTAATTATCTAACTCCTAAATTTAGGTCTGTACAGACACTACTAGAGTATTAAGATCCACACACACATGAATTATTTTTAAATAATAAAAAAATGAGGAAGGATTTATTCTCTCATAAAATTTAGAGAGTGGAATAACTTGAACTCCCTTCTTTTTATTTTTATTTTTTTTCCAACTAAATAACTTGAACGAATTACTACTTAATAATGTGATAATTAAACGGGATCATCAGGAGGGATTTAGGGTGTGTAAATATGAATGGTACACTATTGGAGAAATCAAATGTTAGGATAAAATTAATTTTTTGGCCTGAAGTTAGGATGATATTTATTTTTTTAAATCAATTGGATAAGATTAATTAGATATAGTTAATTAAACATGTAATTATAATTATGCCTAGCGAAAAATGGATACATTAATAATGGACCCAGGCAGGGGGAAAACCTTGACAGGAAGGATGGCCTTGGCCTACAATTAAATGCTCAAAACATCACTCTCTCTCTCTCTCTCTCTCTCTCTCTCTCTCTCTCTTTTATAGGGAAATGTCCTCAACACACCACTCTTTACTCTCTTTATTCGTTATTTTTTAATTTATTTTAGCCTCCCTATATATTTTATATAATTCTGAAGATTGATCTCATCTCCAAACGGTCCAGCGCAACAATGAGTTTTTAAATTATTTTCCATTTTCCTGAGTTGAGATTTATTAAATAATTAAAATAGTGTATTAAACAACGGCTGCTGGCACATGTCTGGACAAGTTGTCATCCCATATCATACAAGTCAACCACCCTTGAAAATTCTTTTATCACTTTCGCACGTCCTATATATATATATATATATATATTATATATATATATATATATAATTAAAACAATTCTTATCCATAAGACGGAAAACTAATAATAAGTCAAAATTTTTAGCATCATTTTTTATATTTATCTTTATTAATTATTAGTTAGCCTCACTCTACTAAATACCATTTTGATCCTATTTGTAAATCCAAATTGAGAAAAAAAATTATCCTTATTATAAGTCAACGTTTAGGTAATAAATGAGAGTATTACAATTTTGCCCCTATTATAAATGTAGAGAAAGAAGAATGAGGTGAAAAAGAGTCATTCATAGATGAAAATAAAATTTAAAAAATTTATCAATTTAACTCATATTTATTGAATTAACTAAAGTAAGAATTAGATAATTTATACTTTAAAAAAGAAAAAACCAAAATGATAGTCTGTTTCCAATTAATTTATTGGAAAAATTACACTTAGGTCCCAATGATCAAAATTAATTATAAAAAGGTTCCACCCTAGATTCCCATTATAAAAAAGTCCCAAAAACGTCCCTGGGTTTTTTTTGTAATTAAATGCCTAAGATGAAAGAATTCTTTAACAACTGGAAATACTATATTAACAACAAAAATTTTTTATTGTTAATATGATATTTTAAGTTGTTAATACGACTTTTCAAGTTATGATAATTTTTGTTATTAACATGGTATTTTCAATTGTTAATATAGTATTTCCAGTTATTAAAGGCTTTTTTCCTCTTGGCAATTAATTACCAAAAAAAAATCCCAAAGGACTTTTTTGAAATGAGATTCTGGTGTGGAATTTTTTTGTAATTAATTCTGATCCTTGCTACCCAAGTGTAATTTTCCCTAATTTATTCATTGTCTCCCTCATTCACTTCTCCATCATCACAATCTTTATCCCTAAATAGAAGTATTTTTTAGTTAGCTTTATAATCTACAAGCATGAAAGTTTCATGTGAGTGAAAGATTGTGGGTATTTGCGCATGTAAATAAAAACAAATAAGAGTATTTTTTTTAATATTTATTATGTTAATTAACTTAAACCAAATTTTTTATTGGTCCACCATATCACTTCAAGTGTTTTTTTCCCTTTGCTCTCTATATATAGATATTCCATTGCCGAATTATTGAGAAGAACGAAAGCATCTTATCTCAATACTCAAATGTTAGAGAGAGTTCAATTGGTGGGAGAGAAAGTCAAGTCGTTTTAGCGACAGGACCACCACTATACATCTCTTTTCCCAGACCCCCACGATATCCATAACATCATCAATATGGTCGTCGTTGCCAGAGGAAGCCCCGTCCGCGGCTCTCTTGGGTGGTCGGATGTGAAAGGTCTGGCCCTCCAGGTGATCCTCAGCCGGTGGTTCGTGGTGTTTGCGTCGTTTCTGGTCATGGCGGCGGCTGGAGCCACCTACATGTTCGGCCTGTACTCGCCGGACATAAAATCTGCCATGGGCTACGACCAAACCACCCTCAACCTCCTTAGTTTCTTCAAGGACGTTGGTGCCAACGTCGGGATCCTCTCCGGGCTGATCAACGAGCTGACACCGCCGTGGGTGGTGCTGATGATCGGCGCCGTCCTTAACTTCTTCGGCTACTTCATGATATGGCTTGGGGTCACCAAAAAAATTCCCAAACCAAAAGTTGGGCACATGTACCTCTATATCCTTGTAGGTACGTATACTTATGACTAAATCAAATTAGCTTTATTATTGCTCCTTAATTCTATTAAACCATTTTCTTCCATCTATTTAATTAATATTCTCATACACAAATTTAAATAATCCCCCCTACCATATTACACTTTCTGATACTACCCTTCCAACCCTAAATAGCGGACCTAGTTTACAGTGTAATTTGGTGCTAAAAACTAGGGCTTCTGTTAGAGGTAGCTATTATCTCTGATTTTTTTTTTTTCATAAAAGATGAAGTAATTGAGCAGTTAAAAAAGAATATACAAGAATATATATACATTAGAATTTATTTTTATTATTTACGTATATATACCGATTTTTGTGTCGGTTCGAAAAGGATATCACATATAAGTCATTAACTCGACCTTTATACTTTCGTTAAAACCCAAGGAAAAAAAAAACAAAAAGGACAGACTTTGGGGGCCGCTGGATCGTTTGAATGTGTCGTACACAGAACAGCAATAATAGACCCATGAACCCGAAGTCAACAACAAAATAAACTTTCTGAGTCAATTAGATTCATAAATCTACTTCCTCTATTTACTCAATTTAATTGGATTATGAAAGTTTATTAACTTAGTTAATACGGTATTTTTTTAAAAAAAAAATCTAATTATCTTTTTTAATTTTTATATCTCTCTTACTTGATAATCGTTGAAGAAATATTAAATAAGGTAAATTAAGAAGAAAAATAATTAGAAATATGGTAAATATGCACTACTCGATCCTTAATATAACAGTCAATTAATTTTATTTTAGGAGATATTAAGAAAGTTAAATACTCAAGTTATATTAAAATATTTATTTTTATAATTTTTCTCTTAAACTATTACAACTAATGCTATAGTTAAAGAACTTATTTAGTTTTCTTAATATAATCTCTCTAAAAAAAATTTAATTAGCTCTTATATTAAAGAACAGAAAGAGTATTTCATTTAAAATTAAGATTAACTTTAGATCTCTAAATAGGTTCCATGTTAAGGACCAAAGTGTTAATATAACCTACTTAAATCAATTTTAAAAGAATTACCTTAATATTATCTCCAATACTTAATATCTAAATTATTTAATTATTTTAAGTAAATTAAAGAAATAAAATAACTAATTTAAACAATTGTGATATATGATTAATTGATTTTCCTTAAAACAAATTGAATTGAAATTCAACTTGCTATTATATTAGAAATGGGAGGATATACATATACTTACATACATATATATGTATGTATGTATGTATTTATTAATATTCATCCATGTGAGAATTTTTAATATATTCTAATAATAATGATAATTAAAAATTGCAGGCGCGAATTCTCAGACATTTGCGAACACAGGGTCACTGGTAACATGTGTGAAGAATTTCCCAGAAAGCCGAGGGGTAGTTCTGGGAATTCTCAAAGGCTACGTTGGCCTGAGCGGAGCCATAATAACACAACTCTACTATGCCTTCTACTACGACGACACCAAAGCCTTAATCCTCCTCATCGGCTGGCTTCCGGCCGCCATATCCTTCGCCTTCCTCCGCACCATCCGCTACATTACCCCCGCCCGCAACCCCAACGAGCTCAAAGTCTTCTACAACTTCCTCTACATCTCCCTCGGCCTCGCCGGATTCCTCATGCTCATCATCATAGTTCAAAAACAGACCCACTTCCACCAGTCTGAGTACGGTTTCAGCGCTGCCGTTGTCCTTTTCCTCCTCTTCCTCCCCCTCGCCATCGTCTACATCGAGGAATTCAAAGTCTGGCAAGCCAAACGCCTTGCCCTCCAAGACCCCGTCAAAAACATCGTCGTCGACGACAACCCACCACCGCCGCCGCCAACAATAAGTAATGCCTTCGGTGACATAACTAAAGCGAGACGAGAAGGTGAACTGGAGACAAAATGGTGGCAGAATATTTTCAGCCCGCCGGCGAGAGGTGAGGATTACACCATTCTCCAAGCACTATTCAGTATCGACATGATTATTTTGTTCATGGCTAGCCTTTGTGGAATTGGAGGGACATTGACGGCGATCGATAATTTGGGACAAATTGGGGCATCATTAGGTTACCCAAAAACCAGTATAAGCACATTTGTGTCACTGGTTAGTATTTGGAATTACCTAGGACGTGTGTTCGCAGGTTTCGTGTCAGAATATTATTTAGCCAAGTACAAATTTCCTCGTACCCTAATGCTCACTCTCATTCTCATAGTTTCTTGTGCTGGTCATCTTTTGATAGCCTTCAACGTTAAGGATGGTCTCTATGTGGCTTCGGTGATAATAGGGTTTTGTTTTGGAGCACAATGGCCACTGATTTTTGCGATAATATCGGAGTTGTTTGGGCTAAAGTATTACTCAACTTTGTACAATTTTGGGGGATCTGCTAGCCCGATAGGGTTGTATATTCTTAATGTGAGAATCACTGGTCATTTGTATGATAAGAAAGCTAAGGAGCAATTGGCTGCTCTAGGGTTACGAAGAGATCCAGGAAAGGAGTTGAATTGTGTTGGTTCGGAATGTTTTAGGCAGTCGTTTATAATTATCACGGCGGCGACTTTCTTTGGTGCTCTTATATCTCTCATTTTGGTGGCCAGAACAAGGAAATTTTATAAAGGTGACATCTATAAGAGGTTCCGGGAGACCTCCACGGCCGCGGTAGGGCCCGGGGTGGACCAGTCGTCAGTGGCTATGACGTCAATGGAGACCAAAAGCACGGTGGCGCTGGTGCCAGAGAATGGGACCGAAAGTAGTTCCGCCGCCGGGACAGGTGGAGACGGCAACCATGAGAAGGAACTAGAGGTGAAGAAGGGATAGGAATTGAATATATAGGACAACTTGAGTAGATATGATCGAGGAAATTAATTGTGTATGCTAGACAATATTTGAATCAAGCAACTAGCTACTTTTTGTCTTTCACGTGAAGTTACAAAATTTCGCCGTTTTTTTTTTCTTTGTATCTTGCTCCATATTGATCTATATATATTTCAAACAAGTAGTAGTTGAATAAAATATGGGAATGATGGGTTTCAACTTTCAATATGATTGTAACAATTTGCTATTTTTTAAGGCAAGTTTTACAATTTGTTTGTCTTGTAAACGCGTGGTAGATTTTGACTTAATTGGGATTGGTTGTCTTTTTTTTTTTTTTTTGGGGGGGTTAACATCCAGCACCTTAAAAAAAATTTCAACTGCATCCATCTGATACTCTAAAGTATTTTATGATGCATACCCAACATCTTAAAGTTTTTTTTGTTTTTTTGCATCCATTACCTTAAAGCATTTTTTGTGCAATTTTTTACACTTAACAATTTTAATAATTTAAGGTATTTGATACACTTAAAAAAAATATTTTTAGGTATTATTAGATGCATAAAAAATAATTTATTATGGTGCAACAAAAAAAAACATTTCATGGTGTTGGGTACACCACAAAATATTTTAAATCAAACACAGTAAAAAATACTTCAACCTGTTTGATTCACTTTAACTCTTTTTTTATTTATTACTTCTCCGGTCCTAATTATAAGATAACATTCAGGAGTTAGTTTTGGTCTTAATTATAGGAAAAAATTTAAATTTTTGTCAATTCCTTTCTAAAACACCCCTATTTTATTCTTTCATGTTTGGTTTTTAGTAAGTATATGCATTTAGGTGCATAGAATTTTTCAGTCAATAAAACTCTTAAATTATGGGATTTTAATTTGTTTATCGATGAGTTGACGTTAATTTACCTCTTTCTCTCTCTCTCTCTCTATGTGTGTGTGTGTGTGTTTGTTTGTTTATGTATATACATGTGTATCTATATGTGTGTGTACATACTCACACACTTATATGTATGTATGTAAATATATTTATATATGTATAGACAGACACATATCAACATACACACACATTATGTGTGTGTGTGTGTTTGTTTATGTATATACATGTATGTCTATTTATGTGTGCGTACATACTCACACACTTACATGTATGTATGTGTGTGTGTGTGTGTTTGTGTGTGTATTTATGTATGTGTGTGTGTGGGGGGGGGAGTAGATGTGGGGGTTTGTATTTGTATGTAGATATGTTTTGTATCTATGGGGTGTGTGTGTATTTTTTGGAGGGGGGCGGGGGGTTGGGAGGAGTGTAGATATATGTGTGTCCGCGTGTGAGTGTGTGTACATATACACACATGCATATATGTATATATAATAAGACCATGATTTCAATTAGAAAGCATGTAAAGGAAGATTCTAAGTCGGGGAAATATGTTAATGTCATTGAAAATTTATATAAGGCATTTTAGAAAAATGAGTAAAATTAACTAATTTAACTCTCCTCCTTAATCTCCCAAAAATCGGTTAAATATGTCTTATAATTAGGACCGGAGGGAGTATATTACATGTATATATAGAGATTCATTTACATAGCAAGGATGATCAAATGGAGGATCCACATTTTGAATGTTTCTAAAGTCGGCTTGATAGATGTTTTTTTTTTTTTTTTGCTTACACAAGGTATCCCCACAGCCGACTGCCATGAGACTAATCCTTCGCCCTACTGTCAGCGCATAAAGTTGTAGAAGGTTGGCCATGGGATGCTTTACATTCATAAGAGTTGGGGATCGAACCCTCAACCGCTTGTTTGAGGAACGAGATGCTGAACCATCACGCCCACCCAACATATGCTTGACCGACTACATGAACTTATCTCTTACCACTCAATAGCCGCATTTATTTTGCATATTCATTATTTTTTTGCAATGTTTAATTTTAGGTAATTAATGCAAGAATCAATTGTCAAGATCAGTTACTAATAAACTACTACTACCTCAACCGTCCATACCAATAAAAACAACTCTTTTTGACCTTCCAACAATTTAAAACATTAAATTTACGAATTTTTAATATTATCTTAATTAATTATACTAAGTTTCAATTTCAATAACATATTAATTTCTACTATCTCTTTACCCTTGATAATATGGGCATAGTAAAAAGTATTTCCGTGAAACCAACTTATAAAAATATCATAAACTCCTTCTAGAAGGCACTCAAAATATAAAGCCCCCACACACACAGGCGTGTGTATATATAGACACACACATGTATAAAGTCAAATTAAAATTGCATGTGCTTCACAATACTCCAGGTAATTGGTTTTTATGTATATATTTTGTCAAGAGACCAAGTCAAAGCAAATAAGCAATCCACGCATGTTAGTTCATATTTATATATGTAACGAAAAAAAGATAGGATTATGTAATATAATTGAGCTCCTTTTTTATTATATTTTTATAAATATTTATTTGATTTATCTAATTCATTTTTTTAAAATATATAATGAGTTCCAATGTTTCACCTTCAATACATTATTAAGTTAATACAATTTTTTGGTCTCTTAAATTTATTCTCATTTTAGTTTTGATTCTTCATATTTTAAAATCTAAGTTATGATCCTTCAAGGTGCAAAATGATTCGAGTATTTGTTAAATTATAGGTATCAATGTATTAAAGGTAGTGAGACTTGAGAGATCAAAATTCAAAACTTATTGTTTAAAATTTAAGGGACCAAATTCAAAATGAGAACAAACTTACAGTAACAATAATTATATGGGTTAACTAGCAAATTTGCTCTGGAAGTATATATTGATGAGAAATATTGTCCTGAAAGTTTGTTCAGATTCAATTTTGCTCCGGAAGTCTAAAAATGTAGTAATGTTGCTCTTTTCCGTTAAAAAACAAATGTTGACTGTTAAAAATTGACGTTGATTGTTAACTTTTTAACGAAAAATAGTAATATTGCTAAATTTTTAAAACATTGAGCCCAAGAAGACTTTCAGGACAACATTGCTCTCGAACATATGATTCTTGAGCGAATTTGCTACTTAACCCTAATTATATTATCCCTATATTTTTTATCAATATTGAAGAATATTAGTACAGATTATATTGAAAAATAATTTTACACAAGTTTAAATGAAAAAGGCCCTTCTATTACAGAGAAAAATGAGACTTTCATCCTTGTTGGGGGATATTAAAAAATGCAATAAGTTGGTTCCGACACTAGATAAAAGTGGCTCAAATTTAAACAGAAAAAAAATACGGAGTATCTTTTTTTTTTTTTTTTTTTTTTAATGAAGGAAAAGCTTATTGCATGGGAGAATTTCAATCGTAAGAATTGAGAAACAAAAAATTGGGCTTCAAGAAGAAGCCATTCTTACATTAATAAAAGATTTTTTTTGGCAACAAAAAAAAAATCTTTTGGGCTGTTTTGACAACTTCAGCAATTTCAATTTTGGGCTTTTGAGGTCATTTTTAAGGATTAACGAGCCCAATGGGTATGTTAAGAAATAATTTTTTTCCTAAACATGGTCCGGCATAAAATGTAAGAACCTCTCAAAATAAAAATTCAAATATCCATTCGTCATATTGTGAATGACTAATGTTGAAAAGGTTTTTTAAATGAATTGGAGTGGGGAAAATGGCTTTGATGTCATAAATTTACATGCCCAAAATCACGTTTGGCATTTAAAAAAAAAGTAAATAAAATTATATTTGAAGCTTAGCGTGGCATCTGTAATAAAATGATGAATAAGAATGCTTAAATTATAACGTCTGTGTCTTTTGCATCTATATATCCTTTAAAATAAAAATTATTGAAAATTGAAGCGACTAACAAACGAGAGGAGAACTTGCAGGGGACAGAAAAATGGCAAAATAGAATAAATTAGTTCATTCTTTTCTGCGAAGGAAAAATATGTCAAGATTATCCACTACTACAAATTTATACATTTATAACATTTAATACATATGTCGAGACGGAAATCGCTTAATGATATATAACGCTTAAAAGTATCAATTAATTATGTGCACCATCATGTATTCTAAAGCATAATTTGTGAAAAAAATAATAATGGTATTAGTTAATGACAAACATTTATTTAGTGACAAAAGTTATGGTTCTTTTTAAACAACCGTCATGTAATACTTACCAACGATTCATCTTCCAACTCTTATATCAGCAAAAACAAGCCATAATGGTATCCAGAAACAACTGTCATCTCACACTTCGCCACCACCAAAGTCATAACTCATAACCTTTTGTAATCCATTAGACATTCATAAGTCATAAGTTATAACCCTTAGTAATCTATTATACCTTCATACAGGGGTGGAGCCAGGATTTAGAGTCAATGGGTGCACAATTAGTGTAGGGGTTCAGAGGCAGCGCCCTCGAGATTTTTTTTTAAAGAAAAGTTTTAAATGCATTAAGATTGTATCATTGACATTTTCTGGAAGAAAAAATTTTGACAAGATTAAAGAACATGTTGAAACTTGGAACCTATAAGAAATCAAAGAATGAAGAATTATAATAATTAGAAGATGGGCAAGCAAACCAAAATGGGTTCACTTGCATAATATGAGCGTATGAATAAGGCTAATGAAGGCCCAAGGGGTGATATTAAACATGAATGAAGCAAATAAATGCAGTGAGGACGAGGTGTGTTAATTGAAGAAAAGAAGGGAGGGGCATAGGCAAAAGGCATTGAATGGTAGAGTCCATTGGATAGTACCAAAAAAATAGAGTCCATTGGAATGGAAGAGAAATACGTGCCGTTGGAGATAAGGTTATAGACAATCAATACTCTAAGAGTAGGCACTCGTCTAGGTACACTGCCAGCAACGGTCTGCTCTTTATTATGGGACACTAAAGAAGAACAAAGTAGGGGATTTTGAGAGAGAGAGAGAGAGAGAGAGAGAGAGAGAACAGCATACTGTGTTGCTGGTTCGATCATATAGCCGAGTGTAGCTCCGCCCCTGCCTTCATAAGTCATAAGTGATAACTTATAACTCTTCATAATCCGTTAAACCTCTATTTAAACTCACATATTCCTTGTGATTTTTACTATTTTTTTTATCAGCCTCCTCATTCTCTGTCATTATGTTAAGTTCCCAAGGAGCTCCTCCGTTGTTGCCGCCCCCTCAACCATTGCCACCACCACTACCTCATCCTCCTCCTGCTGAAATAGAAGCTCTGATGCAGATGTTGGCAAGCCTTAATTGCGACATAAGGCATCTCGCCGCATATACCAACATGCTGAATAGGAAGTTGAACCACATACTTCATCACAATGATATTGAATATGACGTGCAATCAGACTATTCATCTCCTGCTTCTAATGATGAGGATGAGGAAGAAGATAAAGAAGAGGAGGATGAAGAGTACGATTAGAAGGATGAAAACTATAGTAGTGGTGTTGACTTAACATTATCATTGTTTTCTTGTCTTTCGTCTTTATCCTCCTCTTCCAAGTCTTCTTCCTCATCCTTATCCTCGTCATCATATTGGAGGGAGATGAAGTATAAAAAAACAAGTTAATAATTCTCGGTTATTAATTAAGAAATGTAAAGTATTCTTGGCAACATATTAATGGTTCCAACCTAATACTATGGGTGTATGCCTTCTCATTGTCATTCAATGATTGTCATCATGAGAATGAACCGAGTAGCCTTCATTATGCCCCACCTATTCAACTTCCAACACATGCAATGATGTTTTTTCATGTCCCTTCCAAATGTGTATTATTTAAACTCCACATTTTTATCTGTTTTTCCTATGTTTTCTTCATCGTCTTGCTCTTTTTTCTCTAGCTCAATCATCAAGATGAAACACCTTGCAGAAGACTTGCAAGAAAACTCTCAACATCATCCTCTACCTCCTTTTCCTCCTTCTTCTCAACCTCCACCTCCTACTTCTCTTCCCCAACATCCACCTTTGCCTTTACTGCCGTCACTTATGCATCCTCCTCCATCTCTACATGTGTTGAGCGCTCCCGAGGATAAAACACGTGTATTTTTGCTCCTTTACCCTAACTTATATGCTATTATAATCAATAACAGATTACTTGAAACAATATCCTAAGGGTTATTTTTACCTCATTTGATCTTTTTACCCTTAGAGGATTTGTTCTTCCATTTTTACCCTTACATTTTCTTAATTTCCGAAATTCTGGATTTTCTGGTAGGATTTTGCAGCAACTTCCAAAAATCATAACTAAATGTAGACAAAATCCAATTTGAGTGGTTCAAAAATCCCCATGACCCTTGACATGTCTATTTTCAAGGAAAAATAATCCTAGAAGCTAGAACGTCAAGGATCATTCCCAATTTTTAAGTTTTTCAACATTATTCAGATTTTAACATTCAAAACAAGTCCTATTTTCAAAAATTTGTATCTCCTTATACCGAATTCAAATTGTTAAAAATTATATATGAAAAGAAATCCCTAGATGTTTAATTTATTCTTGAAAAATTTCATGATTTTTGAAGATCATTTGATAGATAAAACAATAGTCACAACATTCGCTACCAGCACCGAATTTAAAATGAATAGTTTTCCAAAAACTTTCAACATAATGATCTACAGATTCAAAAAATTATTCCCCAACTTGTTTTCACTCCATTTTGAGTTTTAAAAGCAATGGAGATTTCAAAACATGAAAGGAAATTTACCCTACAATTTTCTAGGTTAAACTACAATTTTACCCAAAATCTAAAAGCTTAAGTTTAAGAACTTACTTCTTGAAGTTCTTACTCCTTCTTCATCTTGCTCCTTTGTGTTTTTCTCTAACTCAATCAGCTTTGATATAAGTTTTTGGTGTGAAGAATGAAGAGGGGAACTATTGGTATTTATAAGCACATGCCAAGCACTTTGTGGGCCCCACAAATGTCTAATCACATTCTATCCTTCACTTATTAAGCAAGTTGCTTATTTTGCATGTGTTTTAATGAAAAATATGATCTTATCTCTTTGTCTAGCAGCTGCATGAAATTTTACACTATTTGGGCTGATTTAATGAGTTCTTTTAATGCCATAAATAATAGCTTAGGTGTCCCTAAGTTTCTAGAAACAATTGGCTTAAGACATGTGCTCTTATCTTGATTTATGATGCAATTAATGCCACAAGTGCCATTTGAAATCAGATACCAACTTGTAATTGATTAGTTAGCTTGTCAAGTTACAATGGGATATTATTTGACAAGCTTTATCTCATCATAATGGCCCCTTAAATTTTGAAATTTCAGCCCCTCATGGCCCTAAAAAATTGGCTTTCCATGTGTCTCAATCTCATGGAAGAAAGCTAAAGGAATATCAAGATATTTTAACTTAAACCACAAGTGCTCTAATCATCAAATCTTATCCAAATCTTGGCATTAATCAACCTCATGTGCTTTAGCTAAAAATGAAGACTTCTTTGACAAGATGATGTTGTGATTTAATGACTTAATTAAGAGCTTAAGTGTCCCTTAATGCCACATGTCATTTTGTAGTTGGTTGATTAACCAAACAAGGTGTATTTGTGCATCACTAATCAAGCTTTACATCTTCTCCTTGGGCTCTTTTTATTTTCAAAAATAATGGCTTCTAATAAATGTCTCTAATTGCCCTTTATTATCTTAAAATTAAGTGCACAAGTTGGGTAAAATCATGGAGATATTTATCCCAAGCTTGCCATGTGTATTTTGACACAAAAATTCATTAACTAATATGCATTTATCCCCCTTTAATCTTTACTTATTTTCATTGTCTTTTATTAAGTTGAAGACATATGCTACTAATCCCATTTAGTGCAAGCTTAATTTCTAATTAGCATTTGCTAATTTGTTTTAATTTAATTAAGTGTTTTCATAGTATTTTCTTGTCTCTTTTGGCTATAAAATAACCAATATTTTATGTGTTATTCATATCACATTTTATAGCCTTTAAATATAGTCTGTTAATTAACCATTGGTTAATTAATTCCAAAGTAAAATTTGGATAAAAATATAATCAATAAATTATACTTCTTTAAGACACATATACACATTTGTATTTTGCTAATTTATTTATCAAAATACAAGGTTTACATGAATTATAAAAATTAGGGTCAAAACTCCCTCCATTAACAAGCATTAAAGGGCTTGTCCACGTGATCTACCAACTTTGTCATATGGTCCAGGTTTACCTACGAGAGCAAAGACGCATAGACCAGTGCTTGAAGGAACTTATTACTCTTGTTTGCTCTTTAAACAAGAATGTGGATAAGTTACTAGAGAAGGAAGAATCTGATGATGTATCAGATTCTTAACACATCTCCATAATTTTTTATTTGTCAAAAAAGGTGGTTGCATAATCAACCACCAATTTTTTCTTAAAAAAAAAAGTGAAATACATAATGGTTATTAAGTAAAACCCTCACTTATTAGAATATCATGTAAAAAAAAAAGTGAATTACATAATGATTATGAACAAAGAACCGTGAAATGTAAACAAATAAATAACGGTTCTTTCAAGAGAATTGTAATGTAAAGTCTTAAGCATGATAATCCAAACAGCCTACCATTCATTTTCTATTTAAACGTTTGAAATATAATATACCTGACACTTAGTTTGTTCGAATGAAACCAACCAACATCTTAACCATGCGACTCCTATTGTCTTTTTGACCGTCGGGAGTCATCTATAGTTGAATCCCACCATAAATAGCCTTTGTTTGACTTCTCAGCGACTATCACACGAGTTTTTTTTTGTTCAAGAGCCCTAATCATCTTTCTTTGTGAAGTTACGTCATGATGAAGGCATCCAAGGTCCTTAAATTGCTTTTATGAAGTTATGTTTTTTTGAAAACCCTAATATTGCTCTGATCAAAAGTTTCCTTCTTATTACAGGAAGTTGTCAACTTATTACTTTGATTCAAGGCTCATACTCTCTTGATATTTTTTGAAGTGATTTAGGAGATATAGATCTCTAAGAAAATACCTTATCTTTCTTTGAAGTACCCATATCTCCAAAAGTCACTTCAAAAAGATCAAAAGAGATGTGATGAATAAACTAGCTCAATTGTATCAAGACGTAATAAAGCATTCAATATGACATTAAATTGCTTTTGCGGAGTTATGTTATTGTAGAAACCATAGTATTACTCTGATTGAAGGTTCCTTTCTTATAAGAGGAAGTTGTCAACACATTGTTTTGATTGAATATTCCCATTCTATTGATATACTTTGAGGTCATTTCTTGAGATATGGAATTTTAAGCAAATACCTTCTTTCTTCAAGGTATCCATATATTTTCAAAATTTACTTTGAAAATATTAATAGAAATATGATGAATAAACTAGTTCAGTTGTACTAAGACACAATAAAACATTCAAGGTGGCATTAAATTGCTTTTGTGATTTTTTTTAAAAACACATTATTGCTCTAATCGAAGGTTCCTCTCTTGTTTTTTGCATTTAGTAGGTGGCACTAATTTAATAGCTATGAAATTCAACATTGTGATAAGTCCTAGACTCTTTAATGTGAGAATTTCTAAGCTATTTGGTCTTAACTCTGTCTAATAGAGTAGTGTTTCCCACATCAAGTAACCATGTAATATGGGATAGATCAAGATTTTTTAGGCTTTGTGACTTGAATCAATCTCACTCTTGACTTGTATATCTCATAATGTAAGTGTTCATCACTTATACCTTGTGTCTTATCAGCTATTAAGCTAGGAAAGCAACAGGTTGGTGAAAAAAACATAAATATCATCCACACATTGAAAAAACTAGTATATCATCATCAATTAATATAGATATTCGTAAGTTTTTCCCCTATCCATTGCTTTACAGGGTTAATTCCTATGAAAAGACACAATTTATAGGTAAATGATTACATTATCACTTAAATAAGCAACAGTTGCTAGTTGCTATTGATTCTTTTCACAAAGTCTAGAATGTCCTAATCTATCCCATACAACATAGAAACTCAATGTGGGAGATACTATTTCTATTATATGCAATCCAACTAACTCATAAACTCTCACTTGAAAAGTCTCATACCTATACATCACGGTTATTATATAAAAACCATCATTTATTATAAAATTTCACAATTTCTAATTGAGAATCGTTATCCTTGTACTAAATACATAACGATTATCTATGTGAGACCATTATTTAGTATTATTAAAAGTCATAGTTCTTACAAAAGAACTGTTATTTATGTTACTAAATAAATTACAATTGTTGAAATAAGATTGTTATGTATCACGTAAACATTACCATATATTATGACGGTTTTTCTCGTGTACCTATCAATTATTATCACAGCAATGCGCATATCATGGTCTCACCAAGTCTCAATATATAATGGGAATTATCTTATAACCTTTATAATATGTCGAGAATAAATAATGGTTAAGAACCGTAATTTATCTGCTCAGAACAAATATAGCACCGATATATGTGATAGTTCAAAACAATGAAGTTTGGTAGTTAATAAATGTCATGTATCACTATCTTTATAGAAGTGATCTCACATTATCTTATTTTTAGGAGGGTAGATTGTAATAGCCTAGATTTTATTATTATTTTAATAATAATAATAATGATAATAAATATTAATAATACTAATATTAAAATATATATATATATATATATATATATATATATATATAGTAACACCCCGGATTTCTAAAGTTCAAATAACATAAATATTCCAAGGGTTTTCATAAATACTAATAGAAATCCAAAATAATCAACATCCGGAAGGTGTCAACGCCGCACTTGTATGGAACAAGTGCAAGGCTTCTTATTACAGGAAATAATTCTAAACTTAAACATTATTCGAAAAATAAAATTAATGAAAATAAATGAAAGTAGATAACTAGAGTTTATTGTCCGTCATCCTCACTTCTCACGGCTAGTCCCAATTTTTGAAACCTGTTCACTGAAACTCTGCTCCCCCGAAGGATCATCGCAGCCCAAGAATACACACATCAGCAAACGCTGGTAATCCTAATTAATTAAGGGTAAAATGAAATAAGATAGAACAGAAATAAGTAGATAGATAAATAAATTTGATATGAATTAAAATAAAATAAATAAATTATAAAATAAAATAAATTAATCATAAAATAAAATAATTTAATTCCAATAAAAAAAATAATTATAAGATAAGATAAATTAATTACGAAATAAAATTAAATAATTGTAAAATAAATCAATTCCAACATAAAATAAAATAATAAAAATAAATTAATTGCAAAATGAAATAGCATAAAGGCATCATATGTGTTTATGTATAAACTAAAAGGTGTCATGGTTTTTAGAGTTTTCTAGTGGGAAGAGAACCATGGTAGACCCGGGAAACCCTGCCAGTCTACCCTGTGACCCGGGAAACCCTGCCAGTCACAAATCATCAAAATTTGGCCATATCGTAATTTTCTTCCTAGTGTGCACACCTCTTCCCAAAGTTGCTACTAGTGTCCCGGGAAACCCTGCCAGACACCACCTTAGGAAGAACGGACATATCGGTTTACATCAAAAGTTCTCGAAGGCATAAAGCCTTAAAAGTATGTTCATCACTTTAGGAGGTACCTTCCCAAAACTATCCTCCCACTGTTAATTTATTTTAAATGTTCTCAAAGAATAAAATTAAATAAAACAACATCAAATAAGAGTTTGCATCTATGTCAAAATTATTATAATATTATAATATATCAATATATATATATGTGTGGAAGAATAAAAAGAAAAGGAATAAGAGGCATATGAGTATGCCTCTCCAAATCTATATATATAAACCTATATGTGTGTGTGTGAAGATATTAATGAAAAAAAAGAGGGGGGGGTTCACACCAAATTCAATAATTTATCCAGAGGTATAGCTACGGAAAGATTATTCGCATAATGACAAAGTATTATATATATATATAAGCCTAAAAATCGAACAAAAAAAAAAACAAAATTGGATGTACTCATTAACATATAGCAATGAAAAGTGAAACCTCATTCATTGATTTCTATTTCACGTAATCATTCAATATATAAAATATATATATCTTTCAATGCAACATTCAATCGTTTTTTTTTTTGTTATCATGCGATTTGCCTGCAGGAAATATTTGAATAAACCAAGATCAATCAATTGCTTCATCCCCTCAAGGAGAGTGGTGCTTTCTGGAACTAGAATTAGGATTACGATTTAGGATTAGGATTACAATCAATTAATTCCAATCAACGTTCTAATGCTACCAACATTGCTCTAGGGATTATGATTACAATCAATTAATTATAATCAATGTTCTAACGCTACAAACAATTAATTTTTATTGCTCAAGGGATTAGGATTACCTGGCCTCCGTGGTTGCAGAGCTCCTAGAAGAGAATTTCTGCCGCAAAAATTTTTAGAGGGGGAACTGATAGGTGATGGCTAGGGTTAGATGACTAGTCCTAAGTTTATAGTTGAAATTAGGGTTTCCTATGGGTTGGGCTCTTAACTATTACTAATTTAAATAATAATGGCAAATCACCTATTAGATTCTAATTTAAATTTTTTTTATCTTTACCTATCCATTTATCATTATTATTATGATATATATATATATATATATATATATATATATATATATATATATATATATATATATATATATCTACACACACATTACTTTATTATAAATTATAAATTTTAATATTAGTATTATTAGTATTTATTATCATTATCATTATTATTAAAAGTAAAATAAAATAAAATCTAAGGTATTACATTGTTGATCTAATAAATGGTAAAATAATGCAAAGATTATTAAATTCTATTAAATCAATCGATAAATCTATACTTAATAAAATCAAATCTATCTAAACTAACAACTAATCAAATTAATCTAAACTAATAAAATTTAAACTAATACTATATTATCACTATTATTACTTTTACTTTTATTATTATTATTATTATTATTATTATTAACAATAATAATAATAATAATCTGGGGTATTACACAATATATAATGGGAATTATCTTATAACCTTTATAATATGTCGAGAATAAATAATGGTTAAGAACCGTAATTTATCTGCTCAGAACAAATATAGCACCGATATATGTGATAGTTCAAAACAATGAAGTTTGGTAGTTAATAAATGTCATGTATCACTATCTTTATAGAAGTGATCTCACATTATCTAGTAGACTTTTTAATAGGAACAACCTTAAGAATTTAGATAAAAGTATAACTTTAATCCTATAATTTTATGCAATGTTACAATTTGGTCATTCAATTTTATCAACTTCTTTTCAATCCTCAAACCCTAATACCATAAGTCTAAAATCATGATTTTTTGTGTCCATCATTGTTATTTTACAAAATTAAACCATCATATTAGTATTCAAGAATGTTTGTCAACATTTAAAATTTTAATGTTTACATTTTTTGTTAATAAAACTACTTGTGTTAAGATTGGATGACTGAAAAATCATTTTGTTAACTTAAGAAACCAAAAATTAACCTTGTGTGAAGTTGAAGGATAAAAGTGCTCTTTTAACTTAAAAAATATTTAAAGGAAAATCCCCCTCAGGGCCGAAATTACCATAATATTATTAAAAAAGGCCTAAAGGAAATTCTTATGTCAAAAAAAGCCCTAAAGCCTTTTCTGGTATTATTTTAAAAAACATTGTAAATATACAATTGTTAATGGGTATTAATATAAATGTTAATAGGTACTAATTTAGTTATTAAGATAAAGTTGTTAATGTACACTGATTTAGTTGTTAATATTATACTAATATAATTGTTAACATTTCCTAAAATAATACCAGAAAATGCTATATAGCATTTTTTGATATGTGACTTTCTTTGGACATTTTTTAACAATATTTTGGTTATTTTGGCTCTCAGAGGGTTTTTCCCAATAATTAAACACCTAGTCAAGTACTCCCTCCTATTTCAAAAATAAATTTTAGTCCAAAATGTAATAGATTGATGAAGTAAATAATAATTGTTCCCCACTTTTACCCTTAAAAGACACCGCGATATAAAGGATAATATTTGCATATTTGAACATCATATTCCTTTTCTTAATAACAAAGTATTTAGGTGAATTGGGTTCTAGAGGTTTAATAGGGTCAAGAAATACCTCTAGACCCAAAGATCACTTACAAAATTACTTATAGATCGCCCACTAACAGGTTCCTAATTCACAATTTTATAATTATGAGCCAACCCCCTTCATCAATTGGACCAACTTTTGTTGGTGAAATTCTTTTTTTTTTTTTTTTGATAAAGATAAAATAGGTAAATTTTATCAATTTAAGACATAATAAATAACTTAACAAAAATATTATGATCGGTATAAATTGGTTAATGTTTTATATTTTGTACCGAAGAATGGAGTTTACAAAAAATCTTTAAAGGTGATAATTCATTTTATTTGGGTCATTTTCTTTGTGACCGCTGGGAAAAGTTAATTACTCTACCTCTAGCTGGTTGCAAGCAGGGGAAAAGAAACAAGTTGATCAAAATATATGTACGCATTTAAGAGCGATGACTGGCCAGTTGAATGGCTTTGATTAATTATGTCCTTTATGTGCATATGTGAACGCCTATTAGAAAATGCAAAGGGTCGTCTTTCTGGGGAAAAAAGAATATGCAAAGGGTCCCATCTCACAGCTGAGTAACGGGGATGCTTAATGGGACTAAAGAAAGATTGGAATTGGGGTGCAAAGATTATAATCTTGAGGAGTGATTCGACTGAGGCAATACACTTGATCATGAATGAAGTTCCTAAAACACATGATGATGATTAGGCAGTGCTTTTAGATAATGCAACGGAATTGACAAGTTGAGTTCCAAGTTATAGACATGAATAATAAACTTATATAGCAGATTCTCTTGCGAAGAAAACACTAAATGAAGGTTTCAGCTTGTAAATCTCTAGACCATAATCATTGATGTGATTTTTAACTGCTACTGCTTCCTAGTTTCTTGCTTTGTATTGCTTTTCTTTTCCAGTGTACAAATGGTCTCGTTCCTAATCAATTTAATTGGAATTTTATTAAAGTCCTTATATAATGAAAAATAAGACTTTTAAAAAATGACTTGTTTTAAACATAGATAAAATATTTATACTCATATAGTCTTTGTCTTATATTTAAAACCAAAGAAAATATTAGATAAATGATAACATTAAACAAATGTTAGAACTAGTTTATAACTTTTTCAAATCTATAAAGAACCAATATTTAGAAAGTCCACAAAACATGAATAGTCAAACCCAATGGACACCACCCTACTTAGGTTGCCAATGCATCGTAGTGTGACAATGGGATATGCACCCTCGAGATGAAAGTCATCCCCTCTCTCCCTCCCCCTCTCTCCCTCTTTCTAATTCTTAATTTAAGATCTAATCAATAATTTGTATAGATTATAAAATTAGTCAAATCAGTTATTTATAAAAATTTATATTGATTTTCTTAAAATATCCTCTATAATAATCATTTACATTACATCTCTTATAGAAACCCTCTACTATAGATACTTAATTTGTATAATTTTGGGGGAAGTTATCTATGACAAAATGAATTGAAGTTTAATATTTAGAACCAAATTGTACAAACCCTATTACGTTACTAGCTCATATATTTAGAAGCGAAAAATAATATATTCTACTACATTAATAAATTGCATGCAATAGCCTTACTTTCAAATGTCACCACTTAAGTCCAAGCTATAATTGCATGCATATGCAAAGCTGCACACATATTAAAATGCTGATGTTCATTTGTTTCTGCCTCGCAAGATGAACACGAAGTTTCCTACGAAGTTGCTGTTTTCCTTTTCAAAACATCTAGCTGGTGCCTAGCTTTGAAAGCATCTAATTAAACTTGTTTTCCTTTCTCGTTTTTCAGAGAAAAAATCGAAAGTACGTATGGATTTGTCTTCAAGGCATTCATCCATTAATGTTTGGGTAAGGCTATTAGTGATGGTACTCCCTAGTCAACTCCTTCGTCGACCCGGTAATGCCAGAAGCCCAAAGTCAAATTAAAGTTGGTTGGAATCATCATTTTTTTTATAAAAAGAAAAAGATTGTCGTAAAAGTATAATATATATGTATATTAACGTATTAACAAATGAAAATAAGGAATATATCCAATTTATATACCTGCATTGTTTGACCTCAATTAATGTACTTTTTTTTTTGCTCAGAACCTCAATTAATGTACTCACTACTACAAAAACGACAAATAATGTCATAAATAAGACCCAATTAACGTCCTTAATCAAAAGGACATCTAACGAAGGGGAGTAAAAAAATTTGAATTTTGGCGTTCTAATAATTATTCAGGACGCCTTAAATAAGGCGTCCTGAGTTTTTTCCAGGACACCTTATGTAAGGCATCCGGAATTTTTTTCAGGACAACTTGAATTTTTTTCAAGACGCCTTATGTAAGGCGTCCTGAATTATAATTTAGGACGCCATATTTCTTTTTTTAAAAAAAAAAAAAACCGGGTGAGGTTGGCCACGGGAGAACAAATCAAATTCCAAAAATATTTTCTTTTTTATGTTACAAGCAAGAAATTCCAAAACAAACAAGAAAAGAACACAAAGAGAGTAATCGAAACAGAAACAACAAGGAAGATACAATGGGAAAAGAAAAAAGAAAAAAGAAACCTAACAAGTAACTAACAACTCACATTCTAATCCCCTAAAATGAAAGGAATAAGGAACAAGAATGCAAAAAACAGAGTAATTCTAGATCTACAAGAGACTTGGTGTTCATAGTATCGTCTTGGAGCCACGAGGAGATTTCCAGATCTGCAAAAATTGGTGCCCCCTCAGATCTAAAAAATCAACAAGAGTTAGATCTGGAAAACACTTACCGACAGCGGCGTTTTGGATGAAATCGATGGCGAATCTTGTTTTGAAGTGTAGATTCTGGCATCTCGTTGTTCGGTCTCCTCACCCTCAGCCTCGCCCTCGTCTCCTCGCCCAGCCAAATCGAAGAGTGTTGAAGGAGTAGGAATAGATTGAAAGAGAAGATGAGGTGTAGAGGAGAGAAGAGGAAGGCGTATGTGCAGATCAAAAATAAGAAGAGGAAGGTGGACGTAGGGAATTAAATGGTGTGCAGAGGAGAGAAGGGATAAATGAAATTAAAAAATTTCATTTTAGGTGACCTAAATTAATGTTTTGGTTGTCTAAAGTCTCAAAAAAATTTTAGGTGATCTAAATTAATATTTAGGTTGTTTAAAGTCTCAAAATTGATATCAATTTTCAAGAATTTTCATGATAAAAAATCCTAAATGGCACCAAATATTTCATTTTAGGCGACCTAAATTAATATTTGGGTTGTCTAAAGTCTCAAAAAAATGTTAGGCGACCTAAATTAATATTTAGGTCCCGTTTAGTTCACGAAACTCGGACGAGGGAAAGGGAACTTGGCCAAGTTCCCACTTAAAATGACCATTTGGTACACGTGGGTTCCGGGGAGTTGGATTCCTGCCTGTGCCTCAGCTCCCACGAACGTGGGAATGTGATCTCCCCCTCAAAATGGCGGGATCTTGAAAATGTTCCTGGGAGGTCGAAATTTTTGGTCAAAAAAGCCCCTCAAATCTTCAAACAGAGCAACTGATTGTCTTCGACCCCATTTCCTGTTCTGCGACAACCACAAGCTGCGATAGAGAGAAGTAGCAGCTGCAAGAACTCGATCTAAAGCTTGCTTGTCGTTAGGCGAAGGACAGTTGCCGAAGACGATTCGAAACTAGGTAAGATGAAATTGGTGTTTAATTTTTGTGATGATTTTTCTCCGATAGCGTGCTGCTCGTGAACCAGAGTGAATGTGAAAGGGTTGAAACTGATCAATCCATATGTGTCGTTCAAACTGGACAACTTGGTTTGTGTTTTTGTAATAATTCAGGATTAGATTGCCACTTTTTGTAAGTCATTTGTCGTGTATTGTTGTTTACTGTACTGGTGTAGTTGATATGATGAAAGTTCGAACTTAGTTATTTAGTTTGAACTTAACTATTTAGTTCGAACTTCCACATCTGTGTTGTTTTGCAATTTCTTTCTGCAAACTCAACCTATCATGGGTATGCCTCCGATTATAAGAAAACTTTTTTTCGGTTTGTTTATCAATGCAGCATAACGAGATTCAATGTTAAATTGTTTTGTTCCTCATTCGTCGTGGATTATTTATTCTCGCACCAAGTTATTTTATTTTTGTTTCATCTCCAATTTCGTTCCATGCTTCTCGTCCTTCTCACATCCGCCACCGTTCTACTCATCGGCCTATCCTTTGAAGGAAGTTATCTAGTTCCATTCTCAAACTGAGCAAACAATTTGGTCTCTGTTTCTCCTTTTTTTATTCGCAGTTTTTTTGTTCTCCAGCATTTTTTACATAAGGGCATAATGGGAATTTTGTCTCAAGTTCCCACTTAATCCACCCCAAATTCTTCAAACCAAACATTTTATTTCCAGTCAACTTAAGTTTCATTCCTATGTCAACCAAATAGTTCTATTTTTTTAAGTTCCCTCTTATCTTCCCTTCCCTTCCCTTCCCTCTTTTAAGTTCCCTTCCCTCTTTTAAAATTCCCCGAACCAAGCGGGACCTTAGATTATCTAAAGTCTCAAAATTGATATCAATTTTCAAGAATTTTTTGGCACCAAAAAAATCCTAAGTGGCGCCAAATATTTCATTTTAGGAGACCTAAATTAATATTTGGGTTGTCTAAAGTCTCAAAAAAATGTTAGGCGACCTAAATTAATATTTAGATTATCTAAAGTCTCAAAATTGATATCAATTTTCAAGAATTTTTTGACGCCAAAAAAAATCCTAAGTGGCGCCAAATATTTCATTTTAGGTGACCTAAATTAATATTTGGGTTGCCTAAAGTCTCAAAAAAATGTTAGGCAATCTAAATTAATATTCAGGTTGTCTAAAGTCTCAAAATTGATATCAATTTTCAAGAATTTTCCGGCGCCAAAAAAAATCCTAAATGGTCATTTTATGCGACCTAAATTAATATTTGGGTTGTCTAAAGCCTCTATCAATTTTCAAGAATTTTCCTATGCCAAAAAAAATCCTAAATGCCGCCAAATATTTCATTTTAGATGACCTAAATTAATATTTGGATTGTCTAAAGTCTCAAAATTGATATCAATTTTCAAGAATTTTCCTGCGCCAAAAAAATCCTAAATGACGCTAAATATTTTATTTTATGAGACCTAAATTCATATTTGGGTTGTCTAAAGTCTCAAAAAAATTTTAGGCGACCTAAATTAATATTTGGATTGTCTAAAGTCTCAAATATCAATTTTCAAGAATTTTCCTATGCCAAAAAAATCTTAAATTGGACCAAATATTTCATTTTAAGCAACCTAAAATATATTTAGGACTTCAAAAAAAAAAAATTAGGCGTCCTAAATTAATATTTAGGTTGTCTAAAGTCTCAAGGTCAAGTAAATAATTACGACAATGCCATCACCTTCACTTTTTACCTCCTTTTTGAAAAAATGGACGTCTTTTAGAGTAGTAATATTTATATTTTGTAGTAGTGACTATGTCTAAATGAATGAGCATATATGGAGGTCTTTTTTTAATTATTATTGGATATATATAATTGAGGTCATGTACCAAATATAAATGCTCAAACTAACAACTCGCTAGCTAATCATACTAACAAGCAGTGGCGGAGCCAGGATTTTAAGTTTGTGTCTACACAATTAGTAGGAGAATTCGGGCTGCCCCCGAAATTTTATTTTTAATTAAAGTTTTAAATGTATTAAAAAAATAAAAGAATATAAACAAGAAAAGACAAGAAAACTTTAACGTAACATAGAAAAATAATAATCAAGAGTCATCAAGAATGCAAATTGACAATATAAAAGGTCTTGATTTTTTCTTTGTAGTACCTGTGACAACTCATAAGAAATCTCCAAGATCAATTTCATAAGATATAACAAGAATGCAAATTCAAAATCCTCCATGACATACAAAATGTAACCTACATTAGTTATTGCAGCATCATTTTTCAGCTCGTCTTTAATAATTTTAATTAAGAAAATTATTAGAGAAAACAATGAAATAACATTTGTAGTCGTATCAAAATAATTTTCTATATTAACTTTACATGAAGAGGATTGAGACCTTGGATCTTACACTTGAGAACACTTTGATGACTTGATCGCAAGTGTTTGTATGTATTTTGTATTGATTGTGATTATACAATCAGCCACACACAAAGACTCCTGGGTGTGCATGTTTAATTGATATGTGGAGAATTGGTCATGTTAAATATTGGTTTAAAAGTTAAGAATCATGTTTGAGAGAGGGTGATTGAGGTGAGGTGGGGAAAGAAAGGGAGCATTTGGGCAGGCAGGGAGGGCTAGACTGAATGTCGGGATGGGAAATCCAAAAATGGTGAAGAGGATGGAAATAATATAATTAATAAATCAATAATTTAGGGGTTTGGGGGTGGGAAGTGTACGTATGAGAAAAGGGAAAGCTTACTAAAAGAAGAGCGTAGCGTATTGTGTATTTATGAATGTATGGGATTGAATGCAAGCGTGTACTTACTGAGGAAGGGGACAGTGAGCGCATAAGTGAGAGTTTTTTTTTTTGGATAGACAGGGAAATGGGTTACGACAAGTCAAACGTCAAATCAAAAGGAGTGGAGAGTCTTTAAAATCATAAGATAGTCTCACCAAAATGGAAAAGGGGAAAAAAAATCCCTCAACTTTATATCTACACTTGTGGGTCCTTAGCCCCACTGTAGCTTCATTCCTGCTAACAAGAATGTTAAATTTTCTAAAACTCTTTGCTTATCTACAGGGGTTGGATTTAACAGAAGAGTTTAGTCGTTCACAATGTGATAAACTAAAATTTGAATTCTCATTGAAAAAAATACTCACATTTAGTATCTAACAGTATCTAAAATATGATTTCCTGCTAGAAGGATACCTATGCTTAGAAGAGAGAGAGAGAGAGCTATTCGCTTGTCGCCTTGTGTGTCTTGGTTTGTCCTATACACACATGTGAACACATGTATAGTAAGTCGTAGTACTATTTATGTAGCCTCCTAAATGATATTATTATTTGATGAATCTTCGTGTACGTGAATATCTTGTCTGCTCATAATAAAGACATACATCGACCATTTGAAATATGAGAATTTCAAAATTATCCCTCCAAATGGCTTAATTTATATGTGAAATCCGTAAAACATGTTTTGAAATTAAATTTTTGTGAAATGAATTCATTTCTCTATATAAAAAAAAATAGTTATCATTGTCTTATTCGATATCATATATATGATAATTAAAGTTATTTTTATTTGTTATACTATTGCTATTATTAATACTCAGCAAGAAATTTTTGTGAAATTAACTGTCAATGGTTTAGTTGTTAGCTAGTGTTATTATTTGATAATTACCAGTTAAAGTTGTTGTTTGTTAAACTCTGTCATTCAATTTATGGGCATTTAGGTAGTTTTACTACAAAATTCAATCCCAGATTAGTCCCAAGAACTTCACAGTGCTGATTAATTTAAGAGTCCTGAATTGAGATTTACATATATTTAGTATCCATCTGTGTGGCTTTCTCCCAATATTAATAACATGTTCGATAATTCCTCTTTGGCACGTCTATGAAAAAGATCAAATTAATTAAAGAAAAAGGAACTCCAGATAGAAGACAGAAAACTTAAAGGCAATAATTTATTTATATGTTAAACTATATTATACTTGTAGCACCCTTGTTCAAAATCCACAGACACTAATGGGAAATTAAAGCATGTGAATAATTTTACAAAAGTACGCTCCATGCAACTCAATTTGCCCTTGGTGGACCATCTTGTTTGTGGGCCACCACACCCATTTCCGTCTCGTTGTCATTGTCATGATTATAAATATCTTCTTCCTTCTCTCTGAACTTCTCGTAGATATCACTTCTGTAAAAGCTTCTGGTCCTAGCGACCAAAATTAAGGACACAAGGGCCCCAAACATGGTCACACCCGCAATAATAAAGAAGGCCAATCTATAACACTCATTCCCATTACAGTTCAATTCTTCTCCCTCCTTCCTCTTCAAACCCTTCTCAGCCAACTGCCTCATAGCTTCCTTATCATACAAATAACCAGCCACCCTCACACTCATCAAATACGACCCGATCGGGCTTGCGACCGACCCCACATTATAAAGCGTCGAGTAATATTTGAGCCCAAAAAGCTCAGAAATAATGGTGAAAAGTACTGGCCAGTTAGCTCCAAAGCAAAACCCTATAATTATTGATGCCACGTAGAGTCCACTTGGGACGTTGAAGGCTACAAGAAGATGGCCCACACATGAAAGGACCAGAATTAAAGTGAGCATGAAGGGTCTAGGAAATTTTAGCTTTGTCACCATGAACTCTGATACCACACCCTGAGTTATCTTCCCCAGATAGATCCAGATTGCCATTAGTGACACGAAAGTTGTTATAGTATGTGGTGAGTAACCTAAAGCCGTACCTATTTGGCTCAGGTTGTTCACCACTGTTAATGTTCCTCCAAGACCACAAATTGTTGCAGAAAACAAAATCGCCATGTCTATACTTAGAATCGCTTGCAGAATCGTATAGTCGTCGCCTCTTTCTGGCTTTCTGAATATGTTCCTCCACCATGAGCATGAGCCAGAAGAAGAAGCAGCTTCTTCTCTGTGTTTCGTCGTATTCTCGGACTCATTAAGCTTGGGTTTTTCTGTGGCTATGGTTACTACTACTTTCTGTGGTTCTTGCTGTTTCTTGGCTCTCCAAAGGTTAAGCTCTTCGGAGATCACGACGACGACAGGAAGGATTAGAATGAGAAGCATGAAAGAGGAGGAGAGATAATACTCGCTCTGGGTGAATTTGAGACATTTTTCGAGGATGATGATGATGAGAAGAAAACCTGCGAGAAGAAGAGACAAATAGACGAACTTGTAGAAATTTCTGGTGTCATTTGGTTGTTGAAGGCCCTTATGGTGTCTTATGACTGGAAGAAACAAAAAAGAAGTTGCTGTGGGAAGCCAAGCCATGAGCAAAAGAAGAGACTTTGAGTCGTTTCCATAGAAAGCGTAATATAATTGAGTAATGATAGCGGCGCTGAGGCCGAGGTAGCCGCTGAGCATTCCGATGACGATGCCGCGGGAGCCGGGGAAGTTTTTGACGGCGGTGACAACGACGCCGGTGTTTGTGGAGCAGTGGGAGTTGGCGCCAACGAAGACGTAGAAGGCCATGAGAGGGACGGAGGGAGGGTGGGGGAATTTGCGGTTGACGGCGAGCCAGATCATGAAGTAGCCGAAGAAGTTGACGATGGCACCGACGGAGACGACGACGAACGGCGGCGTGACCTCATTGAGGAGGCCGGAGAGGATGCCGATGTTAGAGCCGAGGTCTTTGAAGAAGGAGAGGAGGTTGAGAGTGGATTGGTCGTAGCCGAGGACGGACTTGATGTCACGAGAGTAAAGAGCGAACATGTAGCTGGCGCCGGAGACCGACATGATGAGGAAGGAGGAGAATATCATGAACCACCGGCCAGTGATGAGCTGGACAGCGAAGGACCTTGTCGATCGGAGGCATGTGGTGGTCGTGTGTGGATCTGAAGAGACCCCCATGTTTGGGCCAGAGAAGGAAGAGAAGTGAAAACACCAAAGAGTGTGATTGTGTTTGGTTGGAGGAAGATAATGCGTGACAAAGCTTGTGTGGTAAAGGTTGAATTATATAGTGAAATTTCAGTAAGGAGGAGGAAGAGGATTCTCTCCTCATATTTTTTCTCATATTCTCTCATTATTCAATCTAGACCGTTGATTGGGAAGGTGAGAGAAATATTAAAGTAGTATTGTGATTGATTTGACGAAAATAATTTAAAGATTATAAGGGATAATAAGAAAAGGTTTATGAGAGAAACCCAACTCTAAGGAGTACTGTCACGTCACCTGTCCTCTTGTCTCGTTCTCATATTATTAGAAAGGAAATAGCTCATAAATTTATCATTGCAATACCTAAAAATTATATAAAGTTAAGGTATACAATACCATGAACTTTCAATATAATCGAGTATAGTACCATATACTTTTCATAGATTAAAAAGATCCAATAAACAATCAAAATTGGAGTTAAAAAAAATGTCAAAACCACTAAATATAACTTTACATCGTTACTCATTATTATGAGGCCAACACTATTTTTGCGTGTGTGTGTGTATAAAAGGTAAGGATGTAAGATTATATTTAACGGTGTTAACATTTTTTCTCTCGTTTTGAATAATTACAGATATTTTTTCATATTTAAAAAATATATAGTATTGAACACGTTTTTAATAAAAACTTGTATGTATTTTTACTCTTTAACTTTTTTTTACAATGTATATTAAAAAAAAAATCATATGTACGTCAAAAGACATTTGTACATGCTTAAGTGCCAAGATCTTTTTTTATTATTATTATTATTTGTGTCATTGGGATGTCCGAAGGGACACCAAGATCTTTAAGAACTTTTAATTAATAAATTTTGGAATTGACCGATTTTCATAAACTTTTTACTGTTACATTTGATTTTTTTTTTTTAATACTAATAGACATATTATTTAATCAGAATTCATAACTTAAATTCGACCTGGTGGAGTCCGAGCAATTAACAAAATGGCTTCATTCACACGCACTCTGGAAATCTTAGAGCGTTAAATTGAAAATTCTTAAATGGAAATGACGAGGTTGGATCATGGATGATGAGATATATATCTTCAGAGGTTTTTTTATTCCTGCAACTGTTTCACTACTCTTCAGTCTTTGGTCAGCAAGTGCATTAATTGTTTCCATAAAACCGCAAACTTTTTAGTCCTTATCGTTATCATCATGCAATTCCAAATTTAATCTGGTAAAAAAATGGGTTCCAAATTTAATCTCATCCCATATTTATCACCTTAGATAAAAAGTATTTTACTCTACAGTATTGCAGTAATTAATTGAAATTATATTTTTTATATAATAACCCAAAACTACTACATCTAGGTTTGGAAACCACCAAAATCTAGGTTTTAGAAGTTATTTTCTATAACTTGAGATAAGACTTCTCATATATTTATATCACAAATTATAAAAGTTATTCTCTAAAAACTAACTCAAAAATACACGTACACATCTGATTTGGTATTGCAAGGATCATCCAATTAGAGAAGTGTTGTCCTCGTGCTCTTTTTTTTTGGTTAATATGTATTTAGAGCCTTTAAAATATTTCTTTTCAGGTGCATCCAGTGCCTTATAGTGTTTTATGCCGCATCTAGAACCATAAAATATTTTTTTGTGCATCCCATATGCCCTGAGGTGTTTTTTTGGGTGGGTTCAATACCCTAAATTATCTAGATTGTTAAATAAAAATTGCATAGACAAAGTGCTTCAGAGTGATATGAACTCACATAAAAAAATAAAAATTAAAAATTAAAGGGCCGAATATACTACAAAATACTTTTGGATATTGGATGTATTTAAAAAATATTTCATGATACTAAATCTACTTTAAATTTTTATTTTCTCCAAAAGTAATGGTTCTCCTGGTAATGATTTTAATTTATAGTCTAATGATATGAAACCCTTTATAAGTGGGAATCCATGGTTTGATGACATTTACACTTTACAGTATTTCTTAAAGAGATTCAAATCACAAGGGATGATGATGTTTATAGTCGAAAAGATGGGTCGTCTAACTAGGCCTTGAATTTATAATAGTTGGGTTTAAAATTTTTGCTTCAAAAGTGAAAGTCGGTCTAAAAGGGTTAACCTTGTAGGGCCGATGGCTTAAAAAATCTAGCCATTTTAGCTGATATGTTTTTTTATTTTTAAAAATTATTATATGATAATAATATTATTGAATGTTTATACTTTTTTAATGATGTTACAAATATTTAGTTGTTATTGTCTTTTTTTGGAATTAAGTTTCATGAGAATATCTTGTATAAAGAATCACTTAAAAACTTGTAAAAGATCTTATGTTGTTGACTGCTTACACTGTCTAATTTCATAAGTATTCTTACTAATTTGACTTATTTTCTAGTGATTCGTTCATTCATGTCTTATGTTGTTGACTGCTTACACTATTTAAAACATATTTTTAAAAAGTATTTTTAATTTTGTTAATTCATCTCATAAACTATTTGTAATTGTGATTTTGATTTTGACTTAATGACCGTGTTTGTTTGTTGTGTAATGTGTGTTGTTCAAACCTTAATGTAGATAACATTTATTTATTAAATTAGAACTTTAAGTGTTGTGATTTATAAATTATATTTCTCTGAAACAAAAAATAAAAGAAAAATAGTTAAAATTTAGAAAAAATAGTTTTTACCTTTATAAGGCTAGCCCTGGCCCATACGCTCACGGCCCACAGGTCATGCCTTCAAAAACAGATATTTTTCTTTCTTTGGGTTTGAAGGGCCAGCCTTATTTGAGACTTGAAGTTTTACTTCACAATCTTGATCTTAAACCTTGGGTGTGTTTGGTTTGATAGGAGGGGTGAGAAATTTTTTACTTAATATTAATCAAACTACTTATAAATTTTTTTTTCAATATTCCAAAAATATATTCCCAACAAAAAGGAATATTCTTCTTATAATAGCTACTTGGTAAAAGTCCTCCTTTCCTCCTCCTCAAACCAAACAAACTGTTAAGGTGTTCAATCCCCTCCAAGACGTTCTTTGAACCAACCATAGACTTTATTGGGATAGGTAAACCAAGGGAGCTCCCCCTTAGAGAATTGAATAAGAGAGTTTCATCTCATACCGGGGGGCTAGAAAACATGAAATGTCCTCTAACTTTTCTACATAAGACTAAGATCCTCATATGCCTTAGGGTGTATTTAATGATGTTTTAGTTCACAATCTTGATCTTAAGCCTTAAAGTGTATTTGGTTTTAAGGAATGGGCCAGAAATTTTTTACCTCATATTAACCAAACTATTTATGAAAAATTTTCAATATTCCAAAAATACATTCTGAAAAAAAGGAATATTCTTCTTATTAAAGGCTATTTGGTAAAAGTTATCTCTCCATTCCTCTCAAACCAAATAAATTGTTAAGGTGTTCAATCCCCTCCAAGACGTTCTTCGAATCAATCATAGACCTTATTGGGATAGGTAAACCAAGGGAGCTCCCCCTTAGAGAACTGAGTAAGAGAATTTCATCTCGTACATGGGGGGCTAGAAAACGTGACATGTCTTATGACTTCTTTACATAAGACTAAGATCCTCCCATGCCTTAGTGTGTATTTAATGTTTTAGTTCACAATCCTGATCTTAAGCTTTAGGGTATATTTGGTTTAAGGGGAGGGGCGAGAAATTTTTTACCTCATATTAACTAAACTGCCTATGAAAAATTTTAAATATTTCAAAAATACATTTGCAACAAAAAGGAATATTCTTCTTATTAATGGCTATTTGGTAAAAGTCCTCCATCCCTTCTCCTTAAAACAAACAAATTGTTAAGGTGTTCAACCCCCTCTAAGACGTTCTTCACAACAATCGTAGACTTTATTGAGATAGGAAAACCAAGGGAACTCCTCCTTAGAAAACTATATAGTAGAATTTCATCTTGTACCAGGGGGCTAGAAAATGTGACATGTCCTATGACTTCTCTACATAAAACTATGATCCTCCTATGCCTTAGTATGTATTTAATGATGTTTTAGTTCACAATCCTTATCTTAAGCCTTAGGATGTATTTGATTTAAGGGGAGGGGTAATAAATTTTTGACCTCATATTAACCAAATTGCCTATGAAAAATTTTCAATATTCCAAAAATACATTTTCAATGAAAAGGAATATTTTTCTTATTAATGGCTATTTGGTAAAAGTCTTCCCTCCTTTCTCCTCAAAACAAACAAATTGTTAAGGTGTTCAATCCCCTCTAAGACATTCTTCACACCAATCGTAGACTTTATTGAGGTAGGTAAACCAAGGGAACTCCCCCTTAGAGAATCGTATAATTTCATCTCGTAGTGGGGAGGCTAGAAAACGTGACATGTCCTACGACTTTTCTACATAAGATTAAGATCCTCCTATGCTTTAGGGTGTATTTAATGATGTTTTAGTTCACAATCCTGATCTTAAGCCTTAGGGTGTATTTGGTTTGAAGGGAGGGGCGAATTTTTTTTTACCTTATTAACCAAACTGCCTATGAAAAATTTTCAATATTCCAAAAATACATTCTCAACAAAAAAGAATATTCTTCTTATTATAGTTGTTTGGTAAATGTCCTCCCTCCCTTCTCCTCAAAACAAACAAACTGTTAAAGTGTTCAATCCCCTCTAAGACGTTCTTCACCCCAATCGTACACTTTATTGAGATAGGTAAACCAAGGGAACTCCCTCTCAAAGAACTGTATATGAGAATTTCATCTTGTACTAGGCGAGCTCGAAAACATGACTTGTCCTATGACTGCTCTACATAAGACTAAGATCCTTCTATGCCATAGGGTGTATTTAATGAAGTTTTAGTTCACAATCTTGATCTTATGCGTTAGGGTGTAGTTGCTTTGAGGGGAGGGAGGATAAATTTTTACCTCATATTAACCAAACTGTCTATGAAAAACTTTTAATATTCCAAAAATACATTTTTGACAAAAAGGAATATTCTTTTTATTAATGACTATTTGGTAAAAGTCCTCCCTCCCTTATCCTCAAACCAAACAAACTATTAAGGTGTCCAATCCCATCTAAGACATTATTCGTACCAATCATAGACTTTATTGAGATTCGAACACTAAGAAAACTCCCCCTCAGAGAACCGTATATGAGAATTTCAACTCGTAGTGGGGAGGCTAGAAAATGTGACATGTTCTACGACTTTTTTGCATAAGATTAAGATCCTCATATGCTTTAGGGTGTATTTAATGATGTTTTAGTTCTCAATCTTGATCTTAAGCCTTAGGGTGTATTTGGTTTGATAGGAGGGACGGGAAATTTTTTATCTCATATTAATCAAACTACCTAAGAAAAATTTTCAATATTCCAAAAATACATTCTCAACAAAAAAGAATATTCTTCTTATTAATGACGAGTTGGTAAAAGTCCTCCCTCTCTTATCCTCAAACCAAACAAACTATTAAGGTGTTCAATCCCCTCCAAGATGTTTTTCAAACCAATCATAAACTTTATTGAGATTGGTAGACCAAGGGAACTCCCCCTCAAAGAATTGTATATGAGAATTTCATCTCATACCAAGGGACCTAGAAAACACGGCATGTCCTATGACTTTTCTACATAAGACTAAGATCCTCCTATGCTTTGATGTAGAAGGTAAAAGATGGTTTTTTTCTTATTCTTAATTATAAATCACATCATTGATTTTTTTTTAATGAATGAAACATTTTACCCTTTATTTTTTTTATTATGTTGATTTTATTTACATAGGATATATTATATGTTAAATAAAAATAAAATTGAAAAGGTTGTTAAATTTTATGATTGAGTTAATGAGATTTTTTTAAAAATTCGTGTAAATCATGCTAAAATCCTGAAAGTAACTCATAAACAAGGTCATATGAGTAATTAAGAAAGAAGTCACCTTTCTTGGGCTTGACAATGCAACCAATAATAAAGTCAAAATAACCAAAACTTTTTTTTTAGCAAAAAAAAAAAGAAAGAAAGAAAAAGAAAAAAAAAAGAAAGGATACTTCCATGATTGGAGACCGTGGTGGGACCACGTATAAATGCTGTTGGACCTGGCTATCACCCAATAGGGGGGGTGAATTGGGTGTTTGATAAACTTTAGGAACTTTTAAAAAAAACTTTTCGCAATTTATAAATTGTCAATTAGATATTTAAAGATGAGCATATACTGGAAATGTAAAAGATAAGGGAAGAGAGTATGCAAATTGTGATTTATCCTGGTTCGGTCCAATCTTTGACCTACGTCCAGTTCCCAAGCTTCACTTGAGATTTTCAATCCACTATTTGCTTTGAACTTGATTACACGTTCTGTACTTGAAGTAATCCTCTTACTAGGATTCACTCCCCCTTACAAACCGTAATCAATTCACTTGCTTAATTACACACTCTGTACTCAAAGTAATCCCACACTCGGATTCACTCCCCTTACAAGCTGTAATCACAACAAAGTGTTTCCCACTCAAGATCACCCAATCTTGAGTAACTCTCAGAATAATAGGATGTTTACATTGAATCTTCTCTCTTAGAAGTAAGTGAATAAACACTGAAGCACAATACATGTAATCTCACTCTCTAAGCTAGATATATGATCATTGAGATATTCAGAGAGTAGATGAAGCAGACGTTAGAATATTGGCATTTTCACTGTATAAACTCACGTCACTGTTCTTGTTCTCCCTCTTGTATCTATGTGTCTTTTGTTCTTCGTTTCTGGGTTTCTTATTTAGATGAAGAAGAGGAACTAGCCGTTGTATTTTCTTCTCTTTGATTCTTCAAAGTTCAGCTGTAAATCTGGAATATGACAGTTGCATATTTTCCTCTGTTTCTTCAATTCTTGGCTGGAATCTTGGATTTAATTGTTGTAGATGGTCTTCCAGAATTCTTGTCATTCCATAAACTTAATTTGACCGTTTGAGATGATTCTTATGAGTTACAACGGTCTGAGCTGAACATCTGGGATAAGGGAGAAGGATCAGCCCTGTTCTAGGTTCGTCATTTAATGCATTTATCCTGGATCTTGATCTCACCTTGATCTTGGCTAAACCTTATCTGAAAAACACTCACAACTTTATCAAGGACATTAGAAACAATAAATATCATATGAGGAAATAATTTCAGGAAGACCCATTAAGATTTCGCAGATCAACATCATTTGATTTTTCAAAATTCCCGATGCAAACTCGAGTTTGTTCTTCCAGACTCGAGTTTGGGGTTCATCCAGAAAGCATGTCTGTTGATTAGTGGTCTAAACTTGCAGTCTATAAAAGCTAACTCGAATTTATCGGGCTCTGGACTTGGGATGGAATTTTGGTCCGGAAGCTAAACTCGAGTCAATTAGTGACCAACTCGAGTTTGGGTCTATGTTTGAAGAACAAGCCTAAGTTCGTGATTTTCCAGACTGGAGTTTAGGGTCATAGACTGGAGTTTGTAGTGTAGCCAAAATGGATGATCTTTCTGTATGATCCAGACTCGAGTTTGGGAAGTAAACTTGAGTTTCAGTTACTACTGAAATATTTGAGGTTTATCTGGGTCAAGTGCAAACTGGAGTTTGGAAGGCCAGACTAGAGTTTGGGAGTCTATTGAGTTTTCTGGGTTCCTTTCTGTTTGGTCTAAACTCGAGTAAGGGAATCTAGACTCGAGTTTGGCTTGCTTGGGATTTTGAGTGCTCTCTGTATCTTCCAGACTTCAGGTTTGATTTGCAAACTAGAGTTTAGCTTAATGTGAAAATTTTGGATTCATTTCTGTGTCTGTACAGACTCGAGTTTGTCTATGTAGACTCGAGTTTGGCTTTTATGTAAAATTGAATATCTTTCTATCAAGTCTCAAACTAGAGTTTGCTAACACAAACTCGAGTTTTCTTCTCCATGGCTCAGTCAAACATCTTTCTCATAAGTTCTTTGCTTTTTGACCTGAAAAAGATTAATCCCTGGAATCCAGTACCTATCTCCATAAAGCTCTTTAAGTCTTTTTTCCATTGCAAGAAGAATCAGCTCCAAACTCACTGTATTCTGATAGTTATGATCTGATGGATGAAGGTTGTTCTTTGCCAGCGTTTTTTGCAGCATCTTGAACTTATAGTCAACTTTCGAAGATCATATCTCACTCATTTGATCTTTTTTTTCCATGATCTTTATGTTTCTAGAAAGGTATGTGAGTCTACTTTCATATGCCACCGATTTCAGCTCATTTTGATGTGTAGATTGTGAGATACACTCAAATCATTGAAGCTTGGTCTGCTGGGTGACGTTAACAGATGGGTCAACTTAAAAAATTCATAGCTCTCTCATCTCAGCTTCTTTGGGCATAAAACTTTGTCAAGATGACACATTGGATGTCTAGTTTCATACAAAATTGATTTCACCTTAAACTGATCTCTGGTTTGGGAGATATCATCAAATTACCAGTGGTCGCCAGTTCTGATCGTGAAACAGAGTTGGACAGAGTTGCTGAAAGCTTGCTAAACTCGAGTCATTAAGTGACTAACTCGAGTTTTGAGTTCCAAACTCGAGTTTACATTGGCTAACTCGAGTTTTGCTAATCCAGAGACACCAGAGTTGCTGAAGACACTACAAACTCGAGTCATTAAGTGACTAACTCGAGTTTTGACAGTTCCAGACTCGAGTTTTGTGTCATAAACTCGAGTTTGCTCATAATCCAGAGGCAGATCACTTCCTGTAATGCAGTAAACTTGACTTTTGAGTATGTGACTCGATTTTGCTCATCCAGAACCTGATATATGCTTGTTTTAACTCTGAATTGAGTCATCCCAACTTCCATTTGATCTTGGAGACTTCAAGAATCAAACTAATAGCTTGTATAATGATTTTCTCAGTTTATTCAGCAAGTTCTTCTTTCTTTCTTCTCTCTTCTTGATTATTCTCCATGAATCAACTCTTTCTTTCTTCTATTCTCTTGTTCTTTCTCCACATAAACAAATCTACATTAAATGTAGCAATTAGACAATGTATATGATATAAACTTTTTGCTCTTGCTAATGTCATCTATATAAGACATCATCAAAACTAATCATAACCAACAAATGCCTCATAGAAATTTGAAAACCTAGATTTTACAGAGAAGTAGTACCCTTTTGAACAAAAATTATATATTTAAATAACTATTACTTTTTGACTTTTGAAGTATATAAATTGCATTATTTCCAAATTGAAGAGATTGGTTATGTTTGAGTTTTTGTTTTGGAGCATCCAATACATATTTTTCCAAATTTAATGTTTATCAGTTTAGGGTTTATTAGCAATGGCAATTGAAGTATTTAAAAGCATATTCTCAGTCTTAATTCAAGGTAATTAAGTATCCAATTGATGTTGACACATTTAACCAACAAAATTAAAACAACTAAAATTATAATTATAACTATAATTATAGCAGCAACAACAAAAAAGAGCAAAAAGCAGTCCCACGTGGGTAAGATTTAAAGAAGGCTTGTAAGTCTCCTTTGATTATGTCAGCCCCACGATATTATATACATCATGCATGCCAATATAGAAATGTAAAGATAGAAAGATAACTAAAAGCTAACAATATAATAATTCTTATGAAAGTGAAAATAAATTGAGATAATAGAGTAAGAAATAAGAGAAGAGAGAATGGGGAGCAATTCTAATTCAATTTTTTGCATGTGTTTAATTCTAGCTAGTCCAATACTTTTATTTATAGGAAAATTTGGAGAATAACGAACTTAGAGAATAAGTTTGTTAGCTTATAGAGAAAGTAAAAGAAAATATTAAATCTAGTTAAATAGATATTAATTAGAATATGAATAATTGAGATCCACATAATTAATATCGTCACAAGAATGATAATAATTCTATATATGTAAACTTGTTACATAAATTTATTAGAAAGTCTCACGATGTATAAATAAATTAAAATTATTGTTGTGTTAGTACTTGTTGGATTGCATATTGGGAATGTACAGTGCCAAAGATAGCATAGGCTTTGATGATAACGACATCAATTTTCGATTCTCGAAGATGATTCCTTTTTTTATCTGAAATATTGAGTACAAAGAAGTGCGAGGTTCTGTTTGATATTTCATATTTGTGACACCAAAACAAAAATAGAGATTAAATCAATAACATAATTGAAAAAAAGGAAAAATCACTATGAGGTCATAGTGAATTGGAAGTAATCACAAAAAAAAATGATTAAAGTAAAAATTAATTGTTAAATTCAGGATCAAAAAAAAATTAGGAGTTCAGTTCCAAACCTGGTTTCCTTCTAAGTGAAGCGCTTAGCAAGGAGCACTGAGAAGATTTGGAAAGCCAAACCTGGTACAGACGATCTATATCTGAATTTTTTAAAAATGATGATTTTTTAAATAATTTTTTTGAACATATAATAGTTAACAGATTATATTTATTTTATACTCTATACTAATAAAAATATTTTTTAAAAAAATCATAGACTCTTAAAAAAAACATATATGGACTATCCAGATCAAATATGATAGACTAGATTTGCCTAATTCTCCGTGCTAAGTAAATTTGTTTAGTAGGAAACCAATTCTGTTCCAAATTTTGGTTTTTAAAGAACTTTAAGTTTTAATCCATATACTTAATGATATTAAAGTTAAATTAAGTCCTTATGAAATTATGCAGGAACTATAAAAACTACAATTTGAAATTATAAGGACCGACGATCATATTAACTTTTATTTACTCTGAAGTTAGTCGCTCTAGTTCTTAATAAAAGACATATATAGAGAGAGAGTTGATCTTAATCATAAATATAAGATATAATTTTTATATTTATTAATTTTTTTTAATTTACCCCTTTTTATGTTTCCTCAATAATAATCAAGGAATATATGAAATAGGAAAATTAAAAAAGATAATTACAGTATTTTAAAAAATACATATCATATTAATTAATTTTTTAATATAATTAAATTAGATAAATATATAGACAAGAAAAGTATGAAAGGGCAGCAAAGAGGGACAAGGAAGAAGCACCAAACTAGTCGCATAAAAAACAGCATGTGTTGTTGACTAGAGGGAATGGTAGTCCCCCCCATCACTACCAAGTGGGCCAGGAGCTCAGGAGTTTACTTTTCAAAGGGAAGAGACTTTTTGTGCAATTTTTCCATTTAATTTAATCTCCTGCCGAATAATTTTTTCATTGAATTTTAAAACCTACTTATATAAATATAACATTCTCTTTTACTATTTATATATATTCTTGTGTAAGTTAATATTATTTTAATAATTTTTATTTAACCATTATATATATTAGAAAAATGATACTAAAGTCTCAATTTAAAAAATAATAGCAGAAAAATCTCATAACTTATTAATGGTAGCTATTTCATTTGTTAAAAAATAAAATATAGTATTATAATTATATTGAAGGAATAAAATAGTAAAACACAAAACTCAGGTCCACTTGCTTATATTTATTAGGTAATTTTCCAATCAAACCTTAGCAAATGTATTTTTCTCCAATAACAAAAATGAACATGGAGATGGTGTATTTAGGCGAAAAAAGTTGTCAATAAGTTTATCACAAAAGTATTTTTGACGAAGAAAGAAACAGATTGATCCACTTTTAAAAAGTGTAAAGATATTTAAATAATAATAATAATGTCATTGAAATTTATTAACGCGTAGTACTCAGATTCTTAAGTATTGTGGACCATATGTATCCTTGAGTTGATCCAATTGTATCCTCTTTCTTGGTTGGTCGTAACTTATCTATCCATCAATGTTAACCAAATATTTAGTCCACATACGACTCCAGCACTAACGGAGCATATTCAAGAAGAAGGACAGACATTGACAGTTTGTTTGGTTTGAGAGACCGGGAGAGAGGGGAGAGATAATTTTTTTTTTTACTAAAAAATTCATGAAAATTTTTTAATATTTTAAAAATAAACTATCAATAAAGAGAAATATTCTTTTTATTAATGATAATTTAGTCAATATCTTCCCTTTTTTCTGTACCCTCATCCTCTTCCCTTAAACAAAACACATCTAAAAGGAGTATATTCTTTTTGTTGGTCAAGCTAAAGGAGTATATTCCAAGAAGAACAAAAGAGAGAAAAGTTTTTGTCACACCGCCCCATTAATGTGTGTGTGTGTTGAACTCAATATTTATTAACATCCCAACTAATTAATTATCCAATGATCTCTTCCTCAACTTGAACTATCACTATACTTATTTCTTAATCCATTTGCACCACTAGGCCTAAGAGTAAATGATGGTTATTAGGAAATTTTTACCAGTATATTTGAATCTTAGGTATACCTATAACTTTAATTTTTATCAGTATATTTTTATCCGATGACGGAGGAATGTGGAATTAAAGTTATATGGTTTCTAGGTTTGTCCAAAGATCTTTATTACTCACCCCCGTCATCGGACCATATTACACAATATTTATGGTTATGAAGCTATATATATTTCTATATATAGGGATCTATTGCACATGCTTGCCCAGTAATATGTTTTATTTTAATTTGTGCCTCACCTATAAATGGGTTTGAGCCTTAATTCATTAATCGTGGGCTAAAAATAATTCAACAATATTAATAATTAAGGCTCCTATTTTAAAAAAAAAATACGCTAACGAATGGCTAAATTTTGATATTGTCTTTATAAAGAGAGATTATGAACCAAAATGCACCTCCTAGCTAACTTGTAAAAAAATTTGATTTGAAACATGTTCCTGTTGGAAATTACGCCCTAGGGGCTAATCCTTAAATAACTTCCATATTTGATTTATGAAGATAAATCAATGATTTGATTTATAAAGATAAATCAAATCAACTGGCTTTTAATTCGCATTAATAAATTGATTGGATTGAATCAATTAGACATATTTAATTTTTAATTCAATTTCAAAATTAATAAGATTGATTTTGAATATTTAATGTAGCTCATTAGGGTTATAAAATACCCTTAGGTTGTAAGTAATTTGATTACACACACAAGAGAATTCAAGAGCCACAAAAAGAACCCTAAAAGAGAGACGTAAGTCAAAGTTTGAAGGCACTAGCACGCTACCGTTCGTGTTGGAGTGTTGTTCGGTGTGGATACCGGTAGAGGGAGTGGATTTGTAGAGTCGGCTCCTAGAGATTGATAGATCAAGAAGGTGTTAGCCCACGAGTTCGCAAAGCACGTACACGAGTTCGCATAGGTACGATTCTTAATAACTAACCCGATTTAAACGCTGTTGATAGATCCTCTTCTTGGGATTCGTAATTTATTGGATAAATTTCATTCCGCTGTTTGTACGAATCCCAACAGTTCCAACAGGATTTCGACATGTGTGTAAATATATATTTTCTAAAATTATAAACTTCTTCGATTTCTAACATGTTCTAGGGTTTGTAATTAAGGTTTTCCCAACTCAAGTTCAGTGTCTTTCAAAAGTTTAGAATTGAACCGACTAAATAACAAAAGTCTAAAAGTTTCATCTTTTTTTAATTTTTTTGTTTTTTTTTTCAATTTAGTTTCCATCGTTTTAACTTAACATGAGCATTTTCGTGCATGAAAGATTAAATTGCTCGTATTTGAAAATTCTTCCAAAAGTCAGTATTTGAAAATGCTCGTATTTAATTAGAATGTTGGAAACTAAATTGAAAAAAAAAAAGAAACTTTTAGACTTTTTAATTTGTAGTCATTTCAATTCTAAACTTTCGGAAGACACTGAACTTGAGTTGGGAAAACCTCCATTACAAACCCTAGAACACGTTAGAAGTCGAAGAAGTTTATAATTCAAAAATATATATTTACACGCATGTTTTGTTTAGCTATTATGATGAGTTTAATTAAGAGTTTGAGCCTCACATGAGAGACACCTATATTGAGAAGTACAATTACAAACTTTAAAATTTGAGTTGCCAGTTGCTTAGATATTTGAAAATATAAACAAAAAAATGCACCGAATATTAGCTGATGGTATTAAAAAAATGTTTGTGTTAGAGTATCTGAAACTTCAAATTTTAAAGATTACGACTTTTATATAAATCATATATATTTTTTAAATAATCGTTTTTTAAATAACACAGACAATCAAATAGCTCACTTAGGCTCTACTTGGCACATTTGAATTTCAGTTTTTATCAACAGAAATTTTAAATGATGTTGTTGTTCTTATTGAATTTTGAACAGAAGCTTAAAAAAGGAAGACAATTTTGTGTGCATTTAAAAATTTAAATGATTATTTCTTTTCTAGAAAACCTAACTTTTTTACACCCTTACTATTTATTTCATCGGCCAATATCTTGTACTTTTCAATACTGACTTCTAATGTTGCGGAACAAAATGCAGTTTCTAAGACCAAATATAAATTTTTCATGGTGCAAAAAATAAAAGGAGAATGACTTTTATGTCCCAACTTAAAAAAAAAAATAATATCAGAAAAATCTCTATTAACAAGTGAACAAGAGGATTTAATAAGTGAATTAGTTATCATTAATAATTTATGAAACTTGTCAATAAATTATTTCTTTTAATTAAGACCTATATGTCATTCTTCCAAAAATAAATTTAAACTTGGTGCGATGAATTTGGCATTTGGACTTAATATGGGTAGATAGCTCAAACGTAGAGGGGCATTCTGGAGTCCAGGCCCAATCAGTCTATGGATGGCCCATATGAGCATAACACGGGCCATCTAGGGTTAATTTTGTAATTATATTTTTTGATAACTCAATTTTGTAATTTTTAGTAAAAGGCAATATTTTTGTTACATCTTCTTTTCTATATGACTACTAATTGGGTCATATTTGAGTATCACGGGACTAAATTTGGGGTAACCCTCTCAATGCCATTTTCTACACTTACACAAATTCAAATCCATAGACATATGAAGAAAAAATGAAATAAAAGAACTTAACACAAACATAACCATAATAACAACCCTCAGCTTCGTATGACTCTACAGGCAGGTTAAATTGGAGCTCAATCCTTGAAGATGATGAGTATTTTGTTGGAGACTACAGTCACAAACCCACAATAACTCTTCCCTTATGATTGTCAAGTCATCATTATTAGTGGGGTACTAATTTCCGTTTATTTCCATCGCAACAGATGTTATAATTTTCAAAGAGATAACTTTTTTTTAATATATATATATATATATATATATATATATATATATAAAAGAAAGTTTAGATGGATTCGACAGCAATCCCCCACCAAGGCCAGAGCAACAAGGGACTTACGAGATCGCCTACCAAATGAGCCCTCACAACGGTAGAGAGAATCAAACCCTCGTCCTTTTGGGACTTGAGCCCGTTTCTTACTATCTATGCCAACTCTCATCAACTTCAAAGAGATAACTAGAGCTGTCAACATGGGTTAGTCTTCTCCTTTTACACAGGCCCCTATTTGTGAGGCCCAAACCTCGTCCAAAATTGGGCTACCTTGTTAGCCCATTACATTTTTGTTTAGTGTATAGGATTGGGTCAAATTTAATGGGTTAGTCGAATCAATATTTGAATCCCTATTAAAAAAGATGCTCACATTTAGTGTTTGATAGTGTCTCGAACAAGATTACCTCAAATAAAACGATACCTATGTCTAAAAAAAATTAAAACTTTAAAATATTTTTTAGGAGCGAACTCATCTAAACTTTTGTTTATATATATAAAAAAAAATCGTTTATATATATATAAAAAAATCAAATATGTGTCAAAAGGTTATTAATTAAGGTGGTAAGTGGCCATAATATGTAAGGAAGATAAAGTTCTAAGAATCATACTTAGGAAAGATGAAAATTTTTTACACTCAAAGCCTTTAGAGGAAAAACCTCTATCAAATAGAGAAAAACCTTTAAATAGGAAAAACCTTTTGAGTTCATGGTGATTGTGTGATGTATCATGAGGGGAACAACTTCCCTCATTTTCCAATTCTCTCCGCTGCCATTGGCCGCTTTCCCTACTCCAATCAAAGGCTTCCACTTATACTTGAAGAGAAAAGAAGCAAGCAAAAATAATTGGAAATAGGCCATTCTTTTTACATAATTAATTAGATTTTTTTTTTAAAAAAAAAATAATTTTCGAATCCTTAATTATTAGTTTTTCTCAATTATAATTGAGTGTATCTAATTTCAACCCTAACGTTGATGCATATAAGTTGCCACAATTATAGGCATTTATCCTTATACTTGTAATTTGTTATTTTTCTTGAGCTTAAACCTAACCTATTTACTAAATAAATTTGACAAGGCCTTATGTAGGTTGGGTTATATAGAGATCATTTGGATGAGCTTTTTTTAAATAAGAAAATCCTTTTTTGAAAAAAATAAAGTGTCTTCTTATTAATTTAAGTGTTTGGAAGAGAATTTATATATATAAAAAAGCAGTAAAAAAAAGCTAACATTTTTCTTTTTCTTTTTTTTTTTAAAATCAATTTATAGCTTCCCAAAAAAGAAAAAAGCATATGTTAAGCAAAGATAGAATAAAAAAAAAATTGATAAGCTCTTCCTTAGTAATTTATTAATCGGCTTTGGTTTTCTCATGTTACATGAAAAAAGAAAATTTCCTACATACACATGAAATGGTGGACACATGAAATAGTAGGACCCACACACACACACACACACATATATATATATATATATACATGTGGGTTTCACCATTTCATATATGTGTGACATAAGAAAATGCTTTCCCTTTATTAATTATCTTGATTTTCAACAAAATGCCAATCCTTCCGCCCCTCTCCTTCGAGCCACCATCTTCATTGTATTGTGTTCTTCAACAATTTGGCAAATTTAGTTCTGGAATAGACCCAGAAAGCAGATTTCCATGGAGCCTGAGAGAAAAAGGCTTGTCTCACATATTCAAATGGATAGAGGCACAGCTCCACTCAAAATATTTTAACGCAAATCGATGTAGGAGAGGGAGAAACTATAGCCAAGTTCAAGAGGAATTGGTCTGTTCAATGAATTGAAGTTGAGATGGAGACTCTGAAGCATAGGGAACTCTGAAACCTGTCGAGGGATGAAACCAGAGAGATTAGAAGAAGGAAGCTGAAGAGAGAGCAAATGGAAACGAGGGTGTTTGAAGAGTGAAAGGTCGGACAAATGAGGAGAAGAGTGGGTGCGAGAGAGAGAGAGAAGAGGCATTGGAGAAGACCCACTTGAGATACATCGATCTATTGGCAGAAAAGAATAGAGGAGTTCCAAGAAGACAAAATAATAAATTGAGGGTTACCTGTAAGGATGCTTTAATTTACCCCCAGGAGAAGTTCAATATCTTTTTGTTGAACAGTAAGGTCCTGTTTGGTACAGAGAACTTACGAGAGTTCCGGGAACATAATATGATTCACATTTGCAAATCTGTTTGGTGTCCCTCTTTCCCGTCAACATGAATTACCTCCTGGCGTCATCTTCTCACAAATAAAGGAAATTGAAATCCCTTCAAAATTGGCGGAATCTCAAAATCTTCCCGGGAAAGTGAAAATTTGGGGAAAAAAAACCCTCTGAAATATAACCCAGATGCAAGTAAAGGAGCTGAAGGACGAAAGATATTGTGTTCCTATGAGGGGTCGAGGGTAGGGGAGGAGAATCAGAGAACAAGATCAAGTAAAAGAGTTTCAAACTGAAAACTCATTCTTCCTCTGTCATATCATGCGAAAACAGGGGAGAAATCCAGTCGCCTTCACTCGTCGATTAAGCTCGTCATTTTCCTCTGGAAGTTGAAGGTGAGAATCAGAACCTTTTTCTTATGGTTTCAGCTGGTTCTACGCTTCAGTTCCTGTAGTATGGGTGTCGACGATGATGTGTTTCTGCATGTCTTTATGGATTTGTTTTCTATTAACCGAAACAGAGCTTTATCTTAGTGCATAGTTCGGACTCGCTGGTTTTAAGCCGAAGGAAATTAACATATAAATTAATAAATTAATGCTAGAATAATTTACTTCCACCCCTTCATTAAGTTTAGATTTGCCTAGCAATTATTTCGCTTAGTTGATATGTTCTTCTGTCAAAAAATACGTTCGAACATGTTTATTATGTTCTCATCTGAGTTCGAACTTCAAGGGGCATTATGGAAATTTTACTCCAACTTCCCACTTAAACAACACTCAATTCTTCATACCAAACATTTTATTTCCAGTCAACTTAAGTTCTATTCCCATGCCAACTAAACAGTTCTATTTTTTTAAGTTCCCTCTTATCTTCCCTTCCCTCTTTTAAGTTCCCTTCCCTCATTTAGTATTCCATGAACCAAATGGGACCTAAGAGAAGTTCAATATGAAAGGAGGCAAAAGAAGAGAGAGAGAGATAATATAGCCGAGGAAGATGAGGGAAGCTTCATGAAGGCCATTTTAGTAATTTTATTTTAAAAAATGCTTTTCTATTTTAACATACAAATAGCTTTTTTATTTGAAAGTATTTTTGAAATGGTATATGTTAAATAACTTTAACTTATAAATAAAATATTTTTTAAAAAATAATACAAAAAAGGGGTTTTTTTTATAAAAAAAAATCTATCTAAACAAGCTTAGATAACCCTATTTCGAGCTGTCCACCCCTATTTTGTAGGTTTTTATACTTCTTTATTAATTTTTAGTTTGACACTTTTATGTTTTTCTTAATTAAATCTTTTGATGTTGTGCTATTACTTATTAGTGCCATTAGCCCATGTACATAAGCTAATCGTAGTAAGCAAAGTTAATAGTAATTTAATTACCAGAGAAAAATATCAAATTAAAAATTAATCGTACCAAATCCAAAATGTTTTCCATGAATTAATAATTTAATTACAACTTAGTCCTGCGATTTCCTAGTTTTTATAAAACATTTGACTGACCCACAATCTCATCGGATCCACTTTCCCTACCCATCTTAAGGATGGGTAGGGGAAACTTGTCCCATCTGGACCGTCCAGATCCCATCTGGACGGTCCAGATTCAATTTTTTTAAAATGTCATTTTTTGAATGAAAAAATTATTTTTTAAAAATATGTTAATTGAGAGATTATTTTTATTTTAGATTCTCTATCCATTAAAATAATTTTTTTAAAAAAATAAAAAGTTAAAAAGAATTAAATCTAGACCGTCCAGATTCCATTTAGACGGTCCAGATGGGGTAGGGAAAGATCTCATCCCATCTGGCGCTGTTGGGCATCTTTGTCAGTGACACATCAGCAAAAATGAGGCTTGGCTTCTTCTCCTCATCTTGTTTGCCGTACGGGGGCTTTACTCTTCGTTTTCCGCACAGGCGAGATCTCCGGCAAATAGGAGCTCGAACTCGAACATTTTCTTCTCCGCTAACATTTTAGAATAATGGATTCTGAATCCCGAGATTTATGATGTGAATGAAAGCTACATGTAAATCGAATTGAGTGCTCTTGTTCTTGAATGTGCCAAATCAAACTGATCTTAGAAGCAAACTGGCCGCCGGCCGGTTGTTGTGAGATATTTCTTCGATCTCTGTCGATATATCTGCTTTGATATTCCGGCGGCTTGCGTCTATCAGTGCCTACAATTTCTTACTTGAATCTGAATGTTTTGAGAAACGTGATATTTCTGTCATTTTGAAGACGTTAAGGTGCCTCTGTTCTCAGCTGTGAAGAGATGAAGAAAAAGCGAGAAGGTCAGAGGAAGAAGAAAGGTCAGCTATGGCAAAGAACACGAGGGAGGAGTGAGAAGCCATATTTTTCTGACGTGTCACTGACTAAGATGCTAAACTGCGCCACATCGGATAAGATTGTGAGTGAGTCAAATGTTTTATAAAAATTAGGAAATGATAATTAATTTTCATTCTCAAGCTTCGGGGGGACAAAATCGTCCCATACCCTGAAAAGTGAAGACATTTCTCAAGCTTTTACCAAAATATATTTCCCAAGCACATTTTCATTCTTTCAAATTTCTCACTCGCCACTCCTTCCCACTCTCCTCTTCAGTCTCTGACAATATCTGCATGCGTTTGGCGTTCTGCATTCTCACCGGAAATGACGATCAAAGGCAAGGAAGTCGCCGGCAAAGATTCCTACGGAAAGAGGAAGCGAAGCGATGGGGATGACAAGTTTGGTGGTGGCCGCAAGACGAGGAACCGGGGAGTTCTGCAGTTCTTCGAAGACGCTGCTGAGGCTGGAGATACTGACGACAGCTTCGACAGTGACTTCAGTGATGGTATAGAAATGCTTATGCCTCTTTCTTCTGATCGTACATTTTGTTTACTACTCAGGCTTTTGCCGGAACTCCTAGGGTTTTTTGAACTTTTTTTTTTCCGGTTTCATTGGCTGTCGAACCTTTCTCAATCCGGGTGTTTTTCCTCTGTATGGAGGCAATTTACGAATGGATGGGCTGGGTTGCATGAATTTCATGTCTTTGGCGGTCATTTTCGGTCTGTCTTATGGTTTTCAGGGCTCGTTGTAGACCTTGTCTTTGTCAAGTTTGCAGCCATCAAGGCTTGTCTGATTTTAATTTTTCGTCTAGTTTTCCTTGGTTTTTATGTTTATACATTATATCAAAGAGTGGCATTTTATTTAGAAGATCGGCCTACTGTTCTTTGGAATCTGAATTGCTTCTTACATACTAGTAATGCTTGTTATTTCCTTGTGAAATGGGACAATAATTTTGTTTGTTATTGAGTGTGGTACTCTGATTTGTTTCCTTATTTTCTGCTTGATTTCATCACCATTGTTATGATTTGTTCTCAAGCTTACCGGTTTGCCACCATTTTTTCTTACATGCTTGTTTACTTTGATTGCGTGTTCTGTCAGGTCATTAGCCTGTCCGTGGCTGATGTCTTGATTTGGACTTCTTAGAGATGAGATTATTATTATTCTTTTTGCCAGTTCAAGTTAATTTTTATTTCATTTCTACTTCTTCTTTGGGTAGCTTTCTGAAACTTGTTTAACAGACTTTCTAGACGAGGATTTTGATACTGCGCAACCAACAAAGAGTGAACCTTCTAAGGCCCATAACCTTCCAGTTTTTCCCAAAGAGGAAGAGATGGATGAGGAAGAATTTGATAAAATGATGGAAGAACGTTATGGCAGTGGCTCTAAATTTGCTGCTTATGCTGGAGAAGAGTATGATGACAAAACATTTGAGTTGAATTCTTTAACAACTGCGATTGAATCAATGCCCACTATCTGGAAAGTTAAATGCACAGTATGACATCTGTATCCTTTTTTTACTAATTTTTACGAATAAAAGTTCCAGTCTTCACCTTCAAAAAACTTTGGTTGGTTCATTTCCTCCCTTCTAATCTTTGGTTGCTGCAGGTTGGGCGTGAAAGGCATTCAGCTTTCTGTCTGATGCAGAAGTTTGTTGAATTGAAATCCCTGGGTAATAAACTGCAGATAATATCAGCATTTGCTGTTGACCATATGAAGGGATATATCTACATTGAAGCTGAAAAGCAATATGATATTTATCAGGTAACTCATGTACTGAAAATGTTGATAAAATAATTGATATCAATCAGTTTTGAAATGTTCTACTTGCAGCTAAATCTTTTGATCTGTTCTTAATATTATATTTCAGGCTTGTAATGGGATTACTGGTATTTATGTTACTCGAGTACACCCTCTTCCAAAGAACGAAATTCATCATCTGTTCTCTGTACGAAGCGGATGCAATGAAGTTTCTGTGGGCATGTGGGCCCGGGTGAAAAATGGTAAATACAAGGGTGACCTAACACAGGTACTGTACTAATAATATGTTGACTTATATCTTCCTAGCTAACATATGAAAAGCTTATTGCTGTTTATCAATTCTATTTCTGCAGGTTGTGGCTGTGAACAACACACAGAAAAAAGTGACAGTAAAGCTTATTCCGAGAATTGATCTACAAGCGATGGCTGCCAAATTTGTAACAGATCTTCACGCCTTTTTTTTTTTTAGATCTTTCTTTTTTCGTGCCTTTTATATACTTGCTGTGGTGGATGTTGATTATTTTCATTTGAGTATTGTATGGGTATCTATTCCTAATATTTATGAATTGCGTGAAGCTGTAGGCCTGAGTACATTAGCAAATGGTTGCTCCAAATAAAAGCAGAGCCGTTCTTCACTATTAAGTGTTTCCTACGTTATGATTTAATGCACTTACTATCAAGCTCCAACCTGGTTGAAACATTTTTGATATCTTTGTGTCTCTTTGTAACCGTAAGATTTTGGGGAGGGTACATAAGTTAGTGTGGTAATATCTGTCATGAATTAATGTCAGAAATGCATTATTCTTTGTCACATGCTTGCTAGAAACAAGCACATATTGGTTGATGATCGAACCTTAGCCTATTTCTTATCAGATGCTCTTTTGATTTCTATTGATATTAAGTGTTGCATGTTGCTGTGCTGTGTTATTGTAGTCTTAACTTAACTTTATGGTGGTAATTTTTACACAAACTGTTGTTATCCATTGATAATCATAAGCCTGTCTTCAGAATTACATGAATATAGCAATCTCAGTGGATTTAATTTTCTCACATTTACAGGGTGGGGGACGTAGGCTTCAAAATAATGACTCACCGGCTGCAAGATTAATCAGCTCTAGTGAACTTGAGTAATATTGGCTATCCTTATATGCTTTTAATTCCTTGTCTGATGGATTTTCTGAAACAACTGTCTCATTTTTAACCCTGCAGGGAATTTCGACCTCTCATGCATTATAAACGTGATCGTGAGACTGGCAAGGTCTTTGAGGTTCTTGATGGTCTAATGCTCAAGGATGGATATTTATACAAGAAAGTATCTAAAGATTCATTAAATTTTTGGGGTGTCGTGCCAAAAGATGAGGAGATCTTAAAGTTTGTGCCATCTGAAAACTCTGTATCAAATGATATGGAATGGCTGACTCAGATTTATGGTGAGCCTAAGAAAAAGCAGACGGTAAGAGGAGATAAAGGAGGTGAGAAAGGAGGGGGCACTTCTAGCTCTGGTGTGGTTAATGGTTTTGAAATGTATGATCTTGTATGTTTTGGGTAAGTCATTGTGAACTTTCATCATTCATGATACTTTATGGACCTGTACCCTCCCTCCCTCTCTCCCACACACACGCTTTGGCTAATTTGCATTATTAAATGTATATGACCTTCATTTCATATGTATTCACCATTGCAGCAAGAAAGACTTTGGTGTTATCATAGGCATGGATAAAGATGATACCTACAAGGTATGATATTGAGCCCATGCAACTCTTGTTACACGTATGTGATCTTGACCATCTCCTGTTTTCACAGAGCTCAATTTCATTGACCCTTTTGTCTGCTACAGATACTGAAAGAGAGTCCAGATGGACCTGTTGCTACAACCGTTGAACGCCGTCACATAAAGTGTGGACTAGTAGATATAAAACTTAGTGCCCAAGATCAGCAGAATAAGACCATCACTGTGAATGATACTGTCAGGATTATTGGGGGCCCATCGGAGGTCTGATGCTGAGGATGCCTTATTTTTCTAGTCGTCACCTTTTTTGGAATCTGTCTTGACTTTAGAACACTACTTCATGTCATTTTGCAGGGTAAACAAGGAATTGTTAGGTACATCTATAGAGGGGTTGTCTTTATATATGATGGTAATGAAGAAGAGAATGGTGGCTATATTACTGCCAAATCTCATATGTGTGAGAAACTCAAGCTTAGTGCTGGTGGTTGTAGTGAAAAGGTTGGAATTCTTTTTTAAGAATATGAACTTTATGGTCACCTAAAGATGGGGTTTGATGTGTTTTTTGGCAATATTATACATGCAGGGTCATGAACCAGATTCTTCAGTCTTTGAAGATTTGCCAACATCTCCTAAATCTCCCTTGTCACCTGAAAAGCCATGGCAAGCAAGAGAACTTAGCCGTGAATGTAAAGAGGCCTAACTCTTTCAGAAGTTGTTTTTGCTCTAGATCTGCCCGTTAATGATATTGTAGATGTGTTTTGTTTTGTTTTTTGGTGCAGTCAACGATGCAAACAATGATGGCTTATATACTATCGGTCAAACCTTGAGAATTAGAGTGGGCCCTTTGAAGGGATATCTCTGTCGGGTCATAGCTATACGTCGCTCTGATGTTACTGTGAAACTTGATTCTCAGCAAAAGGTTCTTACAGGTTTGTTTATGATGTGGTAATCATGGTTTTTATGTGTTAAAGTGATGTCCTAATCTCCCCCATTATTGATGTTCATTCAGTTAAATCTGAGCATCTTTCTGAGGTACAAGGGAAGAGAAATGCCATGTCATCAAGGTACTTTTTATAGTTGTATGCTTGATTCTTTCTGATTTCAAACTTTGACCAAAAATTATGTTGATTTGTTTTATCTCTTGTGTATCAGCGTTGACCCAGATTCAAGCAAACCATTTGATCAACAGGGTGCTGGGGAAAGTTCAGGAGGTCGGAATCCTATTATTTGTTATATTTTCTTCTTTGACAATATGCGAAAATTTTACTCATGAAAAAGAGATTTATTAATTTGGGTGCTAGTTCCATATCTGTTTCCTGTTTGGCATTGATGTTCTACATCTCCTGAGTGGAGAGACTTAGGATTTGACAATGAGTTTATGACATGTAAAGGTTGGGTGGGCGCAATTGGAGCATCAGCTGGGGGTGATGGATGGAATGCTGGTGGGGCACAACCTCAATGGTATTGACAATTTTGACATTAATTAGTCTTTTTGTTTGTTTCATCTCAAACAATTAGTTTATTGATTGAGTTTCTTCATTATTTTCTCTATATGCCAGAAGATTTGATATTCACTTTGGATTTTATCTGTATTGCTACCATAGATTGAGAATAAACCTTCTGGGCCTGCGGAGATGATTGTTTTGCTATGCTGATTAAAATATTTATGATTATGATTTTAGTTGTTTGTTGGTGTAGCTTTTTGTCTGTGTTCTTCTTTGATCTCCTTCCATTGATCAATTTGCTTGTGGAAAGGATATGCTGTATATTTTAGGCAAATCTATGTAAAATATATTGAACGTGATAATTTTTTAAGGGAGTGGTCGGCAAAGGTTGAGGCTAATGCTGTGTGGATTTTATTGGGGGGAATTAAAATAAAAATTCTATGATCCAGTATTTTCTCTCATTCATGATTTGTTTGTTTTGTTATATTGGCTGTTGTCTAATCTTATGATGATCTTGTGCAGGAGTTCCTGGTCTAACCGTTCTACGTCAAACTTGCCGGTATGTCTTGTATTTGCATTACAATGATCATGTATGAGTTCTTACCCTGCATAATACTAATATGAGGATTCTATTTTTCTTCGCATACTATGTATATAATCTGCATCAACAATACATGTATTCCCATCTTCACTATCCTCATTTGGTGATGTATGAGCATAACTCCATAGATTCTTGTTTGCTAACAAAGTAACTAATGTAACCAATTTTCTGCATCCATTTTTCATCTGTTTATCATCTTGCTTTTTGTTGCAGTCTGAATCTCTTGCAACTTCTACTAGTACAGAGGGTGATGCTTCTGGTAAAGGTATTTGTACTATGTTATAGCTCCATATTACTAGCATGTATTATAATTATGTATTGTGTTGGTGTTTCATCGATCTTCTGATGGATAGGCGTAGAAGATAGTGCTTGGGCAGTCAAAAGCACTTCAGTTCAGAAATCCTCCTGGGGTGCAGCTTCTGACAGTGCTGGAACTGCTGCTGACCCAGGTCAATCTGGTGGCTGGGGTAAAGGGGAAGGCGGCTGGAGTCAGGCAAAACCTGCTGGTTCAGAGGTTGATGCTTCTGGTAAAGGTATTTTCACTGTCATTACTTCATATTACTAGCTTGTATTATAATTATGTATTTTGTAGATGTTTCATTGTCTTTCTGATGGATAGGTGTAGATGATAATGCTTGGGGAGTCAAAAGTACTTCAGTTCAGAAATCCTCCTGGGGTGCAGCTGCCGACAATGCTGGAGCTGGTGCTGACCCAGGTCAATCTGGTGGCTGGGGTAAAGGGGAAGGCGGCTGGAGTCAGGCTAAACCTGCTGGTACAGATGGTGGTGCTTCTGGTAAAGGTATTTTTACTGTGTCATGGCTCCATATTACTAGCTTGTATTAATGTATTGTGTAGTTGTTTCATCGTCCTTCTGATGGATAGGCGTAGAAGATAATGCTTGGGGAGTCAAAAGTACTACAGTTCAGAAATCCTCCTGGGGTGCTGCTACTGACAATGTTGAAGCTGCTGCTGACTCAGGTCAATCTGGTGGCGGGAGTAAAGGGGAAGGCGGCTGGAGTCAGGCAAAACCTGCTGGTACAGAGGGTGATGCTTCTGGTAAAGGTATTTTAACTGTGTCATAGCTTCATATTACTAGCTTGTGTTATAATTATGTATTGTGTAGATGTTTCATTGTCCTTCTGATGGATAGGTGTAGATGATAATGCTTGGGGAGTAAAAAGTACTTCAGTTCCAAAATCCTCCTGGGGTGCAGCTGCGGACAATGCTGGAACTGCTGCTGACCCAGGTCAATCTGGTGGCTTGGGTAAAGGGGAAGGCGGCTGGAGTCAGGCAAAACCTTCTGGTAAAGAGGGTGATGCTTCTGGTAAAGGTATTTTTACTGTGTCATGGCTCCATATTACTAGCTTGTTTTATAATTATGTGTTGTGTAGATGTTTCATTGTCCTTCTGATGAATAGGTGTAGATGATAATGCCTGGGGAGTGAAAGGTACTTCAGTTAAGAAATCCTCCTGGGGTGCGGCTGCCAACAATGCTGGAACTGCTGCTGACCTGGGTCAATCTGGTGGCTTGGGCCAGGCAAAACCGGCTGACAAAATGGATGGAGACCAGCCCCCTGGATGGAACAGCAAGAGTAAAGCTTCTGGAGGGGAGCCCTCAAGCTGGAGTCAGAAATGTGATGAAAATATTGGAGACCAAAGTGGTCAATCTTCGTGGAATAGGGAAAAACCATCAAATAAAAGTCCTGCAGCAGGATGGGGCCAAGGTAGTGGTCAAAAAAGTTCAAGTAATGTTTCGGCAGGATGGGGTACTAGTCCTGCCTGGAAGAGTGGATCAAGTGCTGGTAACAAACAAAATTCTGATTGGAACACCTCTAACGAGGGTGCAGCTGAAAACCAGAGTTCTGATTTGGAAACATCAAATAATTGGAACGCCAAATTGACTAATGCTGGAGGTAACAAAGATTTAAAGTGGGGTGTAAAAAGCAGTGATACTGAAGGGGGTCAGGCCAACGATCAAAGTGGTTGGAGCAGAAGAGAAACTTCTGAAAGTGAAAAGAAACCAAATAGAGAATCATCAACTAGCTGGGGTCAAGGAAGTGGTTCAAACTGGAATTCTTCTGGTCGTGCTGATGCTGGAAATCAAGATTCCAATTGGGGAAGGAAAAGCAACTGGAATTCTGGATCTGGTGATCAAGACACCAACTGGGGAAGTAACAGTAATTGGAATACGGGAAATGACTCAAATGGCAACAAGTTTAGTGCTGGCAATGAAGCTTCTGGTGATTGTGGTTATGGAGGGAATTGGAGTGGTGGTAATGGGGGTAGGGGTGGCTCAGACAGAGGTGGATTTAGGGGTAGAGGAGGTTTTCGGGGTAGAGGGGAACGTGGGGGCTTTGGTTGTGGCAGAGGTGATCGGGGGGGATTTGGTGGCCGGGGAGGTGATCGGGGGGGATTTGGTGGTGGCCGGGGAGGTGATCGAGGGGGATTTGGTGGTGGCAGGGGAGGTGATCGTGGAGGATTTCGTGGTAGGGGCAGATCAAATGGGGAAGACTTTGGCGGTAGGTGGGGGTCAGAGAGTGGATTTGGAGGCCGAGGCCGTGGAAGGAGGGACCAACATGGGGGTTGGGGCAATAAAAGGGACGGTAATGATTCCTCTGACTGGAAGGAGACGGGTAATGATACTTGGGGTCAACCAAGTGCTCCTGACAAGGGTCAATCATCAAGTTGGAGTGCATCAAATGGTATGGCAGTAATGAATTAGATGGATCTAAATATTAGTAGATAATTGTCCCATTAGCCTACTCAACTATCTTGGATTCCTAATTTCTTACATGATAAAAAAATAAAGTACTTTACTGACTTTCATCGAGGTTTGTTGAAATCATGAAGGCATCTTATCTATTTTCAGAACAAATTTCCTGATTTTTATCAAAATGACACAGGATTCTTATATATTGTATTTTATTCTTTTATCCTACAAGAGATTGGGCGTGGATCCTAAAGAATTCCCTTATCCATTGCCTTGTTCCTAGCATTCCAAAGCTCAAAAGCTAATGAAAGAAAAGCTTGTGCCAATGGTTGATTGTTTCCTTTGGCTTCTTGGGTGGTCTCTGCTAGCCACAAGCATATCCCTTTGTCATTTACTTTGAAGATCCATTGAATACTGTTGGAAACCATATGCACTGGGCCGTTTCATGTTCTAGGGAAATGTGATAAAAAGTTTCATTCTTTTCACAATTTTAAACACATTGGGCTTGATTTAAATGCAATGATGCTCGAGTATATTCCTCCTCTAGGAGTAGCCTTGTATAGGAGCCTCCAAGCAAACATTCAGTTTAGGAGAAATCTGCAGCTTCTGAAGCTCAGACCAAACATCCACATATCGATCTATAACCCATGGTATTGCTTCCCAAAGATAGGTAGATTCTAGCCTAATTGAATAGATACCATCCGGGCTCATCTTCCATATCAGTCTATGCTTCTCATAACTAAAAGAGCTGGGAATTTGCAGAATAGATTTCATTTCCTTCTTTGAGTAAAAGGAGGGCTAGCTTCTGTTTGTCCCATTGTCTGGAAGAATGTGCACTAACTGATTAGTTGTGCCATCTTAATGTATGCAATTATTATACTAACTGAACGATTCAAATTGCAAATATCATTGTGACTACTCTTGTGATGCAGGTGGAGCAGGTTCTTGGGGGAAGAAAAATGACGGGGCTGGCAACAGTGGTTGGTGAACAACTTCCAAACGTGCTATACATTGCTCAAAGAAGGAAACCGACCTTGGTTGTTTCGTCTAGTTAATAACTACTAACTCTTGTTACAATCTAGAGTCAGCACAGATCCCTAATTCTGTTTGTCGGAACTTGATGTATAGTGTTTTTGGCCACCTTGGCATTTTGTATGGGGAGCGGATGGATGGATGGTCGATCCGAATTGCTGCAACAATCTATGAAACTTGGAATTAGGTACATAGAATTAGTTGCGTACCCTTCACTGGTTAATGTTAAGTGGGTAACTGATTTGTGCTGATGTACTGCAGCCAAACTGTCATCTTGTTTATAGGATTTCATTTCTCCAAGAATGCTTAGTATCCTAATTCCTTAAGCTTCTTGTGTTTTCAATTTAATTTACTGCGTTTGTGTTGTTTATCGAACATGTCTTGTCTTAGCATGTCAGAAGTATTCAGCACCACAGCTATTTAATGGTATTAATTAAATGTTGAATAGATTGTTAGTCTTGGTAATAGCATTTTAGAATTTATAGTTTGCACGTAATGTGTTGATTCAATTGAAAAAAGAATATAATCTCTCTGTTACTTCCCTAAAGGGTTAGATAATACGATTTCAACTCTGAAAAGAAACTCATTATTTTTGGGATTAGAACCTCGATTCCTAGCCCGTCAATGCAGGTTAAAACTGACTGAATGGTTATAAAATGCATTTTGTCATTGAAAATCGCAGACTTTGTTGGTTAAAAATGGTAAATGACAAAAGATGTCTCTCTTATGTTGGGTTGGCCGTATGTTTCATGAATTTAATTATTCTCTTTCAAGTTTCAACCTCCAAAAACAAGGGATGGGAAGAATTCGTGGCGCAACAAAAATGTTAGATATCTCACAATTTGATTGGAAAAAAGGGAAAATTAATCTGTCAGGTACTTCTGTTGACCTTTTCCTTTTATGTTTAGATTAACAAATAGGCGGTCCAAATATGATATTTTATAAATTATTTATATTTCATGAATTTAAATTTTTATATTTTTAACATAATGAAGTTATGAACTTAGCGGTTTAAATTTATTTTTATATAATATTGTAATAACATGATATCGAAAATGGGTGAACATGTGATTTTGAGCAATTGTGAGAGGATCTGGTTCTGGTTCCACCGCTTCATCGCTCTGAATGGACTGAGTATTCTCAACCAAAATACGAGAAAGGACGAGTGAGTCGTGCATGGCTTCTCTATGTTCGTGGTTCTCCTGTTCATCCTTTGAATGCATTTTATACCAATCATTTAAGATGAATATAAATACTTAAAAATAATTTAATTAATTTACTTAATCTCTCTAAAAAGTTAATTAAGTCTTAGGTCTTAGACAAAACTATAAAAATATGGTACATGTGGGTGGAATGTCTTCATGAATCTCTCAATTTTCTTTCCATTTAAATTTTTCTTCCATTTATCTAAATTTCAAACCGAACTCATCACCATGATTACTAATGTCTTGCTTTACTTCCATTCCCGAAAGTGAACTTTGAATCCATGAAGAAACTTGTGTAATGTAGCTGATTAAATAAAAAATATATTATGTTTCATTAAATTATGCATAGAGAGTTGTAATGTAACTGATTTATTGCTAGTGTAACGTATGAATGTGGGCCTCCACTCTCCGTCCAATCCAACCACTACTTTAGCTTTTCCAACATACTATCTTCAATAACGATTCATAAAGGGTTCGGATACTCTTACTAAAAGGTGAGGTTTGATATTGAAGTTGGTTATGATATTGGAGAAGACATCTAACTCTAACTCCTGGGTAAATAAATACATGAGTTTGTAATATATAGCTCATCGTACCCAATATTGATATCACTTAAGAAGAAAAAAGATTTTCACATAAATTCGACCTTTTTCTTAAAATTTGTATATATTAAAAAAAAAACCTAATTGATTCTTTTGAGATTAATAATCTAAATAAATTATTTGAAACTATTTATATTCATTATTTTTTCTTCAAATTAATTTGGATGCCAGACATATAATCTAATTATATATGACATATACAATGATTAAGGAATTCATTTAGTTCCCTAATGTATCTAAAAAAACCTGAATCCAATATTTGGATCCTTGGAGAAAGTCTTTGTTTTTAATCTCATGAACCTATTGATCTGCTCCAGAGCACTTATCGGTGACTGGGGTTTCTAACTTTCTATGGTTTTCTCTCTATATGTCACTGTTATTTCTATGAGTTTATGGTTGATATTTACAAGGATTCAAAAATCAATTAAGGGGCATTCTATTGGAAATTTCCACCCCATTACCACATTAGCCATTCTCAGAGAATCAAACTCCGAGAACTTCCATGGCTGCTTTCGATTGCTCTGTTTCAGCACGTTAAAGACAGAGGTGAACAGAGTCAGTATTTAGATGATTTGATACTCGAAATTTTGTTTCAAAAGACTTAATAATGTTAACTAACTTAATCATTTGATATAGAGAAACATTCAAAGAACTTTGAAAGAGTGCATATGAATGACAACAAGACACTCGAATGTAGACAGCCAAGTTGTGTCTCTTAATAAATTAAGTATTGCTGCTATAATGTGGAGCTTTGGATGATGAACGCTATGTGAGTCATTCATTTTCTCATCATCTTTTCTTAATTTGTAGAGTTTCTTGGATTGGCTAAAGATTTGTTCATCGATATCGAAAATCAATTAAGGGGTATTCTCTTGACGGTCATAGATCACTCGAAAATGTTTTGTGAACCATTACAGTTATGGAAGCTTTGTCTCAGAACGCTTGAAGATTAAACAGTTATGGAACTATAGAAGATTTCAAAGGATGTTCTTCCTCTGAAGATTAACATCAGGAATTAATCACCACTTCAAATCAAATTAACTTGAACAGACTTGATCCATCAACATTTGCAGAAAACGAGGACTCATGGGTGGAGGATATATATATATATATATATATATATATGTATGTATGTATCCTCTAAAAGAAGTTGAGATAAAACCATTATATGTAGACTTGGAAATTGGATTTCAGGCTTCCATTAACGATCTGGTGCAGCTTTGAGAGGACGCTTTAGAATGGCAATGGAGTAAAAAAGAGGTATTTTAGAATACCTCTCTATCCTTCTTTCTCTCTCTCTCTCTCAATGTCGGAATCGAATACGTAACATGTAGGAAGACTTTTGCCTTACAACCAACATGACGCTCGAACGTCGACAAGCATGTTGAGCGTCGTAAATTCTGTAATGCTAACAGTGACAAGCTTTACATTATAAGGTGGCAACACATATATTTTTGGGAGGCACAAAAAAAGGAGAAAATAATTTAATTTGAAGAATGCCTAAACAGTTTAAATATATAGTACTTTCTTCTAGTCATTAGTCACTTTTTAACTATTTACATTTTGTTAGTTCATGTTTTGATAATAACTGTAAACTTGATATGAAGTTTGTTTTTGGCAATATGAAAATTTCACTGTTAAAGGTAAACTCGAGTTTAGCTATATAAACTCGAGTTTGAGACTTGACAGAAAGATGTTCAATTCTGCATAAAAGCCAAACTCGAGTTTGCATAGACAAACTCGAGTTTAGGCAGACACAGAAAGGAATTCAAAATTTTCACATCAAGCTAAACTCCAGTTTGCAAATCAAACCTGAAGTCTAGAAGATACAGAGAGCACTCAGAATCCCAAGCAAGCCAAACTCGAGTCTGGATTATCAAACTCGAGTTTAGACCAAACAGAAAGGAACCCAGAAAACTCAATAGACTCCCAAACTCTAGTCTGGCCTTCCAAACTCTAGTTTGCACTTGACCCAGATAAACCTCAAATGTTTCGGTAGTCACTGAAACTTGAGTTTGCTCCCCAAACTCGAGTCTGGATCATACAGAAAGATAATCTATTTGGCTACAATACAAACTTGAGTCTATGACCCTAAACTCCAGTCTGGAAGATTACGAACTTATACCTGTTCTTCAAACATAGACCCAAACTTGAGTTAGTCACTAATTGACTCGAGTTTAGCTTCATGCCTAAAGTTCCATCTCAAGTCCAGAGCCCGACAGTTCTCTCTGTAAAAGCCAAACTCGAGTTAGCTTTTACAGACTGCAAGTTTAGACCACTGACCAACCGATATGCTTTCTGGATGAACTCCAAACTCGAGTCTGGAAGAACAAACTCGAGTTTGCATCGGGGATTTTGAAAAATCAAATCATGTTGATCTGCGAAATCTTAATGAGTCAATCAAAAATTATTCTATCATATGATATTATTGTTTCTAATGTCTTTGATGAAGTTTTGAGTATTTTTCAGATAAGTTTAGCTAAGATCAAGGTGATATCAAGATCCAAGATTAATACATTAAATGAAGAACCAAGAACAGGGCTGATCTTTCTCCCTTATCCCAAATGCTCAGTTCAGACCATTGCAATACTTCGGATCACTCTAAACGGTCAAATTACGATCATAGAATGACTGAAAATCTGGAAGACCTTCTGCAACAACTAAATTCCAAAATTCCAGTTAAGAATTCAAAGAACAGAGCAAAATATGCAACTGCCATTTTTCCAGAATTGCAACTGAATATTAGAGAAAGAATTGCAACGACTGGCTCATCCATTTAGTCTATAAAAGGCTGTGAAGACTCAAAGCAAAAGACACACAACGAAGCTATCTTGATTATACTTTGAAATTTGAGTCTGTATTGTTATTTTCAACTTGTTCTTCAGTGTTTATCTTTATTTACTCTTTTTGAGAGTTTTGATTCTTTGAAATCATTTGTATTTGTGAAAGCTCAAGGTTGTGGAAACCTGTGAGTTGAGAAGCTTAATTACATAGTGTAAGGGGGAGCAAGTCCTTGGTGGATAGGATTGCTTGTAGTTTACATTGTTGTAGTTTAAGCTTGTTGAACTAGTGAAAATACCCAATAGATATCTGGGGACTGGATGTAGGTCAAGGTTGAGACCGAACCGGTATAAATTCTCTGTGTCCAGCTTTTCTACTTTTACTCTCTCATCATTTACTTCTCACGATTTTTAAAAAGGAGTCCAAAAGAAATTTTAAATTCCCAATTCACCCCCCCTCTTGGTGATTTCTTCCATCTTCACATTTATCAATAAAAATAATTAAAAACATTAAATTTATCATAATTTCTAATATTATCTTTATTAACAACACCAACCTCTAATATCATATTACTAATTTCTATCACAGCTCTTATTAGATATAGGTATATATGAAAAATATATATTTAATATATGAAACTGACAAATCTCTTATAAAAAGAACATGAAACACCTTCTAGAAGTTGCCCAATAATAAGGATCAAGGGAAGTAAAGTTTTACTATAAGTCACTTTTTAGAAGAAATGTGTATCCCTACTAGTATTGTAAGTCACTTTTTAGAAGAAATGTGTAGTTTTTATTAGAAGTCACCTAGTGCTTTATTTTATTTTTATAAAAGAAAAGTTTTGGGGGGTTTGACATCAATCCCCCACAAGGTTCGAACACGGCCCCGGGTTTTTTGAGCACTTAATGGAGACTTACGAAATCGCCTACAGAAAAAGTCCTAGTGACAGCAGCGGGGATCGAACACACATTCTTTTAGGACTTGATCAAATCTCTTACCATCTATACCAACTTCCTTCAATAAAAGCCCTAGTGTTGCATCAATAACATTTTTTCAAGATTGCTCCTATTTTCTGGCAAAAAAAAAAAAGAATTGCTCCTATTTAAAGTTCGAAGCAATTTTGCAATTTAATGACTTACCCGCCTCTTCTTTGTTCTTGTTTTGATGAACTAGTTGGAGGTGATTTATGAAAATCACTTTTTATAGTCCTAAATGTAAAATATTTTTCATTTTTCCATTATGCTAATTTAGAACGGCGTAAAAGCAAAAAAAAAAAAATCTTTAAGAAGAGACCAAAACCTCCTGGTATAAAAAGAAGAAAAAAGGCATGATTCTGTATTATATTTTAAAAAAGAGACTAATAAGTCTCCTAACATTGTATCAATTACATTTTTTTAAAAGATTGTTCCTATTTTTCCCGCCAAAAAAAAGGATTGCTCCTATTTAAAGTTTGAAGCAATTTTGCAATTTGTGGGGTGAGAGTATTCCCCTCAAAAAGTATTTTATAAGATATTAAAATAATTTTAATTTCTAAAAAGCATTAGTAGTGGGATCGAGAGGGTGCAATCTAATAAAATTTCAAAATATTTTGAAACTAAGATTTCATCATCTCTCTATTTTTAATTTATTTATTTGTAAAAATATATCTCAAAATATTTTGCAATTTGTAATTATCTCTCGGATATTTGTCTTTATTTTTTAAGCATGATTTACCTTTTATCAATCTCAACGTAAAATATTTTATTTTATATTTTAAAATTTCTTGTAATTTGTAACTATATCCTAATATCTCTATTTATTTTTTGAGAATATGTTATTTTGTATCTTTATTTTAATTGTTACAGTGTTCACAGCAGGTGAGGACGAGCGAGAGGGACTCTCACCGTAAAATATTTTATTTTATATTTTGGAATTTCCTGTAATTTATAACTATATCCCGATATCGCTTTTTATTTTTTTTGAGAATATTTTATTTTGCATCTTTATTTTAGTTGTTATGATATTTATGGCAGGATTTGAGATATAGATTTCGAGATAGATCTGAATAAGATATCATGAAATCCAAATTGAATGGGGTACCACAAAAGGTGGTGAATAGGAAAAGGAAGATCCATTAACAACACTCCATTTCAGATAATCTGAGATAATATCTTTGCATTGAATAAATACCTTTCCAAAGCCAAGGGGAATGTGAGAAGATAAAATATGCCAGATCTGTGTGGCCAGTAACGCATTATTGAAACATCCTATTGCTCTGATTCCCAGTCCTCTTGTTGATATAGGTTTGAAAAGAAAGTCTTTGCTTTTCAAATGGATTCTGTTACTATTTCCATGGCTCCCCATAAAAAAAAATTCATCTTGAGTCAATACTATTTCAGACTTTATTGCTTGAGAGAGAGAGAGGGAGAATATCTCTTTTGGGATTGCTGTATTTGTTTCATGAATTAGTTATTCTTTTTCAAATTTGAACCTCTAAAAACAAGGCATGGTAAGAATTTGAGGCAATTAAATTGGAAGAAACAGATGTTTAGTAACTTCTCGAGTTGGAAAATATCTCACATTTAGCTGGATGGGGGGAAAATGTTTCAAATTTGGTATGGCACCAAGTGAGTGAAACATAGTAATTGAAAGGAAAAGGTAAAAAGCATGTATTTTATAATATGTATTGTCAATGTATAAAAATGTCACATTCGAACACGTGACATGTGAGAGGATTTCCAACCTCATCATGACACTTGAATAGTTAAGTTATGCATTTTAAATTACTATATGTCATTGATTTTCTCATCTGCAAAGTTTCTTAATTGGCTAAAGATTTGTTTTTAAAATGCTCAAATCATTGAAAATTAAAAACCACTTGTTGGAAGTGTTTTTGTAAACCATGCCTACTCTTTCCTGCCGTGCTGTGGTAGAATTACTAACTCTAGTGCGGCAGCAAGTTGCTGTTTCAGAACGCTCTAAGTGTATACTACTTCAAAAAATATAACTCAAACTCCGTTGCTATGTGATGATGCTTATGTCTCTAAAAACACTTAATTAATCAAAGGTATTTGGGATAATAAGAAACTTGTCCATCAACTCTGTGATGAGAAAACATGAGAGAGAGAATTCTTGGCACGCCTTTTTCTTCTTAGGACCACAGCCAAAGATTCCTTGAACATATATCATTAAACTGTTCTTAGGAAGATTTCAAAGGATGTTCTTCCATTAAAGATTAACTTTAGGAGAATCTGAAAGACAAAGACAGTTGAATAGACTTGCTCCATCAACATGCAAGTACATAAAATTTATTGTTTGTTTTATATAATGAAGTTATTATGAACTTAACAGTTTGAATTTATTTTTACGCATTGAAGATGTGATTGTGAGAGGATCCAGGTCTGGTTCCACTGTTTCTTCTCTCTCAATGGATTGATTCTCTGAGGAGAAAGACTTAGCGCAGAAACGTTGTTGTTTCTCTGTGGTCTCAAATCTCTCATTCATCACTTGAAGCTCAATTTCTGCTATTCCTTCAACCTCAAAAGAAAAATGGAGGTATTTTAGAATACCTCTTTCTTCTTTACTCTTCTCCTCTCATATCAATGTCGAACTCGAGACCATGTGGTGAGAAGAGTATTTCTCTCAACCAACCACCAAGGCGCTCAAACATTGACAACCATGTAGTGCCTCTTAAATTATGTAATGCTACAATGGTGACCCTAGGATGCATTCTATGTTGGACCTAACGTTGACTGGGCTCAAAGCCCAACACTCGTATTTTTGAAGGCGCCAGAAGGAAAGAAAATAATATAATTTTAAGAATGCCTAACTACTGTATATGATGTACCCCTCGTCTTTTGATTCAACTAGAGTGGTCGGTCTTCCTCATCTTTAGGGGGTTCGATCCCTGCGTTGGTCAAGGTGCTAAGGGAGACATTCTAGGGGTCTAGGAAGCAGTGGTAACACTGGTAGAGGTGGAGGCATGTGTACTCTCTGACCAGTATCCCATATGGATTAGGCTCCAAGCGCCCTGCCTTTAGACTGTGAGTAAGCTCGACCCTTTTCTAAAATTTTTCTATCAAAAAAAAAACTATATATTATATACACACACGGTACTGCCTTCTAGTCTTTATTAAAAATTATATATAACTAATTTTTTTAAAAAAAACTAAACTTATTATTATATTTAAATAATTTCTAATATTACCCTTATTAGTTTTTATATTATGTTCTGACATCATATTAATATTTACTTTATTTCAATTCCTTATTAAATTAAATATCCGCATCTATGAAAGAAATATTTGATATTCATGTGATTTTCACTGCTGTGTTTTTCACTCCAAGTCCATCGGATATCAAGCTGTGATTCATAATTGGAGACGCTGTATTTTTTTTCATGAGTTTTAATTATTCTTTTTTCAAATTTCAACCTCTAGAAACAATAAAGGATGGTAACAAAATTGGTAGATTTGTGTTATACAACAAAATTAAAGATTTATTACCAGTTTTCGAGGTTAGTTACTTCTCATGTGAGAAGATATTTCACATTTCAGAAGATGATGGTTCTGATAGCGAAGAGAGGAAAATAAGGAAGATGAAAAGAGACGCAAGCTAAGGTGGTAGGCTGTTTATTTATTTCTGCATTAGTTTGTAGTTTAGTGCAATTCTTTCACTGTGGTTTGGAGCAAAATCAACACTAAACTATTTTTATCAAAAGTTAAGATGCTAAAATAACATTTAATTTTTATCAACAGTGTTCCAGTGATTATAAACTTTTTATTGAAGTAAAAGTAACTATAACCTTTTAAAAATTAAGATAAAACCGTTAAACTCAACTAATTTCCATCTATTACAATTAGAAAAATTAATCTTTTAACTCATAAAGTTTTGAATCACTTATAACCTAGTCTACGAACTTTTGATTCACTTACAACTTAGCCTGCATTGTAATAGATTGAAGTTAGTTACAAGCAAAAAGTTCAAGGGCTGAATTATATATAAGTCAAAATTTAAAGGGCCAAAAGATAAATTTCCCCATTCTTATAAATGGGAATTACTTGGGGTTAATAGTTTTGACCTAATTTTAAAAGTTTATGATTACTTTTACTTTAAAAAGTATGTTATGGTTGCTAATTCCTATTGTGCTTCTATAAAAGTTAAAAGTTATTTTAGCAATTTAACCCTATTTTTATTCGTATTAATATTAATCCACGGTTAAAACCAATGATAATGCTATAATTAAATGTTGAATAGATTGTAAATCTAGGTAATCCCATTTTAGGATTATAGCTTGCAAGTAACTAATTGCTTCTCCAATTGAAAAAAGAAAAGAAATAAGAAACAAGATAATCTCTTTCAATTACTTCCCCATAGAGTAGCTTAATATGATTTCAACTATAAAAATATTAGCTCTAATCCTTAAGATAATCTCTCAATGATGAGCATTTGAGTTATTCATTGTAGTGAGATCTATATAGTCCAAATAAAATTTTAACAGTCAAGAGTTAATATTTTCATCTAATTTATTTTTAATTAAAAAAATATTTTTTTGAAAAAAATGACAGTTAAGAATTTTTTTTATTTTATATTTTTTTACACGTTAAAATAATTGTTTTTGAAAAAAGTAAAAGTAAAAAAAATTAATATAAATCATCCAAATTAGACTTAAATTATTTGCAATAACAAAGAGCTCTTGGTGCTCATATTATGATACGCATTGAAACTGGTTCCAGCTAGTATCTTATTATTAACATTAATAAGTTAAAAACCTTGACCAAGCTAGGTTCCTAACTTACCAATGTGGGTTAAAAGTGAATTAATTGAGACAAATTACATTTATGTCATTCTAAATGTGAGATTCTATTGCTTGAAAAAACAGAGAGACAATATCTCTTTTTGGATTGTTGTATTTATTTTATGAATTCAGTTATTCTTTTTCAAATTTCAACCTCTAGAAATAAGGGATGGTAGGAATTTGAGGCAACAAAATTGAAGGAAACAAATGTTTAGTGACTTCTCAAGTGGGAAAATATCTCACATTTAACAGGACGGAAAAAAAAAGATATTCAACATTTAGTATTTGTCATCATGTGAGTGCAATTGTAGTAATTAAATGAAAAAGATTAAAAAAAGGTGGTATTTTAGAATACCTTTGCTTGGGGAAGAATCTGGAGTCCTTTTTTAAAGTGTCATATTCGAACACGTGATATATGGGAGGATTCTAAACCTCAATGCCGCATGACACTTGAATGTTGACGTCCAAGTTGCGCATCATAAATTAAGTATTGCTACAAATGTAGAGCTTTGGATGATAACCTATGTGTCATTCACTTTCTCATCCACAAAGTTTCTTAATTGGCCAAAGATTTGCTTGTGAAATGTTCAGTTCATAAAAAAAAAATCCAAAATTAATTGCTGGAAGTGTTTTTGTGAACCATGCATCCTTTACTACTGTTATGGCTAGCACCAATTCGGCTCCTGTAGGCAGTGGCGCCGCCCTTTTCTGCCGCTGAGAATTACTACCTCCAGCGTAGTGGCAAGTTGCTGTTTCAGAACACTCCAATGTGTGCTTCGAAAAATATAATTCAACTTTGTTTCTATCTGATGTGTGATGATGCCTCCACCACTAAAACACTCAATTAATTTTAAGACCAAATGCATATGCAATATAGTATCAATCATGCTACGTTTTTTTTTTTTGAAGGATCAATTTAGTAGCAATATAGATGCCTATACCTCTCTTTTCTTCTTTCCTAGTGTCAGTCTTTGTTGAATTTCCTAGAAGTTGTTTTGTTTCTGTTTCATTGGTTGTACTGTGGTTTTGCTCTTGGGTTTTTCTGAGAGATTTTGTTTCAGTTTCTTATTTTTTGGATTGTTCTTGTGGTTAAGTTGTTTTGTTCAGACTTGGATATCATTATACCAATATAAATTGTTACTTTGAAGGGGGGAAAAAAGAGTACAGTGGCAAACCATTTGCTGCGTAATGAAAGAGAATTCTTGGCACACCTTTTTCTCTGTTCATAGGACCCCAAATTCCTTGAACATTAAACTGTCTTATGGAAGATTTTAAAGGATGTTCTTCCTCGAAAGATCAACCTCAGAAATCACCAGTTCACCACTTTAAATCAATTTAGCATTACGTTACTTAAATGAATTTTCTCACACAAAGAAAGATCATAATCTCATTAATGTTCAGAATCCTTTATCTTTTCTTCTCAAAATCTGATCATCACCATCAGACTAAAAAAGTCAAATGGTTTAGATTTCATATTTTATAAAAATTGTTATTTTAAACATAAATAAATAAATTTAAGCTGTAAAAATTAGATCAACACAATTCATAACTGTAATATGAACAAAATTTAAAAAATTTAACAATAAGATACTAGATATAATAATAGTTTTAGAAACTATTAAATTTGAACAATTCCTTTTTTCAATCTAAGCATGTGATTCAGAGTAGAAAAAAATATTTTAAGATATTGACTGGTATTAAAAAAAATTTATTAAAAAAAAGAGAAAAAATCTAAACCATCCAAATTTCATATGTATAGGAGATTTGAATGGCCAGGCTCTCGTCCTCAAAGGAGACAAGTAGGGAAACCATTTTCGGAACTAGGGTGCTAAGGGTTCCCCTAGAATTATTTTTTAAAAAAACATTATATATATGAGATAGTTTTTGGAGAAGGGAAATTTCTCGTTTCTGATAGTTTTCCCGGCAATGAAAGGACCAAATACTGTCTCACTTCCAAGGTAATGAACCTACACCTTTTGGGTGGTTTACATCTCTTCAGACACGTGGGACCCAGACATGTAGCGTTCAGTTTTATATGTTTGTCTATCAACAACTTTTCATTGTAGTCTTAAAGGCTTGCTTACTCTCGGATTCTATATTGCTATCCTACAATTTTACGTGGCATTCAGAGTTCAACAGCAGCAAGAATGAAGCATTGTGGTATTAAGTTGATGGTTGTAATCAAGATTTCATCTGCTATTTAGTCAAACTCACTGGCTATAACTTTCTTCAACCATATCGATCTGTCTGTAGCATATGCTTATGCTTGTGATTGCAAACAATATATTCTTTTGGATACTTTATTTGCTGTATGCAGATTCTCCTAGGGGCTTTTTAGCGATTCCACCATTTAACTATCCTGTCAATCTCGCTGTTTCATAAATTGGTCTTGCGCTTATCGCTGGAAACTCCCTTGTACTTAAACCAACAACTTAGGTAAGCCACCGTACATGGAGCCCAGCACACTCTCATATTAGTTATTTCAAAAGCGTGCTGCATATTTTCTTTTTAAGTGCATCACCAGATGTATTCAATAAGTCACACAAGTTGCCTAACTCTATCTCCATTTTCGTAGGGTGTCGTTGCTTCTCTTCACATGGTGCGTTGCTTCCATTTGGCTGGTTTTCCCAAAGGTGTCATTAGCTGTGTGACGGGAAAGGGCTCTAAGATAGGTGACTTTCTTACTATGCATCAGGGGTGAACTGCATAAGGCAACTCTTTAGTCATCTTATGATTAAGTTTCTTACCTATTATGAATGGTTTTGTCCCTTTTAGTTTTTTATCTGATGATTCATGTGATTTCCTACTAGCAACTGTGGTTCCAACATAGGTATTTTTTATTTATGATATAGTATTTTTTAAATTTATGATATAATATTTTTTATTTTTGCCCCCGTCATATTAAAATTTTTGACTCCGCCATTATATTGTAAGGGATGGTAAGAATTTGAGGCAACAAAATTGAAAGAAGCAAATGTTTAGTCACTTCTCGAGTACGAAAATATCTTACATTTAGTTGTACGGAAAATAAAAAAGAAAGATGTTTTACATTTAGTACACTACTACAAAAAACACTTACAACGTCTGTTTTTTTTAACACATTTTACATCCCTTTTTAGGGGGTGTATATTTGGGCGACATAGTAAGTTAGACTTACAGGTTTACGATATCCCAAATTTAAAATAGGGACGCTATAAGTTGTACTTACAACATCCTAAATTTGAAATAAGGACGCTTAAGTACAACTTACAACTCACTTTAGATTTGGGACTCTGTAAGTGAAATACAACAACCATACATGCATTCGTTTTTGTAGAAGGGATGTTGAAAGTTTTTATTATTTTTTTTAAAAAAACTGCTTCATATTTTTCACGTCCCAGAATTAAACTCTACAAAAACCATCGAATAGATCATCAGAAACCAAAAACTCTAGCTCATTCAAGTGGTAACTACCACTACTATGTACAACATCACTATAAAGTGTCAAAAAGTTGTCTACACAGCTACTAAGTAACGTAAAAGTAAACTTTATTCATCTATGTGTTGAAGAAGATGTCCAGCCAAAAGGTTTCGAATCAAATTGATGTCTTCCTCCAAGTAGACATTGTCATGACTAAAATCTATAAATTGAAAAATAAGGTATAAGATAAATCAATTAAGTGAATTAATTAATTAACAATTTGAGTACAACACAAAAAATAATATCATTTGTTAATGTCATCAAACTTTACAATAACTCCATTGGTAATGATGTTATACATATAAAGTATAACATAGTATCTGCACGCAGTGCTCCTTGATTACAGAGGGCACTACAAATTTCCCTTCTTTTAGCGTCTTTTTTTTAAAATTAGGATGCATCCTAAATTAAAATTAACACGCCTAAAGTTCATTTTTCGCATCCCAATTATAAAAGGGACACCTAATATATCAAATTTCCTCCAAATAATTATAAAAATACTACCACTTTTATATTTTACTTCCTTTCTAAAAAACCGAATGTCTTTTAAGGAAGTAAAATAAATTTTTGTCGTAATAGCATTTGTCATCATGTGAGTGCAATTGTAGTAATTGAAAGAAAAAGATTAAAAAAGGAGGTATTTTATAATACCTTTGCTTGGGGAAAATCGGGAGTCCTTTTTAAGAGTGTCATATTCGAACACGTGACATATGGGAGGATTCCAAACCTCAATACCACATGACACTCGAATGTTGATATTTAAGTTGCGCATCATAAATTAAGTATTGCTACAAATGTAGAGCTTTGGATGATAAACTATGTGTCATTCATTTTCTCATCCGCAAAGTTTCTTAATTGGCTAAAGATTTGCTTGTGAAATGTTCAATTCATCAACAAATCGAAAATCAATTGCTGGAATTTTTTTGTGAACCATGCATCCTTTACTACTGTTATGGCTAGCACCAATTCGGCTCCGGTAGGCAGTGATGCCGCCTTTTCTGCCACTGAGAATCACTACTTCCAGCGTGGTGGCAAGTTGCTGTTTCAGAACACTCCAATGTGTGCTTCGAAAAATATAATTCAACTTTGTTTCTATCTGATGAGTGATAGATGATGCCTACACCTCTAAAACACTCAATTTAATTTTAAGACCAAATGCAAATGCAATATAGTAACAATCATGGTACGGTTTTTTTAAAAAATTTGAAGGAGCAATTTAGTAGCAATATAGATGCCTATACCTCTCTTTTCTTCTTTCCTAGTGTTAGTTTTTGTTGAATTTCCTAGAAGTTTTGTTTCTGTTCATTGGTTGCGTTATTTTGCTCTTGGGTTTTTCTGAGAGATTTTGTTTCAGTTTCTTATTTTTTGGATTGTTCTTGTGGTTAAGTTGTTTTGTTCAGACTTGGATATCATTAGACCAATATAAATTGTTACTTTTTTTTGGGGGGGGGGGGGGGGAAGAGTACAGTGACAAACCATTTGCTGGGTAATCAAAGGTATTTGGGATAAAAATAAAAAATAAAAATTTTCCATCAACACTGTGATCAGGACACTGCAGAGAGAATTATTAGCAAACACCTAGCTTTTTCTGTTCTTAGGACCTCAAGTTCCTTGAACATTAAACTGTTTTATGGAAGATTTCAAAGGATGTTCTTCCTCGAAAGATCAACCTCAGGAATCACCACTTTAAATCAGTTTAGCAATACGTTACTTAAATGAATTTTCTCATACAAAGAAAGATCATAATCTTATTATTGTTTAGAATCCTTTATCTCATTTTTTTCCTCAAACTTTCATCTTCACTATCAAATTAAGAAATCAAATGGTTCAGATTTTATATTTTATAAAACTGTTATTTTAAACATAAATAAATAATTTTAAGCTTTTATTAAAATTTGATCAACCCAATTCATAATTGCAATACAAACAAAATTTTTTTTAAAAATAATTATAAAATACTATAACAATAGTTTTAGAAACTATTAAATTTGAATCATATTTTTTTTTTTTTGATCTAACAGTGAAGATGAGATTCTAATCAGAAAATGAGAAACGAGACATATGTCAGCCAAATTTCAATACTAACCCTATACTCCTAATTTTCTTTTTTATAATCATTTTCTTATTAATTGACATCATTTATTATCATTTTCTTATTAGGGGTTTCTGGATGGGAAGTACACAGAATCATTTCAATGAGAAACAAAAAAAAATAGGATCTCCTCAAACTTTAATCGGTATAGATATATTAAATTCAAGTTTTGAAAAAATAACGATGCAATAACACAAACAAGAAGAAAAATTAACAAGATTTCTACTTTTAAATCTCAACAATGATGAGAGATAAGTATCTTGTTTATTCTTCCATATGAGAAATCTAGTTTGCTATGCTAACGAACCTAACAATTCAAAAGATCATCTTCAAATGGGGAAAGATGTACAACCATGGGAAAATTATGATACTCTTTCTTCCTTCATTGGAGTGTTTGAGTTCGCATTGAAATTAAATGTGTGATAATGTCCTATTACGATGTTGAACGAACCCAACAAGTCAAAAGATCATCTTCAAGTGGGGAAAAATGTACAGCCATGGGAAAATTATGATACTCTTTCTTCCTTTATTGGAGTACATGAGTGTATTAGATTTACTTGTGGATCAGTGCTCCAATGCTGAAATTGTAGTCAGTGCATGCTCTGCTTTCTTTTTCTTCTCCTGGGAAAATTATGACGCTCTCCCTCTCAGGAGATCCTGGCAGAGGGAGAGTAAATTAGAAATAGGTTAGGAATATTCAGAATTCACCTTATAATTTCCTTGTTCAAGTTTTTTTCTTTGGTTGATGGTGTTCAAGGGCTTTAGGTTGTAAACTCTAAAGCATCAAAGTCTTTAGCTTGTAAGCTGCAAAGCAGAACCTAAGCTTTAATTTACTAAATAAATTATGCGCGTGACAATTGGGATGTTGTTTCCTTTGGCTTTAGTTGATCAAACTTCTTAGCTTCAATTTGACCGCGAGCTTTGAAACCTCCTCTCTCCCTATGCTGTCTCTTCAGTGACAATAGTTGAGTACCTAGACGCCATCAAAGAAAGATGAATGCCATATTTGACGATTAACAAACCTTAAAAGAGAAAGAAATTCTGTAATTGGAACTCCTTTGATTGGTTATGCTTAGTATGGTGGTCAAAATTCTGTGTCATCAAATACTGATAAAGAAGAGAAACAAGGCTTAAAGAAGAAGAAAAAGAAATTTCATGATGAATCATTCTGTATGTGGAACTCCTTTGATTGGTGATCAAATCCTGTGTCATCAAATACCGATGAATGATAAATCCCATCACTATATATTGCTGCTGATAAGTTTTGCATGGATGAATCAGGTTGCTGAAGGAGCTCTTAAACTGTGGAACAATGAGCACATAATGAGCTTAATAGCTGAGAATCGAGCTAAAATATTTCCACTGATAGTGGGGCCAGTGGAGAAGACTCAGAAGAGCATGAGAAGAAAGCATTGGAAAGGAGAAGTGAATGTGCTCACAGCCAATGTGCGTGCGACATTGTGGAAAATGGATTACAACCTCTATGAACAATGCCACAATGAGTACTTTGAGAAGGAAGACAAGGCTGCAGGGTTGAAAGATGAGCGTAGCTGGAAGAAATGGCTCTTGAAAATGGTTTTGCAGATTTTAAGATAGATTGAAAAAAAAAAAAGTATGGAAAAATTCCTCAATCAAATACTTAAAGAATTTGAAAATCTCAGATCAGGAATTCTTGCTAAAATGTGTTGTTATTTACTCATCAAACATGATAAATAGCTAATAAAGTGTAGTAAATAAAAACATATTTAACCCATAAGGTCCAGCACAATTGAAACTTAATTAGGTTCTTTAAGCATCTAGTTAAGAGTTCGATCATTGGCGGTTTATATTAAAATGGTTTCATGGCAGAACTAAACCCTTTTGGGAAGTCCCCAATGTGACTTTGGGCCTTTAAAAAACAAACACATTTAGGTTCTTACATCTCGAAGATACTTTTTCTTGAATTTTCCTTAATATTTATGCAATGATTTTTTTTTTTTTTTTGTGCCCACAATGAATGGAATTTTTACCTGAAGGGGAAAAATATTATCCATGAATTGCCAAGATAGAAAAAAAAAATATATGGAAAATTAAACAGAAACTTCTCCCGAATGAAGTTTGGAAACGTATATTTTCATTTTTGAAGGGCACAGTTGCTATATTTCTCTAAATTGAGTTTCTTACACCATCAAGAATTTATCAAAAGATATGAAAATAGAAAAGGAAGATGAAAATTCTGGCCAATATATATAATAGTTAATCGATTAATGGAAAGATCATTCTTGATTTATCTTGTTTTTTTAATTTTTAATTATGTAGCTGTGTGTTTTTCTCTCCTTATTAAATTATTTAATCTTTCTTTGCACAATGAGCTTCATACGGTTCTAAAAGAGTAAAATTAAAAGTTTAATGTGAAAAAACACAAGTATCAAATTAAAAATTTATAGAAACTAAATTTGCCTGAAGAGTGGTGTTCCTATATTAATTAAATTTAGAATTAATAACTAGTAAATATATAAATGGTTTAATACAATTTTTTTTGTCTCTCAAGCTTACCTTCATTTTGGTTTTAGTTCATTAGCTTTCAAATTATAGGTTTTAATCCATCAAGAGAAATATGGTTTAAGTTTTTACTAAATTATAAGGATTAATATTTGAAACAAAATAAAATTTAAAGGACAAAAACTTATGATTTTAAAATTGGATAGACTAAAACTAAAATGAGAGCAAAGTCAGTATTCATCCTGATCTAAAAGTTGGATTCTTATATGCTTTTCATTAGTGTAGTCTGCTCTAAAAAAGAAAGGTTCACACCTCAATATTGCAAATTCACCATTCACCAGGCATTTTATTTAACAAATGAATACACTAAAAATTTAAACTTTTAAGATAACTTTTATGACGACAGAGAACTATTGGTAAATGGGTAATGTGTCACGTAAGATTGAAGCCCGTAATAATATGTTGTCAATCTAGAGATTATGACTTATCATTATGAGTTAGTGGGTGTGACTTAATAATTTAAAATAAATTACTCTCTTATCTCCTTAATATAAAACATATGTAGATAGTTGATCTTAGTTCTAAATATAAGGATATATTTTTTATATTTATCAATCTTTTTCTAATTTATTCTTATTGATGCTCCTTCAACAACAATCAAAGAAGAGAGTGAATGATATAATAATTTAAAGAAAAATGACTATGAGGTTTTAAAAAATACATGTTATATTAACCTATTTTCTTAATCTAATCAAATTAGGTAAATATGTCACCAACAAGGGTTATGTCTAACGGAAGGAGCTAATCCCTCACAACCTGGATAACCTAGATTTGAAGCACTGTTAGGAATGCCTAATAGTGCCTCAAACAGGATTGTCTCTAATAGAAAAATAATTGTATTACAAAAAAAAAAGGTAAATATGTATTTTTATTAAAGACATTGGAGTATAAGATAACAAATATAGTCAAAATTCCAAGTCATGTTGATGCAATTGGAGGGTTGGAAAAAAGAAAGAGGGGAAAAAAACAAGGAAGAAATTGACATGGCACCACTAATTCCACTTTCTCTGATTCCACTCATCCTATCTTCTCTTTTCTCTTTGTTTTTGCTCTTTCTTTATTCTTAGATTCTTCTCCTTCATTTTCAGATCTATATTTGTTGAAGTTGAAAAGCGTCTCTCCTATTCTTTTGCTGACTCAAAAGCCAAACGCTATTGACACACATGTGTAACAAAGCTCTTTGTGCATGTCGGAGTTAAAAAGAGTGTCTTGGATCATACCATGCCTTCTAAATCTAGTACCAAAAACCAACCATTTGAATTGGATGCCTTTCCAAGGCTTAGTTAATGGAATCAAATATATCTTCAAACTTTAATTCACTTAGATTTATTTTGAAGATAACGAACCAAAAAAATGAGATTCATGCATGCAATCTCATTTCTCCTCTTTTTGTTTTTGAACATTGATTGACTTGGATCGTATGCTCTTCAGTTATATAAGATAAACGGAAAATTATTAATTACAAAAAGATCTCGTACCAAAATTCCATTATAAAAAAGTCTCAAAAAAGTCCTTGGGGCTTTTTTGTAATTAATTGAAAAATTCTCAATCCGTATTTACAACTGAAAATGCTATATTAATAACAAAAATTCTCAATTTATATTTACAACTAGAAATGCTATATTAACAACAAAAATTCTCAATTGTTAATACAGTATTTTAAGTTGTTAATATAACATTTATAGTTGTAAATATGGATTAAGAATTTTTTTAATTAATTACAAAAAAGTCCCAAGGAACTGGGACTTTTTTGTAATGAGATTCTGGTGTAAAACTTTTTTGTAATTAATTTTGGTCCTAAGGACTCAAATGTAATTTTCCCTAAGATAAACTCCACAACTTGGATCGCATCTCTCTCTCTCTCTTTTCTTCTTTTTTGTTTTTTGGAGAGGGGGTGTAACCCATGAAGTAGTACTAATATATTGAGTGAAGTGCCAATGAGAGTTGGCACAGATGTTAAGAGATCTAGGACTAAGCCTTTGAGTCGTAGGTTCAATCCCCTCTGCCGTCGTTGGGACTCCTTTAATAGGCGATCTCGTAAATCCCCAGTAAGTGTTTATAGAACCCGGGGCCATATCCTGACATTGGTAGGAGACTGATGTCGAACCCTTTCAAAACTTTTTTATATCAAAAAATATATTGAGTGAAGTTTTTTTTTTTGCTCGGACATACTGAGTGAAGTTTAAAAGATGTGATTTTGATTGATTGATTACTGTTTGTTCGGAACAGCTATAAAAACTACTACGTGATTAAAATATTCGAGGTAAATTTGGTGACAAGAATTTTATGACAAACTTTTGCAACTTTCGATTTCTTAACATATTTTTTTAACACCTAGAACTATATGGAGTTCACATTACATATTTTTCTTTAAAATGGGGTGAGAAATTGTAAATATCAGTTTGACCAAAAAAAAAAGTGATGTTTGCAATTTTTCACTCCATTTTCAAAGAAAATGATGTAATAAGGAGGTAAAGAAAAACATATAATGTAGACACGAACTGTATGAGGATCAAATCATAAGAATTCATATATATAATCAAAGTATGGAAGAGAATAGGAAAGCATGGTGGCTGGTGAAAGTGTACAAAATGGAAATAATGAGAAGAGACAAAAAGATCGAAACAAAGGAGCGTGAGGGTGGCGCCGCTTCGCTGCTACTACCCCTGAATATCATTCCAAAGAAGTCACCATCGCCGCCTCCGCCGCTGGACCCCGCGTTGCCGGTGCTGGTGGCTCCGGTTACGGTCCCACCGCCGCTGAACCCGGGATACAGATCTCCATTATCCCTTCACAATAATCATAATACAAAATAAATGCTCCGCAAACATGTCAAGCTCTCGTGACAATTCATCAACCAATCCCAAAGCTATTATTAAATGAAAATCCTTGAAAATCTCTGCCTTTTCCTTTTCTGGCCTTTTCAATCACTCATTTTTTTCTTCCCTAATGATGTGCTTGGTGCATTCACATTTCACAACTTCATTTTCAATCAAATATAGAGTATACATCAAACTTATCCTTTGTTCACACACACACACACGCACACATCAATTCACTTCACTGTAAATATATATACTATCTATATTGCGGAACCATGTTATTGGTTCGAGGAGCAAAAGACAAGAAACAGTAGAAAACTGGGCAAGCCTTTTTTCTGGAGTGGCAGTCCTGTAGAGTTGCTGCTGCCCTTAAGTGAATCATTTAAAGTAATATTCAGGGGAGGGTTGACGGGTCCCACACGTCAAAAAGAAGATGCCTTTATAGGGCACTCTACCCCAAAATGGCACTGCCCACTCTAAAGAACAAGACAAATCATTCATTAATAATAACAATGGCATCCCCTGCATCTTCGGCTCAAGTCCAAGGCAATGTGCCAGTAAAATAATTGGCCAAATTTTTTAGACTCAATGTTCACCTTCACCAGAAACCTAAAAATGTAGTAATGTTACTTTTTTTTGATAAAAACTTAACAGTTAATATTAAATGTCAATTTTTTAACGGTCAATGTTGGATCTTGGAAAAGAGCAATATTACTACATTTTTAAACTTTCAGGGTGAAATTGAACCTGGAAAAAACTTCAAGAGCAACATTGCTCCTCGATGTATACTTCTGGAGTAGATTTACTACTTAACTCATATATAAATAATATGAGTATACTTACCAGCCGTGTTAGATTTGATGCTAAATATAACATATTAATCTTTGTCTCTAGTACTTGTCATTTTTTCTAAGTTAATTTACATAACTTATAAACTGATATATATGTGTGTTACACATAATATTTTAAGGACACATTTGTAATAATAAACAAAGGGTTTAATGTTTCTGCCTTTAAGGCAGAAACATTTTATCTGCCTCACTCACATAAAAGTGAGTGGGTCCTACCATCAAGAGAAGGGAGAGAAAATAACAATGGGACTCTCCCTTCTCTTGATGGTAGGACCCACTCACTTTTATGTGAGTGAGACAGATAACATGTTTCTGTTTTAAAGGCAGAAACATTAAACCCATAAACAAATTCGTTTCATTATCTTAATCTAGTCAAATTAATTTAGCTCTCATATTAAGCAGATGAGGTAAGGTAGTACTTCTCTAATCCTAATGTAGGACGCAGGAATTGATGTTGGTCATAAATGTAAAACATTATTTTCATATTTATCAATTTTATCCTATATTATTTCTATTAATGTTCTCTCAACAATAATTAAGTAAGTAAGAGATAGAGGGAATTGAGAAAGATAACTAGATTATTTTAGAAAAAACATATCACATTTACTAATTTAAATACATTTTTAAATCTAATCAAATCAATATGTATTAGATTTTAGTGGTGTGATTGTTTATAGGGTTGAGGTTGTTTTGGGGGAGGAGTCATTGAGTCATAAAGAGGAGAAAGGGAGGGTAAAAGTGGGAAAGAATAGGGAAGAGAATGGGTGACAGCAGGAAAAGAAAAAGAAGGGCAAGTAGGGTTTAGAGTGCTGACACAGAGAAGAGCTTAGCTGTGCCTGTTTGTGAATTGTTGTGAGAGAATGGTCACAGTTTGTGTCAAAATCAGAGATTGTTCCACAAAAAGTCATGGTTAAAGTTGACGGGTGATTCTATTTACAAGTGGAAAAACATTTTTCAAGTTAGCGGGAGAATTGTATTCTCATGTCACACACATATAAAATGGTGAAACTCACACATATGTAATTAATTTATACACACATATATATGTCTCACCATTTCATGTGTGTGTAAAAATCTTCTTCTTCTCATATAACATGAGAAGTTTAAACCCCTAAGTTTAAATCAGTTATCTCTTTTATATTAAAAAGAGATAGTTAGCTTATTAATTATGAATTAAGTTTTTAATTATATCTTTATCTATGATTAGTTTTAAAAATAAATATGAATAATTTAAATTTTTTTGTTACAATTAATAGGAGTAAAAAAAATTAAAAAAAACATACTGTATTTATTATTCTAAAATTAGACTTACAATAATGATCCAATTTTTTTGTCAAAATTGACTTATAAATAAGATTATGTGGGTAGGAATATTAGATCTGAGAAAGGGAGGATTAGGGGTAAAAAGGGAATTTGGATAAGTTGGACTCCGCTGTTTGTGAACATGGGTTTAAAGTGAAGTCCACACAAGCAAGAGGAGGGGCCCAGCGTGGAAAGCAGAGAAAAGAGAATAATAATTTGGAATAAGGAAATGTAGATGTAGTGGGTACTGTGTAGGCCCCTTCTCCCACATGTGCTCCCATCTAATTCTTTTTTTTTTAAAAAAAAATAATAATTCCAAGTACATTGTGATAAAATAATTAAGGATATATCGGAAAATCCTCTCCAGGGCCTAATAAACCAAAAAAATGTCAAAAAATACCCTAACAAATTTCACATGTCAGAAAAGGCCCTAGGGCCTTTTTCTGACATGTGAATGTATGATGAAAAGACAAAAATGCCTGCTGACAAATGAGAGAAAGGGTAGTGTAAGAGGTTTTTTTGTCTTTTCATCACACATTCATATGTCAGAAGAGGCTATATAAAAGATAAAAGTTGTTGGGACATTTTTTACCAATTTTTTTGTTTAATTGGACCCTGTAAAGGATTTTCCCATACATTTAATTGTTCAAATCTGCCTTGCCTCTTCCTCTTTTTAAATATCCAATATCTAATACTAATAAACAAAGATAAAATTATAAAATAATAACTAGAGAGAGAGATGAGATGCTAAAAGTGAAGTGAGGGAGAGAGAGAGATGCTGCAACGCAAGAAGACAGCTCAAGTGAGTGTGAGGGCGTATGGCTTTTCGGCTGTTTGGTCCCCAATAAATCCATGGTAAACCCTCGAGCCCTTCATTTTTTTTTTTCTTAAAAAAAAATTGTCATTCAACTTTTCATATATTTTTTTAAATATTTCTCTACATTTCCTTATGTTTTTTTTTAATTAACTAACAAATCCATTCCAGAAATATACACTTAAGAGCAATGTTGCTCCAAAAATCTAAAAATGTAGCAATATTTTCTTTTTCCGTTAAAAAGTTAATAATCAAGATTAATTATTTAAAAAAAAAAGACAATATTATTATATTTTTAGAGTTACAAATTAACATTGCTCATAAGTATATACTGAATTTACTACTTAACTTTTTTCCCCTCTGCCCCAAATTCTAGGCTTTATTAAGTGAGTCTTTGCAGGGAAACACAAAAAGTGAGAGTGAAAGGGCAACCAGACAAATTTTTTTTTTTCGATGCTAATCACAACATCAAGGATTGTTAATTTATGTAATAATTATTATAATAACCACATTCATATCAAATTGATATTTTTCGTATAATTAATTCATTTTGATATCATTCTATTCCATTACTCCCTCGATTCCTAAATAAAATATAAAGTGGATTTTTTAAAGATATTAAATAAACTAATACAATATGTTTACATCTCATCATTTATTACAATTTTGAATAACTTATAAATTGATGTATAATTAAATGATACATAATTTAAAATATGATTAAGTAACTTATATACTCTATGACACCAATTAATAATTTTTACAAATCAATAAAAATAATTAAAGTCAATAAAATTTTCTTAAAATTTACATAATTTCCAATATAATCCTTATTAATTGCATTGACTCTAATATTATATTATTATTACTCTTACCCCACTACCTTTATTAATTATGAGTATGTATGAAAAAAAATAATTAATACTCATTGAAAACCATCAAATGCCTTATAAAAAAACTAAATACATATATTAATTAGTGCCTTATAATAAACACTATTGGAAGTAACTTCATTAATTTCTTAAAAAAAAATTGTATTATATCTAGGTACGAAGGAGTAAAACGGACAGGGAGCGCAGAGGCCAATTAAATTTCACAAATAAATCGGTGGGGACACCAGGAGAGAGAGCGATATATATTATAATGAAAAGACGGTAATAACCTTTTGGGAGGAGAGGGAGAGAAGGTATAGACGTATAGTACCTGGGATCGCCGAAGACGCCGGCGTTGAGGGTGAGCTGGTCGATCTGGACGGCAGACTTGGGGTCGATGCTGGCGGCTCTGGCGTACTGAGCGCTGAGGCCGCCACCGGACGGCACGAAGAAGGCGCCGTTGACCATGACGTCACCCTCCGTCCTCCAGTTCCAATCCGCCCACTCCCCCTCGTCTGTGTCCACCCGCTTCGTCACCTGCCCACACCCACTCCCACGACAACACAGCCTCTTTTTACCATTAATTAAACAAATAAACCAAGATATTATCCGAGAAAATTTTTAAAATAATTCCCCCCCACAAATGAATTATATAAAAATTAAAAAATTTTAAGAGGACATGTTCAAATTTGGAGAATTAAAAGGAACCATCGAATAAAAAAAAAACATATATATTCAGGGAGACCACCTAATTTTCCAATTGGGCCACTTTATTGTCCAAAACAGGTGTAACCAGTGGAACTTTTGGAATCACATTCCCTGCCCATGCAAAAAGATGAGCAGAATGCTAATCCCCAAATTTTATTTTAATTTTTTTAAAAAAAAATACTCAACACACTAAAAACTAACTAGCTTACTATACTGGATGTTGAAAAAAATATTTTTAATATTGTGTGTTACTGAAAAAATATTATAAGATACTGATGTTATAAGAAAAATATTTATAAATGTAAGATTGAAAATTAATTAATTAAGGAGACCGGATATCAAAAATATTTCATGATGTGACATACAATTTAATCCCAAATAAACAAAAAAATTTAAAAATAAAACCCTCTCCTAATATTAAGGAATGAGCTTGCGCTACTCGTAAATGTGAATGTGATGAAGAAGGCTTGCGCACCCAAACTCTTGCGATTTGTCCCCTATTTTACTCTTTTATATTTTTTAAATACACATGGGAGGGAGGGAGGGTTCGAATCCTAGCCATGGAGGAGAGAAGCAGGGTTAAAACCTGAACATGGTGGAGGGGAGTCAAACTCTCAAGTCACTACACTATTAGAAAACAGATAAAATTAATTAAATACAATAAATCCATGAAAAATATAACTTTTTCCTGTTTAAGAAAATATGAGACCTTATAGCCATAAAACATTTCTAATATTTTTTAAAGATATATAGTATAAAATTCAACAACTTTCTAATTCTCTCTGTACTATACACAAGACAGCGGGAAAATTCGAAAATAAAGCCAACACAATACATGAAAAGTTGAAAACAAAGCAAACTCAATAATAAGCCAAGAGTCAAATTGTAAGACGCAAAAAAATTCTCCCAACCCTATAAATAAAACTAAAAAACCAGAAGTGCATACACACACACACACACCGAGGGACGGAGGCAGAATCTACTTACCGTTTTTACCCCCCCGACCCCGTTTGAACAGTAAATTTTAGATATTTCTTTGGGCAATTCTCTCAAATTATTAATTAATAATTAACAAAAATAAATTACTAAAACTGACCTCTTTAGTATCAGGATTAGGCGGCGCAGTGTAACGGTTACCCTGGCTGTTGATGGTAGGGTTTGCGCTGCCGCCGATGGCGTACATCTCCCACTGCGTAAAATCATTATTCACCACATGTATATACCCCAATCTACATCTCGGCATTCTCTGAACCAATCCTTCTCCGAAATGGTTAAACGCTATCGTCACCTGCATTCCCCGGTCCGGCAAGTACTTATCGTTGTGACCTAAAAGCATCACTTCGTTGTGGTGCGCAAAATGGCTGTTCGATATGGTTAACCCTGTTGATCCCATTATCGCATCGATTAGTCCGTCTGTGCAGTACGATAGTGAGCAATGGTCGATCCAGATCTTACGGGCTGAGAAAATTGAGATTCCGTCGCCGTCCGATATGCCTCTGAAACCGACGTGTGTTGGGCTTGAGCGGATGTTGGTGTTACCGGAGGGTTTACAGTGGTGGATATGGACGTTGTGGATGATGATGTTGGAAACGTACTGGAGTGTCAGGCAGCCGTGGCCGGTGATCTGGACATTGGCGCCGCGGCCGTCGACGGTTTTGAAGCTGTTGAAGATGAGTTCGTGTCTTAGGGTTATGGTCATGCTGCTGGAGAAGATGATCCAGAGGGGCTCATCTTGGATCACTCCGAAACGGAGAGTTCCCGGAATTGGATTTGCCGGGTCGTTGTCGGATGAATCTGTGACGACGTAGATCAGGCCGCCTTTTCCACCCATGGCGTCGCGACCGAACCCAATGCCGCAGTCCGCTAGCCTCTGCCGGTTTGCCGCCCAGTTCGGGTCGCAACGCCAGCAGTCGTCCACTGGATTCCCGGTGAGACAGCCATTACTGAGGTCCTTTCCGGAGCCGGCGAGTAGTTCCCGCCGGGAAAGAGATACATTGACTCTTCTGCAAGTGAAAAAGAAAAAGAAAAACTCAGTTCAGAAATTTGGGGGTAAAATAGAAAATGCTCCATTTCAGTCCAGATGCCGAGAAAGGGCTTTGGTTTAGAGAGAGATCAAAGTTTTTGAAGATGCCTAAAAGAATGAGGAAGAATACTCAGATGGAATATTGCCGTTTTAGATGAAAATGCCGACGAATAGGTTCAGATTCCAGGGCGGAATAAAACAGAGATGCTCTGTTTCTGAATTCTGACTTCCTGTTTCGAATCGTAGTACAAAATGCTGAATAATTATACAAACCCAGATGAGAATCGAAGCAATGCAAGTGAACGGAGCTTAGGAAACAGATTCCCAGAAGAAACAGAAGAAGCCATTAGAGAGATATACAGAGAGAGGGGGGGGGGGGTTACCTGTGAACTTCATGAACCACAGCTTCAGGGTAAGGATGCTGGTGGGACAAGGAGAGGTTGAAGGAAGCTTTAATGGAAGGAGAGAAAGAACACAAGAAGATGCATAAGAAGAGAATGCAGGTACTAGGAGGAAGCATTCTTGAAGGAACAATAATAATGACGGCAGATTTGTGGGGTTTAATTATATTATGTGTCCCTTTATCTGTTCCTTCTGTAATGCTTGCTTGCTTCCTTCCTTCCTTTGCTTCCTTCCGTATGTTCCTCTTCAATGCCCCAAACTTGTTGCGTTTAAGAGGCTCAGCAAATTGTTGGAAAAAGTGATTGAGTTTATTTATAATAATCCAAGGATTATAATAATAAAAACTTCGTAATTAATATAACAACAGTAGTAAAAAAAAAAAAATCATTGGGACCAAGAAATTAGTTACTTTGGAGGTAGGGTTTTGGTTTTTTGAGGTTTTTGGCTAGTCCAACAAGAAAGCTGTGACAAAATTGTGACAGCATGTGAGAGAGAGAGAGATTCTCTCTATCTCCTCCATTGCAGTTTGCAGGCTCCCTCGGTTACTCGCATTCTTTACCTTACTTCTAGGTGTTGCGACCACAAAACCACTCTGAAAGACATGGAAACTATTATGAGTTTATCCCAATTGTGGAGCAGTCTCATTCGCATTATCAGTTTTGACCTTTTTTTTTCGAATCAGAATAAGTTTTGGGGGCTGGGTTTGATGAACATTCTTTGCGGAACAGGGGAAGTTTCAGATATTCGTAGATTAAGGAGTGTTCAAAAAGGCGTTATCACTTATCAGTAATGAAATTTAACTTTTTGGGGGTGATTGAGGGTAGATTCTGCTGAAAAGTTTGCATCTTTCAGGTAAAATTTATAGTTTAAGAGGTTGAAACGGAGGCGCGTTTTGTGGAGAATTTGGTTTCTTTCCAATCCAAGATAAAAAGAGGAAATATGGTTAAAAAAAAAAACTATATGAGGGGCTCATCTGAAATTTAGCAAAATATTTTTTTGTCTTAAGAAACAAAGCTAAAAAGTATAAAAATGTGTTTAGGAGAAAACCAAAAAAAGAAACTTTGTGTGATTTTCTTTGATATCATGTTGTTTATTATTAAAAAACAAGAAAAAAAATTTAAAAAATAAAAAATAGAATTTTTTTTTAATAACGTGTTATTTTTTTAGAAATTGAAATATAATATAATATTTTTATTAATGACAATGTTATAAAAAAGCAAATTATTCTTTTACCCTTTATGCCAAAATTCTCACTTCATTATTTTTTATATAACTTTTAAAATAATATTTTTAATATTTTTAATTTTTATAAGAATATAAAAAATAAACAAGAGCTATTTAAATTATCATACGAGCTATTTAAATAATAAATAATGAATTTTCTATATTAATTAATACAAGTATATGCTTTTTGCAATACTAAAAATCTTGATAATAATTCTTAATATTCTTAAAAAAAATGTCATAATATTTTTAAGAAGATAATGATAATTTTATAATTATTTAGATAATATTTAATTTTTTTAGATCGAAAAAATTAATTATTTAATCTTTATAATCTTATTAAGTTGGTAGCTCATCGTGGAACCTTGAAATTTGGTCTTTTTAAAATTTCGTCCCTGCCATGGCTTTTCCACCTTTTTTACACTTAAATTGTCACCGGATCAGAGCTCAACCCTCTCATCTTTCATCAAGATGAAGGACCAATTTACAAAAATTGAATTACAAACTCAATAAAACTATAGGGATTAAATAATTAAGTTCTTTTTTTAAATCTATTATGTAGGTTAGAGAATTTTAATAAAATAATGTATGTTAAAAATTATCACTCATTAACTTGGATGAATAATAAATAACTATTTCAATAAGGTAAGTTGATTCATGGAACAGCTTTTGTTTAGTTGAAAAAACAAAGGCGGAGAAATAAAAGGAAATTTGGCAAAAAGTGTTTTTAAAAACAAAAAAGACAAGAAAAAAGGAAAAAGTGAATGAGATAGATCTGATACGAATCTGATTCATACGCGTGAATTTTGTACGGCAAGCTGCCCAAAATTTTCCCATTGGATGCTTTAACTTTCTAGTCTGTACCACATCACTTCCCCAAAATTATTTTCTCTCAACCAAAACATCTCAACAATCATATTTATTACTGTACATATTTTGTATTGAAAATTTAAATAAAACTATATCTATATATCATTAACAACTAAACATATATACATTAACATTATATCTCAACAATTAAATCAGTACCATTAACTATTATAGTAGTACCTGTTAACAACTATATTAATACCAGTTAACAACTACGTTTTCTGAAATAATATCAAAAAAGACCCTAAGGTCTTCTCTGACATATGATTTTTTTTTAGTTTTTTTTTAATAATATTTTAGTAACTTCATTGTCAAACTACTACATAAAGTATTAAATTCTCAAATAAAACAACTAATGTTCTAACCAAGGGCATAATAGATATCACCTATAAAGATGGGGAAGAGCAAACATAGAACCTTTAATTACATGACCTTACCCATATGTAGAATTAAGGTTTCTTAATTACTCTTTTTGTTTTCCAAAATTAGTGTGGTCTAATTATCTATTTCCCTATTTGGGATTTCTTATCATCCAAGAATAAATATTCTCCTTTCTTCCCCCTCTCAATTGGGGTCCAGTTTCTCTCTCCATCATTTCTCTACCCATCTCTTCTCATCCTCACCTTTAAAATTTTGATCCAAAGGCTCAAAAATATTTTCCAAAAAAAATTCCTCCTCATCCCTTTTGCATCTGTTTTTTTCTAAAATATTTTATGGGCCCTTGGATCAAAATTTTAAAGGTAAAGATGGAGGATGAGGAGGGATAGGTAGAGAAGGGATAATGAGAATATCCTCTCCCCTTTCAATTGAATGTAATTTTGACATGTATTAAAATCCAATTCACATCGTTCTGTCAAAACAAAAAATATGAATATACTAATTTAATTGGATTTTTTTTCTTTTCTTTTTTTAGCTTAAGCGACCCCATTTTGAGTTTTTTTTTTTTAAAAAAAAACAAGTAATTGTAGCTATGAAGGTTGATTTGGAGAAAGCCTATGAAAGATTGAAATAGTCATTTACTTGTGATACTTTAGGGTAGTTGGTATTAAAGGAAAAAATGTATGAGCCTATTATGGCATGTTTATCATCTTCTTCATTTTGGGAGCTATGGAATGGTGAACCTACATAGTTTCAGAGGGATCAAGCAAGGTTACCCAATTTCCCCCCTGCATATTTCACTTTATGCATGGAGTGACTTCATCATATCATACAAGATGTGCAGTTGGAGAAGGATTATGGATTCCTTTCAGGCTTAATACATGAAGGCCACCAGTGTCTCATCTATTCTTTATTGATAACTTGATCCCCTTTGTAGAGCATTTAGCTTTCAAGTTGAGACTATGCCTGATTGTTTGGATTTCTTTTGTGGGGTTTCAGGATAGAAAATGAATAGAGAAAAGACTAAAATATGTTTCTCTCCGAATGTTCATTCATAGAGGACTATGGACTTGAGTAGAAAAATGGGGGTTGGATTAATAAGAGATTTTGGAAAATGTTTGGTTATCTCAATCATCCATAAAAGAGCTTCTTATCTGACATTTGCACCACTTATTGAGAACACTAAGAAGAGGTTGTCTGAGTGTGGAAGAGAGAATATTTGAATCTTACTAGTAGCTCTACCCTCATCAAGGTCGTGCTATCAGTGTTACCCAAATACTACATGCAGACCATATTTGCTCCCTAAGTGTATAGTTAAGGAATTGGAACATAGCAACAAAGGTTTCCTATGGGGGATACTAGAGAAAGCCGTAAGTTATACTCAATCTTATGGGATCAGGTGCAACAAGAAAAGAATACAAGAGCACTGTGAATTAGAAATTTATGGAAACATAATAAAGCTTTTTATCATGAAACTATGCTAGGGACTTATATATATAATAGAGAGGACTTATGGGTGAAAGTGCTTAGATCTAAATATAAATGTGGTGATAATGAGATCCTAGATGTTAAGAAGCAAAAGAACTTATCCCTAATATGGAGAGAAATCAACGTTGTTTGGGAAAAGTTTTGAAATGGTATTGGGAGAAAACTTGGGAATGGTCGATTTTCATCTTTCTAGCTTGAAAATTGATCTAACATGAACATGCCTTCATTGATTTGATCCAGGGTTATGAACATCTCATTGATCGGTGTGAGAGTGTGGCTGAGTATGTGATGGAACGGGATTAGTAGAATAGAAGGAAGATAGAGTACTGGTTTCCTTCTCATATAACTGATTAAATTGTCTGTGTACACCCCCAATGCAAGAAGAGAGGAGAGGACAAATATATGGGAAAACATCTACTTATAGTTGTTTCTTTATCGAATCGGTATATCATTTTCTTTTTTGAGGTACTCAACAGGTTGTGGATAACATATAGAGGATTCTATGGAGATGGTTTATTCCGGAGAAGATTAAAGCCTTCATGTGGTTAGTTGCTCATGGAAGAACTCATACATTGAAGTTGAGGATGCAAAAAGGATGGAGACGTCTGCTGCTTGCCCTTTTCAACGTGAGATGAAAGAAGATTTAATGCATATGTTACAAGACTGCTCTAATATTAAGGAGTGTTGGAAATCAATGGTCAAATAGAAAAAATGGAACGTATTCTCTTCTTTACAAGGGCGGATTGGATAAATGGAATATGACATATGACATTGGCAAAGAATTTATGAAAAAAGTTCTTTGACCTACCTTGTTTGGGTATCTTTGCTAGGATGCATGGGGTATCATATGTAAAAAGTTATTTAATTATGAGGCAACTAATGTGAGACTAAATGCACACCATAATTTCTTTAGAGCATGTTTGGACAAGGATATTCTCAAAACAATGGATATAGAGGAGAGGTTTAATAGTCCTAATCACTACAAAAAAAAAAAATTGTAGCAATCAAAACTGCATTTTTGTAGCGGTTCTAACCACTACTAATGACATAAGTAGCGGTCAATGAAACCGCTACAAAATACATAGTGAGCATCCTATTTTGTAGTGGTTACTATAAACTATTATTCAAATGTACTCATTGCTACTGAAACTATAGCGATCACAGACTAACTGCTATTAGATGACATCCAGATGCCATATTGTAAGTACATGTTGTAGCAATGTATAAATTGCTACAAGACGAAATTAGATTTTTTTTGTTTTTGTTTTTTGTAGCGGTCAACTAACCATGCCTAAATGTGACCAAGAATTTTAACAATTTGGTGGGAAAAAATTGGGTGATAGCAAATTATTTTTAAACATTGGCAACAAATAATTTTAATGGTTCCTTAACCGCTAAAAGAATTTGGAACAAAATTTCAAGAACAACACCAAAAAGTTTGAAATTTTATATTACAACAGTTTTTTATGAACCGCTACCATGTTTAATACCAATTTCAAAGAATTTAAAAGTTGCACTAAAGCTTTCTTAACAAATTGTGTAACGATTAAGTAACCGCTATAAATAAAATTATAATTTTTTAAAAAATGTTAGTAATTGTAGCACTTTTTATTTATTACTTTTTCATTTTAGTGTTGTTACTTATATGATAATTTTTAATAATTCTGTAGTAGGTTTTTCTTTCAAACAAGGACAAAAGTTCAGACTCTTCGAATCCTGTAGCGAGTTTTACCTTAAAACCATCATAACTTTCACGTCATTATATGCCAAGCTAGTGCCACAACTTTATAAAGATTGACAAGTTTTGGTTACTTATATATATAGAAAGTCCATAACTATTGTTGATAAATTAGTCAAATACTCTTATTGTATAATTTTTGTACCCTTAAACAACCTCCTCCTTTTAATAAAGAGGCAGACATTGGTAAAGACTAGAAATCTTTACTAAATTTGATGTAATGTCCTCTAGGACATTCTGATTCCAGTATTATTAAAAACACCATAGTCTCTAGGAAGAATTTGTGCTTCACTCAAGCCTCTCTCACGAGCTCCCAAGCCCCAGCCATGGCCGACTCGTCATTTGTTTTTGGCAAACTCGTTCAAGCCTACCAGAGGATTCGTTCTTATCCTAAGCCAATTCATGACATGATGTGGACAATGTTTTGCCAGCTATGATAACTGGAGATGAGTTATTGATGATAAAGGATAAAGATATAAATTATCCAACATTTAAGGATGGGATTTTAAGAAAGTTAAAGTCTAGAAAATGAGTTTTAAGTGAATTAAAAATTTAAAGACTGAGTTACGTTGAGTTATACTTGATGGACCAAGTTACAAGTGAGTTCATTAGTTAGAGGACAAAAAGATTAATTTTTTCTTTCTTATAATCCAAAAGTAAACATTCTCCTTTCTTCCCTCTCTTAATTCCCTCTCTTAATTGAATGTAATTTTGACATGTATAAAAACCCAATTCACATAGTCCAGCCAAAATAAGAAATTTGGATAAATTGATTTAATTGGACCCCCCCCGGCCACCTTTTTCATTTTCGAGCTTAAGCGACACCATTTTGAGTTAAAAAATAAGAAAAAATAGTCATAGGTTAATTTTGTGCTTCACTAACTTTATTTTATTGAATTATACATGAACATTCATTTATTTGTTTATTAATGTGTTTCAATAAAATTTTAATCTTTTCAAAGTCATATACAAATATCTTACATATTTTAAATACATTATATTATTTTAATTATAATTAGACTAACCCTTAAACTATTTTCTTGAATCGGCTAATAAATGAGGCAATTTGCAGTACCTTAAATTTCAGTCTTGTACATTTTAAAAAAAAACCAAGAGTAAGAACTTAAGAGCATAATTTTTCACAGAAAATAATAAAAATTAGAGTAACTACACACACACACACACAATATGCACTTTTTAAATGCCGTATACTATATAAGGTTAAATTTAGTTAATAAGACCGGCCAGCTGCTATCTTTGACTCAAGAGACACTTACACCCCCTCATTGGAGAGATTGAAGGTATGTGGTTGGTGGGTGGGTGTTAGGAGTGGTTACAGGTCAGGCTTATGGCTTGGCCTGGTCCAAACTTAGTTAGACCTAGCCTATTAGATTAAAATATCAGGCTACGGTCCCTTTCAAGGCTTGTTTTATTTAATAGGTCAGGCCTAAACTTAATAATGAGCATGTTAAACATGTCAGGCCAGCTTATTATTAAGGTAAAACTGTAATTAATCCCTCCATTTTATGTAAGTCAACTTGTTTTAAGTAAGCCTGTTTTCGACCTGCTTGAAGCATGCCTGTTTTGAGATAAGGCCAGTGGCCTGTTAGGCTACTTACAAAATTTTAAAAACTATAGGTCTCCTTAACAGGCCACACGTCAGGCCAGATGTAAGTTAAAAAAAAAAAAAAAAAAGACCTATAACAGGCTATAGGCCAGGCTCAAGATCACTTTACTTCAAAACAAGCCTAATCTGACCTTTTTCCATCTCAATTGGGTGTATCTCCCTTTTCTTTATGGTAGAACTAGCTCCTTTTTTTTTTTTTGGTAGCGAAAATATTACTAGATATAAGAGACGTGTATTAGGTGAGGTCGAATCCTATTAGAGCTTAAATAGAATTGGCACAACAATGCATCAAAGCAAGAAAGAAGAGAGATTCCCAGGAGGTTCAATGACAGGGATGATCTATAACTGAGGGATTGAGGGATGTCTTATTTATAGAGGTTTAGGGTGACCATTAATTTGAAATTACCTACACTCCTACTTTCTCTCCAAGTTAGTGATCAAAAAATTAATTCTCAATTAATTTCCTAATATATAATAATAGTTTTTTTCTCAATTAACAAATTCATAATTAATATCAATTTGTTCCTTAATTAACAAATCCATAATTAATGCTGATTATTTCTTATTTGATAAGGTTACATGTTTCCTAATTAAATAGTCCAGCACATCAAGGCCAAACCTAGACCCAAAGTCCAACATTTTTATTCATATGGGCATTCCTAATAATTACTCCCTCTAGTCCTTATTATAAGGCACCAACTAACAATTCTCACATACCAATAAAAGTAGTTAAAGTCAATAAAGTTGTCCTAGAATTTAAATAATTTCCAATATTACCCCTACTAATTACACTAAATTCTAATATTCTACTCCCTCTAGTCCTTATTATCAGGCACCAACTACCAATATTTTTTGGTCTTTATTCTAAGGTATCAACTTACTTTAACTACCTCATTTATTACCTTTTTCCCATTATGCCCTCATTTTTAACTAACTTATTTAAAACTACATCATTAAAGTAGGGGTGAAGTTGGAAACATTTATTAATTTTGGACCTAATTAATCAGTTAACTTCTATTCCTTGGTTTGTGAGAAAAAGTAGTTGGTGCCTTATAATAAGGACCGGAGGGAGTATTAATTATTACTTTCACCTACTACCTTTATTAATTAGGGGCATACATGGAAAAAGATAATTAATGCTCATTGGGAACAAGCAAGTGCCTTATAAAAATGACCAAATAAACTTGCTAGTTGGTGCTTTATAATAAGGACCAGAGTAGATGTTACAAGCTATAATTAGAGATTTTATGTCACAATACCATTGGGTTGCATCATTATTTCCAACTCCACCAAGCATGCTAATTGATTCTTGTGGCCCATCATGTGTCTCAGAAAGATGAAACTTCACAACAAAATTTGAAACTATTAACTATATTATACGTAAAATATGTGTATATATCCACATAATTATAAGGGAAAATTGATTTCAGGGTCCAAGCTAGTAAAATAATTACAAAAAAGGCCTAAGAAACATTCACATGCAGGGCCTTTTCTGGCATTTTTTCAAAAAAAAGTGTACGGATATAGTTGCTAATTGCTACTGATGTAGTTGTTAATTGCTACAGATGTAGTTGTTAAAATGTAGTTGTTAATTAGACTGATTTAGTTATTAACGGGGACTGATATAGTTATTAAACGCTACTGATATAGTTGTTAATGCTTTTTGAAAAAATGTCAGAAAAGGCCCTGACATGTGAATGTTTTTTGAGCTTTTTTTTTAATTATTTTACTAGCTTGGGCCCTGAAATCAATTTTCCCTAATTATAATACACACACAAGGACATACGGTATGGAAGATTGAAACATAAAGAAATAATAATAAAATGAGGCAGCTGTTCCCAGTTACGACGCATATAGTCAATTATATATATACCCCACAGCACCGACATGCCTATCTGCTTCATTATTTTTTATATAATAAAATGTCGGCTTATTTTAAAATGGATGGATATATCGACGGTTATAAAAGTCACATACACAAAAATTATCTTTTCATAGATTTTTTTTTTTTTTTTTGGTTATCTAAAATTGCATACCTTGCTTACCAGCTAATTATTGAAGCTAGCTAACATCACTGTTCACATAAGTTAAAATTAGCTGATATATATTTTAAAGTGTGAATGGCATCTATATATATTCGATTACTGCCTCATTTTCATATTCTATTAATAATTATAGGCATGCAAGATGCAACACAGGACGAACAGGGCTGTCAAATGGAACCAAAAGTTAGAATAATATTAATGATATTAGAACTTTTATAATTACACCATCAATATTGAGCTGCTAAACAACTTTACACCATATGGAGAAGAACTTAAATTCAAGTCCAGGAAACGTATTTGTTAGAACAAGTAAAAATTATTTACATTATTAGATCAATAGGGACTAATTCCAAATACAAACGTGGTTTGTGATACCTAATTAAATAAAAAAAGAAATTTTATAATTATATTTTTGAAAAAAAAATAAGTTTAATATTATTGTTAGTCCTTACAATTTCATTGAATTTTGATTTTAGTCATTATAGTTTTTTATCCCTATAATTTCATGAGGAGTTAACATCATTAACTATATATAGGAAGCAAAACCATAATTCATTAAAAGTACATAGACTGAAACTAAAAATCGTTTACCTTTTAATGAGTTTTGTCTTTGGTCCCCGTACTCTTAATAAAATGGTTATGTTAAAATAATTTTTTAAAAATTTGCATTGTAATAACTCATGGATGAAAATCCCTTTATATGCTTAATTAATTGAGATAATTTGAGAAAAATTATAAATTTTGAAGCTATAGTAAACTGAAGTCTTACATCTAAGTCCTCCCAAAATAAATTCCCTAATGATCTATTATGTTTAGGATAGAAGTGTTATGAATATGCTATTTATATGGATGTCCATTGACTCACAATCTCCAAATATTATTACAAGATGACATGGGGTCCATGTATAGTAATTTATTATTTATATAGTATCACGCATAGTAATTTACTATTACGCGGGACCCGCGGCCAACAATTTCATCAACTTGAGTTGCGATGTTTTTATCCGTTCCTAATCGTCTCCAGCGGTTTCTCCTTATCTTCATCAATGTTTGAAACATATATAGAAACTAAAATAAATGCCTCAAGGAAATTAAACTAGATCCATTTTTCTTCTATAAATAGAGGTCATCTGTAACCATTCAATACACACTGAAATAAGAATTCCTCTCTATTCTCTTTCTATCTTGAATCTCTTTTATTCTTATTCTATATTTTATCAGTTTTATAACAAGTTATCAGCACGATAACTCTACCAAGGTAGGATTTTATTACCATCTTTTTCATGTTTTCATTTTATCTATCTGGGATAATCTTAACCATTATATGGAATTAAGTATCTACTTTCACCGATTATTTTAACATCGGATTCCATGGTTATGATTTGAGATTATTTACTATTTTACATTTTACTATTTACAGTAAATAGTAATTTATACTATTCACATTAATTTTACCTTTCCAGTAATTTTACATTTTATTCATTTGACTCCTACATGGAAGTCTAGATTTAATTCTTCAGTAATTTTACCTTATTTATTATTTATAGTGAATAGTAATTTTACATTTTGTTCTTTTAACTTTATATGGATGGTTTTACCTCCTATATATATATATATATATATATATATATATATATATATATATATATATATATATATATATATATATATATATATATATATATGTCTAATCATGATATTTATAATTACTGTTACTAACATTTACTTTTATGTTATTAACATAACATTTATATTATTGTTACTAACATTTACTTTTACGCATTTAATTTTATGTTACTAACGTTTATATTATTGTTCCTAACATAATATTTACTTTATGTTGCTAACATAACATTTATTTATCTTTCATGGCAACACACTAGTATATATATATTAGTGGGCTCCATTATATATATATTTGCATTAGCATTTACATTTTCTTCCTTATCTTTGGATGAGATAGGTCTTGCCGTGAGTTTACTACCATTCCTATCTCATCTTCTTTTATTTTTTTTAAGCACGTTTATTTTCAGTTCTTTACTTATGTTTTAATTTATGAGAAAATTTTAATTATGATTCTAATTATTATTATTTTTTTTAGTTTGAATCATGTCCATCAGCCTTGCGAAACTTGAATTTAATGCTCTTGACATCACTGGGAAAAATTATCTATAATGGGTTTTAGATGCTGAAATCTATCTTCAAGCAATGGGCCTTGAAACGGCTATATTGCCAGGAAATGATACGTTTCATCAAGATAAGGCTAAAGCTATGATTTTTCTTCGATACCACATTTATGAAAGTTTGAAAATTGAATATTTAACGATAAAAGATCCATTTGAATTGTGGACTAGTTTGAAAGAAAGGTATGATCATCAGAAAATGGTGATTTTGCCTAGAGCTCGTTTTGAATGGATTCACCTCAGGCTACAAGATTTTAAAACTGTAAGTGAGTATAATTCAGCAGTTTTCAAAATAAGTTCTCAGTTAAAATTATGTGGTGAGAAAATAACTGATGAGGAATTATTAGAGAAAACTTTTTCTACCTTTCATGCTTCGAATATGCTCTTACAACAACAATATCGAGAGAAAGGTTTTAAAAAATATTTTGAGTTAATCTCATGTTTATTAGTAGCCGAGCAAAACAACGAGTTATTGATGAAAAATCATGAAAATCGTCCCACTGGATCTGCTCTATTTCCTGAAGCGAATGTGAGTGTACGGAATAATCATGGTCGTGGTCGTGGACATAGTCGTGGACGGGGACGTAGTTATTACCGTGGTAATCATGGTGGCAGAAATAATCATGGTCTTAATCATGGTGGTAGAGGTTATCATGGTTCTTATACCCACCAGAAAATAATGAATAATGAAGGACGGAAGAATGATAAAGAAGGTCCTTCAAAAGTTGTAGAACATAAATGTTATCAGTGTGGTATGAAGGGACACTGGGTACGTAATTGTCGTACGCCAGAACATTTAGTAAAACTCTACCAAGCCTCCATAAAAAGGAGTGTTAATAATGTGGAATGTGATGATAAGGCTCATAAAGATAATGATGTCAATAAGCTAAATGGCAATGTTATGTCACATTTAGAGGTGGAAGATTTTTATGATTAAACAAGTTTTTTCAGAAATTGTAATAATTTTCTTGTTTCACTTTGAAATTGTTATCAATTATGTATATTAAATATGTTTTAATGCATTTCTTTTCTTTTAATGAAGCTCATGGATATTTCAAATATTGAACACAAGAATGAAGATATGTGTCTTATTGATAGTGCAACGACACATATAATTCTTAAAGATAAGAAATATTTTTCACATCTAACAAATTGTAATACAAGCATCAATACCATAGTGGGTAATACAAGATTAATTGAAGGCTCCGGAAGAGCAATTATAATATTACCCAATGGTACAAAATTTGTTATTAATGATGCTTTGTATTCTTCCAAGTCTCATAGAAATTTATTGAGTTTTAAAGATATCCGTTGAAATGGATATCATATTGAGACTATAAATGAGAAGAATAAAGAATATCTACAAATTGTTATTGTTAGATATGGTGAGAAATATGTTCTGGAGAAATTACCAATGTTATCTTCTGGTTTGTACTATTCATGTATTTGTACAATTGAAATAAATGTTATGGAAAACCAGAAGTGTGCTCATAAGGGCATATTCAATGTTTGGCATGACCGGTTAGGCCATCCCGGGTTGATTATGATGTGACATATAATAGAGAATTCATGTGGTCATACTCTGAAACAGAATCAAATACCATAATCCCATGATTTCTCATGTGCTGCATGTCCTAAGGGAAAGTTAATTATTCAACCTTCACCAAGCAAAGTAGAAAGTGAGTCTCTCACATTTCTAGAACAGATACAGGAAGATATTTGTGGGCCAATACACCCACCATGCGGACCATTTAGATATTGTATGGTTTTAATAGATGCATCAACCAAATGGTCGCATGTGTGCTTATTATCTTCTCGCAATCTGGTGTTTGCGAGATTACTTGCTCAATTGATAATATTAAGAGCACATTACCCTGATTATCCTATTAAGAAAATACGTCTTGATAATGCTGATGAATTTACTTCACAAACTTTTGATGAATATTGTATGTCCCTTGGAATTGATGCTGAACATCCTGTAGCTCATGTCCACACGCAAAATGGACTTGCAGAATCATTGGTAAAATGATTGCAACTTATTGCAAGACCTTTACTTATGAGATCTAATTTACCAATTTCTGTTTGGGGACATGCCATTTTGCATGCATCAATGTTAATTCGCATCAGGCCAACAAGTTATCTAAAGGTTCCCCCCTTACAAATGGTTTTTGGTAAAGAACCTAATATTTCCCATATACAGATCTTTGTATGTGCAGTATATGTACCAATAGCCCCTCCACAACGTACCAAAATGGGTCCTCAAAGACGGATGAGAATATATGTTGGGTATGAATCTCCTTCAATTATAAAATATTTAGAACCATCTACAGGAGATTTATTTACTGCACGATTTGCAGATTGTCATTTTGATGAATCGGTCTTCCCAACATTAGGGGGAGGAAATAAGCAGCTGGGTAAAGAGATTAGCTGGAATGAATTATCATTGACTCATTTTGATCCTCGTACAAAACAATGTGAACTAGAAGTTCAAAAGATAATTCATTTGCAAAATTTAGCTAATCAAATGCCAGAAGCATTCACTGATCCAAAGAAAGTGACAAAGTCACATATACTAGCTGCTAATGCTCCTATTCGAATGGATGTCATTGAAAAACAACCTATTATGAATGAATCTAAAGCACGCCTGAAGCGTGGTAGGCCTATCGATTCCAAAGATAAAAATCCCCGAAAATGAAAAGGAGTTAACATTATAGATGACCAAGTAAAGGATAATCAAGAAAAAATTGTAGCTTTGAATGAGCCACTTCATGAAGAAATATTATCTCAAGAGGAGAATATTGTAGTCCCAGAAGAAATCCAGATACCTGAAATGTATGAAAATAATGAGATTTCAATAAATTATGTCACAAATAGTATTAAATGAAACCGAAATGAAGTCAACATTGACGACATCTTTGCTAATCATATAGCATATGATGTAATGAATGATAATGAGGATCATGAGCCAAGATCCATTAGTGAGTGCAACCAACGAAAGGATTGGCCCCTATGGAAATATATCATTAATGCAGAATTAAAATCACTGACAAAACGAAAAGTATTTGGACCTATAGTCCATACACCTAAAGGTGTAAAGCCAGTTGGATATAAATGGGTTTTTGTACAAAAAAGAAATGAAAAGGGTGAAATTACAAGATATAAAGCACGTCTTATAGCCCAAGGTTTTACACAAAAACCCAGTATTGATTTTGAAGAAACGTATTCACCTGTAGTGGATGAAACTACTTTTCGTTATTTGATTAGTCTAGCAGTTAATGAAGGGCTTGATTTACATCTGATGGATGTCGTGACTGCATATTTATATGGCTCACTTGATAGTGAGATTTATATGAAAGTCCCTGAAGGACTTAAGATGCCAAAAGCATTTAATTCAAATTCTCGAGAACAATACTCAATAAAGTTAAATAAGTCCCTATATGGTTTAAAGCAATCAGGGCACATGTGGTATAATTGTCTGAAGGAATATTTGTTGAAAGAAGGGTACAAAAATGACCTGATATGCCTATGCATTTTTATGAAAAGATCGAGAAATGAATTTGTTAGAAGTGTTGCTTATGTTGATGATATCAACATTATTGGAACTCCTGAAGAGCTTTCAAGAGCTTGATTGTTTGAAGAAAGAATTTGAAATGAAAGACTTGGGCAAGACAAAATTTTGTCTTGGATTACAGATTGAGTACTTGAAGAATGAGATCTTTATATATCAAGAAACTTATACAAAGAATGTCCTAAAACGATTTTATATGGATAAATCACATCCATTATGTACTCTAATGGTAGTAAGGTCTTTCAAAGAGGATAAAGATCTATTTCTGCCCCAAGTAATTAATGAAAAATGTGTAGAAGAATTACTTGGTCTAGAAGTACCATATCTTAGTGTTATTGGAGCATTAATGTATCTTGCTAATCACACACGACCTGATATATCGTTTACTGTCAATTTATTAGCAAGATATAGCTCTGCACCAACACAGAGGCATTGGAGTGGTGTAAAGCATATACTTCGTTATCTTATAGGTACTATGGATATGGGGTTATATTATTCAAATGTATTTAAACATGAACTGATAGGTTATTCAGATGTTGGATTTTTGTCTGATCCACATGATGAAAAATTACAGACAGACTATCTATTTACATGTGGAGGCACAACTATTTCATGGCGATCCATGAAACGGACTATATCAGCCACTTCATCTAATCATGCAGAAATTCTAGCAATGCATGAAACAAGTCGGGAATGTGTGTGGTTGAGCTCAATAATCCATCATATACGAATAACTTGTCATTTATCTTCTGATAAAATGGTTCCAACAGTTATATATGAGGATAATGCTGCATGTATTGCCCAACTTAAGGAAGGTTACATCAAGGGTGATAGAACGAAGCATATTTCACTAAAATTCTTTTTTACTCGTGATCTTTAACAAAATGGTGAAATAGATATCCAGCAGATCAAGTCAAGTAAAAATTTGGAAGATTTATTCACTAAGTCATTGCTAGGAGCAATCTTTGAGAAGCTTGTCCATGGTATTGGTCTTCGAAGACTCAAAGATCTCAATTGATGTTATGAAAATGGGGAGTCAATACACGATGTACTCTTTTCCTTATATAGGTTTTGTCTTACTGGGTTTTCCTAAAAAGGTTTTTAATGAGGCAGCACTGGACAGTGTATCGATGAATGATGTATTCTTTTCTTTTACTAGGTTTTTATCCCACTGGGTTTTTTCTAGTTAAAGTTTTTAATGAGACACATTCATAATGGACATCCAAGGGAGAGTGTTATGAATATACTATTTATATGGATGTCCATTGACTCACAATCTCCAAATATTATTAGAAGATGACATGGGGTCCATGTATAGTAATTTACTATTTACATAGTACCACGCATAGTAATTTTCTATTACACGGGACCCGCAACCAACAATTTCATCAACTTGAGTTGCAATGTTTTCATCCGTTCCTAATTGTCTCCAGCGTTTTCTCCTTATCTTCATCAATGTTTGAAACATATATAGAAACTACAATAAATGACCCAAGGAAATTAAACTTAAAGATCCATTTTTCTTCTATAAATAGAGGTCATCTGTAACCATTCAATACACACTGAAATAAAAATTCCTCTCTATTCTCTTTCTATCTTGAATCTCTTTCGTTCTTGTTCTATATTTTATCAGTTTTATAACAAGAAGAAGTATTTTTAAAGAATACAAGTAATAATTTTAGGAGCTATTGATGATTGCTTGTATTTGTGTGCTTTATTAAAGACATGATGGATTACATACGATTAATATGAGTTCTTAAATGTTATTTTATGTGAAGCCTATGGTATATGTAAGTTGGAGGATGCAATATTAATTACACTACTACATAATGTATATTTTACTTTTTCAAAAATCGTCATTAAAAAAAAAAGACAATGGCATTCTTATAATTATGTGTGAGAATTTTGATAGAAAAGGACACTAAAAAGTACACTTTTGGCGTCCCCAAATGAAATTGAGACGTCAAAAGTGATATTTCGGCGTCCCAAATTTAAAATTAGGACGCTTAAAGGTATCATTTTTCTCTAACTTAATTACTTTTCTCTCTCCAAGTCACTTTAATCTTCTTCGTCTCTATTCAAAGCTTGTCTCTATCTAATTCTCTGTTCTCCGTTTGGGAGTGTTGCTACCTCCACCATTCACACTCCTCAAATCGCTCTCATTCGAGCTCAAAATCATTGCTCCCGTTGTGGCTTGTTGTGGTAGTATTTGAGAGAAAACTAACAAAGGACTTTAAAGAGATCGAGGCGAGTGTGGCAGAGAGTGAGAGAGTAGGTGGCTTCCTTGTACTGAGCCCAAGTAAAGGGCTTATACAGAGGCTGCTGGTGAGGGGAGAACAACATGAGCAACAGCCTGATTTGAGAATTCGATGCCGGCACTTTGAAGAATATCACCAACATTCTTGACTTGCTTCTATTAGTCACCACTTTGTGCCTCTAAAAACAATATCCCTCTCTCTCTCTCTCTCTCTCTCTCTCTCTGAATATGTCTTTCTCGCTCTATTTTTGTTTATGCAATTTAATTTCTTGCAAATTTTGTTCATGTTGTTTTTGTTTTTGGTTAATTGTTAGGTTACAATGCCATGAAGTGAGACTGTCTGAAGATCAAAGAAGCAAGAGGGTTCATCACGAGATTGAAATCAGGAGCCAAAGCCTTTTACGGCACAACTAGGGTTCGAAACCATTCCGGCATTCAAGCCTTTGTTAGCATCGATAATAATTGTTCTATTATGTTTTTTTTCTTGGTAAAGGAGCAATTTTATACATAAGCTTTTCTTCCAAAAGCACCCAACACCATGAGCTTTTTTCTGGAGTAAAAGTACACACGTGGTTACGTTTTGGAAGAAAAAATACCACGGGTCGTTAGTTGACCAAACGTTGACTGTTAACTTGGATAAAGTGAACAGTAACGCGGGTGAAATTACCCTTTTGTTCTTAGTTTTAAATAATTTTTTTAAAAAAACTAAAATAACCCCTCCCCCGCTAGTGGGCCCACCACCTGTCACACCATCGCCGGCCGCTGCCAGCAACCAGCAGCCTCCCCTTAATTTTAAATAATTAAAAAAATAAAATAACCCCTTCCCATGAGTGGGCCCCACCACTGGCCACACCACCGTCGCCAGCTGTCCTCCCCATCGTCGTCGGCCACCCTCCCCTCCGCCGACAAACGGTCTCCCCTTAGTTTTAAATAATTTTTTTTAAAAAAAAAACAAAAAAACTCCTCTCTCACCGGTGGGACCCACCACCGCTGGCGGCCACCCTCCCCTCCACCGACGAACGGCGGCCACCTTCGACGGCCTCCCCTTAGTTTTAAATAATTAAAAAAAAAACTAAAATAACCCCACCTTCGCCGGTGGGCCCCACCACCGTCGGGCGCCCCTTCTACTGGGTTATTTTAGTTTTTTTAAAAAAATTATATAAAACTAAAGGGAGGCTGCCGGAGGAGGTCGCCGGCAGTGGGGAGGGCGGCCGCTGGCGGTGATGTGGCCGATGGTGTGGCCTACCGACGGGGGAGGGGTTATTTTAGTTTTTTTTATTATTTAATACTAAGGGGAGACCGCCAAAGTTGGGCACCGGCGGTGGTGTGGCGCGTGGTAGGGCCCACTGGCGGGGGAGGGCTTATTTTAGTTTTTTTTTAATTATTTAAAACTATGGGGAGGCCACTGGAGGAGGTCGCCGGAAGTGGCCGCCGGTCTTTGGCAGTAGGGAGGGCGGTTGCCAGCGGTGGTGAGGCCCACTTGCGGGGAGGGGTTAGTGTTTACTTCGTCCAAATTAACGGTCAATATCTGGTCAACTAACAGTCCGTGGTATTTTTGCTCCCAAAATGTAACCACGTATGTACTTTTGGTCCAAAAAAAAGCTCGTGGTGCTGGGCGCTCTTGGGAGAAAAGCCGATGTGTAAAATTACTTCTTTACCCCCTTTTTGTTTAAACGTTGTCTTAACCCTGTTTGTTTTGGTTTTTTTTCCCTTAGAAAATATCCTTACAACATCCTAAATTAAAAAAAGGACGTTGTTAGTCTCTACTTTTCTATGTTTTTTATATAGGCGCCCCCGAAAAATGGATATAGAAAAAACTTAAAAACCAACATTTAAAATGTTTTATGTAATAGTGTTAGTTGGAACATTAGAAAAAAAAATAATACTTTTGATTAAGAAGGTCAAATCTATGATCATGGGAACTTTGCATCGGAACTTTGAAAGTGGAGTACTTAAAAGTTATTGATTACATTTCCACCACAACTAAATTCTTTCGAGTCCCAATTGACTTCAAAACCCATAATTGATTCCGCCAAGAGTAAATGGCAGCTCATATTCATCGAAGAAGCTATAATCTTAAAACTAAATAATCATCTTATTGCTTAATGAAAAAACTAAACCCTTACCAAAAAGTTATGTCAAAATATTGGTTTAATCTTTATGATCTTATTTAATTTTTTTATTTAATCATTATAATTTAGCATTCAAAAAAGGAAAGAACTTATATATTATTTTCAATCAAATCAAGCATGTGAATTTTATAGTCCTCCTGACCTTAATATAAAAGATATTTGAGGAGTTAATTTTGATCCTAAATATAAAACATAGTTTTCATATTCAATTTTTTCCTAATTTCCTAAATATAAAATATAATTTTCAATTTTTTCCTAATTTGTCCTTGTTGATGCTTTCTCAACAACAATCGAAGAGGAGGGAAAAAAAAAGAGGGAATTAAGAAAGATGAGTAGGCAAAGGTGTTTTAAAAAATATATATCATATTACCTAACCTAACTAACTTCCTTAATTTAATCAAATTAGGTAACTATATCTTATATTGAGTATCGGGAGACTACACATTATTTATTTCATAACAAACTCTTGTTATTAATTAATTTTATTTACCCTTTAAAATTCACTTATTCAGAGTTGATTGATGGATTAAAATATATTAAGCACATAAAGTTAAGTACCCAACCCTCATCATTTACATAATTAAGTGTTATAGGTCTAACAGAATTCTGAATTTCATTGGTTTGTTGTAGCCCCTTTTTTTCAAATTTATAATTAAATTTTGTAATATGACTAATTATGTAGTTAGTACCTTCAGACTTTAACTAAATACTAGCAACTCGGTAAAAATAATTGATGCAATTATATAGGAGTATGTTATTCAACATCGATTATTTAATTTAACTACATTTATACGTTTTTAAAACAATGAGATGGAATGTGATATTAATATTGAAAAATTGCTGAAAATTCTTTCATTACATTTAAAATTTGTTTAAGGACACATGAGAAACGGATTTCATGTGTAAATCATGTGTCTGTTTGTTATAACTTTTTAGAAATGATCATATGGTGTTCGAGATAGGTATATGAAATGAGTTTTGTCTTAATTTATAAAGAAAAACACTTTGTGCTTATTTAAAAAAACATTAGCGCAACTCTTTTTCAACTTTACAGAACCGATCTTCAATGTATTTGAATTTTGAAAATATGTTGTACATAAATAAAGAGTTGCATTCGTTTAAAGACTTGAGTGTTTAGATACCTTTTCATAGTTCATATTGTGATGAGAGATTTTTTAGTCATTTTTTCCTATTATTGTTAAATTTAAAGTTACATATTGAAATTGATTCATGTTAATTTAAATCAAAACATGACCCTAAAATGAAATTATAATGACTCTTGTCATGACCCACATCAACAAAAGTTACAACTCACAAGTCTCCTTGTGTGGGGATGGTGTAAAATTTTCAATGATTAAGAACCATCATGATTATCACTGAAATTTAGGTGGATAGCTAATAATTTTGTCAATGTAAAAAGAGGGTCTTGTCTTGGCCTTTTGCATTATGGGATTTGGAATTAGAGCAGCATTATTGCTTACAAATTACTTCTCATCATTGAGTTTTAGATTATTCAACCTTAGGACAATCCACACTCCAATTCTTTTCCCTTTAGTCATAACATCAATATGTGTTTGAGATAGCAGTTGAAAAAAGTTTTTTTTTTTTGGTAATCTAACTTATAAAAAAGTAAAATTGGATAAAAGTGAAATTGTATTAAATGATTTATGTTTAAATTGATAATAACATAATCAGTTTTTGTGAAATTGAAACTTATTTAGAATGACGGTATCATAAGTGGCTTTTAAGATAATTAAAAAAAATTAAAATCAAAATTACAAAAAAATGAAAAATGCTAACTTAGAAAATTTAGGGATTCTAAAATATATAATTTGATCAAACAATATTACATAAGTAAGTGGATCACAATCCCATACAATTTGGTCTATAATTGTGTCTATGACCTATATTTCCAATTTCAGCTTCTATGAAATTAAAACCTGTTTAAAAATTCCTCATAATAAAATTATGTATGACCATTATTACCAAAAATGCCCAAATGAATCATGTAGCTTAAAATATCTCAAATTGGTTTTTAGTCTTTTCCCAAACAGACCCTTAGCCTTCAATTTTATTTTCCCGTTAATGTCATAGCATCAAGAGGAGAGGGGAAAAAAATCTAGACTCCTCCAGCAATCTTGATATTTGTCATCTCCCCAACCAAAGATGTGAAGGAGAAAAATCAGATATTTTTTAATTAGGCTCGTAACACGCATAAAAATTATTTATTTATTTGAATTCTCATTAATTTACTATTTAATTTTCAATTGCAACATTCAAAAGTAAATAGATTCATATATAGAATTACTGAAATGTAAAATGTGTATAATGCAGAGATATTATAATGTAAAAGGGAATTTGAAACATAAAAATTGAGATAAAAGTAAATGTAATCTCAAAGTATATATACAGTGAAATTAGCGCCATAGGATTTGTTTGTATAATTCATATTTATTCCATCGTGATTAATTATGTTTTCTTGCATTGGTGGTCTTATAGATTTATTTTCTTAAATGAAAAGGACTACTCGAATGAATTTATATAAGTGATATTCAATTATTTCATAGACATCCCACATTTGAGAGAAACTCTTGTTCATTATTGGCTTCCTTTCTATGCAATTTATTATTTATTTGTTATTCTATAATAGACTCACCTAACGTCGAATATCATGCACAAATCAACAGGCTCTGTATTTTCTTTTTCATCATGATAAGGCCCTTTGAAATATATACACCTGAAAAGCAACCTAAAAAACAAATAAGGGACATATATAGACATTCATCGGGTCCTAGTTAAATATACTGGCTAGACAATTTATATATCTTAATAAAATTAGTTAAAGTAGTTGTTTATATAAAATTTGTAATAATTTTCTAAAATATCCATTTAATCATTTGCATAAAAAACTAATACCATTGCTATATATGGTGAAATCTGGTCCAAACTCCAAAGACTAATATGGACAATCAAGATTTTAAATTTTTAATAGGGAAAATCTATATAGAGTCTAAGTAACAGAAAATTTTTTAAAAAAGGTCTCAAGATTCTGAAAATACTAGAAAAGACCCTAGGGCCTTTTCTGATATAAATTCATTAAAACGTTAACAACTATATCAGCACCGTTAACAACTATATCATCCCCGTTAATAACTAAAGTTTTAATGAATTTATACCAAAAAAGGCCCTTGAGGCCTTTTCTGGTATTTTCATAATCTTAGGGTCTTTTTTAAATTTTTTTTCTGTTACTTGGGTCCCTATATAGATTTTCCCTTTAATATGTAATTTTTTTTCAATGATAAATTTATTTATTTTTTAAATATTGATTATGAGATTATCTTTATTTTAAATTTCAGGATTATTAATTTTTTAAAAAAATTAAATTAAATTTGGACCATTCAAAAGTTTTTTTTTTTTTTTTTAATGAGCATGTAATGTACCCCTTGATAGAAACCCCAATAATAAAATAAATTAATAGATATATTTTTAGAAATAAATTAAAAATTTAGAAAAAAATTAATAATTACAGCCTTTTATATTTAAAATTAAAACAAATTCCTCTACTGATTCGTAGGTTTAGAGAACGCTGAGGGCCTTATTACTTGTCAAAGGAAAGGGTCATAAGCACGAGAGCATGAAAGGCTTTGATTTGATGGACGCACCAATGCTTGCTTCTCAAATTTTATATTTTTCTACAAATTCGGTGCTAACTGACTTTGTTTAATTATTCCTTTTAATTAATTATTCATAAATTTATATGCTCCATTACTTTTCGTGACACGTCTTGTTCAACATATGACTTACTAGTTACCCCATCTGGTTTTTAGGTAGTGTTTGGAAATATATCAAAATCTAAATTTCACATAAGCCGAATCAAAATTCCTCTCTTACACATACTTACCTAATAAATTCTAAAACTTAGGTTTTTGAAGGTTTCCAAACACAACTTTAGTATAAAGGCTAATTGATTTTTTTTTTAGAGATTAAGGAAGTTGATCTTTTTTATATCAAACTAATTTTCCTAACTTATAAGGTACTATATAATCTAATAATACATAATATATGTTAATATTAATCAACTTATTTAGCTTTTTTAATTTCTTTAAAAAAAAATAAGCTAAGTCTTATATGAAGGATCGAATGTAATATATTATACAATTTTATAGTGGACTTTATAAATCATGCTTACTTCACTGCAGGAGAGGATGAAAGAGACATTTATCTTATTTAATGTAAAGAAATAATTTTCATTTCATGATTTTTTTCTGATATAATTTTAGTTTTGTTTATTTTCAAGCCATATTTATAATCTCGCATTAAATTTCACTCTTATCATTTGATATAGTATTATATGAATAAATAATATTATAACTAGTAAAAATCAATTTAGTATTTGTATGAACAACTACCAGACATTTTTTAAAAATTTATTTGATCTAGATTTTTTTTTTCTATTGAAGCTTAAAGTGTAAATGCTTTCTTAATAAATGCGTTTTTCAAAATTTAAACTTATATTTTCCATTTTATAGAGAGTAAGACCAATTACCATTTTAATCCACAGTTTGTTGATACTAGACATTTCTTCTGATGAGAAGAGATGTACTCTTTATAATATATGAATAGATCAATCAGAACATATTTAACATTTCCTATCAATAAAATATATTATTGAATTATAAATAATATGTTTTGCAGTAAATTCATATTTTATATTTAATTCAGGAAAAAAATATAAAATATAGAAATAATGAAAGTTTTGGAGTCTCCAAAGCAATAATTTAGAAATTGAATAAAGCAAAAGTAGGAAAAGAATGGTAGGACCAGATTAACCATTTTCTGTGTAGTTCCTGGAAACAAACAAATAAGTGGTGCCTTTTCAAAGTTTCTGCATTTTTTTATATGTAAGATTAATTTGAACTTAGTGAAAGTTTAACTTTTTTACCTTATACTCCCACATGTCTTTATTATAAAATACTAACTAATAAATGTATTTAGTCATTTTTATAAAACACGTACTTATCTCCAAAGAGCATTAAATATATAATTTTTCATATATACCCATAAGTAATGAGGGTAATAGGTGAAAGTAATAATTAATATGATATTAGAATTTAGTGCAATTAGTATGAGTGACATTGAAAATTACTTAACTTTTAGAACATTTTTAATGAATTTAACTATTTTTATTGATTTTTAAAAATTAAAAATTTATATTTTATAATAAAGACTAAATAGAGTAGCTCTTATCTATTGACTAGGCTTATACATTAAAGCAGACAAATAAAAGAAAAAACATCTTTATGGCCCATGGCCCAGGCGTTTACTTAAGAATTACTCATTCCCTGTACAAGTTCACTAATAACGCCATTTATTATCCCTCTGGTCTTTAATATAAAATATATTTATTTAATTGGATTAAATTAAAAAATTAGTTCAATTAGTTAATATGATTTATAATTTCTAAAGAATCCTAATTATATTCTTTAAGTATCTCATTCACTCTTCTATTTAATTATTATCAATGAAGTATCAATAAATGTAAATTATGAAAAGAATTGATAAATATAAAAATTATTACTCATATTTCAAATTAAGACCAATTCTCAAAATATATTTTATATTAAAGACTAAAAAAGTATAAATTTTTATCATGTGTGCATATTTTAGTTGGGCATATATAGACAGGCACCCACTACGTATAACCTATTTTTATTGTATAATCTGACATAATTACTTTTTTTTAACCAATAAAAGCTACTCTCATAGGAGGGGATAGTCCCCACCATAATATGACCCATTAAAATTATGCTTACATTTATATCATAATTATTTTTAATAGGAAGATACTTATACATCTAAAAAAAACTTGAGAAAATATTAGTGAAGTCGCAAAGTAAAGAAAAAAATATCAAAAAAGTCTCAATCCCACTTTTTTTTATATTAATTATGAAAATTTATGAAATTTCTTTCTTAATAAAGTCACGTTGTTAAAATAGTTTTATTAGTTGTTAAAACGTTCTTATGAAATTGTTATTGTCAAAATATCTTTTAATGTTGCCAAAAATTCTCTAGTTTCTAAAATTCTATAAATCGAGGGAAAAACTTGGAGAATTTTGTATAATATGAAAAGTCATTTTGACAACATTAGAAACTATTTTGACAATGAGACTTTTATAGGGAAATTTTAACAACTAATAAAATGATTTTGATAATATGAAAAATTATTTTAACAACGAGACTTTTTTGATATTGAAATTTCATAACTTATTCACAATTAATATAAAAAAATCCCTAGAGACTTTTTTGTGATGGGATTTGGGGTTGAGACTTTTTTGAAATTTTGTCTTTATCTTAGGACTTTACTGATATTTTCCTAAAAAACTTACTAGTGTTTTTTTTTTTTTTTGGGTCGTGGATGTTTTTCCTAATATAGGGATTTATATTTTTATTAATTTTGCCTTCGGGCCCACTATTTATCATTCGTCATGCGGTCCTCATAGTTTGTCTGCATGATAAGTACATTCACTAGTGAAAAGTTATATACATGGAATAACTTTTGAACCCCCTGTTAATTTAATTTAGTTCTTATCATTTTAACTAAATCGCAGTGTTTGAGCTTATATATATATTGAAATTATTTTTTAATAAGCATTTGACATATAAATTCGGGTTATATATGGTCAGTAATATTCACATGTTTTTATTTTTTATTTGGAACTAATTATCGCACATGGATTTTGAAAAATAAGCTAGTTTTATGATTCACGAACAATAGTTTGACATGTTAGAAATTTACGAAATTGTGTCAATATTTGTGTGCCCACCTAAAGTTCATTGGGATCTTTCAGCTTTTTCCAAATAAACGGAAAGATGATTTGATTATTTATATAGACACACACACACACATATTTATATACAAAGTAGTTGTAATAGTGTGACAATATACATAAAGTGACTGCGATGTATGAAAAAGGAGAGCTAAAAAAGGAACAATTAAAGCTTTATTTCCGGGAGGAATAGGGAGCGAATCCCGGAAATGAACAAAAAAAAAAAAAAGAATAAATTGATAATTTAATTTGGAGCAGAAGAAGTCACATTTGAACTCAATCTTTAATTAACCCATGTTTATAATTAAGTCATTCGTCTTTATTATATAATCCTTCATATTCTTAACATATGAGCTACACTATGCGTTTATCAATTTGATTCTAAATATAAAATGTTAATACACATTGTTTCTTAAATTTATGATTAACTTTTGCCCTAAAATATTTCTATTAACTGCACATATTTTGTTAAAAATATTTTCGTAAAGGGAAAGTTTCAATACATATGATTAAATATTGTATTTTGAGTAAACTAACACCCTTTTACCGTTATTACAAATAATTAATTTCATTAATACATGCAAATTAATATTATCTAACTCTTATTATCAAGTTTGGCCAAAAAAAAAAAAGTCTCATTATGAAGATCAAAGGTGGTAATATTACTTAATAAACCTAAATATTCTATCCATTCGAGAACTTCTCCTATCAATTCAAGTCCACCTACGATTGAATATCATAACAGTTTCATCAATTTAAGCAAAACCAGATTCTATCATAAATATTAAAAATGTCGATCAAGGGACAATGCAACTTGGTTATATTATAAGAATAATTAATATAATGCTCTCTATGCATGTAAACACACGCGTAGATCTGTATACCACATGGCCAAGTACGAACACGGTTCTAAGGTTCATGAGACAAAGAAGCTTAATTGATATTATATGTATTATTGTGTTTGAGGATAAGAAATATATGTGAATGAGATCACTATGCTATTAAAGCTAGTTTCCCATGAATATTTAGAAACTCCCCCACCTCTACCCAAATAAGCAAAAAATAAAAAATAAAAAATAAATGAATACACTCACTTATTAAGTAGTATATAGCTTGACACTATATATAAAGTGGCTATGATGTATGACAAATAAAGGAGAGCAAAAAGAGAAGTTTTCCTAATAAGAATAGGAAGCTAAGTTTAGAAATGGAAAGAGAACCAATAGGCAATGACAAATGAATGACATTATAGTTTAACTCAAAGCCTTAAGGTTCAAGTTATGAGTCACTTTTTTTTATTATATATTAAGTACATTCCAACCTTAATGAAAGATTTCGCTCGATGTGAAATTTACATTACAAGCAAGACTCTATATTAAGAATCGGAGATAGTATTATTTATTAAGCCTGACTTCACCTGATGTGGAATTTCTCATAACAATTGATGGAAATCAGGGAGCCTCTTATAAGAGTCCAGAATCAGAGTTTGCGTTGTGTATTCATTGGCTTTCGTTTATGCTAACCTATCCATAATTTTTGGGTTTTCTAGGATAGGTTTATATTGAGTCCACATCCACAATTCAAGTCGCCCCACGCTTAGACATCCTAACATAGGACCCTATATAGGAGGATTATGAACTTATATTACTTCTTCATATTCTTAATATAAGACTTATTTACTCGATTTGATTGAATTAAGTCAGTCAATCAAGCTTTTTAATATAATATGTATTTTCTAAAATACTATTATCATTTTGCTTAATTCTCCAATTCCTTATCTTTCTTGATAATATTTGAAGGAGCGTTAATTAGGATAAATTATAAAAATATTGATAAATATAAAAAATATTTTTTTAATATCAAGATTAACTCTCCAAATAGAATTGAGTGAGTAATAATTATAATGCTCTATGCAATGGCGGATCTTCCTTGTTCCCCTCAAAAAAAAAAAAACATTGAAAAACTTTGTGGAGAATTTTTGTTTTTTGAAAATTTAATATAGTGTAAAAAGTATGTTATCTTATAGTTAAAATATTTTTATTATACATTTGACCCTCTCAAATATTTTTTCTTTTTAAGTAGTTAATGAGTATACATTTGGCTTTCTCAAATATTTACCCCAAAATTCGCCATTGGCTCTATGTATATGATATACACGCACCTAGGTGCGTATAAATTTTTAAATTGTATGACTAAATATGAACACGGTTTCAAGGTTCATGAGACAAAAAGAAGCTTAATTATTGATATTTTTGTATATAAGGATAAGAAATATGTGAATGAGATCACTATGCATGGAATGCTTATCTACGTGTATTTATTATTATGTCGTTGTAGGGAGAAGGAAGAAAAAGACAAGACAAGACAAATATGGATGAGTCAGACAGATGGAGCGAATTAGAAAGCAATTGAATAAAGGAAGATTTAATTAATAATATGATGTGGAAAGGCAAATCAAATGAGCCGAATACAATTGATAGTTTGAAAATTGTGATACATAAGTATGAGACTTTCTTTTTTTTAAGAGTGTGATTGAGAAAGAAGAAAAGGGATTGTAGATAAGTGAGATAGAGCCCACGAAGAACATTAATAATTGAGTTATCTTGTTCTCTGAGCATATGACCTACATCTGTTTATCCCTTCTATCTCTTTAAATATTTATATCTATAGAATTTTAGGATATTATTAGTCACTGTTAACTAATATTTAAGTTTAAGTATTGTTATATTTTAAATAGAAGGTAATTTTCTTTGTGACTTTCTTCTATCTATAAAAAAATTAAATTTAAAATTTTAATTGAGAAGTACTTCGTTTTTTCGGATATCATTCAAGTCAATTATGATGGTTCTCTTTTGTTACTTTTTCAAGTCCATGTACGCATTCCCTTTGTTTCTTTTGATAAAAAAAGGCAAAACATTATATATCCAACCATAGACACACACAAAGTATTTGTTTGTAAAAAGTGGTAATTAAGAGAAGATAGTCTAGGTAAAACCTTATGGAAAAAGTGGTAATTAAAAGAATTTCAGGATATTAAGCAGCCACCAAAGATCTAGACATTTATGCTTCTAGTTAGGGTCAGCTCATGAAAGAACTCATTGACATTACCTTTGGGTTGTCAAGAATGTCCTTATATAAAGGGTTACTAGCCAATTAATGTAGGAATTTAGTGGTCTTAGGAATTTGGAGGATTTGAACTTGCATCTATGAAAAAGTGTAAGATTTATCCATAATCTTTCAACCTCAGTGACATGGAATGAGAAACTTTAGTCTTTTTTTCAAAAGAGCGTCTCTAGTTATCAAGAGTTGATAGCTCACATGGCTGCCAACACCTTTCATAGAGTAAGTTGCAAGGTTAGTAAAGCGGGACCAATCACTGAACTGATCAAGATGGTGGATCAGATTAAAATCAAACTGAAGCTAACTCAAAATTAGACCGATGAGGAAGTGAACTTAAACGATAATACTTTTTGAAATAGTTTTAGAATTTGATAATTTTTTAGTATCAAAGGATAATATTTTTTATACTAAAAACATTTTTTAGTATTTTCAGAATTTTGGAATATTTTTTGAAATTTTTTCAGTTATTTGGGCCCCTATACAGATTTTCCCAAATAATGTGTATAAGTGTAAGGATGTTTAGGTAATTTTCTAATTGTTGTTATTTCTGGGATATGGAATAAATAAATTTTTCTCTAGAAGCTTTGTGTTGGGTCACTTTCCCTGGCACTTATCACTATCAGTATTATAGAAACTAACCAAAATTTGAGTATTGTCATACTCTATATGGAAAGTAGTTTTTTTTTTTTTTAAAAAAAAAAATACTTTTCTTCATCGATAAAGCTTGGATTTGAGTTTTAAATTAAGAAGTATTGGATTTCTTTCACTTTGCTTAACCATCATTATTTTCTTCGTTACCTTTTATATGCATGCTCATTCCACTTTGTTTCTTTGACGATGATGATGATAAAGGCAAGATATTTATGAACACATAGGATCACAAAAAGTTGTTTGAAAAACAGGATGAGGAACTTTTGTTATGCATTTGTGATTTTTTGGATAGAATAATAGTTGGAGAAGGTAGTGTAGCTAGAATCACATGGCAAATCACTAATCCAAGGATTTGTTAGTAGATATAACCTGTCACTAAAGGGTATATACACTTGTGGTCATAATTAGGGGCTAATCCAAATCCATCAAAAAAACAAGCCATTGATATTGCCTTTGAATTGTAGAAGGTCTTCTTTGGAAAGAATTGCTCACCAACATAGGATTTTAGTGTCAATAGCCTCATAGCTTTGTTACGGTTTGCTTTTGTTTTCTATTTTTTTCCCCAAACAGTTTTATAAACTTTTTTTAAAACGAAAAACTAAAAAAATATGTTTGAATAGTTATTTTAAAAATAATTATTTTCAAAGTAATAGTGGTGATTGAAAGTGGAGCTAAATCATTAAGAGGGGGATGAATTAGGGATTTTAAAAATCTTTTCGAAAGTTCTGTTTTAAAAGCGATAAAACAGGGTAAAACAGAGAGTAGGAAAGAAGAGTAAAACACAAAGGTTTATATTGGTTCGGACCAACTCTATGACCTACGTCTAGTCCTCAGGCTCCCTAAGTATTTCACTATATCAATTGATTACACCCTCTGTAACTCAAGAGTAATTTTCTCACTAGAACTTACTCCCCCTTACAAGTTGCAATTAATGACCCCAATCTCCAAGTCTTCTGACTTGAAATTGTTTACAATAAATGAATTACAGATAAATGAACTCTCTTAAAGAGTGGATAAGAATAAGCACTGAAGCACAATAGTATCAAAAAATACTCTATACAAGAAAACTTAAGAGTAGATGAATAACTTGAATGCTTTTTCGTTTTCTGGCTCAATAGTGTTGAGAAGAATTGAATGCAACTTTATTTATACTTAAAGAGTGTTAAATGACCGTTGCATACTGTATTCTGACCGTTGATGCTACTATCTATCTATTGGAGGCACTTTGGTCTCTTCTCTCTCTACTCTTTTATTCATTCCTTGTGTTGTAGGATAAATGTTGACTTCCTCATGTTTTTATCCATTGGAATGTCAGTGATTTGTTTAGGTAAAAAACATTTACCCTTTTTGCATCATGCAGAGCTTGTTTGATCATAATATGGAAAGTTGTTATACTTTGCATTTAATACTCTAACATGCTTTTGCTTGTGTTGAAAACTGCTTGATCTTCTTAAATCATCTCTAAAACAGCTGAAATTCACTAGCAAACACATTAAACATATGTGGTGAAGTTGATAAATAATATTAGGAAGCATTTAGATCTAGCAAGAGATGATTCACAGATTCGACTTATTTGAATTTTTTAACAGTCGCGACGCAAACTCGAGTTTATGTATCAATACTTGAGTTTGTCATTATGCACTTAAGTGCAAACTCGAGTTTCTATGTCAATACTCGAGTTTCCTCTTTCCAGAGAGGAAAATTGCAATTTAAGTTTTTAGAAACTACTTTAGATTGGGACCAAACTCGAGTTTTCAAGCAAAATTCGAGTTTTAGACTTTTAATGAATATATGTCCAAAACCTCAAAACTTGAGTTTTCATTTCAAAATTGAAGTATTGAAATCAGTGAAAAACATTGATGCTCTCTGTATGACCAAAACTCGAGTTTCCAAAACTAAACTCGAGTTTCCATTTTAAAAAATTGAAACTTAGAGAGATCTGTGTTATTGCGAAATTGGAGTTTCTAAAACTAGAGTTTTCAGAACTAGAGTTTTAAATACATTGAGAAATAGTGAAAATCTGTGCTTTGACCAAAACTCAAGTTTCCAAAACTAAACTCGAGTTTTCCTTAAAACATAAAAACATTTGAAATTTGGAACCAAGTGAGAAATTAAAGTTTTCAATTCAAAACTTGAGTTTTAAAATGTTCAAAGTATGAAAAGAGTTTCTCAGGCTAAAACTCGAGTTTTTCCAAAACTTGGAAAAACTTAGAAAGTCTGGAAACTGGAGTTTTCACAAGTCAGAAATTTGAGTGACTCTCTATACGATCAAAACTCGAGCTTTCAAATAAAAAACTGGAGTTTTGCATTTCCTCAGAAATTATTGAAGAGTTTTTATTTGGCCCTAAACTCGAGTTTCCAAACCGAAACTCAATTTTGTCCTAATGAAAAACTTATAATACTCTCTGTAAGGCTAAAACTCGAGTTTCCACATGAAAACTGCAGTTTTACCTTTGATCATTAAAATTGAGCTTGTCACTGTCAAGTCGAAACTCGAGTTTTGAGTCCAAAACTCGAGTTTGCTTTAGACAGTAAGTTTTTCACTTACTTTAAAACAAACTTCAATCTTGATTTTACAATTATTTGTTATCATCAAAACCCATAGAGAACTAACAGTGATTGTTGTTGCAAACGGTGATGTGTAGTGGTAAGCAATGTTTTGGTGTTGATAGTAGATAGATAGTAGCCTCAAAAGATTAGAAATATATAAGGGGGGAACACCTAAAATTGTTTTTGCTTTTTATTTTCTTAAAAACTTATTGAAAATAGTTTTCCAAACAAGATTTATAATATTTTTTTTTTGGTTTTGTTTTCTAAAACATAAAAATATTTTTAAAAATAAAATCAAATAAACCTAAATATTTAGAAATTTTTTGATAAGTGAGAGGTTGCAGGTTTAATGCTATTATTAATATCATATCATTATTGCATGCCCTTCTTGTTTTTTTCTAGGCAAAGTTCATGCATGCCCTTCTAAATCTAAAACAGAGGGTTTAAACTATTTCTAAAGACCTTTTATTCAATTAAAAAGTATCTCATATTATCATGATAGATTTAGGAGGAATCTCAAGTAAATCCAGGTGAAATACATAAATCCAAATTCAGACCTATATTTTTGACAAATTCCTAATAAGACAAATAGCACTAGTTATGGATTTCTAAATGTTATTAAAAAACTAAAATGCTCCTCTGTAGTTATTAAAAAAAAAAAATTGATTCTAGTTATTAGTGATTTTTTAATATTGTCAAAAGACCAAATGGTCCTCTATAGTAAGAACAATAAAATTGATGCAAGTTTGAATGTGGTTTTGATTCTTTGAACTTGTGTTATCCTAAAAGTGAAATTCTTCTGCACCCTAATATCAATAGTTTTGCTTTTAATTATTATGGATGAAAATAATAAAACCCCAAATCCTCCCCTTTAACCTCCGCTTCTTATACTTGTCTCTGTGATAATTCAGCAAAGCTTCAATTCGATGTCTAGGCTTAATTTATCTCTGTCACAGTAATATTTCAGTAATCTTAGGATTAGGTATATACTTTAATTTTCAGCAGTGCAAGTCTGGTTCTTTTTTTTTCCTAAAAAAAAACTTTTCCCTCTATATTTATTTCTGCCATGAAGATTTAAACTTCCTTTGATTAATATATATTCATCATTTCATAAGGATTAAAAAACAAAAAAGCATTTTTACCTTTTTTTCACGTTGTTGCACGGTGTAGGTCTCTACCTCAATGATGATTCTTATCGATATGGTTGTCTAAAAAATTTGGTGATTTAGTTGGTTTGATCCGGTCCAACCCGACACGTTTTGGACAAATTTTTTTGGTCCAAGACAACTTGATCAAATCAAACTGCTTGGGTTGGACCAAACTTCGATTAAAGGGCTTAGACCCCTTAGATTGGTCTAGTCTAACCTGATTTTTTTTTTTTTTTTGGGTAAATCACCACTATATTTTGCACTTAACTACTCATTGGAGTCTATGCATTCTAATGTGCTTTTTAACTTGTAGGAATCACTTTTTACTCTGTCACTTTTTATTATTTTTGAAAGTCAGGTGAGATAAAAGTTAAAATATTGCCTCCCAAGAAGGCAAAAAAAAAAAGGACAAAAAAAGCTAGACTACCTAGATTAGTCCAGCCATTCTGTCAGTTCGATCTGGTCTAACTCGACCTCGAGCTGGTACCAGATCGGATCGAACCTCAAGCTAACTTGTCCAGTCCAAGGTCCTATCAAGCTAGACCTCAGATTGATTTTCAACTCAATCTGGCCTGATTCTTGGACATTCCTACTTATCAATATTGGAAAAAAGTTTTCCAATTTACTTACACAAGCTTTTTGATGGATTTGTCCATGCAAAGTTTTTTGGTATTCTTTTCAACATCTTTTAAATTTTTAACTACGGAGTGGCATTCTAAACATTTAACAATATTCAAAAATTCCTAATAAAACCTCTTAGCCTCATTAGAAATTTGTTAAAAGTATATGTTTGAATTAGAATTTAGGTATTTTAACGGTATTTAATTTAGGTTATTCCATATATTTAGGCATGTAGGTTTAAAATAATTTTGTTTTCATTCATATTATTTAATAAGGCTTGAATTTCTTCCACCTTACCTAATAGGGTTGATTCCTCAAATTTTTAATAGTAACATATTTAGTTATTCAAATAATATTTTTCCAAAAAATATGAATAATTTTAGTCATTAAAAATTTGTATAATCATGAAGTAAAAAAATAAATGTAAAGTTGTATAATATTTTCCCTTTTTCTCTACTTGGCACTAGTATCCTCGTATTAAAAACAATGTTGTTCGAAGCAATATCAATCAGATATGTGGACACCTTTTTCTCAAAGAGAATTTGAACGTTTTTAATGCAAAATGTGGAACTAGCACATTGGGTTAAATCTAACCCGTTAATTATTTGCCCCGACTTCTTTTTCTATCGGGTTGATTTGCATCTTAAATCCACGTAGGCCCAGAACAAAGGCCCATTAGTTTGATAGCTTGTTGGTAGCAGAGCCTGATTCTTTGGGCTCTAACATGGGCCGACCTATGAAAGAGAAGTGTGGGCATATATATAGAGTTGGGAATCAGGCCGACCCGGCCCTCCAGGGCCAGCCCATGAAGGACCAGGGCCTAACAGGGCAGGCCCTCCAGGGCTTGGAGTAAGAAAAACACCTGTTTTTCAAAGCCCGACCCGAGAACATTAGGGCCAGGGCCGGCCTGCATGGCCCGGTAATTACTATTCCAAATTTTAACTATTTTTCCTTCTTTTTTTTTAAAAAAATATAATTAGTAAATTACGACACGAATTATCCAATGAATAAGCACAGTCGCTAATTTATAATCAAAAGTAAACTATGTTCACAAATAACTCACATAAAACATAAAAAGCATATCACTAAGTGACATTAGTACGATAATTATTATTGTCGTCATCTTCGTTACTATCATCGATTTTAACGACATTTTATTATTTTTCACTTTGAGTAGTAGCCTCTAGCTCATGAGTAAGAATATCATGAAATTCTTCTCTCGCATAACACATCCATAATCTTTATTTGCAACAAATAATAAATCAAATCATAAAATTAGAGTATAGTAATTATGTATTTGTAGTTAAAAGGATAAATAACTCTATAACAAATACCATATATATATATAAATTAATAAATTTAAAAAGGAAAAAAAAAAAAGCTACAGTGAAAAGGGCCTGCAGGGCTGGCCTGAGGCCCGTCAGGGCCGACCCTCCAGGGCCAATTTCGTTTATCTTTTCAAATTTTTAGGCTCGACCCTTGAAGGGCCAGGGCCTAAACAGGCTCGACCCGATTTCCTGGCTCTACATATATATAAAGGCTTCGGAGTCCATATCTTTTTTCTTGACCAACAAAGGCTCCTGAATCCTGATTCAATCACAAAAGAGAGAAAAAAATGAATGAAACATTGGGATAGGATATTCTCACTATCATTTTTTGTTACTACTACTTTTTCACCATTAAATAAGAATTTCAATAGGAGGGAGAAATGATAAATATAGATAAGATTCTGATCTAACGGTGAAAAAGTGGTAGTAACATTAGTAGTAACAAAAAATGGTAGTAAGAATATCCTATTCCTGAAACATTTTACATCATTGTTGTTAGATTCCTTGCTACTCATGCTCTCTAATATAATACCTATTTATTTAATTTGAGAAGATAAAAGAAGTTATATAAATTGTTTAATCATAACACATGTGTTATGATCTCTCTAAAATATTTTTGTGTAACAATAGATCATATATCAGTTTATAAATTAGAAATATTAGTTTGTTTAGGGAAAAAAACAAACTAGTTTAGAGAAAAACGATAAATAAAAAATAGAAAAAAAACATTTAGAACTAAAATTCACCATCAAACTGAGTCTTACATTTAAGAGTAGAAGAGTAATATATAACAAGAACATGCTGATACAAAAATATAACATGCATATGGTTATTTAATAATATTACGATAAGTACATCAATTATGTTGAAAAAAAATGTAAAGTTCTAATTAAATTATATATTTATTTGAATATAGCGTAAGTTTTTAATTGTTCATATTGTAATTAAAAAAAATTTAAAATTTAATAAATCACACTGGTTATTTTATAATTCAAGAATTACATGATTATCATATTGTAATTAAAAAAAATTTAAAATTCATAATAAATATAGAAAAATTCAAGCTAAAACCTTAATATATACATGGCTAACAAAGTGAATTTAGCAAATAAATAAGTCATTTGCTAAAAAAAAGTAAATAGATAAGTGATTATATTTCAAAGAACAAATTTATAATACAACTATGGTTAGGTGAAGTGAAAAGGACTTAATTTACTTTTAGCAAGATTAATGATTCAAATTGTGTAAATAAAAAAAAAAATTTAAAAGAGCGAGAAAATTAAAAAAAAAAAAGTTAAAAGAGAGACCTCTAACTAAATTTATAATATTTAAACACCACTCGATAATAATGAGTATCATATAATTTTTATTAAAAGAATATGAATTTATTGTGATTAATTATTGTTGGCGTGGATTCAAAGACGTAATCACAAATAAAACAAAAGAAGATGAAACGTAATGTCATGATCCTTTTTTTCTTATAGCCATGTCATGAGCTTTTTGACATAGGGAAGATTGAGAAAGTTTAAAAGAGTTGGTTTTAGTAGAATAAGCTAACCTTTAGTGTTCAAAAAAGAATAAGCTAGCCTTTTGTCATTTGGCAAACCAATGTTCGAATCCATTAAGATATATGCCTGTATTTAATGTGCGACAATACATCAAACAAAATTGTTTTTCTTAAAAATATACGTCCTCTCTAGTTCTTATTATAAGATATCAACCACTTTTTTTTACGGACCAAAGAATGGATGTTGAGTCATTAAATTGATCTAAAATTGATAAATATTTCCAACTTTACCCCTATTTTTTAATGATGTGAATTTAAAGAATTGGTTAAAAATGAGGGTATAATTGAAAAATAACAATAAATGAGTTGGTTAAAGGAAGTTGGTGCCTTATAATAATAAGGACAAAAAATTTTGGTAGTTAGTGCCTTATAATATACTCCCTCTGATTCTTATTATAAGGCACCAACTACCAATATTTTTTTATCCTTATTATAAGACACCAACTTACTTTAACCAACTTATTTATTACTTTTTTTTTTTCCAATTATACCCTTATTTTTAACTAACTCATTTAAAGCTACATTATTAAAGTAAGGGTAAAGTTGGAAACATTTATTAATTTTAGACCTAATTAATGAGTTAACTTCTATTCTTTAGTTTATGAGAAAAAATAATTGATGCTTTATAGTAAGGACCAGAGGGAGTACTACACGTAACATTAAAAATATACTACACGTAGCAAAAAAATACAAGGTCGAATTTTGGACAACAGCTATAAGACGCGTCAGAGCACGACTTAAATATCATGCATGGATAATAGGATCTGAAATTTGTCACTGGATTGAAAATAAAATAGGTATTAATATATAATTATAAATATTAATTAATGATTTTAAACGGTGTTACGAGGTCCAAAGATAATGTGACCAATGATTGAAATTTTCAGTGTCTGCATGCTATGCTCCCACTAACATCACTTCTGTCTCCTTTGTTGTGAAAAGGATTCTTTGAAGTGACATTTATTGTAACATTCACTCCCTCTTTGGTTTTTTTAATAGCGACACACCAATTCTAAGTTCTAATAATTTATTTATTTTTTTATCAAAATAGAGGTGATGATCTTTTTTAAAAAATAAATGTCATTAAGAAGTTAGAAATTGAACGGTAAGTAGTTCATTCCATAAAGAGATAAATATAAATTTAAATTTTGAGAAACATAATTATTGAGAGAGGTGAACATTTTCTGCACTATGATGTTTGAACGGATTTATACCCTTAAACAAATTAAAAACATTGAAACAAAACATGACATCGTAAAAACATATTGATCTTTTATTTTCCCTAAAAAATGAATTATATATAGTATTTTTTTTTTAAAATGTTCATATTAATTGATGTGAATCAACCTCCAACATATCCAACATAGTTCCTTAAATGAATCACATGCCACGAAGTTCAGTTTATTTAACATTAAAAATAAAAAGTAATTTTTAGTTGGAAAGCAAGGGGGAGTAGTGAGGAGTGAGAGAGAGTTGGGGAAAGTTTTTTGAAGCATATAACTTAAATTTTAGTTTATTTTGATACGCTAAAAGCTTTGTTATTGTTGTTATTTGATAAGTTAATCTAATGTATTCCCATATTTGTTACAATTTTTTTCCAACTACCCCTTACTCTCCTCGACTCCCTCAATTAAAATCTTTTTTTTTTTTTAAAAAAAAGTAAAACTGCTCTAGTTGGTAAAAAGTTGACTAATAACTCATAAGGGCGCGAGTTTGGATCCGTTGTTGATGTATAAATAGATCTTGTTGATAGACGATTTGTAAGATACTAAAATCTTTTTATAAGAGAGCTGCTTGACTTGATCATTTCATTGTAAGCTAATTGCATAAGCATAACTATTAAAATCGAATTAGATTGGTTGATTTGAGCCGAAACCGGTCACCTAATTGGTTTGATATGCCCGGTGCATTATTTTTTATTTTAAAAATATTCAATCCAATTTTTATTTTTATTTTTCAGAATTTCATATTAATAACCCCAAAATCTACACTTTCTTATTGGATTGATTCTAGTTTGACTCCGATCTGAAGCATTCATTGACACGTAATCCACCACCTTCATTGATTCAGTGGGCGGTTCAGATGTAATAACTATCCGCGTGAAGCTGTTCTTCTTGTTGCTGTGCAGGACAGCTGCCTTCAAGCCCCATCAACACACCTGAGAGATTGTGGGGTCCTTCCACTTGGAAAATATCCGTTAACATCTAAATATTCTTTTCAAATTTATAATTACTTTTCATATGTAAGCAGTGTCCCTAGGTTTTCATTTTATTTTAATTTCAAATTTTGTATACACTTGTGACTCATTAAATAATATGACCAGTCTCTAATACCACTAGCCCCCCAAAAAACATAGGGATAGAAAATTAACATATCCTGAATTTTTGAGTTAATGTTGGAAAAACATATTCACATAAGTCAAGATAAAATTTTTCATACAGATTTTCTTTATATATCATAAATCATTATGTTGGAAAAGCAGATTAGCATAAAAATATAGTCTCTAACAGCTACTTTTTTGTCCAAAAAAAAAAAAATTATCCGACTATATTTGTAAGCATTGAATCTGCTGAAGTTTACTTAAATGACCCAAATTCGAATCATTGACAAAGTGAAAAAAGCCACATTTCAATGCTACTTCTTACAAAACTTTATCACTATAAAATACAATTTGAATCCCTTACTGATATAACCTTTTGAGTTCAAACTGCAAAATGGACGATGAATGAAATAAAGAAAGAAAGAAACCAATATAAAACGGGTTTCCACGCAGCTTTAATGGTCAAAGAGATAAGCCCAAGCACGTACACACAACAGGATAAAAATAAACAAGATCTTGAAGCTTTAATCATTACTCATGCCACACTTTCTCGCTATAACCCCTAAGCCATTTATACTTTTCCTAAATTATTGACTTGTTGATAAGTGTTACAGACATAAGTTCAAAGAGACGGTTCAATCTTAAAATATTAGCATGTGGAGAACCAGGACGCCAAACTATGACACTTCACTCGCCCTCTTACTGTGGATAGCTGTGTCTGAAATCATGGCGTATTTTCATTCAAGTAGGAAACCCTCTTAAACTTATAAACCCAATTTCTCTTCTGAGCTTGTGTGAAGTCATAGAGTTGATATAGATAGTAAGAGATTTGTTTAAGTCCCAAAAGGATTTGTGTTCGATCCCCGCTGCTGTCGTTGGGACTCTTTTGGTAAGCGATCTCGTAAGTCTTCATTAAGTGCTCAAAGAGCCCGAGATTGTGTCCTAACCTTAATGGAAGACTGATGTCAAACCCCTCCAAAACTTTTCATTGAAAAAAAAACAATCTACTTTAGTAGTATCTTGCAGACATGTTGGGATTAGAAAGATGTTGCTTTGGAGTTTCACACGCACGTGCTACCTGCCACCCACTACCTAAAAAGTCATAAAGAAGAAGAAGATGATAATGATGACTCAATAAGGTCCAAGTTTGCACACTTTATAAATCATCTTTTATTTCCTTGTATATTTTTCCACCGAATTCCCCTCTTCTTCTTTTTTTTTTTTTTTTTTTTTTGCTTTTTTCAAAGTTTTGGAATTTTGCGACCCCTTTTTTCCAATTTCCTGTCCCCATGCCTCAAAGATAAAAAGGAAACCAGCCCTTTACCAGACACAGGTACACTAGTACAACTTTTATCTCCATCCCTAACAACACTCTGCAGAAAATGGAAGATGAATGCTTGCTCAGCCCTCTTAACTTGGAATTCTGCTGCCACCAAGAGGTAGGAATTGTTAGTTCGTTAATTTAGTTCTTAATCATTAAAAGGTTTCTTGTTATTATTTTTTATGCTGAAACTTGTCTTGTCATTGTATACTCCTCACGTGAGATTTTTTTGTGATTATACAGAGTGATTCTCCTTTTTAATCTGCGGCATTGTGATTTGTTGAGCTATTGCAGGGATTCGATGAGCTCAAAAATGCTATTTTGCAGACAAAGTTGGAGCTAGAAGCAACGATTGTGGGCGCCAAAGAGGAGATTACAAGAAGAGAATGTGAGTTGATGGAAGTGAATGATGCTCTAAACAAAGCAATCAAAGAAAGAGATGAAACCCTAGAACAATGCCGGAAGCTAGAGCAAGAAAATCTTCATCACCAGCTCCAACAACACATTGTTCTGCAAACCCATAATGAAGAAGATGGAGGTTTAAAGAAGCAGAACTGTTTATCCTCATCAGATTCAGAGGCTTCAATATCATCTGGTTTATATGAGTATTGTGAAGATGTTGAGAGGAAGAAGAAGGAGAAGGGATTGCCAGAGAAAGGGAAGCTTTTAAAGGCAGTGATAGAAGCAGGGCCTCTTCTTCAGACTCTGCTCATGGCTGGAGGACCCCTTCCTCAATGGCAGCATCCTCCTCCTCTGCTTCACTTCATTGACATTCCACCTTTCCCTTCTCCTCCTCCTCCTCCTTATTTCTTGCCTTAAAAATAAAGACTAAATCATCAACTAACAATGTAGTTCTTGCTAAAATATGGATGGGAAAGGAGGTAAGCTTTTATAGGGTATGACGCAATTTATGAGGGATAGGAGGTGATGTATGGTAAACTAAAGCCTTCACATTATTGGCATTATTTTGAGTTTATACAAAGATGTGATGTGTTTGCCCATCTCTCTTGTGTGTGTTTTTGGAAACATCAAACAATCAACATAGACTCTCTTTCCCACAATGCTCTCTGAATTTAAAAGCGAGGTGAAACCCACAATGCCCCTTTACAAAGAAGTATCTATACCACTAGACTATAAGACAATTTATTCCCTCTCCCACATTTAAATTAAATTATTTTATATGCTTTTACATTATACAAAATAAATATGTGAGGAAGTTTTGTCAAAGCATACAAGTTTTTTTTTTTTTCTTTTTAATTCATTCTACATAGTCACTCTTTCCCCCTTAAAATGTAAATGCTTATATTACATTTAGTAGTTAACAAAACAAATTACAAATGGTTTTAAATTTTCATAATTCCATATTTTAAAAATAATTTGGTAATAATTTTGAATACTTAAGTCCTTATTTCTAATAAACACAAGGCGTGTGGATTTTTTATATAATAATTATTTTATAATAAACTCTTACTATTACTACTTTAAAATTTACTTGATTGGATGCAAGTGAATGTCCATTTGGTTCAATCTCATTGTATGCTTGCAATGATAATTATTATTAAATTACTAAAAAAAAAGAAGTGTTTGTTGTTTTTTAACATGGTGATAGGATTTACCATGGTAATGATAATTAATAAAAAATTGGTAGTCCTCGTTCATATTCCTCATGAATCTTCATTATCACCTCATTGCATGATTGAAGAAGTCAAATTTGCATTATTTGATAAATCTTGTTTGGAACTATATTTGGAACTTGTATATACATGCTAATATTGTGATTGTTTGTCATTGATATATATGGATGGTTGTAGAGATTTGATGGGTTAGAGTAAGGAGGAATTTGTATGATGAGATCTCCTATCATGCGTTATGTCATCATTCGATGCTTAGTGGATGGTACTTGTGGGGCCCCTTCTTCCATGTTTTCTTTTGGCCTTTTAGTCTCATTTGTCTATGTTTCATTTATCTTATTTCACCTGTCACGCCACACCATCACTGTTGCCACCACAACCTCCTCTCCCACCACCGCCTTTGCTATCACCCCTCATCGTTGATATATCTACATTGTTGTTGCTGCTACCATGACAACCACCACCGCTACCTTCTCTTTCACCATTGTGTTTGTCACCACCTATCATTGCCATCGTAACTACAACTACCTTCTCCTCCTTTGCTGCCACCACCTCCACCGTTGTCGTTGTCGATGCCATGACAATTGCTACCACTGCCACTACCTCCTCTTCCACCTTTGTCACTATCACCACCACTACCTCCTTCTCCTCCTCCTCCTCCACCAATACTACCACCACCTCCATCTCCACCATTATTACTGTCACCATCTACCATCGCTGCCAACGCCACCCCTACCTCCTCCTCCACCATTGCCACCTCCACCTCCACCTTCACCGTTGTTGCTGTTGCCACTACCTCCTCCACGACTGTTGTCGTTGTTACCATATGCCATCACCACCAATGCCATAACCACACCAAGGTTATTGTCATCTCTATCACCACAACCATTTCCATCAAATGATCCTCAGTGAGGTAGAGTGACAGTTATGATGACGCAGCGTGATGACTTTTAACTATTTTTTTACAAAAATTATATTAAGGGTAAAATAGACTTTGCGTAATATATCAATTTTAAATCATTATTAAAAAAAATAACCATTACACTTTGCTTAAAAATCAAACCAAACACTAACTCTATTATTAAATTGCATTGTCTTACCATTACATCGCATTGCACTACACTGTACGGTGCAATAAGATCGAACTAAATGGGCAACTATGTACTTTAAGTGTTTTCCATAGATGAAGGATTTTATGTGAAAGTGCAAGGAAAAAACACTCATGCAAGAAGAAATTTTTGGAGGATTCCTATTTGGATTAGAGGTGGTAGAAGTGACTTTTTTTCAATCTAACTTTTGTAAAAGTAAGATAGGATAAAAGTCAAATTATAAATACGATTTGTGTTTGGATTGATGATATCAAAAATGGTTTTTTTTTTCCCTAACTGAAACATATTTTGATTATTATTTAAAAAGTCAGTTGAGATGAAAAATAATTGAAAACGGTAGGAATCTTATTGAATATTACATACATACATACATATATATGTTGTATATATTGCAATAGTTGAAGACAAAAAATTTAAACTTAAATTTGAAAAAAAATTAAATTATTATTAACAAATTAATAAACAATAATTTCTTAATTAAATATATTCAATGGATAAAATTATATATAAATTAAAATGCATACAAATATTTTTTTAACATGTTGATATTAAATAATAGTACATTACTAATTGGATCACATATCCCTAACAAGTTAGTCTATGATTTTATCACGAATATAATTCATTTGTATTGAAGATAATTAGGAATATTTGATGAGGATGCTATATTTAGTGGATTATTATTATCTTCATCACTCATATTTCAAACAACAAGAAGTAGAGAGTTTGGATATGAGAGAGGAAGACTTATATAATCACCTGCGACTTCCTTCATCACCATTGTCAAAATCGAGCCTTCATCGTCGGAGGTACCATAACTATCATCACCGTCTTCTCCCTCTCTCCACCATCATCATCGTCATCTTCACTAATGAGGGTTGTCGAGGTTCTGAGAAACAATGAGAGAATGACTTTCATCTTCCTCCTCTTTCCATCTTTGGTCAGTTCATCTCCAGATTCTTCGAGCTTCTTCCTTCAACTATTGGTTGATTCGTGTTTCAAAGAAATTGTAGCTGAAATGAAGAAGAGAGGCAACAAAAGAAGAAATACTAGGAATTTTCCCGTTGACACCCAACGCCTAGCATTTCAGCTTATGAGAATAAGGATTTTTTTAAAAAAAATTTTTTGGGAAGAAGCTTAGTGAATCATAAGCTTATCCAAATACCTTAAAATTGGGCTTTTTTTGTTTTTAGTTTTTTTTTTTCATTGAGCTTTTTTTCTACCCAAATGAGCTTTTTACCCTCCAAAAGCTTACCCAAACACTCCCAATTGGTAACGGTAAAAAGGCAGTGGTTGCAAATGGGGAAATTATCTTAAAGGATATGTATAGTGAAGTCGTTATCAATGATTATACCAAGATGTTAATTCGGAAATTCATTTTTTTAAAAAAAAATTTGGGATGTATGTTTTTTGTTTTTGTCTTTTACATCCTTACCATATATAACTTTGCCCTATTAGGATTATTAATCTCTATACATAAATTAATTGTGTTAACAGAGTAACATTAAAGAATTTAATTAGAAGAGAAAAACACATATGCAACAAATTAAAAGTTAAAAGAAACTATAAGTACTAGTTTTCCATATTAATTATACATTATATAATAAAAAATCTATTATTAAAAATATTACTTCCTCTGATCCTTTTTATAAGAGTATGACAATAGTTGTCTAAATATTTAGTGAGTTTTTTTTCCCATTTATGCTCCTCATTAATTATATATGTTCCATTTATTAAAAGGTTGATGTTACTTATATTTATTATTTTTCTTTCTCTTGCTTGCCCCCGACATAAGGGCATACTTGAAAAAATGTTTATTTCAAGATATACTTATTATTTTTAAGTAATTTTAACCACTTTTTTTTTAATTGTCCATTATCGAGATTTTATAAATAAGAATGAAATATTACTCATTGGCAAATATATATATATATATATATATATATATATATATATATATATCATTAAATTAGTGTTAATTTCTAATAAAACATAATTCATAATCGTTGCCGGGCCAACAAAAAAAAGAATTCATAACCATGGGCCAAAAAAGGGTCAACGTATATTTTTAACCTGGAAGTTGACACAAAGTCTCAATTCTACTCTGGATTTTTTTTTTTAAAGCAATGTTATATTGGAAGTTTTCAAATTATAACAATTTCGTCTAAGACTTCATCTAGGTCAAATTCGACTTTTAATGGATCAAACATGCTAAGTTGAAAGGTTCACGTGTCATCTATGACATTTTTATTTTGAGTTTACATGTAAAGTTTTCACTAAAAAACTATATGGTCTTAGAAGTTTTTAAATTATAACAATTTCACTCGACTGTAATTCAAGTTAAATCTCCCTGTTAATTGGGAAAAAATGTGTATCTGACATGTCCATATGTCCTCCATTTTATTTTTTTTCCAAATTAGATTTATAAATAAGGATTTGCATTTACAAAAAATGCATCCCATCTAAATGATTGAAGAAATCAAAGAAGTGAAAGTATATTTGCGATGAAGAGAAAATTGAAGAAGTACCTATTTATTTATCTTGCTCAGCGTACTTGAATCCAAATATTAAATCTTTTTCGTCATTTTCTCTAAGGAATGTAAGCTTCTCCTCTATTTGTGGCTTTTTTTTAATGCCATTTACACTGTTATGTTAATATATTTAGTCAACTAATCGTCAAACTTGACTCTTATAATAGTCAGGCAACCTTACTACAATTTGAATTCGTTTAGGGCGATATTGAATAAAAAAAATTTCTAGGGCTACATTGTGCATAAATGAAAACTTTTAAAAGACAAATTTATACTTTAACAAAAATGACTTGAATGACACGTGGACTTGCCAATTCAACATATTTGACCAATTAATGGTCAAATTTAACTTGGATAACGGCTAGGACAAAATTGGTACGAGTTGGAAACTTTCGGGACGACATTAATCTAAAAAAACTTGAGGCAAAATTAAGATCTCGTGACAAAAACTTGAGGCAAAATTAAGATCTCGTGACAACTTCCGAAAGAGAGAATTCATAACCAGCCAATCAGCATTGATGCTAATTTTAGTAAAGATGATGAGGAATTGGGAAATCAGTGACTGGGCGAAAAAGTTGATGTAAATTGAAATGAAACAGAACACTTAGCATTTAGTGCTTGTTTCGACTACTAATAGAAACTTTTTTTTCCTAGCCTAATATAAGTAATATAAGTGTTACGGACCAATGGATTGGGCTTCACTAGGCCCAAAGCTAGCAGTCCATCCACGAAAATAGAGATACCTGATAAGGTATTATCCCATTATCTCGCTAACCGCCGTAAGTCGTGCATGTAATGGAGTAGTTGCAAGTGGGACCACGTGCAGAGGGAATATCGAATCAAGGCTCTCAGATACACCCTATAAATACCAATGTGCAGTCATCAGGTATGCAGGCGCTCGAAACCCTACCTTTTTTATTCACACAGGGCACACACCCCACTCCCTCTGGCTATCATAAGCCAAACGATTTACCCTCGAACTACGTGGACTTTGATCCATTATTGTGGTACGTAGGACCTGGGATTTCACCCCAGGCTAAGTCCAATCCTTCTAGTGTTCTATAACGGAACATTGGCACCGTCTGTGGGGAACGCTAAGTTACGACTCCCCGAACTACGAATAGTTAAGAATGGAAAATACCAGAGGCCGGAATCAGGCACCTTGTCAGGAACAACTAGAGTCGCTGCCGCCCGCGAATCTTGAGGTAGAGACGCGAGATGACTTAGTGCCATCAAACGAAAATCAGGTGCTAGTGGAAACAGAACACGAGCTTGCTGAAATACCTCAGGCCCCTGATAATCAAATTCTGAGGCCGGAACAACTGTTGCCCGTGTTCCAAAATCCCCCGCAAGAGTTCCAAATTAAGGATCTGGACGTTCGTCGAGTGCAGATAGTAATAGAAACAATGTTTAAGCGGATGGAGGATATGGAAAAACGCCATGCGCTACAAAGGGAAGCTGACATTAAGCGTCTGCAGGAGGATATGGAGCGCAGAGATGCTTTATGGCGGCTGGAGGAAGGGTAGAGGCTCCAGCAGATTCTGGACGAGAGGCTAGGCAGGGAAGAGAATATTAATCAGAATGTCGGCCGAGACAAGGATGACCCAAGTCAAGTGGGAACGCAAACCAAGCAAGGAAGCTTAGCTGAGGCGGAACAGAGCAACAGCCGGGATAAAGAAAATTTGAATACCACCACAGTAACACAGCAGGTAGATGCAACAACGCCTCGAAGTACTACCGATATGGATATGCCGCATGCTGAGAAAATGCGAGATAAGGGAGCGCCAGATGCAACCCGGGCTAACACAGAAGCTTCAGAGAAAAATCATGCCGGCGGAGTGCAGGGACCTTTTGTCGATGAGATACGGATGACAAAATATCCAAAGGGTTTTGACTCAAGGGATTTGCCAAAATATGATAGAACTCAGGACATACAGGTCCACCTTAACAATTTCAACATGGAAATAATGGTGAAAGGGTTTGAAGGACCAATAGTACCCCGATTATTCGCGGGAACATTGCGAGGGGCTGCCCAATTATGGTTCCATTCTTTACCATGGAAATCGGTCCGAGATATGGAGAGTTTCGGCCAAAAGTTCTTATTGAATTTCACGACAAGTAGAAAACAACCCAAAACTCAATTCCAATTGGGAAACATAAGGCAAGGTCCAAATGAGACATTACAGCAATACCTCGAGCATTTCAAAGATGCCGCCCTTCAAGTGCCAAACTTGAAGGAGGACGTGCACCTGCATTTGGTAATCTCTGGCTTACATGATGATTCTCGTCTCAAAAGGTCAACAATGAAAGATAATGTAACAACGCTAGCCGAGTTTAGGGACCGTTTAAAGAAGTATCTGGAACTCGAACAGCTATAAATGGCTAACCGAAGTAACTTGGGACAAACTAGGAGCCCACCTCCGAGGAATAAGGGCCATCAAAGTGGTTCAAAGTTGGATAGCTGAAGACGGACAACGGATAACCAGCATTGGAGAAACAAAGCAAAAGGAAAATACAACCAATACACGCCTTTAAAAGTGTCCAGAGAACGGATGTGGAGAGAAGTTAGATTAACTGAGATGAGAAGGGCGGAACGACCGCGGCCCATGCGGCACAAAGCCGTCCTGGACAAGTCTCGATATTGCGAATTTCATGACCAACCCCGCCATACAACGGACCAATGTTGGGATCTGAGGGATGCAATAGAAAAATTTGTTCGAGAAGGGAAGTTGCAGAAGTATGTGATTCAATTACAGGGACGTTCAAACAATAAACGCCCTAGGGAGGGGCGAAATAAAAGTTCGGAGAAGAAAAGGAAAGAAGAAAGCGACGATGATTTTCCCGAAGCAAAGTTTGATTGTTTTGTCATCAGTGGGGGACCCAGTGGCGGAGGAGATTCACAAAATCAACGTCGCAAATATCTGAAGGAAGTATTGATAATCCGGGACTGCCCACATTTTAAAAGGGAGACAAAGGAGCAAGATAGATCGAAACTAAGTTTTCACTAAGGCCGACCTAGAAGACGTTGTTCCCGGTCACTACGACGGCCTAGTAATAACAGGCATGATTCTGGATTGCAGGGTCCAAAAAATCATCGTCGATAACAGAAGCTCGGTAGATATCCTTCTATGGGAGGCATTTCGAAAAATGAAGCTGAACCCAAACAAGTTAAAACCATGCAAAACAACCTTAACTGGCTTCAATGGCCAAGATACTAGACCTAAAGGTTGCATAGACTTGAAACTGACCTTAGGTGCTAAAGAAGCTTTTAAATTTGAAGTAGTCAGATTCGTAGTTGCTGATTTCGCATCCCCATATAACGTCATTCTCGGAAGACCAACAATCCATAATTGGGATATGCTAGTATCCACTAAGCATCAAAAGGCAAAAATGATCGGGAAAAAGAACAAAATAGTTGTCGTCCGAGGAGACCAAAAAGAGTCGCGGAAATGCTACTATGATTCGGTGAAGGGGAATAAAGAGAACGTGACTTCATCCCAAACTAGGGAAGAAAAAGATGACGTTCATTTGGTAGAGATGGACATGAGAGCGGAGGAAAAGATTCAGAGGCCTGAGCCTAATGGAGAGCTGAGAGACTTCATCCTTGGCAGTAGGCCGGAACAGACCACGAAGATCGGGAACGAATTAAGTGCCAAGGTTCATCATGCTTTAACGGAATGCTTATCGAAGAAAGCCGACATATTTGCTTGGGGACCAGCTGATCTATCAGGCATAGATCCAAAATTCTGTTGCCATAAGCTAGCAATTCGACAGGGTTCTATCCCAGTCGTGCAAAAGAAAAGGAAGATGGGCCCAGACAGAGTAGCCACTCTTGAAAAGCATGTTAAGGAGCTCCTTGAGGCCGGCTTTATACAAGAGGTCCAGTATACCACTTGGCTGTCCAATGTCATGCTAGTGAAGAAACCTAATGGCAAATGGAGAGTATGCATGGATTATAAAGACTTAAATAAGGTATACCCCAAAGATGCTTTTCCTATGCCTAATGTGGATCAATTAGTAGATAATTAGTCAGGTTTTAAACTCTTATCCTTCACGGATGCATATTCAGAGTATAATCAAATCGCCATGCACCCCAAGGACCAAGAGAAAACGGCGTTTATCATGGAAAGGACGAATTATTGCTACAATGTAATGCCTTTCGGATTAAAGAATGCCCGAGCAACGTATCAATGAATGATGACAAAAGTATTTGAAGATCAGTTGGGGAAAAATGTCAAAGTTTACATTGATGACATAATTGTCAAGTCAGAAGATTAAGAGCAGCATATTCAGGATCTGCAACAGACTTTCGATAAGCTACGAGCACACTGAATCCGGCTTAACCCGACCAAATGTGCTTTTGGAGTTCCGTTAGGAAAATTCTTGGGTTTCATGTTAACCCATAGAGGTATCGAGGCCAATCCTGATAAATGCCGAGCCATTTTAGAAATGAAGGCTCCTACATGTCGAAAGGAAGTCCAATAGCTCACAGGAAGACTTGCCTCATTAACTCGGTTCCTCCCAAAGTCGGCAGAAAAGTCGCTCCCCTTCTTTAGGTTGCTTAAAAAGGAAGTTGTTCATGAATGGAGCGCTGAATGTGAGGCAGCCTTCGAGAAGATTAAACAATGCCTTACAACACCACCAGTGTTAACCCGGCCTGTAACGGGTGAAATCTTGATCCTTTATTTGGCAGTGACCGATGAGGTTATAAGCACGACTCTGGTGCGAGAACCAAAGAAGGGGCAGATGCCGATATATTTCGTAAGTCGAGTTCTCAGGGAGCTGAAACACGGTATCAAAAGCTTGAGAAAATGGCTTTTGCATTGTTAATCACGACCTGATGATTACGCCAATATTTCCAGAGCCATCCTATTGTGGTTCGTACTAATCAACCAATCCGACAGGTATTGCACAAACCCGACTTAGCCGGAAGGATGACTGGCTGGGCAATAGAATTATCCGAGTTTGATATTAGTTACAAGGCCCGGCAATCGATAAAATCTCAGGCCTTAGCCGACTTTGTTGCAGAACTCACTCCAGCAAGAGAGAACATTGAAGCACACAGAAAGTGGAAGTTGTTTGTAGACGGCTCTTCTAACTCGGCTGGAAGTGGGGTCGGAATAATCCTAGAAAACCCAGAGGGCGTATCCATTGAATATTCCTTAAGTCTCGGGTTCAAAACATCCAACAATCAAGCCAAATACAAGGCCCTAATAGCTGGGTTGCTCCAAGCAAAGGAAAACGGAGCTCGGAAAGTACTGGTGTCTACGGATTCCCAATTAGTGGCGTTGCACATAAATGGGTCTTATCAAGCTAAAGGACCTCTACTAGTCAAATACCTCGGAAAGGTTAAATCTATCATGGATGAATTTGATGAAGTTGAAATAAGGCACATATCGGGTGGAAATAATACCAGAGCAGACATATTATCCAAGCTGGCTAGCACTCAAGGAACCAAAAACAACTGAATGATAGTGCAACAAAGATTGGAAGTCCCGACGTGCGTAATGATCATAATGGACAAGAATGATTGGAGGAAACCTATCGCGGACTACCTAGAATGAGGAATTCTACCAGCCGAATCCATAGAAGCCAAGAAGCTGATACGAACGACGACATCCTACGCGATGATAGATGACCAATTGTACAGGAAAGGGCTACATGCGCCAATGGCAAAATGCCTTAGCTCCGAAGAGGCGGAATGCGTGTTAACTGAAATACACGAAGGCATCAATAGACAACACATGGGAACCAAGGCACTAGCCCGAAAGGCTATAAGGGCCGGATACTACTGGCCAACGTTATCAACAGACGTAAAGAATCATGTTCGGAAATGTGACAGCTGTCAGAAACACGCTAAAATCATTAGAGTTCCCCCATCTGAGATGAGGTATATCTCGGCACCATGACCGTTCTATAAATGGGGACTAGATCTTTTGGGACCATTTCAAAGGGCGCTAGGGCTGTTCCGGTGGCTGATAGTAGCAGTGGATTATTTTACTAAATGGATTGAAGCTGAACCACTATCTTCCATAACGTCGGCTCAAGTACAAAAGTTTATGGCGAGAAATATCATTGCTCCTTTGGAATCCCAGCAGAAGTCATTATCGACAATGGGACACAATTTGCAGATAAGGGATTTCGAAAAATGATGGCCGACTTCCAGATTCGTCAGCATTTCGCATTGGTAGAGCACCCGCAGTCTAACGGGCAGGCTAAGGTAGCAAACAAAATAATCGTTGACGGCCTTAAAAAGAGAATGCAGGAAGCCAAAACCGACTGGGTTGAACAACTATATGTTGTGTTATGGGGATATCGAACTAGTGTTCAAACCGCCACAGGAGAAACGCCTTATAGGCTCACATACGGATGTGAAGCTATGATATCTGTAGAGATCGGTGAACCATCATAGAGAAAGGAAAAGGCCTTATCCGAAACAGAGAATAATGAGGCCATTACGGCTGAGTTAGGTCTCGTAGATGAAGTAAGAGCCGTAGCACATTGCAGAGAGTTAGCAACGAAACAGCTCGTCACGACAAAGTTCAACAGAAAGGTCAAACTCCGCTCCTTCGGCAAAGGCGACCTAATGCTAAGAAGAGCCGACATAGGCAACAAAAACGCATCAGAAAGGAAGCTAACTCCAAATTGGGAAGGACCTTACCGAATCAGGGAGGTACTAAAGCACGAAGCGTACGGGCTTGAAACATTTACTCAAAAACCGATCAAAAGAACGTGGAATGCCGACAAGCTGAAAATGTACTATAGCTAAGAATGTAGAACCCGCGGTTCGAAACGACTTAAACATTCTGTTTGATGTTTTATCGTACTTTACGCAATGTGTTTATTTTGTAAGTGACACAGTCGTCACTTTAATAAAAAATCTATGGGAGTTAGCTCATCAAAATCTTGTGGCCACGTAACTGCACAAATACCGAATAAGACGGTTGCACCGTCCAAACTGCGCGAATTCGAGAAAAAGAGTTTTAAGACCTATTTTCAAACGAATTCAACAAGGCCGTACTAAAACGAGAGGCCCATTAACGCGAAAAAGCCAATAATAAGGGTTTGCAGAAAGGAGTCCATGACCCATTTTCGACAAACCCCAGAGGTGATCTTTATGGACACAAGTCCCATTATAAACTCTAAAGGAAGTTTATGCGAGGCCGATAAGACCCTTTATACCGGACTTGATCAGTCCGGTATGGTTAAGATTTGGGATGACCAAGTTTAAGCCACAAGGTTGTCTATAACTCAGAATTAAGCGTAACGGGCGATAAAGCAAATAAAAGTTGCTAACAAAGCTCAAAAGAGAAAAATACTATTCATTGACTAAAGTGAATTACAACTGTAAAAAAAAGCGGCCTAACAACAAGAAATGAGACATTCGCACCTACATTTGGGAGATTAGAAAGCCGAGATTCGGCATTATCAATAATATCTCCTCCCACTCCAGATGGGCCCTCTCCAGCCGAGTCCTCCAAAGCACTTGTCGGCATAATCTTCCCGTCCTTTATAATCCCGTCAACCCGGGCGTCTTCGATTTTTAGCGTAACGTCAGGATTGAGGAAGATGACTTGAGCCAAGGCATTATTAAAAGACTCTTCCACCCCTTTTTCCAGGTCGACAATGTAGGCGGCATCAGAAGTCGTCTGGTCTTGCAGGGTTTTCAAACTGGAATGAAGACAGGATATCTTAGAGGTGTCTTCAGCGAGCTTTTTCTTCACAGATTCCAGTTCCGCCTGTATCACCTTGACCTTCTCATCAACAGCCTTCTTCGCCTTTTCCACCTCAGCAACCGCTTTATTCTTGGCGTCCTCTGCCGACTTAACTGCACTCATTACCGCTGCCTTAATTGCTTCGGATACAGTGGCTTTGAGTTTAGCATCTGACTCAGCCCACTGAGCTTTGAAGAAGGCAACAGCTTGAGGAAGCCTGGCAGCACGAAGAGTAAACTGCTCAATATCCCTCAACATGTCTTTCTCCTCAGTAGACACCGGCACAGGCGCGAACCAACTTAAAGGAGGCCGGATACCATTGTGAACCTCAGCGTCGACAGGATTCTCAAACATGAACGATGGAGAGGTATACCGGCTAGGAGAAAGAAGGGTCGTGGTAGGAGAAGAAGTAGATCCAACAGTGGAAGAAGACGAAGGCGGAGCAGTTTCCTGGATACTTGGTTCGACGGGAGTGATGGAAGGCTTCTTGGCAAGCGGAACCGGGCTCGTTTTCTCGGCTTCAGCTGCTTTCCGCTTTCTGCTGAATTTCTTCATAAAAGCTGGCACGGCGGGAGCTGAAGGTTTAGGCGGCATAGTTGGTTCTGCACAAAAGAAACCATGAGTAATCTGGTAAAAGAAATTAAGAAAGGAATGCTATTACAAAGCATACTTTTTTTTTGTTTCTGTTTCTTTAAAGGAACGGACAAATACAACCCGGCATCGAAAGGCCCCACCGCTTTGCCAAGATCCTGTAGGAACTCTTTATTTTTTTCCTCTTCCGGGGTAAGTTTGGTGCCTTTTGAGCTAAAGGCTTTGGTTCCTAAGTTGTGATGATCGTAAGTCCAGTAAAGGGGAAATCTCTCCTCTAACTCCTCATGGTCATTTCGGCGGAGGAACCATGGAACTTGGGAAGGAATGGCTTCAACTTTAAAATATGTCAACTTAAACCCCTTGAATGACTCGGTATAAGGATTGAACAATTTCTTAAGGCGGATACCCCGAAGATGGGTCCATTCAAATTCCAGGGGCTCTTCTTTGATTTTGTAGGTATTTACAGGGGAAAAGAAATGAAAAAACAAAGGAACGGTACAAGGGATCTCTTGCTCCTTGCATAGATTCTCAAAACCTAGAACATAAGACCAGCTATTCGGGTGCAATTGTGTAGGGGCTAGGCGTAAGTGGTTCAAAATTTCTATCGTAAAGTCGGAAAAAGGAAATGAGGCACCTAAGAGGGTAACTACATCTTGGTACATGAAAAAGAAATGAGGAGATTCCCGACAGGCCACGACGCCACGGACTCTCCATCTAAGAGTAACCAAACGGTGTACCCATCGCCATCTCTAAGAGTAGGCTCCCTAAATTCTTCCCATGACATCTTGTTCGAGATCCCAATGACCACTGGACATATAACAAAGTGACACGGACAATGGGCTGCTTCAGTAGAACATGATTCTTCGGCCACTGACCTTTCACTACTCTAGGAGGAAGAGGCCATCTATACCTATATAAATACACAAGGAGCAAAGACGAGTTAGATAGAAATCTACCTCGGTGTGCAGGCATAGGATGCAACGCACTCTCCGATGATAAGATAGGAACGGATCCATGAGTGCAACTCTTAAGCACCGTCTCGGCCACCACCTCCCAACCAAGGTTGACAAGGGCAATAGCCTCATGTTGACACATCTCGCAAGGACTGACCAGGGTAGGGCGGAGTCCGCTAGCAGTCAAAGGCCGTACGACCAAGACAAGAACCCTAACAGGAGATGAAGGCCTAGCGGACAGACTGGGACGAAGTCTAGCAGATGATGGAGGCCGAGGTAGTGGAGGTCGGGAAGCTTTCGGAGGGGGAGGAGGAACTTTGTGACTACTCCTATGGTTACCACTCCTAGAGGGCTTCAGAACATCTGCAGCTATGGCTGCAGAAGACCGACGAGCACCATACAACCAGAACGCAGTCCTCTCAGGCATGTTCTTAACAACTTCCCAGTCTTCTTTCGGAATAGGCCTACCATAAATATCTACGGGTATATCTGGGTTTCTATCCATGAAAAACCAAAGAATCCCTCAAGAAAACCCAGAAAAGCAATGTTCAATACACAGAATCCCAGGGTGACAGCTGGAGAGACCCAGAAATGCAACTAAGAAGGGGAGGAATGCAGCACAAGACGAAAGGGAAAAACAGTAAACACAAAATAGAATCCAACAACGAAGATGTACCTGGAAGAGAACTCATTAAAGAGGAAGAGCGAGACCGGGATTTGGAACGCTTGGGTTTTGAGTGTTTTCTCTTGAGGACAACTGGAAACTCACAACGTAAAAAAAGGGAAGCACCGCGACATTCAAGTTATAAAGATGATTTAAAAAGGCAAATTTGAAAGACTTTAACGGGCGCGAATACGAAACGATGGGACCCGTGACGTCAGATGGATACAGAAAGGCGGGTAAAGCTGGCGAAACCCTAAAGTAGATAGCAATCATGAATCTTGAAAAGTCGCGAGCATTTAAAGAGCGCGAAAACCAAAGATGGCTGACAGAGAAGCGGATGGCGTCAGTCTCGATACGACGCTACGCATTCCAATGTCATGCAAAAACGGGCGCGCACTTTTAAGTAGGGTCCAGCTAATGCTCCGGATTAGGGGGCAACCGAGGGAACACGTGTTACAAAAATATAACCTGGCATGGCCTAGTAATGGGGGCCAAGATATGAGTAAAATGTCAGCAATCAAACTAAGTCGGAAAATGAAAGAAAATCGAGCCTGGTTAAGGGTGAAGAAGAATTAAAATTTTCACCCGAGATAACGAAGACTCAGCGTCACTGTAAAAACGAAACCAAGGGTAGCTTGAACCCGATTAAGCCTAGCATGTTAGAAGCCTGAAATGCCGAGCTTGGGGGCATATGTTACGAACCAGTGGATTGGACTTCACTAGGCCCAAAGTTAGCAGTCCATTCACGAAAATAGAGATACTTGATAAGGTATTATCCCATTATCTCGCTAACCGCCGTAAGTCGTGCATGTAATGGAGTAGTTGCAAGTGGGACCACGTGTAGAGGGAATATCAAATCAAGGCTCCCAGATACACCCTATAAATACCAATGTGCAGTCATCAGGTACGCAGGCGCTCGAAACCCTACCTTTTCTATTCACACAGGGCACACACCCACTCCCTTTGGCTATCATAAACCAAACGGTTTACCCTCGAATTACGTGGATTTTGATCCACCATTGTGGTACGTAGGACCCTAGGATTTCACCCCAGGCCAAGTCCAATCCTTCTAGTGTTCTACAACGGAACAATAAGTATCTGAGAGGAGTTTTATCTCAATTTATTATACGGAGATGTTTTCTAAATATCAACTCAAGTCTAAATCATTTACCAATAGGGGTGGAAACAAGTCAGGCTTCACTCTTAACAGGTCAGGCCTGTTCTGTAACATACAGGCCTGAGCCTGGTCTGTGGCCTGTTACAGGCCTATTTTTTGGCTTAAGCCTGGTCTGACATGTGGCCTGTTAAGGCCCTTTTTTTTAACTTTTAATTTTTTTTAAGCTAACAGGCCACAGGCTGAAAACAGATATATTTAAAACAGGCTAAAAATAGACTATAATTACATAAATTAATACTAATAATATAAATTGAAGGCCGCAGGCCAAAAACAAGCCTACTTTGAACAGGCTAAAAACAGGCAAAAATTACATAAATTAATACTAATAATATAAACAGACCGGCCTGACAGGTCTTAAAGGCCTCTTATCAAGCCTAAATCTGACCTGTTAAATGAAAATAGGCCTTTTAAGAAGCCTTAGCCTAACCTTTGGTCTGACCAGGCTTTTAACAGGTCAAGCCACAGACCTCTAACAGACCAGACCGTGACCTTTTTCCACCCCTATTTACCAATATAACAACCAGCGAATATCAATCAACAACGGGCACAATACACATAATTTGAGCGGTAAAAGTAAACCTCAGCTCCCGCCCTGAGCCATCCCGGTGATTATAAAAGCTTAAGTCATTTCTTGTTTCTGACAGTGGGGAAAGGGAAAAGAAGAGAGAGAATAGAGACCAAGAGAAAGAGACGAGAGAGAAAACAATGTAGGTCGATCCAAATCTATGATGCTCAAGTCATTGCTGCCACCTCAGGTAGCTTGTGAGAGGAGGACAATGGCGGTCCGTTGAGCGCTCTTGCTGTTACTGTGTGTACTTTTGTACAGTGTTATGTTAATATTGTGTTCTTTTCGTCATTCAAGTTATAATCACTAAAATGATTTTATTTTTTTTAAACACATCCATTGTCTTCATTATGATTATGAATATGAATATAAACTTTTTAAATGCCTACTATCTTTTCCTTTTTCTCAACGTAAATGAGTGAATCTCAGACTTTCATTTTTCCCCCTCGAGATAAATATTTCGCAGAGAGAACGAAAATCATTACTGTTTTGTGATTCAGTGATTCCTAGTGTAACCAAAGACACTGTGTGAGGAAGAAGAAGCTGCCTCTCATCAATGCTTCGTTTAGCTTCTTGTTCCCTTCCTCTTCCTTTATCTCCGACGACTCTGCTTCCTTCATTCTCCATCGTTCATCTCCCGATCACCTCAATTGCGCATCCTTCATTGCGCTTTCGACAACGACGTCGTTTTTCTTCACCTCTTTCCCTATCGATTTGTTGCTCTCTTTCTCCTTCGTCCACTTCTTCTTCTGGTTCAATTTGTCAGGTTTCTCTCCATTTTTTATTTTACTGCTGTTTCTTCTTCTTGTTTTTTTTTGGGTATTCTGAAAGTGCTTTAGTTCCTTCACAAAGATCATTTGTACAACCGTTGCTCACTTGGATGCTCAAGAAGCTGTCGTCTTTGTAGCTGCTGGATAGATATTACTTTAAATTTAAATTCTAATGATACTTTACTCCGCATTTTTGTTTTCTGCCTTATCTATATGATAAATTCGCAACCCATAACCATGCATGTGCTTCTGAAGTGATATATATATATATATATATATATATATATATATATATATAATGCTGAGAAAGCTCTTGGCAATTTTTTTTATTGCGAGATTCTGGAACATGTTGTTCAATGTAGATAGAGCAATCAAGGACAGCTCAATATTATGAATCTGGAACGAGACTGAGAAGTGCATTCTCTTTGCGACTTTACATTTGGAATCTTGAGAAAGATAAATGAAATATCATATGCTTGAACAACTATTATGATTTTGATCATATTAGTTCGTATGATCATGGTACAAGATTTTGCTGCAGTTTCTTCCTGAACATTTCACTATGTCCCTGTTTGTGTGGCCCTTATCCTTGTTATTTCCCATTTTTCGAATATTATTGCAGTATAGTTTTATATTCTGCATGCTAGGGAGTTTCGTTTGCATATATCTGTGTGTTTGCTTAATATTCTTTGTTGAGCCTGTATCTTGAGACCACTAACAAGTATCTTAAATTGGTGATTCAGTTGGAGGATAGTCTGTTGTACTCCAGAGCATATTGGGTTGATAAATCTTTGATTGCCTGGAATGAAGATATTGCGGATGGGTTTTGCTATCTACTTGCCAGTAGAGACGCTTCGTTGTCAATTGCAAATAATGAAATTAAAGGTCAGAACTCTAACAAAAATTTTATCCTACTAGCCTGTTTGAATTAGCAGTAGAAGTTGCTTTTTTAACGCGATTTACAATGTACAAAGTAAGTATGTGAGGTGAGTTTTGTTTAGACTTGCATGAATGGGCTTTTGCACCGCTAATTCAAACAGGCCGTAACATGCTTTTGCACTGCTAAATAGGTGCAGCTTGTTGAAGGATACTAATGTTTTTGGTTTTCCTATGTACAAGTGATTCCTGGTGGACATTTACTCATTCAAGTGTTAAACAGGTGAAGATGTGAAAATCAAGCTTGAAGAAGACAGGGCTGGCCTTCCTACAAATGTAAATTGTTCTTAGCTATAAAGCCTTTCAAATTTATTCAAAGATCAGGCCCCGTAAAGTGGTGCCTTTGTGGTTTCATTCTGCGTGAGAATTTTGTGCCTCTCATTTACTATGGAAAATGGGTTAATGATCATGGTTTAATCACCACAAGGACGTCTGTATTGGCAGGTGGTGGAAAAATTTCCGCATATTCGGGATTATAAAGCTTTTAAATTGCCAACTTCTTTGGACGTTAAGCGTCTTCTCAAATGTCAGTTGGCAGTTGTTATTGACGGCGGTAAGTCCTCCTTATTTTTTAGTAGCTTGCAGAAGTAAATTTCTGTCAGGCAGTAGTTTCACATGAAGCCTTCATTTTCTTATTAGTAATGAGGAATCATTTCAATAACCGTAGAACTATATTTCAACATAATGTTTTACTCATAATTTTATTTCTATAATGATGGTGAATTGTAGGGTGAAATTGATAATTTTATCATTGTTTGAGAGGATTTGTAGAATCTTTTTGCATTCTGTTCCTTTATATGATTTAATGACTATTTTGGCATGCTATTAATGTCTATTTCCTTTTCTCACAGCTGATGGGAAGTGCAGGAATTGTACTGGTTTGCAGTTACCTGGTGTTATAGATGAACTTTTTTCATATAATGGCCCCCTTGGTGCAGTTTTTTCAGAAGATGCTGTTTCACTTCACCTATGGGCTCCTACTGCTCAGGTATATTATTTTTAAATGACCAAAAAATAAAAATGTAATGCTTTTACAGCCTTAGCTGCAATTCCCCTCAATATATTTTTCTGTTAAAACAGGCGATCAGTGCTTACATCTACAGTGACCCAACAGGAGAAAACCCCATAGAAATTGTACAGCTGGAGGAGGATAATGGTGTTTGGAAAACTAAAGGACCAAAAAGTTGGGAAGGCTGTTATTATGTTTATGAAGTAAATGTTTACCACCCTAGTACCTTGCGAGTTGAAAAATGCTATGCCAATGATCCATATGCTAGAGGGTATGCCAGTCATGTCAGTTTGTAACCTCTCATCTTCTTGTAATTTCTATCCAGATTTAAGGATTATAGAGCAATACCATTGATTACTTCTTATTTCTGTTGTTTGCAATTATATAAAAAATACATTTCCTTATTATGTTGTTGGTTTCTTTTGAGCAGACTTTCAGCAGATGCCAGGAGGACATTTTTAATTAGTCTTGAGTCCGATGAGCTAAAACCTGAGGGATGGGATGATCTTGCAAACAAGAAACCTGTTATACGCTCTTTCTCAGATATAAGCATTTATGAAATGCATGTAAGAGATTTCAGGTAAGAAGTGTCGTATGCAGCATTTGATTTTACTCATAGGCCATCTTTCATGACAATCTGAGACAATAATGGATTGATGTGAACTTTTGAAATGTTTATTTGGAATAAGATTGCAGAAAATGTGTGCATGTGCTTAAAGTTGAAGTAGCTTTATCTTCTCTTGTCCTTTTCTCATATGATGTGCACAATATATTTGGAATTATAATCATAATTCTTCTTTCGAACATGAATGCTGAAAAAATTCTATCTTTGGGCATTGCACACAAAGATGGATCTTGATAGATTTATGGTTTGGTTTTGTTCAAAGAAGAGAAAGATAATATAAGGACTCAACTGGAGAGAAGTAAAAATAGAGAAGGAAGGTAGCTGTGTTGTCATCTAGCTCTCTGACTACAAGATATTTAAGTTTCTGAATTAAGCATACTGCTCTCTTTTCTTTTGATTTCTCTGTTTGTTTATTAATATTTGTCATTTCTCTATTGAGTTTTAATGTTCACTTATTTTGGGTCATCGCTGTTAGCATTTTACTGATATCTATAGGCTAAAGTTTGGACCCTCTATCCGTGGCTAAACTGATGATACCACCTATTAACCTTAAAAAGCAGTTCATTATTGCATACAATTTTCAGAACATTTATTGTCTGTCTTCTGAGTTTTATGTAATTCTCCTTTCTCCTTGTAAAGTTTGTTTACCTTTTGCTTGTTGCCACACAGTGCCCATGACTTCTCTGTGAAACCTGAACTTCGTGGTGGTTATTTGGCCTTCACATTGCAGGTAGCTTCAGTCTTCTAATTTTTTTCTATTTTTAAAGATATTTTAGAATGGTTTTTGTTGCTTCGCAACCTCTGTTACTTTTTCGTGGCCTATTCTCTTCCTATTTGGTTTAAACGTGCTAGTGACGGGAAACTGAACATTGGTTGAAAGAAAAAATTTCAAGCAAGTTGCGGTCTCAAAAATATGCTTTGGCATGTGTTTCTTGCAAGGATAGAACCTAATAATATATTCGATTAGAAATTTACAATCCCTATTCCCTAATTCAAAGATTTGAGGTCATCTACATGGGTGCTCAGTTCAGAATGATTCTGGATCTTGTCAGGATTTCAATTTTAAAACTGATCATGGGCAGGTCTTTTGATCTACTTCATTATTAAGAACCAAGATGGAATTGCTTAGCTCAAAGTAGATGGAATCCAGATTACCTTCCATGGAAGTGTAACCTTATCATATTTTTACTGAGTCAACTGATACTAAGATTTGTTTAGCTCTACCTCAAAAAATTGTAGATTTTTGGGTGTCCTAATGCCATAAAATCTTAACTGCTTTTGATTCTGTTGGTCACATTTGCTATAAATTCACGACTTCTCGTTCTCAGAGAGAGAAAAAACTAATGTTCATAGTATTGTCTGCATATTCAAAAATTCAAAATCTCTCCTTTTTTGTATAATATCTATGGTTGCCCAATATTAATTGTTGATTGTTCTAATTTCTAATTGAGTGCAATTTGTAAGAAATGCAAGAGATTATCAAGTGCTGGCATGAGATTGAAAAGATTTCAGTAGTGTTAAATGCTGTTGACTTATGGAATAACTATAAATATATGTTTGAAGGATTCAGCTGGTGTACTTCATCTAAAGAAATTATCAAGTGCCGGCATCACCCATCTCCATCTACTTCCAACTTTTCAGTTTGCTGGAGTTGATGATCAAAAGGAAAATTGGAGATCTGTAGGTAAAATATGTTTAATAATTAGATTATTCTTTGAATAAAATAATACTGCCTATGTTAAATCCTTTGTCTCTAATAATGGAATCCTGCTTCTTGAAGGGTCAAATTCAACTTTAATATTTGTAGATCACTATTGGTTGAGTATATTAATGGTGGTCAGTGAGGATAAAACTCTGTCTCAGACGATTCCTTTTGGTCTTTTTGGCAAGGAAACGTGACTGTTATTTAAAAATGGGTTAAAGGATTTAAATGCCCCCGAAGTTTTCGCATATGGGGCATTGGACACCTGGAAGTTTTCGAAGGGGCAAATGTGCCCTAAAAGTTTAAAAAACGAGGCAATGTTGCCCCTCCATTAACTAGCCCTAACGGTCAATGTTTGTTGACTGAATATGTAGAGGTGGCATTTCTGTGACATCCTCCTCACCCTTTTTTTATCCACGTTAGTTGTCATATTTTTTAGTAGGGTTTTTTAATCACCTCAATTCAACCAACTAAGTCTTATATTTGGATTGGAGACATTACAAGAGAGGATCTGAGTTTTTTTTTAAAGAAAAAATCCCATTAAAAAATCTAACGACTAACATGGACAAATGAAAGTTAACGGGGAGGCCACATAGGCATGCCTTCTCTGCATATTTGGTCAACAAACGTTGACTATTAGGGCTGGTTAACAGAGGGGCAACATTGCCCTGTTTTAGAAACTTTCAGGGCATATTTGCCCCTTCGAAAACTTCCAGGTGCCCAATGCCTATACGCGAAAACCTCCAGGGCATTTAAGCCCTTTAACCCTTAAAACATTGACTTGGAAATAAGACCAAGAACATTCGAGAACAAATTTTGAAACCTGACACAATTGCTCAATAAGTACTTGGTCTTAGAAGAATATCAACAACGCTAAGATATTGGCAATAAGTTGGGTATGATTAATATTTACATCTTGAGCATGAGAGGGGGCATTGAAAACAAAGCAGATTGTTTGTTACATTATGTGTCATTTCGCAGGTTTATTGAATATTAGTCCTTTATTTATTTCATTTGATAAGGCATTATTTTGTTTGGATATATTTATATTACTTTTTCTTGTGATAGAATAATCCTATTTTAAATTTTTTAGTTAGTTAGGTTATATAGATATTCTTTCAGCCTCCAATGCATTTATTCTTCCATGGCTTGAATAAGAATCAGAATCCCATTGTTAGAACTTCTTCAATGTGCGCAAGTGTTTTTGGCAGATTTTTCAATACTAGAAGGTTTACCACCAGATTCAGATCAGCAGCAAACTCTTATTACAGCCATTCAAGACTATGATGGTTACAATTGGGGGTAATCTCCTAATTGCCACATTGGATGACAATTGCAACTTTAATTTATGCTTAATCTTATATCTTAACATTATGTACACTATCTTGTAAAGGTACAATCCTGTTCTTTTTGGGGTTCCTAAAGGCAGTTATGCAAGTAATCCAAATGGTCCATACCGTATAGTTGAGTTCCGTAAGATGGTTCAGGTATTACTTTGATGTTTCTTTATCTGATGTAAGTCATGGATCTACATTTTAATCATCACATGTTCCATTGTGTTCTAGTGACACTTTAGTTTGATAAGTGTCATTTGTCTTTTAAAATGATTTTTTGGTTTCTTGATGGTTATATTCTTTACAGGCACTTAACCATATTGGCCTTCGTGTTGTGTTGGATGTTGTGTACAACCATTTGCAAGGAAGAGGACCCTTTGATGAGCATTCTGTCCTTGACAAGGTGCCCATTTGTTTTAACCTTTTAGAAGTGCTTTTAGGATTTATGAGATAAGTATGTGAGAAGAGTTTCGTCTTGGCTTGCAGAAAATAGCTTTTTAAACCATGGTTTGGGTGTTTCCCAAACATGTACAAGGTCATGAATTGTCAAGTTTTTCTTTCGCCCACCTGTTATTGATTAAAAATATGCATAGTTGTTATGTTAAGCTTAGCTTCTTTTTGTGAGATATTACTCTGCATTAGTAATGTGACACAAAATTCTTTTAATAGATTGTTCCAGGTTACTATCTAAGACGGGATGTTAATGGAGTTGTTGAGCAAAGTACTTGCATGAACAACACTGCCAGTGAGCACTTTATGGTTGATCGTTTGATCATTGATGATCTTATACACTGGGCAGTCAATTACAAGGTAATTGAGGAACTGCTTCCTTTTGTCTATCTAGATGTGCCTTTTTACGTTTCTCTTATTACAATGCTGTTATAATTATTAGCCCTTTAGTTTTTGTTTCCCTTTCATTTTCTGCAATAGAACAATTCTTATATTTTTACTAGAGAGTTCCATATGGGTCAAATTACTTTTTTCCTTTTTCAGGTTGATGGGTTCAGATTTGATCTTATGGGTCATATTATGAAGAGCACAATGGTATGTAGTTTTTGACATTTCATGTGAGAGTTAACACAAGCTCGTATTAGGAGATGGGTGAATGCAACTTTTATTCAGGAGACCTATCTACAGACAAGGCACTAAAGTGCAATAAATATGTTTTGTTTTGTTCATTGTTGCCATTAAATTATTTATGGATGATTTCATATTTCATAGTGCAAATAAGTTGAATAGTTCAAAGGATGATTTTAGACACTTAGGATGACAAGCAGATCAGAAAGTACAGTACCATCTTACACGGAATTAACATTAGCCCTCACGCTTCACCTTTCTAAGTCAAGGATTGTACACAATTCCCAAGCAACTACCTCTAGTCCTTACTATAAGAGTTAGTTGACTAATTTGGATAGGTTAAGGAAGTTATTATGTTACTTATTTGGTTTTCCTAAAACACCATTTTTCATCATGAGCACTCTTGGTTAGAAACTCGTTCATGTGTGCAATCATCAATAGGAATACTTTGGGAAAAATTTATAAATTTGGGAGATGAAATGGATTGAGGTCTTATAAATAGGACCAAATTCAATCCCAACTAGCTCTTATATCAAGGATCAAGGGCAGTAATAAAATCGGTGTTTAACAGCACATATCAATGCATGACATTCATAAACACAACCAAGACATCAATTCAGGATTTTGGTGCAGGTAAGAGCAAAAAATGCACTCCATTGCTTAACTAAGGAAAAGGATGGAACTGATGGTTCGACCATCTACATGTACTTCTTCTTTATGATGTCTTTATTGTATAAGATTCATTGGTGAATTTATCTCTGTAACCTTCCTAGTTCTCTCTTATAATGATTTTCATGCTATGTTTTCCCCTTATATTCTTCTTCCAACTATTTTATTCTCATTTTATTTTATCATAGATATGGTGAAGGATGGGACTTTGGCGAGGTGGCCAAAAATGGGCGCGGGGTAAATGCTTCACAATTCAATCTTAGTGGAACTGGAATTGGGAGGTAGGTAGAGTGTTTGCATTGACTTTATGTATTAATCGTTTTTCTTTCCTGTTGCTGCTTAAAATTAATATCATGAGCCTAATATTGCTTGTTAAGATGTTACTTGATCAAGCATTCTTACTGAAATTCCGTCTGATTTATTTTACTTTGGGCTTCACTGCTGCTTGTTAACTTGAACAAAACCTAGCTATAACAGTATTAAATTGAATCATATAATTTACTTTACGTGGTTGTATCGTTTTAATATTAGGAATTGGTCAGCTTAAACTTATGAATTCGCTAAATCCAAGAAGCGATCAAATTTTTAGGCACTTTTAGTTTTGTGATTGATTTACATGAAAGCTATTCTTTTTATGACTTATTTTGAGTGCAATATAGCTTCAATGATCGAATTCGAGATGCTGTACTTGGTGGGTCTCCATTTGGTCATCCACTTCAACAGGGATTTGCAACTGGTCTATTATTACAGGTATCATTCTTTCCTTCCTTTGTTTTCTTCTTCATAAAAAAATTATCATTTTTTCACTGATTTAAATGCTTTACCTCAGAGTAACGATCTTCATAGATAAATATCTTTTAGTTGTTATAATGTCTTTATTCTTCTGTTTCTATTCCACATTTTCTCCTCTTGGTTGACCCTGTCACCTCTCAATTTTTTAAAGACTAACTAGAAAGCTGCATGTTGCCAGGGCATGTGGAATGCTTCTACCTTGTAGTTCGTGAGTTCTCTATTTTTTTGAACCAATCTTTATTTGAAAACTTGACTCTTTGTTTTTTCCCTAAATTTTGCTTCCTAAGTTTTTTTCTCCACAATAACAATCCTCCTCCCTGCTCAGAGTCTTTCACAGAAGATATGTTTGTTGTTTCCAATTTTTATGTCTCTCTTTTTTGAAGCTATTTCAAAATATGGTAAAACTTTTCTGGAATTTGTAATAACAAGCGAATGATGGTATTTATATTTTATTCAGTGGTTGAATCAGGTGCAATCTGTCTTCTGAATGTTAAAATTCTTCTATCTGCAGCCCAATGGTCATGATCATGGAACAGAAGCTAATGCGGACCTAATGCTTGGTGTATCAAGGGATCACATCCAGGTTATTGAACTATATTCATTCTCAACTTCATTCCATTATCTAGTTTTGGAAGTTAAATATTTCTTTTCAAGAAGGATTCGACTTATATATTAGAATATGGTGGTGAGATAATGTAATTTACAGTTCCTATAGACAAAGCTGATGACGAACTTCATTATTCTATTTCATTAAGTGGATGGAGCTTTTGTTTGGCATAGATAATCATAGTGTATGCCTTTGTTTTAGCCCCTCATTTCTATCATTACAATACAATTGAGACAAATATACATGCGCTATGTTACTGCTATTGTCTTTTCATCACTTTAAGGAAAATTTCTACGGTCTATTGCTGATATCATCTATTGCTTTTGCATACAATTTCACCCAAATTCTTTCATGCTTTTCAGGTTGGAATGGCTGCAAACTTGCGAGACTTTGTCCTAACCAATTCTGATGGAAAAGAGGTATATAGCTAGGTACATTTGCATTGTAATTGTGTATTAAAGTTAGAACTTTCACCTTTTGTTTACTGTTCAATATATCACCAGCAATGGTTGGTAAACATTGAATATCAGCTTCAATAGTTAAACGACCTACTACTATGATATCTCTTTCATGATGTCAATGGTGGAGCTCGTGAGAGGTGTGTAATGGCTGCATAAATATGTTTTCTTGGCTGACATTTTATGCATGCCTTCATTTCTCGGGCCCAACTTTGGGAGTGTGACGGGAGATAATGGATAGATATGTAGTTCCATCTTCCAATGAGTTTAAAAGTTAAGCTGTTGACTGCAAATTGTCTAAGATCGTGGGATGCTAAAAAACTCAACAAAAACTGAACCATGACCATTTCCATGAAACTTTAGATTGAATAGGGTTGTTGATCATAGTTAGCGGCTAATTCACTCCAAGTTCCAGATGGAAAAAGGTGTTAGTGACGGTAATAGGTACATTTTATACCTGCAGCACTTTTGGAAACTGATCCTTCCTGTTGTAAGTTGTAACCTTGAAGCAGTCTGGGGGTTTTAGTAGCAGAGATTGTCATGCCTCTAGGTCTTGCATGAAGACTAATTGAGAAATGCAAGGACAACCTCCAGCTATATGAGATATAAGACATTCTCTAATCAATGAATATGAGCTGTACTATGTGATATTCAGGGACCAAACCTTATTTGCTTGCTACTCTGACTGGTTTCTTAACTGCATTCATGTTGAAAACATTTTGCATGATAAATTTCCCACAGGATGGTTGGATTTCCTCTTCTTCTTTTCCAAAGATTAGGCTGTCAAATTTTGAATACCATTGACATCATGATGAAACTAAGATGAGCATTACACCATTTGGATCTCAGGTAAAAGGTTCAGAAGTTTTACTACATGATGGGACACCTGTTGCATATGCTTCAGCCGCCACAGAAACTGTAAGCTTCTTAATTTTTGAATGCCTATCATCAGTTCAGTACTTTTCACTAAGTATACACTGTATTAGGAGCAATCCGAAAAATTTTAAATGATAAATGATCCCTATCATTGTCCTCAGTCTTAAGAGAGGGGGGACAAATAGTTGGAATGAGCAAAAATTTGATTGCTTGTTTTGCAGATTAACTATGTTTCTGCTCATGACAATGAAACCCTATTTGACAACGTGAGCTTGAAGGTATATGCTTAGTACGTGCACGATTTTATTTTCCCCCCTTGTATTTTCTTCAAACATCTGGTGTATTTCTGCCCCTTGTTTGCAGGCTCCAATGTCTATCCCTGTAACTGAGAGATGCAGGTTAAATCAGTTGGCAACGAGTATTATAGCCCTCTCACAGGTTCAAGCAGTTCATTAATTATTTTATATTCTGATACGTATTCTTCTCAACTTTGTCAAACATGCTTCTCTTTTGATAAATTACGTTTGACCTTGCTGTTTTTCACTTCCTTATAAATTCATGGGGTCTTTAAATTATCATTGACCTATAAGGGTTGTATTATGTTGTGGCCTGCTTGAAATTTCATAGGCTGCTAAAAAGGTCAACATAATGTGGCCTATTTGTTCAAGTTCTGCTTCATACCCATTGCCTAACTAATGATTACTTATAATGAAATGGTTTTTTACTTAAAAAGAAATCCAAAATACATTAACTTCTAAAAGAAAATGATTCAAGGAAACATTTAGTTTCAAAATTTTAATTTATAGTAGATCACCGTGACTGCCATCCACATGAGTTCACACACATATATTTCATTCTATCTTCATAATGGTTAGAACATATGAGCAAGTTCACAGCATACTATGTCTAAGGAGTCATGGCTTTGGATAAACCAATCTGTTATTTAACTGCTTTTCTCTTGATTGTGATGGCTGAGTATTGAAACACTGGATATTAGGGATCTATAATACTACCTCCTGTCCTTAATATAAGATCTAATCAGTTGTGTAAATTACACTATAGACAGGATCTTATATTAAGGACTGGAGGCAGTAACTTGTAAAGCATGGATGTCTTAGAAAGGGCTGTGTCCATGTTCTGACACATTTTGAACACTTGTATAATTCATGATATGATACTTTGACACTTTATATACAGACACTTCAAAATTTACCATTTCACTGTGTTTATGTTGGTATTTCCTTTTTTTAAAATATGTGTTGCTTATGTAGTAAAGGGTTCAAGCATCACTGGCTGACTATGTTTTTTGAAGTTTAAGAAGTTTAGTCAATTGAGCCATTGAGTTGTTATGTTAGCAATTTCATCATTAAGAAATCAGTTGCTTTCCTCTGGAAGTTTATTTCTGGTACTTACTCATTTACTTTCTTAGGGGATACCATTTTTTCACTCTGGTGATGAGATACTTCGCTCAAAATCACTTGATCGAGATTCATACAATTCTGGTGATTGGTTCAATAGGTTGATTGTCCAAATTCTCAGTTTCCATAATCTTTACAACTTATTTTAAATCTTGCAGATAATTCTGTTTTCATAGACAAAAATAGTAGTATTGGATCTACTTAATTATAAGGTTGGAATAGTTATAGCTGTTCATATAATTATTCTTCTGTCCTTGGCATTTTATTGTGTTTCCTTCCGCATCTAATATTGCTTTTCCTCCAATGATTTCAGGCTTGATTTTTCATACAATTCTAATAATTGGGGTGTTGGGCTTCCTCCACGGGAGAAAAATGAACAGAATTGGCCACTGTAAGATTTTAAACACTATTGTCACCGTTAATATATGTACCACCTTTGATCCTTAATAGAAGATTTACTTAACTAATTTGAATAGATTAAGGAAACAAGTTAAATTAGTTATTTGTCAATAATTTGTGTTGGTTTTCCTAAAATACCCTCTTAAACTATTTCTATTGAAACTACCTTTTGATGCAAACACCCTTATGCTGCAATCAATAGGGATAATTTAGGGGGCGAATGATAAATATGGGGACAAAGTGGGTTGAAACCTTATATTTAGGACTAAATTCAACTCCCAACTAGCTTTTACATTAGAGACTGAAGGTAGTATTTTTTAGTTGAGTGTTAACTCATCAAGCATTACATGATACAAATTTACCATATTCTGGTGATGAAATTTGTTATGCAAAAGTTCTTATTGCTGGTTTACTGTTTATGTTCCCTCTTATGCTTCATTCTGTAATCTTGTGTCTTTGTTTGATCAGAATGAAACCAAGACTGGGAGATCCATCTTTCAAGCCTCAGAAGAGCGATATCCTAGCCACTTTAGAGAATTTCTTAAACCTGCTGCGTATAAGGTACTCGTCACCACTGTTCCGTCTGAGGACAGCAAATGATATCCAGGTGAAAACTTTTTAAATATCTTACTAGGGAATCATTACCTTCATTAATCATGGAAACTAACTTTTCCTTTAACTTGCCAAAGGGAATAATAACCTAAATTGGTGACCAATTATCTTCACATATGGATATTGAATTTTAACTCTTCTAAGCACCACATTTGCTTTCATTTTTAGGGTTCACGTTCTTTTTCAGATATAATTGATTAGCGCAAAAAAAAAAAAAAAATTCTTTTTAGTTCAAGGTATTTCGGCTGTCACTATTTCCAAATCCTACTACAAGTAGTAAAGCTTTGAAACTCAATTTGACTACTTTCGGGCTTCAATATGTAGCATCTTAAGTTTTTGACATTTTAAGGGGAGAATTGCTATAAGGTCCCAAGGAAGGGATTTAATTACCAAAATGTCAAAATGACAAATGAGCATCATAAACATGTTGTCATTTCCTGCACTGGAACTTGTCATTATATGCTCCTCAGTTGTTATCCGACTTTTGGGTGATTAAATATTTCCTTGGGACCTTATAGTGATCCCCCCTATTCTAAATTCTCATATTTCTTCTGCTTTCCAGAAATGCTGTTATGTAATTTGGCTGAATTTTATTTAATTTAAATCATGATTTGCTTCTCTTTTGTGGAACTGATAAATAGTAGCTAGAGCCTAGAGTAATCGTTAATGCAAACATCTCTTTATACTTCCAAGGCTAAAGAATATTGCAAGTCGTATTTGTAGGAACGAGTACGGTTTCACAATACAGGACCATCATGGGTTCGAGGGGTCATAGCGATGAGCATTGAGGATGGCCAAGATGGCATTGCAGGCTTGTCACAACTTGATCCCATGTATGTATTTATACAAATTGATGGTAATTTTCTCTTTAATCCCAATAAGGCATTATTTTAATTCATGTTGTGGAGGATGGTGTCTCAGGTATTCGTATATTGTGGTTGTTGTGAATGCAAGTCCCAATGAGGTTTCCTTTGTTAGCCATTCCCTGCAATCAAGAAATCTTCAGTTGCATCCTGTTCAGGTGAATTTATTACTGGAGTTCTATATCTGTGTGTTTATAAAAACAAAATCCACTTTTACTATTTTTATTATAATTCCTAATATCAATATCTAACTTTTTGGGTTTATTTATTTTTGCCTTGGAAGTATTCATAAAGGAGCTGTGTGTATTTGGGAATTTTTTTGTTTTCTCCGCAATATCATCCCAGAAGTATTAAGAAAGAGCAATGTCGTTTGACCTTTTAAATGTGCTGCCATGCCTTTTCGACCCTCTAGGCTTCATTAACATACAAGTTAACACTAAGTTATGAATCCTAACTTGTTTTTAAGACTTTGTGCAACCACAGAACACAAGTCTAGTTACACAATATTAAATTTTGGGAAGATGGCTAATTCTACATTGTACTATGTTGCAGGTAGTGTCGTCCGATGAGGTTGTAAAAAGGTCAAAGTACGAGGCGTCATCAGGCTGCTTTGTTGTGCCTGGTAGGACAACATCTGTGTTTGTAGAGCCTCGCTAAATGAGGTTTTGGTGTATCAGAATTGTTGCTTCTGTTTTACCTTCTCTAACTTCACAAACCATGATGCTGTGATGATCTATTTACTACCTAAGGATCTAAGAATTTGTGAGGGTTTAGTAAATTTTCTAATTTGGCAATTTTTGCTGATTAGTCGGTTTGTTTTAATTTTTTTTTTTTAAAGTATTTTTATGATTTACGAGATAAATATATGAGAGGAGTTTTGTCTTAATTTATAAAAAAATGACTTATGAAACTATGTTTTGGAGGGTTTCTCAAATCAGTATTGAAAGTTTTTGCTGAAGCCGAGGGTAAGAGGCGTTACCAATGCTGAGATAAACATTAATTTGATATTTCCTTTTTCATAAAATTTAAATTTGAGCCAGGGATGTTTCCCTTCAAAAAAGGCTGCCATGGATTAACTAAAATCTCGCATAAAATGAACTTTGAAAGTGTTCAGTTCAAAAAATGACAATTAAAAGTGTCGTTTTATTATTTTACTGATGGTATAATTTTCTGGAGTTATTAAAATGTGTTTTAATATCTCTTTTAATTTTGTCCATGTTTCCCACTTCAGACTCGCTAAAAATGCCAGTTGGGACTTCAAACTCGCTAAAAATGATTTTGTGCGACAATCATTATTATTTTTGGAGGATGAACTTAAGTATTTAAAATGTTTTAATTTTAATTATGTTTTTTTTTTTTTTGTTAATGGAACTAACCAAGTTAATTTTTGTGTGTGGTTATTATAATATTATCACTTCGGTATCCAGGGTTCATAATTATCCCTCCTAATACAATACAAGTATATTCTCTGGAACACAAACTCGAAATCCAAAGGATTTAAAGGGTTTTACACAGCTACCAATCATATATTGATCTAACTAGATTAATTTTTAAATGTCAAAAGTTCAATCCATTTTTTAACCTATAAAAAACAAGTTATTTTTTGGTTTTTTCTATTTGAGTGCAATTTTAAATTATGTAATTCCCGGGAAAACGCAATTTTACTATTAAACCATGTAATTGGCTCGTGAATTTCTGTTGATGAGAGAACAAATGCAAATAAATAAGTTTTTCTCGTTTAACTAAAAAAGATTTTCATTGACGGCAAGAAACCGGCGTTTACCTCAATATGTTCATTCTCCATGTAATAATGGTCTTTTGAAGGGGGAGAATTTAAAGAAATAGCAGGGTTGCACCAAGTTATTTAGGGTTATTGAGAATAATGTAATTATTTTAAAATTGCTTCCAATAAAAGCATACATGTGCTTAGCAAAAAAAATAACAGAATTTGAGAAATAAAAATAAAGTATAATTATTTTAACTTATTTTTTTAAAAAAATCATAAATCATTATATGATAAAAAAATAATAAAAAATGAATCTCTCAATTATTTTCCTTCTATTTTTATCCAAAATTGACTTTAAATTTATGACTTGATAATCCAACTAGCGTCTCTTTGCATATGCAGTAGCACACATTTTTGGAGCAATAACACAATACAAGAGAGGAAAATAAAAATTTCAAAAGTTTTGGAATAAAACTTACAATTTTTAATTTTAAGACCTCATCATAACTAAGTACAATATGGCAAATTCAAACCAGAATGTGATCATCTCTTGGGGTTGTCGGTGAGAAATGCTTCTTACTTGTTGGCATTAAATGCCTTCCTCAAAGTGCTTATAACAACTTATTTCATAGATAAAAAAAAAAAAAAATTGATATTTTTCTTGAATATTTATTAAGTTCTCTCTCGTTTCTTTGCCATAAATTTTTGATTTTTTTGTCTTTCTTAAACTACATTATATTTTCTCCTTTTATCTTTTTAATCCTATTTCTTCCTATGGTTAGTTAACCTTTTAGCTTCTTTTTCTTTATATATACACACAATATAAAATTAAAAAATGGTAATCAACCCAACTATCTCCAAGTGGCAGGTACGGATCAATATCACTGCCGGAACTCAGGAGAACGAACTATTTCCAAGTGGCGGGAGGGAATTTTCAATATTGTTTTAACTTATATATATATATATATATATATATATATATATATATAATGTCTTAACTTTTAAGGATGCCAGAAAACAGATTTTATAGGCCTTCTGTTAAAATGAAAGAAAGCCCATTTGGACCCATCAGGCCCAACTATTATTTTTTATCCCCAAGAAGGCCCAGTTTTGACTGGGTAATAATGACAAAGAATGGCGTTGGCCCGCTAAATCCCTCCAGGACGGTAGGACTTCATGCGTTGGTCTATTTAGATTAACAATGGAGATGGTGACTTATTTTCTATCTAACTTTTGTATAAGCTCAATTGGAAAAAAAAAAAAAATCAGCTTGTATATATTATTTGTGTTTGGATTAATGATGGTAGAAGTGGCGGAGCTCACTTTAAAAAAACAGTTTCTTTTTTCCTAAAAATTACCCGATTGAGCTTCTAGTAAAAGGAGTTTTTTCATTTAAAAAAAGCCTATTGAATAAAAGGCCAACCAAACATCTCTCAGAGTCTCAGGCTTTTTTTTTCTATAGCTACTTTTTTTTCTGAATTTTTTTTTTTAACTTAAAACTCAGCTAACGCTTAATCCAAACAAACCCTTAAATGCCAAGCCGACACTATGATCTCCTTTATATCTTTATACCAGGAAGGCAAGAACTAGCATCCGTCAATCTTTCCATCAATGTATAATTTATGGCGCTATAAAGGTTATCTTCCTTTATTTTCGTTTCTGAATTTCTTGACACCAAATCTTTGCCCATCCTTATCCTCCTATGGAATCCGACCTTTCTTTAAGGAGGACCTCACAGATGACAGATCGATATCCATATCAGCTATTTTTCAAGTACTTAAAACATATATACATGGCTTTCCTTCGAAATCTTTTCTGGACTATCTTCTTTGATTTCTTCCCCATCTTATCTGATACATCTTTTCGAGTTGTGGGACGTTGGATTTTGGATGCACATGTTACGACCCGATTTGGATTTGAGAGTCACTAGCCATGGTAATTTTGAGTTGCTCTTCTACGTATTTGCTTCCAAGAGTTCTTGTTTCCAAACCTCCACCATTTTCCTTTTATTTCTATTTGGTTTGAAGGATCAGGGTGGGAAAGGAGATATTGTCCATAATGGTGAATTAGTGAGAAAAATATGTATATATTTTTTTATGAAAGTATATTTTTAGAATATTAAAAATTTTCTATGAGCTATTTAATAAAAATGAGAGAAAAAAATTTGGCTTTCCCTCATTCCTTTCCTTCCCTCCTTCCCCTCAAATCGAACAAGCTAAAGGGTTGGTTTGGTTTGAGGGGAGACTTAGAAAAAATTAATTATTAATCTCTGACTTTTTATCTCCTCCCTTCCTCTTAAATAAAACACACCCTGGGAAGGGAACATTTCAGTTGGACAATAACTTCGGCAATTTGAGGTTGTTTTTGCCACTAAGATCCAATGCGGCAGTTTTCCTTTGGAAAACCCTAGCAGAGAGAATAGAACCGGGAAAACGGGCCGGCCCGTTTAAGCCTTGGCCCTTTAATAGTCGGGCTTGAAAAATGAACGAGTTATTTGAAATTAGCCCTAAAGAGCCGGTCCTGATGGACCTCGAGCTTAAATGGGCCGGCCCTGGAGGGCCTTGGGCCAGCCTTGCAGACCCTTTTCACTGTAGCTTTTTCTTTTTTTCATTTTTAAATTTATTAATTTATATATATATTGTATTTATTATATAGTTATTTATCCATTTAATTACAAATACATAATAACTATACTCTAATTTTATAATTTGATTTATTATTTATTGTAAATAAAGATTATGGATGTGTTCATGATGCAGGAGAAGAATTTCATGATATTCTTACTCATGAGCTAGAGGCTACTACTCAAAGTGAAGAACAATCAAATGTTATTAAAATCAATGATAGTGACGAAGATGACGACAATAATAGTGATCGTACTAATGTCACTTAGTGATATATTTTTTTATGTTTTATGTGAGTTGTTTATGAATATAGTTTGCTTTTAATTATAAATTAGTGACTGTGCTTATTTATTAAATGATTCGTGTTGTAATTTACTAATTATATTTCTTAAAAAAAATTGGAGGAAAAATAGTTAAAATTTGGAATAGTAATTTCTAGGCCATGCGAGCCGGCCCTGGCCCTAGTGCTCTGGGCCGAGTTTTGAAAAATATGTATTTTTCTTACTCCGGGCCCTGCAGGGCCGGCCCGGCTCTGATTCCCAGCTCTAGCAGAGAACCCCATCGAGTTTCTCAATTATATTTTTTTATTTAAAAAAAAAAAAAAGAAGAGTGGAGAGTACATAATGAATAAATTATTAGTTGATGTGGTAAATGAACGTAAAGAAAACACAAATTTTAATATCTAGAAGTGCACTTATTTAAAAAAATGAAAACATTTTTTTTTAAAAAAAAAAGTTAAACCCTAGCAGCAATATTATAGCGCTAGAGTGAAACGTGTAGTAAGAAAAAAAAAAACGGGGAATGGAAAAAAGAAGAAAAGGGGGGAAAAGAAAGAAAGGAGCCATCGCTCACTCACATTCATTTAAACAATACATGTTTTGATGAAAGAAGTGTGGTTGAAAATGATTAATTAATAGAGAAATGATCAGAGTCTCACATCTCAAAATTAATTAATAAACAGAAATTTCAATGACATGCTTCACAATTTGCATAAGTTAGCAACTCATGCTCCAATTTCTCTTTCTGAACATGAAAGTCTATTAAATGCTCGTCAAATATCAATATTCTTTTCTTTTTCCTTTTTTTTTCAAAAGTGTCTTCTTTTTCATTTGGCGTCATAATATATATCCTCCACCCTTAGGAGTGGGGAAATATTCCTTATATATATATATATAAAGAATATAAAAATATTTTACTGAAACACCACAAAGGGGTCTGTTTTATTTCTCTCCCACACATATGCATTAAAACTAATTTTTTGATATTATTATTTTTCTTGATACTTGTAAGGTGATATACTGTGTTTTATGGATAATTGTTATGATTTCATCTGTTAACCTCTAAAAAAAGGAATTGATTTGTTAACTTAATATTATGTAATATCAAAAAAACAATGTCCAAATACATCGTGTTAAAATGATTATTTTGTTCCTAATGTGAATTTTATAATAAGTATATTTTAAATTATGCTGATTTTTTTTGTTGATAAATAATTTTCTCTCTTTCTATTATATCCAAATCCAATTTTTTTTTTTTAATACCATGCAAGAGAAAAATATACAAAGTAAAATATATTGCTTCCGTGAGTTTCTTTTACCTTCTATTCTTTTTTAATTTTGTGACGTGAAAACTTAAATCTAAAGCAAATTATTTTTTCTATTTAATAAAAACATATTTATGGCGATATGTAGCTGTATTTTGGCTAACAGTTAAGTAACTAAACCCGAGTGTTGTCCCATACTCATCAATCATAATTGATAATCCTCTAGAAATTAAGCTAATTAAGATGCCTCAATTTTATTCATAGTAATCAAATCCACCCAATTGCATTTCACAACCTCTTATAATTCATTACTAGTCTTTGGTTTCTTTACCGATTTGGCTAACTCAGCCAAGATCGGCATGACTGATTAAATTAAGATTAGCATAATTTTGGGAGGCTGGTTTTAGGCCGTGACATTGAGCTCTTAAAAAAGAGTGAAATCAAACCAATTATCTCCAAGTGGCAGATAGGTGAGAGAACAAAAATGTTTCCAAGTGGCAGGTTTGAAGAAGTCATGGAAAGACTCTTGTGAGCCTGCTGTTAAAATGAAAGAAAGCCCACTTGGACTCGGATGGCCCATCTCTTATTATTTTGATTTCATAAGAAGGCCTAAGTTAGCATATGCGGCTTGCTAAAACTAACAGGAATTTAGAAAGAAGAAAAGAAAGTTGACATAGATGGTAAGGGATTTGGTCAAATCTCAAAAGGATGTGTGTTCGATCCCCGCTGCCGTCGCTGGGACTCCTTTGGTAGGCGATCTCGTAAGTCCCCATTAAGTGCTCAAAGAGCTTGGGGCCGTGCCTTGACCTTGGTGGGGGACTGATGTCGAACCCCTCCAAAACTTTTCTTTTGTATAAAAAAAAAAAAAAAGAAAAGGACACCAAAACAAAACAGAAATTGATAAATCTATGGTAATACAGTTCTCATTTTGATTTTAATGCATGTAGTTTCAAACTATAGATTATAACCTCTTAAGGGTCTGTTTGGTACGAGAGATTTGGAGGGGAGGGGCACGACAAGGAAAATTTTTTGAGTTTGATTTAAGAAAACTGAAGGAGTGGGGTTATAAAATTGTAATAAAGAAAAAATGTATGATGAAAAAGTTTTTTAAAAAAATACTTAAAAATTCTTAACCCCACTTAGAATTTTTTTAAAAATCTAACTCCAAAAAAATTTCCTCTGCTTACTTCTTCCCCCTCCTCTAGTATCAAACTGCCCTTAAGGGACAAAATGAAACCAGCCTTATTAAATTAAAAAGGGAAAATGTATGTCAGCGCCCAAGGTAGCAAAATAATTTCAAAAAAGGTCCAATGAACATTCACATATCAAAAAAGGCCCTAGGGCCTTTATGGATATTAAGTTCAAACAACAAATTAGGGAACTACTGTGAGGTATGAGTATTATTACTCAAACCTTCAATGGGCGATTAGATTCTCTCTGTAGCTTTTTTCTATTAAATTATTCAAACCTATTTGAAGAGCAATAACTCCCTGGCTTGTTAAACACTCTGCAGGGGATATGACCATTTTATCTTTGGTAGGATCAGAGGTTTTGTGATGTTCCCACTATCTTATTTTAGCAAGACGCCTTTTAATTGATATTTTTTTTTATCATGAGACATTTAAATACGTGTGGCCTGTGCACTCTTGTAACCAATAGTTTATGATTTGCAGAGGAAGTTAATATTAAAATATGCACACAAGTAGAGGCTGGGATTGTGGAGGCCACAAGCTGAACTGATCAAATCATAATCAGTTTCTTAATGTCTTTTCCTTGTCACACCTAAAGTTCCAGATGCGCCTATATGTGATTGCTGGATAGATTTGTTTAACGAAGAATTTTTCAACTAGATGGAGGAGAAGAAGAAAGAGAAGCAAAAGTAAAAGGATTAGTTGTGAAGTCAAATAGCGTACATACTGATTATATTTATGACACATGTTTAGTCTATCAGTTTTTGTGTAAACGTCAATTTGTATTTAGGACAAAGTTGTGAACAATTTGTTTAGGACAAAGGTGCATTTGTATTGAAACAATTGTAAAGATTCTGATGATGGTTACTTGATTTGACAAATTCAATTACATGATCAAATTTTTATTGCCTTTGTGCTCTTTGTTAATGGTATGCAATGAAATGTTACCAATTCTATCAATTGTAAAGATATTATTTTTGTTGGTTATGTATGTAGGAGCAATAAAAATGAATATGATCAGGTACCCTATTGTCAAAACCATCAGCCCCCTTTAACAACACCATCAGTCATATTAGCAACACCATCAGTCAGATTAGCAACACCATTAACCCCCTTTAACAAGACCATCATCCCTATTAGCAATGTTATCAGCCCCATTAACAACACCATCAGTCCGCATTAACAACACCATCAGCCCCCTTTAACAAGAACATCATCCCCATTAACAACACAATCAGTCTCCTTTAACAACACCATCAGCCCCCTTTAACAATACCATCAGCCCCATTTAACAACCCCATCAGCCCCCTTTAACAACATGATCAGCACCCTTTAACAACACTAATTAGTCAGATTTGCAACACTATCAGCCCCTTATCAACATCATCAGCCCCCTTTAACAACATCATTAGTCAAATTAACAACACGATCAGCCCCCTTAACAATACGATCAGCCTCCTTTAACAACACCATCATCCCCATTAGCAACATTATCAGCCCCCTTTAACAACACCATCAGCCCCCTTTAACAACACCATCAGCCCCTTTTAATAACCCCATCAGCCCCCTTTAACAATACGATCAACATCTTTTAACAACACCATCAGTCAGATTTGCAACACCATCAGCCCCTTAGCAACATCATCAGCCCCCTTTAACAATCCCATCAGCCCCCTTTAACAACATCATCAGCCCCCTTTAGTAACACAATCAGTCCCTTTTAGCAACACAATCAGTCCCCTTTAACAACACCATCAGCCCTATTAGCAACACCATCAACCCCCTTTAGCAACACAATCAGCCCCCTTTAGCAACACAATTAGTCCCCTTTAACAACACCATTAGCCCTATTAGCAACACTATCAGCCCCATTAACAACACTATTAGCCCCATTAACAACACCATCAGCCCTCATTAACAACACCATCAGCACCACTAACAACGCCATCAGCACCACTAACAACACCATCAGCCCCCTTTAGCAACACCATCAGCACCATTAACAAGTATATCAGCACAATTAACAACACAATCAGCCCCCATTAACAAGTATATCAGCACAATTAACAACACAATCAGCCCCTATTAACAAGTACATCAGCCCTTTTAACATTAGTATCATTGAAAAATAACACCTAAATCAGCCCATTTTGACAGCAACATCAGCAAACAATAACAATCATTTTGCACCATCATTTACATTTGTAACAATATTAATATGTTTACATAAATGAAACCTAGATACAATTGTGTCAATTGTGTGTTATGTCCAACTTTCATTTACATCAAAATATATGTATATAAATTGAAGCTTACAACTTGACACACCACCTCCAAAAAATAACACGGTGGGGATCCTTATCTATGGCCATTTACAACAAAAGAGTGTTACACGCAATGCCCAAAAAATAAACAACCAAGGCAACAACAATCATCAACTTGGGTTTGGATTCTTGCAAGTCCTGACGGAATGTCTTGGCTCCTGGCTCATGAAAGAAACATAATATATTCTTCCCTGAACTACTTGCCATCTGTAATTAAAATATGCAAAATAGAGTTAGTATTAACAACTTTAACATCTGAATTAACAACTCAAACTGAAGGCATTAACAACTAAGACTGTAGGTATTAACAACTATCCCATATAAGTGTTTTCACATTCAACCATTCCCACTAACAGACATCCCTCTGTTTCAATGCCCAAAAAACAGAGCAACCTTCCTCCCCTACAGCGTTTTCACATTCACCTCGTATTAACAAGTTAAACAACCATATTAACAACAAAAATTGATGGTATTAACAACTAGAACTGTAAGTATTAACAACTATCAAATTTCAACGTTTTTCAATCTTCATTCCTTGATCACTTTCAACCATTCCCACTTAAATACATAAATTTCCCTCTGCTTCCATGCCCAAAAGCAGAGCAAAATTTTACTCACCCACCCCTAAAGAGATTAAAAACGAAGAATGATGGTGATTAAGATAAGTTGATGAAAAACTTAGCATTTCTTGCTTATTTCCTCCAAGATAATAACATAAATAAGCTGAATCTCCAACCTTTTAGTAACCCAACCTTTGGAATGATAAAAACGTTGATGAACAGCAATACAACCACCACGTTCAATTTTAATCAGCAATACACAACCATCATCAATTGTTCTCTATCCAACAGAGGAAAAAAAATGAAAGACAGAGATAAAACGAAGCAAGACGAAAGAGAAAACTAATCGATCATGGCAGCAGCAAAGTTCCTTTCAGTCAGAGAAAAAAACTCATGTTTTGTTTTCTCTCTCACATGTTTTCAGCCCCAAAATCTCTTTTTTCACACCAGGGGCGTTTTTGAAAATTTCACTTGGAATTTAATACCAGAAAAGACCTTTTCTGGTATGAGAAAGTCTGTAGGGCCTTTTCTGAAATTATGTTTGCATATTGGGCCTCCAGGTCAATTTTCCCAATTAAAAATACTAACATTTTGAACACAAGAAAAGGTTTAAGAATCAAAATAAAATGAAAATAAATTATAAGAACCAAAATTTTGTTAACCCAAATCAAGTATTAACCGAGGTCAAATTCTTCTTTTGTATGTACTATATAGAATCAAGACAAAGAATGGAATAATTGAAAATCTAATCATTATCAAATAATTGGATTATTGATCTCTAATGATAAGTTATTATTTATGACTTGGATAATCTGGCAAACAATGGATAATTTGATCTCTAAGAATCAGTGGCAATTAGTTTAAGATGAACAGCACATGAAGTCAATGATTAGAATTAATTATAAGCATTAAAATTTCATTTTAAAATAATATCCATTACCCTGAAGGAAACCTTAAAAATCACCATTTTAATCCATTATGTGTGTGTCTTAAATTAACTAAATAAGATTTGGTATCAATTACTGAGCAATATCATTTTACTACAAACACATATAGTCAAAATAACCTACAATACTCCTCATAGCATAAAATCTATTTATCTAATTTTAAAAGATTAAATGAACTAAATAAATTACTTAATTATATAATATATGAAACCTAATCTCTCTAAAATACTTTTATGTAACATTATGTTATACTATATAAGTTTATAGGTTAGATAAATTAGTTAAAATAAATAAATAAATATTAAAGATAAAATAGAAAAAGGTTTTGCATCTAGGAATAGAAGAGTAATAACATGTTGACAATGAGGTTATATCGAGAAAGGCGACAACATTACATCGTTTAAAAACATATATTAGTCGTAAAGTTTAATTAATTTTTAGTTTGAATTTTTTATTAAAATATTCACAATAAATGGATGGCAAAAAATTTCAATAATATGTGAAATATTTCCAAATCCCCAGTAGTTAAATGTTTACTAAGAAAAAGAAAATAAATTAAAAACAAAAAAGAAGGAGCAATCAATCACTCGCTCACACTCACCTAAATAATACACTTTTCTTTTTTCTTTTTTGCCCACATACACGTAAATAAGACATGTTTTGATGAAAAAAGAAGTGTGGTTACGTTGAAAATGATTAATTAATAGAGAAATGAGCACAGTCTCACATCTCAAAATTAATTAATAAACAGAAATTTCAATGACATGCTTTGCAATGATGCATAAGTTAACAACTCATGCTCTAATTTCTCTTTCTGAATTTGATAGCCTATTAAATGTTCCTCAAGCACTACGATGATATTAATAATAATTTTTCCCCACTTCGTGTCTTCTTTTCATTTGGCTCTATTCTATACACTTCAGTTAGCAGTGGGGAAATATTCCAGATATTAAAAAAAAAAAAGTCTGGAAGTATTTTACTAAAACACCCCAAATTTGTCAAAGAATTAAAGTGGTATCATTTATAACTATACAATCATCATCATATTTAAGGGGTCAGTTTTGTTAAACACAGATATATTTTAAAACTAATTTCATAATATTATTATATTTATATACTTTTGATGTAATATGTTATGTTTTATTATCATCCTGGATATTTTTTTATGATTTAATTTTTTAACTTGTTCCAAAATTTTGAATTGATTTTTAAAACTTAATATTATGTAAAATCAAAAAATATTTTTTAAATATATAATGTCAAAAATAATTATTTTTTTCGAATATTAATTTTATGATAAATATATTTTAAATTGTGTTAATTATATATTTTGTTCATAAATAATTTTCTCTCTTTCTATTATATCTAAATTCCAATTTTTTTAAAAAAAAAAACATGCAAGAGGAAAAGATACAAAATAAAATATATTTCTCCCGTGAGTTTGCTTTGCTGTGTTATTCTCTTTAATAAAAATATGTGTATTGCTTATTCACTGGGGGAAAAATATATATAATGACAAATATGGTCCTATATTCTGGCAAACGTGTAAGTGAGCGAACCAAAAGTGTTATCCCATTCTCAATTTTATTCCATTGATCAAATCCACTAAATTGCATTTCAGTACCTTTTGTAATTTATGATTCATAATTTTGAATAATTGAAGAAATATTGTTTTAAAAACTCAGTTTTAACTTTGAACACCCATGGGTGTGTGTAAGTATGCTCATTTGTCCCTTAAGTTGGAAGCAAACAATATTGTCGTTATTTTATTTTATAAAATTAATTTTCTTAATACTTTTTTTTTACATATTTATTAAAATTTTGACTTCAATTTGATCAAATAATGTAAATATGAGTCCACCGCACCTCTTTCATGAACATGGTTTGAATTATCTATCTAAGATCTACCCAAAATCCAATCTAACCAAACTTTAAACTACTAAAACCACATTAAAATGATTTTTTACAAGTAAAATTTGCCAATAACTAAATTTAAATTATTCTCAAACCCACGGTAATCATTTTAACTTGTTTGGAATTTATCACCTTTAATATTAAAGTATCAAGTTCAAGTTTTCTTCACAAAATGAAAAAATATTGTTGGATTTTTTTTTATCCAATGTAAATTAGTTAAATTCTAATGTGGCTTTAACATTTAGTTGATTTTTTTTTTTTTAAAAAAAAAAGAACCCTCACTAAATATGTGTAGTGTTAAGTTAAAATTAGAAGACAAATTTAAAAAGGTTAAGGTGCAAAAATATACATGAGCTTTTTTCCTAAGAGCAAAAATACACATGTTTTTTTGAGGAGCAAAAATACACATGTGGTTACCATTTTGGTGCAAAAATCACATCTCACCGTTAAGTCATTGTTCACCGTGATGAGAGAGAAAGAGATTAAGTGAACAGTAACTTAACGGCGGTGAACAGTGACTTAACGGTGGGATGTAACTTTTGCACCAAAATGGTAACCACATGTGTATTTTGCTCCTCAAAAAAGCATATGTGTATTTTTGCTTCTAGGGAAAAAACTCAAGTGTATTTTTGCACCTTAACCCAATTTAAAACTAAAAAATGAGTAAAAGAGAAAATTTTTTTGAAAAAAGGAGTGAGTTGCAGAAATAGTATTAAGACATAAATAATAAATAAATAAGGAGTGAGGTGCAGAAATAGTATATAGCAGAAGATGCAAAAGACATAAATAATAAGTAAAAAAATAAATAAAAAAGAGTGGATGAGAGCTTGAAATTAATTAGTGAGAGAAGGAAGGAGAGTCATGAAGCTAATAATAGAGTGAGGCAGAGTCTGCCACCAAAGCCTTTTGGTTATTAAGTGTTAGACAATCTGTTAACCCTTCATCACCACTCTAATTTTGGTCACTCCCTTCTAAATTAGTTTCTCTTCTCTCTCCTATTCAAATTCCCTTCCTATACCTTGTTTGGCCTCAGCATATAAATCTATTTTTTTTAAAAAAAAAATCTTAAATTACTTGGAGCCCAAGTTTACTATTTTTATTGGTTCATTGTTTAGATTTGATTTACCATCGGAATCATCACTATATTTTTAAAATAAGTATGATATTAATTAGTTTAAATATCATTTGTATTTATACTATATTTTTAAGAAAATATCAAAATTTGTTAAAAAGGAATGATCTTTCTATCTGGATTGGATTTGATCTGAACAATTTAAACAAACAAAAAAAAGTATGATCTTTATGCTCTCAGATAAAATAACATTTCTTTTTTTAGAAAAAGAAGAAGCCAAACAAGGAGTAAAATCTTAGATTGGATTTTCTAAATTTTGGAAACAGCAAGTTAGCTAAATTTAAGGACGTAAGAGAATGAATGAGAGGAGTGATTCACTTTGTAATTGGGTGGTATTTGACTCATGAATTGAATAGTTAAAACACACAACACAAACACACAACCCTTCTTTATTATATATATATATAAAGATAACCAACCTTACCACTACTCTCTGCCTCCCCTACTTCTCCTTCTTCACCTCCTAACCCTTCTTCTCTCTCTCTCTCATTCTCTTCCTCTGTTTTCCTCTGTTTCTCTGTGCTCTGTCTCTTTCTGTCATGGAACCACAAGAAGAAGTCATCTCTTTGGGGGCTAAAGACCAAACCCATCAGATTATCAAGGGCAAAAGAACCAAAAGGGTAAGGCCACAATCTCCGTTACCCATCTCCGCCACTGCCACCGTCGCCAAAACCGAAGAGTTATATCAATTTCTGGGTGAGGATGATAATACCAAATACTCTGCCGCCACAACAACAACTTCTTCTGCAGAATTTGAAGAAAATAGCAACATTAATAATTACAGCAGCAGCACAGAGGAAGAGGAAGACATGGCCAATTGCTTGATTCTTCTGGCTCAAGGCCAATCTCGGTTTTCTCCGAAACCAGCCAAGGAAGAAGGTAACATGATGAGGATAACAATGAAGTCTAACAACAACAACAATCATAACTATAACAGCAGCAGCAGCAGGAGATTCATGGAAGCATCCACCATGGGAGCTAACAGATCAGGTTTCTATGTCTATGAATGTAAGACCTGCAATAGAACGTTCCCTTCTTTCCAAGCTTTAGGAGGCCACAGAGCAAGCCATAAGAAGCTTAAGAACTTACCTGCGATTTCTGCCATTTTAGACAAAGAGAAGAAAAAAGATCAAGACTTTATCATCCGCAGTCCTACCCCACTTTCTTTTCAGTTTCTGAACAGTGGCAGCAATCTTAACAACAAGAATAAGGTTCATGAGTGTTCTATTTGCGGGGCTGAATTTGCTTCAGGTCAGGCCTTGGGTGGCCACATGAGAAGGCACAGAGCACCCAATGGAACAACCGCCACAACTGCGAACAATGCCACATTCTTGGCACTTAACAACAATCGAGTGGTTTTGGGTTTGGAAGCTGATCAATATGACCATGAAGATCATCATCACCACCCGAGAAAGAAAAGGAACATTTTGTCCTTGGATTTAGATCTTAATCTTCCTGCCCCAGAAGATGATCATCAGAGTGAGTCATCATCTTTTGCATTTGAACCCAAGAATCAACAGCAGCAACAAGCAAGTCTCGTTTTTTCTTCTGCACCTGCTTTGGTGGATTGTCATTACTGATATAAAAAAGCTTCATTCTTTTTCTTTTTTTTTGGGCCTTTTTCCTTTTCATGATATGTTAGAATTCAGATTCGATTCTACATGATGAGGAAGCAGGATTTGGCACAAGAGTAGATATAATGTCCGTTTCTTTGTGATTTTTTCTATGCAAAGTTTTAAAATTTACAAGCTAAGATTCTTTTTTAATATCACATTCAGTCAAAAAGGTGTTATCTTTCTCTTCCATGACACTTTCCCAGTATGATCCAAGTCAATAATCTGTGTGTGTGTCTATATATATATGTTATAGTTCCTTCTATATTAAAGTTTCGAAATTAACTGTAATCTCTAGGTTTGTCAGAAACAACTAAATCTTGTATCAGATGTTGTTATCCCCTCCTACAGTGAGCTAATCTACCAGATTCTTCTAAAGAATATAATGTGAATTCAGACGGGTAATCATTTTACAAGTGAGTTGAAGTTAAGTTATATTTACTGTGCAGAAATATTTTGTTAGGTTTCTCTGAAAAGTGTAAAACAAACACATGGAAAGTGCTCGATGGGTACGCCAATCTTTTCTTTATTTTCATGGGGATTTTTGGTTTCTTTTTCAGTGCCAGAGAGAGAGAGGGTATTTGTTGGCTATTATGTATATATATTGCCAAAAGTCATTGTTGAAGCTTCATTGTTTCCTCCACAAGAAACTCTCTATCTACTGTGATGGACGCATGAATCTTTTGTTTGCTTCTTTTTTAACATTATGAAGACATTAAATAAGGTTGTCTTTTGATGAGACTTTTGTGCTTGTCCTCTCATGTTGTGTTGTGTTACTTAATTCCACAGTCATTACACCTAAGCTTCCCATGAAATCATCCATGAATTCATACCTATTCCTTAAACCTTCTCTTTGCTCCGCTGGATTTACAGCTCACACCCACACGCTCACACCATGAACATACAATCCAAGTCATATCACAATAGATTTAGTTAGTGAAGACAGCAAATTTTCTAGTGAATTAAATGACTAAATTAAATTACTGTTAACATTTACTACATGGATTCCACCAACTCTGAGGTATAAGCAAAGGGTAAGTTTTCAATACCGATGTTGGTGAATTGGTGTTTCCCAAGTCACGTCACAACGGATTTAGTTAGTAAATACAGCAACTTTTCTGGTGAATTAAATGACTAAATTAAATTACTTTTAACATTTACTACATGGATTTTAGAATTCAGATTATGTGGACATCTCTTAAATCCCTACTAATAGTTTCATGAAGAGACTAAAATGAAAATATTAAAATCTTTACGGGGCTTAAATATAATTTCATTAACTTTTAGGTTCTATTCTATAATTTTCGCCCTCTTAATTATAATTTCTGGTTCTACCCCTGCATCATCTTTTTAATAGAGGGATGGGTATATTTTATTTATTTAAATTAAATTATATATTGCATCTTTTTTTTTTTTTTTGTATTCAGTATCTCAAATTAATTATTTTCAATCCTGCATTCAAAAATGTTTTTCCTGTAACACCAATATCATGCAAACTAATTAATTTGAGATATGGAATTAAAAAACATTTTAGGATTTAGTATATAATTTAATCTAAATAAATGATATATATATATATATATATATATATATATATATATATATATATATATAATGTGTTCATCCCCTCTAGAGGATGAGCACATAAGGTGTGTAACATCCCACCTTAAAAACAGTGGAAATTTTTTTTTTTTAAAAAAACGTTGATCAGAGTAGAGCAATTTCGCAAAACGAGTAACTGAACCTTTATATTACATAACCACAGTGTAAGTGTACTTATACAGTTATCTACTATCCAAAAGGAAACAGCACCTAACTAGGCATATAAACTGCAACCATAACATTCCTTCTGCCATCCTACACCAGTCGCTCGCCCCTATCTTTAACCCATTGGTTCGCCCGAACCTGAAGCTTCAGCTAAGATCCAATTACCATTTGAATCTCAGGTAACGGTTAACCTTATGCTCAAATAAACAGTATATGAACAACAGTTATTCACAACTCATAACAGCAGTAAATCACTACATAAGCACACAGCAGATGCATGATCACAACATTAACAGAACATAAGCACAAAGCAGTATGTAAAGTCCCACAACATGTCTGCACATAACCAGTGTCACGATGGCCCATCGTGTCCTCAGCGCTAGGAAAACCCAACGGCGTTATCAAGACTATAACCAGTATAAAGCTGTATGTATAACTGACAACTCTAGACAGAGCCTCAGTATATAAACATGTCTATCACATATACGTATATGAGCAGCACAAGTGTTAAGGTTACAATACGCATCCGTACCTTCATTGACAATTCTTGGCACGTTTGTCGAATTATGGTATGTTTGACAGCGGGACGACGACGGTATGACAACGGTGACAGCGGAAACAGCAGTTCGTGATTTCAGATATCCTAGAAGGATAATATCACCGATATGAATATTTAAGATCACAACAGGCAATTTAGATACAAATTACCATTTTGCCCCTAGTTTGACTATTTGGTGGAATTTTGCCAGAGCTTCGCTATTTTAACTTTAAACTCTTAAAATTTTTGCTATAAACTTCCCTCTAACATATTCCTAAGATAAATATCATATTTATTCCTAAAACATGATATCTAAGCTAACTTGAAAAATTAAAGACTACTCTAACAGTTCTACTATAACTATCGAAAGAACTACTGAAACTAAAAACTAAGGACTGAGAAACTTACTCAAAGCTTTGCTATGAACTTCTTACTCCTCTTCCAGAGCTTCTCTCTCTAACTTCTCTCTAGGATTGTGAGTGAATTGGTGAAGAATGAAGAGAAATGAAAGGCTATTTATAGAAAAACCCAATGGCATTTTCGTAATTTCATTGAACTTTGTCTGATCGAATTCTGACCGTTGGATCGCATTTTGTTGAGATGGTTTGATCTTGGCCCTACACCTCTTGGCTGACCTCCCCCCCCCCCACAAGAAGACAAAATTGATAACCTCATCATGCTTGTGTCATCTTACTTTATCAGATGAAATTCCTGGTTCGGTGTCCTGATCGTGAAATTTTGTAAAATCTTAAAATTCCGGAAGCTATGTCCTGAAGGTCTTTTCTTCCTCTTCTAAATTATTTAATTTAACTAAATTTTTGATCCCATTAAGGACATTCTGTTACCTTCCGAAAATCCTCGGTATTCGCTACCGTGTATAGAAATATCGCTAGTCGGCGCCAATTTCTGGATAAAAATTCACTGATCAATAATATACTCTGACTCTAATAACTTTGTTCAAGGTTTTCTAGATAGGATTTTATTTCTATCCGTGGTCATTTATCCTGTTCACCTTTTATTAATATAATATTACATAATTACCACATGCCTTATCTTATAATATTATTATTCTACAAATATCTTATTTCATCCTTATCCCTCCAAATTTTCAGCCCACACATATTTATATATATATATATATATATGTGTGTGTGTGTGTGTGTGTGTGTGTATATATATATATATTGTTAGTTATGATTAGTTTTGATGATGTCTTATATAGATGTCATTAGCAAGAGCAAAAAGTTTATATCATATACATTGTCTAATTGCTACATTTAATGTAGATTTGTTCATGTGGAGAAAGAACAAGAGAATAGAAGAAAGAAAGAGTTGATTCATGGAGAATAATCAAGAAGAGAGAAGAAAGAAAGAAGAACTTGCTGAATAAACTGAGAAAATCATTATACAAGTTATTAGTTTGATTCTTGAAGTCTCCAAGATCAAATAGAAGTTGGGATGGCTCAATTCAGAGTTAAAACAAGCATATATCAGGTTCTGGATGAGCAAAATCGAGCCAAATACTCAAAAGTCAAGTTTACTGCATTACAGGAAGTAATCTGCCTCTGGATTCTGAGAAAACTCGAGTTTAGGACACAAAACTCGAGTCTGGAACTCAAAACTCGAGTTAGTCACTTAATGACTCGAGTTTGTAGTGTCTTCAGCAACTCTGGTGTCTCTAGATCAGCAAAACTCGAGTTAGCCAATGTAAACTCGAGTTTGGAACTCAAAACTCGAGTTAGTCACTTAATGACTCAAGTTTAGCAAGCTTTCAGCAACTCTGTCCAACTCTGTTTCACGATCAGAACTGGCAACCTCTGGTAATTTGATGATATCTCCCAAACCAGAGATCGGTTTAAGGTGAAATCAATTTTTTATGAAACTAGACATCCAATGCGTCATCTAGACAAATTTTCATACTCAAAGAAGCTGAGATGAGAGAGCTATGAATTTTTGAAGTTGACCCATCTGTTAACATCACCCAGCAGACCAAGCTTCAATAATTTGAGTGTATCTCACAATCTGCTCATCAGAATGAGTTGAAATTGGTGGCATATGAAAGTAGACTCACATACCTTTCCAGAAACATAAAGATCATGGAAAACAAAGATCAAATGAGTGAGATATGATCTTAGAAAGTTGACTATAAATTCAAAATGCTGCAAAAACGCTGGCAAAGAATAACCTTCATTCATCAGATCATAACTATCAAAATACAGTGAGTTTGGAGCTGATTCTTCTTGCAATGGAAAGAAGACTTAAAGAGCTTTATGGAGATAGGTACTGGATTCCAGGGATTGATCTTTATCAGGTCAGAAAGCAAAGAACTTGTGAGAAGGATATTTGACTGAGTCATGGAGAAGAAAACTCGAGTTTGTGTTAGCAAACTCCAGTTTTGAGATTTGACAGAAAGATATTCAATTTTACATAAAAGCCAAACTTGAGTCTGCATAGACAAATTCGAATCTGTACAGACACAGAAATGAATCCAAAATTTTCACATTAAGCTAAACTCCAGTTTGCAAATCAAACCTGAAGTCTGGAAGATACAGAGAGCACTCAAAATCTCAAGCAAGCCAAACTCGAGTCTAGATTCCCTAACTCGAGTTTAGACCAAACAGAAAGGAACCCAGAAAACTCAATAGACTCCCAAACTCGAGTTTGGTCTTCCAAACTCTAGTTTGCACTTGACCCAGATAAACCTCAAATATTTCAGTAGTCACTGAAACTCGAGTTTGCTTCCCAAACTTGAGTCTGGATCATACAGAAAGATCATCCATTTTGGCTACACTACAAACTCCAGTCTATAACCCTAAACTCTAGTCTGGAAAATCACGAACTTTGGCTTGTTCTTCAAACATAGACCCAAACTCGAGTTGGTCACTAATTGACTCGAGTTTAACTTCCGGACCAAAATTTCATCCCAAGTCCAGAGCCCGATAGTTCTCTCTGTAAAAGCCAAACTCGAGTTAGCTTTTACAGACTGCAAGTTTAGACCACTAATCAACAGACATGCTTTCTGGATGAACCCCAAACTCGAGTCTGGAAGAACAAACTCGAGTTTGCATCGGGGATTTTTGATGTTGATCTGCGAAATCTTAATGGGTCTTCCTGAAATTATTTCCTCATATGATATTATTGTTTTTAATGTCCTTGATGAAGTTTTGAGTGTTTTTCAGATAAGGTTTAGTCAAGATCAAGGTGAGATCAAGATCCAGGTTATATGCATTAAATGACGAACCTAGAACAGGCCTGATCCTTCTCCCTTATCCCAGATGTTCAGCTCAGACCGTTGTAACTCATAAGAATCATCTCAAACGATCAAATTAAGTTTATGGAATGACAAGAATTCTAGAAGACCATCTACAACAACTAAATCCAAGATTCCAGCCAAGAATTGAAGAAACAGAGGAAAATATGCAACTGTCATATTCCAGATTTACAGCTGAACTTTGAAGAATCAAAGAGAAGAAAATGCAACGGCTAGTTCCTCTTCTTCATCTATATAAGAAGCCCAGAAACGAAGAACAAGTGACACAGATACAAGAGGGAGAACAAGAACAGTGACATGAGCTTACACAGTGAAAATGCCAATATTCTAACGTATGCTTCATCTACTCTCTAAATATCTCAATGATCATATATCTAGCTTAGAGAGTGAGATTATATGTATTGTGCTTCAGTGTTTATTCACTTACTTCTGAGAGAGAAGATTCATTGCAAACATCCTATTATTCTGAGAGTTACTCAAGATTAGGTGAACTTGAGTGGGAAACACTTTGTTGTGATTACAGCTTGTAAGGGGAGTGAATCAGAGTGTTGGATTACTTCGAGTACAGAGTGTGTAATCAAGCAAGTGAATTGATTACGGTTTGTAGGGGGGAGTGAATCCCAGTGAGAGGATTACTTCAAGTATAGAACGTGTAATCAAGTTCAAAGGAAATAGTGGATTGAAAATCTCAAGTGAAACTTGGGGACTGGACGTAGGTCAAAGATTGGACCGAACCAAGATAAATCACAGTTTGCATACTTTCTTCCCTTATCTTTTACATTTCTAGTATATGCTCATCTTTGAATATCTAATTGTCAATTTATAAATTCAGGATACTGAAAGGTGTTGAAACAATTCTTCATGATATTGAAAAATTATTTTAAGATCTTCAAAAAAATATTTTAGGGTACTAACTGGTACTAAAAGGCTACTTTAAGATACTGAAAAAATAATTCATGATCCTAAAAATTCTTGAAAAAATAGTTCATGATCTTAAAAACATTATTTTAGGATCTTAAAAAAATAATTTAGATGCTAAATACTATTAAAAATATGCTTTCATATTTTTTTTTAAGATTGTAAAATAAATTTTTAAGATTATGAATTATTTTTTCAATTTTAGTCAGTATCCTAAAGTATCCTTTTAATACTCTGAAATATTTTTTCACGATCATATTTTTTCAAAATCATGAATCATTTTTTCAATACAAATCATTATTTTGAAGTATCTTTTTAGTACCAGTTAGTATCCTTAAATATTTTTTTTCAGTATCCTTAAATATTTTTTCACGATTCTAAAATATTTTTTCAAGATCCTATTATAATTTTTTAAGATTATAAAGAATTTTGTCAGTACCATTTAATATCTTAAATTATATTTTTACTATTCTGTGCCTGATTTTTTTTTTAAAAAAAATGGGATGAGGTGTGTATGTTATGCCAAAACAGCATAGTTTCATGCAACGGACTCAAGTCTATAGAGGACATAAGCTAGGTCCAAGTTTTCAATTCCGATGTTGGTGAATTGGTGTGTCACATCTTCTATATATGTTCTTCAATAATCAACCACCGTTAATGTATTTTTTATTGACGTTATTTCTATTATTTTATTTTTGTAGACCTTGTTTGAAATTTTAGAATTTGTATGTTTCTGTGCAACTAGTAGAATTCAAAATTTTAATCTTAAATATAATGATATACATTTGCATGAAATCAGCTGCATTATACTTGATTGTCTTGTATACATAAGAAGTTGTAAATAAGAAAAAAAAATTGTTTTTCAGTGGTTTTTCCTTAAATTAAAATATACATGATAAAATTAATCAATATACAAACCTGCCTCATTTTTTAAATTTCATAATTATTGTCACAACCATAGATTCTAAATTTTAGTTGAAAAGGTATGTCGGTGTATAGTACAAATGTATCAGACGGCAAAATAAGTCACTTCAATTAAGATTTACTTAAAAAATAATTAAGGTCATTAAAGCAGCCAAAAAATTTAAATAAGTTCTACCACCTCTTGCTATTCTTATTATATAAATAGCGATTAAAGTATTAAACACAAAATAATATGATCAAAATGAAAGTCACTGAAACTAGTTACTTGTGAATATTTTATTTTTTAAGAAATATTTAATTTGTTGAAATTGATAGTGAGATTTTCACTCAAAAAAAAAAAAAAAAAAGAAATCGATCATACTGAGAAGATTATGCAAGTTAATTGTGATTGGCATGAGTAAAGTGTGATTAGGAATTAGAGTATTGAGTTAGTATCATAGAAAATAGTGAAGTTGATCGAGTTGCTTCAATTCATTAAGAGTTGCAGCATTTTGAGCACGATTAAAATCTTGCATGTTTTTTGATTTAGATGTGAATGCACAAGAAATCATCACTATTATTACTAGAAAATGACACACAAGTGCAATTATATATACTTCCACTGCAATAAATTGTCAGATTAAAATCAAACGAACAAAACCATAAACAAACAGTTTATCATTAATTTAAAAGGTGTCTCTGAATATTTCAAGGGAATAAAAGAAGGAAAATAAAATTCTACATTTATGCAAAAAAATAAAATATTTCTTTTATGGAAAAAGGAATAAATTGCTTTTATTTGCTATGTTCAGATATTAAAATTTGTTTATCATACGGTATTAGAGCCACCTAATGCCTGTTAAAAAAAGATCAAACATAGGTACGTACATATAACAAAATAACATTGACGATAAAAAAATACAAAATGTAATAATATATATTTAAGCTTTATGAATAGAATTATGGTATTTAAAAAAATTATGATATATTATTCATTTTTTATATTTTTTTCAATCTTTCATATAAGCTCATTCTATTTTATACCATATTTTAAATTTATTATTCATAGAAGAGACATATAATAGTCAACTTTGACATGCATATTCTAAAATAGAAATTTAGAGAATTTCAGAGGAAAGAGAAGATGTGTTTCATGGGCACCCCGAAACTCATATATATTGACACCTGCTTTGTTTCCTAAATAGCTCTCATTTTCTTGTCTTTGCAGATCAGGCTATTAAATACCAGTTGGGATTTCATTTCATTTTAAAAGAAGTCATAAGAGCATTAGTGGATTAGTGGTTCTGATAGCATATGATAAACAAAGCTTAATATCATAATTGTCTTTTCACCTTTTCAACCAAAAGAATAATAATTTTTATTTTCCAGGTTAGCTCTTGTAAGAATGGTTGGATTAATTTTTAGAGAAAAAATGGTTAAAATGTTTTTTCAAAATAGATTCTGTGAAAAAAAAAAGATTTTGATAAAATGATAGTATTTGAATATTGTTATCAAAATATATTTTTCATGCTCATATTACTAAAAAAGACATTAGCTTTAGTAATAATTTCATATAAAAGATAAGATTTTATTTTAAATATTTTTATCATTGAATTTCAAAATAAATATCAAAAATTAAATAAATTTGTCTACAAAATTAAAATTATAACATTAGTCAATTATGTAAGATGATAAAAAATAGCTCAAACATATATGTATAAATAAATTGAATAGACTAAAATCATTTATAAATAGTAATTATCCAAAATAATACTATATTTTATATTACTCTCTAAGATCCTAAATATAAGATAGAATTAACTTTTTTGAAAAAAATCAAGTAAGGTAAATAAATTACTTAATTATATCATATGATAGCATATGTTGTGTATTCTTAGATTTGTATAAATTTATTAGTCAAGTTAATTAGATTGAAGAAAAAATTAAAATATAAATCATTTAAAGTAATTTAATTAGTTTTCTTAATTTCTTTAAAAAAATTAAATTTATCTTATATTTAAGAGCAGAGAGAATAATAAATTTTGACATAATTGTTTTTCTACTACAAACCTGACACGGGCAAATGAGAAAATAGGAAGGGAGATTCAAAAAAAAAATAAAGGAACAAAGAGGATGACAAAAGGAAGAAGAAAAGAAAGAGAAGAACGGAAAGAGAAGAAATGGGGAGAGAGAAAAGGTTGATAGGGCCCACACATAAAAAATTGTGAAAAAAAATAGCTTCTCCAAAATCATGGTTTTAGAGCCCAAAACCATGATTGAGGCCCAAAAAAACCCCTTTTGGGCCTTTTTTAAAAAGTTTGGCAATTCTTTTTTCTTTTTGGCAAAACTTTAGTTTTGCCTCCAAAGCACTTTTTTGTATTTAGCCGAACACTCACTATTGTCAAGAATTGGAGGGATTATTATTATTTTTGGCTAGACACGTGTCATCTTTTTTCTTTTTGGTACAATAAAGTTTATGTGAGTTGAGACCTGAGATTTATCAAGTTTAAAGCATGTCTTGAGACTCAAAGAATGTTTATAGAAGTATTAATTAGACCCTCATATTAACAACAACATTTAAACTCACGATCTTATAAGTTATGAGCTAACTCCTTATCAACTGAACTAACAGTCATGTTAGAACAGGAGAGGTGCTTGCCTATAGAAAATACCAAAAGTACTTAGCAATCATCATCACCAACATGCACAAACGGGAGACAAATAAGTATTTACTTTCAAAACTTCAATGGCGCGCATGTGCCATCTTTTGAACCTAAATAGTAATACAAGTTACTCTTAACTAATTCTTTGGTACCAATAAAGAAAATTAATGTCATAAAAATCAAGCAATTTTTAATATTATCTTTATTAATTACATTAAAATAGGGATAGCAGACCAACATGTATAAGCGTCAGTTGAAGGATTTTAGCCACTTAAATATGAGGTATCTAATTTAAGTTTGTGTAAATGCAATATATATATATATATATATATTGGAAAAGCTACCTCCGATTAGGCATGATAGTGATCGAAATTATCTAGTCAAATAGGAATATATAAAAAAATAATAGAACCAGAGTATTAAATAAGAAATAATTTGATCGAATTGAGACCACTCAAACTAATTCTTAGGAATATTTTATTTCAGAAAAGTATTATTTAGTTTTTTTTATTGAAATGATGGCATTAGAATGTTTATATTTGCTAAAATTTATCGTAAGAAGCTTCTGCAAAGTGAGCTTAGGGCTGGAATCAGGGAGGGGCTAGGGGTGGCCCCCGCTCCTCCTAAAATTATAAAATAGAACTTAGGTTTTTAGGAAATTACGTTTCAGCTTATAAAAATTTCATAATTTTTACTTTAGTCTCTCTATGTAAAGTTATATGAAGAAACTAAACTGAAAATCATACAATTTTTATGGGGTTAAATATATTTTTATGAACATATGGGTACTTTTTTGTAATTTTTGCTCCTCCTTAATTGCAATCCTGGCTCCACCCCTAAGTGAGCTTAGTATGATTTAAGAGTTTGTGTCACAGCACATAGTGAAGTTGAGTTGCTTTAATTCATAAATAACTGCGGCCAATGTTCTTAAACTCACAAATCTAAGTAAACTCCTAACAATAATGTAAATGTGTATTGTTAACTTGTATAGTAAATATCTTAATAGTATATAATAAGAGTTTATTTTTATTAATAAATATATATTAGTAGTGTATAATTAAATAATTAAAATAAAAAATTTGATTTAGATATATTTTAAATCAAAATAATTAAAATTAAATCTATCAACATTCATAATTTATCATACTCAATAAAAAAAAAATCTATAAAATTTATATATAAAGTTATTGAGCATGATCAAACAAAAAAGTTAGCATGAATTTAACAGTAAGTTAACACAATTTTATTTATAAATGTAAAAACAATAAATTCAGTATGTAAACTCATGAGTTTAGATAAATTTACAATTGATACGAGTTTAAACATGACTTAACAAGATTTTATAAGTTAAAGACGTAAATAGTTACAACCAGATTGATTTTGAGCATTATTAAAATCCTGAATATGTGATATGTATGTAAATGCGCAAGAAATTATCTATTATTACTGGAAAATGATACACAGGTGCAATTATCATTACATTCCACTGCAATAAAAATATCAGATTAAAATTAAAGGAACAAACTGATAATAAATACTACTTTCGATCCTAATTATAAGATAAAGTTGACTTTTTTTTGGAGGAATCAAGAAAATTAAATAAATTACTTAATCATTTTATATGTTATGTATTCTTAGATTATATATTAGTTTAGTTTATTAGTTAAACTAATTAGTTTGAAGAAAAAAATAAAAATACTCTAAAATAATTTAATTAGTTTCCTTAATTTCTCAAAAACAGTCAACTATGTCTTATAATTAGGACTCGAAGGGAGTATAAAGTAAGGAAACTATAAACAACTACCTTATCATCTAAAAAGTGCCTAGGAATGAAAAATTGCAATGAGCCCCCGACAACAAAAAACGGATAACTTCAGCAATAATTTTAAAGGCGTGAAGGGGTTAGTCATAAAAAAAAAAAAAAAAAAAAATAGTGTCCTTAATTTAAACTTTTAAAGATTAGGGGTTACCTGCAACTAACCCGAATATCAAGAGAATTTTATGTATTTTAGCCTACTAATAATAATTTGATAAAATTTTTAAATTATTATTAAAGAAGTCCATAAGCTAAGATTTGATTGGAAAACTTGATCTAATGGATATTGGTACATGAAACTAAGTTTTGTCCTTAAACAATGTTAGGGATGTTTTTTTTTTTAGTTTGCTAAAGACATATAGAATTCTTAATTTTCACAATATATTAAACTACGTTATTTGATAAAATCACATCTGTACTCAATCATGGAAATTTGAGATCAAACTTTAATTTGTAGCAACAGACTATTATTTTTTAACACCATATCAACCACAAATCACAGCATGATACTCAAATAAAAGAGAACAAAAATCACATTTTAATGTGATCAATGTATTGTAGTAGTGCAATTCTGAAACAGTATTTAGATTTTAGACCCTTTTTACGGATCAGGGTATATATTTTGGCAAATACAATTATAGTAATCAAAAGAAAAAACAAAACAAGAAGAAGAATGTTGACAAGAATACAAAACAAGACACAAATAACAAAAACAAAGCGTGTTTAGTTTCCAACGTAAGACAAAAACAAGCGTGAAAAGGAAGAATAATGAATCATCAATAATGTGTCTGAATCTCCAGTCTTGTTCTTTGCAAAGGGCTCAGCCTCACAAAGAAGGCTTAAGTTGCAGACAAATATAGATGAAGCAGAGCATTGATGGCGGCAACAAGAAGCCTGTTAATTAATCCACAAAACATAACAAACAAGAAACAATATTATATGTTAGTAGATTGCAAAGAACTGTACTTGAATTTAATCAAATTGATTGATGTCTAAGTTTTGTGAATAATATACCATGATCTATGTGGATTAGAGCTTGATGGTGTAGGTGGACCTGCTGGAGAAGGGCTTGGTGCTGCAGGTTGATAATTCCCTGTATTTGCTCATAATTATCAGCATCTCAATCATGCAACAAAAAGCTCTCTTAAATTCTTACTCAATACAACTTAATCTTTGTAGTTTGACCTTGTTGTAACTTGGTCCTTAAATTTTGACTAAGTGCAACTCAGTTTCTCTAGTATTAACCTAAGGACTAAAGTTTTAAATGGTTTAAACTATAGGAAATGAGTTAAATTATAGAGACTGAGCTGTCCTGAGTTAAGTTTTATGCTATGTTTGGATGGAGAGAAAAGTAAATGGGAAATAGAAGGGAAGCTTTAAAAAATTTTACCATTTTTAGCCGTTTTCCCTCATAGTATTCTTTTCCCACTAATTTTCTCTCCATCTAAATATAAGGTTAGGGATTGATTGATAGCTGAGTCAGCACTACAAAAAAAAAAATATTCAATTTTCCTAAAAAATATTGTGTGAGGGGAAAGAACTGACCACATAAGAGGAGGTTTTGTGGAGGTAGATCCTCTTTGTTAGTGTTGGGATCAGGATCATGGACCCTTACATAGAGCTCTTGGCCCAAATACCAATTTCTGAGTTTCTGTGATCTCAAATTCCACATTCCAGGATTATCAAGATATGCATACACAGCACTCCATCCTCTAGGAAACACTTGCACTGTGGAGCGTGACACAGGATCATACAGGTTATATGTTGATTTCAGTTCTGGTTTCCATTTTCCCTCACCAAACCTAAACACAAAACATCAAGTTCCCACTTTCATTAATCTTCTAATCTCATAGTAGAAAAATGGTCAACAACTCTACTTACCCAACAACAAAGAAACTGTATCCATCCAAATGCCAAGTATCTATGGTCTTATGCAATTCATTCTCAAACGCAACCTCCAGCCACCCTTTATGCAATCCGCTTGCCACGAAAACCCCGCGAACCGCTTTATCATTCGAAGACTTTGTGGGATACTCGTCAAGATCATACACTCCAGTTCCATTGCTGAAGTGATCAGCTAGCTTCAATGGGGTATCTGGGGTCAAGTATGACACATTGTTTACTGTGTAGAACAAAGTGCCATTGATATCAGATGTCGATGCCTTCAGAATGAAAGTCTGAGATATTGTCACATTTGTTACATTGAAGGTTCCTTGAGGATTAGGCCTTGCAGCTCCTGCAGTTAGGTTCCACCTTCAATACAAAAACAGAATCAGTCAAAGTCACTTCTATAACTTCCCAAAACTGTTTGGAATCATTGTTTAAAGGTAACTGATGTACATAGCCAAACCAAAAAAAAAAAAAGAGTGAACAAATACATATATTGATGAGAATTCACAAATTTTTACCTGATAGATCTAGCTTGGTTGATTGAGAAGTGAAGATTAAATGGGTCAGGACCACTTGGGAGAGAACCATTAGCAGAAGTGGTTGAATTGTCATAGTGAAGCACAGCTATACCAACAAGATTGCTTATGTCTGAGGCATTATTATTATTTTTATGCAGTTTGGGAGATGCCACTATATAGTAATCACTGACACTTTGGTCTGCTGTAACAAGAACAGAATAAGACTGCCCTACATGAACATCAAGGGAATCCAACTCTATCTCATTCACATATGATCCTTCAGTTTCAACCACAACCATTTTGTGATTTTGAATCCTGAAGTTGAAGCTCCAAGTTGTACCCACATTTGATATCCTCAGCAAGTAAGTTTTTCCTGTGCCATGTGGAGATAGAGAAGAACACAATTTACTATGGTCCCACACAAGATCATAGTAGAGGATTTGTAAAAAGTAGTGTTTTTAACCTTTTGTGACATTGAAGGACTCATGAGGTAATGAAAGATCGTTCAAATATGGTGGCTTTCCATTTATTAGCATCCAATCAGGAGTAGCATTCTGATTGGACCTAACATCCTTCAATAGATTATTTATCAGAAAGTTAGGTAAATGAATATATTCATTAAAAAGACATAAAGTGAGATATGCTGTTGACATTGAGATAGTTACTTTATAGTTAGTTTGGAACCAGTCGCCAATGAGAAGATCAAATTCTGCTTCAGGTTTAGCAAAGGGAACCGGGATCACATGTCGATTATTGACTCGAATCGGGCCAAACCCGCCCCCCGCTTTAAGGAAATTGATGGAAGGGAAGTAGGAGAAAGTGCCAATTTGGTCTTTGACTTGGAAGGCATAAGTCCAATTAGTACCAGGTGGAATGGGACAATTTGTGCCTGAAACCCCATCTTGCCATGAATTCAACCTTTGTTGAATCCCATTCCTACATCAAATAATTCAAATTCAGCTTCAATAACACATTCTGATATTTCAAGGGAAAAATCACCGTTTAGCCCCACATAAACAATTTAATCACTAAAAGCCCTACAAGTTATTAGCACGCAACCTGTCAGTTATTTCCTACACCAAAACTTCTTATTGCTTACTGCTCGCTTGTTATGTGACTTTTTAGGGATCAAATTGCTTATGTAGGACTCAACAGTGATTTTCGCTTATTTCCACCACATCACAATCAAAAGGTACTGACTTTATTGTCTTAGAGAGAGAGAGAGAGAGAGATACCAAGTAAATAGCAAGGGATCATCCAAATAATTGGAAACTTTGAGATAGATCATATCATTTGTGGTAGCATTGATAAGAGGACCAGGGAACATGCCGTTGATAGTTATAACCTGCAAAAACACACAACCATCATCATCATCGTCATTCATATAAATCAGAACAAGAAACTAAAGCTACAAAATATAGAATCAGAGTCTAAAATCAATTAATCATTACTGGTTGATCCGTAGACACTGGCTTGATGCTTGAATCAGTACTAACGTGCCATTCAAGGAATAAATCATCACCGTTAGCTACCGTCACAAATACTGCAATTAAAATCATAATACCAAATCTAATAGGAGGCTCCATGGAAGCCATTGATAAGCTTCTGAGATTTAACTGTGTTGAGTGTAGACGGCTTATATATATAGGTAGATATATAGATATAGGTTTAAGAGTGCGAGGGAAGTATGAGATTCAAATAGTACAAAAGCCGGCACAGTCTAGGACTTCAAGTTTGTTTCCTTCTAATTTTGCCGTTAGGTGTTTTCTGATTTTTTTGGGCTGTACGTTGATGTAGATAGAGCTTGTTTCATATTTTACATACTCCTTTTAGGGCGAAACAACAATCCTTTATTTGAGGACGGTTGTTATTGTTACGCTGATTTACTTCTCTATCAAGTTATTCATGGTTTTCTTTTTTTTATAAAAAAAAAGGGAGAAGATTAAATTGAATTTAAACCCTAAAATGTAAATATTAAAACACTAATACCAAATCCTTGGATTTACCTGAAAATAATTTAAACCAATATCTCTATGAATGTTATTTATTAATAATACTTTTGTGTATAGGTACTGAATTATCCGTTAATAATTTAATTATTAGCAAATTATTTAACCATATGTCAGTATAGTGAGAAATTCTTATATGAACATGGTTTACATGTTATTTGTCATCTAATCAGTTAAAATCTCTGATTTGACACATCCTTAATATTAACTAACATATTAATAAAATTACAATAATTTACACGATCAACTTTTTCATTACTTGAAATCTTAAGGGTTAAGTACCAATTTTACCCCGGAAAGTACGCGCCTAGGAGCAATTTTGCCCTGGAAGTTTTCAACATAGCAATGTTGCCCTGGAAGTACACACTCAGGAGCAATGTTGCCCCTCCATTAAAAACCCTAACGTTGACCGTTAGAGTTTTTAACGGAGGGGCAACATTGCTACGTTTTGATATTTCCGGGACAACATTGCTATACCAAAAACTTCCAGGGCAAAATTGCTCTTGAGCGCGTACTTCCGAGGTAAAATTGTTACTTAACCTAAATCTTAATTAAGAGATTATTTTTTTAAGAGAAATAATAATATGAAATACATAAACAATGAACTAGGATTAATGTTTTTTGAATTATTGTATTTTAATTTATCAAACCATAAATAACATGACCAACCAAGTTCACACTAGAATCTCTACATTATAGCTCAGAATCTCATCTATATATGATAGTGATGGCATAAACTGCGGTTGTTCGTTGGGTATGTACTCACTAACCAATTAATATAATATATAAATTAGTGTATGAATTAATATTCGTTATATGGCATAAATTTGATAATAAAATAATGTTAATCAATATTGAAAAATGTAACTTATTTTTAAACTCTATTAATACATCCATCAAGGCTTTTTTCCCAAAGTACCTCTTTTTAGAAAGCTATTTACCCAAATGCCCCTCCTTTAAAACTATTTCTCATCGTGCTCCTCTCTGGAAACTATTTCCCTCTTTGCCTCCATTTAGTCGACTAAAACAGGGCTTAGTCGACTAAATGTCGAGGTCCTTTAAAACTATTTCCCATCGTGGCCCTCTCTGGAAACTATTTCCCTCTTTGCCCCCATTTAGTCGACTAAATGTCCGGGCTTCAATTTTTTTTAAATGTCTACTACATTTAGTCGACTAAACCTTGTGGTTAAGTTGACTAAATGTCGACAGAAGGCTTTTTTTACATTATGATAGCATGTAGTCCACTAGCTAATATCTAGGAACACTAATACCACTAACCAACAGACTTGGTAAATTAAACTGCACTGACCTCATTACTCCCTAAAAAATAGGTAACTACTTCCTTACATTAAAAAAAAAAATCTGCATACTCAAACAATAAACAATTAAAGAGTTAAATAACTTGATCCCTTTTCTTGCGGAGATCAGCAATAACATAGAGAGAGAAAAGTTAGGATTATGAGAGAAGGTAAGTAAGAGAGTGAATTAAAGTAAATAATGATATCACAAAACCTTTAATTATGAGAGATGGAAATGAAAAAAATTGAAACAACTCTTGTTGAAATTTTATAAAAAAAAACAAGAAAGTTAAATTTTGTACTTTTATAATAAAAAAGATGAGATTTGATTTTCTCATGTTGCATGAGAAAAAGAAGATTCCTACACATACATGAAAATGGTGGGACCCACATATATATATGATTAATCCATATATATATGTGGGTCCCACCATTTTATGCGTGTGTGACATGAGAAAATACTTTTCCTACAACATGAGAAATGTTTTTCTCAAAAAAGATAGGAGAGAATGGTAATCAGAATTTACACGAAAATTGAACTTATTTTCAACCATAATGAAACTTTTTCATGCCGTATGAAATTGAATTCAATTTCTTACTTGTATATTTAGTTTAATTATTTTTGTTTTCAATTAATTAAGGGATCAAATGAACTTTTTTGTCTTTAGGGATGAGGTTGAATTACCTTTCTTGTAATTGAATTTATATTTAATAATGATGAATGATTTTAGAGAAAATTAAAATAAAAGACCAAAATAAAATAATATTTAATTACAAGAACTATAAAAATTATAATTATTAAAAAGGACCGAAAAAGCTTAAAAGTACTAAATACCCTTTTGCTTCCCTAATGCAAAAAAACAAAGAACAAAGTACCTTCTTTTGTCTTCCCCTGAATATCAAGATGAGGCCATTTAGAAATCCAGTATTAGAAGTTAAAAATAGCTATTTTTGGTAATCTCATGAAAACAAGAAGTTAATTAGAACAAAGTTGTTCTTGAACTTCATTATTATGCATACATTTTTATCAAATATTGCCATTTTTAATTTCCAATACTGAATTCCCAAATGGCCTTACCTTGATGTTCACGGGAGGACAGAAGAAGGTGTTTTGTTCCTTGTTATCTATGTTGGGGAAGCTAAAGGATAATTTAGTATTTTTAAATTTATTCGGTTCTTCTTAATAATTACAATTTTTATGGTCCTTCTAATTAAATATTATTTTATTTAAGTCCTTTATTTTAATTTTCCCATGATTTTATTAGCCAGGGATGAAATCGTATTTTCCTTCTTCTTTTTTTCATATATTTTTTTAAAAAAATTCTAGGTTTCTTAATTTTTTTTTATACATGCATATTTATTTATATGAATGTCTATATGATTATACAATCAATAACCGATATTTTCTGATCCGGAATATTTGGCTAGATATGATATTTTTCCGAGTAATAGCTGAATCACTATGAATGCTACGGCAGTTACGATCTTTTCACATTGTAGGTTTGTATTAGGAAAAATTGTTTTAAAGTCCTACTAAAAGAATATAATCATTAAAAAATTCAATAATAAATGAATAATGTAGACTTGTGTTTCTTATATTAGAAATTATCATTATATGATACATACTCGTTGTATTTTTTTTTTTTGTAATTTTACTTTATTTTTTGGATAATATGGTGATTTTCCCATTATACTAGTAATAATCGGGTGTATGATTTTGAATCATGCAGTGCTTTCTGATTACCACAAAAGAAGATTCCGCTGAGAGGTGAACAATGTCATGATCGTTGATAGTGGCAGCTAAGGGAGACGTGGACATGAAATTTTCGGATATTCATACAAGAAATTAGGTGTTTTTCTCTCTCCATGTTGTTGCTGATCTACACAAGAAAAGGGATCAAGTTATTTAATTCTTTAATTGTTTATTGTTTGAGTATGCTGATTTTTTTTTTAATGTAAGCAACTAGTTATCTATCTTTTAGGGAGTAATTTAATTTACCAAGCCTGTTGGTTAGAGGTATTAATGTTTCTAGATATTAGCTAGTGAACTACGTGCTATCATAAGGTAAAAAAAGCCCTCTGTCAACATTTAGTCAACTAAACCATAGGGTTTAGTCAACTAAATGTCGTGAGTATTAAAAAAAAATTCAAACCCCGACATTTAGTCGACTAAGCCCTGTTTTAGTCGACTAAAAAAGGGCTTAGTCGACTAAATGGGGCGGGGAGGGAAATAATTTCCAGAGAGGGACACAATGGGAAAAAGTTTCAAAGGAGGAGCATTTTGGTAAATAGTTTTCTAAAAAGAAGCACTTTGGGAAAAAAGCCTAAACATATATGTGTAAGCAAACAGGAAAACAAATTATCTGATTAGATCACAAATAACATGCAAACCATGTTAGTTAATAGGTTAGTTATTAGTGTTTTAATATTTAGATTTTAGGGTTTGAATTCAATTTAATCTTCTTGCTTTTTTTTTTTTTAAAAAAAAAAGAAAACTAGGAATAACTTATTAGAGAAGTAAATCAGCGTAACAATCATCCTCAAATAAAGGCTTCACACCCTCTGATTCAGCAGATTCATATCCAGCTATCGATGTCCGGAATTGAAGTATCAGAATCCGCAGAAAGTTCATGAAGTATCAGAATCCACAAAAAGTTCATGTAGTATCAGAATTCACAGAAAACTCGAGGCTTCAATTTTTTTTGAAAGCCCCCGAGATTTAGTCAACTAAGTCACAAGACTTAGTCTACTAAATGTCGTGGGCAGTTAAAAAAAATGCAGCCTCGACATTTAGTTGACTCAGCCTTTTTTTAGTCTACTAAATGAGGGCATAATGAGAAATAGTTTCAAAAGAGAGGCATCTTGTTAAATAGTTTTCTAAAAAGGGGTAGTTTAGGAAAAAAGTCATGTTATGATAATTGTCTGCCAATTTTTTAACCTGTGATTTAATCAAAAAAATATTTAGAAATAGATAAATATAATTATTTTGACCTCAATACGTTGATAGAGTTTAAAAATAAGTTACATTTTTCAATATTGATTAACATTATTTTATTATCAAATTTATGCCATAATATTAATTCATACACTAATTTATATATTATATTAATTGGTTAGTGAGTACATACACTATGCCATAATATTAATTCATACACTAATTTATATATTATATTAATTGGTTAGTGAGTACATACACAGTGAACAACCGCAGTTTATGCCATCACTATCATATATAGATGAGATTCTGAGCTATATGGTGGAGATTCTAGTGTTAACTTGGTTTGTCATGTTATTTACGGTTTGATAAATTAAAATATAATGGAGATTCTAGTGTTAACTTGGTTTGTCATGTTATTTATGGTTTGATAAATTCAAATACAATAATTCAAAAAACATTAATCCTAGTTCATTGTTTATGTATTTCATATTATTATTTCTCTTAAAAAAAATAATCCCTTAATTAAGATTTATGGTGTGTAAATTATTGTAATTTTATTAATATGTTAGTTAATATTGAGGATGTGTTAAATAAGAGATTTTAACTGATTAGATCACAAATAACATGCAAACCATGTTCATATAAGAATTTCTCACTATGCTTTTGCTAATAATTAAATTATTAACAGATAATTCAGTACCTATACACACAAAAGTACTATAAATACGTTATTAATAAATAACATTCATAGAGATATTGGTTTAAATTATTTTTAGGTAAATCCAAGGATTTGGTATTAGTGTTTTAATATTTAGATTTTAGGGTTTGAATTCAATTTAATCTTCTTGCTTTTTTTTTTTTTTAAAAAAAAGAAAACCAGGAATAACTTATTAGAGAAGTAAATCAGCGTAACAATCATCCTCAAATAAAGGCTTCACACCCTCCGATTCAGCAGATTCATATCCAGCTATCGATGTCCGGAATTGAAGTATCAGAATCCGCAGAAAGTTCATGAAGTATCAGAATCCACAAAAAGTTCATGTAGTATCAGAATTCACAGAAAACTCGGGGCTTCAATTTTTTTTGAAAGCCCCCGAGATTTAGTCGACTAAGTCACAAGACTTAGTCTACTAAATGTCGTGGGAAGTTAAAAAAAAAATGAAGCCTCGACATTTAGTTGACTCAGCCTTTTTTTAGTCTACTAAATGAGGGCATGATGGGAAATAGTTTCCAGAGAGACACAATGGGAAATAGTTTTAAAAGAGAGGCATTTTGATAAATAATTTCCTAAAAAAAGGGCACTTTGGGAAAAAAAGCCTATATGTTTATACATTATGCTGACATTGGATTTAACCCACAAAACTTAAGTCAAGTTAATTAGGTCTATTATGTCCATGTAGCCAATGAAATTATGCCATCTGGATTAATGTTACACACTAACACTAGCCTACTCTTCAACCAACATTAGCAAGGGGACGGCAAAACTAAACGCTCGAAGTCCACTTGTGTAATTTGAATCCATGAGCTAGGTATCCTATTAAGAGATGTTTGAGTTAGCGTTTTAGAAGCATATTCATGAGACAAAACATTTCTTACATACTTACTTCGTATATTATAAATCAGGCTGAAAAAATAATTTTTGGTGCTAATTCAAATAATCACTAAATATAGACTATGCATCCTTGATATTGCCCTTTATGCCAGGCTTGGTGAAATTAGTGTATGAATTGATATTCGTTATATGGTATAAAATTGATAATAAAATACTGTTAATCAATATTGAAAAATGTAACTTATTTTAAGTTTATACTCTATTAATATGCACCCATCAAAGTATCAATGTATTTAGGTCAAAATAATTAATCTAATTCTAAATATTTTGGATTAAATTGCCGGTTAAAAAGTTGGCAGATAATTGTCATAACATCCCAGCGTGCAAGTAATGATGGAATGCAAACTTTTTTATTCATCAATTAATAAAAAATTGTTAGACAACAACTTTACTTTGATAAATGAGAAAGGGATATGATAATGCCTCCATACGTTTCTGTTAACTCATATGGATGCCCATTATACTTGGAACTTGGTGAAATCCACATATTCAAAAGTAACGGCCATCCATAATAGTTAACGAAGATGATATATATTTTTTATTTTTTAAAAGGTTTATGTGTGCTTTTAACACACATTCCGGTGGATTTCTTAGAAAAGTTTTAGAGTATGTTTACACCTTAACCTAAAACTAAAAACCGCTTCTATCAATCATTAATCCAAACAAACTCATATTGAAGAGACAGGATTATTTATTGGTTGTTACATTATAATAAGAGGACCGGGGAAAATTTCATTGATGGCAATAACCTGCACAACAAAACAATGATTCCTCAATACAGTGATTAGCGACCAAAGGATGAAAAGAAACAATACAGCCATTAAGGTACATGTTACTGTATTACAGGTTGCATCACAGTCAAAGGTCTCATGTTTTGGTCAAGGCTCACATTCCATTTTAGTACTCGTAAAACATCAGTGTGGCTGCTAACACAGCAGCACATGTACAGTGTACTTCAACATTTGTTTCCGAGGCTGTAACAGACATTCAATGAGCAAAACAGTCACTGTTTTGGAATGTTCTGAGTTGGTGAAAGCCAAGTAAACATAAGAAAACTCATTGACCAAACTTCATATGATGACACTTTTGACTCACTAACATGAATAATCTTATTACAAGTTCTAAGAGAGTGAAGTTAATAAAATGATCAACTACATTAGGACCTAGATTGTCTCATTAACTTTTTTCTTAGAATCTCTCAGTATCTGATCACAACCGTTGGGGGAGAAAGATAAAGAGATATTCAAAATAATCTGCTCTATCCAACGGTTGTAATCAAATACTGAGAGATTCTGAGAAAAAAAGCTTCTGAGATAATTTGCTTCCGCTACATTAATAAAATGTTAGCACAACATAGAAGGACTACATAAGTACTCATACGACCCTCACACATACAATAGTACTCCCTCCAGTCCTAATTATAAGACATAGTTGACTTTTTTAGAGAAATTAAGGAAGCTAATCAAATTGGCAATATGATAGACTTCGAATTAAGCTTAATGCATGCGTATTTGGTTTTGGTTTTCAACACAAAACCAATCACAGCTCTTAGACAACCTAATAGAAGAAAACAATAAGCTTTCTGGTCATAGCATTTATGACAGTAAGAGTGCTTCTTTTCTTCTGTCTTGGTATAACCCTGCTTGGGAGAAAGAAAATGACAATGTTGTGTTGATAATTTAGCCATCTAGATTAGCTTATAACAAGTGCTTTTATACAAGTCATGGTAAAACTCCTCTTATGTATTTATCTCATATGATGCAAAATCACTTAAAATAACTTGCAAACAAAAGTGCCTATTTTGTTGCATTGTGATTATGAAATGCAGTATTGTTATCATACGAGACGAAACAACCTTAACGGATTCAACAACAACTACGATGTCAACATCCAAGTTTGAAGTAATGAGCTTGCTGAAAATTTCACAGACTAGTACTACTCTTCCTCTGCTCAAAACAAAGAATAAAAATTACAAAATGAAACTAGCGTAAAAGGTGTCCTTGCGATTTTTAAACATTGTTAATCCAGTTATGAAGTTTGTTATCGAATGATGTGACAATTTATAATTTGACAAGTCATCACGGAAAATAATTAATTAATGACTATAGTTAAAACTAAATTAATTGAATCTCATATATTATAGATATTTGATCAGAGTCAAAAATTACAATTAGGGAGGTGAAAATTACATAATAGAAACCAAATGTTTATAAAACTATATTTCATCCTCATACAAATGATAATATTTTCATTTTAGTCCCTCACGTAACTTTACATGAAGGGACTAAAGTGAAAACCAGAAATTTTTATGAGCTGAAAGGTAATTTTCTAAAAGTTTGGGTTCAATTCCCTAACTTTAGCCCCCCTCCCCCAAAAAAAAAAAATCCCACCCCTCTATCTGATACAGTCATATTCAAATATTATTGGACAAAATCCAATTGGTGGTAACTCTCTCAGACATTTTCTACATTCATATGAATTAAAACTTGAGAATTATCGTGTTTGAATGATCAAAATCCTTTCCACTAAGACTAATGCATGTTGATTATTGAAACTTTTTATATTTATATATGAAACAAATGAATGGAATATATGATAGTGTACAAAATTCACTTCCCACCTTTAAATTCATCACCTTGTCATCTCAATAGAAAATTTACCATTCGAAACACATAAATAACCAAAACTTTTCCAAAGACACAAAATGAACCATCATGATTAAAGTGATGCTTTTTAGCTTATCTTTTACTTTAACTAATGAATTAAATCACCAACACATTCAAAACAAAGCCATATAATTCTTACTAATTCCCCACCACAGAGTACAATAGATAAAAGGAACACATAAAGATCTGCTGCTTTTTTTTTCTTTTTTTTTTCAGAGACCTGACCGAAATATAATGAATTAATAGGGTAACAAGCATAAGTATCATCCATTTATGTTGCTATACGAATTGAGGTTCAAAAAAATACAAACATATGAATACAAATTCATTACTCACCACAAAGGAGAAACCAAAAAATAAATAAATTAAAATACAGAACCTCTATATTTCTCTGGCTTATCCTAACAAGACAGATCCAAAACTTACTTTCACACACAAGACATATTTACAAGAACATGTACTTGACATGTTTCCAGGCCTAAAACACAAGTTATTGACAGCAGATAACCCACCTGGACCAGCTGCTTGAGAAATTTATGAAACCAAGCCTGAATAAATATCAAAAGGATAATAATCTTCTGGACTATTTGATAGTGTAAAACGAATAAAATGCTTCCTGTTGCTAGTAACAAAATCTGCTAAGATATAGTATATCTAGTGTGTAGAATCTAATGTATCTTCTTGTTGTTGCATATTTACTCTAAACAACAGCCTCCGCCTCGACGCATCCTCTCATATGCATGTTTTTGCTTCTGTTTCTTCACTACTACAGATCCTTTTTCCCGTAAACTCGGGACCTCTAACATCTGTAAATCAATAGTTGATCAAAGAGAAGAAGCAATTAATAAGTTGCAATCCATGCAGTTTAATGCTGCACTGACTAGTTCTTGTCGTTTATCAATATTAGCTCCCCAAAAGAAAGCAGCTCAACTATCATTAATCACACATTCTATACTTGAGCAAGGACAACAGGGAAAAAATTAAACTGAAATTTTAATTCAGCTTTGTGTTATCAACTATAATAGCTACTTAAGCTTAATTCAGTTCAAGTCATACCTATTTGTTTGCACATTAGTACTTAAGCTCAACTTGTTTGAAAGGCAACAAGTTGATATTTTTCAAGATTTTATTGTTAGGTAAGTGTAAAAACAAAGAATTGTGAACTTTGTTTAAACATACAGCTCAAAACATTATGCATGTATTCAGTATCCACAATGATCCTTTTTTTTTTTTTGAATAAGAGGGGCAGTCACTAACAGCGTGAGGTTATAAGTAGGATCAAACTCTTGATTTGCCACTTATAGGGGAGCTTTTACACCACTAGACTATTAGGCTATTGGCATAGTGATTCAATTTTTAAAAAATACAAGACTCAAAACTAAAAATTACAATGTAACTTGAGAATTCAGTCATTCACCATTATAGTTCATACCACTCACAATAATAAAAGGGAAAGTAAAACCCATTTATTCCATCCACTAGCATTACAAATTGAAAACTTCCAAGGTAAGGCAGAGTAGCCAGAAAATAATAGGCAGAGTACCTTCAAGGAGAGATCATCAAAGCATTGCTGAACATTTTCTCTAGTTTTAGCACTACACTCTACGAACAAGCATCTATGTTTCTGTGCAAGAGCCATACCCTCTTCCTTGGTTACAACTCTTTCACTGTCCTGAAGGTAAAAGAGGACTTTGGTCAAAATTAACGAAAATAAAAAATGTCAACTTATTAAGATCATAGCAAATTAAAATTCTATGTCAGAGGGAAATTATTACTTCTGAACCTCTGATATTGGAAACGAAAAATTGTAAATCAATTTTGTTTTCCATACCACATGATCATATTTTAAAAAATTTACCTTATCCACCTTATTCCCAACTAGAACTTGGATGCACTCAGGATTAGTGCTGTAGAGTTCAACCTCTTTTGTCCATAAGTCCTCCAAGTTTTTAAATGATTCACGTCGTGTCACATCATAGACTGGAAGGGAAATTTTGAAGAGGAAAGCTGTTAGATTTCAACATAACAGTCAGGAGAATAATGAAAAGCAAAATAAGTGAACACAAAAACATTTCAAAGCATGCTCCTTCCTGACAAAAATTCCAAATAAATTACTGCAAATGCTCCAAGTAGACCCATGCTTTACTAAGTAATCTGAAATATAGACATTTTGAACACGGCACAAACATTCAAGGAACCAATCCTTGCCCTACCCTCACTTGCAATAGTACTATTCATCATAAAGTCTAAGCTTCTGCTTCAGATTGACCACAGCTATTCCTATATTTGGAAGTACATCAGAATGTGAAAAAAGTTTTGCTGGTGAATGAGCATGAACAATTCAAGACCCTAACTCTTTCCTGAATTCTAGTGATAATGTGAGGAGAAGACAAACAATTTAAAAAATCAATTATCTGTAGTTAATTCACCTCTAGGAAAATGTGGTTTCTAAGCTGGTAATGCAAGTAGCAATGTAGTGTGCATAAGAATAGATATACCACCATCATCTTTCATTCAAACGATTGTACTCATAACAATTCATCTCTATATGATACATAAAATTAATCAAATATTCTATGTATTAAAAGAGTCTAAATTCAATCTTTCAATATCTTTGGCATACCAAGAATGATTCCATGCGCACCTCTGTAGTAAGAGCTTATCACTGTTCCGAACCTCTCCTGGCCCGCTGCAATAAATTCAAACTATTTTAACAAATGGCAACAAATAGTGGTCAACTATATAATAACCCAGAAATCTAGAAGGGATAAACGGCGGTCCAATGCACAAAGCTTCCACCAAGTAGGGTTTGGGAAGGATTATATGTAGGCAACCTTACCCCCACAAGCAAAGATGCTATGAGACAGATAATTTCATTAGGACAATCCAATACAGAATCTAACCCACAACCTTGTTTTCAGCATTAAGTGATTTGCGAATTAATGGATAACACAAAGCAACGAGCAAGATATTTGGTGGCTCATCGAGAATATTGTCATATATATACAGAAAATCAGTTACCTGTGTCCCAAATAGTAAGTTTCAATCTTTTACCACCAATTGTGAGGAGCTTGATCTTGAAGTCCACCCCTGCAAATAATTTAAGAACACTGACATCTTTGGATGTAAACAAAAATATGAATTAATCAAATAAAAAACAAGATTTCAAGGTCCTCAGCAACAAAATTCTGATACATTATCTGTCTCAAGTGAGACATCCAGACAAAAAAAAATTAAGTTAAAAGGTATGGAGCAGGGAAATGAGAAAAATTGTGTGATTATGGAAGTTACTCCACTAAAATTTGACTAATATGGATCAGAACTTTTGTACATGGCTTCTACAATTTGTAATAGACCATGTTGAAGCATTCCTCTTCAAAACTGTCAAGTGTTTTACATTATATCCACCTTGTGCACTTCAGAATTTCAGATAATGCATAAGAAGCTCAAATTATCTCTATAGACTTGAAACAAGCTTGTAACAAGCACACATAATACTTCTATAAGAATCCATGACTAAGTGAACTTCATTACACAACCAACAACAGCAAGCCTTATTCCACTAGATTGGAATAACTAATTGTTTATTTAGAGATCCTGCTCAATAACCTCATTGAATATTCTCTTTAGTCTTCCTTTACCCCTTTCCAGAGGACTCATAATGCTTGGTCTACCCTTGTCACCTGCGCATCCAATGGCATTTTTGAACATGACCAAGTCACCTCAAACTTTTTTGAACATGACCACGTCACCTCAAACGTTTTTCTACCTCCTCAAACTTTACCACACAGCCAATAAAGAATTTTCAACAGAGGAACCCCTGAATTCTGGATAAAATAAAGCAAACTTTGAGCCGCCATTTTTAGATTTCCAATTTGGATATTGAAAACTCAATAACCCAGAGTTTGATATTCAACCCAAAAATTGATGGAATGGACCATCCTATCCTACCAGACATAATTAATAATTCTAGAATCATCCTGTTCTATTCAGACAAGTAATATAGAGAAGATACTACCATAGTAGCATCCTGCAAGAATCCAATTCCAGAAACAGATTCTCGCCAAATAAACACTTGCAAATAACAGTTGCTCAAAATGAGAAGACCATCATGTTATTATGGTATAACTGAAGAAACTAAAAAGAGTGAGAGAATCAATTTGAAGTTACCAATAGTGGGAGAGAGGTCGTGAACAGAGTTGGAGATGAAGCTGAGAAGAAGACTGCTCTTGCCAACCCCAGAATCGCCAATCAACAATACCTTAAAAGAGTAATCAAGACTGCTATTTCCCACTTTCCAACCAGAACCCATATTCGTCAAAGAGCCTTTCTAGAAAGTGTTACAGTAATCATTCCACCATGATTATTATTATGAATGATCAGCAAGAAGAAGAAAAAGGGGTAGAGAAGAAGAGAGAAAGGAAGGAGGAAAATGGGAGAGAAAATGGTTGCAAGAAGAGGGAAGGCGTGTGAGGTTTGTATGGTTTGAAGGGAAAATTACATGAGGCAGGACAAATGTCCTCTTTCCTTGGAAGGCTTGAAACGGTGAGGGGCGCTCTGGCTCTGGGTTTGACCATCACGCGCCTTCAGTTTCACACACTGTTGTGCCGGATCTTCCATAGTATTAATTTTTCTGTCTCTTTCTTAATCGATCAAATTCTTCCTTCCAAGTTCGAATGATTATTTTTTGTCCATAAAATTTCTTTTTTTAAAATAAAAAATATAATCAATCCATCTATCAAGATGAAATCTAAAATTTGTGACACTCTAGTTTTGGGTTGGATTTCTATTATAAACCTTTTCTTATAATTTCTAAATTATATATATCCAATCGATCTAAAAATTCATATTTTTACTTTAATTTTTCTTTCTTCTTCCCAATCAACGATTTAGATGGGGCTAATGAGGGATATGAAAAAAAAAAAATGAGGATAGAATCCTCTTCCTCCAATTCTTCCACAAAAAGAGAGTAATTTTATTATGAGAGCAACAAAGCTAAATGATAATAAATGTTGGGCTTTTAAGCAATAGCATAAACATAAAGTGGGGTAGCTGAGATAGGAATGCTGAGATGAATGTATAATCATATAAAAAAAGTTAAGAGTCGAAATGATTATAAATGTGAATGAGTTGGAGTGACACATTAAAGACAAAATTGTTTAAAGTAGTTTGGGTAGTTTCAAAGAAGGCCATAAGATGCGCTGATGAGGAGAATCAATCAAACAATATGAACTCTTCTAAAGAGAGGTAAATGAAGACTGAAGTGAAAACTTAACATGATTATAAAGTGAGATTTTTTACTTAATAATTTATGTAAAAATCTAATTTTTGATAGAATACATTAGCGTAATACGATCATGTAATCAACCCCACCTACTAAGATAAAGTTTTGTTGTTGGTGGTGGCGGTGCTAATTCTTTTAGAGAATATAACTATTTTATGAAAATCATGAATAATGATCAAAGCAATTGATTTATAAAACATATGTGAGGTACATCTAGTTCACTTTTATCCCTAAAGTATTTTTAGAAAAATAATTAACACCCTAAAGTTTAATAATGTGAAGCAATTAGCAACCCTATTTTTCTAAATCGATAGCTGTTGTTCAGGCTTAGGTTGTCACATGGTTTGCCAACTAATATTATAAATAAATTACTTAAAAATTTGATGCTCCCTAATGAGCAATCCTATTTTTTGGTTTTGTGTTTCCTTTGTGTTTACATGAAACTTATCTCATATGATGGTCTTCTTAGATTACTTGTTAACTTGGCAAGCCCATTATCTTATATGTGAAGCATGAATATATTATTTTATCTTATAATAAAATTGTCTCATTATAAAAAGAAAGCTTTAACACGTATAAAAACATGAATATATGTATTTTTCATAAAGTTTTAATATATAGTGGTAATAAATGCAATTTATATAAAATGAGAGGGCAATTTGTATCTTGTTCATGTTTTTATTGCTTCAAATTATTGTCCGATGTCAAATCAAGAAGGGGAAAAAAAGGTCTGGCTCTTTGTTTTAGGATTATGGGACTTTTCTCATGAAAGTATAAAAACGAAGAAGTAATTTTTGCCTTTTCTATTAATCCAATTAATTTTAATAGTTAGTGGACCAAATATATTGAACTAGTAGCTTATATGTGATCTATATTATTTTGGTTAAGGTGTAAATTTACGTTAGAAATCTATGTTTCATCTACTTCATCTTTTACAAAGTTAGATCTTAAACTTTTGGGCTAATTTGCAAAACAAAAATGACGTAAAACATATGTAGACTACTGGTTCAATATATTTAGCCAACTAACGATAAAAAATAAATAAGATAATAGCCGAGACAAAATTACTTTATTTTTTATACTATCGGAGTAAGATTGCCCCTCAACAGAAACTTACCAGACAAAAATGTCCCTTAACCTTTCCTTCTAAAAAGACAAAACACATTAATAAAAATAAAAAGTTTATAGCCCAAATTTCCTGGCATGACAGGAAAAGGTATTAGTTTTATATAAAAAAGAAACATCAGAAGACTCAAATATGGACGATATTGAGGAAACACTAAAGCAAGTGCTAAATATTTTATTTAACATAGAAGCAATGGACCTAATTATTATATACTACGTGATAATAACAGACAAATTATTGTGCTTTCAGTTTATACATAATAATGGATATATTCCGTTACACGCTATGTTCGCCTGCAACGTGCCTAGGTACTCAGTCAAAAGTTTAGTATTAATATCAATATAAAATATTGAATTTAATTACAACAAGTTATGTAATTAATCAATTTTTTTATAATACAAATATACAACTCATTTCAAATATTTTATAATAGAAGTAAATAAAGATTTAAAACGTATGAGAGATGAATAAGTATATGAAGTTACCCATCTGTTTTCTCTCCAGAATTCTTCCTTAAAAATTGAGAAATTGTGTAATGGTTTGAAGCCTTTTATAAGTATCTTTTTGTTTAGTTTTAATAATAAAAAAAATTATAAAAAAAAAGAGAGATAAATTGTGTAATAAAAATATTATTTTCAGAATTGTTCCAAAATAAAGAAAAAGAAACGTGAGCTTGTTATCTTTTTCGTTTGAGTATAATCGTAAAATTAATTATTTTTCCCGTTGTGTTTTTCCTACTCATCTAAATATATATGTGAAATTAAAAAAAAAAATCATTTTTGTTTTCCTATAAATATGCGATTTCACTAGATAACAGTGCTTATTAACAAACCACCCTATTAAATTTTTTAATTAAAGGGATGTGTTGATAAAAAAAAAAAAATTAAAGGGATGGATAATAACATTCCGAAATTATAAGTGGATTCCAATTAGGCACTTGGGGAAAAAAAAAACTTTCAGGTAATTGACAATCCCATCTACTTAGGTATTTTATATATATATATATGTATGTATGTAAACACACACATATGTATAGATATGTGAGTGTTTGTGTGTCTATACAGATATATAAATGTATATATGTACAACACATATACATATATATACATATGTTTGTGTGTCTACACACACATATATATGTATGTATACACATACACACATATATGTATGTGTGTATTTATATATATATGTGTGTGTGTGTGTGTCTGTGGGGGGTGTATGTTATGTAGATATATGTATATATAAATACATACACACACATGTATATATTGTAAGACCATCATTTCAATTTTAAAAAACATGAAAAAGAAAATTTTAAGTCGGAGAGGTATGTTGCAAGTGTTATTGATTCACTTTTATTAGTATCATTTAAAATTGATATAAGGGCATTTAAAATGAGTAAAATTAATTAATTTAACTCATCTCCTTAATCTTTCCAAAATCGGTTAAATATGTCCTATAATTAGGACCAGATGGAGTATTACTTTTAAATCTTAATATAAGAGCTACTTATTTACTTTAAGTAGATTAAGTAAATAAAACAAGGGTTAAGGTGCAAAAATACATACAAACTTTTTCTCCATGAGCAAAAATACACATGTGGTTAACATCTTGATGTAAGAATCACATCCCACCGTTAAGTCACTGTTCATCACTCTTAAGTTACTATCCACATCATCTCTTTCTCTCTTATCGTTGTGAACAGTTACTTAACGGTAAGATATGACTTTTGCATCAAAATGATAACCACATGTGTATTTTTTCTCCTAAAAAAAACATATGTGTATTTTTTATCCTAAGAAAAAAAGTTATGTATATTTTTACACCTTAACGTATAAAACAAATTGATTAATTTAGCCCCTTTTTTTTTTCAAATTGGATCCTTTTGTTTATCTAAAAAAAATTTTAGCCCTTTTTGTGGCCCATCACTCTTATTGAAGGGGAGCGTGGGGTGTACGCGATCCAAGAGTGCGATGGGGAAAAAAGAGAGAGAGAGAGAGAATATGAGAGGGAATCGTTGGTTACGTTTGGGAGAGAGTGACGCGGGAGATTTAAAAGAGAGACGGCTCGACAAGTGTTCGCCATGCACGCTTCACTCTTTCCTATAATCCTACTATTACCATTAATTACCCATTACACTTCCACACGATTATTATTAATTAATAATTTTATAAAATCAATAAAAGCAATTAAATTTATTCCAAAATTAAAATGATTTATAATATTACGCTTATTAATTATATTAAGTTCTACTATCATATTAATTATCACATTCTTATACTACTCTTATTAAATATTGGTACATATAAACAAATATTTAATACTCCTTAAAAACTAATAAGTAAATTATAAAAATGACTTAGAGCACTCATTAATTGATGTCTTATTAATAAAAATAAGGAGTCAATGCCTTACTAGCGCAGTAACATGAAAGTTTGGCTCTCTTCCTCCATATTTAGGGTTCAAACTATGCCCTCTCACCTATTATATGTATAAAAAAAAAAAAGAGATTATAAATAAGTAAATAACCCTCTCTTGGGAAAATCACCAACCATTAACCAACAAAGAAGCCAAAAAGAGACGACCACGAATTGGTGGCTGGCGAAGAGCAGCTCCGGCTTCAAGAAGGTATGTGTTTATATATATATATATATATATATATATATATATATATATATATATCACATTTGCAGCAAATTTCATATAGATTGAAAAAAATCTTAAATTTTATTAATTCTTTCATAAAATTCAACCACTTTTCAATTTTATTCTATTTTAACCCATGTTTTAACCCATGAGAACAAAGTCAATAAAATAATATATGAAGGGTTAAATTGTAAATTTATGTGAAAATTTTCTCTTCCTACCATATAAATAGAATCAAAAATTTTCTTCTCTATCCACCTTATATATTGGACCAAAAAAGCATATCGAAGACCTGGCATTCGCGGATAGAAATAGAGCTGTTGAGAGTGATGAAAACGATCTGCCACACGTTTGGGAGTGAAAACAATGTAATAGTATTTAATAGTTGTGACATTTTTACACCATTTTAAAAATTACATATGTATTTAACAACTACTTTAAAATATTTTATGGATAGATTAGGAACTCGACCCGTAAATATACCACTTTAGTTTTTATTAGAGGTCTAGTTTGTCAAAAGAAAATTTTGACTAAAATCTTAATCCATTTTAAGAGTTATCAATGATTAAAATTTTACCCAGTGAGAGAATATGTATAACATCTTTCTTTTTTTCAATTCTTATTTTTTTTTATGATGGAGAAACTATGGATTACAAAGTAAAATAAACATTTAAAAGATATCTGACTATATATATGGTACAGACATCAGGAAGTAAATACACGATTATCCATGGTACGTACTGTCCTAGATTTAGTAATAATCTTAACATGGCTTTTCTTGACCAGTTTACACGAGAGGATAAGGTTGTGGGGATGGATGATCACAAACTGTTGTTGTAGTGTATAAAGCATAGCTTGTCTCAACGCCAATATAGTTGTAAATAAATTGGAGAAAACCAACTTTAAAATTAGGAGACAAGCTAAGCGCCAATACTCAAAAAGTGAGTTATGAAAATAGAGTTCAATATGCATTGGCTTCTACCTCTTCGGTGCCTGCTGGTTGTATTAATAAAGTATTATTTCGTGCAAACCTCAGGGTCTCCAACATGTGAAAGGGTAAGTACGCATTGAAACTTTGAAGATGATAATCATTATGAAGAGCCTTTAGCTACACAATGAGCCAGTGCAATAAGGATCTTTATGAGGAGTATCGTCAATGATTTTACCTAAAGTACTGTCAAACCAGCATGCTCTAGAGAAAGAACAATATAGAACTAAATGTTCTAAATATTAATTATTGGAAGTATAGTAGAAGCATACCTCTGGAGTTGAAAGATAGATGTCGAGACTCAAGTAAATTAAAAGAGTAGGTAATATATATACCTCTGACAAGCTTCCAAACAAACAATTGTATGCATGGTGAAAATTTAGTAGTCTAAAGCAAATCACAATCCATATTTATGAATTGATCAGAATGGCCTCGTATAGGTTGTAACAGATGATATCCATCATGCACATTATAATATCCCAAGGAATTACTACACCATTTGGTCGTATCAAAAGCTGGACTTACCACTACAGGATAATAAACAAACTGTTTGACTACCTATATATCTAGGGTATAGACAGGAAAAGAGAGAGAAATTCCATGTGCCTCATGAGCGCAGTTTAAGGTCAAACACCCTCATATTAGGATAAACTCAAGCTGACCACTGCACCGACCACTAGAACCTACTATTTAAAGGAATACCCATGCCGTCACCTATTTGCCAGGTAAGGCTGTTGGATAACAGAAGAGATCCTGTTTTAATTATATGCTTCCATAACAAATTAAAGAAATGTTATAAGCGGGCTTGAAAATACAGTTTTGATCAAGGTCAATATATTTTGCCATCTTGATATTACTAACTATATAGTCTTCTCGTTAGATATGGTTTGCCACATGTGCTTTGTGCAATAATGCAGAATTAAAACTCTTCAAGTGCTCGAGTTGCAAACCTTCTTTGTTTCTTGGAAGACATAATTCCTCCTATTTCAAAAGATGAGCTCTATTTGAATTGGCAAACCATCCCCAAAAGAAATTTGTCATTTTCATGGCAATTTTATGACACAGTGACTGAGGGAATTTCTCACAAGATAAATGATACACTAATAAAGATGTGAGGGAGTTTTTTAACGGGACAAGCCTTCCTACTTAAGTTAGAAGATGGATTTTCCGTCCAGCTGGTCAGTGATCAATCTTCTCCATTACTTCCTCATATCTCCCTTCTCCGACTTCTGATCATCAATATAAGTGCCGAGATATTTACTCAACTTGAAGTGGAAGTGGATTCCCAACATGTCAAACAATTGTTTTTTAAGACAATAAGGAACAAATAGGCTACAAACAAGGTTGGATTTTTTATAGTTGATTTGTTGTCCGGAAATCAAAGAATATCGCCGAAGTAAAGCCTTAACTATCTTGCAATCCTCCTCTTTGGCATGAGAAAAGAGTAAAGTGTCATTTGCATACATCAAATAGGTTTGAGATCCAATTTCTCGAGAGACCTTAATACCCATCCACCTTTGAAAATGCTCTACTTGATGAATCAAACAAGAAAGAACATTCACACATAATAAAAACAAGTAAGGAGACATAGGATCTCCTTATCTCAGTCTACAAGTAGAAGAGAATGAACGTCCTGGGGAGCCATTAATCATAACTTAGTAAGATATTATTGATATACATTGCATAATAAGCTATATCATCCAAACCGGAGCTGCATTATCTCAAGTACTTTACATGAGAAATGCCAAGAAACCTTATTATAGGCCTTCACAGTGTCTTATTTAATAGCACAACAACCATCCTTACTCTTGTGTGCTCCATTAAGTTTAGCCATGCTTTGGAAGCCAAAATAATGTTATTAGTAATAAGCCGGTCTTTTAGCAAAGCATTTTGATTAGGCGTAATTAGAACATCAAGAACTTCCTTCCGTCGATTGCGTAATTAGAACATCGTAAAGACTAACTGGTTTAAAATCTTTAAATGTATTAGGGCTACAACATTTGGGTACTGGCATAATTAATGATTTGTTAGAGTTCCACAAGAAGGAATTCCCAGCCAAAAAATGTGATAAAGCATACTGACAATATCAGCTTTAAAGAAGGATCAAAACTTCTGATAGAATCTTGCATGAAAACTGTCCGATCAAAGTGCACTATCGATCTTCATTTCTGACACTGTTGCCTCAATTTCTCCCACAAATAAATGTCAGTTTAATTTGAGAAGATGTGCCATCGTTAGTTTGGGTAAATTGATATTAGTTAAAGTTAGCTCCATCAATGAAATATCAGCGTCTCCAGAATCTTCATAAGTCTGTGAAAAATACTTTGTAGCCTCCTCTTGAATGTGATCTTGAGTCTGAATCCCCTCCCCCTATGATCTGAAAAATAAGATTTCTCATCCTTCTTACATTAGCATAAGCATGAAAATATTTGATATTTCTATCTCCATGAAGAGTTCAATTTTGCCGAGATTTCTGAGACCAGAGCATCTCCTCAAAATCATGCCAAAATTCCAAAGAAGACTTCAGGAAACTCACCTGTTGTTCCTCTTCCAAAGATAACGAACCCTTGTTATGCCAGAATTGCAACTCCTTCTCTAATTGATTAATGTTATGAGAAACTCAGCCAACTAAAGATTTATTCCATCGGACAAGGGCTTTTCTAATGCATTTTAATTTGACATTGTTTTCATATGCCCATGATTCATGAATAGCCCTAGACCACTCCTGATGTACAATTTGGTGACATTCAGGAAAGTTGAACCAGAAATTTTCAAAGCGGAAAAGCTTTGCTCCTTTTGTTGGCCAATGAGTTTGGAACAGGATAGGGAGAGTGGTCAGATGCTGCAATAGGTATAATTTGCACCATAGAACTTGGAAACTGAGAACTCCATTGAATGTTACATAAAGCACGATCAAGTTTTTCCATGGTTGTATGAGTTTCGTTCCTGTTATTGGACCTTTGTGAAATGCCCGCCTTGTGATGGGATTTCCATCAAACTACATTCATTGATGAAGGTTCGAAATCCTGCAGCACCCATAGCGGAAGAAGAAGCACTGAGTTTATCACAAAGACCAGAAATTTGAATTAGATTTTATTTATTAAAGGGTTAAGTTGCAAAAATATACATGAGTTTTTTCCCTATAAGCATTCAGTACCATATGTTCAAGGGCGGACCCACATGGGGCCTAGAAGTGGCCCCCGCCCCCCTAAAATATATAAAAATAAAAAGAATTATATATGTGTGTGTCTTGATATATGTCTATGTGTGTCCAGCGATACAATGATCCATGTTTGGAAGTCTCTATGTACCATATGTGTGTGTCTTGATATATGTGTATGTGTATGTGTATAGGTTTTAAATATAAAATCTAATTAATTTTTTTAAAGATTAAAGAAACTAAATCAGTTACTTAATTAATCATATGTTGTGTGTGATTAAATTATATAGAAAAATTAGTTTGAGAAAAATAATAAATATAAATAATTTAAAGCATTTTAATTAACTTCTTTAATCTTCTCAAGAAAATCAATCGGGTCTATTTAGGACTGGATATTATGTTTAGCACTTCATGCATACACTTTACAGATCCATATATATAGTGCCATATTGTCATGTATTTCCAATGCCAAGTTTTATTTTATTGTTGGTGAAGCTAGTAATGTATCCAAAAAAGAGCACATGACTATTGTTTTGAGATATATCAATAAAGATGGATTTAATTATATGGGAAAGGTTTTTTAGTTTTGTACATGTGGAAGATATAAGCGTTAAGACTTTGAAACAAGGAATATTCAACACTATTCAAGATATTTTAAATGTTTTACATCTGGTTTCAAATACAAAAGAATTACTTCGGAAATTAAAAGAGACAATGATTCTTTCTTGGTTCATGTTTGAGATTTTTGCATAAAATATAACCAACGCATTCTAGATATGAGTGCAAAATATATTGGAAAGAGTGGTGGTGCTCGAAATAGACAAGACGATTTTTGTATTGAAAAATTTTACAGGGTAAATATCTTTTATGCTACAATTGATTATCCCTATTATTAATAGAGTGATTAAACTTGTATCACTCTTCTAGTTCCTACAACAACTACTAAAAGATCTTTCTCTACTATGAAGGTAATAAAAAACATGCTTTGAAATATAATAGAAGACTAATTTCTTGATGATTCTTTTATTACATATATTGATTTTATTTTATATTTTGAGTTTTAGTACAAATTCAATTACATATAAGTTTAATAATATGAAAACAAGTAGAGTAAAATTCAAATGAAGTGATATTAATTTCTATAATAGATTTCTTTAAATTTTTTGTATGTTAGATCTATAATGTATTTCAAGTATTTTATTTATGATATAGTTCTTTTATTTCGCCCCCCATCATCAAAATTCCTGGGTCCGCCCCTGCATGTGCTTTTTTTTTAAAGTAAAAATACACACGTGGTTACCATTTTAGAGCAAAAGTCATATCTTACTGTTATGTTACTATTCAAAGCAAAAAAGCTTTGCTCCTTTTGTTCACAGTCATTTATTTCATTGATGATGATTGAGGTTCAAATTGGCATTATCATTCATTAGGAAATTTTTTTTTTTTAAAAAAATCATTTTATTGATGATGATTATGGCCTAAATTGGCAATCATCATTTAAAGAAGAAAATTAAAAAAAAATGATAAAATGAAAATTAAAGAAATGCATTAATGAGAGAAAACTCTAGATGATATCTATTTATATGGAGGTGGTAATTCAGATTGGCCAGTGGGTTGTGGGCCAGCCCGTCTCAACCTTTGGCCCAACAGGCTTGTGTAGCTTACCTAGCCCGCGAATTATTTAAAAAAACCTTGTCACGTCCTTTTTATTTTTTTATTCTCTCACTCACTTTCTCTTTCACCCACTTATATCACACTCCCTTTCTTTTGTACTTTGTGTCAGGCAACCATTCTACTCCCACGTTTCTTTCTTTTTCACTCACTCAGATCACAAAAACATATAAATACCTCTCTTTTTAATTTAATAATAGTAGAATAAAGAAATACAAATTTTTTTTAAAAAAAAGTGTTACATAAAATGCATGAGAAAATAGTCAAATTACATGCAATCAAAGGAAAGAGAGAAGGTAGAGAGCTGTTATGATACTCTCTTGCATGGTCATTTTAAACAATATGCATGGGGTTTTCTCATGGGTTTAGGAGATTGAGAGCTTGTTTGAAACATCCACCCATCCTCTGGGAAATTTGCCATTTTAATCCAAAAAAAAAAAACAAAATCATCAAAATAGGCCACAGTACAAAAAATTTGCTAAAATAACCTACTAGGTGGCGCTACGTCAGCGGACGCCACATGTGGCGCCACTGCGCATCACGCCACAAAGTGGCCCCACAACACGTGGCGCCACTTGATGGCACGCCACATAAGTGGCGCCACGTCACTTTAACAAATTATTTTTTAAAATTTTTAATTATTATAATTATATATTATTATATTTAATATATATTAAATATAATATATATTATATATAATATTTTTTTTTGAAGAAAAAAATATATTATATTAATAAATTACATATTAAATTATATAATCTAATATATATATAATATTAATATAATATATTATTATATTAATAATATATATTATATTTTATATAATTATATTTTTATAATATTAAAATAATATTTTAATTATATGCTTATATATATGATTTAATAATATATATTATATTTTACATATTAAAAAAATTTAATAATTTATTTTAATATATTTTAATATATTTTATATATAAATATATTTTAATAATATCCTTATATATATAACTTAATAATATATATTATATTTTACATATTAAAAAAATTATTTTTGTACATATTATTTTATATTATTATATTCTTAATATAATATAATATATAATATATATATTATATAAAATATAATATATTTAATATAATACATTATTATATTATGACTCGTAACTGGGGTCATCAGAGAGGGAAGCAAAAAAACATAAAAACAACAGGATTGTCGAGGAAAATAATGTTGCAGGCAGCAATGAAAAGAAAGGGAGTACGATTATTGAAAGGGCAATTGTGGCTCCAATGACCAGCTTGACTACATCGGAAGCAAATATCGGAGAAACGGTGAGTACTCTGGACCAATCGGTGATCTTGCTGCACAGGAGTGTTAGGCGAAGGGACTAGAAAAAGGGGAGACGATGAGAAATAGTAAGAAGAGACGCGGCTTGTAATGAGTATTGCGAGGTTCGAATGGCCAAGAATAATTGTTAGTAGCACCACCATGGTTTTAAAAACAACAGGATTGTCGAGGAAGATGATGTTGCAGGCAATAATGATGGGGATGAGCAAAATGATAAAAGTGAGATTGATTGACAAAATTGAGAACTGTGCTATGTTCTCTCATCAGATGCATACCATAAAAAGAATTGGCAGAGGAAGACGTTACATGGTATATCCTGGTAAAGGGGAAATATGGGCAATATTTAATGGCTGGTGATAAAAGAGATGGTGTTCCTTGTGGATCTTTTGAACTTGATCCAACTGGTTTGCTTGTTGATCTTTTTGGAGTATATTATATTAAATATATATGAAGATTTAATTCATATAATATGAAGATTAAAAAAGTAATAATTAAATCACACTACGAATAGCTACAATTTAATCGCTACGATTTAATCGTGCTAGAAACAATCAACTGGAACCCTACAGCCGGAGCGATTTAATATTATATATATATATTAGATTATATAATTTAATATGTAATTTATTAATATAATATATTAATAATATATATTATATTTTATATAATATATATATATATATATATTATATTAAATTAAGAATATAATAATATAAAATAATATGTAAAAAAATAATTTTTTTAATATGTAAAATATAATATATATTATTAAGTTATATATATAAGGATATAATTAAAATATATTAAAATATATTAAAATAAGTTATTAAATTTTTTTAATATGTAAAATATAATATATATTATTAAATCATATATATAAGGATATAATTAAGATATTATTTTAATATTATAAAAATATAATTATATAAAATATAATATATATTATTAATATAATAATATATTATATTAATATTATATATATATATTAGATTATATAATTTAATATGTAATTTATTAATATAATATATTATTTATTTTTTTCTTGAAAAAAATTATATATAATATATATTATATAAAATATATATTAAATATAATAATATATAATTATAATAATTAAAAATAAAAAAAAATAATTTGTTAAAGTGGCGCCACTTATGTGGCACGCCATAAGTGGCACCACGTGTTGTGGCGTGCCAACGTGGCACGCCACATGTGCAGTGGTGCCACATGTGGCGCCCGTTAACGTGGTACCACCAAATAGATTATTTTAACAAATTTTTTGTATTATGGCTTATTTTGATAATTTTATTTTTTTTTGAATTAAAGTGGCAAATTTCCCCCCATCTTCTACATGTCTGAATTTGTCAGTATGACAAGAGGCACGTGCTTACAAAGTTCCTGACACGTTCTTTTCTCTCTTTTTGTTTTTTCCTTTCTTCTTCTTACGATATTTTCTGAATGCTTGATATGCTCATCGTGGCTTAACTTTGTTTGGGCTGATCTCCTTGCTTAATTTATTGATAATGTTTGTCTCCTTGTGACTTGATGCGGATGAAAGTTCAGATCAGACACTTCTTTTATTGAGGAATATCAATACAGCTTTTCATTGTGAAAATGCATGATGTGCGACACATTTGTACTCCTAATGGTTTCCCAAGGTTTGACTGACCTGAGCCCCTTGCTCTTTGGTTTTATATCTTGACTACTCCTTCACTTCATCCTTCTTTTTGTAGCAAGTTCAAGGCATTAGAGGTATTTGCTTCTTGTTGATTTATCTCGTCACCAAGTTTCTTCGTCTAGTAATGTGATTATTGAATTGATCCTCAGTATTTTGCATGAAATATTGATCATATGATTGCCGATTGGGAAAGCGGTCTCCTTCATGGTGTGTGGGTCAGTGCATATACACGATGTGGTGACACGATGTGGTGAAGGTGATGTGGTGGTAAGGAGGATCAGCGATCAACGGTGGCAGCAGGGAAGGTCATCGATTGATCAGGTCAGATCTTTTGAGATGAGCGAGGTTGATTTTGGTTTTGCCAGCGATCTTCGATAGGTGCCGCCAGATTCAACCGTGACAATGGCCGTGGCTTGGTGGAGGTGGTCAGAATTATCTGCTTGGGTGCTTTCGAAATGTTTTGAAGGGTCTGGTGATCTTCACTGGGTGCCTCCTATTTTATTGATATTCAAGACTCCATGGATGGAATGGGAAGCAATGAAAAGGATATTGCAGGATTTATGGGATGCAACCGGTTGGTCCATGTCTGATGATATGAAGTTTCCAAACAGCAATGGAGATGGCAGAGTAAGCTAGAGATGGAATCCTGTTGAAAACAATACATTAAAAATTAAAGCCGGTTGTGTTGTCTCTGCCATTGTTCTTATTGTTGTCCTCCTTGAGATTATTCTTGGTTCAAGGAATTTATTCAGCAACCATTGTTAAGCAAATTTAGTGACCGACTGGATTGTAAAAACTTTATTGGATTAGTCTTACCTTTTAGATTTAGATGTGTATCTTGACGTCTATCTCTGTTGCAGGCTCTTCTAGGGACTGATGTTATGGAAGCTTTAGTTTGCTTTTTTTTCTAGATTTGTTTTGTTGCTTATCTTTAGAATCTGTTTGTATTTTCTCTTTGTTGTTTGTTTTGTTTCTTGTGTTTGTGAACTTGTATTTTCACTTTGTTTTTAATATAATATGTTTTACTTTAATATTTATTGCTCTAACCATTCAAACTCATTCGGAAGCAGATTATCTCAGAAGCATCCCCTCTCAAAATCTCATCCTGACTGTTCATTTATTTTAATTTCTCATAATTTTTTTATTGCTTGGATTATTGAGATGGACCTGATTTAGATACTGAGACTAAAAAGATTGCTTCTGAAAAAATCTGGACTTTCAGTGATAGCTATCCTATGTTTGGATGGGGAAAAAAATTGATGGAAAGAAAACTAAGAAAGAAAATGTTCAAAAATAGTAAATTTTTTTATCATTTTTTATTTTTGAAAGTTTTCTTTTTTAAATCCCCTCTCTCCTATTTTCTTCTCTCTCTTTTTTTTCTCCATCTAAATGTAGCTAAATCTAGGGTTAAACATACCCCACTCATCCATTAGATTCACATATCCTTGATATATACTTTCTCTCCTTTACTCATTCATAAATAAGGATATATTTTTTAAAAAATGTTTTTCCTACATATTCATTATTTGTAATTAAGTTTAACTACTTTTTAACAGCTCAATTCGATTATTAAAAACCTTATGAAGACCGAGGGATTATAACATACTCCTTAGTTTAGCTGTCCAATCCATCGAAGCTAAAATTAATTGGGCTGGATGACACGCAATAAAGATTGAAGAATAAATGTCTGTTTGAATTAAGGCAGTAACTATTTTTTAATAGTGTAATAACTATTTTTTAATATGATTTACGGTATATGAGATAAATTTATCACATAAGTTTATCTCTACTACTAGCTCCAATCTTAATTATAAGATATACTTCCTCTGGTCCTTATTATAAGGCACCAACTACCCAAAATTTTTGGTCTTTTTTATAAGGCACCAACTACATTTAACTAACTTATTTATTACTATTTCCTATTATGCCCTTACTTTAACAAACTTTTTTAAATCTATCTCATTAAAGTAGGGATAAAGTTGGAAACTTTTATTAATTTTAGGCTCATTAATGACTTAACTTCCATTTTCTTGATTTATGGGAAAAGATAGTTGGTGCCTTATAATAAGGACCAGAGGGAGTAGTTGACTTTTTTTTGGAAGGATTAAGGAAACTAAATAAGTTACTTAATTATTTCATATGTTGTGTATTATTAGATTATATATTAGTTTATTAGTCAAACTAATTAGTTTGAAGAAAAAAATAAAAATACTCTAAAATAATTTAATTAATTTTCTTAATCTCTCCAAAAAAGTTAACTATATCTTATAATTAGGATCACGGAAAAAGTAACATAGATATGCCTACTCGGAAGATTTTGTAATGAATACTCCCTCTGGTCCTTATTATAAGGCACCAGAGGGAGTATTCATTACAAGATTGTTACTTTTATTGCCTTGAATATATATATTTTTATTTACCATGATAAAGAATATAAATTTGTAACTTTCAGCATTGTGCACTTCTGCACTGCTGTTATTTATAATATAAGTCATTTTAATTAATTTTATAAAATCATAAATTATTAGTTAAATCATTAAATTTATCTTAAATTACAATGATAAAAAATTCCAATTTTATTCATCAAATGTGGTTTTGAATGAGAGAAAAAAAACACAATACGTCATATTTAAATTTAAACATTAATTATAGAAAAAAATAGAAATTGATATTAATTTTCCCTAAATGACTTAGGTCTTGTCTGTTCCCACTTTTAAATTATTTTCAAAAAAATTTTATAAAATTTATTTAAAATAAATTTTGGAAGAAAAAAGTTTGAAGAAATGTTCTGAAAAATTGCATTTAAAAACAAATATTTATGTCATTCCCATTTATTTTTTTAAAAAGTGTTTTTGCTGATCTGGGAAAAGGCTCAAGTTGCTGTTGGGTTTTCACTTTTCAGAGAGACATAATTACCCCGACAAGAAAAGGAAAATGGTAAAAGAGGGAATAAGAGTTAATAGGAGCAGCACAAATGAAATGAAAGTTGTCTTTTGATTAAAGTAAATATTTTGATAAGGAGCATTATGTCCTCATGGCAGCACTCACCAGCATTCATTTCTATAACATTTATACCAAAATATGGTATACGTATAAATACTTATTTAAAATAATGATTGAAAATCTTTAAAAACAACTTTTTAATTATAATTTATAATAAACGAGTTAATATATGTATGTGTGTATATTAACTTATTACTGAAAGGAAAAGCAACTTTTTTTTTAATGCTATATCTTAATTCTTAATTTCTGTTTTCAATATCAACACAATTTTATTTTTTTTTTATACAGATCAACACATTTTTATTAAAAGATAAAATGATACACAAAAGATAATGGGCCCCTCTTGTTGGAGATTCTCACCAAGTCCCATGAAAGTATGAATCCCATCTCGCATCCAAGGCAGGTAAGCAAAAAGACGAAATACAAGACTAAATTTGTCTTAGAAGTACACGTTTTGAGACTAATGTTTCCCTAAAAGATTTTTTAGACTCAATGTTACCCCGAAAGTCTAAAGAAATAGTAATTTTACTCTTTTCCGTTAAAAAATTAATGGTTAATATCAATTTTTTAACGATCAATGTTAGTTTTTTAACAGAAAAATGTAACATTACTACATTTTTAAACTTTCAAGATAAAATTGAACCTAAAAAAACTTTCATGGCAACATTGCTTATCGACGTATACTTTCTAGGTTGAATTTGCTACTTAACCGAAAAAAAAAACTACAAACAGATCACCAGCTTGGATGTTGTAAATTTACATGTAGAGGCTGAGGAAGAAGGTGATTGCATTGAGCTTTTATTGCACCTATATGAGGGTTGACCAAAGGGAGAAGCAGAGGCAAATATTGGAACAAAAATATCATTTCATTTGTTGATCCTTTGAAAAAGAAATAATCAAAGTTTCGTTAAGTGATAATTGGAAAATTCATAGAAAGTTACAATCATAACAGTGTAATAGTGTATCTACATGTTTTCATCGATGTTGTTTTTTACCATAAAACCGAGAGTTAATTATCAAGATTTTTGGATTTTTAGGTGCATATTTTGTGAAATGGTTCATGCATGTTTGTTGCTTGGTGTAATAAGATCAAGTTGGTAAGGATAAAAAATTCTCTTCACTTTTCTATTGATTTTTATGATCATTGATTGAAAGAGGGTCCCTTTAGCATTCGATCATATCACCATAGTCAAGAGAGCATGAAAGGAAACCAAAGACATTGACTTAATTCTTACTAATTACACTGCAAAATTAAGCTAGCATTAATTTCATTAAGCTATTATTGCTCGTTTATACATTTTTTGGGCTAACAAGTACTCCCTCTGATCTTATCTATAAAAGCTTGATAAATGAATTACATAGTTTAAGAAAACATTTAAAATTAGTTAAAAATAATAAATATGTTTAAAATAAACTTATTTTTCCAAGTACACCTTTATTTATATATAACGAAGAAAGTAAGGGAGAGATATAGAGTAAATATAAATATCACTAATCTTTGAATTAATAATGCAGTACATATAATTAATGAGGGAGAAAAAACTCATTAAATATTCAAACAACTTTTGTCAAATTTTTATCAAAAAGATTAATACAATTGAAATTTTAAACTTTTACAAAAAGAACCAAGAGTATTTACAATCTAGGCATCAGTATAACAATTAGGGTCTTTTTTTTTCTGGAAGATATATATAAATATCAATTTAATGTTTGTTTGGATTGACGTTTAAAGCTTCCATCAGGCTTTTCAATTATAATTTTAGGAATTACAAAATAAATTTATAAATAACTAAATAAAAAAAATTATCTTGATTTACATAAATTGTAAATAAAAACATGTTGTTCAAATATTATAGTGGCAAATTGTTAGATCTAAATGACTTTTTTTTTTTTGATAACTTAGATCCCATAGTTATAACCATGTGCGAATTTTTTAAGAAAAAATAGTAAAATTTGTTGAGATCTAATGGTCATTAAATTGATTTGGATAATATTTTATACTTACACGTACGGAGTAAAACTTTTAGAAATTGTGCGGTAAGATATTAAAATTCAAATGAGCCTGTTAGATGTATATGATGATTAGTTGAATAGTTGGTTAAGATCCTATTGTATAAAGGGTCTATATATTATGTTTTAATGTGTGTTTAATGTGGAGTCCTCACCATGTTTAAAGAGAGAGTTAACCAGGTCTCCATCTAATAGAGGGTTAACCTAGTCTTTTTTTTTAAAAAAAAAGAGGTAACTTGGTATCTTTAAGAGTTAACTCAAGTGGGTTACTCGTTGTTTGAGTCTATTACTCTTTGTGATTAATATAATAAAATTTTTCATCTTCTCCAACTTAATTCTTCTTCAATTATATTGGTTAACAGAACCTCATAGAAAAAAATTGGTAAACATGTATACAACTTTTATTGTAGGATTCCATACAAAAAGATACTTAAGAGTTAAATCTAATTCACCCTTTTTCTCACCAATAAAATTTTTAAATAAAATTTTCACCCATCTTCCAATCTCATGCCACATTACGTATGCAATCATCACGGAAAGAAACCATGAATTTCACTTTTTCCGGGGTCTATTATTAATTTTTTTTATTGAGCTAAAGATATTAGGTGAGTTAAGTTTTAGATGTTTAGTACAGTCAAGACATTCTTCCTTATCCAGATTAAAAATGCTCACAAAAGTATTTATAGATTGAAATCAACAAGATTATCATATGGATAGTGAGATTTAAATTCATAATCTCATGTGTCCCTTATATCCGATGCAAGATTATATTCATACTAATGAATTATATTATATCAGAATTCTGCCATTTTTTTCGAGAGGTGTATAAATTGAGTGCTCAACAATATCTCAAATAATATTATTTCTAATAGGAATATGCCTATATATAGGTTGTAGTTATCAAAAGATATTTTTATTTTTTATCACCTAAACCGTAATTATTTAAATATAATTTTTAATTATGATTTTAACTAGTTTGTTTGCTTTTAATCTCGGAGAATTTCTTTGGGTGAGAACAAACATATCTATATAGTTTCACTGTTTTATTTTTAGCCTAAAAATGCCGCTCATTTGTTAACTTAAAATGGTACTTCTAGAATACATTTTAAAATAATTAATGCACATTATTGTTATTTTTTTTTATAGGTAGAGGAGATAAGATAATTAAGATAAGGCTAAGATAAAATACAATGAATCAGTATCAATATTAATATTATGCTAACATAAAATGATATATATATATATATATATATATATATATATATATATATATATATATATATATATATATATAACAAGCCATATTATTATTAACTTATTAATCAAATTTCATATAGAACATCCTCATGCATCAAGTTTTAGCTTAATCCTTTAACCTTATAAAGTTATATTTTAAGTCATGTTACCATTGTTAGTATCATTAACCGAAATGCTCTAAAACTTAAACTTTTTTGTCCCAAAAAAACATGTTTATTTCGTTTTAAGAAAACAAAAATACGAATATGGAATTGTATTATGTATATAATCAAAACCAATGTATAAAGCGAGATTTGTTATTTTCCTCCGTGTTACTATTTGTGTTCAATGTATACATTTAATGTTTACTTTTTTGTTATTTGATTAAGAGTTTTCTCTTTTGAGATTTAAGGCGTAAAAGGTTTTCATATTTTCCAACAATTACGCTTACAAGGATTTGAGCTTGTTTATACCTTTTACTATTCCCTCAGGTTTAAATGTAATATGCAGTTAACTTTTTTTAAAATATTAAGGAAAATAAATATATAATTTAATATATTATATATTATATAGGGTAAATGTGCAAAAATGCTCATATATTTTACCCTCAGGAACATCCAACACCATATACTTTTTTTAAGAGCAAAAGTAACTATAAGGTTAAGAAAATGGAGCAAAAGTGCCACCTCCTGTTAAAAACCAAATGTTTGACCGTCTGCCTTGTTCTAACAACCCTTTTTGCCTTATCGGATTCTCTTCCTGCGCTTAGGCTTCGGAGTAGCAAGAACAGACCAGCTTTAATCGAACTCAGGTTTAATCGAACAAACCAACTTAGGCTTCGGAATACATGAAATCAGAAAAGAGTATTTAATAAGGAAGAGAAAATAGAATCGGAGCAGAGGTATGAATTCAGGAAGATATTCGAATGAAACTGGAGAAAGTGAAATAGAGATGAAAGGCTAATACCATGTGAATTGAATCAATAAATCATAAAATCTGCATAATCTATAATCTCTCAACAAAGTACGGAAAGTTATTTTCAAGAAGTCACACTGAAGAAGCAAGACGAAGAAGACGAGAGAATTGAATTAGAAGGGGAAAAAACAAAAATCTTTGGAAATTCAAACCTTTTTGGCTTCTAGTACGCGGAATTGGCCGAATTAATTAATCCAATCTGCTTTATGCTTCTTGCAGTTTGGGGAACTAGAAAATTAGGGATCGTGCTCGAAAGTTGATGCGTGCTCGAAAGCAGGGATCGTGCCATCGTCGATATCAACGCCGTCAGAGAGAATTGAAATCGAAGTTGGCTGGTAATTGAAGTCGATCTTCTTGTTAGGGTTTCGAGCGATGACATTGATGTCGAAGCTAGAGTCCAGAGTTGAGGAGGAGGAAGTGAGATTAAGGTAGGAGAGTTTCAAGGAAGTGACAGTGAAGGTAGGACGGTGTGGGCGGTAGATTAGGTAGAAAATTACTCCAGTGAGGCCGATTAGGAGGTGGATGATGAGGATGGTGAGGAGGAACCAATAGCAGAATCTGCGGAGGCTACGATGGTGGTGGGGTTGGGGACGGTAGGTAGGTCTGGTGGCGCCGTAGAGTTGAGCTTTGGTGGCGGGAAATGAAGGAGTCGAGGCTTCGGCTTTGGTAGTGGGGGTGCCGTTAGCTGTAGGCTTGGCGGAAGGATAGATCTGGTGACGTGGAAGATGGGCTGAGGGGGGAGGGATGAGATCTGGTGACGTGGCACTGGATGGGCTTACATGGATCCTCCACCTCAGCGTACACGTCAGCACTGTGAGTCAAAATCTTAAGTTTAACAGTCAAACGTTTGGTCCTTAACTGCAGGTGGCACTTTTGCTCCATTTTCTTAACCTTATAGTTACTTTTGCTCCTCAAAAAAGTATATGGTGCTGGATGCTCCTGAGGGTAAAGTACATGGGCATTTTTGTACCTTTACCCTATTATATATCATTAGATTATCTATTATTTTATATGGTAGACAAAATAGTTTGAAGAAAAATGATAAATTTAAGTATTTTAAAGTAATTTGATTAGTTATTTTAGTATATTATAAAAAAAATCAAGTAAATCTTCTATTTAAGACTGAAGTTTTTTTTTTTTTTTTGATATGATTTAAGACTGAAGTTACTGAGCAGGAGATGGCGCCTAGCGATTAGTGAGTCAGTTCCAGAATGGTCCCAAAGCCCAAAAAGAAGGATTTTTTTTCCCCCTAACACAAACAAGGAAAAACATAAATCCTAAATTTACTTCCCATTTCCAAAGATACTATTTGTTCGATATTTTCTTTTACTGTGAAGGAAAGAGCCACTATGTGGCTTCCGTGAATGGGTTTGTTGCGCCAGTGACTGCCATTTCTGTCGCATTTTTACAGTAACGCAATCCAACCAAAAGCGATTCCCTTTTTATTATCTCTCAATTTTTTGGTATTTTATAAAAGGGGAAAAAAAATTAATCCCTGGAAGCCACGAAATGAGAATTTCTTGTCATTGAAGGTACCCCTTTTGTTGCTTGACCCTCAATCAAAGACCCATCTTTTCCGTTTTGCTTCGGCAACTCCACCACCAAAAGCCCTAATCTCCATACCCACCTTCTTCTTCTTCTTCTTCTTCTTCTTCTTCTTCAATCTCTACCATCTTATGGGTCGCGAGACTTTAGCACTTCCAGCTCCACCGGCCCCAGTAGTCACAGTACCGAATCCAACATCACCACAAGTAGTAGCACCACAAGCTCCTCCTACATCACTTGCTCCTGGCTTTCGCTTTCACCCAACTGACGAGGAGCTCGTTATTTACTACCTTAAGCGCAAAGTTCGTGGAAAAACTTTCCGATTTGATGCAATCTCAGAGGTCGACATTTACAGAAGCGAACCTTGGGACCTAGCAGGTCACTCTCCATTTTCTCCCTCCCTGAAATGTCTTACCTTTGCATTTTGTTTTGCGCGTGGAAAAGGACTGATGGGTTTTTTCTGTTCTTTTTCCTCAAATTTAAAGCCCTTTTTGTTTCCTCTCTCGCATTGGGGTTTGGCGCTGTAATGCTGGATTTTCTCGAAATGGTTGTTCTTATTTATGTGGAAATTTTGTGGGTGTGTGTTCATTTTTTCTGATGCATTTCCGGGTATTTGTTGTTCTGGTGATGGTGGGCTCGAATGGCTGTTCAGATAAGTCGAGGTTAAAGACAAGGGACCAAGAATGGTATTTTTTTAGTGCATTGGATAAGAAATACGGTAATGGAGGGAGAATGAACAGGGCAACGAGCAGAGGATACTGGAAAGCCACTGGGAATGACCGTCCAGTGAGGCATGAACAAAGGACCGTAGGGCTGAAGAAAACTTTGGTATTTCATAGTGGAAGGGCTCCAGATGGTAAGCGTACAAACTGGGTAATGCATGAGTACAGGCTTGTTGAAGAAGAACTGGAAAGAGCCGGAATTGGGTCGGCCCAGGTGAGATCATTGTTAAATTTACTTAAATGTTGTTTTCTCGAGGATAAAAATGTAGAAAATGGAGCTTGAGATAGGAGATTAAACTGTTTAATTATGTCCTCCCTTTCCTTACTAGCTGGGAAGGGATCTCCTGATCTGAACCTGTCATTTCACTTTCGTAAAATGAGGAGCTAAGTAGTGTTGGGTTCCCAAACTGTGGAACTCTTGGATGCAGAAGTATGAAGTTATTTCTTATTCAGTTATCTTCTGAGCAAGCAAACAGCACTGTATTGTTTTGTTTCAGAAACTATGGTACATGGACGTTGTTATTATATCTCATAGTTTCACCTTTTGTTTTTAACACATTTCTCTGCTGGGTGGAAAAGGATGCATACGTTTTGTGTAGAGTATTTCACAAAAATAACATAGGACCTCCAAATGGTCAACGTTATGCACCTTTCATTGAGGAAGAATGGGATGATTCATCGGCACTGATTCCTGGGGTAGAGCCTGTAAATGAAGCTACAGCTGTCCGTCGCCCACTCATCGAAGGCAATGGCCATGTTGGCTGTTTTGAAAGAACTAATGCTGTCCAGGTTTGTTCTTTCCCAGAAAATTATCCAATCTACATTCTTGTGTAGTTATATAACCTGGGGAGTACATTTTGCCTCAGCTGCAGTAAGGTTTCAATTATAAAGATTGTCACCAAAAAGCTTTGAAATATAACAGTTTAAAGTTGTATTTTAAAATTCATATGCTAATTTTTAATTAGGTTTAAGCTCTTTGTTTAAAACTTAGTTTTCTATGAACTTTGGATATTGGAGGGTATTGTTTACTTACTCACAAAGTAGCTATATATATATATATATATATATATATATATATATATATATATTTCCGATTTCATCAACTTACTTTTCTGTGATTTTCTCAAAGAATGATTGTTAACATGAAAAGTGTAGAAAACTCTTGCTTCATGAATTAAACTGACTACTTGAGTCTCCTCTGTCTCGTGCCTCCTGTAGTTTTGCATTTGCAATATTCTCCCCTTTTAGGTTTGCTGTGTGTGTGTTTGTCTTTGTAGCTATTTATGCCATGGTCTCTATACCCCCTTTCATGAGACCAAGAATGTGGAGGTAAAGATGAATTTGCATGTCCTAATTAACAAAATAAAGTGGTAGTTATTTATTTATTGTTTTGTGTCGGAGTAAAACCAGATCAACGTAATTGTATTCCCAATTTGTTTATTTTGCTCTTCTTACATGATGTTTGATTACTTTTACTTTTCCCATATGATTGTTATCTTAAAAGGGCTTTTGTAAGTCGTAACATGAAGGATTACATTTCCTGGCTGAAAATTTGGCCCTTCGGTCTTTCAGAGAAAAGTAAGGAAAGACGGAAGGGCTTTTGTGACATGAAGATGAATCCTCCTACTTTTAAGTCTCCAAAAGTCGTTTTACTAGCTTGCTTTAGACACTATATTGGCCCTAACCCTGGAAAGGGAAACAATATCCATGTTGAATGAAGATGATAAGGCTTCCAGCAGATGATTTGAGGCCCCATCATTGCAATCAAGAAAAGCTTCATTTAACAGTCTTTTATGGGGCCACCAGCCCATTTTAGATTTTATGTTGTAGTCATGCATTCTGCTTTTATTGGGTTAGTCGAATGTTGATATTATTAGTTGGGTATAACATGAGACATATGGGATAGTATGTAACTTCTTGCACTGAATGTCATAGAGGGGGGTTGACTTAAATATTTATGTTCAAGAATTAACTTGAATCCTTGAGGAAGAATTAGATTGATCATTGCTGTTTTATTAAACTTTGGATTTCATCATTGATGTAATCTAGTGGAGTTAAGAACCACGTTGTTTTGTTTCTGTGGAACTTATTTCTTATTTGGATCAATCTATGCTGATTTGATTGGAAACCTCAGATTCATAATATGTGAAGTTTAGTTGTGCTTATTGTTTCTGATGGTTCATCAACATTAGAAATATATTGCAAGAGTGAGTAATTTGTGGTTAATTGATCTAGTTAAAGATATCTGAAGAAAACTTTGTAACTGTTGCTGTATAACTTGATTAGTTTATATAATTTCATAAATTTTGCTACATTGTTCTCTAATAAATACATGAATGTGGAGAACATTTTTTTAAAACACCAAATGAAGTGGTGCTGAGCTTTGAAAATGTATTTCACTCAATAGTTTGTGAATTTTTTGGTCAGAAAACCGAATAGCAAATATTAAGTGAAATACATATAAGAAGCAAACTTTCACCCTTTAATATCTCACCACAAGAATTAGTTTGTTTCATTTTGGTTCAGAATGAAATGTTACTAAAGGTTTAATACCATCCATGATGAAGTTCCTTGTTGCATTGAATTAGTACAAGTTAATGAGATAACTTCAAGGGTTATTGTGAGATTGAATTATGGGAACCTTCACAGAGGTTAAGTAGAAGCAGTCATGGAGGTTTAATGGAATTCTATGACATCTCACCCATTAACCCCAAAAGAAAAAAAAAAAACCCCGGGGGTGGTTGATATGAAATACCAAGGAGTAATTGATGTGGTTTTGAATAATTTGTTTGTTAAGGATGGTTAAATTGAGTTGTTGGTGGATGTACTCCTTGGATTTGGGATGTTTAGAGGGCGAGCCTCAGAGCAACGATAAGGTGATTGTTATGTGACCTGAAGGTTATAAGTTCAAAACTTACAAACAACTTTTCCACTTGCAAGGGTAAGGCTGCATATATCTATTCTTTCCTAGACCCCCATCTGGTTGAGGTCTTGTGCACTGGGCACCCCTTAATTGGGGGTGTTTGACAGGAGTTTATACATTGGGACTTTAGTATGGATAAGGATCATGTACAATATTGTACATGTAGATTGACTGTTCATCGATAGGCTGCTGTTTGTTTGTTTATGGCTCTCTAATTGTTTAATAAATTAGTATCTGTACTAAATTGGCTTTAAATTTAAGACTTGCTTAAATGGGTCAAGATGGATGTTTATTAGGGCTAATTGGGTTTGACTTTCAAGGATTGCTATATGCTTAGAGTCAATCTTCAATTTGGAATTAAAAATTATCATCATCGATCTATTTCTCTCAAAATCTCTTCTTCTCTCCTCCCCAAACTTTCTCTCAGCCATTTACAAATGTTACCTTTGTCGTCCATTGTAAGTGTTGGTATCCTTCCACGTAAGATATCACATGATACTATCATTTGAGTTGCATCTTATCATTGAATTTCTTGTTAAAAGCAACTTGGCAGTCGAGAATATGTTCTGCCAGATGACAATTAAAATCTCTGATGCCTATCCTCATAACTTGCAAATTGACTTGGTAAAATGCTGATATGATGTGATATCCTCACATGAGAGGACCCTGATTCACAATACTATGATTTTGTTTGATAGTATTGGGCTGTTGAATAATGTTCAATATTATTTATTTTTGCACGAGAGAAGGAATGACATTCAATGGAAGATGAGGTAGAAATGAAAGTAATTTGTTTTGTAAATTTTATTGGTGTGAGGATGATAATGAAACAAAGAAATGAAATTCTTGTGGTGATCCAATAACTTCTGATCATTAAAACATCTTTATTTTATTTTGAACTTGTTGGCTATAACCTTATTACATAGTGATATATACTTACTAAATGTAGAACCTAGTTTGTAGCGTACTTTGCACTACAACTAGATCATACATTTAGGACTGGAGGGAGTATTTTCTTTTTGTTGTGATTGTAGCCTGTAGTTTACATCTCAATAAACATGCCATGACACTTTTGTCACACAAATGCAAAATGGAATTATAGTATTACTCCTTCCGGTTCTGAATATAAGACATGGTTGACTTTTTTAGAGAAATTAAGGAAGCTAAATAAATTATTTAATCATGTTATGTGTGTGTATTCTTAAATTATATATCAGTTTATAAGTTAGGCAAAATAATTTGGAGAAAAAATGACAAATATAAATATTTTGAAGTAATTTAATTAGCTTTCTCAATCTCTCTAAAAAAAAGTTAACTCTGTCTTATATTTAGGACTGGAGGGGGTATTTCACTGTTGTGGTTGGAGAAGTGATATTTTCTTTTGTTATCTGTGTGGTGGAATATTTCTGCCATTTGATAAAAAGTATGTCATGCAATGAAAAATGCTCTAGCTGTAGAGGGAATCTCTTTTTGATCTTTTTCTTCATCAAATGAATAATTTTGTTTCAATAAAATTTGATAGCTTCACTGTGCGACCAAAATAAAATTCCATTATCTGATCAAAATATGAAAAATGTTCGAAACACTAGTTTTGTCTGTGTGCCGTAATATTTTATTCGAATCAGTTTTCTTGTTTTGTATGGTTAAAATCAGTTTGCCTCCTTGGACTTGGCCCAAAAAAAATCTGTGGATGTTATAATGTGCAATTTCTCGATGATATATATACATATGTATTCATTTATATGTTGAACATTTTTTAGTATTTTGAGACCATGCTTAGGATTAAGTAAATGATTCAATTTTGAAACCTCAGCTTTACCTCAGCACTAGGCGGATTCTCAATATTGAAATTGTTCAAAGTGTAACTGCAGCATATTTTCAACAATTTAAATGTTCATTACTTCAAAATTCGCCTGGCTATTAATATTATTAAATTTAAGACAATAATACTAGAGTTGTAAGTGGGGGATAGAATCAATCAAATCCAGGAGAGTACACTTCAGCAAACCCTATATTCATATATGAACTACTGGCTTGAAGTATTGCATCACAAATTTGAAGCTTTCATGTGCTAAATGCTTTCTTAATTTTGCCTCATTCTTGCAGGATACTCACTCCATCAATAAAGTTCCTCTTGATGTGAACAAGCTACCAATCGAAACTCAAAATCTTCTAGCTGTCTGCAAGAGGGAAAGCATGACTGAGTTTCCGTCACCTGAGAGGGATAATTCTAAGTCTATGGATGAGTACCCATCACCACAAACAGACAATCCGAAGCCATTCTCGTTAATATACAAAAGAAGGCGGCATAGCTTAAATTCTAGTCATTCAAATGTTCCTGAGCATTCGGTTCATAACGGCCAGGATCGATGCTCATCAATAATAACCACTGCTGCAACAACACTCCCGACCACAACCACCACCACAACTGCCAGCACTTCGTCGAGAAAACATTTTCTGTCTGCACTGGTGGAGTTTTCCCTACTCGAATCTCTTGAACCTAAGGAAAGTCCTTCGACCCTGGTGCCGAAATTTGACCCCTCATCTCTTGACTCCCCTCTGCCCCCAAACTGCCTGAAGTTCATCCAGCAGTTGCAGGATGATGTCCACAAGCTCTCGGTAGAAAGGGAGACAATGAAGTTCGAGATGATGAGCGCGCAAGCCATGATAAACATTCTGCAATCGCGCATCGACATGCTGACCAAAGAGAACAAGGAGTTGAAGAGAGGCACTGGGGTTGATGCTTAGGAGCCGGGTTTTGTGCATGTGCAAATCTCTTGTTCTTGCTACTGTAACGAAATTTCAGCACAGCGATGGTGCTTCGTTTTCCGGATCAATGTATTATTTTTCAAGAGTTAGTGTTACAGGGGAGCTTTGTAATCTGTCCGGTAAGAAAGGGACTCTATAAATAGGGAAGTATATTGGTGTAATATGTCACAAATGGATTTAATATAGTTCTATAGTCTACATGCTGATGTATCAAATGGTGTTAGAGCCAAATTACACCATATGATGTCATTTGATGCATGGTAGAAGTGTTTGTCAGAAATGGGTTTGGTATGTTTGTATACCAAATGACATGAAATGGTGTAGAGTGGCGTTACTGTCATTTGATACACGAGCCTTTAGAGTATTGCACTATTTTGAATTAATTTCTGACATATTACACCAAAATGAATCCTTATTTACAAGGTTCCTTTTTCCCTGTTAAACCTTCCCTGTAGCAATTAGGATCGACCTATTGTAGCTTTAAACATAAAACTAGATTTCTCAAGAGTACTGAACTTGTAATTTGCATCATGTAATATCTATGGCTTTTAGTTGCCCATTGTTGTGAAAATGGTGCCATGGACTTTACCTCCCCTTTGCTTTGCCCTTTAGGAATGAATAGAAACCCAATAAATCTGCGAGAAACTCTGAATTAGAGGCAGAGCTTGTTTGGGAAACCAGAAAAATCATTTTTTTAAGCACTTGTCTGGATGTTTGTTGAAACAAAACACTTTTTACATGCTTTCTTTAGTTTTTAGTATAAAGCATCAACTAACAAATGTATTTGATTTTTTTTTTTTTATAAGGTATTTGCTTATTTACAAAGAGCAATAATTTTTTTTTTCTCTATGTATACCGATAATTAATAAGGGTAGTAGATAAGAATAATATTTAATATGATATTACACTTTAGCGTAATTAGTAGGGATAATATTGAAAATTATTTATATTTTATGACAACTTTATAATGGCTATAACTATTTTTATTAGTTTGTGAGAATTGTTAGTTGATACCTTATACTCTCTTCGGTCCTAATTATAAGACATAGTTGACTTTTTTAGAGAAATTAAGGAAGTTAATTAAATCACTTTAGAGTATTTTTATTTTTTTTTCAAACTAATTAGTTTGACTAATAAACTAATATATAATATAAAAATACACAACATATTAAATGATTAAGTAACTTATTTAATTTCTTTAATTTTTTTTAAAAAAATCAATTTTGTCTTATAATTAAGACTGGAAGTAGTAATAAAGATTATAGGGAGTATTTATCTTGTAAAACATAAAAACAGGGAAATTTGCAAACATACACCAAAAAAAAAATTGTCAAAATAGACCAGTAGAGAAACAATTTGCTAAACTAATCTAATTGGTGGCGCCACGTCAGCAGGCGCTACTCGTAGCGTGGCGCCACTGCCAAAGTGGCACTGCCAGGTGTGGCGTGCCACATAAGTGGCGCCACACCACGTGGCGCCACTTTCACAAAAGTTTTTTTTTAATTTTTATAATTAATATATATTAAATATACTATATATTATTTTACATAATAAATATTATATTTTACACAATATATATTATTTTAATTATTTTATTTTTTATTTTTAATTATTATAATTATATATTTCAAAAATTTTATGAAATATTCCTTTTAAAATGATGTTCTATTTTCGAAAAAAATTTCTGAACGGGGCCCTGTCCCTTGACCCCGCCCACTAACCAGCTAGCGGGATCGCCGTGTTAGCTGTTCGTAGCGCGATTAAATCGTAGTGATATAGTATCGCGCGATTAAATTGTAGATGTTTGTAGCGCGATTTAATTATTACTTTTTTAATCTTCATATTATATGAATTAAATCTTCATATATATTTAATATTGCCCATGTTTCCCCTTTACCAGGATATACCATGTAACGTCTTCCTTTGCCAATTCCTTTTATGGTATGCATCTGATGAGAGAACATAGAACGATCCTCAATTTTTTGGGTGTCACCTAGTCTGAACTTATCACAACCAACAGGCAATTCTGCATTTTGCCAATCAATCTCACTTTTATCATTTTGCTCATCCCCATCATTGTTGCCTGCAACATCATCTTCCTCGACAATCTTGTTGTTTTTAAAACCATGGTGGCGCCACTGACAATTATTCTTGGCCGTTCGAACCTCGTAATACCCATTAAAAATTGCATCTCTTCTTACTATTTCTCATTGTCTCCCCTTTTTCCAGTCCCTTTGCCTAACACTCCTGTTCAACAAGATCACTGATCGGTCTAGAGAACTCACCGTCCGTCCGATATTTGCTTCCAATGTAGCCAAGCTGGTCATTGGAGCACAATTGCCCTCTCAACAATCGTACTCCTTTAATTTTCATTACTTCCTGCAACATCATCGTCTTCGACAATCCTGTTGTTTTTATGTTTTTTTGCTTCTCTCTCTGATGACCAGTTACGAGTCATAATATAATAATATATTATATTAATAATATATATAATATAAAATATAATATATATTATTAATATAATATATTTTTATATTAATATTATATATATTAGATTATATAATTTAATATGTAATTTATTAATATAATATATTATATTTTTTTCTTGAAAAAAAAAATATATTATATAATACATATATAATATAGTAATAATTAAATCGCGCTACGAACAGCTAGCACGACGGTCCCACTAGCCGGTTAGCGGGTGGGGTCAAGGGGCAGCGCCCTATCTAGAAATTTTTTTTGAAAATAGAACTTCATTTTACAAGGAATATTTCATAAATTTTTTGAAATATATAATTATAATAATTAAAAATAAAATAATTAAAATAATATATATTATGTAAAATATAATATATATTATATTTAATATATATTAAATATAACAATATATAATTATAAAAATTAAAAAAAAAATTTTGTGAAAGTGGCGCCACTTATGTGGCGTGCCAATGTAGCGTTGCCACGTGTGGCGCCACTCACGTGGCAGCGCCACTTTGGCAGTGGCGCCCGCTGACGTGACGTCACCAACTAAGTTAGTTTGGCAAATTGTTTTCTTACTAGTCTATTTTGACAAATTTTTTTTTTTGGTGTATTTTTGCAAATTTCCCCATAAAAACACAAACAAACATATACGTAGTCTATAACTAAAGTCAAATCACAAACGTTTATTTATAGAATGCTCTCATATTTTAAGGCCAAACTTATATATGTAATGTGTTGGAATTTATGACTAAATCCTATGGGTTATGAATAAGAAGTCTTACTAGTTCGCCACCACCGATTGCGTCAGTTTGCCACGATCGTGTTGGTTCACCAACAAGAGACAAGTCCATTTGATCGTGCTTTTTCAAAGTCCATAAATAGGGCGCCCTAGTCATAGAATAAAGACAATGTTTTTTTGCATACACTTTTTCCTATATACTGCATATACATTCTGTGCGTTCTGAAAGCAGATTCGTTGGATTCGCTTGGGCCTCAGATAGACAGAGCCATCTTTCTAGAGACAAATAATCCGCTCTATCCTGGGAGACAATTGCTCAGAAACCTTCGGCATCCATATTGAGGGAGCAAAATTGTCTTAAGGACACAACGAAAGTTGGGCCCGGTTTTCTTCAAAGTTCATTATTATATTTCGGCAGTCTTGTGAGTTTTTTACTGTTTTTCTTTCTTGTGTAGAAGTATGGTATATTTACAGATTATGCATATTGATTATACAGATTCTTTCATTTGTGAAAATTCCAGTTTAAATGATTTTCTACAACAATCTTAAGACAATTTTGTAGTATATCAGTTTATGTTATTGAGATTGGAATCCGATAAGATTATTTTTAAAGATATAAATTATAATACTGATATTATATGTTGGTAGGATATTTTCGTTGAATCTGTGCCTGTTTCCTGATTTTAAAAAGTTAGAGTTTTTAAAATTATGCATAAAAGCTGTGCGAATATATGTTTGTTTCTGATATGATTATAGTAAATGAATTTTGATTGCGTTCTTTGATAAAGAGATGATTCCATGTTTTCTTTTTTGGTTCCGAACGTTTCTGGGGAATGAAACCATGATCAGATGATTTGGATCATAGGAAATTAGGAGTGTTGGGCCTCATAATTAATCTTAGAGGGGTATATATATATATATATATATAGAGCACTAATTTTGGGTGTTGTTGGGAAAGATCAAGCGCGTGCTACTGTTAGGATCATGATGTTATTAAGTCATCACTAATTTGGATTGATATGTATGCCAAAATTTGATCATGCGCCTTCCGTGTTTGATTCAGTTTCTTTTGTAAAATTGGATTCTTGGACTTGACGAGTTATGCTTCTCCATTCAAATGCGAAAAGATGGAATTGTTTTCTGTAGTAAACCCATTGGTTCTTTCTAGTGTCATGGATAAATTGTAGTCATGATTCTAAATTTTGAATCGTCGGTGGGTTTCTTTTCTTCGGCCGTCTTTGGTTTTTGAAATTGTGTCATGAGAAAACATTGTTTTTAGGCCATAAAATTGGTGTCATTGCGTAGATCTCGAAAAAAATTAAGAGATAGACACCAAAAACGCGAAAAACTGACGTCTGGAACGCCAGCTATGAAGGAAAGAAAATTCGAGTCTGAAGGACCCAACCCACAGATCCATATGGGTCTGTGAGACCCGGCTGGAGGTAGGGGATGACACCCCAATCGAAAATGGGTTATTTTTTATATATTTAGTGTTCCCTTAACTTGAAAAGGCGCTTGGTTCAACTGGCAGAGTTGGAGTCTACAAGGTGCGTTGCACCCATGCGGTGGCTTTTTTCCCATAGTGCCCCTTTTTAGGAAACTATTTACCAAAATGCCCCTACTTTGAAACTAATTCCCATTATGCCCTCCTCTGGAAACATATTCTCAATTTACCCCCCTTTAGTCGACTAAACCCCTGGTTTAGTCGACTAAATTTCGAGGGGTTCAAATTTTTTGAATCCCCTCGAAATTTAGTCGACTAAACCACTTGGTTTAGCCGACTAAACCCATTTAGTCGACTAAACCAAGTGGTTTAGTCGACTAAATTACGGGGGTGGGCGTTAAAAAGCCCACACCCGACATTTAGTCAACTAAACCACTTGGTTTAGTCGACTAAATTTCGACGGTGAGGGTTTTTAAACACCCCAAATGCCGCTAATCGACTAGATCTCCCTCCCAAACCCCTCCCTCATCTATTTTTCGCCAAAATCTCTCTGAATCCGTTGGTGGGTTGTGAAGAGAACTTCAATCAACTTGCATTTGCATCAATTTCGGTATGTTTTCATCCCATTTTCGGAATTCCACCGTCGACATTGTGTTATTGCAAACCCCATTTGTGTTTTACTGTTTTGTGCTTAGATTTGATGGTTTTATTGTGTATATATGATTGATTTGAGTTTTTCATTGATATGTACGGAGGAAAACGATGAATGTATATGTTTATGATAATTTTTTTGCGTTTATGCGAATTTTTTTATTTTTGAACGAATTTATCTTCGTTTTTCATCAAGAATTGGTGGTTTTGTTGTGTATGTATGATTGATTTGAGTTTTTCATTGATATTTATGGAGGAAAACAATGAATGTATATATTTATGATAATTTTTTTGCGTTTATGTGAATTTTTTTATTTTTGGACGAATTTATCTTTGTTTTTAATCAAGAATTGGTGGTTTTGTTGTGTATGTATGATTGATTTGAGTTTTTCATTGATATTTATAGAGGAAAACGATGAATGTACATGTTTATGATAATTTTTTTGCGTTTATGCAAATTTTTTTGTGTTTATGAGTATTTCTTGTTTATGTTGAAAGTGTTTGTTAGTGAAAAAGATGAATGTAAATGTGAAATTGAGAATGATGAATGTTTCTTGTTTCCTGATTGATTGTAACGTCCCTTTGTAAGTCTTTGTTCTCATCATGCGTCATAGACAAGCTCCTGCTGACACCGGCAATGTGCGTGGGAGACGGATCAAGCACCGAGCATCGTGCGGGGCATCCTCCTCTAGGCAACAGCATGCACCGGAACCTGAGCCTGAGCCCATTGTTGACCTCCTGTTTGGATATTTGTTTGAAAATAATGAAGCAGAGCATGAACGATTCATAAGGGATTTTGCTTCCAGACCCATCATTAAGCCGAAGTCATTAGACATGACATTCTTTGCACGTGAGGGCCTTGACATTGTGCCGTTGTTGGGAACTTCGTATTTGGTAGGGCTGGCGGAGATGAGTTGTCCCTATTCAGAGGTTATGGTGAGAGCTTTCTACCATAACATGATCTACATTCATGGTGATCTGCAATCTCGTGTCTGCGGGGTTGACATTCTGGTGACGGCTGACATGTGGACGGATCTTCTTGGATTTGATTTTGATGCTGGTGATAGATACCAGTTTGATGGGGACACCAATTTTGTCATGGAGGGATATGTTCGAGATGAGGCTGTGTATGCGTTCAGGAGGCTAGGAGGGCATAGACCTATAGTGATTGTGGGACAACTGACTGTTAGTTCTCGGATCCTCTTCTACGTCATCACCCACATATTGTTTCCTCGGGCCTACAATCATTCACGAGTGTTGGAGGGTGACATCCCCATTATGTGGTCCATTCGGAATGGCATTGAGGTTAATTGGAGACATTATATCTGTTGGCATATGTATAAGGCAAGACATAAAGGTGCACTCCCATGCGCCTACTTGGTTCAGAAGATTTTGGAGAAATTTGGTGTTCCTATGAACGATGAGGTGATGGTGAAACAGGAAGCATGGAATGCCATCTTTGAACAGCGCCTCCTAGAGCAGTGCAAGATCACCAAGGGTGCAGATGGTGGGTGGCACTACATTGGTGAAGAGGATGTTGATGCTGCTGCTGGTCAGGGTCCACCCTTTGTACCTGATGTTGGTCAGGGTCCACCTATTGTTCTTCCTAAGGTCGATGATGATGACGGCGACGATGTTCATCCTGAGCCGGAGGGTGGATTCTCCCTTAGTGATGTCATGCAGGCCATCCAACACCAGGGCAGGATGCAGAAAAAGAGGTGGAAGATAGAGAATGAAAGGTGGAGGTGGATGCAGGCTCGGATGAAGTGGGTAGAGGAGACGCTTGGTTAGATGCAGCTTGGAGGAGCACCGAATGCTGCCGAGGGTGATGATGTGGCTGATGAGCACACGGAGGATGATGGGAATCCAGAGCATGCAGATTAGATTTATGGTGTTCATGTTTTATGTACTTTCATTGACTTTATATTTTATGTTCAGACATTGAAACTTTATGGTTTTTTGTTTAGTAGCTTCAATTTGTGAATTTCATTACACATTTGATCCGCTAATGTCCCAAAATGAGTCAATAATACCATACAACATATCAATCAACTGAATGGTCCAAATTTCGAAGCCATTAACAACACAACTCATAGTACCCTAAATACAAAACATTTTACATAGACTTCAAGTTTGCCTATTCCTCGTTGGACATGTGCGCATATTATGACCGACTTGGTGGCAATTCCTACATCTTTGCTGACTGCTTGAGGGCTGAGACTCCACCCAATCCATCTCATTTTGTATCCTTGTAGACTTTGGTCTTCCCTTTGTGCGGGCCAAAGTTGCATTTGGGATAACTGTTAGGCCCTCTCCTTGTTGAATTAACAATTCATTGCCTATAGGATACCAGTGTGCTGCATATACCTGACTAATGTATGGGATAGTGAATACCGGATCAACGTAATCATAATGGTTCAAATTCTCCATCTTGCATACTGCTAATACGTGGCTGCAGGGATATCTTCTTGCTGTGAACTTCCCACATTGACATTTGCGATTTATCAAGTCAACCCTCATTATGTCACCGGCAACATGTGTAGATTGATTATATGCGTCCTCAACCTCATATAACTGTAAATCTCTGTCATGAAGCCGCACACGGTATGTAACTGTCATTTGATCCATCCTTTGTAACTCTTCTTCAACCTTTTTTGACACTATCCTACCTGTAGCGATATTTTTGTTAATCTCAACACGCCTGGTGACAAAATATTCAACCAGTCTACTAAAGGTCATCTTCACCAAAGCCGTTATCGGCAGATTACGTGCACCCCTAAGGATCTTGTTCACACACTCGGCTAGGTTAGTCGTCATGTGACCAAACCTCCGTCCGTCTTCATCGTAGGACCTACACCATTTCTCTTTTGGAAGCCGGTCAAACCAGGACACAACCTGTGGGTTACAATCAATAAATTCCTGAAACTTCCGGTCAAACTGGATCTTTGAACTCATGTACCCTGCATAACATGTTAAAGCAAACTCATAACAAAGGGTGCATTACAAACATGTTCAAGTATGTGAAGGCAGTAACCAAAGTGTATACTTTCATACCTAAGTTCATAACTGTTTTCTTTAGTTGCACATCCTTGAATCTGGTATTAAAGTTGCTCGCGACATGACGTAGGCAATACACATGATAGGCATACGGAGGCTGCCAATTGCGGTGATCTTTAACCACCTTTATGATATTGGCGTGACGATCAGATATCAAACAAATGCCCGTCCTCTGCGTCACATGATCACGTAATAGACAAAGAAACCACCACCAGTCATCATACTTCTCACCAGGAGGAACAACAGCAAAGGCAATTGGTAAGACCTTCCTATCCCCATCCTATGAAGTCGCAATCAAGAGAGTACCTTTGTATTTTCCGTACAAGTGGGTGCCATCAATTTGTAGTATGGGCTTACAGTATTTGAAGGCTTTAACTGTCTGGTTAAATGTCCAAAAAACTCTACGAAAGACGCGTGAGTTGACATAAAACCGACGATGGTCGGAACATTCATCTGTATCAAGCCTGAAAACAGAGCCCACGTTAACCTGCGTCATGTATGTCAACCAATTGGGCAAGAATGCATATGATTCCTCCCAATCACCAAATAACTTCACAATGGCCTTCATTTTCGCCTTCCAAGCCTTCTTGTATGTTATATTATATCCATACATACGCTGCATCCTTTCTTGTATCAGCGCTGGCTTTAAAGCTGGATCTTCTCTTAACATACCTTGTTAAAGCATAACAAACTTCAAAATATAATGTCAATAAACAAACAGAAGTAGAAAGCAACAAAAATACGAAACATACTGATAATGCCTGCACATATGACATTTGAATCCAGTTGTCCATGATCCCGGGTAAGACTCTGGTTCAGGCAGGTGTGATCGTTAACCCACTTACGGACCACCCAACAATTTCCATTCTTGCCTGTCATTGCCCTTATATACTAGGGACAACCGTCAGCATGATTTCGACACTTCATCACAAACCTCCGTTCATCACTTTTTTCAACTTTGGCTGAACGATGAGTCTTCATGCAATACAATTTCACGGCATGATGCATCTCAGACTTAGAAGGAAACTGCTGATACACATATAATGGATCGCCTAACTGCCATCCACCTTGCCTGTCATCATCACCATACAACATCTCTAACTCATCGTCACAGTCAACCACACTAATTTGAGAATAGTGCGGGCTTTCGGTCCAAAACGGCTCACTATCAGGTCCAACATCTGTCAATATGAATTTTCTGTCAGAACCAGTAAATAAACAATACAAAAACAACCACAAATTCAAGTCTACTAAATTACCACTACTAATTGGGTCAATACGAAGTGGTGGCATTGTTACAGTCCCTGGGTTTACTAGGTTCGGGCAAGAATCAAAATCACCCTCCACATCGGTATCTGAGCTGTCACCTAGTGGAATAAACCTCTCAAATTCGTCCTCCTCATCGCTGTGCATATTCTCATCTTCCTCATCTTCCATCAATGTTACCTGACTTAACACTTGTGAAGGTGCAGATACACCAACATGTCTATCTTCTTCACCAAAATACTGTGGGGATCTTGGATGCATAGGTATAGATGATGATTCGCCAGATTCAATTTCAACATATATCTCAATAAAATTTTGTACTCTCTGATTAGCAAATGCATCTATGACATAATCTACATCTTCATCATCACATACATCGGTACTAATGTAGTATACATTATCCTTACCCACTATAGTCTCCACTTTGGCAATTAACCGATGAATGCATTGGCTGCCATGTAGCCCCAATTTTTGGTAAATTCTTTCTTTCAACTCGTTGTATGTAGTATCCCGTTTGATTTTCATCATTTTCATTTTCCCTTCAAATTGAACACCTTCGGGACCATCAAAATACCTCCCACTGTGGTAGATTATAGTCATATAAGTGTTTGAACTTGAACTCATTTTTTACACCAGAATTTTAGCTGCAAAATGGAGGGTTTTAGCTGACCAAATAAAAAAATTTATGAAAAACGAAATGATATTCTTCAAAAAAATAAAAACCACTCAACCGATGTAAATCTTTTCACTTTCACATGTATATTCATCATTTTCCTCCATAAATAGGAATGAAATACTCAAATCAAGCAAAGATACAACAAAACAACCCAATCAAAGCACAAAATGCAAAAACGCAAATGGGGGTTCGCATAAACACATAAATGACGACGGAACTCTTAAATGGAGATGAAAACATACCGATATCGACACAAATTCCACTAGATTGAAGTTCTCTTCGCAACCCACCAACGGATTCAGAGAGATTTTGGTGAAAAAGAGATGGGGGAGGGATTTGGGGGGGGAGATCTAGTCAATTAACGGCGTTTGGGGTGTTTAAAAACCCTCACCGTCGAAATTTAGTCGACTAAACTAAGTGGTTTAGTCGACTAAATGTCGGGTGTGGGCTTTTTAACGCCCACCCTCAAAATTTAGTCGACTAAACCACTTGGTTTAGTCAACTAAATGGGTTTAGTCGACTAAATTTCGAGGGGATTCAAAAAATTTGAACCCCTAGAAATTTAGTCGACTAAACCCCTGGTTTAGTCGACTAAAGGGGGTAGATTGGGAATATGTTTCCAGAGGAGGGCATAATGGGAAATAGTTTCAAAGTAGGGGCATTTTGGTAAATAGTTTCCTAAAAAGGGGCACTATGGGAAAATAGCCCCCATGCGGTAGTGGGTTCGAAACTCTTAGGCAGCATTTTATCCAGCGCGTTTTTTGGAAAAAAAAAATATTGTAAGAAACGCGGCTAAAGGGGGTTCGAATAGGCATCACGTTGTTTCAGAAAAGACACCTTATCCACTAAGCTGTAGCTGCCTAACTGATTAGAGACGCGCCAAATTAAATAAAAACAACATTTAGTCTGGGGGACTAATAAAAATATTTATTTTGATAAATAGAGTAGTTAAGAAATCTCCTACTATCTCTCCTTATTTGAAGGAGGATTAAATTAATAAAATGAAGATAATGAATATCTTATGACTTGTTTTCATCAAGAGATATTATTGGTTTTATTAATTAATATTTTGAATTACATTAGTTATTGTGCGGAGATGAAATTTTAATATGATAATGAGATTTTCATGCTTGTTATTTTATTATTTGGTTTCTAGCTGCAGAAATTAAATATATTTAACAGTAAAATGATAAGCTTTATTAAAAGTCCTAAATTTTAGGATGGAAGGGGAATTTATTCCCGTTAAAAGCTTTATTATCAATGGAGATATTAATTTGTTTGATAATTTATAATCTCCTATAATCTCTCCTAACTTCTTGTGAATCTTTTTAAATTAATATGACTGAATAAAAGTGGGGATTTGTTGTATTTAATGTGATAATAGTTTGAAATTGAAACAATATTTTGTTTTTATAAATGTAATGATATTTGTGAATATCTGAGCCAATATTTAATTTATGAAGAGGATTTGTTACCATGATCAATGAACAAAACTATGAAATTGTCATATGCTATGATTAATTAAACGAAAATTTAATTAATCTATTATTTGCTATTGAAAGCAAATTTTGTGAATTATTAAATACTTTGTGTGACAAGCATATAACACTAATATGAAAATTTAATCATTTATCTAGTGTAGAGATAAATGTGCTTTAATTTTTCATAGTATTATTATTTTGTTGGTTTAAGCATGTATGAATCATGAAAAATTTAATTTAATGTGGATTATTGGTGGTAGAATCCGATAAAATTAGTTCATATGGTTAGTGTCTAGGAAAGTGGTTCAAAAGCTAAGTCTTGATTTAGTGGTTATTTAATTAGTCACCGTTGCAATAGCACAAAGAGATTCCCACTAGTTTTGCACTTACCTGGCCAATTGATATGATAAATAGAGCTGATTTCATGTATTGGTAGAAATGTGATTATAGCCTTAATTTTATAATTATGGATGATTTTGTGGCTATTATTTTATGCTTTTAAAATATTGTGAATAACAATTGTATGAAGTTAAATATTTAAATTTTGGAATTAAGTATGGTGAATTTGTTAGTCACCAAAGTGATTAATTCTTTATGAATTATTTAATTCCAAATATTACGGTGATTACCCATTACTTTGATGCTATAAAGTTATGTTTGTTTTATGGGTGAATTGAAGTTTGTTATGGATCAACTCAAAGGTTGATTATTTGTTTTTATAATTATTAAACATAAATGTTGGTAGTTTTATTTAAACTCCAAAAGATGATAAATATTTATAGTTGGAATATGCATCACTACCAAATTCTATGAAATCTTTATAGCATCATTATAGTTGAATGTTGCATATCAGTGAAAAATTAAACATTGAAAGAAATGTTGAATGATGTTGATTACATCCAGGGTTCATAGAATTTGTGGGGGAAGCCATTTTAATGGCTAATTTTATCATTAAAGAGTGCCTCATAATAGTAACAAAGCATACCATACAAAATATGAAAAGGAAAGAAACATTCCTTGAAATATTTGAAAGTGTGGGGGTGCTTGGTAAAAGTTAAAATTCCTAAACCTAAAAGGTTGAGAATCGGACCTAAGATAGTAGACTCTATGTTTATTGGCTATGCACTTAATAGTAGTGTGTATCGTTTTTTGGTTTATAAGTATGATATATCAGATATCCATGTGAATACGGTTATTGAGTTAAGGAACACTACGTTCTTTGAAAACGTATTTCCGTACAATAAAAATTAATGATAATAACAACTCTGTGATATCCTAAAATACTATGACTTATGAAAACTTGGAGAGGAGGAACCTAGACGTAGTACTAGGTAAAAGACTTTAACATCTTTTAGCCCTGATTTTCTTACTTATCTTTTGGAAATTGAGTCTCGGAAATATGGAGAGACTATGGGTTCTCTTAAAGCATCATTTTGGGAAGATGCTATCAATAGTGAAGTTGAATCCATTATGTCAAACCACACTTGGGAATTGGTTGACCTTCCTATTGGAAATAAACCTCTAGGAACTAAGTGAGTTTTCAAAAAGAAGATGAAAACAGGTGGCACTATCGATAATTACAAAGCTAGGCTAGTAGTAAAAAGGCTACAGACAGAGTGAAGGCCTAGACTACTTTGATACCTATTCACCTGTTACAAGAATTACATTCATTTGAATGTTAATTGCATTAGTAGCATTAAATGGGTTGGTGTTATCACAAGCACACTATATTGCTAAAATTCTTGAGAAATTCAAGAGTTTAAATATAGCTCCTATGTTGAAACCTATAGATTCTAGTCTTCGATTGTTGAGAAATACTGGCGAAGCTGAAAAACAAAAGGAGTATGCTCGAGTGCTAGGCAGTCTTATGTATGTTATGAACTACACTAGACCTGATATTGCCTACGCAGTAAGCATGTTAAGTCGCTTTGCAAGTAATCTAAATGAGCTTCATTGGAGAACTATGACAAGAGTTTTGGGTTACTTAAAGCAAACTCAAAACTTTGCTTTGCATTATGAGAAGTACCCTGCAGTGCTAGAAGGATATTGTGATGCAAATTGGATCACCAGCTCTAATGACACAAGATCCACAAGTGGATATGTATTCACCCTTCGTGGTGGTGTTGTCTTGGAAGTTATCCAAACAGACTTACATTGCAAGATCAACCATGGAAGCAGAATTTATTGCTTTAGTTAAAGCTGGTGAAGAAGCTGAGTGGCTTCGTAATTTTCTTGAAAACATTCGCAGTTGGCCAAAGCTGGTACTAATAGTGTGTATATACTGTGATAGTCAAGCAGTTATTGGTAGGGCCAAGAATGTCATGTACAACGGCAAGTCTAGACATATAAATGGTAGACATGATACCGTTAAACAACTACTCTCAAATGGAATCATCTCAATTGATTATGTGAAATCAAAAGAGAATATAGCGGATCCATTATCTAAAGGGATTCCTAGAGAGTTAGTTAGAAATTTGTTCAAAGGAATGGGTTTAAGGCCGATCCATTGTTGATTATTGTGGTAACTCTACCTAGAAGAGTGGAGATCCCACGAACTAGGTTCAAAGAGACAACTAAGTGATGATCGACTGTTAACACTGTGGAGTTTTAAACTCATACTCATTCCTAGACAAGATAGTGCATATATATAAGGGTAAGTGTTTAAGCTTTTAATGGTTTCTTTTATCTGATGTGTTCAGATGATGTATGTTGACTTACATCACAAGGAATCACCTATATAAGTGTGAAGTGTGGGCCGCTTCTGTGAGAATTTAAAACGACCGATTCTCTAGAACACTTGCAGAACCAGGCGGTGTCCAGGGCCAAAATGGACACAGCATGAGAACCAACGATGCTAGAGGGGCAACTGTGTGACTCCTATTGTCTTGGTATACACTAAAAGGTCGACAGTTCAAGACAGCATGTTCACTGATTGACCAATATATCCAATAGGTTTTTACTAGAGAAGGTTCAAAGGCAACCCCTACCTTTCTCGATGCACTTGTTTCTCGTAAAGGAATCACACTTTGCATACATGATCATTTGCATTTGGTCACGATGGACTAACTTCTTATCCATGTGGGGAATTGTTGGAATTTATGACTAAATTCTATGGGTTATGAATAAGAAGTCTTACTGGTTCACCACCACCGGTTGCGTCAGTTTGCCACGGTCGTGTCGGTTCACCAACAAGAGACAAGTCTATTTGATCGTGCTTTTTCAAAGTCCATAAACAGGGCGCCCTAGTTTCAGAATAAAGACAATGTTTTTCTGCATACACTTTTTCCTATATACTGCATATACATTCTGTGCGTTCTGAAAGCAGACTCGTTGGATTCGCTTGGGCTTCAGATAGATAGAGCCATCTTTCTGGAGACGAATAATCCGCTCTATCCTGGGAGACAATTGCTCAGAAACCTTCGGCATCTATATTGAAGGAGCAAAATTGTCTTAAGGACACAACGAAAGTTGGACCCGGATTTCTTCAAAGTTCATTATTATATTTCGGCAGTCTTGTGAGTTTTTTACTGTTTTTCCTTCTTGTGTAGAAGTATGGTATATTTACAGATTATACATATTGATTATACAGATTCTTTCCTTTGTGAAAATTTCAATTTAAATGATTTTCTACAACATAATGCGCTTGTAGCAAAACACAATTTAACATTGTTGTTTAATTTTCTTATTAAAATTAATCTTATTTTAAGGACTGGACGTGGTATTTTATTCAAATGGATCAGTGTATAATATTCTGAAAAAGAAAAAAAAAAAAGGAAAAAAAAAGGAAAAGGTCAGGGTATAATCTGAGGTGAGATAAGCTTACTTTGCTTGATGGAGTGCAATTTGAAAAGTCAACTAAGAACAAAGGATGATGTAAATTTCCACGAGGTTTCGCATAATTGATGATCTTAGTTGGTCTAATGTATTACGGAGTATGATGCAAACTCCAAAAAAATAGGTTTATGTCCCTAAATTGCAATTTGTGAATAGGATAATTTGTTTTGACTTTATTAATTGTAAAAAATATATTATATTAATATTAATATTAATATAGTAATACATGTAGATAATTTAAATTTATAATAATTTATATTGTTCACAAAATTGTGCTTATTTCACCGAAATAAAAAATAAGTTGCAAACAATAGGCGTATGTGAGTACCCCTTTCAACAGGAATTGGAGCATTAATTTATTATGTTGTAAGGCATTAATCCCTTCTTTTAAACTCATCCCATTGGCGGTTTTGAGTTTGATTATGTGTAAATGTAGAAAAGGTTTTTGGGAGAGTTGCCTAATTAGGGCCCACAATGCTTAAATTTATTCAATTAAATTTCAAAAAATTAATCGAACAAGTGCCAATGAGTCGGTGGGTGTTTGGTTTAGTTTAGAAAACATGTTTATACTCTTTCTGATCCTTATTATAAAGCATCAACTACAATTTTTCACAAACTAAGAAATAGAAGTTAAATCATTAAATTGGTTCAGAAATAATAAATATTTTCAATTTTACTCATACTTTAATGATGTGAATTTAAAGAGTTAGTTAAAAATGAGGATATAATTGGAAAATAGTAATAAATAAATTGGTTAAAGGTAGTTGGTGCCTTATAATAAGAATCAAAATATTTTGGTAGTTGGTGCCTTATAATAAGAATTAGAGGGAGTATTTTAGAATGCAAAATTTCTTTAACATATTCCCTCCGCTATATAATATGAGTCACTTTTAGAAAAATGCCTTAATTCATAATATAAATCATTTGAAAAGTAATTAATGTTTATTTATCAATTTTTCCTATATAATAAATGTTCAAATATAACTTTTTATATGTTCTCTCTTATTTGAAATCTAATCTAATACAAATACAAGTAAAATTGGAAAAATTTTCAATTTAAATCATGTTTAATAAGTTAATTACTTTTTTTATTGAATTAGTTAAGTGCCTTATATTATGGATTTGAAAGAGTATCTCATATAATTAAAATTTTTTAAGATTAGTTAATCAAGTCATTTAATTTGAAACGAGTTAATCCAATCATTTTATTTTAAAAAACACTTTTACTTTTTAGACTTCATTTTTTAAATTTTTTTTGAGAGAACCTCTTCCATATGTTGTCATTTAACTAATCATATAATACCACGTGTCCACCAGTAGACCTCCGCGTATGACGTATCGAGAGTTGAGTTCAGGCAAGCATTGCTGGTGAGAATGCTATATACCCCGGTCTGTGACTATACACAAACCCCTCCTGTGATACTAGAACCTTCCATCGTCGTTAAATAGCCTTTTCCGCGTTGCTCTCCGGCGAGCTTTTTCGCTCAAATGGCGGCTTACCTATCTTCTTCTTTCATTTCCTTTCAAGTCTCAGACTCTGACTGAAACCCCAAAATCTAATCCTTAATTTCTATCTTTCTCGCTCTACCTTTTTCCATTTCATACCCAAATTTCAATTTCAGCTACTCGCCTCGATTGGATCCACGAATGGGTCGTGATTCTGCGACTTCTCTCGCCCCCGGATTCCGATTCCACCCCACCGACGAAGAACTCGTTCGCTACTACCTAAGGCGCAAGTTGTGCGGCAAACCCTTCCAGTTCAACCCAATTGCCGTCATCGACATCTATAAATCCGAACCCTGGGACCTCCCCTGTTAGCTCTTTTGCTCTTCTCTGTGTTTCTTTTGTATAGCATGATTTTCTCTATGTATGTAGCATTAAATTGAATTTCTTTTATTGTTGTTTGTTGTTCGAGTGAACCGTGTGGCCCTTGCTGATTGAGAATTTTGTTTATTGGGGATCGTGCGGTGTTTTAGGTCATTCGAAGCTGAAAAGTAGGGACTTGGAATGGTACTTCTTCAGTGGGCTGGACAAGAAGTACGGGAATGGATCGAAGACAAATCGAGCTACGGAGAAAGGTTACTGGAAGACTACGGGGAAGGATCGCCCTGTGCGACACAAATCGCGAATTGTCGGAATGAAGAAGACCCTTGTTTATCATAATGGTCGAGCGCCGCGCGGTGATCGTACCAATTGGGTGATGCATGAGTACAGAATGACCGATGATGAATTGGTGAAAGCAGGAATAGCTCAGGTGCTTTGAATATATTGCTAGATGTTTTGCATATTGGATAACGATGTCCTTTTTATTGATAATTTTGATCGGTCATGTGTATTAAAAATAGTATCTGTTCATTTTCTTTCTTCGGGGGAGAAGGATGCTTTTGTGCTCTGTAGGGTTTTCCAGAAGAGCGGTACTGGGCCAAAGAATGGTGAGCAGTACGGTGCCCCCTTTATAGAGGAGGAATGGGAAGAGGATGAGGTGGCTCCGGTGTCAGGTGAACGGGCTATTACTGGTGAAGTTCTAATGGGTGATGATGTAGATGCTTTTATTGAAACAAACGACCTTGAGCAGGTTTGTGTTCTATTCCAACTACTTAGGAATATTATTTCAGAATTTTTAAGCCTACTGAGACCTGAGAGTTCGTTATTAGGGAGCAGTTTTCTGACAGGGAATTAAGAACTTTAATAGTAAATGTGATCAGTCAATGGGGTCATACATTGTTCAGGAATATCAAAATTCTGTTACGCTCCTTCTGATTGGTATTTTTGAGGGTTAATGTTGCATTTAATCATTAAGAGAAGACAAGGATATGTACTCATGTTACTATGTGTGGCTTTTTGTACTTATCTTTGTAGTCTTGGTGTTGAATGTTTGTTTCGGTTTACCTGATGCGTGCACTGATGTGTCTTAGTTGTCTTAAATGAAATGAATGTACATGTGTGGGGTATTGAATGATGCACAGATATCTCTGTATTTATTTTCTTGATTTATGGCAGTTTTTTCCTTTCTTCTGTTCAGTATAATGTATGTAAACTTCTGTGAGATGAATGCTGCAGAAATTTGTGTATTGTCATTTTCTCGATTTGTAACATGGTCTGTTTCTCTTCTAATATGGTTTAGTACATGTCTTCGTTCAAAAAACTTTGCTCTTTGTTCACGGCCATTTTTAACTGTTACTACTATTCAGCATCAAATAATTCTTTAACCTTTAGAATTTCTGATTATTAATAGCACCTTGGTACGGACATAGCATCTGCTATCGCTGCAATTCCTCTTGGCATGTGTTGTGGAGAGAGTAGTAGCTATCCTGAACCTGAGCATTCCCGGGTAACTGCTGAAGAACAGAAGCCTTTGGCAACCACTGGTGGAATTTGTGAGCCTCAAGGGGATCGGTTCCTGAATATACCTGAGCAGTATGCGGTGGATGGTAAAACATTGAAGGATGAATATGAAGTGGAAGCAAGGCATGATGGAAGTCCTCTTAATGTCGATCATCCATTTGATGAACTATGCTTGGATGCTCTTGATTTTCCTCAGATTGGTGATGGTTCATTTCTGGAAACCAATGATCTTTTAAATCCAATTGAGGCGGATTTTGATGTTAAGGACATGCTGGATGAGTATCTTAACTACTTTGATGCTGATGATGATATTTCCAAATTTATATCTTTTGAGGATCCTCAAATAAAGAGCGATGCAGAAGTGGTTCCTGACCAAGGACTGCCTTTCATTCAGGTTATGGCTTACTTGAGTCTAGATATTCATGGTTAGATGTCTTTTAGTGATTATTACAATCGGCGGATGACTAAATTGTCTCATTGACAGAATGTGGATGAGGAACCCAGCATGGCTTGTAAGCAGAATTTTGATGAAGCACCTTGCGGAGATGGAGCTTCCTCTTCTAAGAAGAATCCAGAATTGTCAAAATCGGTACCAGGTGAGGTTTCTTTTGGCTCCCAGTTGTTTGTTTTGATTTGTGTATGGCAGTTTAAAAGGAACACTCAAGCTGGTAGCCTACCTTTTCCACTTGGTTCTATGATTTGTATTTCTTTGCCAACCGTCTCTGACTATTTGTCCATCATTTTGTTTGGTAGGAGATATGAGTCCGTTGACAAAAAGAGTCAGTCGCTTGTTGGATGGCATCCCTGCTCCTCCTGCATTTGCTTCAGAATTTCCTCCCAAAGACATTGCTCTTCGGCTTCATTCTGCTGCTCAATCTTCCAATCATGTAACTGCAGGTATGATTAGAGTAACTAACATTACCCTTAGAGGTAATGGGATGGACTGGACGCCGGGCAAGAATGGAGGGTTCGACTTTGTGATCTCTTCTGATTACTCTCAACCTAATAATATTTCTGATGCGTTGGTCCCGGTGTCTGGGTTGCTGTCTGGCAAGAGTGCCTTTTTGGTGTCACATTGCTGGATTTTCTTGATGCTCTTTTCGGTTCTTATACTTTCACTGAGTTGCAAGATTGGGAGTTGCATGTATGCTGCTGGTAAATGACACCCGGATGGCTGTGTATATGATGCAACAAGCAATAAGCTGCACTCAGATGATTGTTCTTTGGTATCAATGATACTCACTGAATGACTAGGATCTTAAAGACACTGTAGGATTCTCTAGTTAAATTTTGTCAGGCTGACTGCTTATTAGCTGATATGGGCTTGTTTTATACTTGTACGTATTGGTTGTAATATATACATTATTTATATTCATGTCTCTGTTTGCAGGATGTGAACAGCTAGACTAGTATTTGTTTCATATAGTACATAGTAATATACATTATTTTTGTGTGTTATTTCCGCTCCAATAATGTCTCTGCAGCCTCTGGTACATTCTCATCTTAGCTGTTAATTTTCTTTTTAACTTGTTTGATTCATTAGCTGTGACCATCAATAAACTCTATTGAGTGCCTGGCAACCGATCTGTAATATTTTGGGTCAGTTGGAGTGGGCACTGAATTGACATGGAACTTTCTTTTTATTTTTTATTTTTGGGTTTTTGGGCTGTGATTTCTGTTTGTATCGGTACGTGGGATGTCTTTCTGCTTGGTAATTCAATGATTCCTGGAAGTTCCATGCAAGTTTTTGGTATTCCTCATTCCTTGAAGTTCTAGGTTGAGAATTTTTACTCTTCTATGTATATAATTGGATCTGAATTTTGTCATTCTTCAATTTAATGGCCCATTTTTTTTTTTTTTTGGGGGGGGGGGGGGGGGGGGTGGGGGGATTTCATATTTAACGCATGCAGCCTGATCGGATTTTTAAAGAAATATCTGAGAATTATAAATCTGGAATCGGCCTCTGTACTTTGAGAACTGAAAATATATTCACATAGTATTATAATGATAATTATAGGCATGTATACAGATTGATATGTACATAATATTGTATAATAAAAGAAATGTAGAATGGATTTGCATCCCTTGTTAGATTGTTAATTTTGGAGCGTTCTAATTTATAAATGTACATATAAGGGGTAAAAGTTATTATAATTTCTAGATGAGACCCCTAGTGTAGAATGGATTTGTATCCCTTTATGGATTAATACTAAACAATTGTTATAGTATAATGTAGGGTTTTGAAACCCGGATTGAAAATCGGCCAACTGGTTGGTTCAAGCATTAACTTGGTTCGTTATTCTTTTTTTAGTTTGAAGAATTGATTTTTTTTTTTTTTTAAAAGAAATTCTTTCAAGCTTTATATAAATTACCTTGAAATCTTTAATTTCATTTAGTCTTGAGTTAGCTCTGGCTTTAATTCAATGGCCCCTTGACGCAGTATTTTGAGCGTTTAGTGGTCAGTCTTGGTTTAGGCACTGGTTAAAGTAGAGAAAGTTAAATGGGATGTAAAAAACGCTGGATTTTGAACAAGAAATTTCATCTTCAACTAAAATCCAATCTTCTTGTCATACTACAATGTATATATATCAAATTATGAGTAACAATATGGCTCAAAAAGCCAAACAATGATGAACCGGGCAAAATTTATGCTCGATTTATTTATACGCCCGGTGATCTTGCTCTCAATATTTTGAGAAATTCTGAAATGTAGCTCCTTTTAAAAAAAAAAAAAGAAGAAAATTTGTAAACAAAACCAATCAGAAAGTAAATCCCACTTAAGAAATGTAATATGAAATGCTTGTATAACAGTATTTATGATTGGCCTTGAATACAAACTATTCTTGTTTATTAGGGTAGTTACCTATTTTACCTAGAAATTAGTGTAGAAGTGCGCTTTCTTTTAGCCTAATATATGCTTATTTGTTTTGCTACTTTTCTCCAGGAAGCGTTGTGTCACCTGGAAGCTCACACACAGAACTCCCCTGATCAGAATCAAATGACAAGTCTCAGCAATAAACAATTTGGTGGTATAAAAGAGATATGTGTATATATATATATATAAGAAGCTCACCTCCCCTATCAGGTGAGCCACACATCTCTTCTCTGCCAACAACTCTGCTTCTGACTGCAAAAATGAGAAGATACGATCACTTGTTTGGGGGAGGAAGAAACGTAAATAAAGGCAGTGTGCTTCTCAGGAGTTTGAAGGTAACTTAAAGTTTTCATTTTGATGTAACAATTACTAGTTATCAAGGGAATGATGTAATACACGTTTTATGAACTTTGACAGAGCATATATCACACACACACACAAAAACACTTGTGAGATTTTCATATTCCTTGAGCAATGTGACATTGCAGTAGAAGAAAGGCCATTTTACATGTACAGGAATTGTATGTAACATATCTCTTACTTCTATAAGCATCCGTAACATGGTTGTTCAAAGAATATGAAATTGGATAGCAATGGTGCAAGCTGTCTCTCTCTACCTAACTCACTCACTCACACACACAAACACATTCCACGATGTATTCTAAAGCCATAATTTTTTTAAAAAAAACAAAATTAAAGGGGTAGGCACCAATGGCTTGAGATTATAAGTGGGATTAATTCTGCGACTTCTTCCATACAAAGAAGCATTTACAGTACTAGGCTATAAGGCTACTGACATATTATGAAGTCATCGTAAAAATGAAATGTGATACTTACTTTGATTATTCGCTGTCGGAGGTAGTCATCAATTATGACATCCTTGACAAGTTCATAATCACCGTTTCCCTTAAAAGGATGAATAACAGTCTTAGGATCAAACATAAGCAATCTTAAAAAAATTAAGAAGAATGAAGAACATGTCAGGCATAGACTTACTTTTGAACGGCATGGCATGCTGAAAATAATATCTTCTGCAATACCATAAGGATTTCCATTGGTATATACCTGATTTTGCAGTAGTTGCAAACTGTGAGATTGGAGCCAGAAGGAGGAAAAGATAGAGAGAGAGAAAACAACATAGAAAATACAATGTACTAACTAATCAAATCACTCAAGACTACTTTTTGTTTAGGTTTGTACTAGATATCCTTTTCTTGGACATAAGCTTTTATAGAGGAGGAGAAAAATATCATTTTCACGGAAAAATTCAATTCTTGGTGTCTGAATTTACTTGAATTGGAAACCCTTGTCTATATCAACATTTGCACTTCATAGTTACTGCATTCGGGTTGATTGGATATTAGATAATTGTACTCCTACATGAGTGTTAGATAAGTGGTTTATTTTGATCCTAAATATAAAACTTCGATCCATTATGTTCCTCAAAATTATATTTCCCCCTAAAAAAGCGCTATTTATTGGATATATTTAAGGGGTTTCAATGAAATATAGTTTCAAAATGTACATGATTGAATAAAAATGATATTTTAAGAAATCAATACATTTATTATAAATAACTAATTTAACTAATTTACTTAAAATTCATAAATTAGTTATCTAGCTCTTATATTAAGGATAAGGTGTAGTATCAAGAATTTTCCCACATAGATTTCATTAAATTAACTGATACTTACAGCAGAGGAAAACCAATCACCCTCAGGAGTAGGAGTGGTCAAAGAGCGAATGGCATCAACAATTGATACAGATGTTGATGCAGCAGATGATCTTCCCCACTTTTGAATAAGAGCACCACCTCTCTGCCAACAGTCAATTTTTCTTCCCATAAATACACACACACAGACACATATATCACATACTTATTGATGCTGGCAAATTTTTTTTTAAAAAAAATCACATACTTGTTGATGGTTGATTGTGATTTTACCTTTTGAACCTTTTCAGTGAACTCTTCTTGTAACCATTTGTGGTCCTTGATCACATCCTTAACAGGAAAACCATCGATTCTGGCATTTAAAAAGTCAGGGACCTGTTGAAAATTTAGCAAGTCATCGGGACCAAGAAAGAGCATTTGGAGAAATGTGTTCAAGTGAAGCACACTTGTAGTAGGTAAATAAATACTCCTCTGATCCTTAACATAGGATCTAATTGAGGATATGATCTTAGTCTTAAATGGAAGACCTATTGTTTATATTTGGCAGTCTTTTTCTAATCTACCCCTTCTGATGTTCCTTCAAGGCTTCAACAATAATCAAAAGATAGATTGAGGGAATCAAGAAAGATGAATAGGACGTTTTAGAAAAATACATGTCATATTGACTAACTTTTTTAATCTAATCAAATTAAGTACACTAGAGGGAGTATGCTATAATACTGACCTGAGTAGTTGAGTGATTTCCCCATATGGTCATATTTGAGACTTTATCATAGAAGACACCTGCCTTGAGAGCTAGCTGTGCATTATGAAAAGATAAGTAGATGAAGCTAATCATGAGAAGCCAATATTTTTGTGTGAAACACAGCTCGAAACTCTGTTTACCTGACATTTAGCTCTGTTCTCATCTAAGCGAGTTAAAGCATGAAAATTCTTTGCAGGAATGTTTGGAGCATTCTTCAAGCATATCAGTGCACTGCAATTAAATAGCCTGTATTAATAATAGTTTATGCAGAAAACACCATGAAATTAAGAAATGAAGTTTCTCTTACTTTGTATTGCAAGGATTTCCCACAACTATGACTTTGACATTTGGAGATGCCACAGCATTTAGTGCTTTTCCCTGTAGTATGTTTATGAGAGAGATCAATAAGTAGAGTTAGAGGAAAAGAGCCAACAAAAGGTTGGTCTAGTTAATAAGGATTCGGCTTCAGTCCTCCTCCTATCCACTGCCATCCTCTTGCCTTAAACAACGCCGTTATGGCGCAAAAAGCCACCTGATGCTCTCTCTCTCTCTCTCTTTTTCCCATACACACACACATTTTAGGTACTGTAGGTACTAAAAATATATTTTAGGATACTGGCAGGTACTGAAAAAATACTTACTCATACTTTATGATCTTAAAAAATTATTTAGGATCTTGAAAAAAAATATTAGCTGGTACTGGAAAAATATTTTAGAATCTTGAAATTCAAAATCATGAAGTATTTTTTCAAATGAAGTATTTTTTTAGTCAATTAGTATCCTGAAGTGTCTTTTTAATACCAGTTAATACGTGAAATATTTTTTTTATATATATTCTTTCAAGATCCTAAATAATTTTACAAGATTATAAAGTATGAGTAAGTATTTTTTCTGTACCAATCAGTATCCTGAAATATATTTTTACCTATAGTACCTTAAATGTGTGTGTGTGAGTGAAAGAGCATTAGGTATGGCTTTTTGCACCAAAATTGGCGTTGTTTAATGGAAGAGGATGGCAGTAACCAGATACTCGGTACACCATAGTCATTTTCTTTAACTCACTTGTTCTCTTGCCTTTTTTATTATTTTTGTGAAAGCATTAATAGAGACAAATTATGAAAAAATTGATAAATATGAAAATTAGCTTTGATATTTAAGATCAAGATTAATTCTCCAAATATATCTTATACTCTCTCCATCCCTATATACAAGAGCCTTTTTTTTTTTTTTAAAATGGGCTTGTTCCTAAATATAAGTCCTTTTGAGTTTGTCTCAATAATAAATATAATTTTTCTCATTTGCCTTTAATTAATTATTATATTACATACATTTTCTTTCATGTTTTTCTCATTGTTACTTCTCTCTCTCACTCACTCGTTTATAAATAGGGGCATTTATTTTTTGAAAAAGTTAAATTTTCTACATAATTATTACATTTATCTACTTGTAGTACCTGAAATATATTTTTAATACCTATAGTACTTGTACCTGATATATATATATATAAAAGAGCATTAGGTGTGGCTTTTTGCACCAAAACGGCGCTGTTTAAGGGAAGAGGATGGTAGTGGATGGGAGGAGGTAGAGGACTGAAACCAAATTCAGTTAATAAGGAGTTGGCTCATAATCCACAAGGTTGTGAGTTTGAATCCTACTACTGATATGAGAATTTTGTTAGTGGGCGATCTTTAATACCATTGTCCAAAACATAAGTCACTTGTAGGGAAAAAGGTTGGTTCAAAAGATAAATCATTTTTAGGATAATTAATTATGTTTTGTCAATTTTAACCCTATTTAATTTTTATTGGAAAGAAAGAAATAAGAGAGAGAGGAGTGAAAATCATTTGTAAAGTAAAGAAGAGAGAAAAAAATGTAATCAGGGGCTAAGGGCAGAGGCATGCTTTGTCCTTGATAAGCCTTTGGCATGCAACTCATCTAAAATGTCTTGCTTTGAAAAGAAGGAGAAGAGAAAACCAAGTGACATACCTGCTGAGCAAAGATTTTGCCATTAATGTCTAATAAATCAGCACGCTCCATGCCAGGACCTCGAGGCTTGGCACCTATTAACACAGCCCATTCTACATGTTGGAACACATCATAAGGGTCAATCCCAATACTCACTTCTCTGAGTAAAGGAAACAATGAATCCTCCAGTTCCATTGCAACTCCTATATGTTTTGAAACAGAGCACTCATGTTAAATGGCACTTTGATGATATATAACTAATCAAAATTTTAGAATGATGAATGGTAGTTTCTTACCTTCTAGTGCTTCGAATGACCTCTCAGATCCCAGTAATTTGAGAGCTATAGGTTGATCTGGACCAAAAACCTCACCAGATGCAAGCTGATGAAAATAAATGGAGTCATTTCAAACATGGTGGGTTGCTTTAGAAGAAGGTTTTGATGTTTTTCTTTGAAGGAAGAAGCACTATTTCAAAGATTCTAGGAGAGAATATAAAAATTGGTCCTAAATATAAGATTACAGTCCATCTTATTTTCTAAATTTATAATTGTTTTTTTCAAAATATCTTTATTGATTACACATTCTAAAAGGGTTTCTATCAAAAAAATAGTTTTAATACCTATGATTAAAGAGGGTATTTTAATAAAACATACATACTTTTGTAACAAATAATTAACTGAACTGATTTTTTTAATATTTACATATTAGTTATCTAACTTTTATATTAATAGTTGGGTTGTCTGGCTCTGTAGACTTAAAAAGATTTGGATAGACCTTGAAAAGTAGGTGATTGGAGATCATTCCGGCAGCACCAGAGACGGCAACGTTAATTAGCTTCTTCCATGTTTTTGTTTCTTCTTCCTGCAATACGTATTCCAAATAAACACAATACACTTAATCAGCTATTAGATTTTTCGGTTATAGAAGCCATGGTTTTGGGACATTAAAAGGATTATTTTACTCCCTCCCGTGATTAAAATAAAACACATTTATCTAATTTGATTAGATTAAATAAATTAGTTAAGTTAGTTAATTCGACATATATTTTCTAAAACATTCTAGTCATCTTTTTGAACTCACTCATTTTCTCTCATCTTTAATTATTGTTGTGAAGGCACTAATAGGGACAAATTATGAAAAAATTGATAAATATAAAAACTGTATTTTATATTTAAGATCAGGATTAATTTTCCAAATATGTCTTATACTCTCTCCATCCCTCTATATAAGAGGCTTTTTTTTTTTAATGGGCTTGTTCCTAAAGATAAGATTTTTTTGAGTTTGTCTCAATAATAAATACATTTTTTTCATTTTGCCTTGAATTAATTATTATACTACATACATTCCCTTCCATGTTTTTCTTATTATTGCTCTCTCTCTCTCACTCATTCATAAATAGGGGCATTTGTTTTTTGAAAAATTTAAATTTTCTACATAATTATTACATTTAACTACTTTTATTTTTTCTTAGAGTATCTAACGATTTGATTGAGAGACTCTTAGATATACAAATTGGCTTACATCCTTTGCTGCCTAACATCCATTGTGTCCGCTACTTCAAGACGATGACGTTTTTTGCCTAAAATACACACAGCTGGTCCTTTTTTATCCAAAAAAAAAAATGAAAAAGTATTTCAGAGCATTGTCAGGTAGTAAAAAGTCGGAATACTGAATGGTACTAAAAAAATTCTTCGTGATGTTGAAAAAATATTTTACTAAAAGGGTATAATGAAAAAATAATTCAAGATCTTAAAAAATTATTTAGGATATTGAAAAAATATTTTAAACTATATTTTTAGTAGCAATAAGAACCAAAAATATTTTTTTAAAATTCTAAAATAATTTTTTTAATATCATGAATTATTTTTCCAGTATCAGTCAGTATCATTTTAGTATTAATCAATGTATTCTTTCAAGATCCTAAAATATTTTTGCAACATCATGAAGAATTTTTTTTAGTACCATTCAGTATTCTGAATTATCTTTTTACTAACAGTGTTCTGAAATATTTTTTTCATTTTTTTATAAAAAAGGACCAGCTGTGTGCATTTTAGACCAAAAACGTCTTTTTTTTTTTTATAAAAAAAAGTTTTGGAGGGGTACGACGCCAGTCTCCCACCAAGGTCAGAACACGCCCTCGGGCTCTATGATCACTTACTGGGGACTTACAAGATCGCCTATCAAAAGAGTCCTAGCGACGGCAGAGAGGATCGAACCCATAACCCAAGGACCTAGTCCTAGTTCTCTTATTTGTACCAACTCTCATTAGCTACACCAAAAACGTCTTGAAGCAATGGATGTTAGACAGCAAGGGATGTAAGCCAATCCCTTAGATATGGGGGCAGAGTCACACGGAGTATTAAGGCCCAGATGAGTAATTAATAGGACAAAAAGTAACTACAGGAAACAGAGGGGAAGCACTGAAGCAGATACGGCCTAAAGGACACATGACACATGAAAATTATTATTATTATTATATAAAGTTGGTCTTTACAAATAAAATAATAATTGGTGGTATCCTAGCTAAAAAATATGGACAGACCCAACAAACTAAAAACTGAACCGGTGGTTGAGAGTTGAGACAGTGGTTCAAACGAGGATCAAGCCAGATTAGACCGATCATAATTAAACTAATACTCTATTTGAATAAAAAAGTATTAATCTATAAATATATAAATCATATACTCATTCAATCTTTTAAAACTTAACTAATTTTTAATATTACCTATACTAATTATACAAAATTCTAATATTATATTAACTATTCATTTCACCTATTACCCTTATTAATTATAAAAATATATTAAAAAAATATTTAATATCCATTGAAAACAAATAAATACCTTATAAAAAAACTAAATACGTCTGTTAGTTATTTCCTTATAATAAAATACAGGGAGTCCTAGTAGAATCTAATAAAGCACATCTAATGGATTTATTTTACCCTTAGAACAATGTGGTTTCAAACTCAATAAGAAAATAAGAAATTCGACACAACCAAATCGTATGACCAAGAAAGCCAGTTGAGTTTTATTAACATACTATAGACTACATTTATGGGCACAATTTTGAGAATACTTTTCCCAAGCTTCATTTTCTGCAAGTTTTTTATTTAACATCATGAAAAACCATAATTTACGACGTGAAGCTTTTTTTGAACCAAACATTATGTTGAAGAAGTACTTATAGAGATCTGAAGACAAAACAGAGGAAGCACACGTAAACGAATGAAAGAAAGTAAGAAAGAGAAAGGCCACTTACAGCCTTCAAATCATAGGTCAAGCAAAAAATTCCATAGCAATCTTCTTCATTATTGACCTCTTCCTTCTGCCTTTCAACAGTCAGTGCCTTCACTTTACTGCTCACAGTACAACATAAACAGAGCATAAAAACAGAGTACATAACAGAGCATGAAAACAGAGCGCGCGCACACACACACATACCTGGTAGTGGTAGCAATGGAGAAAGAAATGGAGGGATATGAGGTATCAGAGATACGTCCAAAAGAATTTGTTTGGAGAAGGTGTGTGGGGAAACAAGGACGTGGTGATAGTGAAGACGATGAGTGAAGAAGAGACTTAGGTGCGAAACAGGGGTTTAACTCTGCTACTGCCATGGTGTTGAAGGAATTATAGCAGAGGCAGAGAATGATATATATATGTGTGTATGAGAGATGAATCAATTCATTTGCGAGTCACTAGAAAAGAAGAAGAAGAAGAAGAAATTGGGATGATTTGAAACACCGTTGTGGGCGGGTGCGTAAGGCTATGGAATTGACACTTGTAAGTCGACAAGTCAAACATCATCTTCATTTTCATACCACCCACACGAAAATTCATATCCTCTCTCTCTCTCTCTCTCTCTCTCCATATTCCCTTTTTTGTTTTTAAGGCACCTTCTTGAAAGAAATAAATATGTTAAGTGACCAAATGTGGTATATGTATTCCCTTTTATCTTAAATATAAAACCTAATTAATTTTTTAAGATATTAAAGAAGTTAATTAAATTATTTTAAAATCTTTATTATTATTTTTTCTCCAATCTAATTTTTTTGACTTATAAAATAATATATTATTTAATCGTATGTAACATATAGTATGATTCCTTAATATTAAAAAGGAAACTAAATATTATATTTAGGACTAGATGTAGTACAATTTTTGTTAAGATTACTCCCATTTAATGACCTAACTCCACCTCCTTAGTTTTGATGATGCAATTAGTGGCACATTATAATAAGTACTCTTTTTAGTCATTATTATAAGTAAAAACTGCCTAAATCACATAAATGTGTAAATGTGTTAGAGATATAATTTGTTTTAAATATATTTTTATTTATGAAGATGGTGAGTGAGGGAGAGAATGAGTGTGGAAAGAACATGAGATGACATGAAATTAATTAAGGGTAAAAAAAAAAGTATATTAAATTTTTAGATAAACAGATATTGCTACTCATCTGGTTTAATTATGAGAAAGAGACAATGTTTATTTTAGTCATGTTTATAAGTGACATCATTATTTGATTTTTTTTTTTATAAATGTATAATTACACCCTTTATTATGACTTTGTTTTTATGTACGTTATCTATTAAATATGGATAAAATTAAAAATTTGTTAGATTTTAAGACAAAGTTACATTGGGTCTGTTTGGGTTAGCAGAAACTTATTTTCTATTTGATTTTTTTAGAAACCCGGTAGGAAAAAAGTCAGATTATAAATATGATCTGTGTTTAGATTAATGGTGATAAAAGTTGCGGGGTCCACGTCAAAAAGTTAAGAGCTTTTTGGAAAAAGCTATTCTATGGAATTTTTTCTTTAACTGGTTCTTAAGAGCTTTTTTTTTAAAAAAAAAAACTTAGTGAAGTTAAAGTTCAACTCAAACACTCCAATTAAGGCTTTTTTTCTACTTGAGTTTTTTAGTTCCTGACTTTAAACTACTTAAAGCTCTTTCTAAACAAGCCCAGTGAAAATGACTTGTAAATAAGATCAAATAAGTATTTAAATATAGAATCTGAGAATGATATTCACAAATAGGATGGGTGAGAGTAGATTCAGATTGTGCATGTGTACACACAAATTTGAGAGAAATTTTTGTGTGAACATGATTTACTACATTATTTATAGTCTAACAAATTAAAATATAACAACTTAGTTAATATTAATCCTTGTTGGTTGCTTATGTGATTCACATGTCTATTTTTCTTTAAAAAAAAAATAAATCTTTTAATTAAGATTTCTTAAGTAATGAAAAAGAAAATCTTGTGAAATACTTTAATTTTATTAAAATGCCAGTTAATATTTAAGGGGCATGCCAAATCAACTTATGTGTGGTTGTAATTTTATTGGTTAGACCATAAATGACGTGATACACCATATGCTTTCTCCAAACTTGAAACAAGAATAATTAATTTGTTTATTTGATGGTTGGCATTTGTGAGATTGACTCAACAACATTTCTGTTCCTGTTTTTCCAATCCCAGTTTGGTAGCCAATGCCGTATATATTCCCACGTCACTAATTTATTCTCTTCACTGTTAAGCCACTCATTGTTATTCCCCCTTTTCTTTTCCATAACTTTTTTTTCAGTTTTAAAAAATATCTATGCTCCACAAGGTAATTAAACCCGGACCGGTCAGTGAACTGGCTTGAATACTGGGTCAAAGGTCAGTGGGTCAGACCGGAGTCAACTCGAGATCAAACCGGTGAGGGATAAAAAATTGATAAATAATTTAATTTCTTATCACACAATCCATAATTTCAAATACTATATATTATTTCAAGTCTTTAAATCACTAGCCAAATAATTATATACTTGACAAATACTCTTTAAAATTTTCTTTACAAATTGATGTCAAAGTATCATATATTATCTAATGACATCTGAATTTGTATTGGAATCACAAAATATTCATCATAACAAAATATCAAAAAACAGGTATATGACAACAAAATATTTCCACCTATATGATTAACATATTCCCTCCCACATCATAACAAAATATTCCCATCTTCAATCACTAAGATCAATCAACTCCCTAGGTGTTGAGATATTGTAGGAGGAAAAGTAAAAGAAGTAGGAGCAACATTATCATCATTTAAAGATGGAGCCCCAACAACATCATCATCACCTAATGTGAAATGAATAGAATTATTAATAGTCATGTAAAAAACATAGTTATATTCTTGTGTGTACAAATATAATTTTAAATAATAGAAGACATAGTAAGAAACCTACAAAATCCCTCTCCATTTGTTATTTGTTGATTCTACATTATCAAAAAAATTAACACAAAAAAAATCAATTTATATTCTAACGAGTCGACCGGGTCAACTGGCAGGTTGAGACCGGTTTGACTAGGTCACACCGGGTTTATCGATTCAGTCCCGGTTTAAGGTCTTAACCCTGGTTTCTAATGTGAATCGGACCGGTTCTAGGTCCAGTCCGCCAGTTTTTGGTCAGAATTGGCCGGTCCGGTTCGGTTCTAATAACCATGATGCTCCATATCAATATTCTGATTTGTAAGAAATCATTTTATTAATTAATATATGCAAATTACCAAATTACTAGTAAGTACTAGGAAATATAGGGGTTCTTGTGATGCTCATTTATTCTTTTTAAATTTCAAGCCATTGTTTTTCAATTTTTATATCGACTAAACAATAAAGAAAAAATGACCTAATTATATCTACCTTTTTCAATTACTTTACTCGGTCATAAACATTAATGAGTCAAAACAACTAAAAGCATTAAATTTAGGGAAAATCTGTTCAAAAGAAATTTAAAAATATCAAAAGATAAAATAGTATTTTGAATATTTATAATACTAAAGACGTGTTAGAGTCTGATTCATCCATTTCAAAATTAAAAAGAAATGATAGAATAATAGAGAAGAAGACGTGATTTCTTGAGTTATGATAAATGTATTAACAAGTTTAGATAAAGTTTTCACAATTTCTCATAAGAATCTCACAAGTTGCAAATCAAAATTCACAAGATCTGACAAAAGGTTTTACAAATTTAGATAACGTTTTCACAAGTTCTCAAAAGAATTTTATAACTTCCTCAAAAAAAATCACAAGTTGCAAATTTGAATTTGCAAGTTTTGATAAAGGTTTTACAAGTTTATATAAGGTTTTCACAGGTTCTCAAAATAACTTTACAACTTCTTTATGGAATTTCACAAATTGCAAATTTTGATTTACAATATCTAATAAGGGTTTTACAAGTTTTGATAAAAGTTTTCATAAATTCTCAAAATAATTTTACAACTTCCTTAAAGAATTTTCATAAGTTGTAAATTTTGATTCACAAGATCTAATGGTTTTACGAGTTTTGATAAGTGTTTCACAAGTTTGAGAAAGTTTTTTACAATTTTTTAAAAGAATTTCTCAAGTTGCAAATTAAAATTCAAAATATTTGATAAGGGTTCCACAAGTTTTGATAAAGGTTTCACTAGTTTAGATAAATTTTTTACAATTTTGTCAAAATGAAAATTAAATTTTGAGGGACAATTCTATCAATTTCCTTTTAACTTTGAAAAAGACGAACTAGACTCTAACACGGCTTTAATATTTTGTATATTCAGAGCACATTTTTGTCTTTTTGACAATTTTAAAATTCTTTTTAAGAGATTTTCCCATCATTTTTATAAAATTTAAATGATTTTCAATATTATTTTTATTAACTAAACTACACTCGTAACATCATCCTCCCTCAGTCTCACCCAATTTTTTAGATTGGTTTGTCTCTTTCTTAACTTCTATTTTGGGTTTGTCGGAATATTAAATGCACTTTTACCATTTTACCCTTCATTGATATACTCTCTCTTATTACTTTTTCCCCATATATTATTTGTCATCTTAATTCCCACTCTCACCTACCCACTTATAGATAAAGACATATCTGGAAAGAAAATATATATTCTATATATTTATTAATTTTTAAGTAATTTGAAAAAAAAATTTAACAAAACAATTCGATTATTTGGATTTTATAAAAAATGATGCCTACTACCCTTATTAACTAGGGGTATATATGAAAGAAAAGAATTTAATACTCCTTAAAATTATTAAATATATTTAAAAATGAATCAAAAATATCTTTAAAACTACTCCCTTCATCTCTGTATAAATGATATACTCCCTCTAATTCATAATATGAGAAGTCTTCTAAAATGAAATTTTGTAAAACTAAGATAAGAAGACTTCTAGTTAGTAGAGTCTAAGGCTTTGCTTGAGAGTTTCATTTTAGAGGGAAATGAAAGGAAAGTAAGGGTTTTGATAGTCCATTCCCTTATTTGAGAGTTTTAAAAATAAGAGGGGAGGGAATCGAGAATTTTTAAAAATCCCCCAAAACCCTCATTCTTCAAAGAAATAAAGTTTCCCTAATATGGGGAGTTTTAAAAGGGAGAATAGATTAATTATTTTTTTACCTTCGTTCAAATAAAACACTCTCGTTATTTTTGCAGAGGAAAATATTTTTAGAGAGAGAAAATATTTTTTTAGGGAAAATATTTTTTAGAGGGAGAAAATACCTTTTTATGGGAAAATTTTTTTAGGATAAAATATTTTTTGAATATAAAATTACATAAATATTTTTTTTAGAAAATTTAAATTTAAATTTATTTGTAAAGTATAATAATTATATTAATTTCTAAAAAAAAGGACAAAATGGTAAAAATAACTCATTAATCCTCCATCTTCCTTGCTTACTATTTTTTTAACTCCCAAACAAGGGGAAGAAATATCCTCCATTTCCTTTCCTTCTCCTTTTCTTTAAACTCCTTGCATCCCTTTCCTTTCCTTTCTCTCCAAACTCCCAAACAAAGCCTTAAAGTCTAAAGCTCATCATGAAGAAAAAGTTAAGATAACTATTATAATTATTTTGGACCTTGAGAATTTGGAAAAATATGAAATAATATAGAAATATTATGGATGTATTGATTATGGAAAATTTAGCCTGGATAAATGGTAAGGCTAATATTTGGAAATTAAGGCATAATTTCCCACAAAATTAAGGAAATATAATTGAGAATAATTTCTGGCTTGAATATTTTAGAGATAATATTTTATGGTCAAAATAAATTAATTAAGGAAAGAATAAACTTAAGAAATATTTACAAAAGATAAATTAAGGCCAATATTATACACCATATATATACACCCAAACCCAAACAACACACACTTAAAGCCCAAAACAACATAAACACCCACACTCATTAAACACCAAAGCCAAAATGCTTAAACACACTCCCTCCTCAGCTCCTTTTTCACGCCACCCACACACACTTTCCATTTCATTCAAGTCCATATCAACCCCCACACATACACACGTATACCTCCTCACTTTTCATCTGTCATAGACACACACACACAACATAGCCCCCACCTCTCACCAAATAATGCCACGTACCCCCACCTTCTCTCAATTAATATACATACTCCAACACTCATTCATTCGTTTCTCCTTCTGGTAAACACTCCTCCATTATCCATTATTTCCTTCAGCCATTCAGCACCACCAAACACACACGCCACATTCTCCAATTCTCCAAAACGCTTCAGACATCAAACACACACACAACCCATCCTCACCTCTCCATTCCATTCATCCTCCAATCCGACGCCTAGAGAGAGAGAGACAGCTGAGAATCAATTTGAAAGGAAGAAGAAGGAGATCAGTGAAACTCACATGCAACACCGTTTTTAAGCTTAGGTGAGTCTCTTCATCAACTTCCCATCTGGTTTTCGAAATTTCTCGATGTTTTGTGGGTTGTTGATGATCAAAACTCACGATTTTATGAGAGAAAATGTTCATGACAACATTTTATTCATTGCATGTCAAATTTGAACTGGTTTTTGGGTTTCCTTGGCTCTAAAAATAAGCCTAAAGTCCATGCATGTCTGTTATAAGCTCATGGTAATCTAATTTCTATGAGATTGGAGCCAAAATATGAAGTTGCTTGTCATTGTTTTCAACTCTACCACTTGGTCCAAAAACAGAGCATGATTTTTATGTCGTTTACAAGGGTTAGAAGTTGATTTTTTCTCTAAAACTTTTATTGGAGGTAGTACTCTCCTTAAGCTTTAAAACAAGTTTTGGATCACCTAAAATGGAGGTTTATAACTTGAGTTCTGATTTTTGGAAGTTGAGTTATGAAACTGAAAAATTTCTAACGTGATTCTAGAGACAGTCGAATGGCAAGGATATTTTGACTAAGTAAACGAACTCCAAAAATTTTGAAATTTTCCATATATGTAGTAGCACATAGAGCTTTCATTTGATAGGTAGTTTGAAATTTTTGAAGCTTTGTACAATGAGATATTGATTATTAAAATTAAGTTAAAGTTCTGGAAGTTTCAACTAGACAGTAAGGACGTTTTTGAAATTTGGGATGATTGGAATATGATAAAATTCTGAAACTAATTTTCCTAGAAAGTAGACTTAATAAGGATGTCATAGGTTTTTGAAGCATATAAATTGAATAACTAGAACTCCAAATATGAATTTTTGAAGTTGGACTATGAAAACTAGTAAATTTGTGTTTCCAGATTGGGTAGTCATTTTTCATGTGGGACTTTGACTGGGTATTTGATATCCATTTGTCTTGATATCTTCCAAAAATAAAGTTTACATAGCTTTAATTTGATAGGTGGTTTGTAATTTTTGGAGATTTGTTCAAAAAGCTATGAATTTTACAAACTAACCTAAGATTTTGGAGAGTTATCTGGACAATGCTTATGTTTTTGAAATCTAGGAATTTTCTCAGTCACAAATCAACTTAGTGACTTTAATAAATAAAAATAGACTTATCAAGTGAATTATAGGAATTAGAATCACTCAATTTGGAGTTGTATAGACCTAGTTATGAATTTTCTAAATTCCTAGAGAGGTTAAAGGCTGAATTTTTGAAAAGTTTGAGAATAACTACAAAGGGATAATTGCTTTGATAAAAGTTTTAGGGCTAAGACAACTTTGATTAAACATTAATTTTTTCTTGGTTCTGAAGTTGTGGGAAGAGGAACTTGAATAAGAACAGTTGTCCTTAAAGATAGTGAGCTTACCTTACTTGTATGTATTTGATATTACTGTTATTTTGTATATGTATAATTACTATGCTTACTTGTTATGTGTAGTATACTTGAATTATTGAAGCTCTGTTTATGATTATACTATGACCTTGAGTATGAAGCATTGAGCATGCATAAATGTCATTATGTTAAGATGAGCTTATGCATTAACATTTATCTTGTATAGACTATTTGGTATTGTCTGTTACTGGGATTCTTCATAATGTCACCTTCCACTATTAACCAATAGGCAGGTGAAGCAAGAGTGAAGTGCTGCATAAGGTTCAAGGAAGGAGCATTCCTTGGAGACCGTCCAACGGAAGGATAGTTGAAGAACCGAGGGATGAAAAGGGTAATTAACAACTGTTTCCCACTTTCATCCCTGGCATGAGACAGAAAAATGTGACATGCATATATTAAATACATATTTGAAAGTTACATTCTTTGATAAGGGTAAAATAAATAAACTTGGTCAATTTAAGACACTAAATAATTTAACCAACATTCCTTTATTTGGTGAATTAGCTAATAACGTCTTATATAACAGACCAGAGCAAGCACACTAATGCAGTGACAAAACTTTCAAATTACTCGCTCCATCTCTATATAATTTTTTTAAGGGATGACCTATTTCTATTTATAAATGCTGTGTGAAATTGTTGGTATCATTTTTTATTTTTATCCCATTAATTATTGGTTAGTTTCACCACATTACTAACCATATTCATTCTCCCTCTCACACTAACTCATTTTGTCTCCAAAAATAATAGTGTTTTTAAAAAATGAGTTATTTTTTTTCCACATATTTATTGCATTTAACCAACTTTTTAATCGACATAAATCGATTATTTATATCTTATATAAATATGATGTAAGAAGTAGAATTAAAAACCAGTAAAAAAGAACAATAATTTTGTGAAAGGTTGACCTGCTGGCTGGAAAAAAGTGAGAAAGAAAAATTGAAAATGCGTGAAAGTGGTAAGTGCGGTTGAAGAGTTTCTCCAGAGGTAATTGCCTTAACCACCAGTTAGTTTCCATGGCGTAAATGTAATTTCCTTTTCTTTTCGTTTTAAACTGTTTTAATGTAAAGTGAAAACAAATGATCCAGAGAATATAAAAATATAAATATCATTTTTACCATAGATTAAATCTAAGGAGCCATGCTCACGTGAAAATTTTTTTGTTCTCATTTTTGTCTAAAAAGTTAACAACATGGACTACTTTTTCGTTGAAAGTTATTTTTAGGAACAATTTGACATCAGAAGTTTTTTTAGGAGCAATTAGGTTTGAAAGTTTACAAATTAGAGCAACAATTTAATGGTTAATATTAACAGAAGAGTAAGATTGCTACATTTTTTAACTCCTAGAACAAAAATAAGACCAAAAAAATTTCCGAGTGACCAAACTCCTTAGGCTAAATTTTTATAACAAAAATGATCTTTATCTCAAAATATAAATTATAGTAATTTATTTTATCCTTTACACTGTTGATGTACTCTGTAAAAAAATGCTTACATGAAACTTGAGTAATTTTACTATGTATAATAATTTTAACTGCCTTATCATCATGCCAACAATACTTGCTTGTAATTCCTAATTTAGAAAAATGTTCAGACTATATGACAGAAAAAAAGGACATTGTAAAGTTTAAAGAAGTTTAATTTATTTATTTATTAGTATAATAGGTAGAAAGAATTAAGTGTCTTGTCGGCCCTTTATTGGCACCTTCTCTTCAAGTCTTCATCTATTCTACCGCATATAACTTGACGCTTTTGAGTTTAGGGAACAGCACCAATTGGAGCAACTTTTACCAAAAGTTGTATCTAGTTAAAGCATATGGAAAAAGATTTACCAAAGTAAGGTACTTGGTGGCATCATGTCAGGTAACGGAATCAGTGGCATTAGGAGGATTGACGCTACTCACCATAAGGTGTGAATATTTGACGCCACTAACCGCCCCCCTCAAAAAAAAAAAAAAAAAAAAATTGGGTGGAAATAGGTCTGTGGCTTGGCTTGTTAAAAGCTCGATCAGGTCTGGCCTGTCGGGCTAAAAGGTCAGGCCAAGTCCTTTCATAAGGCTTGTTTTCGCTTAACAGGCCAGACCCAGGCTTGATAAGAGGCCTGTCAGGCTAGCCTGTTTATATTATTAGTATTTATTTATATAATTTTGGCCTGTTTTTAGCCTGTTTAAAGTAAGTCTGTTTTTGGCCTGTGGTCTGTTAACTTAATCAAATAAATGATGATGATGATAAAAAAGAATTTTTTTAAAAAAATAATAAATAAAAAAAGAAGCCAGTTAGCTTAATTAATTAAATAAATAATAATAATCATATAAAAAAATTAAATTTCTTTTTTTTTTTAAAAAAAAAACAAGTCTCCTTAACAAGTCACAGGCCAAACTAGACCTATATACAGGTTTGACTCAGGCCAAAAAATAGGCCTGTAACAGTCCATAAGCTAGGCTCAAGCCACTATGTAAGCCTGGCCTGGTTCCACCCTTAGGCATGAATGTTTTTTTGGGGGGGGGGGGGGATTTTGTGGTGTCAAAGGTTTTGATGCCACTAAATCCCTAGTAGCGTCAAAACCTTTAACGCCGGTGAGTGGCGTCAATCCTCTTGACGATTGACGCCACTGATCCTTTGACTTGACGCCACTAACTATTTTACTTTGGTAAATTTTTTTCCATGTGCATGCTTTGACTGGGTATAATTTTTGGTAAAAGTTGCTACAATGGTGCTTTTCTCTTTGAGCTTCAAATGAAACCTACCAAACTTTTTGATTTTTTTTTATTTGAAATTGCAAATATTCGTGTATGTTGTTTTCTTAATTAATATATTTTCTTAATCTTAAAAGAAACGTACAATTCAGTCCCTAATCTTTTGTTCCATTGTAACATACATTTCTCCATTAAAAGTCTCAACTTCTTTTGATTTTAGTGTGTTTTTTTCGTGAAAATACTTATGTCAAGTTGCTTAGGTCTATTTTAACAAGTTTTCCAATCACATATGACAATGTATCTTATTTTTAAATTATAATTATTTAATTATAAACCCATATGAAAAAAATTAGACACTTGGTCATGGTCATGTGTGATTTAAGAACTTGATGTAATGGATATAAGGAATTTGATATAAGTATGATCTTTTTTTTTAATACTCCTTCACTCCCTAAATAGAAGAGCATTTCAATCGAATCACGAGATTCTAAAAAACTATTAAAAATAGTTATATGTGATAATTATATAGGAAATTAAACTTTTTTTCCCCAAAAAATGCCTCTATTTATGAATGGGTATGAGAGAGTAATAGTGAGAAAAGGATGAAAGATAATGTATGTAGTATAATAATTAATTAAGGGCAAAATTTATTTATTATTGAGACAAACTCAAAATGGGTCTTACATTAAGGAACAAGCTCATTAAAAAAAGGTTTTTGTATATAGGGATGGAGAGAGTATTTTCAACCCACTCTTTCCTCATTATTAAGGTTCAACTATAGAATTTTAGTAAAAAACTTTTCACATTTTGTGTCTACCATGCCTCGAACATGATTGTCTTCAATACAAAAAATACACGTGCTTATTAAAAAAAGGTGGCAAGTACTAACACAATATTTAGAATATGACTATCTTCAATAAGAGAATATTTGGACTTATAAAAAAAAAAGTACAAACAAGATCATAATCCCCTCTACTACATTCCCTTATCATGTGGAAGGTTGGAGGGTGATCAAGAATACAATAAGGTCCCGTTTGGTACAAAAAATTGATGGGAAGAGAAAGAAATATAAACAAGTTCCTTCGTTTGGTACGCAATTTGCACAAATCTTCCCAGAAATTTGAGTTCCCAGGCCCACCCCGGACATACCAATCTTCCCTCATATGTAAGAAGATCAGATTCCACCAAAATTGGTGGGATTTCAAGTTCGCACGTCATTATTAATATTTTTGGACAAAACCACCCCTCAAATTTAAACTTGGCGGGAAAATTCTAACTTGGTGGGATTTTTTTTTTTTTTTTTCATAAGTTCGAACTTCATAAGACCATAATTTTTTAAAATATATTTTAGGCAAAAAAAAAAAAATCTTTTTTATTTTGAATTAATTACTTTTGAGGGTAAAATAAATATTTTTGAATTCTTTACCAACTACCCCTCTTCATTTTCTTCCAATCAAACAACTCATCTTATCTCAAGCCATCTTCCTTCGTCTTTCAAAATCTTCCTTTCCCTTCCTTTCCCTCTTCTAAGTTCCTTTTCATCCTTGAATTTTCTTTGTACCAAACAGGCTCTCAAATCCAACATACCATGTGAGGACTTCACTAAGTAATTTGCGAAATGAAGATCCTCCCAAAGAGGATGGGAGATTAAAACATTCCATTCTCTATGCAAAAGCATCCTAGTCTCATCAATGAGACAGTAACATCTATAAGCGGGTCATCCGGTCACAGCTCTTAAATATTAGATTGATAGCTTCTACACAATCAAAAGTGAGAATTATATTTCTGAATCCTTTATATCAACACAAACAAAAATATTGCTTCAAATCCATCCTTTTCAAATTTCATATTGGGTTCTCTTCATGTTACTTGGACAACAAGATAGGGAGAGACAGAGAAAGGGGATCATGGCAAGCCCATAAAACCCTCTCTCTCTTTTTCCCCTTTTAAATTCCTCTCATTTGTTTGTAAGACGCAGAATGCCCCTAATCTAACCATATGTCACTGTTTTTACTTATTTAGAGACATCTAACAATTATTTAATTTAAAGAAGACCAATTCCACAAGTATATCCATTAAAATCTTCGTGTTGATAAAAAGAATATTCGATCTCATTTTCATCCCTTTTGCACTAGCATATCCCATTATATATATATATATACATATATATATATATATATATATATATATATATATATATATGTTTAATGTTTCTGTCTTTAAGGCAGAAATATTTTATCTGCCTCATTAAAGTGAGTGAGTCCCATTATTATTTTTTCTTTCTTCTTTTGATAGTGGGACCACTCACTTTTATGTAAGTAAGACAGATAAAATGTTTCTGCCCTCAAAGACAGAAACATTAAACCCTATATATAGACACACACACTTGTCCAGTGTTTAATGTAATATATATATTTAGAGAGTTGATTTTAGTTCTAAATATAAAATAAAGTTTACATATTTATCAATTTTTTTCTAATTTATCCTTCATTGATGCTTCATCAATAATAATCAAATATGAGAGGGAATGAGAAAATCAAGGAAGGTTTAGGGTGAGGGAATAAGGAAGGTGATTAGGGTTTTAAATAATATATGTCATATTAAATAATTTAATAAATTTTATTAATCCAATTAAATTAGATAAATATAGGGTTAAGTGTGTGTGTGTGTAATTAATCACCGGCTCTCAGCTTCTCCGCCGGCTTCACAATATACTCACAAAAAACCAACAATGATGTAATTGCATTCTCATGTGGTCTCTGCCCAAGAATTGACATCCTTAACAATGCTAATCCTTGTACTTTCCGAACATCATCAACACAATCATTAATATAAATGACTTCTTCATGCTTCACTCTCATTTTTCATCAGTACCCATCTGCCCAATTTGCAGGCCAAAAAAAAAAAAAAACAATGTCATCATCAGTAGAGGAAGTTGCTTGGTCTTCCACCGTTGAAGAAGAACCAAGAAAACCTCTTGCTTCATTTGATGAAAGGAGTGGTTTTGATTCAAGAACTGGGATATATCATTCTCTTGCTAAGCTTAGTGCTAAGCATGAAATCCCCACAAGTTCTGATGTTGATGTTGCAAGTCTTGTTCTTTCACACTTCCCTCATGCACACCAACTAGCTGCTAAAAAGCCTGCCTTTATTGATTCTTCCACTAACCAAACCATAAGCTATGGTGAACTTCAAAGCTCTATTCACTCCCTTGCTTCGGGTTTATACCACGGAATCGGGATCCGAAAAGGCGATGTAGTTTTTGTTCTGTCACCAAATTCAATTCAGTACCCAACTATGTGCCTTGCTGTGTTATCAATAGGAGCTATTCTTACCACAGCCAATCCTCTTAACACAGCATCAGAAATAGCCAAGCAAGTGAAAGATTCATGTGCTAAATTGGCCATTTCAGCACCAGAGGAAATGAAGAAACTTGTGCCGACTGGGGTTCCTATAATTCTCACAACTCGTCAACCCGATGGCGAAATGGTGTCAGTTGAAGAGTTAATTGAAGGCTGCTCAGATAATTACCCAGAAGAGCTTCCTAAAGTTAATTTTTCTCAATCAGACACAGCAGCTATATTGTACTCTTCAGGCACAACTGGGACTAGTAAAGGTGTGGTTTTGACACATGCTAATATCATATCCGTAATAAGTTTATTTATTTGGTCTCTAGATGTAACATCATCCCAAAATGATGTCTTTTTGGGGTTCATCCCAATATTTCACATTTATGGGTTGGTGTTCTTTGGGTTGGGATTGTTGTGTAGAGGTGTTACATCAGTTATAATGCAGAAATTTGACTTCAAAGAAATGCTTTTTGCAATTCAAAAGTATAAAGTCAATAACTTACCCGCAGTGCCTCCTGTGGTTCTTGCTCTTGTGAAAAATGGAACCAAATCTGGGGTTGACTTGTCAAGCCTTAGAAAAGTTGGTACTGGTGCTGCACCTTTGAGTAAGGAACTAAATGAAGAATTTAGAAAGATGTTTCCCTGGGTCGAGCTTAGGCAAGGGTATGGGTTAACAGAAAGTTGTGCGGCAGCAACATTTTCTGTGTTCGACAAAGATGCTAAAGCTCGACCCGGCTCGTGTGGGAGGCTACTTCCAACTTTCTGTGCAAAAGTTGTGGATGTTGAGACAGGGAACAGTTTGCCTCCAAGGAAGGAAGGAGAGTTATGGCTTAAAAGTCCTGCAATAATGAAAGAATATTTAGGGAATATGGAAGCAACACGGGTTACACTTGATTCAGAAGGGTGGATGAAAACAGGTGATCTTGCTTATGTTGATGAGGATGGATTTGTCTATGTGGTTGAAAGAATAAAAGAGCTGATCAAACATAATGGGTATCAGGTAATTATTACAGCAAGTTCATTTCTAGATTCTGTTTGAACCTTTTAACTCAAGGTAGTTCTTAGAAAAGTTGAAAATTAGAAGAGGGGATGTGAGTGCAAGTTTCATGAATTAACTATGAATTGAAAATTGGGGAAGTAGCTTGGTTGTATATGTATATTACTCTGAAGAGGTACAGAACTTTAAGGTGCTGTTTGGTATGAGAGATTTGGATGGGAGGGGAGGGAAAATGTCTATGAGTTGGATTTTAAAAAATTAAAGAAGTGGGGTTAAAAGTTTTTAATTATTTTTTCTTACTCTTTTATCTTATATATTTCCTTCTTAAAACTTCTATAACCCCACTTTCCCAATTACTTTTTAATTCAAATCATAAAATTTTCCCCCTCCTCCCCTCCAAATCTCTCATGCCAAACATATAGTGTGTTTGGCATGGCAAATACCGTGCCAAAACTGACATTTTCAACTTAATAAGCCAATTTAGGTCTAAAATGTTTTTTATATGATTTTGTGGGCAACTGATTTTTTACTCAAAAGCAATTATAAAGTTGAAACAACTGCTTTTTCCTGACTTTTTGTTAGATTTGAATCTTAACTTTTCAATATATCATCCAAACAAGTTTATATCAAACTAATTTTCTTGCCACAATTTCAATATGTAAAAATCAATTGAGATAAAAGTAACTTTTACTATCGCAAATCCAAACAATGAGTGCCATCCGATTTTATTACTTACATTTGTAATGCTTTTGGTATATGGTAGGTTGCTCCTGCAGAACTGGAAGCTCTGCTGATCAGCCATCCCAATATTATTGATGCAGCTGTTATACCGTGCGTTTGCCTTATCAATAATATCAAATCATCAACTTTTTTTCTCAGATCTCCTCTGATATTTTTACATGTAGAATATATATATATATAGACAGAATAAAATATATTTTATTAATGGACTTGCAGGGTTGAAGATGTAGAAACTGGACAGATACCAATGGCGTATGTGGTAAAAGCAGCTGGTCCTGATATCACAGAAGACCAAGTCATTCAATTTGTCGCCAGCCAGGTCAGTCATCATTTAGCTTTGCAGTTAGTGTCTGGTCAATTTGTCTCATAAAGATTGCAATATATCAGAAAATATACTCTCTTTTGATCTTATACAGAAGATACAAACAACTAAATTACCTAAATAAAAAATCTTATTTATGAAGAGATAAAATAAGAAAAACAAGTGAATGAGAGATAGGTAAAACAAATATAACACTTAATTAGTGGAGACAAAAATGACAAAAAATTGATTGAAATTTCAAACATTCTTTACGTGAATCTTATTAACAAGACTAGGCTACCCCAAATAGATACTCCCTCCGATCCTAATTATAAGACATATTTAACCGATTTTGGAAAAATTGAGAGGAGTTAAATTAGTTAACTTTACCTATTTTCCTAAAATGTCCTTATATACATTTAAAATGACATAAGTAAAAGTTAATCAACAACTCTGCCACATATCTCTCTAACCAATTTTCTATTCCACATGCTTTCTAATCGAAATAATGGTCTTGGTAGATATACATATATGTGTATATATATGTATACATATAGATCCATCATGTACACACACACAACCATGTATCTACACACAGAGGTATATATATTGATACACACAAACATAGAAATGCATACATATGTGTGTACACACACACACACACACACACACACACACATATATGTACACACACACAAACACATATATATAGACAAGAGCGCGCGCGCGCATACATGTTTATAGACATACACATGTGTGTGTATTGCAACCCATATACATATATACTTATAAAAAACCAAACACATTTGAGATAATAAAATAAGGGTATTTTAAGAAGAAATTGGCAAAAACTAAAAAGTTGTCCTATAATTAGGATCAAAACCAACCCCCAGATGTTATCTTATAATTAGGACCGGAGGGGGTACTTAGCTTCTATATGTTGGCCAAGCAAGCTTGGTCATATGGGTCCTGCTTCATATATTTTCTCTTTGGCCATCTTGATGTTCATTACCAGCTGATAATAAATATGAAAAAATTTCAGGTGGCTCCATATAAGAAAATCAGAATGGTAAGATTCATTGATGCAATTCCAAGGTCAGCTGCAGGTAAAATATTGCGCAAGGACCTTGTTTCACTCAGCAAAGTTAAACTTCTTTCCAAGTTATGAGCAACTTCTTCTGCACGATGTTTCACTGTGTTCTCAGTGCACCATGAGAGAGAAGTTTGTAATTTTGTACCAATAAATTGCTATTGTGCTGCATTTTGTTCGTATATTAATATATTTACAGCATACGTTATTTCCCAACTAGTACTTAATATAAGAATTATTATCTACTTATTTAGGAATAAATTTAATTATAGGGTTAATGTGTAAAATATTTATGTACTTTTCTCAAATGTATACCAGATACCATACTTTTCTTCCGTCTGAAAATACAAAAGAACTATGGAGCGAAAATACTATCTCCCTTAACCACATGGAACCAGATTCCCTGCGCTCGTCCCCCGCTAGGAGATCGGGGTGGTCATGAGATCTGGACCACCTATTTTTTTTTTTAATTTTTATAAGATTTTTGTAAAAAAATTGTATCAGGATTTTTTTCAGTACCAGTAAGTATCCTGAAATATTTTTCTAGTAACAGCCAGTAGTCTGAAATATTTTTTTTAAGATCTTCAGATAATTTTTTAAGATCATAAAGTATTTTTCAGCAATAGTCAATACCCTAATTTTTTTAAAAATAGTATCCTTCGGTATCCTGAAGTATCTTTTTAGTCTTAGTCAATCTCCAAAAAATTTTTATCATCTTGATAAAATTTTTCGGGGGACTGAATGAGACTAAAAAAATAGTTCAGGGTACTGACTGGTACTGTTAAAAAAATTTTCAGGGTACTGACTAAGACTAAAAACATACTTCAGAATACTAACTGACATTGAAAAATATTTTATATTCTTGAAAATAATTTTTAGAATCTTAAAAAATTATTTTAGGATACTAACTAGTACTTAAAAAATTATTTTAAGATACTAAATGGTACTTAAAAAAATAATTTTTACAAAAATCTTATAAAAATTTTTTAAAAAATGTATGGTCCAAATCTCATGGAGAGATCTATACTGCTCAAATCTCCCAGCGCTCGTGCCAACAAACAGAGAATCTAGTTCCTGCTTTTAGTACAAATAATTTTTTAAGATATTTTTTGAGGACCTTAAAATAATTTTAGTATAAATCAATACCTTAAAATAATTTTTTAAGGTTATAAAATATTTTTTTAATACCGTTCAATATTTTAAAATAATTTTTTAGTAATAGTTAGTATTTTAAAATATTTTTGTTAAAAAAAAGGCTAAAAAAAAAAACAAAAACAACTGCCCTCTTTTACGCCTAAAAGGCGACATGAGACGCAACGGACGGGAGAAGTATTGGACCGAAGCCGGGTCCCTCTTGGCATCACTGTTCCGAAGAAGCTTGAAGGAAGAGTGTTAATCTGATTGTAGCCGTCGCACCAGACATTCAGAGTGAAGAAGAAGCTGACGAGGCAGAACAGACCAATCCCCTACTGGAACAACATCAAGTTCTTCCCTTTTTATCCTCTCTCTCATTTTCCTCCCCTAATTCTTTCTCCTTTCTGGTTCTGGTTCAACCACCGAACCTTCAATGTTAGTTCTTCTCATAAAAGCACAGTACATTCAGATATATTCCTGGATAAGTTTTGGACGAATTGCTTGATAAATTTTTAGAGAAGAGTTTGGCGTAGAATATCTGTTGGTTGAATGTGGGTTTGAACTCACCATTCACTCAGCTAATTTGATAGTGATAAATGGATTATGTGAAATGTTGATTTCCCTGCAATGGTGATGCCTGTCAATGGAAGGGACCAGATAAGTAAGGCAGAAGAGAAAATTATAAACTGAGAAAATCTGTAATGATTTCATTTTTAGAATGGGATAGAATTCTCACTTATATGTAGTGTGAAGTGAGTTATATATAGTGTGAAGTGAGTTATGGCTTTGATACACGTGATGCATATAGTGACAACTGTATTACAAAGTGACAGCTAGGCTGTACTGATACTATTAACATCCTCACTACTGAAAAGAAAAAACAGAACCAGATTGAAATAAACTAGTTTCAACTCTCTGACTCTAACATACTATGAACAACTGAGTCTACCACATTCAGTTTGTCACGAAAATACATAAACAGAGTGTTTGCCAATGGTTTTGTTAGGACATCAGCAACTTGATCTTCAGCTGGTACATACCTAACTTGAACAACACCATCAGTGACCTTTTCTCTAATGAAGTGCAAGTCGAATTCAACATGTTTGGTTTTAGCACGTAAAAGGGGATTAGCAGCAAGGGAGACAGTGCTAGAATTGTCACACCAAATGGTTGGAACGCCAATGAGAGGGATGGACATTTCTTTTAGGAGGGCAACGAGCCAAAGCACCTCTTGAACAACATCAGCAACACTTCTATATTCTGCTTCAGTAGAGTGGCGTGAAACTACTTGTTGTTTTCTTGAAGACCAAGCAATGGGATTGCAGCCCAGATATGCACAGAAACCACTAACAGATCGTTGATCATCAGGATCATTGCCAAGATCAGCATCAGAAAAAATACGAAGATTGAACTGAGGACAAGGTCTAATATTCAGACTATAGTGATTGGTGCGATTAAGATAGCCCATAAGTCTTTGGACACACTCCCAATGTAATTGCAAAGGTTGATGCATAAAACGACTCAAGGTGTTGACAGTGAATTGTATGTCAGGGTGAGTCATACATACTTATTGAAGAGCACCTACAGTACTGCGGTAAAGGGTGGGATCAGCCATTGGATTACCGCCTTTTTTTTGTGACAGGACCAGCTTTGAGTCCATTGGTGTGGCAAAAGTTTTGGCAGTAAGCAAGTCAGTTTTTTTGAGTAACTCATGAATGTATTTCTTCTGAGATAGTAATAGGCCAGTAGATGTATGAGTGAACTCAATACCCAAGAAGTAAGATACATCACCCATATCTTTTAAAGAAAAAAATTCACTCATAGAGCTGATAAGAGTTTGAACTTGCTGCTCATCATTACTAGTGATAAGTAAATCATCAACATAGATGATCAAGTAAGTCACAGTAGAAGCAGTACAATGAATGAAAAGGCAAGGGTCTGCCTTAGATTGAGTAAACTGAAGGGTCCTCAAACTGTGACACAAGGTCTGGAACCAAGCACGAGGAGCTTGTTTTAACCCATAAATGGCCTTCTTCAGTCGGCAAACCAGAGGAAAACCAGTGGGAGATGCTTGTACAAAACCTGGAGGCTGATCCATATAGACCTCCTCTTGGATGGTGCCATTGAGAAAGGCATTGTTAAAGTCAACCTAATGAAGTTTCTAGCCATGAGTGACAGCCAAAGTGAGCAAAATGCTCACAATAGGAGGCTTAACTACTGGACTAAAGGTATCAGTATAATCAACACCAATTTCTTGAGAATACCCTTTAGCAACCAAACGCCCCTTATAGCGGATAATGGAGCCACTGGCATTAAATTTCTTTTTGAATAGCCACTTACACCCAATGGTACGGCGGCCAGTAGGTAAAGGAACCAATTCCCAAGTTCCAAACTTCACCAAGGCATCAAATTCATCAGTGGTTGCTTGAGTCCAGTGAGGATCAGTGAAGGCTTCCTTAATGGAAGAAGGAGTGTAATCAGGGGTAGTGGTGAGAAAGGCAAAGGATTTGGGCTTAAAAACACCATGCTTAGCTCTTGTGAGCATAGGGTGAGTGTTGGTGGTAGCAGGAGGAGAAACAGAACCAAATTGAAGGGCGGGTGAAGGTACATTAGGTGAGGGGGTAGGAGATATAGAGGTAGGGGAGATAGGAGGTAAAACAGGAACTGAAGTGGGTACAGGAAGGGCAGGTGAGGGGCATTAGGTGAGGGGTTAGAAGATATAGAGGTAGGGGAGATGGGAGGTAAAACATGAACTGGAGTAGTAGATGATGGATTGGTGAAGGAAATAAAGGGAGGAAGGTTAGGAGACTTTTGAGAGGATGGTAATACAGTAGTGGATTGGTGAGGAAATTGCTGTTCATCAAAGATGACATGTCTGGACACATAGACCCGACCAGTGTGCACCTCAAAGCATTTGTAGCCACGATGATTAGAGCTATACCCAAGAAAGATACACGGTGTCGAACGATACTGTAGCTTATTGCGATTGTAGTCCCGTAAATAAGGATAACACAAGCAACCAAACACTCTAAGAATGGAATAATCTGGGTTGGTGCCATACAACTTTTCATAAGGAATAGAACCACCAAGAGCTTGTGTGGGTAACCTGTTGATAAGAAACACAACAGTAGCAAAGGCATCAGACCAAAAAAACTGAGGCAACGAAGCATGAGCCATTAGGGCAAGACCAATTTCAACAATCTGTCTGTGTTTGCGTTCCACTAAGCCATTTTGCTCTGAAGTATGTGGACAAAAGATCCGATGATTAATGCCAGAGATAGCTAAAAGTGGCTTGAAAGCCTGAAATTCCCCTCCCCCATCACTCTGAAATTGTTGGATTTTTAAAGACAATTGTAGTTCAACGGCATTCTTGAACATTGTAAAAGCTTGTAAAGCATCTGATTTGCGCTTTAAGAAATAAATCCACACAAAACGAGTACAAGCATCAACAAAATAGATGTAATAAGCATAGCTATTGGAGTGAACAGGTGCAGGGCCCCATAAGTTTGATACTATTAATTGGAGTGGTTTGTCATATACAATAGTGGAATTAGAGAAAGGAAGTTTGTGAATCTTCCCAAGACAACAAGCACTACAAGTAGTAAAAGGGGACACAGCCACTACAGGTAACTGATTATGTTTTAAAACAGAATTAACTACATCCATAGTAGGATGACCAAGGCGACAGTGCCACATATCAACTATGATTTTTGAAACAGAAGTAGAAAAAACTTCAGTAGGAACACCATCATGCAGTGAATCAGAACAAACTCTTTTCTGGTGAGATGATTGTAAGAGAGACTTCACTGTGAGCAGCTTGTACATGCCATTGATCTCATTGCCACGCATTATTATTTGTTGAGTGTTCAGATCCTTGACCACAACATGCATAGGAAAAAATTCAACAGAAACTGAGTTTTCCTTTGTAAATTTAGATATAGAAACTAAATTTTTTGTCATGCTAGGTACACAGAGAACCTTTTGAAGATGCAAATTAGGAGAAAAATCACATGTGCCAGTAGAAACTATAGAGAGAGGAGCACCATTACCTACACGAATAGAACCATCACCAAGATAAGGAGTAGAATGTTGAATAGCAGCAGGAGTGTTGGCAATATGTTAAGTAGCTCCAGAGTCCAAATACCAGCCTGGATCAGAAACAACAGTCGGTGAAGCCACCATGAATGCTTGGGCCGAGTTGGAAGGCATTGGTGAGGCACTAGGAGCTATAGAAGTTTGCTTGGAAGAAGCATTCAGAAAGGAGCTTCCAGGAGTGGAAGGAGCATTCAGAGAGGAACTTCCAGGAGAAGCAACACCATCAGTGGTAGTGGCATAGCACACCATAGGATTATAATTGGAAGCCCCAAAATTAACAGCGGGGTAAGCAGGAGGCAAAAGATATGGATAACTACCATAAGCAACTGGCATAGTATAAGAACCTGTAGGTGTAGCAGTAGCATACGAAGAACTAGGCAAACCAGAATAATACGATCCAGTAGGCACATGAATCGATGTATTGCCATTGGGAGCACCATATGAGGCAGTATAAGCAGTATGCACTATTGGATTAGTAACATGAGGAGGAGCAGAATGCGCACACCGATAGAAACAATGTTCTGCAACATGACCAATTTTGTGACAGATCTGACATGGAGTGCGACCATGATTAGGAAAATAGTGTGAACGACCACGTCCTCGGCCTCGGCAAAATTAAATTGGCCACCACGGCTAGAAAGAGAAGGATTGAAGGGAGCTTGAACTTGAAGAGCATACTGAGAATCCTCTGGAAAATCAGGATTAGAGGCAGAAACCACATTAGCATGAGCAGGAACTTGTTGGAGAAAAGCCTGTTGCCGAGCCTCAGAATCCAAGAACATTGTGATAACCGTAGTCAGATCGTAGCACACACCGTTACTTAATCCATCATTGATGACAACAATAATAGGTTCAAATTCATCAGTTAAACCATTCAAAATATGAGAAATCTGATGAGATTCATTAACTGATTCACCTAAGACAGCCAAATGATCATAGATTGACTTCATTTTTGCTAGATAATCTCGCATCGAGAGTTCACCTTTGCGTTGTGAGGTCAGTAAGTTACGATAATGAAGAATTTTTGAATGTGACTTATCTGAGAAGAGACGACAGAGTTTCTGCCAGATTTGAGCCGATGTCTCAGCGTCGACGAGTTCAGGAAGAATGTTTGGAGAAACCGTGGTGAGAAGCCAGGACGCTAAAGCAGAGTCATTAACATCAAACACATCGAAGGCAGGATTCGCCACTAGGTTACCATCAGATTCACGGATCTGACGCGAAGGAGCGACACCGTCCAAATAGTGTTGCATATGATGTTGTTTAACCATGAAAAATACATGTTGCTTCCAGGAGAGAAAATTGTTCTCATCCAGACGAACGATGATCTTCTTGTTGGAGAAACCAGGAGATACCGCAAGAGGAGTAGACACTGGAAAAGATACATCGGAGCCGGAAGCCATTGGAGAAAAAAATTGTCAGGTCTAAAGAGCCGTAACCAGGCTCTGATACCATGTCAATGGAAGGGACCAGATAAGTAAGGCAGAAGAGAAAATTATAAACTGAGAAAATCTGTAATGATTTCTTTTTTAGAATGGGATACAATTCTCACTTATATAGTCTGAAGTGAGTTATGGCTCTGATACACGTGATGCATATAGTGACAGCTGTATTACAAAGTGACAGCTAGACTGATACTGTACTGATACTATTAACAATGACATGGTTTTTGATACAGAGAGGGATGTGGGATATGGTTCTTTCTTCTTGAGTTGTTTTTTGAACCACCTTTCCTAATTTGGTCGATATATTATTCTCGTATCTAGTAGTATAATACTAAAGAAATAATAAAATAAAAAAGAAAATCTCAGTGAGCAAAAGCATCTCACCTGGGTGTTTAAAGCGAATGACACCTGCAGGTGGGAGGTAGGCGAAGAAGCTACCATGGAAGATAGAAAGGAATAGAAAAATTTATGCGGTTAACAAAGATGTCATTTTTATTCCGATTGGAAAAATTTGTGTGCATTTTTACACTGAAAAAAGTATGCAATACATACATATTTGAGAAAAACACATGGTATATTTTGTATCTTAACCCTTAATTATAACATATATATTATATGATTTTCCTAAAATATTTGTATTATTAGATTATATATATTTGTGAGTATATATCATTTTATAAGTTTTTCAAATTAATTTAAAGAAAAATAATTAAGGGTTATAGTGCGTCTAACACAATAAACTATTGCCCCAAGAGTGTCCAGAACAATAACTATCAAGTGAACTGTCTAGCACAATAACCTTTTAAAAAGAAGAGTCCAGCTCAATAACCTTTTAAAAAGGAACGCCCAGCACAATGTTGTTAGTTTCAAGCTAACGTCTGTTTTCTCTGAAGGTTCGACAAAAATTACAGAATAACCCATATCTTTATGCAATTATACTTAATCCACAAAAACATTTCAAAAATTTTATTTTAGTCCCTCCACCGTGGAGGGACTAAAGTGAAAATTATAAAAAAATTTTAGGGCTAAAAGATAATTTTCTAAAACTTTGGGTTCTTTTCTGTATTTTTTGCGAGGCCATCCCCCCCCCCCCCCCAAAAAAAAATCTGCCCCTAGTTACAAGCCTTTTTTTTTCCTTGCTTTAGCCTGGCCTGTGGCCTATTAAGGAGGCCTGTAATTTTAAAAATTTTGTAAGCAGCCTAACAAATCACAGGCCTTACTTCAAAACAAGCTTACTTCAAATAGGGTGAAAATAGACCTACATTAAATAGGTTGAAAGTAGATCTACATCTAATAGCCTGTTTAAAGTATGTCTTTTTTTCGTCTGTTTAAAGTAATTATGTTTGTTTTGAGATGAGACTTGTGGTTTGTTAAACTATTTACAAATTTTTAAAATTACAGGCCTCCTTAATAGACCACAAGCCAAGCCAGGCTAAGGTCTAAAAAAAGGCCTGTAACCAGGGGTGGATTTAAGCCCCATAAAAATTACAGAAAAGAACCCAAACTTTTAGAAAATTATATTTCAGGCTCATAAAATTTTTATAATTCTCACTTTAATCCCTCCATATAAAGTACGTGGAGGGACTAAAATAAAAATTTTGAAATTTTTTGTGGCTTAAGTATAGTTTCACAAACATATGGGTGCTATTCTGTAATTTTTGTAGACTCAGAAAACGACGTTAGCTTGAAACTAACGGCATTGTGCTGGACACTCCTACTTAATAATTTATTGTGCTGGAGGGTCCACTTGCTAGTTTATTGTGCTGGACGCTACTAGAGCAATAGTTCATTGTGCTGGATACATCTTAACCCAATAATTAATATAAAAGATAAAATAACAAAAATATCTTACATTGAGAATCAAAATTAACCACAAACTAAATATTATATCTAAAAAATGGGTGAATATTGATTTTATTCTTGTTAAAACAGAATAGGTACCACTCTTAAAACCCAAAGAGGCTAGGGGTTGTCCAAAGAGAAGCTAAAAATAAAATAATCCTTAACAATAACATGACCAATGAAGTAAAAAGTGTATGCAACGAGATAAGCTGTTCAATATGACTATCCAAATTTTTATAGAGAAGAAATTATCATAATAAAAAATTATAAAAGAAAACACAATAATCTACTTGTTACTACTTACTACAATAAAAACCAAATCTTAAATTGCACAAAAAGAAAGTCACTCCAAGTATGATATAAATAATACATGCAAATAAGATTACAAAGGTAACAAGGCAGGTAAAACCTGAAGAACTTAATAGAACCATCAATAACTATCCCTATACTTGAATGGAGATAAAATTACGGGAAAATGAATACTAAGAGGGAAACTCCCCAAAATAGTAAATTTTCTTTTTTTACTATTTTTGAAAGTTTTTCTTCTTAATATCTCCCAATTTTCCTTTTACTTTTCTCTCAATCCAAACACAAATCCTAAAACTCAAAAGAATATCATGTCCAATAGAATGAAATACAAATGCTGCCATGTCTTCCCTCTACTCATGAAAGTTTCAGCCCTTCAAAATTGGAGTACTCACAAAGTTTATCCATACATTTCAATACTAAAAAGGTAACACCAGAGATATCCCTAAATATTTAAATAAAAATGCTATGATCCGCATGTAATCTGTTTCTTTATGGAACTTGAGGGGTTCCTCACGCGAGGCTTCATCAATATCCAGTTTAAAAAAACCTATCTCTCTGCCATGTCTTTATTTCTCACCGCCACCAAGCCATTGCCAAACGCCACCAGAACTTTGCCGCCTCGCAGAAGCAAGCTCCATCTCTTGATCCAGAGCAGACTTCTGTTGCCGAAGAGCCTGGACCTCATCTTCCACAGACTGTGTTGATTCCAGCACCTTTTGTAGCTCAGCAATTTTTGCCTGTAAATAAATATTACCAAAACAATAAAATACTACCCCACAATCAGCAAAATTTAGTTTTACTTCAGAAATAGGAATTTGTTTTATACCTCAAGTGTAAAACATCTTGACCTCTCCGCCACAAGTTGTCCCTGGACTGACTGGAGTTCCTGAAAAAAAAAAAAATCAATAATAAATACAGCTATTACCACCAGTTTAAATTATAGGACAACTCAGAATGAAAGTTGTACTACAAACCTTGGACAACTCAGCATGAGTATTATTAACTTCATCGATCTTGCCTCTGAGCTTAGAATTTTCAGCCCTTGCTTCTGTAAGTGACAATTCTAACACCTGTTTTTCTTTTTCAAAGGACTCAATTTTAACAGTGACATCTTCTCTAGGATGATCATTTTCAGTTGGCTTAACATTTATATCGTCCAGTTGCTTGAAATCCAAGTTCTCAGCCTTAGTCAATGCATAAGCAGCAGTAACAGAAGCTGCTGCTGCTGCGGCAGCTGGTGATTGAAAAATCTTGGGGTGTGAGGAATCCCTTGGTTTGGGTCTCATGATGAATACCTGTATCAATAAGAGGACCATCACCCATAAAACGCAATGTAGAAGTATAACAATATAGAAGGCTTTAATAAGATAACATCACGCTTAAAAGTAAAACTATCAGTTCAAAAGATAAACCACAACTCATTTGCAAAGAATAATTGGGGAATGATTGAATCTAGTTTATTCACTTTGCAAATTGCAAAATTTGTCAAATATGCAATATTTCCTCATCATCTGTTGAATCTTAGATGCGGTATATAAATGAGAGGCAGGTCATAGATTCGAACATAGACTTAAACACAATATAAATGAACTAAGGTTTTTGCTTTACCAACGCTGGTTCTAGAATTAGCATGACTTTATAATATTTATTTCTTTTGAGATGACGAATCATCACATTCACATCCTTATCCTGTTTTTCTCAACAATTGAAGTTGCAGGAGATCCCTCAAAAGTGGAGATGTTCTGATTTAGTTTTCATTGCCAGGTCCATCAGTTATGCTCAATATAATGTCAAAAGATTACAACAGAGCAACGACAGGTAGATAAGAAGAATGATCAAGAATAATAATGTTATTGATCAACCGCTGCAACGATGAATATGCTGAAAATTTCATAAACACGACATTCAATTTTCAATAGCTAGTAGAAAAATGAATTTAAAAAAAAAAAAAAGTTAACATACCTCATTGCTATACTTCCCATTATAGCCACCAAAGGCTACCAAATACATGTCTCCATCAATCATTGCTGAGCAGACAGTAAGACCCTGTTCGCAAATAAACATTTGCATCACATGCAAAATTACAAATTGATAGACCAAGCCATGCATCAACACCTTTGGACATGAATTTTTAACATATGTGATCATATATAAAAGATTACCACGCTTTTTTTTCATTGCAAACCTTGATTGTGCCAAGATTATCAAAATAAGAAACTTCTTTTAATATAAACATTCATTACAATCTCTGATCTCTGGGAGGAAGATTTGTTATTGAAAAGACTACAACTATCACTTGATGAGCGATGAGATGTCACTTACATAATGTATTCCAAACAGAAATTCATGTGGTCTGTATATCCTTCATGAACATTGATTTGTTGATCAATAAAACATTAGATAGGTCCCTCAAAGCACTACTTGATATAATCACATTAATGTCATATTAATTTCACTAGTGCACAACTCCAGCTCAGTAGCTCATTTGTAGATACATCATAGACCGATTGCAAGTAAATGTCTAGGACCATATATCTTCCACTAATACAGCCATGCATTACCTGGCCACCTAAAGTGGCATTAAGCATCATTTCTAAATCACAGATCCTTTATAACCATACTCCAATCCCAACAAGTTAGTCCCAAAAAAACATAGGAATCAACATTGAAAAGCATGCTATTCTGATTGTCTTCTCTACAATATTACCGGAAATTACAACCTCGAAGAGAGAGAGAGAGAGAGAGAGAGAGAGAGAGGATTTCAAAGAAATTACCTCACTGGCTAGTGGATTTCTAGGCTTCACAGCAGTCAAGACTGACCAAACTAGCTTAGACATGTTTAACTCTAGAGTCTCCAAGCAACCTGTTTTGAGGCACGTATATTCAGATATTATAAAGATAATTATCACAAATCTAGGAAGTATAATAGCACGCACTGGTCATGTCAATTCCATTTACCTACCACTTCTATTATTTCCACCACCAACTATGAACCAACGATCATTAATGGTGACACCAGCATGGCCAGCCCTTGGAGATACTAAATCACCTTGAATTTGAGGTAGGGACCACTCCATCTGAAGCAAATAAATTATTTCTAACATGTTACAATGAAACAAAAGCAACTTCAAAGATAAATGGCAGAACTTAGGGAACATTGAGAAAGAATAGTGAAATATGACTTAACAATTAACTAATGTCAATATAAGATTTAAGAATATTTAAATAGTTCTTCCACTTCTTTCCATGTTATGGGGACCATATTGAAGCAAACCCCTAACTATAATACCATAATGTTAACCCAGAAACAATTTTCAATTCAGAAGGCTAACTAAGAAACACACATCAAGCTAAGTGGCAAGGAGCAAAATTTCCATACACAAATAAATATTATGTATCTGGATCTTCAGCATTTAGCATGTAAATGTGTGATGTGCAGCAGGGAGAGATAACAAAGAAAGAGGGAATGGGTAATTTCCTCCTAAACACATGTAATATAAATTGGCTTAAAAAAACAACATATAAATATAATTAATCGCCCAAGAAGGGAAGATCAAGTTCATTCCTACTTAAATGATTACAACAGAGTTTCCACAGTCAAATCACTTACTGTTTCCAAGTCCAATATGTGGAGATCGTTGAAGAAGGCAGAATGAGAACAACCACCAAAAACTAGAAGATATCGATCTCCGTGAATAGCAGCTGCATGATCATATCTAGGAGTTGGAGGTGTCTGCCTATCAAAATGCAAGAGAGTGATGCAGAAAATTTAACACCGCATAAAAGCAACTTTTATGAAGTAAAATACAAAAATACTTACGTTGTCTTTATTACATCCCATGTCATGCTCTCCAGATCAAGAACATGGACATCATTCAACAACTTCCTGCTCATGTCTTCACCACCAAACAATATCACTCTTGAACCAACCAGTGTTGCTGACTGCCCCACTCGAGCTAACTAGGAATCCATCAAGGACATTTAAAAGTCAAAATGTGAAACTTGTATATATAAATATTTTTAAGTAGTTGAAGGAAAATTTAATGCCATACACACAAAAATCAGGAAAAAAGGTAGAAGAAAAAAACACAGTAAACCAATTAATTAACTACATCCAAAGACAGAATTTCACACTTTTCTATCAACAGACAGACTTACCGGAACACTACCTGAAGTCTCAATAACTCCATACAGGGGTGTTTCAAGATCAATGCAATGAACTACAAGAAGCCCACGACACATTGAGTTTCAATACAAAACATTCTCCAATCAAATGATTAAAAACATTAACAAGACACTAACCCATTAGTTTGCCAGAAGAATCCTTTAAATTGCCACCAAGAAGAAGAAGTTTCTTCCCCCACCTGATCTGCAAAAGTGCAAATAAATTCCAATCCTATATCAGAATAAATCAAGTGTACATGTAATTATTCACCAAAAAACATGTAGTCACTGAAACCCATGTTTAATCCATTGGTAAAAGAAAACGCTAACACCATAAAGTATATACATAGAGATGGAACAGCTGTGCATGCAAATTACCATATTGTGACCAGATGTGGCTGGAAGAGCCTCCCATGATTTACTGTCATTGTCTTTATCAGCAATTAGATTTAATTTCAGATTGGACCATGTCATATTTCTGAGGTCAAAAACCTGCAAACAGCCACATGAATGATGAAGCAATAGAAGAGTTCAAGGTTCAGAAAAATGTCGGAGCATACACTATACCTGAACATCTGATAAATTCCGGCCATTGCGACTTCCACCAGAAATGTATAGCTTATCATCAACCACTGCTGCAGCTTGCTGGAATTAGAAGACAAACCATAGGCAAAATTAAATATCTGGGAAAAATGTAAGCAAGGACTTCAGCTACACTGACAAGAATGAGTGAGGACCCTTTACAGTTAATTATCAAAATTAAGATGGTTCATCATCCAATGAGATTAATTTTCTATGCCTTTGACAAGGAGGGTAACTTTACCACTCATCACTATTTTCAATCTCGCTTCTGTGAATAAAAATTCTTTGAATATTATATTAGAAAAAAAGGAAAAGTATGTAATAAGGTGAAGAACAACAGGGTTAAACTGTAGTTCCTCACATTGTAAATTGCTTATTCCTCACACACACACAGACCTTGTAGCGAGCAGATGGACGGGAACCAGATATGGGGACTGCTACCCACTCCTCATGTGTCAGATCCTTGAGCCAGTTGTTGGTATCCATATATTCCTTGTTCTCCTACACAATTGTCCCAGCAACAGCTGCTTCAAGTTACTTCAAGTATCCCTTTAGATTATATGATAACTTTCATATCAACAGGAGTAGACAAGACAATGGTCACATAAGAAAAAAAGAAATAAACAAACTCACTAAACATAACAAATATTTATAATATAAACCGACAGTGGACTGGTTCCAGACTGGAAACATATGGGGTAACCTTAGAATGAAATAAATAATTGAAAGGTCTCAACAAACAACACTGCTATATGAAGACAAAAATCTCAGTGGCACAATGAGTATACAGACGTAACATATGTAGGGAAAAGAGGCAGGTAAGGAATAAATAAAAAAACCATATATCAAAGATTGACTCAGAGACGTCACACATCTATTTAGTTTGTGTAACAACAAGGCAATGTCCAAATGACATTTAAAAATAAGTACGAATGATATTATGGAAAACACTAGATGCCAGTAAAAATCTCATTAAAAGCCTCAAGGTATGGAATTGAGTTTTCTGAATTTTGTCCAATCAGCAAAATGATAGTAAGGCTTACAACGAGCTGAAGATAGAAGTTAAGCATTTAAGAATTCTAACAGTTATTCAGAACTCAAAAGTCAAATGCATAGACAAGGAACACACATCCAGGGACAGCTAACGTTTCCACGAAAATTAGACATCCAAATCTACTCCTGCGGTTGTCGTTTGACAAATTAAGCTTTTGAATAGTTTAATTGGGTTATACAACGTAAACTTTGCTTCTTTTGATTTCTCAGAGTTCAAAACCAGGCAATATTAATTTTTTTTTTTAATTATGTCTTAGGAAGAGAGGTACTAATCAATATGACTGTTTGCATGTACTCAGTCTATGAACTTAATTTTGGATCCCTACACAGAACCCTTTCTTTCAAGTTGCATCAGTTTTAAATAGTGAGCTATGATACAATATAAACGATGAAGAATTTCAAACATAACAATGTCAGAAAATCCAGGAATCCAAGAAAATTCTCCAAACTTAAAATTCTCCAGCCCAAGTCGTTCAAATTACTGATCTGAATTTCACCAGCTAAGTCAAATATTTGACAATGCATTGACACAAGTAATAGCAAGCTGAAGTTTCAGCGATTGCAAATCTGTTTCCAAATCATACTTCCCACAGTAATGCCCCAACTCTCTTATGATAAAAGTCACTTAATATTAACATAATTAAAAAGGATCTTTAAAATTCAACACTTTCCCACCAACGACGACAGCATATGAAGAAGTAATTCATAATTCAACGGAGAAAAGAAAGGAAAAGTAGAGGAACCCGATTATTGGAGTAGCAGAAGAAACGTAAGATCTTGCAAAGTCAGGACCAGATTTGGATCTGCACCGGAAATGGGATGAGATTGACCGGTCGCAAATCCCCAATTCAAGCAAATAATCAAGAGCTGCCGTCAAGATCTTTCGCCGAACGCAAGAGAAGAGACTGTGATGACGCTTTTTCCGGTGAGCGTCAGTGTGAGGGGTCGGTTCGGAGTTCGGACAAGATCATGCGAGCAGCTATAGACACCGACGGTGTAGCAATATGGTATCTAATAAACTGTCCGTTTGAATCTGTAAGCAACACAGAAATCAACGAAATTAAACATTACGGGTTTTATTGGCCCAAGAGAAGAAGAGTTTTTTTTTTTTTTTTTTTTTTAAGAAAAATACTCCATCCAATCCTAATTATATAGTTAATTTTTTTTAAGAGATTAAAAAAATAATTAAATTAATTTAGAGTTTTCTAATTTTTATTTTTTTTCTTCAAACTAATTAGTTTGACTAATAAACTAATATACAATATAAGAATACACAACATATCAAAATGATTAAGTAATTTATTTAGCTTCCTTAATCCCCTAAAAAAAGTCAACTATAAAAAAGTCAACTATAAGTAATTTATAATTAGGATTAGAGGTAGTATAAAAAAGTTGGTTTTGAGACTTACCACGGTTGGTTTGAGTATGCCTTCAGAATTAAAGGATTAAAGAGTATATATAGAGATACTTATAGATTATCTTCCAACTCTGACCATTTTTTTTTTAAAAAGAAGAAGAAATTCTTATTATTTTTTAAACGTCATGAGTTATATCATCTGCTTACTGTTTCAGGTCCAAAAAACAAATCATATGCTTGCTGTTAAACACCATATAAAAAGTATTTTTACTTTTGGCACTTTTTTTTTTTTTTTTTTTTTATATTAAAGTGTGAGTATAATCAAACGTTAGAGCCGGTTTGGGAATGTTTATTTTCAGCTTATAAATAGTTTATAAGTAGTTTTTTGTTTTAAAAACTTAAAAATCTGTTTGGCACATATAGTTTCTTATGGTGATGGGCTTCTTTAAAAAAAGTGGCTTCCAGAGTGAAGCCATTTTTTTGAACTTCTAGGTAGTTTCTTGTTGGTTATGATTAGTTTTGATAATGTTTTATATAGATGTCATTAGTAAGAGCAAAAAGTTTATAGCACATATATTAACTAATTGCTACATTTAATGTAGATTTGTTTATATGGAGAAAGAACAAGAGAAGAAAAGAAAGAAATAGTTCAATCATGGAGAATGATCAAGAAAAGAGAAGAAAGAAAGAAAAACTTGTCACATGGAATGAGAAAATTATCATACAAGTTTTTAGATCGATTCTTGAAGTCTCAATGATTTAATGAAAGTTGGAATAACTCAATTCAGAGTTAAAACAAGCATATATCAGGTTCTGGATGAGGAAAATCGAGCCAGATACTCAGAAGTCAAGTTTATTGCATTACTGGAAGTGATTTGCCTCTGGATTGTGAAAAAACTCAAGTTTAGGACACAAAACTCGAGTTTGGAACTCAAAACTCGAGTTAGTCACTTAATGACTCTAGTTTGTAGTGTCTTTAGCAACTCTGACATCTCTGGATTAGCTAAACTCGAGTTAGCTAATGTAAACTTGAGTTTGGAACTCAAAACTCGAGTTAGTCATTTAATGACTCGAGTTTAGCAAGCCTTCAGCAACTCTGTTTCACGTTTAGCACGGGCAACCTCTGGTAATTTGATGATATCTCCCAAACCAGATATCGGATTAAGGTGAAATCAATTTTGTATGAAACTAGACTCCCAATGCGTCATCTTGACAAAGTTTTATGCCTAAAGAAGATCAGATAGGAGAGCTATGAATTTTTGAAGTTGATCCATCTGTTATTGTTATACAGTAGACCAAGGTTCGGTAATTTGAGCATAACTCACAAACTACACGTCAGAATGAGCTGAAATCGGTGGCATATGAAAGTAGACTGACATACCTTTCTAGAAACATAAATAACATGGTAAAAAAAGATCAAATGAGTGAGTAATGAATCTTTGAAGTTGACAGTCAATTCAAGATATTGGAAAAACATTAGCCAAAGAACAGTCTTTGTTCATCGGATCATAACTATCAGATTACAATGAGTTTGGAGCTGATTCTTCTTGCATTGGAAAGAAGACTTAAAGAGTCTTATGGAGATAGGTATTGGATTCCAGGAACTGACTTTATCAAGTTAGAAAGCAAAGAACTTGTGAGAAGGATATTTGACTGAGCCATGGAGAAGGAAACTCGAGTTTAAGTTAGTAAACTCCAATTTGTGGCAGGCAGAGAGTACTCAGAATTTTTACATCAAGACAAACTCGAGTCTAGGTATGTAAACTCGAGTTTAGACCAAACAGAAGGTATTCAGAAACTTCAGTATTTTCACAAGACTTGTAAACTCTAGTTTGCATTTGAAAACTCCAGTTTAGAGTTTCGTGGACTTAAGCTTATTTTCTCTCTAAAAGTCCTAAACTCGAGTCTGTCATTTAATGACTCGAGTTTGGTCTTACGTTCAAATGTGTTCCAAAACTCAAATCGCGACACTCCTCTCTGGAAGACCTAAACTCGAGTTTGGATTTCTATACTCCAGTTTAGCTCGTTGCAAACTCCAGTTTAGTTTTCCAAACTCCAGTTTGTGTCGCTGAAGTATAAGAACCAGATTGCGCCAATTTGTGAAATCTTCATGGGTTAATCTTAAAACGTTATATCATATATTGCTATTGATTCTAACATTGTTTAATGAGTATTTCAAGTAAGTTTCAGATGAATTTAGCAATGATCAAGGTGAAATCAGATCTGGGTCTAATGTAATTAATGAAGAACCAAGAACAAGTTTGAAATTTCTCCTCTATTCTAATGGACCAGCTCAGACCGTTATGAAACGTTCAGATCACTCTCCAATGGTCAAATTAAGTTTATGGAATGACAAGAATTCTGGAAGACCATCTACAACTACTAAATCCAAGATTCCAGCCAAGAATTGAAGAAATAGAGAAAAATATGCAACGGTCATATTCCAGATTTACAGCTGAACTTTGAAGAATCAAAGAGAAGAAATGCAACGGCTAGTTCCCCTTCTTCATCTATATAAGAAGCCCAGAAACGAAGAATAAGTGATACAGATACAAGAAGGAGAGCAAGAACATGGATGTGAGCTTACACAGTGAAAATGCCAATATTCTAACGTCTGCTTCATCTACTCTCTGAATATCTCAATAATCATATATTTAGCTTAGAGAGTGAGATTATATATATTGTGCTTCAGTGTTTATTCACTTACTTCTGAGAGAGAAGATTCATTGTAATCATCCTATTATTCTAAGAGTTACTCAAGATTGGGTGATCTTGAGTGAGAAACACTTTGTTGTGATTACAGCTTGTAAGGGGAGTGAATCCGAGTGTGGGATTACTTCGAGTACAGAGTGTGTAATCAAGCAAGTGAATTGATTACGGTTTGTAAGGGAGAGTGAATCCTAATGAGAGGATTACTTCAAGTACAGAACGTGTAATCAAGTTCAAAGCAAATAGTGGATTGAAAATCTCAAATGAAGCTTTGGGACTGGACGTAGGTCAAAGATTGGACCGAACCAGGATAAATCATAGTTTGCATACTTTCTTTCCTTATCTTTTACATTTCCAGTATATGCTCATTTTTGAATATTTAATTGTCAATTTATAAGTTGCGAAAAGTTTTTAAAGTTTCTAAAGTTTATTAAACACCCAATTCACCCTCCTCTTGAATAATAGCCAGGTCCAACACTTCTAACTTCTTGTTGGCTCCATTCCTCTTTTGAAATTCCACAAATATTTTTTTAAAGAAATATTATACAACTAACACAAACTAATATATTTTTTATATTTCTTTGTTGCATAAATAACTTGTCCCACTTTTTAAAATATTATAGGCTTTATTAAAAAATTATGGGATAAAATTTTTTTCTTTTTTTTTTTCCAAAAGTAATTTTACTTTTGGCACTTTATATATATATATATATATATATATATATATATATATATATATATATATATATATATTCTTTGGCAAACTTTACATTTAAATTTATCTTTTTATGCCAAAATATCACATAATATATGTGTGTGTAGTATTCAATAATATTCATATTCTTTTAAATCATTTTACATCTTAACTGACTTTTCAAACGCTATGCCAAACAAGTGTCCATCAGGAAAAAAAGTTACTTTTATCATTATTATCCCAAAAACAAATCACATCAAGAAAAGTTCAATAGGAAAAAAAGTCAATCAGGGAAAGTCCAACAGGAAAAAAAATCACTTTTACTACTGCTATCCTAAATGGGCATGTAGTCACATGGTGTAAGGTTTTGTTAGATCATTCTAGGTCTTGAGTTCATCTCCCAACAAAGGCATTTATGTTAGGAGGGATAACCACAAACTCGAATGGGATACCAGTGATAACATTTGAAAAAAATAAATAAATATAACTTTTTTTTTTATTGGGAAAGTTTGAACCATACGAGTTTAGTATTTTGTAAATGTGGGTCATATGACCGTAACTCTAACTCCGTTAATTTTATATGAGATGGTAAGCAGAAGCTATCATAATAAAGAAAATCATGAAATGAACATTATAAGGTGATTGTATTTGGTTAAGTGACAATGAAGATGAAAGTGACAATAATTATTTTGGCATTTATTGCCAAGTTCATGAGCATCACTGAAACTACAGGGAGTTAATTAAAAGGACCTAAATTATGGGACTTAATTACAAGTTGAATGAAATTATAAGAGCTAAAAGATTAATCAAGTTTATTTTTTAACATATAGGAACTAATTTTTAAATAGTTAAACTATAGGGGTGGAGTTAGAATAATCAAGTCAAAATTATAAAAATTAAGTTGTACCGAATTGAAATTTAGAAAGGGAACGCATTTGAGACAAAACTATAAGAACTATAAAACTTTAATTTTTCCTATATTACATATGCAATTTATGCTAATGGTATATAACTCACTTGACCTCTTTCTTATAGCCTTGCATTGCATTGGGGATTAAGGTTCAATTTTATTACAAAAGTTTCTGCAGAGTTGTAGTTAAGGTCCAAAAATGTTTAAAAAAGAGCCAAAATATATAAGAACTAGAGGGAGTACCACACATGTATACCCTTTTTCTTTATTTAAGTAACATCCCATTTCTTTATTTAAGAAACATTGAGAGAATATCTTATTTTTTATTTGGTATTTTTTTATTTTGTCCTTATTTAATTATTCTTATTTAATGTCAATGTAATAAATTTTTATCACCCTAAAACCTATTACTTCTACCATATTTATTTTCTTATTCTCTCTCTTATATACAATTCTCCTCATTATAATAATTTCCTCATTCTCTCTTTTATTCTCTTTGTCATCATAAATAAGGGTATTTTGTTAGAAAAAGTTACACATTTATTATTCTTAGTCAATGCTTCAAGCCGTGAGATTCGGTTGAACATTTCTTATTAAAAGGAAAGGAGGCAGTAGTTAACTAGCTAATTTAACGAAAGGGTGTAAACTTTTTTTACTTTTTCAGATTTAATTATTATTTTTTAAATACTCCTTCCTATCAGATTTATAAAAGTTTGATAACTAAATTATACAATTTAAGAAATTGGTTAAAATTACTTAAAAATAATAAACATGTCTAAAATAAACTTCTTTCTCAAGTATGCCCTTATTTATAAAGGGGAAACAAGAGAGAGAAATAAAATACAAATAAGTATCAAAACAATACATATAACTAATGAGGGGTAAAAATGAAAAAAAAAAACTCATTAAATATTCAAATAATTTTTGTTTAACTCCTATAAAAAGACCAAGATAATTAAAATTTTGGATTCTTATAATAACAACGGAGAGGGTATTTATTAGTTGGGCTTCTTCTGACCTGTTTCTCGAAGAAGATGATGATGCTGAGGAAATTATTAATGTGTTATTGACTTCTGGGAATCGAGCACGTCCTAACGTAACTAGAGGTTTTGAAGTTATATATGGATTAGACAAGGAAAATTCACAATATCAATGGCTTTCTCTGGTGAGGGCTCTCGCTTCTTCAAGCTCCGCTTGCTGCTTTTCATTTTTATAGGAGTAGGAGAACACCTATCAATGAGGATCGATCATGTCTTGCTTTGATATCTGGCGGTAACATATTTAGAAATGAATTTTTCAGATTGCATATGGGGAATATTACTCTTAGGTCCTATTTATAAATGTGCGTTTGAATTAGTTTTAGAGAATAACTATTCAAGAAGTTTTGTTTTACAGAAAATGGCTTCTAAGTCTGCGGTTTGAATGTTGCCCATGAGCTTGGGCTAGGGCTAGTATAATGGATGAGAAGATGAGTCATTGAAACTGACCATTGAAGTATTAATTATCTGCTTTAGTGCTAAAGAGAGTTGGCACATATGGTAAAGGATTCAGCATTAGTCTCTTGGGACGTGGGTTCGATCCCTTTTGCCATTGTTGAGACTCCTTTAGTAGGGGATCTTGTAAGTCCCCAGTAAGTGTTCATAGATCCCGGGGTTGTGCCCTGGCCTTGGTGAGGGACTGGTGTTGAACCCCTCCAAAACTTTTTTTGTATCAAAAAAAATTAAGTGCTTTAGTTTGTCAGTTTTATTTTTTTCATTAACCATATTTATTAGCTGTAAATATTTTAATTGCATCAACTAAGTATTTAATCGTCGTTATGTGGCCCACAGTCTTGTCTACAGTTTCTGCCTATAAAAGGTAAAGAATGTATGGTAAATGGTCAGAGGGTATTGAGTTTCATCCCGAGCTCTCCTCCTCTCTCTTCTCTTAAGTTCTAGCTAATTTTATGTTGTTCTACGGCCTTGGTTTTTAAAGAAAAGTTACATTTTATCTTGGGGATTGCTACATTCTATATAGAAAGAATATTTGAAAGAGCTATCATTGGTTAAAACTTAACATTACTTGAATTTGACTAATGGTAGCGCATACGTAATACTTATTTAATTCTGAATATAAGATCTATTTATTTAATCTAAGAAGATTAAAGAAACTACATAAATGACTTAATTATAACATGTGAAATGAATATATGGTCTTTCTAAAACACTTCAATGTAATATTATATTATATATCAGTTTATAAGTTAGACAAATTACTAACCAAAAAAGTTAGACAAATTACTAGCAAAAAAGGTTAGACAAATTAATTTAGAGAAAAATGATAAATATAAGAGATAAGTGAAAAAATTCTTATATTTAGAATCAAAATGTACTCTCAAACTAGATCCCACTTTTAGGACTGAGAAGTACTCTCTCTAGTTTTAATATATGATATATTTAAAGAGTTAATCTTGATCATAAATATTAAACATAGCTTTTATATTTGTTAATCTTTTCCTAATTTACCATATTAATGTTTTTTGAACAATAATCAAAGAAGAGGAGGAATAAAGGAATTAAGGAAGATGGGTAGAGTGTTTTAGAAAAATACATTTATTTAATCTAATCAAATTAGATAAATAAGTCTTATATTAAAAATAAAAAGAATATCAAGAATTGATAAGGCCATTAGTACGTTCAATCTTATGTAAAATCAAGGGAAAGTTACACTGTGGTTTCAAGGGCCATAATTAATACAAAAAAAGTCCCAAATCAGAATCTCATAACAAAAAAATTCTAAAAAAGCCTCTTAGACTTTTTTATAATTAATTAGTTAAGATGATATCCGTATTAACAACATGAAATGCTATATTAAAATTGGAAATACTATGTTAACAACAAAAATTCTCACAACTTAAAATGTCGTATTAATTACTTGAAACGTCATATTAACAACTTAAAATGTTATATTAATAACTGAGAATTTTTGTTGTTAACATAGCATTTTCAATTGTTAATTCGGCATTTCATATTGTTAATACGGATTTTTAAGTTAGACAATTAATTACAAAAAGGCCCCAATGATTTTTTTTAATGGAATTCTGGTTTGAGACTTTTTTATAATTAATTCTGATTGTTGGGATCAGAATATAATTTGCCCTAAAATTAAAGGTGTCCTCTAAATATGATTGAGAAACCCTATTCCTAGTCCAATCCCAAAGAACAGCTTGGGACATCAATGTTGTCCTAGTCCTGGGAATATGCCATCCCAGACTAGGACGGGAGTTTCCCCAAAATGCTAACTTTGTTTTTTAAAAACTTTTTTCTTGCATTGACTTTTGTTCCAATTTGGATCTAAATTGCGCTCAATTTCTTATATTTCCTTTCAAATGGCTCAGATAAAAATATCATATTGTACCAATTAGTCCAATATAAATATTTAAAGCAAATTAAAATAACAAAATAATCGAAATGTCCAAGTCTCGACATTACTGCCATTACGTACAAAAGAAGTAACTTCATGAAATTCAATTCAATAATAATAAAAATAATAGTAAGACGTGTTACAAAAGCTAGATTCTAACTCTCTCTCTCTCTCTCTCTCTCTCTTTTTTATTTTTATTTTTTATACAAAGGAGCAACCGACGTTAACGCTACATCTTATCCATCGAAATCAGTTTCTCAAGCTCATCATCCGCGTGGGAGAGGAAGTGGATTCCAGGGACAGATGATAAACTTGCTTTAGCCAAATAATCCACAGCTGTATTCTCCCATCGTGATATATGTTGAACCTCAAGCTCCTACTCGCAAGCAATCATGCCCTGTAATTCTGCTATAAGGGTTCTGTCGGCATGAGTACCAAATTGTTTGCACTTCATCAGATCCACCGCTTCAGTTGAGTCCGTCTCTAGGATTACATTTTGGTAACCCATATCCCATGAGACTTTGAGTCCGAGGAGGCACCCCCTGTAATGTATCGTTAATCAAATTCTGAACGTGGATCTGTTATATTAATAGAGGAAGCAATTCCAAAAGCACCAAGAGTAATAATTCAGCTAACAACAGAAATGCAGAACGTATAAAGAAGAAATACAGACGAGAATGGAAAGCAACAAGCAAATAACAGAAAGGCACTATGCGTCAGAGGGAGAGAAAGAACAATCATTCATTTCCCACCCTATACGTAACCAACTTTGTCCTTTTATCCTCATTCCTCCTCAATTTCCCTCAGCTTCCAGGGCTTCTTTTTCATGCGAACACTGCGTCTTAGTGGATCTGTTGACTGATTTGGGCTTCTCTTTTCCTGTATCGAGCTCGTAGTTGCCTGGCCCATTACAATACCCCCTGGTTGAATGAGAACCTTGTCCTCAAGGTTCAAATCAGGGTAGAGGACAGCAAGTTCGTCCATAGGTTCCCAAGTGGGCTCTGGAAGGTCCTCCCAGCGCACTAAACACTGATGCACTGGACTATCATTAATGATGACGGTGCGATGTTGAAGGACTGCAGTAGGACGACACAACGGACCCTCTGGTAATGATGATAATGGTAACGGAAAGTACAGGGAATCCGTCTGATCACCGTGAAAACGCTTTAAAACAGAAACGTGAAACACGGGATGGATGCGACAGGTAGCTGGAAGAGCAAGGCGATACGCCACTTTACCAATGCGTTCAACGACTTGGAACGGACCGAAGTATTGCATAGAAAGTTTGTGATACCTTCGAAGTTGCACCGAATGTTGGCGATACGGTTGCAGCTTCACTAGGACCCAATCATTCGCCTGAAATACGACATCGCGACGATGCTTATCAGCATAAAACTTCTAGTGTTGTTGCGCTCGAAGTAAGTTCCGTTTCAGCAAAGTGAGAACTTCATCGCGTTGTTGTAGTTGAGTGTAAAGGTCCAGAGGGGTGTCGGCCAACGAAGAATGACGCAAAACAGGGGGTGGGTCACGGCCATAAACGACCTTGAAAGGAACCATACCAATGGACGATTGAAAAGAGGAATTGTACCAGAATTCGGCCCAAGGTAAATAAGATAACCACCGTCGGGGATATTCAAAAACATAGCAGCGTAAGTACATCTCGAGGCATTTATTAAGAGCCTCTGATTGCCCATCGGTTTGGGGATGGTAGGCCGTGCTCCGACATAGTTGAGTCCCCTGTAATTTCATTAGATGTCGCCAAAAGGAACTGGTGAAAACTTTGTCGCGATCTGATATAATGGTTTGAGGCATACCATGTAGACGGATGACATTATGGAGAAAAGACTCAGCAACCAGTTGACTAGAATAGTTGGTCGGCAGAGGAGCAAAATGAGCATACTTGGAAAGGCGATCGATTACCACCAAGATGACCGAGTAGCCTTTGATCACCGGAAGGCCTGTAATAAAGTCCATGGCAATGTCTTCCTAAATCCGTTCAGGGATAGGCAGGGGATTTAATAAACCAGAGGGGTGTAAATTCGAAAGTTTAGCTCGTTGGCATATGGTGCAATTACGAATGTACAGACGAATATCCTGACGCATCTTAGGCCAAAAAAACAGATAGGCAATACGATGAAAAGTGCGGAGGAATCCCGCATGGCCGCCCAGGACAGAGGAATGAAACTCATACAAAATACGTCGGACCAGCTCAGTGTGATCAGCAGGAATAACCAATCGAGTCTGCCAATATAAATCCTGATTGCGGACAGTATAATGAGGAAATAATTGAGGGGTCTGTTCAACCTTCGCCTTGAGGGCGGTAATGTAGTCAGAAGCACGGACTTGTTCATAAATATAATCCATAAAACCAAAAGTGATCGTGGACAGAGACATGCAGTCAACTCGGGATAGTGCATCAGCAGCTTGGTTCGTGTTGCCAGGCTTGTATTCAATCGTAAAACGGTAACCCATGAGTTTCGGTAAGCAAGCCTCCTGCTCTGGTGTGTGAATGGTCTGTTCATTAAGATGCCGCAGGCTCGCATGATCGGTGCGGATGATAAAGTGGTTGCCGAAAAGGTAATGGCGGAACTTAGATACTGCCTCAGTAATGGCATGGAGCTCGCGAACATAGACCGATTGGGCCTGAGTGCGTGGAGCCAACTTCTTGGAAAAAAATGCAATGGGATGTCAATCCTGGCTTAAAAAGGCACCAATGCCAACCCCAGAGGCATCGGTTTCCAAAATAAATGTTTTGGTAAAATCAGGCAAGGCAAGAACAGGAGCCGGAATTAATGCCTGTTTCAAGGAATCAATGGCAGATTGGGTAGCAGGAGACCATGAGAATGCATCCTTACGCAATAAATCAGTTAGAGGACCAGCAATTTGAGCATAATTGCGGATAAAGCGGCGGTAGTAGCCACTAAGGCCGAGGAAGCCTTTGAGCTGTTTAATGTTTTGGGGTGGTGGCCAGTGGCGAACAGCTTCCACTTTAGAGGGATCCATCCCGACGCCATCGAAGGACACAATGTGTCCCAAGTATTCAATGCGGGTCTGGCCGAATGAGCATTTGGATGCTTTGGCGAATAGCTGGTGCTGGGAGAGAGTAGCCAAAACCTGTTCAACATGATCAAGATGTAGTGTCCAATTAGCACTGTAAATGAGAATATCATCAAAAAATATAAGGACAAATTTGCGCAGAAAGGGTTGGAAGATGGAGTTCATCAACGCCTGGAAAGTGGCCGGAGCATTAGTGAGGCCGAAGGGCATGACCAACCATTCATAAGAACCCAAGTGTGTACGAAAAGCCGTCTTAACGCGATCAGTTTCCCTCATAAGAATTTGATGATAACCTGAACGGAGGTCGAGTTTGGTGTAAAATACAAAGCCGTGAAGTTCGTCTAGAAGTTCATTGACTGTCGGCATGGGGAATGCGTCCTTAATGGTAACGGCATTCAAGGCACGGTAGTCAACGCAAAAGCGCCAGGTGCCGTCTTTCTTCTTAACCAACAAGACTAGTGCTGAAAATGGGCTGCAACTAGGTTGAATCAATCGATCAACAAGCAACTCTGAAACCATGCGTTCAATCTCAGCCTTCTGGCTGACTGGATAGCGATAGGGGCACACCTTGACGGATAGAGTGTCGGGTTTCAGTTCAATGTGGTGTTCATGACCACGAGCAGGTGGCAAGCCGTGTGGTGGAGCAAATACGTGGTCATAACGAGTCAGGATAGGTAAGAGGTCAGAGTGAACCTCTGGAAAGGACAGGGGCACCAGTGAGCTAGGTATAACTGGTTCGAGCATGAAGAACTTAGAAACAGAGTCGGTCTGAGTGAGGCGAACCAAATGGTGACAAGTTGCCTGAAGCAGTGAAGAACCACGATAACCAGTGAGAGTCACGAAAGTACCATTCTCAAGGAAGCGAATAGTAGAGGTGCTGTAATCAGCAACGTGAGACCCCAAGGTTTCTAACCAGGCAGCGCCGATAATCATGTCAACGTCGGCAATTGGAAGGACAAAGCAAGTCAATGAAAGAGTGTGATTGCAGACAGTTACTGGAATGTCACGAACCACTTCTGTGGTGGTCAAGATAGGACCAATGCCGCCAAGGACATGGACAGGGGGTGAGGGTTCTCTGGTCAAATTCAAATGCGTCACCACCCGTGGGTGGACAAAGTTATCCGAGCTACCGCCGTCAAGCAAGATCTGCACAGTATGGCCTAGAATAGTACCCATGAAACGAATTGTGGCGGGGCCCATAGTGCCATGTAAGGCATGTAGGAATAAATGGTGGAGGGCGGCGTCCACAGTAGGATCCAGGTCAGGCAAAGGTGGTTCCTCCGATGGTTCAATATCATCACATAAGAGCATCATAAGCTGGCGATTAGGACATCGGTGAGACGGAGAAAACTTGGCATCACAAGCATAGCAGAGGCCCTTATCACGGCGGAGCTGCATCTCAGCTGGGGTCATACGTTTTATGGGTAGAGCGGATGGGGTGGGTAATAAAGGTGGAAGATTGGACTTACCACCGGTAGTAGACTGAGATGGAGAACCCATCGGCGGGGATGTATATGGAACAAAAGGTTTGCTCGTGGAAGCAGGAAAAAATTTGGTCTGAGGTGTGGTCCCTATGTCTGGTTTGGGGGTAGCAACCCCTGAGGATGGAATATCAGCAAACAACCGAGCATAAGTCATGGCGTTGAGAACAGATAACGGGCGCTGAACGAGGACGTCCCGTTAGAGGGTATCGTGGAGGCCCCCTAAATAATAGTCAACGAGAGCTTGTTCCAGAAGGTCCGAGGAACGGTTGGCAAGGGCGAGGAATTTAGCATTGTATGGTTCCAACAGGCCCCCTACACTCTGTTGGGTGAGCTTAAACAGTTGAGAACGGGCGCAGTCAAACAGGGAGGGACCATACTGAGATTCAACGGCCTTGGCAAGAGCAGGCCAATGGGGAAGAAGGCCAGCCTTTTTGAGCATTTGGAACCAAGGAAGCACGTCACCATCCATGTGGACAGATGCAATCACCAATCGTTGGGGGTCGGAGATGTCATAATAACGAAAGTACTGTTCAGCCTTGAAGATCCAATTTAGAGCATCTGAACCATCAAAATGGGGAAAGTCAATTTTAACCGATTTAAGGAAAGAAGTTACCGGAGCAGCAACAGGAAAAGCGGAAGAGGAAGCAGGCGAGGCCGTCAGCGGTAATTGTTCGAGACGACTCGTAATAGTGTCCACAGATCGAGCTAATGAATGAAGAGTACTGCCAATCTCCTCAAGTTGTTTGTCATGTAAGAGGAAGCGATTGTGAGCTTCTTCGAGATATTCAGCGGTTTTGCATTGATCGGCTTGAAGTTCTTTGAGTCTGGTATTGTCGGCCATAATGAGAATCAATTCAATGAAGGCACCAAATGTAATGTATCCTTAATCAAATTCTGAACGTGGATCTGTTATATTAATAGAGGAAGCAATTCCAAAAGCTCCAAGAATAATAATTCAGCTAACAACAGAAATGCAGAACGTATAAAGAAGAAATACAGACGAGAATGGAAAGCAACAAGCAAATAACAGAAAGGCACTATGCGTCAGAGGGAGAGAGAGAACAATCATTCATTTCCCACCCTATAAGTAACCAACTTTGTCCTTTTATCCTCATTCCTCCTTAATTTCCCTCAGCTTCCAGGGCTTCTTTTTCATGCAAACACTGCGTCTTAGTGGATCTGTTGACTGATTTGGGCTTCTCTTTTCCTGTATCGAGCTCGTAGTTGCTTGGCCCATTACACCCCTATAGTTCTGCAGAGAGGTAATCGCCTTCTTCACCCTTGAACATAAACGCTTTCAAGAGATTTACTTGCTCATCATGGATAAGACCTCCACTTGCTACACCATGAGTGAACGGAGAAAACGCACCATCTACATTAACTTTAATCCATCCAGCTTGCGGTGGGTTCCAGTGTTGTCTGGGGATACAGTGGTCCGAGTGGCCATTGTCTTTGGTTCCCAGTCTAGCCCGGGCTTCTCATAAACTGTTCACAATGACTTCAACATTCGAATGCAGGGAGAAGTTTGAAATCTTGACACCTTCAAATATGAAGCTATTTTGACGACGCCATAGCTACCAACAAACGATAGCAAACGTATCTCGCTGAACATTTCTGCTACGATAGTGGAGGTTCCATCGGATCCATTGATCAAAGTCTAGTGAAATGAACTTCCTTCATATCCTCGGTGGTACTAGTTGTTTCCAACGATCCTGAGTTTCTGGACAATCTCTGAGAACATGAAGGGTTGATTCCATCTCATTATTATAGACCGGACATCTCACATTTGAACACAAGCCTCTCTTGTAACGAGAGGCATTTGTGAGAAGCCTCTTATGAAGGGCTAACCAAATCACCATCTTGCACCTCTCAGGAGTTTTAAGCTTCCATAAAATATTCCATGTAGGGTCCGCTGTAGGTGTATCATCCAACAGCGTATCATATGCTGACTTCACAGTAAAAATACCACTTTTAGTCCCCTTCCAACATACTTGGCCATTCTCCAGTATTTCCAATCCCTTTTGGACTGAATCCCATGTTTTTTTAATCCCACTACACAAGTTAGAGCCAGATTTAGTAGTATCAATTCGTGGGACTATGGATGAACCACACTTATATTTATTTCTGATAACTTTAACCCAAAGATCATCCCTGCTAGTTGTAAGTTTCCAGCCTAGTTTCATTAAGGTATGCATGATTATTGTATTTTGCATGTTGAAGTCCCAAACCCCCTCTACACTTTGGCTTGCAAATATTATCCCAAGCAACTAATGGGATTTTTCATTGATCATCATGGTTTCCCTATAAGAACTGGCGGTTACATCTATCTAGTGACTCACACGTACTTAAAGGTAGCAAAGATGTTTGCATGACATGTCCTGGGATTGCTGTGATCACAGACGAAATAAGAGTAGATCTCCCTGCTGATGATAGCGATCTCACTTTCCAGTTTGCTAAACGAGATTTGACCTTATCTATTACATATTTGAAGGAGACCTTGGTAACTCTCTTTTGGTGCAGGGGTACCCCAAGATATTTGCCCAAGTCATTGGTGATTTGAAACCCCAAAGAGGCGCACATCTCACTGCGCCTAATGTGATTCACATTGCCAGAGAATAAGACTCTAGTTTTCTGCTGGTTTATATTTAGGCCAGAGCTTTCACAAAACTCCCTCAAGCAGCTATTAATTAGATGAACCTGATCCATTGAAGCTTCTGCAAAGAGAATAATGTCATCAACAAAAAACAAGTGAGAAATATGGGGACCCGTCCTCGAGAGACGAATTGGCTTCCAACTTCCGTCACCAATAGTAGCTTGAATGATATGGGCTAATTTTTCCATACATATGACTAACAAATAGGGAGATAATGGATCCCCTTGCCTAACTCCTCGAGATGGCTAAAATGTCTCAGCTTTGTCGCCATTCCAGAGTAATTGCATATTAGAAGTGGATACACACTGGGTAACCATGTTAAAGATATATTGAGGTATATGCATTTCCTGTAGACAATCTAGCATAAACTTCCAATTAACCCTGTCGTATGCTTTCTCAAGGTCAATTTTAATTGCCAAGAACCCCTTTTTACCCTTCATGCTTCTCATAGAGTGGATAACCTCCTGGGCCACAATAATGTTGTCACTACTGTGTCTTCCCAGTACAAAACTGCATTGGTTAGGAGCTATTATCTGCGGGAGGATAGGCTTTAGCCTATTAACAATAATCTTTGTAGTTGCTTTGTAAATGACATTGCACAAACTGATAGGTCTGAGGTCTCCCATCACTTCAGGATGATCCTTCTTTGGGATAAGCACCATTAACGTTACATTGATCTCTTTTATAGCCTGCGGGTTAGAAAATAAATACTTAATAAAATTAATCACAGACTTACAGACCGTGCTCCACTGGTTTTGGTAGAAGAAGGCATTTAAGCCATCAGGCCCTGGGGATTTGAGGGCCCCCATACTAAATAGAGCTTCTTTAATTTCAGCTTCTAAGACGTCCCTACCACACCCTCTTAGCAATTCATCAGGAATTCCAGGATACGACATACTGCAATGAATCCGAGGACGGATCTCAGCTTCCTCTATTAATAGATGGGAGAAGAATGAGGTGGCCATATCTTTGATTTTAGAAGGGTCAAAAGTCCAGGATCCTTCAGCATCTTTAATAGCATCAATCCTTTTTACTTTTCGTCTTTCGTTAGCGCGAATGTGGAAGAAGCGAGTATTACGATCACCATAAATTGACCAATCTGCTTTAGCCTTTTGAGCCCATATAAGAGAATCTTGCAGCAAGACATCTTCCAGTTCCTTCCAAAGTAATATCTGCAATTCCTCTAATTTAGGTGTCATCCCAGCTCTAGAGACAGCTCGATTAATACCATTTAGCCTACAGAGAATATGTTTCTTCCTTGCTTCGTTTGAATACTTCTTTGTTCCATTTTGAACAGGCCTCTGTGAACTGAGAAATATTCTGTATCCAAGAAGTGTCCTCCCTCCATGTTTTGTGGACAAAATCATCAAAAGACTCATAAAGAGCCCAAGCAGCTATAAATTTGAATGGCCGGTTTGGTTTCTTTTGAGCTTCCCCTCTTCTATGTGAATTGGGGTCCAATGAATCCGATATCTGTCATATTATGCAAGTCAAGCTACCTACATAAGTCACGATCATGAGATTTTCGATATGTAGCCATGGATTTCCTTTCATTTGCTAATAAAGTGCCATTCAAGTCTCCTCCAATCAGCTAGGCACCCTTTATTTGAAATGCTAATTGAGAGAGGCTATCCCACAAGTTACGACGAATGACACAATTTGGACTAGCATATATAACAGTGAAGTCCCACGTGACCCCCACTGAGCTAGTAACCTGTAGGTGTAAGAACTGAGAATTACGAGTCACCATAGCTATCGATATCTTGTTGTCGTCCCATAGGCACCATATTCCACCACTATACCCTTCACAATCCATAATCTCATAATTCGAAAAACTCAACTGTTGAATGCGTTTATCAGAAAATTTCTTTAAACATTTAGTTTCCAAAATAGCAAGGAAATCCAATTTATAATGGCTTTTGAGATCTCTAACAAGTGTAGGGAAGCTTTTGGCTCCAGTTACCTGAGAATTCCAGAGCATGTAATTCATAGGGAAACAAATATTGAGTGCTTGGGTGTCTCGGCCCCACCCTGAGGCTTATCCTATTCAGACATAGTCGTATCCAAGTTCTGCTGATTAGGTGTGGTCGACCTCTGATCCTGTTCGTCCAGCATAAATGGCGACATATGTAAATTAGGTGTAAGTGGGACATTTAAATTAAAAGATTCAGTATAACCTCCTTTGACTAGGGAAACATCCACCACCTCCAAAGCCTTGGGTCCACCACATGGCTCCTCAGAAGTGTTAATATCAGCTGAGTCAACAACTTGCAGCACCTTAAAGGAATTATGGTGATTGGGTAATTTATTATCCTAGCCCACCTGTGAAGCATGACTTACACGATCTCTCGCTGGAGGACGATTTTCTTTGCCTTTACTTTTTCCTTTATATTCATTCTTCCTCTTAACTCCTATTTGAACCCATTCAGTCTTCTGCGACCCCTTACCACTCTTCATCTCCAAGGAGTTAGCAGTAATATCCGATTGGGTTTCCTTCCTCAAATTCATATCCCACGATCTGCACATGTCCACTGCATGATCCCTAGAAATCCGCTTTTTCTGCACCTCATTACTACCGTTAGTAGAATCATCTGTAACTTGCTCAGCATTCCTGGAATTCACACGAAAATCATGACGTAAAATTTTCAACTTCCCAAATGGGCTCTCATCTGTTTGATCCTCTCTGGTGCCGGAGGAAGAGGCGGCTACATTCTCCTTTTCAACTTGGTTACCGTCATCCATCCCCGCTTCATCCTCCACTACCTGCTGCTTGTTTGTCTGCAAGCGATCATCTTGGACCAGAAGTGGGCACTTATCTTTGCGATGGCCATATTTGCCACATGAAAAACATACCTGATGTAATCCTTCGTAAATGATAGGGTGCTCCTCTCCGAACACAGTATAGGAAGGCATCAATGGTTGCTTTAAATCAATTTCAACGTAGATCCTGGCGAAACCACCCTTGTCATAGATAGACGTAGACCTGTCCACCTTAATCATCTTGCCCATTATGTTTCCTATCCTTCTTAGCGACTCCACATTATGAAACTCAAAAGGAATGTCGGGTAATCTGATCCAAGCAGCGATTTTGCACTGAAGGTCCACCTTTCAAGGATTGAAATTTGGACGCCATCTCTGCACTATCAGGTAATGATCTTCAATCATCCAAGGTCCCTCCTAAAAAGCATACTCGCGGTCTTCCTTGTTGGAGAAGGAGACAAGGAAATAACCATCGCTAAGAGGAATAAGCTTCAAGGGATCTTTTGGGTGCCACATGCGATTGATTCTGTAGCGAATGATGAAAACTTTAATTATGAGTGAGTTCATCCAGGGAAGGCATCGTGCAGAGTATTCTTCAGCCGTGAATTTAAACACGCTAGGCTTTCCTTCTAATCTGCTGGCTCTCTGGTTTTCTTCGTCGTCTGAATCCTCCACGGGACCACCGTTGTCTTTGGTATTCATTTTATGGAAATAGTCTTTCCATCCTTGTACAATATCGTCTTCCTCATAATGCTGAACCAGGAAACCAGTACAACTAGGAGACAACAGCTTATCCCGACAAGAGACTGGAATTGCACCCTTCCTCGAGTCAGTAGCCACTCTCTGAGGACTCTCTTCTCCTGTTTTTTTTGTCTCAGACGTCCATCCAAAGACAAAACCTTTATCACCATCAGCTTGGTTGGATTTGTCTCTCTCCCTTCCATCTCTCTCACTTCCAACACCACCGCCCGACCCCTCCCTACCGTCGTTAGCTATAGACTGCTCTCGCTCTCCTAAGTCAATCCTTGCTAGATTCTAACTCTAACTCGATATATTGTTAAAATAAAACTCAAACTCAATTTGGGGCTTACCGTAATACCGTTTTAGCTTTTAGGATATTTTTTATAGGGGTTTAGTTTTCTCATGTTGTATGAGAAAACTAAGATTCCCACACACACATAAAATGGTGGGACCCATATATACATATATGAATTACTATATATATGTGTGGGTCCCACTATTTCATATGTGTGTGATATGAGAAAACACTTCTCCTACAACATGAGAAGTGTTTTTCCCTTTTTTTTATAATACACACACACATCCATAGGATGGGAAGTTCCACTCCCGATCCCGTCTCAAAACAAAATTTTCCCGATCCTGAATTTTCCGGTCCTGAAAAGTTTTGGGATGGGAAAATTTGCTAAACACCCCCTTTGTAAAATTATGCACTAGCTTAGAATTGCTACTATTTACTCATGTATGCATGTGTAAGTACTATGCTATATAAAAATATAATTATGCATGATAATAGTAATAAAATGTTTATATATATATATATATATATATATAGACACACATATATATCGCCTTATGATATATCCTGTCACTGGATATAAGCTTTTGTCCAGTGAAACATATATTATATCGTTTGGTCAAGTAAACAAAATAATTACAAAATAAACTAAAAACAAATTATGCGAATTATAGGCAAAAAAATCGCTAAACAAAAAAAAAAATTGTAGAATAAACTAAAAAAAATCTTTCATATTGATTGATAACTTCCTAGAGAGAATCACAAATAGAGTTGATTGATTGAAATAAAATCTAATTCCTAAATTTGGTGAAATAAAATCGGTTGTTTAATCGGGAAAGATTTTATTTCACCGATTAAACAACCGCTCAACTCTGAATTTGGTCTAATGAATCACAAATTAAACAACCGATTTTATTTCACCAAATTTAGGAATTAGGTTTTATTTCAATTACTCAACTCTATCTGCGATTCTCTCCAGGAAACTATCAATCAATATGAAAGATTTTTGAGTTTATTCTGCAATTTACTAGGAACTTATTCTGTGATTTTTTGTTTTTTTGCCGGTAATTCTCATAATTTGTTGTTAGTTTATTTTGTGATTTTTCTTTATTTACTTGACGAAATGATGTAGTATATATTTCACTGGACAAAAGTTTATATTCAGTGACAGGATATATCACAAGACACACACACACATATATAGATACATATTTACACACACATATAATGTATACATATATACATATATCTATACATACATATATGTATGTGTGCGCGCGTGAAACTTGAAAAATAAATATTGACTTATATTCTAGAATGGATCTCCATTTTCCACAGCATAAAATACGGAAGGTAACTTTCAGATAAATTTGATGTTTCCCAAGCATGCACGTGCTTATAATGCATTTTAATTAATCACTCTTTACCAATTAAATTTGTAAGGGTATATTTATACTTTAAAAAAGTGGTTAGCATTATGATATATAAAATCTAATCATTTCGTTGTAAGTTCAAAATATACTATTAATTGGTTTATACATGAAACACCAATATAACAATAATCATAGCACTCTGTCTATATATAATCTAACATGCACAAACACAAAACTATATTAACTTGTTACTTTTTTGTTTTTGTGATTTGGTGATTTAAAGTATTCACTAAATTAAAACAACTTGTTAAAGACAATAAACTAAATAAAAGTGCTTCAATATATGATAAAAAATAGACATTAATTGTGGTATAAAATTAAATTAATTAAACAACTTAAAGACAATTAACTAGCTAGATGTATACCAACCATATATAGTTCTAAATTGTGCAATGATATAGATCCGTGTCAAATTAATGTTCGTTAAACTTATATTTCTACAACTATACATTTGAAATTATGATACTCATCAGTTCATATATTATTAATTAAATTTCTTTGCCTACCAGAAGAAAAATTACTAATAAAAGAAGTATTTGTTTAGTTTTATAACTAAACCGGAATTGCATGTAGAAATAAAAATATATATGGGGATGAAGATGATGACGACTACGTAAGACCAACCAGATCGAAATTAAAGCACTGTCTCATAATGAACAGTTCTATGTAATGCTTATAGGTTACAGCAGTAGGTGATATATCAAAAGAAAAGCATTACAATTCTATATGTTATCTAGCTTTTCAAGTCACTCGTTATTTAAAGAGGCCCTTACCTTACTCGTGTGGTCTCACAAACACAACAAATAAATGATTGATATATAGACAAAATTACTAGGGAGAATTTCACTTAACTCCGCAACATATCTGACTTTGTTTCATTTAACGATCAACAAAATCTGAAATTATAATGCAGTACTAAAGGACCAAAGTGAAATTTTGTTTTGATGGTAAATGACCAGAATCCCTTTGTTCATTTTTTTTCACAGGTATAAGTATATGCATTTTAATAACTAACAAGAGCAAAATTTACAAGTGTCATGATAGGTGAAATTTACAAGTGCACGTAAGCACTTTAACAATTAATAATAGTAATATAACATGTGTCCATATAAAGGGAGGGCTTTTTTTTTTTTTTGGGGTCAATGGCCTTGTAGCCAAGTGACATAGATTGATCTTCCTTATAATTAAGTGGAATGTTGCACGGTTCGATCTTACTTATAACCTGGTCCTTTTTTAAAATAAAGTGGCATAGAGGGGGGATGAAGCGAAATTCTCCCAAATTGTTAATTGAGTCATCTATATCCTTAGAAGAGAAAATTTTCTTATATGATATTGTGTTGAAGAAGCCCATGGCTAGTTCTTAAAACTGCAAATATTTTTCTGTAAAGAGGAAAAACTAGACCCTATAGAGTCTCCTCTATATATATGGAACTCAGTGACCTCATGCATTTCACAGTTCATCGATCGATCATCCTCATTCTCACGCATTTAAGTTCTTGTTTGAGCTTTTGTCTTTTGAGATGATTGCCAGCTCGAAACTCATAGGGTCTTTGTTCATTGCTTTGCTGATTTTGAACCTGGCATTTGCTGCCAGGTCATCCCATCGTCGATTACAATCATCAAATGCCGATGCGTCATCATCCTCCGGCACGGGCTCCAGTTGGTCATCGTCCTCATCCGTCAGCGGGTCTGGATACAATGTAGGAGCTGAGGGGGATGGTGGTCGGTACTGCTGCAGCCGATCATGTGGCAGTGGAGGAGGAGGAGGAGGAGGAGGAGGTGGTGGTGGTGGTGGTGGAGGTGGAGGAGGAGAGAACGGCGGAGGAGGAGGAGGAGGAGGAGGAGGTGGCAGTGGCAGCGGTAGCGGATGTGGAGGTTCCGACTTTGAAGTTGTAAGCCGAGGTTCAGGGACTGAGACAGTGGAAGGTGGCAGTACTATTCATGGAAACGAGGTGATTAACAAAGGAGGTGGTTTGGAGTAATTAAGGAAGTGAGGGCTTCAACCGTCTATGAATCGGGTCGGGTTAAAGCAATAAGTTAATAATATACATGTTAATTATGTTATTTTATTTATATATATATATGCGTGTGATGTAATAAGTTAAATACTCAATGCACGAATAAGCATGGTTTTATTTGTGTGATTGTACGTACTGGATATATAAATTAAAGTGTTGGTAATATATATTAGACCTATAATTATCAGTATCTGACTTTGAAATCCAACAGATCGCTTCATGCAACTTGTATATAATGATACCATATTTAGTCCTATATATTTTGGTTGCATTAATATGGATATGTATGTAATAAGGGAACCCATTTCGGTGCCTATCTTTTGGATAGGCATCAAGAGCTCATCCGATTTGGACCATCCAGATCAGATCTTGATGATCCAGATTTTATTTTTTTAAATTAGTGATTTTTAAGTAAAAAAATTATTTTTTGAAAAAATATTAATTGAGAGATTATCTTTATTTTAGGTTTTTTACCCACTAAAATATTTTGTTTTCAAAAAAAAAAAAATTGGACTATTCAGATCTAACCTCAGATTGGACGGCATTGAATTTGGTTCCATGTAAGAAGGGATTTTTCAAAGCTCATTGTTCACTGGTCGCTATCTAAGAGAAATGGTATTTTATGTGTATTATATAGCAACAGAAAATGACAAAATGAAACTATTCGCTTCACAATTTCCCTTGTCGATATAGCGTTAATTAATAATTTGGTCAAGCAGTATATTTTCGTCGCTACAATTAGATACTGTATTAATTATTCCTTTTTAATTGCTTCGGTAATAATAAGTGAAGAAATAGTTTGACAGGGAAAAGTGAAAAATAATGAAAGAATATACTTGCCACAAAGGGAGAGAATGACAGAAAAATTGTGAATCCCAAATCAGGATCTTAAAATGGTCTAATTGTAATGTCCTAAGGGTTAGTTTAAGATTAACTTTGGGAAAATCACATTCAGGTTGTAAGGATCAGAAAAAAAAAAAAGGGTACAAAAGTCCCATGGTATATTCCTCTATCTAAAAGCTCCATAGGAATTGCAGTAATACAAGTTTTGAATGTGAAATTATTTTCTTGCCCCTATTGATTAAAAAAGCAAATGAGAAGCAGTGGTATATAATTAAATGCAGGTAATTGTGAATCATCACTCTATGACTTATCAAAATAGATACATTTACTTGCCAATCATAAATTCTAAATGCAACAAACTTCAATGATGTATTTTGACAAGTTTATGTGCCAATAATATCAAATTATACATTGACAAGTGTATGTGTCTATTTTAACAAGTTTATATATTTATTTTGACAAGTTATATATTGATAAGTATATATGCCTATTTTGACAAGTTATATATTAGCAAGTGCATGTGCCTATTTTGACAAATTTATGTGCCTATAATGACAAACTATACATTGACAAATGCTTGTGTCTATTTTGACAAGTTATCCATCGACAAATGTTTTGTCTATTTTAACAAGTTATATATTGATAAGTGTATTTGCCTATTTTGATAAATGTATATGTCTACAATGGCAAGTTATACATTGACAAGTCTATGCACTTATTTTGACAAGTTATAGAGTTTCTATTGACAAGCCCGTCTATGTTAACTAAAAAAAGCTCCCGTTAATAAGTGGATATGCCTATTTTAACAAGTTATAAAGTGAGGATTAACAAGTACATGCCTCTATTCATATGTCACTGCTTCTCTTTTCCTTTTTTAATTAATGGGGCTAAGAGGATAATTTCACATTCGAAATTTATATCACCACGTCTTTAAGGAGTTTTTTGATAGAAGAATCTACTATAAGATTTTTTTTACTATTTTTTCTAGTCCTTAGGACTTGAATGTGGTTTTCCGATTAACTTTTTCACATAGTTACAGGAATGCCGTATCAGTGACAAGCAACAACTATATACATGAAAACTATAAATGACAATTTCAACTTAACCAATAGGAACTTTAACTTTATGCAATGACAAGAACAACTAATTTCATACAAATTTTGCTTCTTGGTTTACAAGTGGAATTAGTTGTTGCTTTAGTTGTAGTCGTATGTGATTCCATAAAGTCAACGTTATTATTTAAGTTTTGCTAAGCTGAAGTTGTGAGTATTTAAGTAATTTTATAGAAAAGTTAATTCCAGACAAATTTATTGAGACTTCACAATGTGATTAGACCATTTTGAAATCCCAATTTATGATTTACATATTTTAGAGAGATTATTCTATCATTCTCTCTCTGTTTTGAAACAAGGATGGTTGGTATCTATGTTGCTATAGTTTTGCTCGTCCCTTAAACGTAGTTGGTTGGTTGAATTAACTTCACACGTGAAAAGAGAAAAGAACTCTGAAACCGATGTGCTAACCAAGCATACATATAAAAAAATTAAATAATATATACAAGCCTTATATTGCAATCAATCCCATTCATATATTTGAGTCCTCATGAATAATTGAACTCATTAAGCACATAGCAAATATAATCTTCACACAGACACAACGAGAGCACGCATAGTGTTTTTTATGCAAAAATTTGTTTCTTTTATTAAATAAAATCAAAATAGTAATTTTTAAAGCAATCTATTATTAATTAACAAGATTAAGAAATGCGTGATTATATTTAATATATCATTTTATAAGTTATTAGTAGTGTTGGACTATGGGTGATCTACCCTTGGTGAATTAGACCCAAGTTCATTGTCCATTGGTGGGTCAATGGAAATAACACAAAATATGAGACTAGATATTGTGATAATAATCCTAATTTGTGTGAAACTTCATGAGTGACAGAAGTTGAGCTTTGTGGATTTCTTTCGGAGTTCTCTTGGAGTAAATCAAATTAAAGAAGTTGTTATTGCACCATAAGTAATGACTTTCCATTTTTAATAGATGTGAGATATATTTTGATATATTAGGGAAGTTATCAATGCCAAATTAAAGAAAATTTTCATTTTAAGAGATGTCAATTGGGTGCATCACTTGACAAAAAATAAAAAATAAAAAATAAAATTGGGTGCATCATTTGTGGGATTTCAAATTATAATAGAAGTTTTTAAACTTTAAAAAAGAAATAATCAATATTAATGGAATGTTATCTCAAATAAAAAAATTAAATTATGATTCATTATCATTATCATTATTTTCTTTTCATTGAGATAGGAACAACACTATTTTGAAAGTTTTGGAAGGAGACAATATATGCCTATTAGACGCAAGGCGTAGAGAGAAGATATTGTGTTCTACTTTCTTGGTTGGTGATGACGGAACAAGAGCTCATATTTTAAAGGAGAGAGATTAAAGTTTGGAGAGGTAGAAGATTTACAGCATGGACGAAAATTTGGTAGAGTTTTTGTTTATTATTTCCTTCTTCTTCTTTCTTTTGTCTTTGATTAGCTATTATCTTGTTCATGATAATGTTCAATTTATGTAATTAAACCTTCATTTTAGATTATTTAATTAGTTTGATTATGAATCAATGGTGGATGATAATTTCTTCTTTTTAATTGCTATAATGTTATGTTTATTAATTCAGTTGAGTTTAATTGTTCGGAAAGATGAGAAATTTGATTGAAACTTAATTTGATATTCTAAAAGAGCCTAGACATAGAAAATTTAGAATAGACATTCAATTGAATGAGTAAGTTTTTTTAACTTAATTTGCTTGTAAGATTTACATATACCTACTAGCCCCATAGTTTCATTAGGCTTGCACTTATGATGATCCAATTAAGTACTGATCGCCTAAAGAATTAAGTACTGATCGCCTAAAGATGAACATAATTGGAATGCTTTATAGAGAATCGAAAGACACTCATAGGTAATTAAGAGTTATAGACTAACAAATATAACTATAAATGCAATTAAGAGGATAAATTAGACACTAAAAAGTAATCAAGGCTATGATTATCCAAGTTACCACTTAAGATCAAGAATCATCCTTATCCTTAGCCTTCATTATATTTGATATTTTTTAGTTATATTTTATTCCTATCTTTGATTCAAGTTGTGCTAACTCAAATTTAAGCAAAAATGTAAAATCATTGCTCAACTAAATTGTTGGTACTAAGTTCTTATGAGAATAATACTTTTTTCATCATTTATTATTTGATAAGGTCTGTATACTTGTAGAGTCTTAGGCTATAACTTTTTCCTATCAAGTTATTGAAACAAGAATAGAGGGGGGAAAAAGAAGAAGATAAAGATTAAAAAAAAAATCAAGTTAGTGAATATACAATTCCTTTGTTAAAAAATGAAAGTTGAGTTTATCTCGTGAACTTCATCAATTGATGTTGGCAAGTGTTTCTCTTGATTTTGCATGCATCAAGGGAACTGTAAAGGTTTTATGAGTTAATGAGTGCATATAAATAATAGCGGAGTTAGGAATTTTAATGTGGGCGCAAAAATTATAAAAGAGGGAGAGAGGAGGTGAAGTGGCGGCTCGAGGGTAGCAGGGAAATGGTGGCAGTGGTGGCGTTGCTGAGAGTAGAGGTGAGGGTGCAGAGGGATGTGAGCAAACTGCCATGTTTGCACATGTGTCATTAGAATTGCATATTTTTTTGGTTGAGTAAAAGGAATAGTACGTGTCCTTGTTCCTAGTTCGGGCTGTTGTCTATAACAGTGTCTGATAACACATGATAGCGATTTCGGTAAGTGCATCAATCGTTATAAGTAATAAAGTAGTGAGAAAAATATCGTCCCACGAGAAATAGTACTCTAATTACTAATTCGTTATTTTCACTTTAGTTGGATGAATCGAGTAATATAGGATGAGTTGTAACTAAACAGAATTTAAAGAATCAAATAAAGAACAAAAATCCAAGATCAAGAATTCCAATAACAACGATTAGAAAAGATAAGTAATGAAGAAAAACGCAACTAGGGTTTAGAAATATGTTCCTCCAAGTATTTGAATTGAATCCTTAATTGATTATTATTCCCACGATTGACGATTAATTCTCTAAAGTTAGACTAAGTTTCAATGTCTTGATGCTACCTTAGTCCGTTATTTTTGAAAACAATCTAATGTCTTAGTATTGTTTGGAAAGATCATATTTTTAACCTAGAATTATGAGATCGCATAAACTCGTAAGCCTATGTCTAAGTCATGCAACTCTATGATGAATTAACGGTTCTAGTTGAATGCACAAACATCTCTATTGTCATACACCAACCTATGAACAATCTAAAAGGTGATCAGTCTTTAAGAAAGCTTTAAGCAACGATAATTTATTCAATCAAGAAAATAACGATCAATAGAGAATCCAAACAAATACTTTAAATTCGCATAGGGTTCAATCTCGCCCTAACTACAAAAGAAAACTAGCTAAGCATGACTAGGTTAATAAAATAAGAAAAGAGATGAAAATCAGAATTGTTCTTCAAAGATTGGGGAAGGTTGATCTTCATAATGGTGCTTTGATCCTCTTTCTCCAATACCGTCAAGTTGTCCGGTAGTTGCTCGGATTTTTCTTTTTTATATTCAAGGTCCAATTATGCTTTCAAATCCCCTAAAGATCCTTAATTTTCTTTCCTTTTTAAGATTTTGGAGAAAACAACTTTCTAAAATTTAAATAACAGCTTTTTCGCATTTCTAGCGCCCCGGGCGCCAGCTTCCAGTGAGTTGGCGCCCTGGGCGCCAGTCTTGGAGCTCGACACCAGCTTCTAGTGAGTTTACAGTTAGTTGGTGCCCTGAGCGCCAGTTTTGGAGCCCGACCCAGCTTTTGCTTTTTTGGCTTCTCTTCTTGTCTTTCTCCTGAGCTCTTCCAATTTGCTATCTCCTTGTAGATAAAAATCTACAAAAACACGAGAATAGTTATGAGGGTATGTCTGACATCAAATCCATGTTTTTTACTTATTATATTCTTATGCTTTTTAATCAAATTAGATCAATTTCATGCTCAATTTGTGTTTTAATACATAGTAAGTTTACAGCTCATCACATACTCTCTTTTTGCATTGCGCAAGTTCATGTGCACTCTCTTCTATGGTCTAATGTGGGTATTCAAAGTAGTAGAATATTGCACTTTAGATATGCCCATTATCTCACAAATAATAATTTGTTATGATATAAAATGGGGCAATGTACTAGCCCGATATATACTCATCAAGTCATCAGTGGGAAAGAGATTCCAGCTACATCAGAAATGCCCTCAGGTGGGCTATGTAAAATAAACAAATCCTCATGACATTTCAAACTAAAATCTGCAAGACAATATGCAACCGCATTTTCCCCAACAACACCCATTTTCTATTTCGTTTTGGCATCAAATCTCTAACTTTATAACTCATCAAGCTTTGTTCAATGGCAACATCTTAAATCTATCGAAGCAGGAGGAAGAGATTAAGCGGGCCATGAACCGGATCCCTTGACCCGACCCAGATGTCACTGCAGACCTGCCGTAACTTGCAGCGTCATGCGACGTCTTTACGGCAATGTTGAGCTTGAATTCTGGTGGTCTAGACGGCAAGACACACAAATAATGACAAAACTTATTGACAGAGATTTCACCAAAAACAAACTAAAAATCTTCACTCTTGAATCCAAAACCAAGACGCGACAATGGCGTTGTATTTTTAGTAAGTTCAATGAAGTGTTTGATGAACGGGAATGCCAAAGCAAAAATACAACAGAAGTATGCCGAAAATAAAAATCGAACTTTTTTTAAATCACAAAAATGAAACTTGATAACAGGGTCCTTTTCTTATTGATTCTCCCTCAGGCTATCGTCCTCTTGCAAATACCTTTTGCTCTCTCATATTGGTGCTCGTCTCTTCCAAGCCCTCGATCTAACCGCATCCAACAAAAATCATATGATGCTGGGCGCAATTTTGATAAAAACTCATTGGTATCTTTTACCTTAACCCAATCTACATTCCTTCTATATTCGGCTGTGTCAAAACTTTGGAACATAAACTTACAGGCTTAGATATAATCTTCCGATCCACCCAATCTGGCCCATCAGTAATGTGTGATTAACATAAACCTAAAAAAACAGCTCAATCTCAAAAGACTAGCTTATTGAGAGGAAGAAGCCCTTGTAACTTAGTAGCATGTAAGTTTCTTGTAAATGGAAGATTGCTTGTTCAATTATGCTTACGATTAATCTCATGCCATTAGCGCCTGACACGCTTAGAATTTTGTTCTACAATTTTTCAATCTCATTCCAGACCCCCACATAGTTAAAACTTCACCTTGCATGTGTCAATTCACCAATATAATTGCGAGGTCACCGATTGGACTAGAGTAATAATGAGACAATTACATGTACAACATATATAATGATCATAAGTTTATTCTCAGATGCCATCAGCGATATTAGTAGTGCTGTCGTGTTTGAATAATATAGGAAAAAAATTACATGATTATAAGTATATCACTAATTAATGAAATTCCATATGACTTAATATTATAAACATCGTTATTAACCCTGGATCAGACTAGCTGGTGTGGCCTAAAACTGGTGACCTGGTCGATAAATTTGTTTGGTCGGGGTATCAACTCGATCTACTTTTACTTTTTAAATCAATTTTTTTTTTTTTAAATTTTGTATTAATAACCCTAAAATCTTGATTACCTTTCTCACTAGTTTGCCTCTGGGTATGTTTTGGTTTGACTCTGGTCTCCCAATAACCCTTGACCCAATCTGTTGGTTCACTAGTTGATTCGGGTTTAACAACCTTGATTAGAAAAGATAATTAATGAAATCTAAAAATGTCCACAAATCACATGAAATTCTTAATTGGATAAATTATTTTTTTCATAAAAAAAAAAAAAAGACAATACAAAAAGCAACCAGAAAACCTCTCAATCTACTGACAAAAAATGAATAGAAAGAGTTCCTTCATTTTTTTTTCAAAGTAAGAGAGAACATATTAATTTATGGGATGAATTATATTAATTAGAGATTCCATCTCTATCATGTCATGTATACAATATTATTACAAATAAATACAAATAAAAAGTTAATATAATCAATTTAATATCAACCCCATACGTGATGAAAAACAAAACTAACAACGAATTCCGTTGCTAGACTAATTTAGCAACGGAATTCCATCGTTGATGAATTAGTAAAACTTTATTTGATGATGAAAATTACAAATTTCATCACTAAATTCCATTTCTTTTTTGTAGTAGTTTTACGGTTACCTTTGGACAATAAATTATTGAAATGAGAAAATTTTCAACAAATTTCCCAGCAGATAAATAAAAACATGTCACAAATATTACTTTTAATAATAATTTTATTGATAAGTTGTGAGTTACAATATCTCAAACCCACGTCACCATGATTTACCATGCATACGTACGTTGCATGGAGCAGGAGTTGAACTCACTGCTATTTATTTATCAATAAATATACACATAACAATATATATTATACTCCCTCCAATCTTAAATATATGATAAAATTTATAGTGCAATTTGCACTATAAATTTTATCTTATATCTAAGACCGGAACTAATATCATATAATGTATATTAGATGCATCCTCATCAATTTATTTAATTACCACTTGATCCATATATATGCTGGATCAAGGTCTCGTTGGAACCCTACTTAATTAATTCCTTACATGTGCCGGGGAAAGTGATTGCTACCACCTTTATCACCACTGTTGCCACCACCACTTCCAAACCCACTGCCGCTACTTTTAGATCCGTTTCCGCCACCGTCACCGCCACCGCCTCCTCCTCCTCCTCCACCGCCTCCTCCTCCTTGACCTGACCCTGCTCCAAATCCAAAGCCATGGCCAGATTCTTTGTCCCCTCCTCCTCCACCACCACCGCCTCCTCCTTGAGATCCACCTTCACGACAATCATCATGATTCTTGTCACCTTTCTCACAGGATGACCCACTGCCAGAGAACTTATGGCAGCCACTGGTGCCACCACCGTGATCATCATCTGACTGTAATTTTGGGGATGACCTAACAGCAAATGCCACGTCCAAAATCAGCAACGCCATGAACACAAACCCTAACAACTTGGAACTGGCCATCTCAAAGAACACAGCCAGAAGCTCATCAATTACACTCGATGTGGGATATACGATGAACGATGAAATGCATGAAGCTTGAGTCCCGTATATATAGGAGATTTTAGCTCCATTATTATTTTTTTTTAAAAAATAGTCGTTAGAAATAATTCGTCATATGAGCTTTTTGAGATAGTCATCGCAAGTAAATTATTTTTTAAAACAACCGATAATAATGAGGTGGATAATTAAAAGAGTAACTAAATTAACAATTTTATCTTTGGATAAATTCCGTTTTGTCGTATTTGTGAAAACACAATAGTAAGGTAAGGATCTCTATAAATAGGCATTGTAAAGCAAAACATTAAGTGAGTTTGATTAGTTAGATAATATAAAATTTAAGTATCTTCCTTTTGATATATCACCCACTAGCTACACACACACACAATTTATTGTTTGTCATCATAATTAAATACTCCCTTTGGTCTAAAATACAAGACTCAATTGTTTTTTATTTTAAAGAGATTAATGAGGCTAAATAAGTTATTAGATTATATCATATGTTGTATATCATATTATATATATATATATATATATATATATATATATATATATATATATATATATATATATCTCATTTTATAATCTAATGATATACAAAATAAACAAATCCTCATCATAATTCAAATTAAAATTTGCAAGCCAATAAGCCACCACATTTTCCCCATATAAGTATGAGCAAAACATACCTAGCTCGCTTGTTTGTATGATTTCTTTTTTAAATCTAACTCATAAAAATTACTAGTCTAATCTCCATCCTCCCTTTGCGCCCCAAATTACTTACAATCTTAGGCCATAATAGTGCACCCAAATGTTTCTCCAGCATTGTATGCATGAGTTAAGGTGAAAAAATGCTCATGAACTTTTATTGAAAGTGCGCTCACCATCATATGTTTTTTCGAAGATGTAAAAGTAAGTACCTATAAGCTTTCTAAATGAGAACAAAAATACCAACGCCGTAAATCCTTGTTACTTTGACCGTTAATTGACTGAAAACGCTGATATGGACACTAAGGGCCCGATTGGTACGAGGAAGATTTAAAGAGGGAAAGGAACTTAAAGGAGGAAAATGAATGGAAAAGAAGATTAAGAGGGGACTTAAAAAGTTGAGCTATTTGATAGACACAGGAAAGGAACTTAAGTTGAGGGAAAATAAATTGTTTGGTATGAAGAATTAAGTGTTGGTTAAGTGGGAATGTGAAGTGAAATTCCTAAAATGCCCCTCTATTCATTCGGACGTTCAAACGAAAAAGTTACGTTCGAACGTAATAGGCACCCAATCGCATAAGCAATTTCAGTAATTTCAAAAGTTACGTTTGAACATAATAGCCTGTATTCAAATGTAAAATCTAGGTTTACATCAGCAATTTCACAACACTATAGATAGAAAACTAGACTACCAAAATATGACAGTGCCCAATGTGAAGCTTTTGCCAAGATGAATGTATGAAAGAATAGTTTAAATAGAAAGAACAGAGGATTGAGAAGAATTCAGAAACAGAGGAAGCCAACGGTGGTGGTCTAGTCTCTCCTCTTTGGCGATGGTGCTTAGTAGAGAGGAAGAAAAAGGCAAAGATGATGGAAGAGAGTCGAAGCTCTTTGTTCTCCTCGGCGCTCCGGTTCTGCCTCTAATGTTGGGTTTGTCGCAGCTATGGTGAAAGGTGAGGGAAGAAAGGAATGTCACCGACGACGGAAATGGAGAAGGAAGGAAGGATCAGATCTGATTAAACTTCTACTTCCCCAACTGTACATTGTTGACAGGGGTCTTTTGGTCCAACAATTTCACTCTCTCAGGAAGATTCAACGATCCTGAAGGGATTTCAATTTTCCACGTTTGTGGGAAGATGGTGCTAGTCGGGAACTCATGTTGCTGGGAAAGAGGGCACGCCAAACGGGTTTGCAGGGAACCCTATTATGTTCCCTGAAACTCCTGTAGATTCCGTGTACCAAACGGGTCCTAACATGGCCATAATAATTTTCTAGCTGGCATTGGAGGGGAAAATGATGGAAAAAAGGCCACATGTATCTCATCAAAAAATAGTCATGGGAATACCCTCCCTCTTCTGAAAATACTCCTTTCGTCTTCTTCTCCATTCCCCATCCACCTCAACAGCATCACCAATGTTCTTTTTCGTTTTGGCATCAGATCTCTATAACTTTATAACTCATCAAACTTTGTTCAATGGCAACATCTCAAGTCTATCGAAGCAGGAGGAAGAGATTAAGCGGGCCATGAACTGGATCCCTTGACCCGACCCAGATGTCACTGCGGAGCTGCCGTAGCTTGCAGCGTCATGCAACGTCTTTCCGGCCATTTTGAACTTGAATTCTGGTGGTCTAGACCGCAACACAAAAAAATTACAACACAGTTCTTGACAGAGTTTTCACTAAAAATAAACTAAAAATTTTCACTATTGAATCCAAAACCAAGACACAACAATGGCGTTGTATTTTTAGTAAGTTCAATGAAGTGTTTACATTGACGGGAAGGCCAAAGCAAATACAACAGAAATAAGCCAAAAATAAAAATCGATTTTTTTTTTTTAAACACAAAAATGAAACTTTATAACAGAGTCCTTTTCTTATTGATTCTCCCTCAGGCTATCGTCCTCTTGAAAACCCCTTTTACTATCTCATATTGATGCTCGTCTCTTCCAAGCCCTCGATCTTAGCACCTATATATAATAATAAACATATGATGTCGGGCACACTTTTGATAAAATCTCATGGGTTTTTTTTACCTTAACCCAATCTGCATTTCTTCTATTTTTTGGCTGTCGAAACTTTGGAACATAAACTTACAGGCTTAGATATAATCTTCCACCCAACCCGGTCTATCAGTAATGTGCGATTAACATAAACCTAAAAGAAGAGTTCAACTTAAAAGACTAGCTTATTGTGAGAAAGATGCCCATAAATTTGAAATCCCCACTATTCGTAAATGGCATTGTAGTCAAGTAGCATGTGAACTCCTTATAAATGAGAAGTTGTGTGTACGATTCTACTTATTACCCCAGGCCATTAGTATCTCACAGGCTTAGAAATTTCTTCTAGAATTCTTCAAGCTCATTCCACACCCCTACAGGTAAAACTTCACCTTGCATTTGTCAATTCACCAATATAATGCGAGCTCACATCGGACTATAGTAATAAACTAATAATAAGACAATTACATGTATAATATATATAATGATCATAGTTTTATTCTCAGACGCCATCAGCGATATTAGACTAAAGTAGTTCTGTCGTTTTTGAACTATGTATACACAAACAAGATTAAACTCAGAAAAAGAATTCGTCATCCGAATAATATAGGAAGGAAATTACAAGATTACAAGTATATCAGTAATTAATGAAAGTATCAATGAATTCCGTATGACTGAATCTTATAAACAATGTTATTAAACCTGAACTTGACCAGCCGATTTGGCCCGAAACTGACAAATCAATTAATAAATTGGTCAAGTCCGGGCATAAATCTAGTCCACTTTTTTTTTAATCAAGTTTTTATTTTCTTTAAAATTTTATAATAATAGCCTTGAAATCTTAATTAACTTTCTCACCAATTGGACTCAGGGTATGTTCCAGTTTAACTTTGACCCACGGACCCATGACCTAATACCTTAATTGGTTCAATGGCTGGTTTGAATTTAATAACTTTTGACTATAAAAGAAAATTAATGAAATCTAACAACTTCCAAAAATCACATGGAATTCTTGGATCAAATATTTTTTTCTTAAAAAAAAAAAGACTACGAAAAGCAACCAGAAAACCTCTCAATCTACTGACAAAAATGAATAGAAAGAGTTTCTTCAAATTTTTTAAATAAAAGAGAAAATATTAATTTATGGGATGAATTACATTAATTAGCGATTTCATCTCTATCATGTCATGTATATAATATCATTACAAATAAAAAATTAATATAATCATTATAATATCAATCCGATACGTGATGAAAAACAGAACTAACAACAGAATTTCATCGCTAGACTAATTTAGCGACGGATTTCCATTGTTGGTCAATTAGTGACACTCTATTTAATGATGGAACTATCGAATTCCGTCGCTAAATTCCATTACCTTTTTCAGTAATTTTACGGTTGCCTTTTGACAATAAATTCTTGAAATGAGAAAATCTTCAACTATTTTCCCAACGAATAAATAAAACCATGGCGTAAATATTACTTTTAACAATAATGTTATAATACCTTGTGAGTTACAATATACAAACCCACGTCACCATCACTTACCATATGCATACGTACGTTGCATGGAGCAGGAGCTGAACTCACTGCTATTTATTTATCAATATGTATATACATAACAGTATATATTATATAATACAGTGTATATTAGACGATGAATCCTCATCAATTTATTTAATTACCACTTGATCCATATATATGCTGGACCACGGTCTCGTCGGAACCCTACTTAGTTAATTCATTACACGCGCCTTGGATGGTGATTGCTACCACCTTCTTCACCACGGGTGTCGCCACCATGGCCACTACCACTTCTACCGCTGCCACCTCCTCCTCCTTGATTTCCTGACCCTGATCCATATCCACTACCATGACCTTGGCCAGACTCTCGGTCCCCTCCTCCTCCACCGCCATTGCCTCCTCCTCCTTGATTTTTTGACCCTAATCCAGATCCACTGCCATGACCTTGGCCAGATTCTTTGTCCCCTCCTCCTCCTCCTCCACCGCCACCGCCTCCTCCTCCTTGATTTTTTGACCCTGATCCAGATCCACTGCCATGACCTTGGCCAGATTCTTTGTCCCCTCCTCCTCCTCCTCCACTGCCACCGCCTCCTCCTCCTTGATTTCCTGACCCTGATCCAGATCCATTGCCATGACCTTGGCCAGATTCTTTGTCCCCTCCTCCTCCATCGCCACCGCCTCCTCCTCCTTGATTTCCTGACCCTGATCTAGATCCACTGCCATGACCTTGGCCAGATTCTTTGTCCTCTCCTCCTCCACCGCCACTGCCTCCTCCTCCTTGATTTCCTGACCTTGATCTAGATCCTTTACCATAACCTTGGGCAGATTCTTTGTCCTCTCCTCCTCCACCGCCACGGCCGCCTCCTCCTCCTCGAGACCCACCTTCACGACAATCATCATGATTCTTGTCACATTTGTCACAGGATGACTCACCGCCAGAGGACTTATGGCCCCCAGCAGTGCCACCACGAGATGATTCACCACCACCAGATGGCTTATTGTCACCACTTTGATCAGACCCTTTGCCACGTGACAAACCGCCATCCCGTTCCCCGCCGGAATTATCCCAATCATCCTTTGACTGTAAATTTGGGGATGATCTAACAGCAAAGGCCACGTCCAAAATCAGCAACGCCATGAACACAAACCCTAACACCTTGGAACTGGCCATCTCAAAGAACACAGCCAGAAGCTTATCAATTACACTCGATGTGGGATATAAGATGAACGATGAAATGCATGAAGCTTGAGTCCCGTATATAAAGGAGATTTTAGCTCCATTATTATTTTTTTTAAAAAAAAAATAGTTGTTTGAAATAAGTAGTCATATGAGCTTTTTGAGATAGTCATCGCAAGTAAATTATTTTTTTAAACAACCGATAATAATGAGGTGGATAATTAAAAGAGTAACTAAATTAACAATTTTATCTTTGGATAAATTCCGTTTTGTCGTATTTGCGAAAGCACAATAGTAAGGTAAGGGTCTCTATAAATAGGCATCGTAAAGCTAAATATTAAGTGAGTGTGATTAGTTAGATAATATAAAATTTAAGTATCTTCCTTTCGATATATCACCTACTATATATATATATATATATATATATATATATATATATATATATATATATAGACACACACACTAAATAAGTTGTTAGATCATATATCATTAGATTATATACTAGTTTATAAGTTTCAAAAATTAGTTTGGAGAAAAAATAATAAAAATAATTTAATTAGTTTCATTAATATCTTCAAAAAAATCAACTAGGTCTTTTATTTAGGACTAGAGCTAATACTATGAAAGAAATTAAGTTATCCATCTGATCTGTTTGTGTTTGGTGATATGTGATGGTCATCTTCTATAATATCTATTTATTTCTTTGTATAATGGAATTCCCAAAATTTTAGACTCATTTGCTTCTCTTATTACTTCTTAGCAATTCTTTTCTGGTATGCTTAGAAATTTACTCAATAGATTGTCTTAGTTCTTTCTCATTTTGTCTTTTTATATAAGGAAAATTTTAGTTACGTTGCGTTTTGGAAGCATTTGGGTTAGAGTTCTCATTAAGCTCAACTAGTGCAAAATTAACTTTTTAAATTGGCCGAAAATTGCTTTTTAGATCAGTTTTGGATCAAGTTTCAATACAGTCAGTCTAAAACTCAGTCCCACTTTTTAGAGCCGTTGCTCAAAATATTAGGTCTAAGAAGTTGGACATTTTAGATTGATTGTGTAAAAATCAAGTTTAAAAAATAGGACTTTTTAGGCTGTTTCTTAAAATATAAAGAATAAAAAGGAGGACTTTTTAAACCCATTGCGCAAAATATCAAGTCTAGAGAGTAGGACCTATTAGACTGGTTGCGTAAAATATAAGGTTTAAAAGTAGTTTTTAAGACCGATTGTTTCGAAAACATAACTCAAAAATAGTTTTTAGATATGATATTTTTAAAACCAGTTTTAAAAGTTAAACTTTTTAACACCCTATATTTTACACTTCATGTCTTAATTTTTTATAGACCTGATATTATAACATTCTGACTAAATTTTTCATGTTTTTTCACATATCTACTCTATTTCTTCCTCTTACCCACCATCTAATATATTTAGCATTTAAAAGATTGTTTAAATTACAAACTCTGGACAAATTAATTAATATGAGTTACAAATTGAATTATTGGAAATGAATATACAAATTAAATTATTGAAAATGAATATAATGCCATCAATATCCCAATTCAAGTTGGAACAAAATCAATATAAATACATACATGATGAAAAACATAAAGACCTAAATTCACTTTTTTTTCTTCTAAAAGCTCATAAATGAATTCACAGAAACATTTGCGAATGATGTCAATATCTTCTTCAGGGAAAAGGGATCAATAAGATCAAACATCTATAACATCAAAAGTAGATAAATCATTAACTAGCTAAGTTAAACAAATTAAAGTATAGTATATATGTTGTACAATATTATTGAAATATACATTTACCTCAATTTAGTCATGCCTAAGGTGATAATATTAAGTATGTGCCTTAACACATTAAAGTCACATAAGTTGGATCCCGATGGTTGTCTACGAGTCTAAAAAAGAACATGCATAATTAAAATTGTATCGAGCATAGTTTATTGAACAAGTTCATAAAGCAAGCAAATATGCACTAACATTTGGTGTGATCCATTTAGGATCTTTTACCTCATGCACCTACTTACCATGAGCAGCATGTTGGTATATCCTCATTGCTCTATTATCAAAATCACAAAGCTTACTTATTTTCCACAAATTCCATAAACTTCCAACAATATGTAAGGCAGGAAAAGTGACATTTTTCTCTTATTTATGTAGATGACATTGTTAGTTGTTCACCTTACAAGTGTACGAGTTACACAAGTAATACAATGATAAGTAAAGTATCATTCCGACGAGAATTTGTATAATAAATTAGTCAAACAAGAGGCTTAGTAAATTTAATCAAGTTGAGCTACAACAAAGTTTTGATATAGAATGAGAATTCTTGAAATACGATTTTTAAAACTAAAAATTGATAAAGGCAATTGATTCTTTGATTTCAAGGATTAAATGAAGCCTATGATTCTTTCTCCCCTTTCGCTTTTCATAAGATTTGATTAGTTTCCTCTCTACTAGTGTTTCAAGACACACACACACAAAGGTTCAAAAACACATGACAAGCTCCACACACACAGACACACACACACAGACACAAAGGTTCAAAAACACATGACAAGCTCTTTCAAGTCAAAATCAAGTTTCTCTTCTCATTAAAATGCATAATCTCTTGCTAAAACTAAATGGAATCAATATTTTAGCAACAACCTCAATGTGATAATGCAAGATTAGTAAATATTTTACCAACAAACCATCCATTTATCAAATAAACTTCAAGATAAGCATGATTTCAATCAAGTTTTACACTTAGATTAACTTTCTCAAGACAAACCCAAGTGAATTAAATAATCTAAATGGAAGGCAATCACTTAGAAGCATCAAGCCAAGGTTAAAATCAACATACACACATATATATTTATCTACCAAAAGAAACAAATATCCAAGTATTAATCCATACAAAGTATTGTTCAATAAGATTGGGGAAATATCATTTCTTTATAGATTTATGTTTTGTAACATCCCAAAATTTGGGAATTTAAAACTTAAATATTATAAGGAAATTTATTAATAATGATTTTCTTTTATTTTGGTCTTCAAAAGTACAAAAAAATAAATTATTTGAAAAGAAATTATCTTCCTTAAATTAATTTGGGAAGAATGACAAAATTTAAGGAAGTGATTATTTTAGACTAAAAATATTTTGGAAAACAATATTTGAAGAGAAGAATGCTTAAAAAGGGAAAATTATTGAAATTACTATTTTTATTAATGTTTAATAATTTTATCTCATATATATATATATATGACTGAATTTTTCTCCCTCTGGCCCATCTTATTTTCATTCTCTTTGGCCCACACATGATAAAGATACAGCCCATTATAAAAAAGAATGAAGCCCAATATCCATTAAAACCTTGTCTCGGCCCATGCACTGCATAACCACCAAACCCAACCCATTTCAGTTAGTGCACTAACGACAAACACAACATGATACTTAACCATGCTCATCAGCGATAATCACGTATTGCAGGAAGAAAATCACGCTGAACAGAGATCACCACAGAGAAACCAAACACGCAAGATCACGCCATGCCTTCAGTCACGTTCTAGAGCCCAGTGCTGAATGTCCCCTGGTCCTTGCACACCGATCAAACTCTTCCACATTCTTATAAATATATATATACATCTTCTTCCATTCATCCTCCACACTTATTTCGGTGAAGCAAAAAACCAGAAACAGAAACAGAAAACGCAGAGAGACACTGAGAGAGAGACACACACACAGAAGCGTGAGAGCGAGAGTGTGAACGAGAGAGTACAGAAAGAGAGAGGGAGAGGAGCTCTGCTCCTACCATCGGAAAACAGGGGAAGAACCAGCAACCTTTTGCTCACAGAGAAGCTTGATCGGTGAGACCTTCCTTGCCTCTTATCCTCGTTGTTTCCGGCTGTAGAGGAGAGCTTTTAAAACATTGCTGAAAACTAATCTAAAACTAAATGAAAATAAAGCTAAAACTAAACGAAAATGGGGTGTTTTCCGTCAGGGTGTGTCTGCTTTTGTTTACCGCATTTTTTTTCCCCCGAAAAAGTCAATTTTATTAAATATCAAACAAAGTATTACACATGCTAATAGCCGAAGCCAAAGAAATCTCTCAAAAAGCCTAACACACAACCTATCCCACACCTTTCATAACAGCAAACAAAACACAACTAAACAAAATACTATCAGCTATGAAAACACTATCAGGAAGGAAATAAGCAAAATACTATCAGTAAAGAACTAAGCAAAATACTATCAGCAAATTAAAGCATTATCAGGAAAGAAAACTATTAGCTATCCTGAGGTTCTGTACATGGTTATTCAGCCAATGCCTTCCCTGTCAGTCACGCCTGATGCATTATTCCGTGAATCCTTGCTTCTCCTGAAACTTTCAAAGTCTTGGATTAATAATTTGCTTAAAGAAGATGGGACACAAACCAGCCAAGTTTGCTGGTACATCTTCTTTGCGGCACCCACTGCAAGATGATCTGCAGCTTTATTCCCATGTCTAGAGACAAGGCTAACTGATACATCCTCCAAAGACTCTAACAGATCCAAGATTTCTTTCAGCAAGTCACAGCACTTCCAGTCACTACCTGCTGTTTTCTTTTTTATCAGTCTATACAGATATTCACAATCAGTTTTCAAAATATATTCCTTAGCATGAAACTGATTTTTGCATAACAAAGGCTCTCTAAGTGCCAAGCATTCTGTCATGAAAGCAGATGAAGCTATCACAGCTTTCCCCAAACCACCCAGAAATACTCCTTCACTATTCCGCCCAATCACACCAATTCCTGCCTCTCCTGACCCTTCCTTATAAGAGCCATCAAAATTAATCTTGATAACTCCCTTAGGTGGTGTCATCCACTGTGAAGCTCTTACCACTTCCTCCATATAAACTCTTTGCTTTCTGTTATCCCGTCTCTCGTTAGCTTTCCAAAATTCTTCCACCTGACTGTTAACAATCCTGATCACCTCTTGATCACCTCTCTAGCGTCTGGATTCTCCTCCCTAAATACCCAATTGCATCGCTTTTTCCAAATCCACCAGCACATTGTGGCAAAAAGTGATTTCCCATACTCATCTAAACAATTCTTCCCCTGTAACATGTCACATAGCCACTCTTCACATCTCTTCATGGACCATTTACTAAATTTAAGTCCCAAGGCACACCCAAACCAGCAGTGTTTAGTCCATGGGCACAAAAATAACAAGTGTTCCACAGTTTCGGTTTCAGATAAGCATATAGGACAGATGGGACTATGTGCACATTTATGCTTAAAGAGAGCCTCTTTGGTTGCTATGGCTCCAGCTCCTAACCTCCATAGGAAATGTTGGATTTTAGGAGGAACCATTACATTCCAGATGCTCTTCCATAAAATTTTTGGAATCGAAAATGACATGCTCGGGTCTTTGACAGTTTTTTCCTCCTGAGAGCTCCTTGCCACCATGTAGCCTGACTTAACTGAATATTCACCATTTTTGTTAGCCACCCAAATGAAACGATCAGCAGTTGCCACCCTAGGTATATGAATCTCCAAAATCTTCTCCCGCTCTTCATTGTTGATCATAGAGTTTATGCTGCTTAGATTCCAGGTGCCATTGCTGATAAGATCAGAAACTCTTCTTCTGTCATCTACCACTGCCTCCCCTCCATTTTGCAGCTTGAATCCCTTTATCCCATATATCCATTTATCATGCCAAATACTAATTGACCGACCATCTTCAACTTTCCAACACAATTCCTTTAATAACAAGTCCCTACCTTCCAATATACTTGACCATCCCCAAGATGCATGCCTTCCTTTCCTAGCCTCTATAAAGCTACATTTAGGAAAATAAATTCCTTTCAAAATTTTGCACCATGGTTTCTTCGGATTTTGCAGCATACGCCAAGCTGTTTTTGCTAATAGCGCCTTATTGAAGCAAAGGAGGTCTCTAAACCCCATACCTCCTTCATCTTTCCTTAAGGCCATATGTTTCCATCTTTTCCAATGAATAACTCCTTCCTCCCCCTTTTGTCCCCACCAAAATTTAGATATTAACCGGTCAATCTCCATACATGATTTCTTAGGAAATAGAAAACATGTCATAGGATATGTTGGAATTGAATTAGTAACTGCCTTAATCAATGTTTCTCTTCCCGCAAAGGTTAGCAACTTTTGTTTCCATCCTTGCAATTTCAGCCCTACCTTGTCCCTTACAAATGCCAAAGCACCAGCTTTAAACCTTCCCCAAATAGTAGGAAGGCCTAAATATTTCCCAGAAGTATCACTGTATTTGATTCCCAAGTAAGCTGATGTTTTCTCCTTCACATTCAATGGAGTATTTGCAGAAAAGTATATACTTGACTTTTCTAAATTAATCAGTTGACCTGAAGCTTTACAATATATCTCTAGTATCATCTTTAATACTTTGCAATTTACCTCATCGGCATTCAAGAATAAGATTGCATCAACCACGAAAAAACAGTGGGATAATACTAGTGCATTGTGAGCTACTTTAATCCCCTTTAAATCCTTCCTATTAATATGAAACTGCAGCATTAAGGATAAAACTTCAAAGGCCAAGATGAACATGTAAGGGGATAAAGGGTCCCCTTGTCCAACCCCCCCTTTCTGGGCAAAAAGAGTTTACATTATGTCCATCCACTTTGAGATTGAAAGCCACAGAAGAGACACAATCCATAATCCAGCCCACCCATGTATTGCAGAAACCCATCTTTAGCATTACAGTAGCCAAAAAATCCCACTCCACTCGGTCATATGCTTTGTTCATATCTATTTTCAAGGCAAATTCATAATTCTTCCCTTTTTTTCTTCTGTTTCAAGTGATGGAAAGCTTCATGAGTGATTATTATGTTGTCCTGAATCATCCTTCCAGCAATACATGCTCTCTGGTTTGCTGATATGATGTTACACAACAACTTCCTCATCCTATTAGTCATGATTTTTGCAATTATTTTGTAGGATACATTGCAAAGGCCAATAGGTCTGAATTGATGCACCCCTTCAGGTTTTTCAGTCTTCGGAATCAATACCATATTGGTTTCATTTACTTTTCCAATTCCAGCCTTACCATAAAAAAACTCATGGACCATTCCACTAACTTCTTTATTTATGTGCTTCCAGGAAGCTTCATAAAACAAGGCCGAAAACCATCTGGCCCTAGGGCTTTTTTTGCCCCTAATTGAAAGATCACCTCCTCTATCTCCAAGTTTGTAACTGGTCTCATCAGCTCATTATTATCATCGGTAGAAACCATTGGATTGACATATTCCAAGACCTGGTCAAATGATCTAGATCTATCAGACTTAAAGAGATTCTTATAAAAGCTGCTAAAAACATCATTTGTCATATTCCTATCCTCCAACCATACTCCATCATCATTTTTTAAGCGTAACACTTTATTTCTTTGCCTCCTTTGAATCACGCTACAATGGAAAAATTTTGTATTTCTATCACCGCAATTGAGCCAAGATATTCTTGATCTCTGCCACTAATACATCTCCTCTCTATCTCAAGCCTCCTCAATCCGACCCACCAATATTTCAGCATACAGTAACTTCTAAGCATTTAATCTTCCATCATAACAGTGACTTAATTCCTTCCTTAGTTGATTAATCGTCTTATTGAAATTTGGAAATACTCTTCTATTCCATTCCATAAGTTTCTTACAGCATGCATCAAGTCTTCTAATCATATACAATATTTTGTCCTCAACTACTCCTTGCATGTCTTTCCAACCTATCTCAACAATTTTGAAGGAAGTCTTCATGTTGTACCCAATTTGCCTCAAGCCTGAATGGTCTAGGTGCTTTGTCATCAATGTAACAACAGTCTATAAACAGGGCATGATGATTTGAACCCACCGAATCCACATGAAATACAGTTGCATGATTAAATTCATCTCGAAACTCCACATTTCCCAATGCCCTATCCAGCCTTTCTCTTACTAGAGCATCACCTCTTTTGTTGCACCAGGTGAACTTGAAACCTTTAAATTCTAGATCCATAAGGTTACTGTCAGATATCATGCTCTGAAAATTTATAATTTTTCTCATAGCTCTCGGGTTCCCCCTTCCTTCTCACTCTGGAATAATAGATCATTAAAATCTCCCACTACCAGCCAAGATTCACTGATAGTAGTTGCTATACTTCTCAATGTATCCCAGACCTTCCTTCTTTCCCCTTCCTTCGGTGGTCCATATATAAAGGACACAAGTTTGGGTAAATTGGAGCCATCTACCTCTATAGCCACATGAATGATATTCTTAGACTTATACAACACAGTTAGGGAAATATTATCACACCACCAAACAACAAGTCCACCTGATAATCCTATCGGATCCACATATAAATCTTGATTAAACTCATACTTGATTTTAACTTTCTTAGCTTTCTCAGAGATACTCTTGGTTTCCATTAGGAAGATTAAGGAGGGACTAAATTTTTTCACCATGTCCCTTAGGTTCTTAACTATCAAGGCTCTTAACTGTCCCTTAGGTTCCATAGTAGTAGTAGTAGTTTCCATTAGGAAGATTAAGGAGGGACTAAATTTTTTCACATGTCCCTTAGGTTCTTAACTGTCAAAGCTCTTAACTGTCCCTTAGGTTCAGTAGTAGTGGTAGTAGTAGTCGTAGTGGTAGTGGTAGTGGTAGTCGTCGTGGTAGTGGTGGTGGTGGTGGTGGTGGTGGTGGTGGTAGTAGTAAGTAGTAGAGGTCGTAGAGGTAGTAGTAGGTGGTGGTCGTAGTAGCAGTAGCAGTAGCAGTAGCAGTAGTAGTAGTAGGTCATAGTAGGTGGTAGTAGTGGTGGTCGTAGTAGTGGTCGTGGTCGTAGTGGTGGTAGTCATAGTGGTGGTAGTGGTGGTAGTAGTCGTAGTGGTAGTGGTGGTAGTGGTAGTGGTAGTGGTCGTAGTAGTGGTGGTAGTGGTAGTGGTGGTAGTGGTGGTCATAGTAGTAGTGGTAGTGGTGGTGGTAGTGGTGGTGGTGGTCTTGGTCGTGGTGGTGGTGATGGTAGTAGTAGTAGTAGTAGTGGTAGTAGTGGTAGTAGTAGTAGTGGTGGTGGTGGTAGTGGTCGTAGTAGTGGTAGTCGTAGTAGTGGTCGTAGTAGTGGTGGTGGTGGTAGTAGTAGATAAATAATAATGAATAATGTAATAAAATAAATAAATAATAAATAGTAAGAATAATGAGATAAATAAGATAAATAATAATGAATAATGTAATAAAATAAATAAATAATAAATAGTAAGAATAATGAGATAAATAAATAATAATGAATAATATTATTTATTTAAAAGGAATAAATAACATATATTGAAGCTAGGCTATTAAATACTAATGTTAATAGCTACTTACAAAGAGTATTTTGTGTGTTGCTATTTATGGAACCCAAGGTTGTAAATTCTATAATTCATAACGAATAATAATTATTAAACTCCTAATTAAAGAATTGTTCAGGTGATGTTGGTTATTAGAGAAATTCAAATTAATAAAATAAATAAATAATAATACTGATAATATTTTTCCATTATTATTAGAAATAAGGAAATAAATAACAATGGAAATAAATAATAAAGGTATTATTATTAAAATTAGTATATTTTTAATTTTATGAAATTACAAGTTATAATTTGGAATATGTGGAATTTTTAAGGGTTATTAATTGTTAGTAAATTTATTTTTATAGATTGAATTGTGAATTTGTTGAGCTCTCGTTTTAAGGAGCAGTGTGAAATAGTTAGCTTGGGCGAGAGGTAACTACTTTTCACTTATTATGAATATCGATATGTTGTTTGTGAGCAGTTTGTGAAATAATTATGAATATTTTTATAGAAATTTCCTTGTAGAATCTTATGAGTTGAATTATGAAATATATTGCAAATATTTATTGGAAAGTGAGATATTATGATATGGTTATGAGAATTGTTTAAATTCCATGATATGAATGTGAATATTTTGGAAAAATCCTCAATTGAGTTATTATGATAATTTTGGGATGGGAAGAATTGGGAGAGAATGGAAAAGTTATTTTCACCACGTGGTAAGGCCTCCATTGGTGCACAATTGTTGGTTTATTTTTGTCTCATCAGTTTAATAAGGGACTTACCCACCAGAGTAATGAGCTTACGACACCTCACTAGGTTAAAGTGGGGAAAAGAGCCATGGTCTGGGGTAGGTGCTCTGAGGATTATGGTCGGTCCTCATCACTTGACCAGTGAGCTTTTGAGTAACCAGTAACATGGGTGTGACTCAGCCCATGGGTCTAGTCAGAGGAAATAAAGCGGTTCGGTTGGATTAATGGGAGGCATTTTGGGAATTGAGTTAAAAAGAATTTGTGAAAAAGTATACTTTTAAGATCAGATGCTTAAAAAGTCTGGTGTAAAAGATCTAAAAGATGAATTTTTTATTTTCCCGCTCCGAAAATTGAATTTCGCTCTCTAAACTTCTCTAAAAGATTTTTAAGACTGGATATTTAACAAGTCCGGTTTAAAAATTATACTTTTAAGATTGGATGTTTAAAAAGTCTGGTATAAAAGGCCTAAAAGATGAATTTTTTATTTTCCCGCTTCGAAAATTGAATTTCACTCTCTAAGCCTCTCTTTGACCTTTTAAATCTTACCTCACTCTTTTCAACTCATCTCATCTTATCTCAAGGACCTCACTAACAAATTTTCTAACGCTACGAAAATTGCTCTGAAGGTTTCTTGTTTTGGTTCTAGCTTCTCCAGGTTCACAATTTTTACTTTGTCTTCTTCGATCTATTTTATTTTTGCTTTTATGACTTGGAAAATTTGCAAGCCAGAATTTATGAATTGAGACCAATTTGGGATGCTGGATGGGTTTATCTTTGGGATGCTTGCTGGAGGGTCTGGAATCATTGTAACGTTCCAAGTATGTCTTTGTTTAAGGTACACAATGTTTGTTTACTTCTCATTTCTAGTAATTTGCATATTTATATATATGCATAAAGAATTGGATCGTCTTGTTGCTAATTATCCCGGTCGTTTCATAGTATACTATGTCGTGAATCAGGTTAGTTTCTCACTTACTATATCATTTTAAAGAGAACTCAAGTTTTCATCCTTCATTGAATCAGGATAACCTAACTTAAATGATGAAATGATGTGATTTGTGCAACCTCCAGAAGGATGGGATGGTGGTGTTGGATTTGTATCAAAGGAGATTATTCAAATTTATCCCTAATATGCTGCTCACCCGGACAAATTTCTGGTTTATAGGTTTTTTTTTCTGATAGAAAGGGACTTTTAAAACTGGATATTTTAAAAGTTCGGTCTTAAAAGTATTTTTAAGAATGGTTGCGTATCCAGTCTTAAAAGTAACAGACTTTTAAGACCGCCTGGAACGAGACCGGTCATTGATCCGGTCTTACGATGCCTTTTTCGTCCTGTCTTAAAAGCCTTTTTTGTACCCGTGTTTAGTAACTAAACTAGTAGCAACATTAGTAATATCTTTCTGAATTTTGGGAGATATCATTTTGAGATTCTCTGGGGCATTATTCAAAGATACATTATTTACCCCCTTATTGCTTTCACAAAGGAATTTTACAAGCTCCACAAAATTTCCCTGATTCATAGAAGCATCTGTCTCATCATGTCCTCGGAAAGACAAACCTTATCGTATGAGATATCAAATACATCGAATAGAACCATTCAAACGAATACGATAATCCTTTTTGGCTTTGTTAGAAATGTTAGACATAACAATGTCAATATGTTGATTTTGATTCATCAAATCTTTGGTAGCACTGAAGCACAAGTTATGAATGCTTCCAACTTTCCCAACATGTTTAAGAAGTCGTTGTTTCTCCTTCCAATTGCTAAATTCTTCACTCGCAAATGAATCATGACCATCTCTTCCATCACCATGCTCACAATTAAATAGATACCAATGCAAGCAAAATACAACATCTTTTGATTCACTATACTCCAACCAAGTGCCAAACTCATTATACCATTGAGGATGAAATCTACGCATTTTACGCCTAATTAAGGATTGAGGAAAGTTGTCAAGTTTTGGTTGACAAGGACCATTCGTTAGATAAATTCTTTGAATCATTTCCCTTTTTTGAGCACTCTTTGCGAATATCATAATTAGAAGTCTTTTACCCGGATCAGGAACATAGAAATCTGGTGGACGTTCTATTATTGGTTTGTTCTGACTTGAGGGAGTAACGCACTCATTTTGTTTATCTTGAAATAAATCAATAGATAAAGATTCAGATCAAGAACGTTTAGTACCACTACCACTTAACTTTGTAAAAAAAGAACCTAAATATCTTTCCATTCTAAAAAATGGCAAATAACAAAAATTAATCAATAAATAATGCTGCTAGGAGGGAGACAAAGAAATAGTTTTTATTAAAGAAATAGATACAACAGAGAGACAAATAAACAATGCTTATTAAAAATCAGATCAAATTTTGGGGCTTCTTCTAATTATGATACCAAAATCAGTGATGATGTCCTCTAAATGCTTGCCAACAACTCCAAGGCACAAGCCAACTAGACTTGGAGGTTTTGTCTTCTTAGTTAGGGAGACTACATTTAAGAACCATTTTTGAAACCTAATGTTAGATATGGATCATAGTATAACAAGTCTGGTATTGTGTGAAATAGTATAAGAAGCATATTTTAAGTACTATTATCAAATCTAAAACTAAAATCGGCATGGTATAACAATCACCAAAGATTAGCATAAGCTAATGATGAAAAAATTACAAGGTAAGAGCGTAATATATAAGGCGAGAAACTAACCCTAGGAAATCTAAACAAAACACAAAAATCCTTTCCATATTATCCACTTAAATTGAACACTCAGAAACAAATTCATTTTAAGGTTAGTTTAATTTCTCAACATTATTTTAACTTCGAATGAGAACCATGACCGTGCAATAAAAAATCAAAAAATAAATCCAAAATCAAAGCAGGTTTCATCTTAAACATGAAAACTTTGAAGCATTACCTATAACACAAAATACTGACACAAAACGGAAAATCAATGAATAAATCCATACCTGAAGAGGGAGAAAATTAAAGGTACTGGAAAAATGAGGGTTCGGTGAAGATATTGGAGGGCTTGGACTTGATTTTGGATCCGAGAGGACTGGGATTCAAATCAATCTTTTGCAACGAGGTTGTCAAAACCTTCATTGCTTTTGCTTTATCCATCAAAAAAATCAAAATAACAAAGAATCAAGGTAAACAGAGATGAATTTGAAACTATGGGTGCGAGTAGAAATATCAAACACAAAGCTGTCACATTACCTTCTGAGCGCAGATCTGCACTTGATCTTTGAGATTCTCACATACCTAGAGTGACACAAAGCTCTTACACACTAACTGAGGGAAGGTGGACTTGGCCCATTCTGGGTCCGAACTTTTGGGTCCGACGCTGGCACTTCCCTGTCTCAGTGTCTTGCTAGGTCATAAGAGGAAGGAGCAAAGTGAGAGTAAGCTACGTGTTAAGGAAGGCAAGGGGAAATTTTTTTTAAAAAAAATAGAAGGGTATTTTTGTAATTTCATATCGAAAATAAGGGGGGCACATGCTCCCCTTCTCATGTACCTCAGTCCGCCTTTGCGTATATTGGCTATATCTTTAATACAAAATACTACAAATATTTTTTTAAAAAAAAATTGCAATTGCTCACAGGGGAAAATGTTCACTCCACTCTCTCCTTGTCTCTTTTGCACTTAATTGCCTAATTCTTTACAAAAGATTACAAATATTTATGATCATTGCTCTTCTTGAATTTAAGTTTTAATTATTTCTTATTTTTTATTATGTTTTTTTTTTCAAAAATGCAAAAAAAAAGAGAGGATGATAAATATTATTATTATTATTATATATTTTAAATCATCTAGGTTCAATATCCAATTCATATCATATTGTTTAGTCTTTACAAGTTCAAAAAATAGAAGAAAAAAAAGAACACAAATGGTCTAGATCCTCAAAAAAAATATATGGGACTCTCAGTCTAGTCCTAATCCCAGTGGGAGCGGGACGTGACACATAATAGTTTTTGTTGTCTTGTACCTTTTGTGTGATGTGACATGGAATAAGCTTGTTCTATTCTCGTCTTATCCCATGAACACCCTTTGCGTCATTTAAGAATAAAAAGTTATGGATAAGTTCATTATCTTTGTAAAAAAAGAGAGACTAAGAGTATGGGGAATGATATAAATATATGCAGCCTTACCTCTACAAGTTGAAAAAGTGTTTCTAAATTTTAATCCTATGACCTCTAGGTTACATAGTTGCAATCGATATTTATTGTTACTTTGAGGCTTACAGTTGACAAAGAGGTCATAAAGGCAATCAAGTGCACAAGGCTCTTACTAAGTGGAGTCTGGGTAGAGATAGGTATACATAGCTTTAACTCTTACCAGCGGAGAGGTTATTTCCTAAATTGATCCCGTGATTTTCAGTTCACATAGCACCAATTTTTATTGTTGCTCTGAGACTCGATCACCATAGTAGAAAGGGGTACTAAACCCAAAAATATATCAGTTTTTTTTTTGGGGGGGGGGGTGTTTGGGGCTTTTAAATCTCAACCAATCAATTTTCATTAGGACCCTCAAATTTTGAGGAATCGTGTCATAAAGCTACAAATGTTGGAGCCCCTTCTTTACTAAACCATTTGTAACCTTAGTTCGTTTTGTTCGCGAGAAATATGTTGGCATTATATTTGACATTGAAAAGCAAACGTCCTTAATTTCCAGAAGCACTAAACTACCAATCCCGTTATAAAAAAAACATACCTTTGTTTCTGTTTGTAAGTGTCTCTTTGAATAATCAGATTCTAAAATTATCTGCTTGATGCCCATGTCACAAAAAAAATTTGAGACCTCTTAATACGACCCATTTTTTTAGCTTCTTATATGTAAGTCTGAGAAAAGGTACGTAGCTATCTCTTATATATAACTCAACCACTTTCTAAGTTTCCTTCTTATTCCCAAAGACAAAATTCCTCTATATGCTCATAATGATCAATGCTGAGTTAATTACAAGGTTTGAGAATTCTGGCTTAACTATAGGCTTGTTTGAATGAGTGTTGACAAAAGTGATCTTAAAAGAAAAAGTCTGTTGAACATACATAAACTTATTTAAACCATATATTAAAAAGTCAGTTTCAAAAAATTTAAATTTAAGAAAAATGAAAAGTTAAAAGACAGAAGTGAGAAAAAGTTATTTTAACTTTGAATTAACTTTTGAGTGAAAAAGTTAGTTATCCTTAAAGCTTGTAAAACATTTTCATCTTGCTTGGGTCTGAAATGCTTTTCATGCCTAGAAGTTAGTTTGGGATGGCCCCAACAACATCACAAATAGAGCCAATAAAATGGAATTGGCCCCTTGGCCAAGCCCGTCAACCTACCTATAATTTTAGGAAATTTGTATGGAGGTCCCAAGTTAAACAAAATATAATATAAAAGTTTAAAATCTCTAATTTACAGGAAAATCCCATAAAACTTTTGAGTGATATATAATCCAATTTTGAAAAGATCCAATTACCTTAGTGAAACTAAAATAAGGACGGCTTCGCTTCTCTGCGTAGTATTAGCAGTTACGGCTTCCATTTCCAGCTCCAAGTCTCACTGATCACGTAGCTAGTCGCGGCGCACCGAATCTCTCGTCATCCTTATCGCATAGGTACCCACCTCGTTTTGGTCTTGAATTTCTTCTCCTGTTTTTGCACTGCCAGGGTCGCATAGGTTTTTAATGGAGTTGTTTTGGGTGATTATTATTATTTTTTTTTTTAAAAAAAAAAATCTCTTTCGGTCTCTTCCCTCTCTTGAATTGTCGGATTTGGGTTTCAATTTCTTCTCTATAAAATCTCTGCTGAAGTTGGATCTGATTCCTAATAAGTGAAAAGAAAAACGAAGATAAGAGAGTACCAATACTCCCTGTTACCTGCTCTTCCTTACACCCTATCTTTGCTTTAGTGGATGTGACATATGAATTTGTTTGTGTTATAAATTGTGAGGATATCAATCGCTCAAGAGTTTGAGAGGTTGATTTCCGCATGTAGATTACAATTGCTTCTTAATCATTTACACCCAGAACCCTTTTTTCTTTTTCTTTTTTATGTAGAATGTGTTTATTTCTGTTGGTTATCAATAGGCTATAAAGCAAAGGAGAAATTAGTTTTTCATTGATATTATCATCGGCATCAAGTTCCTTGCTTGATTCATTGTCTGTCATCTCGTCGCCGTCGCTATTGCGTGACTGTCAGCGTCGTCGTCAAGTGACCGTAGTTGTCATCTAATCGTCGTTGTCCAGTGATTCGTTGTGGTCAGTGGCTCCTCCACCCATCCACCCTAGTATATTCGGTGTATTCCTCTCCACCGATAAAGGCCATTGATTCTGACCGCTATTTGGTATATATTTTTTGGTATATTATGCCATGTATATGCATTGAAAGTGGGAATTAATTAACATTATGTGAAAGTTTTGTTATTGTAACTCATGGTATATGAAGTTAGAATTTGTTATTAATAGGAGCTACGATATTTGTTGATATTTATGGTAAACTTGTTAATGACAATTATCTACGAAGTCAGAATGTGTTGTTCTTAGTGGCAGCTATAGTTGTTAATATGTATGGCAAATTTGTTGATGACAATTGTCCTATATAGGCTGACAATGATGACAACCACTAAGTTTGGGAAAAATCACCTATGTTTCCTTCATATAGGGGGCAATTTGTAATTAGTAGAACCAATGATATAATGGGTATGATCATATAAAAAATCATTAAGAAAGACACAAGTTATGAAAAGTTTATAATAATTATATTATCAATAGTGGGAAAAGAGAGTAAAAGAGCTGCTATGAAGTTCACTCTAACCTTTAACCTTTGATACAATTACATTTGTGGACCTACTACCTTGTAGATGCATTTGATTTTTCTTTTTGGATGAGCTGTGAATATGAAGTTACTACCTTTTAGATAAAATTTAAGATGTAAATGAAAGTTGGTGATAACTCTCCATATTTTATAAATATATAGTACATTTGGAAGATATTTGGAGAGTTAATCTAAACAATTTTAGAAGATTTCTATGAGATTATGCTATTATAAGAGCAAATTAAAGTGGTACATTACTTGTGGGATTTCAATTTAAAATAAATGTTTTTTTTTCTTCTTGGTTAGTTAGAAGTTGTCTAAATAAAAATTAAAGAAGAAAGAAATAAGTATTTCCATTATTATTATTTATTATTATTGCTTTTGCTTTTGCTTTTCAGATCACGTCATTGGCTTATTTGAAGAATAATGGAAGATTGAAGAAATTGGGCTAAATTGAATGGATATAAGCTGGGCCCACGATCAGAATTAAATGAAAAAAAACCTAAAACCTAAAGCTAATAAGAGGAAGCTGTGCGGCAATCAATCGGAAAAAGAAGAAGAAACAGAACGCACAGGCACAAGATAAAGAAGGACGTGAAGGCTGGACCAACTTGGGGAGCAGGCGCAAGATCAATTGGAAAAAGAAAAGAAGGAATCAAAGGCGCAAGCAAAGCAGAGACGCAATCAAGAGAAGTAGCCGCCTAGAGAAGGAAGAGTCTGAAGGCGCAAGGCTGGGCAACGCTGACGGTAATCAAAGAAGAAGGGCCGACAATTCGAAGATCGTTGATTCTTGTTCTTTGATCTTATTTCAAGTAATTCTGGGGTCAGTAGCTTGTTAAGTTCCATTATTCCAATACTTAGAATTTGAAATTCCAGTATTTCTTTGAACTTGAGTTTTGATTTTGCTATGATCCGGATTGAAACCATTTCTGACTAATTATTTTTTTCAACCTAGAGGACCTATGAACTTGTTTGGATTTTAGAGATTTTTCCTACTATTTAGTTTTACTTAATATTAATTCAGTTTATTTAATCTTGTTTTGATTGTTATTGCTTAGTGATTGGCCACCGTTGAGCATGTTTTGGGGATTTACGATTGAACTTGACGAAGGGAATCCTAAATTGACTTTGAGATTAAATAATGTGGAATTAGATTTTTAATTTAATTTGCGTCTAGGATAGGCATATACCTAAAAGTTCCGCATAATCAAATTAGAGTGAGCCCGAGTGAATTGCATCTTAATTAGGCGTATGAGGTATTGCATAATTAATTGAGATAAGTATATAAATGGACCGGAAGACATTTATAAACATTAATACTCTAGATTAGCTGATAAAATTAAGTTAAAATTAATTTAGTGGGAATAAAATCTAATAAACAAACAAGGAATTAGTGACCCTAGGTTGTCCGTTTGATATTGAAATTTGCTCTCCTGAAAAGTCTTTGTCGATATTTATTTCGTATCCTATTTGCATTTCTTCTACGTATTGAAAACAAATCTATTCAACTTAAACGAAAAAAGGAAATTTGACATCTAATCACTAGCTGAGTGAGTCTCTGTGGGATGACCTTGATTTACTACTTGCTATTTTCATGACCCGTACACTTGCGGTACTTAGTTAAATTTTGGTAGCATCAGTTGGATATAATATGTTATTTATATGAAAATATGTATTATGATTTAAATACAATTGTCAACGGATAGACAATTCAAAGCAGGCCTATGAGCTTGTCAATGGACTCCTTTGAACTTGTCAGTCCAATCCCCTACACTTGTTAATATATGTTCATATATGTTTACATTTTGTAGTCTTATAAACAAGTTATAATTTCATATTGTGGGCATATTATTTTGACAAACAAGAGTTGTCACTGTTAATTGCTTCCCTTGTTAACACACATATGAACTTGTCAATGCAATGTCTTGCACTTGTTAATATATCTTCATATATGTTAGCATAATGTAGGAAAAGGGAAAATACTTTGATAAACAACCTTTGTTATTAAAATTTCAGAGTAATTATGTGGATATATTATTTTGACAAAGCAAAGAGTTATCACTGTCAACTCCCTGACTTATCAATGCATCAATGCAGGCATATAGACTTGTTAATGAACACCCATGAACTTGTCAATGTATCTTCATGTATGTTTACATAATTTGGGTAGTTTGCAATGATAACAAAATTTTACAAATTATGTTACAATAATAACGAGTCATATACAAACAATTTAGATAATCTTAATTTACCATTGATATAATGTAAATACAATGAGTCAATGAGTTAATTATAAATTGAGTTTGAAAATACATTTCATGAATATCCATGACTAGTCATAGTCACAATAAAACTTGCTTGTTTGTTTTGTTCTCTTCTTTTGACTGTTCTCTTGTATCAAAAACAACATTTTATCACCATGTATGTTGTTCGAATAAGTCAAGTCACCACAAGCACCCAACCTTCAATTCATGATTGTGTATTACTTTTGAATGAATCAAAGTCTTCCTTTACCTGGCTATTCAAGACATGGCTATCTGCGATGATTATGATACAACAACAACAATAATAATAATATTGAGCTCCAGCAACAAATCTGCTACAGTTCAGTAAAAAATGAAAGATGAAGGAATAATTATAATATTTGAGAATTTGGACATGTACCTGCTAAGCTGAATGAATTAATACATTTCCCTTAGTTTCAGTTGCGGATTTGTCAACACCACTAGCAAATACTGCTACCTAACGCGGCATTAACAAAGAATATTACTATTGAATCAAGAAGCATTTCCAGCTTCCTAATTGCAGCAAGTACATAAAATAATGTTCGAAATATCATGCAATGATCTTTTTGTGCATTGCAAAATTCAAGCAAACAAGAAAGGTCATGAGTAAAATCAAATAGACACCTACAACTCAAAAAAATTTATTTCTTCCTTATATCCATACAATTGAATAAAATACCAATAATCAATGGAACTACAAGCAAGTCCCATAATACGTAACTTGAAAACTGAAATCATGTAGAGGAAGCAAGACGGTGATTAAGAAAGACAATGTAATAAGATATTCACCAAACTCTCAACAAAAAACTCATAGCTCACAATGTAATAGACTTAACAAAAAAGAACCAGGCTCATCACATTAAAAAAGATTCACAAAACACTTAACTAAGGAAATTGTTCTTCTAAAGAGTGATATAGCATCGAGTCCAAATTCATAGCATTCTCAGTTCTCACATGGGTGCCATTGCAGAGAAGCTTATGAAATCTCAAGGCCATGTTACTAAATGTCGTAAGAATGAACTGGAAACCTATTTTCCCAAATGGGACGTCAAGTTTCTGTGTATTTGGAGATGCAACATCACTGTGGCATTAAATCAAATAGACGGAGTGCACTCTATTTCAAAGCCTTGAAGTGACATCATCATGGATTCACTAGAATTTTGGGGAATTGTCAAGGCCCACTATAGCTCTGCCATAACAAACAGGAACTAAATTCTGTCATTTGCACCAAACAACCCCAAAAAGATCAGCAAAACGCAAGAAATTTTTACATGCTATAATCAAAATTACCTATCATCAGACAGAAATATGTATTCAAAGCTCTATCATTCCTCAAATCTGCCACCCTCTTTCTCCTCCTCGATTGACTTGCTCCGTACAGCGCTGAAAAGACTAGGGAGAAATTGGGAGGAGGGGTTGGTCCCAAAGCAAAGATGATAGAGGAGGCCGTCCGTCGCGTAGTAAGGTTGCGAATAAACTGGTTCTGCTGCTGCAGTTGAAACAATGGAAGCAGGAGATGAAGAGCGAACATAAAATGGAATTTAATAAAGCAAGAGACATAATGGCGACGGACACGGTCTCACGACAACGAGGTGACGTCTAATCAAAATTTTATTTTATTACCTAAATATCTTACTAGACTAAAGATTTCAAAGGACCCTTGTTATATGTTTCTTTTTTTTTTTTTATTTAGGGTTTCAGGGCCATTTTCTCTTTAAGTTCTTCCTAAGGATTACATCTTTTTGCCCAACACAAACATGCAAAAAGGAAGGGAGTGTGATGTGAGTGAGAGAAAGACAAGGGGCGTGAGAGTAAAAAATAAAAAGTGTTGGGAGTGTGATAAGTTTTTTCTTTGTTAGAAAAAAAACTAATAGGTGAGCGGCAGGCATGAGCTGGGCCATTTTATCATCCCGCCATTGCAGAGGCCTGCCTTGTCCAACCCATGGGTTGCATCAAGTTGGCCCGCAACCCATGGGCTAACCTGCATTATATTTCCAACTCTAGATATGGATGATGTTATGTTGTCCATAAAATTTTAAGGGAACATTTCATTATAGCCCTTTGAGGCCATATAATATCAAATAGCCCTCAAAACTTTTTTAAATTACACTGCACCTCTTAGGACTAAACTAAAATAAAAAATTTGTGGATGAAAAGATAATTGCGTCCTTACTTTACAATTTAGATATGATTGGTTACAGTTACAAGATAAAAAGTGAAATTGCAACATCAACCATCTCGACTATGTACAAAACAAAGAACATATTTTGAAGAATATGATACATGTTATTTACAAGACATATGTTAAAATTTGCATATCAAATATTTGTATTTACAAGACACGTGAGAATTTACAATACTAACTGGTCACGTACAAGATAAAGGTATAAATATCTTAGTAAAAAAAAACTCAATTTCAATGTAGTCTTAAAGGTGCAATGAAATTTCAGAAGGTCTACTCTTTGATTTTAAAATGGCTATAGATGGGGTGCATTGAAATTTCCCAAATTTCAACTTCAATAACTCGTTAATCAGTCGCACTAACATTTTTATCAATTCAATATTAAGTATATTACTTACACAAAATTTTAAATTATATTATTCATTACATGAACACAACACATATATGTCTTCTTTTAAACTTCAAGCAACATTTTTATTCTTTCAGTTTTTCCTACATATTTTTTATTATGTTTCTTTGCAACTTTATCCCCTTCAAATTTTTTAATCAAATTTTACAAAGTTTAAAGTATTAGCTGGAAAAATTTTAAAATCAGTACACACACACACACACGTACATTAATCTACCATCTAGCTAGCTATCTACTATTAAATAGTATTTTTTTAGGAAGTCAATTTGACAATTTTGGCCTGAAAATAGTGTACGTAGTATATGATTTGGAATATTTGACTTTGTATTAAGGTGCAATTTTTATTATTTTTAAACATAATTATAAATTTAAGAGAAAAATAAATTCAGATCGTTATTTATGGACGAAGCAAACACCTTTATTAACTCCTATATATTTAACACTGGATTGAGTATAACATATTGCCATTTAACAAAAGTTTAAAACATGTTAAGTTATAATCAAAAGTAATAATACCAATCTCTCTGACAACATAAATATTGCTTTAATAATAAATTTATTGATATAATGTGAATTATAATTATACAAATCGACATCACCAACTTACCATGCATACGTTCGTACGTCGGTACATGAATGGAGCAGGAGCTGAACTCACACTGCCATTTATTTTTGTTATACATACATAGCATATATATTTGACATCAAACAATAATATATTACATTTGCATCATCAATTTATTTATGTAATAACACTTGACCCATATTTATATCTATATGTGTGCATCCTGGACCAAAGTTTGAACCCTAATTCCTCTCCTGTCGTGCATTGTTGCTGCCTTCGGATTCAACTCCACCGATCCTTCTTCATTCCCTCCACCGTCCCCAGCATCACTGTTGGATCCCCCACCATCCCCACCGTCCCCAGCATCACTGTTGGACCCCCCGCCATCCCCACCGTCCCCAGCATCACTGTTGAATCCGCCGCCATCCCCACCATTCCCAGCATCACTGTTGGATCCCCCACCATCCCCACCATCTCCGCCATTTCCGCCGTCACCACCATTTCCACCGTCCCCACCACTCCCACCGTTCCCGCCGTCCCCACCATTATCACCGTGTCCACCATCATCCCTATTGGAATCGGCCTCCTGGGACTGTAATTTTGGTGATGACCTAACAGCAAATGCCAAGTCTAAAAGCAGGAGAGCAATGAACACGAACCCTATGACTTTGGAGCTGGCCATCTCACTAAAAGATCAAACTCAAAGTGATATGAGAGCAACGACGATGAATATTGCATGATCCATGAGTCCCATATATTTATACAGGAAACTTCAATTTAGCTCCATTTTTTGTTTTTGTTTTTGTTTTTTTTTTTAAATAATTTTTTTAGAGGATTCATCGATCATATATGAGCTTAGGGTTACAAGTAAATCATTTTTTTAAGCAACCGGCTATAATGAGATGGATAATTAAAGGAGGGACTAAATTAGCAATTTTATCTTTGGATAAATTCTGCTTTGTCGTACTTGTGAAAACACAAGAAATGAGTAAGGGCCCTCTATAAATAGGCATCGTAAAGCTAAATTTTAAGTGAGTTTGAGTAATTAGATAATATAATATATTAGAGTATCTTAGCTTCCTTTTGATATATCACCTACTATACTTCATATTAATTATCAACTGTTCGCAATCGTAATTATATATATGAATTGAAGGAAATTAAGTTGGTTCTCTGATCTGTTCATGGTTGGTGATATCCCTATTTGTGTCTCTGTGTTTATGCAATTCCATAGTTTTAGGTTGGTGCTTATCTTATATTACTTATAAGTAATTATTTTGTGGAGGTTGGAATTTAATTAATACAGTAGATGAATAGATTGTAATGATTTGGAATATACAGGCATTATTAATTTGTATTAGGATAGAAAATCGTTGATAGATAATTAGACACGGATTAATTATTTGCATATTCGGAATATGTGTGTGTGGGTGGGGGTGTGTGTTAATTGTTTGTTTAAAAAGAAATCATAACTGATAGCACGTAGAATTAAATAAATTTTGTCTTTATAGATATTTGGGAAAAGAGAATACCGACTAAATGTTTTCAGATTTTTCCAATATGTTCAGATATAATTAAAATTCATTTTAAACTAACCTAACTACTTACATTTTCCTTTTAAACTAATCACTCAGCTGCTTGCATCATATAAGAACAAAAAGTCATGAATAAGTTGATTTCCTCTGTAAAATATATATATGGAAAAAGAGAATACCGACTATATGTTTTAGGACCCTCAAATTTTGAGGAATCGTTTCAGAAAGCTCCAAATGTTTGAGCCCCTTCTTTACTAAACCATCTGCAACTTTAGTTTCAGTTGTTTTTTTACTCAGGAGAAATATGTAGGCATTATACTTGTAATTGACAAGTAAACATTTCCTTAATTGCCAGATGCACTAAACTACCAATCCCGTTGTAAAAAATATGATACTTTTATTTCTGATTATTAGGGTCTCTTTGAATAATCAGATTCCAAAATTATTTGCTTAGCTTAATGCCCAAGTCACAAACCTATTTGAGACCTCTTAATACAACCCATTTTGTTAGCTAATTCATACATACAATTTTGAGAAAACTCAGCTATCCAAGATACTTAGTCGCACGGGCATTTTTTATTAATTCAATATTAAGTAGCGCTAAGGGCATGAACTTTTTCCAAATGTGCTCCTAACACCATATATATTTTTTAGGTGTAAAAATACTTCTTTTTTTTTGGCCAAATGTAAAAATGCTTATAAAGATTACAAAAAGTTACAAAAATGACAGATCTGTTTGTTTGAGTTAACAACAGTTACTTTTTAGTGGTGTTGTGCCCACATTGTTGTTTAAGTGTTGATTCAATAAGATGTAAAAGTATACATGTATTTTTACCAAATGTAAAATTAGCACCATAAATATTTTTTGATTAAAGTGTAGATTGACTAATAAAGTGTTATGCTACAAGCACTCAACATAACAAAGTTTTAAGGGGAGCATAAGTACCAAAAAATAATATATTAAAAAATGTCAACCCATAATGAATGTCGTTAGATGAAAAGTAACGAATGTTTAAATAATTAGTGGGGGAAAGACTTTGACTGGAATTGTTAACATGGCGCAAAGGAAAGGAAGATGTGGCATACACGTGTCAGGAAAAAGAAAAGGAGAGGCAAGCTAGTTCAAATGAGAGAAAACTAAAGACTAAAAATCGAGAACTACAGAAGAAGACAAACTCAACAGAACCTATAAGCGGATAGAGGAGGTGGAAGTGGCGAGACAGAATACCTTCTACTGTTGATCTCGGTGGTAGCGTGAAAGCCATAGCGAACTTGCTTTATCCTAGTGATGGCACTAGGTACTCTGGGTTGAATCCAAAAGAGATTTTGCAAATGTTATCGAACGCGAATCACTAGAGGATGTCTTGTAAATCAAGGATTTGGTTTTGGGCCGTCGTCATGGCTAGAATCAGAATGAGGTGGTCGTTGAGCTCGGTGTCTACAACCTGTTCGACGAATTTATGTAAAGACCTAGTGTTGAACACATGACTTGCGACTTGCCTTTGGAATTTCTAGGTGTCACCATCGATGTTGAAGATTTCGTTGGCAAGAAAGTCAGTGAGGCTTTCACGGAAGGCCTGGCCTTTTTGGTATACTGGAAAATGGGTCTTAAGATTGTGTTGGACGATGGCAGGATATATTGTTGGTAAGGACAATTTGCTGCCCTAGGAAGCGATGGAGGACGTAGGTATTGGCTGGTGATATCTGGACGACATCAGAGAGCCATTGGATTCAGTGGCCGTAGTTGGCAATAAGGTCTAAATAGGAACCAATTAGAGGGTATTGTTTTGGGAGTGCCTCCCCCTTCTCCTTGATTGCGTATTTCATTTTGACCATATAATGGTATCAAATTAACACTCATTATTATCCTTCAACCCTCTCACCAGCCATCTGGAAGTTGACACTTTTTAATTGTTTTTTGGTACTTATGCTTCCCCTAAAACTTTTTTGCACTGGCTGGGTACTCCTGACGTAACACTTTATTGGTCAATCTACACCTTAACCCTATATTTTTTAGGTGCACAAATTCTTTTTTTTTTTTTTGGTTTAATTTGATTAAGGGTTTCCCCTTTCAAAGCTTAAAATATAAAAGTTTTTTATATCTCCCAACAAGTACACTTCCTAAGATTTGATTTGAACTTGTATTCTTCTTTTTATAGAGTGTGGCTGCTTACCACCTCAACCAACTGTTTGTTGGTAATATACACCAACTTCTTCAAATAGAGCAAAAAGGCCATATCAGATTACAACTTAAATGGATGGTACTTTTTGTTTTGGTGTGGCTCACACTTTCAATGTGTCAATTGCTCCTTCTTCTATGTTCCCTTATCCCTGTCAATTCTCTCTCCTCACTCACCCTTCCTCTCATCTCTCTCTTTGCCCTCTCGCTCACTCCCTTGCCTAACGCCACCGGATTATTGTTTTGTTTCTTGCTTTGGTTGCCATAGGATTATTGTTGAATTGAACTCATATGATGTGATCTACCTGGTAAAGGAGCTTCACATAGATAAGTCAATAATGTTATAAATTAAGGACATCCTGAGGCAAGATTGGAATTTTCGTCATTTAAGCCAATATTGTAGCAGACTATCATCTAACTCACCAGGCTTTAGAATCAGAACACAGTTTGAAGTGATATCGACTCTGAGTGAGGATCTACAAGCTTTTAATGCAAGCTTATCCTAATGATCTAGTCATGTACGGTAGTTAGAGATAGCTACCTTCGAATATTTTTTTAAAAAACAAACGGAAAAGATATTAATTATTCAAAATATTAAAAAAAATGAAATCGATTTCAAACCCAGTAATCGGGTTTCTTACAGTGTTAATAGGCTAAAAGTAGCTTCCTTGTTTCTTCCCTCAATTAGCAAATGGGAAAATGCATGCATGTACAATGGTTAGAGATGGTTACCTTTGATGCGGCAATAATTTTTGCTCTTTTTGAAGAAGTTTGTGTGTATTTTTGCATCCAAAAAATGTATATGATTCTATATGGATATATATTTTTGCATTTTAACCTTTAAAAATAATTAGTGTGGATCAACAAAAGTACAAGTTAACAAGCGTTTGACTTAGTTGGTGGAGTTGACATTTTTACCCCATTTAAAGATGTTCATGGACATTTTTGCACCCAAGTAATGTATATGATACATTGTTTCATGGGCAATCCATTGTACTTTTTTGTAGTGTGTCCCCTGCTGGTTGTGAATCTGATCCTCTGTCATTATTGTTCATATTTGGAAGAATTTTTCTTAAGGTTAACAAACATTTGCTATGTTTAAATTTGGGGTGAATGAGATCACTTTTTGTTAATATTTTAGGGATAAAATTGCACCTTAAAATATTTTAGGATGGTAGATGGTCCTCAAAAAATATTTCAGAGGAGTTAGATGCACCTTAACCCTTTTGGAAAAGAAAAAAATTATTGCATAGAGGAGAGGGTTTTATTAATGAGACCGTGTTTTTGTTAAAAAAAATTAAAATAATAGAGATGGATATTAAACTCAAATTATCAAATTCTAAAACTCTATTTTGAGCCATATGACCTAATTTAAAATTTGTTGAATTTAATAACCTAACTTAAAATTTGAATAATTCAACTCTTTAAACAAATTTTCCCTAGCATATAATCATAAATAATAATACCGATATCTCTGACAACATAAATATTATTTATAATAATAAATATATTGATATAATATGAATTATAACAATACAAACCGACATTGCCAACTTACCATGCAAACGTACGTACCTCGGTACATGCATGGAGCAGGAGCTGAATTAACTCGCTGCCATTTATTTTTTTAATACATACAATAATATATTGCATATGCGTCATCAATTTATTTATGTAATACCACTTGACCCATACATCTATATCCTGGACCGAAGTTTGAACCCTAGTTCCTCAGGTGTCGTGCATTGTGGCCTCCTCCTCCTCCACCACCACCACCTCCTCCGCCTCCTTTTTTCCCTCCACCACCACCGCCACCTCCTCTACCACCACCACCTCCTCCTCCTCTTCCTTTTCGATTTCCACAATCACCCGACCCACCACCACAGGATCCGCCACTGTCACCAGCATCACTGTCGGATCGCCCTTTGTGCCTGCCATCCCCACCGTCACCACCATTCCCACCGTCGCCACCTTTCCTGCCATCCTCGCCTTTCCCGCCGTGTCCACCATCATCCCTATGGCAATCACCCTCCTCGGACTGTAATTTTGGTGATGACCTAACAGCAAATGCCAAGTCTAAAAATAGGAGAGCAATGAACGCAAAGCCTACGACGTTGGAGCTGGCCATCGCGCTAACACTCAAACTCAAAAAGTGAGATGAGACAGACGATGATGATGGATATTGCATGATCCCTGAGTCCCATATATATATACACACATGGAAACTTTAATTTAGCTCCATTTTTTATTTTAGTCTTTTTTAAAAAAAAATTATCGATTATAAATGATGAGCTTCATGTCACAAGTAAATTATTTTTTTAAGCAACCGGCCATAATGAGATGGATAATTAAAGGAGTGACTAAATTAACATTTTTATCTTGGGATAAATTTTGCTTTGTTGTGTTTGTGAAAGCACAAGAATTGAATAAGGACCTTCTATAAATAGGCTTCGTAAAGCTATATATTGAGTTTGAGTAATTATTAGATAATCTAATATATTAGAGCACCTTCCTTTTGATATATCACCTACTATACTTCATACTAATGACTAACTGTTCATCGTCGTAATTATATATATGAATTGAAGGAATTTAAGTTGGTTCTCTGATCTGTTTGTTGGTGATGATATCTCTATTTATTTCTTCGTGTGTATGCAATCCCCTTCACATAGTTTTAGACTGATGCTTCTCTTATTACCTTTAAGTAAATTATTTTGGAGAGATTGGAATTTAATTAATGTATGAATGGATTGTAATGATTTGTTATATACACGCATTGATTTTTACTAGGAAAGAAAATTGTTGATGGATAGTTAGACACGGATTAATTATTTGCGTGTTCGGTGTGTGTAGAAGGTAATTAGTCTCGTCAGAAGAATTAAATAAAATTTGTCCTTATAGAATATATGGGACATGAGAATACCAACGATATGTTTAGGGATTTTGCCAATACCTTCACATGTAAAGGCCATTTTAAACTACCAATGTCTGTTTGGTTCGAGGAAAATTGGGGGAAGGAAAAGGAAAATGTCGATTTTCTGGCAGTCACGGCTATTTGGTTCACATTTTCATAGGAAAATATTTACTTGTAGCAGGCCATTTTCCTTTAAATATGGGAAAATCGGTTCCCACCTATTTTGGTGTGAACCCATTTTTCAGCAGATGGAGAAGACCAACCTAACATTTTCAATGTCGAGTCCGTCTGTACGAGCATCGCCTTGTGCGGCGTTGACAACAACGGCGAGGTCGATACTACCATGGCCATGTATGTGTCCCACTTGTCCATGGAAAGTTTCAAAGAAGGCAACGGTGATGATAGAGGAGAGAGAAGATGACAGTCAAGAAAGAAAAAGACTCAACGCTGACGGATCTATCAGTGGAGATGAGAGGAGGAGATGCAGACACCTACTAGAAATTTTTCCAATCGGAGAGGATGAGATGATGAGATTTTTCCAATCATGTTGAGAGAATGAAAGGAGAAGGTGAGTTTTAATTAGGCTTCGAGGTGATTTCCATGACAACGAAGGCGAAAGAGTTACTGATCGAGGAAGAGAAGTTGAGTGTATGCACACTCAAATTTGAGCGTGCATTCAAATGCACTCGAGTGGTCACTTCAGTGCAGTGCACTAAGAATGCACTTAACACTCGAGTGTAAAATGTCCAGTGGTTTAAAATAATATTTTATTTTTAGGGCCAAAATGTTATTTTATCTCATTTTCCGACCTTATTTTCTTCCAAATAGACAAAAACTTTCCTATCAACCCATTTTCTTTTCCAATGCGAACCAAACACATTGAGGAAAAATATTTTACATTTCATTCTATTCTTTTTATTTCTATTCCTTTCAATTCCTACCTTTTCTTTAATCTAGACAGGGCCTTAGCTATCTACATTTTTCTTTTACCCCATGTTTGAATGAAAGGAAAAGTCAAAAGGAAAGAAAACAAAAGGGGGAAAAAAAAAAGAGGATGGAAGGGAGTTTTTCCCAAAATTATTAAACCTGGATTGGCCACTAAACAAGTTGCAGTACTGGGTAAAGGATCGGTGAATCAAACTGGAGTCAAACCAAAACTAACCCGAAGTCAAACCAATGAGAAAGTGAAAATTTAAGGGTTATTAATATGAAATTCTAAAGAAAATTAAAAAATTTGGTTTTTTTTTAAAGGTAAAATGGGTTAATGCCCTGACTAAACACAAGCAATCTTCAACTCTACCCTTTGCAAAACTCATTTAAGCCCATCATTTTCATTTTCCACTTCTTTATAGTTTGAATACAGTATGCAGAATTAACTAAGATGATGTTTGCATAGCTGCGTATGATAGGAAGCAAATGCAATTACTGGTGAAAATGATGCACTCAAGAGAAAACTGAGAACCCAGATGAAGAGAATTTGTTTTTCTTAAAAAAAGAAAGCAATAGCATGAATTATTAAGCATTAATTTCATTTTGAATACGTTTTTGAATTGCACAAATTTTCATTCCATTCCATATATTCCATCTTGGCCGTACCAACATTACACCCCTAATAAAGTCCTTTTGATGCATTGAAACTTACGCTTGCATGGTAGAAATTGTAGAGCATTAATAAGCCTATGGTAAAGTATAGACTAGAAGAGAAGAGTAATATAAAATACACCATAGTGAGAGAAAGTTAAACAATTAGCTCGAGAGTCTCTTGAATTCTCTTTGTAAAAGCTAAGTTATATAGAGCTAAATTTGTGATGTGTAGTAGGATTGTCTACATGGAGAGTTGAATTTGAGATAATGACTGGAGATACATTACCCAAGAACACAAGTGAATTCATATGGATAGACTGGCTAGATTGGATAGGAAATTAAAGCTTAACCACTTGATTTTGCCTAGGAGTGCAAAAAGCTAAGTATAAGGGAGTTGATAAGTCCCAATTCTGCCATGTATTTCCACACCTTTTTTATTGATTTTGTTGGGATTTGTATGCTTAAAATGCCTTTGTTATGATCAATTATGATTAAGAATGAATATTTGGAAATAATGATTAAAAGAGCTTAAAATGGTGCATTTTATAATTTATCTTATGTGTTGGCAAAAAAAAAAAAAAACAAACAAAGTGAACTGCTATTATTTCTAGACTTAAGTATTATTACATTGTCAGTTCTTTGTTGTAGCATTGCTACATCATCGCATCGGCATTGAATAATGAAAAGCTGCAATAGTGTATATTTGATACAAACTAATTATTTCTTGAGAAAATACAAGAAATTGTTGCAAGAATCAGGCCAGATGCTGAGTTGAAAGCAGATTCCTTGTCTATCCCAAGGATAGGCAAGGAGAGCTCGTCCATACGGACAAGCTCTTGGCCGTCCAGATCTCGATCTAGACGGCCTATATTCTTTTTTAATTTTTTAGTTTTTATTTTTTTTCTACATGAAAAAATCATTTTTTAAAAAAATGTTAGTTCATTCTCTACCCAATAAAATTTTTATTTTTGAAAAAAAAAATTTAAGTCATCCAAATCATATCTAAACGACTAGAAGCTTGTCTGTACGGACGAGCTCCCCCTACCTATCCAAAGGATAGGCAGGGAAATGGGGTCCATGCTGAGTTTGGCCTTGTACACTCAAGATAGATGCAAAAAGGGCCACGTCCTAGAGGAAAAAACTAAAAAAAGGGACAGCTGGAGAGAAAGCAAGAAAATAGAATATTCATGCTGGGCCAGACAAAAAAGGACAAGCCCAACCCCTAGCATCAAAAGAAAACTAGGTCAACCCTAAAGAAACAACCTCATAACTCGTGTCTCTCACACTATCAAAGAGCGTGTGGTTGCTGAGAGTTAAAAGTAGAAACTATTGATACAGAGTTGTATGGACAACTAACGACAAAAAGTTGCAAAGCAAGAGAGTGAGTTTGTCTTGCTGGAGAGGGTCTCTTTAGGCTGTTGATCTCTTTGAATTTTCTTCTTCTTTATCTTAGTTTGTTTCATTATTATTTCATGGACAGAATTATGTTCTATTCAGTTGTAATCATTCTGAAAGCCATGAACTAATCTTCCTATGGTCAAGCGTGGATGGAACCCTAACTTGTAACTAAAATCAGAATGTTAAGTTTAATATTAGTACAATTCAATTTGTTTTAATGACGTGCAATTTAATAGTCCATCTTGTTTGTTAAATGGTCATTAATAAACAAAATATGTGATCTTAATTTACTAGAAAAGAATTAAAATCGGCCCTTTATTAAACAATATATGTTAGGGTAGTTGTTGTGTAATTCTAACTAAGTTTATAAGCTTTAAGCATGGGTTTATCTCACACAGCTAAACAACTTGTGTTTTATGGTATTCCAAACTCAAATTTCGCATAGGCATATGAGGAAATCAAAGTTAGGAATAAAAAAAATACACGACTGTAAAAAAACTTTTGCAAGAAAACTTTTGCATATAGAAGACGTGTGTTAACTGAAGAACTTTGTTATAGCATTGCTACAGCGTTGTGGATACATTTATTTTGGGTAAAAATTACAAAAGAGGGGAAAATCAAAGCTTAGCCTATTTTTTTTATCTTGATAACTCTCAATCCATCCGTTATTGATTGGTTTTATTCCAACTTTAGATTTAGTGGTTGACATCACTCAAATCACATCAAAACCCTTTTCACCAAATCAAGCAAACTATCATTTATCTTGCATACATATTATAGTGCTATAAACTTTGTGAAATGATATTATATATTGTCAATCATTTTATTACTTGTTTAACTGATATACTTACCATTTAAAATTATCAACAGAGAAGTACTCACATTTAATATCTAATGGTTCCTAAAATAGGATTGCATGTTCTGAATAACATACATAAAATTTAAACTTGACATATGAACGGCATGGATTCTTTTAAACTCCATGCAAAATTTATGTTCTTTCAATTTTCCTCTACATATTTTATTAGGTTTCTTTGCAACCCTTTTTTTAAACATTTTTACCAATTTTTAAATATTAGCTAGAAAAGTAAAAACAAACATTTCAAAGAATTTAAATTGTTGTCTATATGGGAAAAAGATATCTAAATTAAATGGAGTAATTTTTTTGTAGGAAGTCAATTTGACTATTTGTGGTTTTAGAACTTTTCTTAACCGATGCATATTATATGCACCTATCACATGCAAATAGATTTTTGAATTTTTTTTGCCGGAATTGAATACCATAAGCTTGTTCTAGCTATAAGAAATTATAAATGTTAGAATAAAATTTACTTTTATGTTTGATTGGATAAAAATAGAATTGCAAAATATACCTTTCATAACTTTTTGGGAGCAAGATAGAGATAACACAATTGAAATTATTAGGAATCCAACTAAATCAGAAGGGCTTAAATATATAGTCATCTATATAAGATATCACACTCCTACCCCTCTAATAAAAGTATAAAACAATCATTTACCCTACGGTTAGATGGGGAGAAAATTAGAAGACAAGAATACTAGATGGGAAACCTACCAAAAATAGTAAAAAAAATTTACCATTTTGGGAAAAAAAAGAGTCTAGTATTCTCTCTCCTATTATTTCCTCTTCACTTTTTCTTTCCATCCAAACATACCCTTAAAGAAACAAGTTAAAAATTCTCTCACACACACACAATATTATCTTGAACAAAAAGATTGTTGAGAGAATAGTAAATTCATCATTGGCATTTCATAAAGGTAATCAAAGTAACCAATTAACATGCATACTTGCATGAACCTTGAGAGGTGAACTCACGACTGCAACTTATTTTGACCACATACGTATATATATCAATACATATATTACATCCATCATTTTATTTTTATTACACATATTTTTTTACCACTCTCATAAAATATATATCTCTCTCATATTAGACCAGGCCCATTTTTTTGAGCTTCACTTCTTACTCATAACAACCTCCTTTGCTTTGCTCTCATTATCGCCGTTCACTTTTTTATTACCACCTTCATCACCATTTTCTTCTGCCCTGTAAAGTGATCCTCCATTGCCGCCGCCTCCGCCCCCACCCCCGCCACCTCCTCCAAATCCTCCCCCTCCTCCACCTCCACCTCCACCTCCGCCATTATTGCCGCCTCCGCCGCCGCCTCCTCCTCCTCCTCCTCCTCCTTCACCGTGACATCCTTTTTGACAACCGTACTCATGTCCACGTGATGACTTGTGAGTTCTCGACGACATAGCAACGACCGCCAAGTGGAGAATGAGCAGAACAGTGAACACAAACCCTAAGACCTTGGATTTGGCCATGGCCATATCTAAGTACACATCCAAAAGCTCAAAGGTATACGTAGGATGAGAGGAACAATGCAAACGAGTTCTATATATATAGGAGACTTCATATACATTCTTTTTGTCTTAAAAAGAATAGATGTGCAGTTTCAAAGTCTCTGTCATGAGCTTCTTCAACAACTTGCAATATTTATTTAATTTGATTAGATTAAGAAAATTGGTTAAGTTTAATAATATGATATGTATTTTCTAAAACACCCTAATCATCTTTCTTAATTCTCTTATTTCTTCTCCTTCTTAATTATTATTGAGGGAGTATCAATAAAGATAAATTATAAAAAAATTAATAAATATAAAAAATATATTTTATATTAAAGACTAAATTCAACTCTTTAAATATATGTGGGTGAATGAGCATATCCAGTGTGTGTGTTTTCTTTTCAGTTATTTCTCATCGGCGTAGAAGTGAATAGTGATAACAATAAATAAGAGGATCTATGAATAGGCATTAACAGCTAGATATTGAGTGAGGGAGAAAAGTTGGACAGCGTGATTTTATAGCAGCTTCATTTTGACAGGCCACCTACTACACTCATCTGTTGATGATCATTTAAGGAAATATTATCTTAAAAAAGGGACAAGGAGCAAAAATGTATATCAAGTTTGTCCCAAGAAACCTAACACCATGAAGTTTTTTTTGGACAAAAAATACACACGAAGTTACGTTTTAGGAGCGCCCAGCACCACGAGCCGTTAGTCAACGGACGTTGACCGTTAAATCTGACGGAAATGAACAATTTCGCCTTTAGTTTTAAGCTGAAATTTCCATTTTGCCCCTAGTTTTAAATAATTTTTTTTTAAAAAAAACAATAAAATAACCCCTCCCCCGGTGACCCCACCACCGCTGGCCACCAACCCCACCACCGGCCACCTCCTCCGGCGACTTTTTTATTTTAAAAAATAAGGTTTTTTAAAAATAAAAACTGAGGTTTTTTTAAAAAAAAACCTTAGTTTTTTTTTTTCAAAAAAAATTCGCCGGAGGTAGCCGCCGGCGATGGGGAGGGCGGCCACCGGCGGTGGTGGGGCCCACCGAACTCCTCTTAGTTTTTTTTAAAAAAAACTTATTTAAAAAAGAAAGTCGTTGGAGAAGGTCGCCGGAGGAGGCTGCTGGCGGTGGCCGCGGGCAACCTGCGGTGGGGTTGGTGACCGACAGTGGTGGGGCCACCGGGGGAGGGGTTATTCTATTGTTTTTTTTTAAAAAAAAAACATTATTTAAAACTAAAGGCAAAATGGTAATTTCATCTTAAAATTAGAGGCAAAATTGTAATTTTTGCGAAGTTACTGTTCATTTCCGTCAGACTTAACGGTCAACGTCCGTTGACTAACGGCTTGTGGTGCTGAGCGCTCTCAAAACGTAACTTCGTGTGCATTTTTTGTCCAGAAAAAACTTTGTGGTGCTAGGCGCTCCTGAAAGCAAACTTGATGTGCATTTTTGCTCCTTCTCCATCTTGAAAAATGGAGTAGAAACTGTTGCGAATTTTGGACCAGCAATACGAACAATAATTTCCTAATTATAGTAAATTATTTAATTTAACTTTTACAGTTGTTTTTTTTGGAAGCATATTGGTGTTACTACTTACTAATTGTGGTTTGTTAACTTTTGTGCAGTGTTAGGAACCCAAACAGGATTGTTTTTTTCCCCAACAATCAGGATTTAATTATGAGAGAGGTTGAGATTGAACAGTGTATATAATATATAGTATTAAATTTGCATATATTTTCCATAAAAAAAAATTGCATATATTTTAGGAGGGAGTGATATGAAAGCTATAGAAAAAAAGCTATACTCCTTTCAATCTTTTTTTTTTTTTTGGTAAAAATACTCCTTTCAATCTTTAATATAAAGGCTAGTTGATTTTTTTTAAAAAAATTAAAAAAACTAAATAAATTACTTAATTATAATATGTGTTATGTATTGTTATGTTATATATTAGTTTATAAGTTAAGAAAATCAGTTTGGAGGGGAAAAAATACAAATAAATATAATCTATTTAGCTTCCTAAGTTGCTTCAAAAAAAAAAGTCAATTGGGTTTTATATTAAATGTAAAACATTTTTTGTTACCATTTTTCTGAATTGTCAGGATTTTTTCTTTTCTTTTTCTTTTTCTGGCAGAATTGCGAAGATTTAACTATTGATTAAGCACAGTGACACAGTGAAATTCGGGTGGCCCACCCCCATCAAGTGATGAGATAAGCCAACTTGTTGTTATTTTTGGAGGGACTAATATATATATATATATATATATATATATATATATATATATATATATATATATATATATATATATATATATTAAATGCGTGAGTATACGAATTACCTCTTTATTTTGTCTGTTTCAATTTAATTATGTACTTGTGAAAATAGAAAAGATCACTTTACACATGCTCACACTGATGTAGCAATTTCTCCTGTTATAGACTAATGATCGTTTGGCTCTACTTTCCTTATTATTAGTTATTAGTAATTTCCAATAGATATAAATAAAAATTGAATCAATTGATTAATATTATTGGTCATATTTTCAAATCTAGACGTCTATTATCCTTTTTGTCCTTATCATAAAAGAATGTTCATATCATCAATATTGTTACGTGTTAGACAGCTAGTGAGTTGGTGGCTTTAATGTTCACTCGTATTAAATATGATTTGATTTCTAAACGGATGGAATAATTAAGGATAGTGAAAAGATCCCATCTCTAGCTAACGTCATATATTTTAATTAATTATAGATGTAATATGAAATAAAGGTTATACGCAAAAAACATTACCCCTTGAACTATTCTGTGAATAACACTAGCTAGTTATTATGTTCAAAACAAAACAAAAAAGTACACTTTTTTTTTTGAAAAAAAATTACACTTTATCGTAAACTATTCATTGAAGCAATACATCCCTCAATATTTTGTGTGTACATACATACAAACATACGTGACGGCCATCTTCTTATCTCCTTTTATTTGTTTTTCTACGCAATTCCCTTGTGGTTTTTACACTGTCGCTTCTCTGATCTTATAATTAGAAATTGTTTTATTTCGGAGATTGGAATTTCACTTAATAGATTAATAGATTAACATAGATTATAATATAGACTTGTTAAAATACCCCTCTCTCCTTTTTTTGAAATATGATTATTCGTTTGAGTTAATTCAAGTATTATCAGAATTAATTAGGGACAATGCTTCCAAAAAAACCATTTTGCATTCACAAAGACACAAAGTCAAACTTCAAATCTCGTATTTAAGTGGTCAAAAACCTATTCCACGAAGACTAACGTTTGTTAATTAGTAAAAATATCCTTGTCTCTAATCTTCTTTATTAGACTTCTATCCAATCGACCCGAAGTACCAAATCCTCTAATAAATTTTAGTAAAACATGTATATATTACTCATCTTTTTGAATATTTTTGCCTCTTTTACTCTTAACTTGATTGATGACTTTTTCATCCTCCCTCATCCTCTTTACGATAAAACCAGCCTGCTAATCAAATAGCAATTCGGAAAAATTTAACAAAAAAATGTTTGGCATTTAGTTTACTACCTTTGGTCCTTAATATAAAACCCAGTTGACTTTTTTAAAAATATTAAGGAAGTTAAATTAATTAGCTTGAGTATTTATATTTATCTTTTTATACAAAACTAATATGAGAAACAGCCTCTTTGATTTGTGGGAGTAAAGCCGTATATATATATATCCCTTCCAAACCTCATCTAACAAGAGTCTCACTACTACAAAAATGGGTTACTACTATCTTAAAAGACGTCCTTATTAATAAAAAGGAAGTTAAAAGTAAAACCAGTGGCATTCTAGTAATTATATTGTTATATTATATGTATTTGGCGACCTAAATATCTATTTAGGTTGTCTAAAATCATTTAAGGCGTCCTTAAATCTATTCAGGTCACCTATAATTTAGTGCTAAAAATTAACTTTTGGCGCGATGGGTGCAATCTGGGGAACTTTTTACGCGCCAGGACATATTTATTTATTTTATTTAAGGCGTCATGATATTTTCTTTGGACGCCTTAATATAAATATTTGGCGCCCTTAAAATTTTCAGAGCGCCACAAAACTTGTGAAAAATTATTTTTGTTTTTTTTATTTAACTTAATGTACCTTTTGGCGCCCTAAATGGATTTTAGGGAGCCAAAAAGATACTTTAGGCGCCCTTGAATATTCAGGGCGCCATATATCCTACTTTAGGCACCCTAGAACATATTCAGGGCGCCATATATGGCTTCAACTTCAAACTTTTATCCTTACTTCACTCTACGTACCCAAAGCTCTTGAGCTAACTTCAGGTATCATAATTTGATTGTAGATGATTTAATTTTTATCCCTATCGGATTTTTTTCTTTAAAACAGAAGCTATACTATTCACAACGTATAGTGGGACTTCCCATATTTTATTTCAATACATTTATTTTGTACATTTCCAAAGTTAATGTTTTTTATTGTCATAAATGTTAAACCCCTTAATATATATTTCGATATTTATCAAAGTAATCATGTATAGCTCAGTGGACAAATAGAAATAGCATAAATATACTGATATAAAGTATTTGATTACATAAAAGGAATCCCCATTTGAAATGTACATTATATTTACAATCCCAAAATTGCATTACAAAATTGCATTACTATGCTAACCCCCTTTTAAACTAATAAGAAGAGCTTACATTCAAACTAACGAACCCCAGATTAACAATTAAAATTATTTTTGTTTTTTTATTTAACTTAATGTACTTTTTGGCGCCCTAAATGGTTTTCAGGGCGCCAAAAAGACACTTTAGGCGCCCTAGAATATATTCAGGGCGCCATATATCCTACTTTAGGCGCCCTAAAATATATTCAGGGCGCTATATGTCCCCAGATCAAATTAATAAGCTTTTCTCTCCCTTAGCTCACACGCGTTACGCCCTCATCAGCTCTCAACTGTCTATCTCGCGTCCTCAGCTCGCCTTCCTAGCTAGCCTCATCACTCACATACACTCTCTTGCCCTCAGCTCGCTGCCTTCAGCTCTCACACACTCTCGCCCTCAGCTCGCCCTCACACTCTCTCACCTTCAGTTCGCCGTTACCTCTCACACTCTCTATCTCTCCCTCAGCTCGCCGTCAGCTCTCACCATCTCGCGCTCAACTCTCACACACACACTCTCCTAGCAGCACTCGAACCCTAGCCACCATGCGACAGCTAAGCTCCGTCTTCTTTCGCAGCTGCCATTAGATTTCCGGCGAGCTCCTTCCTTTCCAGCGCAACTCCTCCGTCTACAGTATCTGAAAATATTTTTCAGATGGTAATTTAATTTTTCAGTCGTTTTAGGTGCTTGGTCTTGCTATTTAAATTGCTATACTTATTGCCTAATGTTTATGCTCAGTGTGTTGTATTGTCTGCAATCTGTTTTGCTAGTAAGCAATATGTTCATTCATATCCTTTAAACTTTAGTCTCGATTCTTGAATTGCTTTGTGATTTAACCAATTTTTCTTTACAAAGCGTTATCTGACTTGCCTAAGTACTCTCTTGTTGAACACATCGTCAAGCGATTTGCAATCTGCAATAAGTGGTAAGTTCATCACTTTCCCTTTTTATCACCTCTGCTTTGTAAGTTCAACCTTCTGCTTTGAAATCCTCACACTTGAAGGAAAACATTCATTCCACTATATATGTTACTGATACATTCACTTTTGCTTTTATATAGGTCTTTAAGTATAAACATGATAGATTTTTGGCAACAATTCAATTTATTAAATCTTAATTTGTGCCACAAGATACTCTAACTTAAACAATTCAATTTCTCACCACAATTATATAGATCTCTTATTTAATAATGCTTTGTGCCCATATTTCATTGTTTACTGAATATAAGACATTTTTCTTTATTTTTTCTTAATCAATTTAGATCAATATTGGCTAAGTATTCTGGTGCTATCCTTGGAGTATTGTCCTTTGAGTGTTGTCCTGGTAACTCTTGTATTTTACTAGGAGGTATTTTTAATCTTGTTCCTTTTGTCATTCAATTATTCCTTCTCATATGTTAGTTTGAATAATTCTAATGCTGTCTTTATTATTATTGTCTTTAGGTTGAATAAAGCAAATAAATTTCAAGCACCGGAATTTAAAGTTGAGGTAATTATAGTTAAATATTGTTTTTTATTGATGTGCATTGAACTAGGTAAACTTTGTAGTATGAATAATTATACCTTAGTTATTATTGATGTGCATTGATGAAATTATTGGATGTAATAGTTGATATTTTCTAAATTGCCTTAGTTAGTAAGTTTTGTGGAATTAAATTGAGTAACTTTAGTTGAATTAAACTGAAATGGTTTGTTATGAAATTTTGGATGTCTTACTGTTGAGCGGAAATGCTGCCGAATTTTTTTTTACAAGATTGAGAAAAAAACATGTTGTTCTTAAGGATTGTTATGAACTTGACTATTGTTGGAAATGTATTAGGTGGTAATAAAATGGGTCATAGTTGGATGAATGCGTTGAGAACTAGTGAAGAATATGAGAATGGGGTGGAAGAGTTTATTCAATTTGCTAGAAGGAATGTGGCAACAAAAAATGACATGTATTATTGTCCATGTGTTAATTGTTTAAATGGGGTTCGAAGGAATATTCCTGATATAAGGGATCACCTACTCTGTGATGGAATAAACCTTCGATACACAACGTGGATATGGCATGGTGAGGAAGTAAGCACCAGTGCAGGCCACGAAAATGAAGTTGATGTAGATGAAGATGGAATGGAGAGAATGATTCATGATGTTAAGGTACAATCTTCTGCACAATCGCGTGAATATGATAACGTGCGGAGTGATGCAGAGACACCTTTGTTCCCTGAGTGTACTAAGTATACACGGTTGACTGGCACCTTACATCTGGTCAACTTAAAGGCAACTTTTGGGTGGATTGATAGTAGTTTCACGTCGCTACTTGAATTGTTGCGTGATATGTTGCCGGATGATAATGTACTTCCAAATCGTATGTATGAGGCAAAGAAAATCTTGTCTACGATGAGCATGGAGTATGAAAAGATACACAATTGCCCTAATGACTGCATATTGTACAGAAATGAGTATGAAGGCCTTAATAATTGTCCGAAGTGTAAAACTTCACGATACAAAATGAAGAAAGGTGGTGGTTCTGGAGATAAGACAACAAAAAGGCAACCTCTGAAGGCATTGTGGTATCTTCCAATAATACCGCGGTTTATGAAACATCTACCTTTTAATTAACTAGATAATCATATATAGTGAACATAGTTATCACAAAATAATCAGAGTTAACCAAATGTTGGAATTTACGCGAAATTTAAAATTTGAAAATATGCTTAAGTATGCATCATGAGCCCTAATGTGTGGCAATATACATTCATCCAAAACATACAAAAGTACGAAAGTCCTACTCTTAGCAGCAAAGTAGACTAAACCTCTGCTTGCTTCCCAAAAGGATCTAGACCTGTCTGGCCACCTGGGAAAAATTGTGTAACCATCAGTCCAACTCATTACGAATATCGATAAGTGCTAGTGAGGTGCCAAGTGGATTAAAACAGTTCAACTCAAATAAACAATTCATCAACATCCTCATTATATACTATCACATAATGCTTTAGTGTCATGATCGGATGTAATATATGCAATACCCAAATACCTCCCTTTACGCCAGCCGAACCGCCTTATTTCTTCCGACTAGACCCATGGGCTAAGTTACATCCATGTTACTGGTTACTCCAAAAGCTCACTGGTCAAGTGATGAGGACCGGCCAAAATCCCCAGAGCACCTGCCCCAGACCATGGGTCTTTCCCCACTTTAATCTAGTGAGACGTCGTAAGCCCTATAAATTGTGGGCTGGTCCCAATAAATCGGTGGGACAATAAAAAAAGCCAACCAATGTGCACCAATGGAGGCCTCACCACGTGGTGTATAATAAATATCACATTTCCACCCAGTTCGTCCCTTTCCCATGATTTCCATGATGATTCAATGCATATAATTTCAGTTTATAAAAATAAATCCACCTGGCAAAAATTTATTACAACATTCATAATTAATCTAAAAAATACTCAAAGCAATATATCAATATCATAATAAGTGGAAAGTGGTTACCTCTCGCCTGAGCTAACTACTTTTACACTGCTCCTAAATCCCAGAGTTTAAATACACCACAATTTAATCTACCAAAATCAATATACTAACAATTAATAACATATTAAAATTCCGCATATTAGTAATCATAATTTATAATTCATAACATTAAAAATACACCAATAATAATATTTATTCTTTTACTTTACCATTATTATCTCTCCATAAATAATTCTTTTCATTTATTTATTTTCCCCTTACTTATTTATTATTAGCCAATAAAATTATTAAAGACCAACCATTATATAAAAAAAATATATGATTTATCTCTCTTTTTTTTAATTAAATAATAATATTATTCATTATTATTATTTATCCAATTGGTTATCTATTTCCCCTCATGATAATATTTATTCAATTTATTATCCATTATTTAATAATTTCCTTTTTACTAATAATAAAAGTATTTATTTATTATAAGTGAGATAATTTAGGGATTAATTAATTTTAAATCCTATTTCTTAGGAGCAAATTCAATCTATTCCTATATTTTTGTAAATAATCTCTAATATATTCATTTATTTCATTATTTCTACCTTCCTATTATTTAGGAATAAGTTGGATAATATTATTATTTTCCTTGATTTCATATTATCATTATTTATTTATAAATGATATTATAGGTGAGATAATATTAGTTTGATTAGATCCTATATAATAGGGATAAGTTAGATCAAATGCTATCTTATAGATATATCTTGTAGCAAGGTTATTTTATCCTATTTTGTATCTACCTAAACACATGCTTACAGCAAACCTTTTACTTGTATTTTTATTTTGATTTATTTATTTATTTGTCTATTATTATTATTTCTTTTTCCTCTTCCACGTAATAATATACATATTTATACTATCAATCAAGAAAGCATCGCACAGTAACTCCCTTTCCTTCTTTTCATGTGCAAATAATCAAGCACCAAATATACTTATACACACACACACAAACCAGCGGCTTCTTCTTCTTCTTCCTAAATCTATATTTGTTCAGCTTACACACAAAATGATACTCATGCAGCAAAAAATGCATCAGAGGCTATTCCTTCCTCTTCCTTGAGTTTATATGCATATATATCCATTTGAACTCACACACACATTTCACTTTTCTCTCTCACACATCTACATATATATATTTATGCAGAGAACAAAATCAGCGACCACACACACGTACAGCATACTCTACCTTTCCTTCTTCCTTTTTTATTTCATGTTCATGCACACACATATACGCACACAGTCACGGCATAACAGAAAAACAAAAGGAATAATGGCAGTCAAGGAACCGAAACACACCCACATACACGGATCCTTCATATTTATATGCTCATAACATGTTTTCAGCGAAAACAAACGACACCACAGATCCTTGTTTCGGTAAACACAGAACAGATATCATTGACAGCAAAAGAACAAGGAAAACGATGATGGAAGACTTACAAAGATGCTGAAAGACTTCTGGTTCTTCTCTCTGTTTCTGTTGCTAAAAACAGGGGAACAATGAGCCTCGGTTTCTCCTTGCTCTTGCCGGGCAACAAATGGTGCTGAAACTTCTGGGTCTTTTCTTAACTGACTGAAGAGAGAGAGAGAACACGATGGAAAGATGAGATAATGAGTTGGGTTTGGATGAAATGGGATATTGGTGCTGGGTAGTTGGGTTTTGAATGGAGGATGACATTGGGCTATGTGGTCACGTGTTGGGCCTAAATAAACCAGAGATGGAAAAAAAAATAATGGGCTTTGGCTCTTGGAAGTGCATTTGGGCTCATGTGGTTGGTTTAATTAGCCTTAATTTACAATTATATATTATTTTATTTAATTAAAGATATTAGATTAATGTTAGAATCAATTCCTAAGTTCATATATGGATTTCCCTTTTTCCTAATTTAATTTCCTCTAAGTCATTACATATAAATTCCACACTTTTTAGGCCTACATTATTACTTAACTTATTATTATTATTATTATTTTAAAAAATGAATTAAGGAAAAATAAGTCAAAATTTACAATAATCAATCTTGTAATTCTTTTAAACCAAAAATCACGTAATTAATTTCTCTAAAATATTCGAATTTCAAATCTTGAAATTCGGGATGTTACAGTTTAAGCGTCCGTTTACTAGTGAAGCAACGACGAAGATGTTTAGATGGCATTCTGATGAGAGAATATCTGATGGAAAATATCTTCGGCACTCGGCTGACTCTCTACAATGGAAGAAAATAGACCAATTGTTCCCTCAATTTGGAAGTGAGCCAAGAAACCTTCGGCTGGGGCTTTGTACAAATGGATTCAATCCGTATCAAACTCTTAGTAGCACCCACAGTGTGTGGCCCGTTCTCCTTGTAATATACAACTTACCTCCCTGGCTATGTATGAAGTGCAAGTATGTGATGCTATCTATGATGATTTTTGGACCAAAACAGCCCGGGAACAATATCGATGTGTACTTGGCGCCTTTGGTTGAGGATCTGAAGAAGTTGTGGGAGGAAGGCGTAGATGTGTTTGATGCATATAAGAAGGAGTTCTTCAAGCTGCGTGCAATGATTTTTACCACAATAAACGACTTTCCTGCATACGGAAACTTGTCAGGGTACAGTGTGAAGGGCCATAAAGCATGTCCAATATGTGAAGCAGACACAAACTTCCATCAACTAAAGCATGGAAAGAAAATGGTTTACCTCGGTCATAGGAGGTTTCTCCACCGGTTCCACCCATATCATAAGTTAAGAAAGCGTTTCAACGGCTTACCGGAGCATAGAACGGCTCTAAAGGCATTAACCGGAGAGGAAGTTTACAGTTGGGTGGAACATATCAATGTAATATTGGGTAAGCATCAAAGGATTTCGGGTGAAAAGAATATATGGAAGAAGAGATCAATTTTCTTTGATCTTCCATATTGGCGTTCTCTTGATGTGAGACATAGTCTTGATGTGATGCATGTAGAGAAAAACGTTTGCGATAGCCTGGTCAGTACTCTTTTGCACATACCAGGGAAGAGAAAGGATGGAATTAGTGCGAGACTAGACCTAGTTGATATGGGAATAAGAGAACAATTACATCCACAAGTGATGAAAGATGGTAAAAAGGCATACATGGAGCCAGCAGCTCATACACTATCAAAAGCGGAGAAAAAAAGCTTTTGTGGGTGTTTATATGACATTAAGGTTCCACAAGGATATTCTTCTAATTTGAGAAGGTATGTTTCAATGGATGATTTGAAGTTAGTGGGAATGAAGTCCCATGATTATCATGTGTTGATGCAGCAGCTATTACCAGTTGCTATTAGAGGCATAATGAAAGATGAAGTGTGCACCACTATAACAAAATTGAGCATTTTCTTTAATGTTATCTGTAACAAAGTCATTGACATTGAAAAGTTGGATGAATTGGAAAATGAGGGTTATATTATTTTGTCCCAACTAGAGATGCACTTTCCTCCCGCATTTTTTGATATAATGGTGGACCTGATAGTGCACTTGGTCAGGGAGGTAAGGCTCTGCGGTCCAGTTTACCTAGGGTGGATGTACCCTTTCGAGCTATACATGAAGATCTTAAAAGGGTATTCCAAAAATCCATATCGACCGGAAGCATCAATAGTTGAGAGATATGCAGTTGAAGAGGCTATGGACTTTTGTAAGGATTATCTATCAGAGGTGACGATACGATCTCAGCATGATGAGGGGATAAGCGAGGGAACTCGAGGAATCAAACTGAAGAATATGCCTCGTGAAGAGGTGTTGCAAGCACACTTCTACGTCTTGAATAATATGGAAGAAGTTCACCCATATATTGATGAACACAGAAAGTGTTTGAAGAATATGAATCCAAGGAAGAATGACATGCAGATAGCTAATGAGCAAAAGAAGACATTCATACGGTGGTTTGAAAAGAAGGTATTGCATGAGACCGGTGTGTCGGATACAATCGAGTGGCTTGCCTGGGGGCCTTCTTTCACGGTCATTACTTGGAGTGGTTATGAGATAAACGGGTATTCTTTCTACATAAAAGACCAAGATGGCAAAAGTTCTGTGCAAAATAGTGGGGTGATGGTTGAAGCTGAATCCATGCACTTTTCGAGTTCGAAAGACAAAAACTCGGTATTAGCATCAATGGCCTATTATGGAGTTATTGAAGAAATATGGGAGATGAGCTATAACACCATTAAAGTTGCTTTATTCAAATGCAAGTGGGTTAGCAATAATGCTGTTGTAATAGATCCTAAATTTGGATTTGTCTCCGTTGATCTTCAAAGACTTGGTCATAGAGATGAGCCATTCATTCTAGCAAGCCAGGTGAAACAAGTGTTTTATGTTACAGACCCTGCAAATAAGAAAATGTCCATTGTACTTCAAAGTAAAAAACAGTAGTATGGTGAAGAATCCTTAAACCTTGATGATACACTCCCTTTCACAACAAATCCACCTACAACACGTGAAGTGGAAGTGGTAGATGATGAAGAATATGCTGCAAGAAATGATCATTGTGAAGGAATATGGGAAACCATATAAAGTAAGATCTTCTATGAAATTGGTGCCTAAAGTATATATCATGTTATTTTTGTAGTGGTTTAACATGTTAATATTTTCTTTATTAATTTGTTTATTATTTAATAACCTATCTAACATTGATTTATCTTTGTTGAACAGGAATATGTCTAGCTCGTCTAGCTCATCCAAGTCAGCGGATGATGGAGTTGATGAACCCGTTGTCAGACGAGGTAGAGGTAGCACCAAGATGGGTGCGCTACTCGCACGTCGTGGAATTCAAAAGAAGAGGCTGCACGTTGAGTTTGATGCCAATATGAATCCAGTGGGTCCAGAGGAAGATAATTTCATTAGCTATCTAGGCTTCCTGGCTCGAAGCAAAATTCCCATTACAATTCGTCATTGGAAGTTGGTGCCTAAGAAAACAAAGGAGCTGATTTGGGCACAAGTTTTGGTATATCACTTTCGTTATATCTGTATTTGTATCTTTAGTCTTATTACTTGAAATGTAATTAACTTCTCTTTTACCTTGCAGCAAACATATGATGTCCCTAACAATAAGGAGATGAACAGGCATTGGATGAGCTTAGTTCGAATACGTTGGAAGGATTTTAAGAACAAGCACACTAAGAAGTATATTTGAGGGAAACTGAGGGACAAGGATCCATGTATAACGTATGATTACATTTCTCCAGAGGATTGGAGGGAGTTTGTGGCGTACAGGAAAAGTCCTGAATTTCTTGTACAATCTCTTTCATATCTTATCTTTTATTTAATTTGTTTGAATCTACTTGACATCGTGACTCAGTTTTATTTGTTTTCGTGTCACAGGAACAAGCTAAAAAAAATAAAGAGAAGAAAGAGGCAAATAAGTATCTATATACCATGTCTAGAGGTGGATATAGAAAGTTGCAACAGAGGATGATGAAGGAAGCGTTAGAGAGAATGAAGGAAGCCGTCCAATCCGATCCGTCCATTGTTATTCAAGACCCTGAACCTCCTACTCGTCACGCAAAATGGAAAGCAGTGAGAATGAATGGGGGCAAATACATAAATGCAGACGTGGCTGAGGTTGCATCAAAGATTGTAAGTAGTTCAATTAGAAGTATTAAATAGCTTCAATTGTTTCATATTATAAGAACTTAGTGTTTTTATTAACTGAAAAATATTATGATACAGGATGCACTTGAGGAGCAGAGCAGCCAAGGTTCATTCGCGCCGGTTCCACGGATGGACATTTTGTCAACGGCGATTGGGAAGCCTGATTACCTTGATCAGGTTCAAGGGGAGACAAAGGGAGTTACTGTCAAGAAATATTTTGGAGGGCGTTCATATTGTTCGCATGACGATGACAACCCTAATCCTCAACTCGTGGCAAAAATTCGAGCGTCCCTCTTTGATGAGATCATGGAACAAGTACAGGGGGTGCGATCTATGATACAAGAGAAGGAGAAGACAGAACGTACAACCAATAAATCCCCGGCCTTCTTTCCCAGCAGTAAAGAAAGTTTTCACCCTTCAGATGTTGGTGATGTTGGTGAACCTTCTCACACTCTACATATTGATGTTGGCGAACTTCTCACACTCACCATGATGATGTTGGCGAACCTTCTCACACTCCACAGGGGGGACATCCTTGCACTCTATATTTGGATGTCCCACACTAGCGTGTTGTTGCCGATGCCATTGTTTACTCAGAACAAGTCATCCACCATAATAGGCAAATTCCACAAGACCAACGTCGGGTGACTGTGACTAGTGTGCAAGAAGGCGAGGAGGAGACACCCATCCCGATTTATGATGAGGAGGTTCCCACGCTAGGGAAGGCCATATCATCTTTCATCCTTTGGCCAGATCATTTAATTCAGATGGCGACGACACATCCATTGGTAGGTGAAAAATTACTAATTGACTATGAGGAGGTTCTTATCGATTGATTTTCATTGTTAACCCACTAATAATATGTTTTTTTTATGTTTTTATAGACTGAACAAGCTCCGAGCAGTTTTCCCTACTTAGCACAATTGCGAGAGCTGTATAGGGACATCGGGTTTATACCCTTGGAGATGCATACGGGCATTGTGGGCGCGGAAAAAACATATCCCATATCAATTGACAAGACAGATCTGCAACAGTTTATGGATATGGATGATTTAGATATAGGATTTTTTCAAGTTGCAATTCTGTAAGTCTTTTAATTTCCCCCTTTAACTATGACATTGATCTTTTTGTTATATTAACTGTAGTTATAATGTTATTTCGATCATAGTGTCTACCACAATATATGCATCCAGAAAGGGCGTACAGGTTCATATGGATTTTTGTGTCCTGCAAACACGAGGAATTCCCCGGACAATAACATAGTCAGAAGGGCGCTTTATGTTGGTTGTACTATGGGAGAGTTGGGCGGAGATAAGACTTGTTAGCTAGCGCCAATACATGAAAAGTACGTATTTTAGTTTTGTCTATATAAAATTTTGAAAAATAAAGAGCTTTCTTGTCTTAATTTAATATTAATATGTATATGTTGTAGCAACCATTAGACGCTGTGTGTAGTTTGCCCCAAAAGCAACGTATGTTATTGGTTCGATTTCTTAAGTGGCAAACCAAACGAAAGCATCAAAACCATGTTTGCCAAGTAAGTTATAATTTTTGTCTATATCATTAATTCTTATTTTACTGAATTGTTTTCATGTCTGTTACTTTCCATTTCAATAATAGTGGTCTCAGGACGTTCAGAGAGATTGCTGGACTTAAAGAGCAGGGTGGACCAAAGTGGTATCATCCTAAGGTAAGTAATGTCAATTCAAGTTATTTCATTGACACAGTAGCTTTTGATGTGCCTTTATTCGTTTTAACAATTTGCTTTTTATTTATAGTGCCCTCGACAACCAGGGAGCTCGGAGTGCGGATATTATGTTATCAATTTTATGCACTCCATTGTTTCCAGCGGACGTGTTTCTGGTTTTCAACGCGTACGTTATCACTCCAAGATTCTCAAATGTTGATATTTTTGTTGTTGTACTTGAGTTGTTAGTTAATTATTGCATTCACTTCATTGGTTTATCTTATATATCTTGATTTCCAATTTACAGTTTTTTGATTCTCTAGATCCGTACTCGGAGGAAGACATCGATACGATCCGAAACGTTTTGGCTAGACATCTTCTTCAACACATAGGTTGAGAGGGTATGGTTTATATGATGTTGTCATGTGAATTCTAATTTATTGTATGTGATGAGTACTTTGTTGTGGACTTTGTTGTTGTAGACTTTGTTGTATGTGAGCAACTTTGTTGTGGACTTTGTTGTAGAATTGGAGCTCCTTTATAATTATCATTTGAATTGTATGTAGCACTTTGTTGTTGGAGCTCTTTTAATTTAGAATTGTTCATACAATCTGAGTTTTCTTTGCTGGGAACTGTTTGTAAACACTCAAGATCAAAGATGTATGCCTGCTTTGCTTTGAAAGGCCATAGATACGCCTGGAAAATTTTAATATGAACGCAAGCAATATGAAAAAAAAATTACTATAAGGCGTCCTGAAACGTTTTTAGGGTGTAAAAAGTCTATATAAGGCGCCCTAAAAATTGTTTAGGGTGTAAAAAGCCTATATAAGGCGCCCTAAAAACTTTTAGGGTGTAAAAAGTCAATTGTTTTGTGTAAAGGCTATCTATGGCGGCTTGAACAGATTTTAGGGTGTAAAAAGCTCATCTATGGCTCCCTGAACAAATTTTAGGGTGTAAAAAGTCTATCTATGGCGCCCTGAACATTTTTTAGGTGTAAAAAGTATATCTATGGCGTCCTGAACATATTTTAGGGTGTAAAAAGTCTTCCCAACATGTAAAAAGGTGTATATAAGGCGCTCTAAAATGTTTAGGGTGTAAAAAGGCTATATAAGGCGCCCTAAATATTGTTTAGAGTGTAAAAAGTCTATCCCGAAGACAATTCAGGGCAAAGACGCCCTATATAAGGCGTCCTGAAAAAATTCAGGGCGCCTTATATAGGGCGTCTTGAATTAATTTAGGACGCCTTTTATAGGGCGTCCTGAATTTTTTCAGGGCGCCAAAATCCAACTTTTCTACTACCTGTTAACAGACGTCCTTGACATTTAGGGCGTTAATTTTGTCTTATTTAGGACGTTATTTTGCTTTTTTGTGGTAGTGTCTTGTGCACCGAGCCACCTTTTTTTTAATTTATCTTATTATTGAACTAATATATAATCAAATATATAGTGTATATTATGATTAACTAATTTATTTTTTTCTTTTATCTTTCTATAAAAATTTTAACTGAGTCTTATATGTACCAGAGGTGGCACGTAGTATTTTATCTCATTAATTCTCTTAAAATTTTGATAGATAGTTAGCCACGGATTGGCTTTATGTTATTAAAACTTCGTAATAATTTTGTTTTTGAATTAGAATGTCATGCACTAAAATATGACGAGGTTACGAGAAAAATCAATCCACGATATTTCACTTCCAAAAGCTTTCATGTCATGAGACTAAATGACACTATTAGACAGCAAATGACTTCATATCCCACATCATTTGAAATATGATCATATTCTTCCATTTTAAGATAAACACATGACAAAATGGCACTATTCAGGATCACATGTATTTAGTTCAAATACTTGTTCGAATTAGCTTTATTTTTGAAGTGATTTTACGGTCGTAAGTATATGTGAAGATTTTTGCCTCAACTTACATAAAAGTGTTTTAATTAGGGAAGCTAATCCAAACAAGCGCCACTGGGGGGAAAGGGGGGAATTTCAAGATATATAGTGACACTAAGGAGTGTTTATGTTAGATATCATTAGTTTTAATAATGTTAAATATAGATGTCAAATATTAAAAGCAAAATGTTGCAGAATATATTTATCTCCTCTTCTGATTAACAATTATATTTAATATGAAATATCTTGCATATTAGTCAAGAAAATAAAGAAGACGTCAAGTTGGGTTATAGAGAGTGACCGAGATAAAGAGTAAGAAAATATTGAAAAATGAAATTATCGACTATAGGGAGAAGAAGTCAAGGGGGGGGGGGGGGGAGAAGTTATTGAACTAGACTATGGAAAATGATCAAGAAGAAGAAAGATTGAGAGAGGAACTTGCATCATATTACTCGAGAAAAGAAAGAAAATATTTAATTGAATTATGGTGAATGATATAGAAGAACAAATGGGATTGAATAAAAAAGGATTATTCAAGAAAATTAAAGAAAAAAGTTATTGAGTTGATGGATTGAGAAGACTAATCAAGAAGAAGAGAAGAGATTAAAGAAAAAAGAACCTGGAAGATCTAATGGGAATGTCAATATTCAAATCCTTAGATTAATATTGAAGGTCTCTATCTATGATCAAATGAAAGTTGGAATTACTTAATTCAAAGCTAAAAAGCCTCATATGGAAGTTATTGATCCCTCAAGTAATGCATACTCTGTTTTTGTTCAGCATGACATATGTTTGATATTTTGGACATATCTCCTAGAATACAAATATGATTGTGGTGAAAGTTGTTTTATATAAAACTTGGTTCAAAATTCCATTCAATTATTAAGCTCAAAGCATATCAGATGAAAGAGATAAAAATTCCACAAGTTAATGCTCACAGTTCACATATTATTTGAAACCAGATTCAGTAATTTGAACATATTTCTCAAACCACAACTTTGATTGCGGTGAAACTTGTTATATATGAAACTAGACTCAATATTCGTTTAAAAAGAACTAATATCAATCCCATATAGTATCATATGAAAGAGCTATGGATCTTGGAGGTTGATGCTCGAATTTCTCACATTGTTCCATACCAACAATGACTCTTCAGATCATAACTTTCAAAAGACAATACGTTTTGGACTAAAACCTGTTGCATATGTAATTAGACTCTCAAGAGGCATTTCAAACCCACCAAGATCAATCTCAACAAAGTTCATATGGAAGAAATATGAGTTTCAAAAGTGCACACTAGTATATAGACGTTGCTCCAGACCAGCAACTGCATATATTTGTTCATAACTTCCTCAATACAACGAATTGAAACTAATTCTTATTGCATTGAAAAGTGGACTTAAAGAGCTTTTTGAGAGGATAAGTTATTTGCTAATTTTTGAGTTAAAATAAGTCTATCACCGATAAGATCAATCCAATGATATGAAAGTGATCATAATTTTTCTTACAAGATCACTCAAGTAATGAATTAATTTGTCAACACTTTCACAACATTCAAGTGATTCAAGAAGTGATAAGTTTTTTCTTAGTCAAATCACTCGAGTGACTAATCAACATTGACATCAGTTCCACATGAATATAGTGAACCAAAAAGTGATACAATGTGAACTTTGGAGCACCAAGAAAGATCGCTCAAGTGAGCACTCGCATGACCAATCAATATTGACATCACTTCCACATCAATGTAGTGAACCAAAAAGTGATACATTGTGAACTTCTAAACACTAAGGAAGATCACTCAAGTGATGTCCTATCAGTGGCAAAATCAATCTAGTGATCCTGAGAGTGATGTTAAACACAGTTTCAATCATCGTCTTGGATTTCATGATTCTTTTCCAAATTATTAAAAACTTGATTATATTATTCCTAGTCATCACTAATCAAGCTTATATAAAGATTATAGTTGATTAAACTTGGATTAGAGCCCAATCATCAAAAAGCTTTTGTGTCAAAAGAGTCCCAACGGCTATTTTTCAACAAGAAAAAGAAAGTCACAACAACCTAATAGATACTTCAACATCTTCAATGATCAAATGCCCATGATCAACTATAAATAGAAGAAGCATTCAAAACTGAAGGATAGAGAAAGCTTTTGCCTTCATCGTTGAAATGCCAACATATACTCTAACTTCAACACTTATCTCATCTACTCTTTGTTTTCTCAATACTTATATAATTTACCTTAAGAGAGAGATTAATTGTATTATGTTTTAGTGTTCATCTTAATTCACTTCTAAGAGAGAAGATTAATCATAATCTTATATCATCGAGGTTGTATTCTTATGGCGTGTAAGGGGGAGTTGTTATCTCAGTGAGAAGATTGTAAGTGGCTTTACAAGTGCCTAATTAAACTTATGAAATTGTAGCAGTTGTCCTATACCGGATTGAAACTAAAGGAAGATAGTAGAACGAAAATCTCAAGAAAAGCCTAAGAGATGTAGGTCATCAAGGATTGAACTGAACTAAGATAAATCACAATTTGTATATTTCCTTCTCTAATGTCTTATATCTCCAGCATAACCAATTAGTTATTTAATTATGCATTTATAATTCATTACTTTCATACTTATTGTTTTCAATAAAATATATAAAGATTTTTAAAGGGTAAATATGCAAAAATGCCCTTGAGCTTTGCCCTCAAAAGCGTCGAGCACCATGTGCTTCTTTTTGGAGCAAAAGTACCTATGTGGTTACATTTTAGGAGCAAAAATACCCTTATCCGTTAGTTGGGCGTTAGTTAACCGTTAACATGGTAAAATTACCCTTTTGCCCTTAGTTTAAAATAATTAAAAAATAATAAATAAAAATACCCCACCCCCACCTCCCCTTGCCGGTGGGCCCCACTGCCAGCCCCCACGCCAGCGGCCGCCCTCTGCTGGCGGCTGGAATTTTTTTTTTAATTTTTTTTTAAAAAAACAAAAATACCCCACCCACCTCCCCTTGCCGGTGGACCACACTGCCAGCCCCCCACCCCGACGGACGCCCACTGCAGGCGACCGGCTGCTGGATTTTATTTTTTAAAAAAAAAATTAATAATTTTTTGAAAAAAAAAAAATACCCCACCCACCTCCCCTTGCCGGTGGGCCACACTGCCAGCCCCCACCCTGACGGCCACCCACTGTCGGCAACCGGCCCTCGGAATTTTTTTTAACAATTTTTTTAAAAAAAATAAATAAAAAAATTCCGGCGGCCGGTCGCCGGAGGTGGTCTCTGGCAGCGGGCAGCCTTGGGGGTGGTGGGGCCCACCGGAAAAGGGGAGGTGGGTGGCGTATTTTTGTTTTTTTCAAAAAAAAAAATTGTTACAAATTTTTTTTTTAAAAAAAAATTCTGACAGCCGGTTGTCGGAGGTGGTCGCCGGCAACAGGCGGATGTCGGGGCGGGGGGCTGGCAGTGTGGTCCACCGGCAAGGGGAGATTGGTGGGGTATTTTTGTTTTTTTTTTAAAAAAAATTGTTAAAAAACAATTCCGGCGGCTGGTCGCCAAGGTGGTCGCCGGTGTCCGGCCACCGACAGCGAGCGGCCTCCGGCGTGGGGGGCTGCCGATGGGGCCCACCGACAAGGGGAGGTGGGGGTGGGGTATTTTTATTTTTTTTTATTTTTTAATTATTTTAAACTAAGGGCAAAAAGGTAATTTTATCATGTTAACGGTCAACTAACGGAAAAGGGCATTTTTGCTCATAAAATGTAACCACATAGGTACTTTTGCTCCAAAAAAAGCACATGTTACTGGACGCTCTTGAGGGCAAAGCTCAAGAGCAATTTTACACCTTTGCCCATTTTTAAAATTCTTATTACACCTTATTCACCCCTCTTGGGTTTTAGCATGTTCTAACAATGAGTGTATTATATATACACACACATACAAACGTGACGGCCATCTTCTTTTCTACTTTAATATTTTTGTGTATGCAATTTTCATGTAGTTTTTACACTGACGCTTCTCTTATTACTTATAATTACTACTAGTAGTTCGTTATCGTTTTCATTTAGAGATTGGAATTTAATTAATAGATCAACGTTTATTAATATAAACGTATCAGAATACCCCTCCGATCCTTTCAATCTTATTTATAAGACTTCATCCAACTGGCCTTGATATACGAAACCCTAGAATAAATGTTAATAAAACATGTATATATTTCCCCATTTTTAAAAAAAAAAAATTTGTCTCTTTTACTCTTAAGCTTAATTGATGAGTTTTTCCTCATCTCTCATCCTCCTTACAATAAACTGCTCTTCTAATCAAATGGTAATTCAGAAAATTTGTAAAATAAAAAAATAAAAAGAAATTGGCGTTTAATTAATGTTAACTCATTCTCCTGAAATTGATGCTAGATAGTAAGCCATAGATTAATGTTGGCTTTATGTTACTCCCTCCAATCCTAAAGATAAGACCTAATTATTTAATTTAGAGAAATTAAATAAATTAGCTAATTATAACATATATAACTTGACCTTTCTTAAACACTTTTGTGTAACATTATTGCATATCAATTTATAAGTGAGGTAAATTAGTTTGGAAAAAAATAATTAATATAAGATATAATGGAAAAGCTCTTATATTTAAGACCAAAAATCACTTTTAAACTATATCTTATATGTAGAACTTGAGGGAGTATTAAATTAATAATTTTCTCTACTCAGAGGGGAGTACACTAAAATGGTTTGAGTATACAAGAGGAATCAAACTCTATCTCTCATTTACAAGAACTTTCATATCACTAGACAACAAGATTATTGACAAATTTCATAGCAATTATAACTTAGCACGTGTGAAGTGCGTGTATGTCTATAAATTGTGGGTGTGATCCATTCATGGGATATGATCATTTATAAAATATATAGAACTATGGCTTGGCTAATTAATTTGATGCTGCTCCTCCTCGCTTTTGTGGTGGCTTCCTAGGCGTCACCGGCGGCCATGGTGGGCGGGGCTGGAGCAGCGAAGGCGAGGCTGTGTTGTGGGGACAAGAACATGGCAAGTGGAGTTGCCGATAACGAAGTACACGTGGCCTGTGCCTAGCTTCATGGCTTCAAATCGTTCACAGCACTGAAAATGCACAGAGTAGTGTTGAAGAAGGTTAAGATGAGAGACGACGCTTAAATAATGCATGTAACTTCTACATTACTTAATAAAATAAAAGTAGGTAAAATTTTAGAAAAATGCCTTCAAAATATCAAAATCCCAAGTCAGTATTACTTAGTACAATAGTTCTATGGTAGATATTGATTATACTTGATTAACAATTTATAACTCATTTTAGTATGAAATCACTAATTTGAAATTTTCAAATTTTAAAGGTATTCTTATGAAAATTTTCTGTAAAAGTACTTCTCATGTTCTAAATGTAAGACTTTTTTTTTTCATTTTTTCTCTTATATTTATCATTTTTTCTCTAAATTAATTTGTTTAATAGACAAACTAATATAAGATTTAGTATTACACGGAAATATTTTAGAAAGATTATGTCATATATGTTATAATTAAATAATTTATTTAATTTCCTTCATCTTTTAAAATCATATAAAGAGAGGGTAAAAATAATTTGTTGGACCTTGATTTTGTCTTTCTTTACACAATTCAAAGAATCGATCATACATTCATACTGAGATTTAACAAATTTTGCATCTTGGTTATCAAAAATTTCGATGGAAACAAGACCTATGCATGAATAATTATTTTAATCAAACTATAACCATGGCAATCTGAAAATCGCTCGCTCATCAAGATATTATCAATTAAATAAGCATATACCTACCATGCTTCAATTGAGAAACTAGTGAGCTCACTGGGGCATGTTTAGATTAACATTGACCCCAACAAAAAAAAAATTAACCTAAGCAAAAATAATTTTTGTTCTGACTTTTGCATATTGAAATTAAGGTAAGATTTAATTAGTATAATTTAAAGGATTTAATGTTTCTGCCTCAAAGACAGAAACATTAAATCCATAATTTAATTTATGTTTAATAGGCTTTTATAAAAATAACCTCTTTGACATAAACCTACTTCCATAATGTAAAAAAGAGTCAATTTCAAACAGTTGAAATATGGAAAAAAGTCAAGACAAAAAAAGTTGCTTCGACTTCAAATCAACTTTTTAGTTTAGAAACTCATATTCTTATAAGCTATCCCAAGCATCACACGTTGGCCAAAATAATTTTTCACAAGTCAGTTTGACATCACATAACATGACGCCAGAAAAGCTATAGAATCCCTTTCAGACAGCTGACCCATTTCACTTGGCAGCTAGTTATTTACACAAACCAAAGATCAAATGAGTTTCTGAGAAAGGAACATCAGTTTTTGAAAGTTTGTGGAATATCTTAGAAGTTGAACCAAAGATCATTAACTATTGGGGAAAACCGGTCACCTGGATACCAACTAATGACAATCATTTGCATAATGGAACCAACTAGCCGAGGAATCTACGCAGAACCAACAACAATTTAGGTCAAACAAGATTCAAATGGGAAATTCTCACAAGTGAATAGTCAAATTCCTAAATCATGAACAACCAGCAGGAATTTCTCAAATCCTATCTCAAGGCCAGGAAATTAAATAATTGTTGACTTACAACATGTAACCGAAAAAAGAATATGCTTCTAGTTACTACACAAGGGTCAAAAGCAGAAGTGTCTGTCCCTCCCAATTTGATAATTATCTGGTAGTGTTTTCTCCCTACAGGACTACCTTAAAATTAACAACAAAATCTTGCTCGCTGTCAAACTACAATACTCAGATCTCAACTTATAATCTAAATGGTTTATATAAATAAGCCTAAGAAAACAGCAAATGTATAAGCAATTAGCAAGCAGGTTCACTAAAAAGTGTATTTGCCTACTACTCCACGGCCCTCTCAGCAGCATAAGCAACTTTCTGCATTATCATAGATTCAGCTGTGCGTATTGCTCTTTGGGATCCGGTTATGGTAACTTTCCTGCATCATAAAGACAAGGCACGTCAAAATGTCTAAAGTAAAGTTCTTGCTTGTATTAGCTTATTTTAAGCAATTTTGCGAAATAAATATGTGAGATGGGTCTTGTAAAGTGAAAAGGAGCTTATTTTGAGCTCTCCCAAATTAGCTCAGGGTCATCCAATCAATATTTAAAAAAAAAAAAACTTTTCCCATGTTGAGGGTATGAGGATACAAAATTGTGAGAAAGCAAGTTCATCTTTATACCTACCTATCAGTTGTTCCGGTCATAAAATCACCTCTATCTGATATCTTTATCCTTGCCCCGCTAATCTGAAAAGACATATTAGTCTTAGTATGTTGTATGAGTAATCATATTGAAAACAGCAAGACAATTGGAAAACCTGACTAATTTCAATTATGCTCCTTCCCCCACGACCAACAACCAACCCTATATGCCCATCTGCAACACCAATTGTGAGTGAGTTATTCTGCTCCTCCTGGCAAACAATGCATGACCGTCTATCAGTTCAAAGAAACAAGGCAATGCAACATATTAATAGAAATAAAAGGAGTTAAACGTGTTATTCTTTCATATATGAGAGTATGTTTGATCTCTCATTGTAAGAATTAAAACAAAAACAACAGATAAACAAAAACGTCAGAACTCACAAGAATTAGATACATATGCAAAGCATGAGTGAATACGGTAAACAACCCCTTAGGCCTGAAGACCAATTGATTTTGTTTATTTTGTAAATGGGGTTCCATATTCTTTTCTGAACACTAATAAGTTATATTTGTAACTAGAAAAATTTTAGACACGTGCATATTCAATCAAACCGGTCACGTTCTTATAAAAGTTTTATGATGTGATATCATTGAGCAGTTCAACTTGCCGGGCAGTCAATCCATACTAAATGGACCAGGATAGCCTTTCTTCTAATTTTGGTCAAAACCCATCCACAGCAAAAGCAACAGACCGGTTGGATCTACCCTTGCAATAGAGTGTTTTCAGTCACGACTTACACCATAATTTGACATGCCAGAAGTTTGGTTCCAAATAAGCTCTGTAGGCCAGAAATTCTTGTTTTATAAGTTCCATCCAATGAAAAACGTTCTGTCAATAACCTTCATATTTCCTATAACCCTTATGTATTATGCAAAGTTTTCTCAGGTTTGATGCTCAACAAATTCCTTCTCATATCCAAGCTTATTACCTTCAGCCCAACTATATTCCACAACATTAGCAGCCACATGTATTCACAATAATCACAGATTGAAATGTATTTTTGCCCAAAATGAACATGGGCAGTCCATTTCACTAACTGCTATTGCAACTCAATGTGATGTCAGAGTTGCATAAAACACCAAAAGAGCTTACTTCATGGAAACACAGGAAAACCACAATGACCTAAGATAGCCTACCATCCTACTAGTGACATATGATTTATAACCTGGTATTCATTAAATGACAAATGCCATCAGATGCCACAAGATTCGAATATGCTCCTTTCATTTTAAGAACATGACAATATGGCACCATCCAGGATCACATAGTTCAAAGGATTGATAAGTGGAAGAAAGAAAACTAATTTCAGGATAGCAAGGTCCCCATCCAAGTCTCAACTCTCAAGATGTGAATCATGCTCAGCCTCCCAAACAAGATATGAGAAATTTGATGTCATGCTTTGTTCTATTTCAACTCTCTCAGGAAACATTACTAACCTTGCTATTCTGGACTTTTCCTCCAGCACCATTTTGCCTATAGTTAATTCCATTGTAGGGTGCTGTTCCCACAGGAGGAACCATATATGTATAGGGAACACCTTGATAACCAGAGAAGACAACACCTGAAATTCAAGTTCGGAAAAAAATATATTAAGCCACAAATGTATGATAATAATTCCTCACTAAACATATCAACTAAACATAAAATTGCTAATCGAATCTTGATTCCATCATTTCATTATCATCTATGGTGATGTAATATTTTAGAAGTCTTCCTTTTTTTCATTAATCAGCAAAGAATGAGCAACTATGAAGGGCTTGTCAAAGCCTTAGGAGTAAGAACACTACGACTCAAATTAAACAGACCCCTAAAGTGCATAAGTAGAGGCCCAGATAACTTAAAAATTATGTGATAGCCTGCAAAAACTAGAAGGCTATAAAAGACACTAGCCAAAACACCACCCTAGACTGAAATGCAGTATCTAATCACCCCATGCAGAGATATAACAATAACAGTCAAGATTAAATCTAAAGCAAATTAATATAATTTATGAATCTTAAAACTTAGTACTTATGGATATCATTTCTGCCTGCAGAAAGTGTAATCATATTGCAAAGTGCAATAATTTAGAACACTCAAAATGCAAGTGGTGTTTGAACTTAAATTTTAAATTCATCATTGAATTGTGCATGAACTCCACTCATACAACAATAACAAGCCTTATTCCACGAGGTGCGATCAGCAACATAGACTGCATGATGCCTATGTTTTTAGCCGGTCCGAAGCCCGGATAAAGGAGAAGGGTTGTGTTAGGCCCTCAACAACCAACGTAAAACTCTGATGAATATTATGACATTGATCAACAATGAACTCAGCTTATAATAGCCAAAAAATCAATGAATGAATCAGGCCTTGTAATTATAACCTATAGGTCAAGTTGTGCTTCCTTATTTTTTGATGGTACAAGGGATGCCCCTTGTTGCAGTAATCACTTATCACCTTCTTGAATATGACATACAGGGAAATAGAAACTTAGCAACAACTTGCCTTCAAAGCAAAAGAATTATTCAAGCAAGTGGAAATGGGTTGACAAAAAAATAAAAAGGGAAAAATCACACAGGCAGGTCCTCTCCCTTTTTCATGTGTTTTGTTGTGGGTTTTTGGTGTTTTTTGTTTGCGCGGCAGCCGGCCACATTGGAGCAAGTTATTTACATATGTAAAATTTTTATTAACCATTGCTCCTTAAAAGAAGCAGTTTATACTTAAGTCCCATGCAAATTTTTTCTGTACCATCCACCGCAGTGACATACATGAGTTAAACTCTCAACATATTATTAGCTCTTTAGAATCACAAACATGAATGAGCCTGACAAACCTGAATATGAAAATGGAGTGCTCATGGACTGCGAATACTGTGGATCTTCGGCAAGCTTAGAAACAATTAAATCAATTGCATGCATCTGTTCATCCAGAGTTCCAGCCAGTGTCACTAGCCTATCATTCAGTCCATAGTAATTATTATCTTGAGGAGATATCTTGATGCTAGCATGAGAATCTTCAATAAATGACCTGCTCAAACAAAGATAGAAATAAGGTAACTTTCTATCATATTCTCAGTTATGTTAAAGCATAGAGAAAGGATAATTAAATTGAAAGTAATAATTGGTCTCTTAATGACAAAGAAAGTGGGCTTAACATGGCAAGGAAAAGATGATAGATAACCATTTTCTCCAGATACCACCAGGGGGGCCTACTGTCATGGGTGGTTGGTAAAATTCACTAAACAAGCCCTAAAATAAATTCAAAAGAACTCACCATTCCTTAAGAAATATTCTCAGAACAAAGATCAAGATCCATAAGCATCAGAAATTGCTTTTTCCATCAGTAATTAATTCATAAACAAGGCAAACTAAAAAAATTTTATATCTAGCATTGACTAAGAAAAGTAATCATACCTAATGGTAGAACCTCCCTTGCCAATTATCCCTCCACAAGAGCTATTTGGAACAATAAGTCTCACCTTTGTTTTTGGTTCAGCATCATTGCCATCCTCACTATGAAGCTAATCACAGAGGCCAAGTAAATTTCAAAAGCACATAAGACATCTTTCACCCCATTAGTAACTAAATCTAAATAATGGTACGGTTATAACAGTAGTTACCTCACTCATCAACTTCGAAAGAATAAGTTCTATAGCCTTTAGAATTTCATTTATTGCACCAGATACCATAATAATCCTATCTGTAGTTCCAGGAAAAAATTCTTGATTGCGAGATAATTGGATTCGTGCTCCAGATTGAGACTGGAAATCAGTGATAGTTGAACCACCCTTTCCAATTACAGAACCGGCTGCAGCATTTGAAACTAGAAACCGTACATAAGTTGGTTTCTCTGTAGAATCTAGCAGAAGCAAACACTGCATTAGATTGAGCATGAAGCAGTAATCTAGAAACTGTTACTTTGTGCTCTAGCAATATCCATATTAAAGGCACTAGTGAAAAAAAAAACATATTAATTGCTTCAAAAATTTTGCAAAATAACATAAGTAGAAAGATTAAAATGCTTCTATGATGTAGAGAAAGACCAAAGCGAACACTCAATGAGGTTATAGAGCAGAACCTATTTATTAATAATTTACCTAAAGATCTGGTTTTCAATAAAGTACAATGGCACCCTATGATACATATAGCCGACCACACCTAGTGGAATAAGGCTTTGTTGTTGTTGTATGAGGTGACTTAAAATAGGAACAAATTTGGACTAAAGCCTAAGATAATTTCAGATTTACGTAAGATGGCATTTATTTTTCAAAAATCATTCTTCTTTTTAGTTCTCCCTGTTAGAGACTAATCATTTCTAGAATATTCCTGTAATTATTATATTAGGAAATCAAGGAAAATATTGTATAGATTTAAAAATGTACCTCTCTGAACACGTTTATATTCCTAATTTGCTGTACAGGAATATTTTATCTGCTGTATAACAAACTCTGTTATATTCAAGATTATATAAGGGGCCTGAGCCCTCAATACTTTGCTCAGTGCGATTTTCATCAATTCTCTTCATTTCGTCCTAAAATCTATCTCTCCCTAATAAAATTTAAAAAGAAGGGGGAAAAAGGCAAACGATAAATTTGTACAATGGAACAGTCATCACCAATATCTTCACATTAATAAACTTTGTGAGTATGTTTCCCATTAACATTGTTTGTTATTTTCAACAACAGAAGAAAAATAAAAATTCAACCAGATGCACAACACAAATTCAGTCTTACTACAATCAGAATGTTCAACATTCTATTACTAAAAAGATTTGGGAGAACAGATAGACGTTAGTGGTGATGGCATGAGTCCTTGTTTTGGAGAAGTTTACAAGGATTCTTAAGAAGAGGAACGCGTTGAATTTTCCCTTTTCATAGAAAAACTTAATTTTCACGACTGACGCAAACTGTTGTCAGGTTCCAGAGTTAGATCTTTATAAACACTGAAAAGTGAAAGCTCCTTCAAAATGAAAATCCTGAATCAAGCACTAACCCCTATTATGTTCCGCGCGGCATAGGCTAACTAATCTATCCTCATTTGAAGCAGAAACCCTAATCTTTCCGGGGTAGTTGATAATAAATGAGGTAAAAAATTGCACTGTGATTTTTCCAGCCCAAAAAACCAGCTAAGAAAGCAAGTAAAACTCAAACATCCGCCAAAATAGTATTTGTTATAGCAATTTTTCCGCTTCCCAATCTTACACTCCTGAAATGAACTGAAAATTTTCAACTGGTAGCTCTTAAAATCAGAATCAGGCGGGTCAGGAAAGTTGGACACCGATGTGACCGTACATTAACATTACCGACATTTATAATTAACGAGAAAGCGAATCATTGCCATTGATGTAACCTCATATAACTATCAAATTGGACCGCCATTTGCAACTGCCGAAACCAAAAAAAAAACAAAACAAAACACAGAAAGCAGATCGGATCAGATACCAGGACCAGGGGAATTGGGTTGAGTCGAGGCGGGTTTCCTTGGTCCCTCAGGAGATGACAACACATGGGTAGATTCTGTTGACTCCATTACTATTCTCCAACCTCTTCTCTTTCGTTCCTTCTTGTGAAGCCAAAGAAAGGGCAATTTAACAGAAACAGCGCGAGAGAAAAAAACAGGAACAGAAGAAGTTCAAACCATTGTTGCAAATTCCATTTGGTTACAGAATCCAAAGACCGAAAATGGGAAAGAAGGAGTGGATTAGGGTGTGGAGAGGGAAGTGAAGAATGAAATTAGAGAGGTTGAGGCTTGGGCTACATACACATCCAGCGATTCTCTCTTTCCTACATGTGTGTGCGTGCGTGAGTGAAAGAGCCAGTCGTCGTGGCTTGGGCGTGATTACCGCCTCTGTTATTATTTAACTAATCGTTAATAATTTAATTAACTCAGAAATTCTTAAAATGATCCAACGTGCTCCATCACCTTGTCCCATGTTACTCTACTTCCTCTAAACATATGCATCTCCCTGTTTATAAAATTTACTAATCATAATTAGTATTCAATGTATTTAGTAAAATAATTATAAATATAAATATAAATTAAAGCCTAAATAAGCTTCACAAAACAAGTATAAATTTTTTTTTAAAAAAAAACTTATTTTATAAAATGATTGTCATTTACCAACAAAGTGTTGGCTGTGATGGTAAATAATTTCACATTGTAAAAAAGATAAGTTTTGAATTCAATGAAATGGAGCCGACACCCTTTCCCTCTTATCTCTGCATCTTGTGCTCCCATTTTCAACACCTCTCGTCGGCGGCTTGTGTTTCCATCACAAGTCGCCGACGAGCCTCATTTTCGTGCCACAAACGAGTTAGAGTTGTAGTTTGGAGTTCAAATTTTTCATCTGCGGTCCTCTCACTTTGAGTTCTATCAGTTGTGGTCATCTCTTGTCTTTGTGACGAGTTCTTTCCTCTTTGCGAAGGTGAGATTTATTTGTTTTTTGTTTCTTTTTTTGTGGTATTGGGTTTTGTGGTGGTGTTCTTGTCTCAGGAAATAAACAAATCGGTAAGATCTATGTTCAAATCCTCTTAGTTGGATGGTTGTTTGAACATTATTAAATCTGATTATCTCTTGGTAGCTCGGATCTACGTTCTTAGGGGAAAATTTAAAGAGGTGTTGTTGGGTGTGTGGTCAAGGTCACCAGATCTGCTTGATCAAAGGAGCAGAAGTTTTCTTCATGACATCATGGGTCTTCTTCCTTCTGAGGTTGGATTTTCTAGGTTTTTTACCCCAAAATGAGGTATTTGTACAGCTGTTCTAATTACAACTAATGCTTAAAAGGAAGTGTTTCATTCAGGGTGGGTTTTACAATCAACACTTTCTTTTTCATCACTTCTAAAATTGGATTTTGAGAAGGCCGCTATTGTCCATGATTCTTCTTCTACTCTTAGATCTTTAATGTGCACTTGGTTGTTTTTGTATTGGTTTATTTTCTTGTATTTGATTTGACTTTGTTTGTATTTCTTTTCAAGTATTGTATCGTTTTATAGTGTGTGTGTCCTTTGAACAAAACAAAACAAAAAAAAAAAATCAATGAAATGTGCTTTTTAATAAATGTGAAAATCATTTATACTCTAAGCCTTAGAAAGGAAAGCCCTCCATCAAATAGAAAAAAGGATTGTCATTTATAAAACACCATTTATAATGTATGAGTTTATGTACCAACTCATGAATCTACATGTTTTTTTCATTTTTCAAATATGAAATTAGTATCAACAAATAAAAATTACAATCATAGTAAATAAATAAAAGGTTAAAATGCATGAATCGCCCTAAAATATTTTCTCAGCTTTGGTCAACGCTTTAAATTATATTTTTGTGTATCCAACAACCTGAAGTATGTTTTCGTGTGAATTCAACACTCTAAATTACCTAAATTGATATGTGTCAAATTACACATTACTTTGGAGAAATAATTTAAAGTGTTAGATGCACCATAAAATACTTTAGAACTCTGGATATATTAAGAAAAATAATTCATGTTGCAAGATGCACCTCAACCCATAAATACATAAAAGCAACAGACATAGGGAGAAATACCTTGAACCAAAAAAAGGAATGTAATCCCAAAAAATTTCACAACAAATAAGTAGCATGCAATAATAAATTTTATCACAAAAGATGATAATGAGTCAATACTTCTCCGTAGTCATTAAGACTTTTTGGGTGATATATAATATTCACTCTTTAGGATATCTGAGTTTTTTCTAAGCATCACACGAGGAAATTAAATTTAATTGGTCTACTTTATTTTTCTATATATTTGCTGAGATATCTAAATTTCGAAGTAGTGTAACAAAGTCTCCAATCCGAAAGAGACCATAGATGCTATGAATGCTCAAGCTTGTTTGTTTAGATCAAGTGGGTACGTGTACGGACTCTGAATCTCACATATTCGTCTGAAAGGAGAGAACAACGTACACCCAAAAATAAAGTGATATTCGTGACAGTAATGATCAATGGCTTTGTGGTTTTAATTGCAAGCTTACTAAACTTCCGACTATTATAGCAGAGATTGAGATCATTTATAGAATGTCTGAGTTGGTCAAAAGGTTACAGGAAAATTTTCTGTGTGTTTGGATTGTATTCCTTCTAATCTTTTATGGGATGTTTTTCAATGAGGGGAGGGGTGAGGAGGGTAGGGGAAGAGAGGGGAAATAAAAATTTTATGAGGTGAGTTTAAAGAAATTGAAGAAATGGGATGTAAGATTTTGATAAAGTGAAAATATAACATAAAATTTTATTCCCTTCCTTTCCTCTCAAAATCCCTCAGTACCAAACAAGTCCTAAGCTAGAGTTCTTTGGTATAAGAATGGGGTGATAGTTCAATATACACCTAGGGAGTGATCTATAACGCCCCGTTTGGATCAAAGAATATGACGGAATGGAAAGGAATAGAAATAAAAAGAAATGAATGGAAGGGAAAATATTTTATATGGATGAGTTTGGTTCACACTGGAAAAGAAAATGATTAGATTGGAAAATTTTTGTTTGATTGGAAGAAAATAAGTAGGAAAATAAGGAAAAATTACATTTTTACCTTTGTCTATTAAAAAGCTAAATTTACACTGGAACTTTGCTCGAGCATGCCTCCAGTCATGCTCGAACATGCCTCCAGTGCCTCCATCCCCGGTTCTCCTTCCTTCTTCTTTGTCTCTCTCCCTCTCCTACTACTTTCTCATCTGCAACCTGATTAGGATTACAGCTAAATTTAAATCAACAGACTTTTATAACAAATCCACATGGGTTAACCCAAGTTTGTTACTGGTCCTACCATTACCAACTATACTCTCTTTCTGCAACAATATATCTAGAACACAAAAACAGGGATGAAATGACAACAGAACAACTGAAAAGCGAAGAACAACAAGGGCAAATGGGACTTTCTCTCATTTTCAAAAGTGCTGGAAAATGGGTTGCCACAATTTTTTGTGGGAACCTATTTTCCTTTAAACATGGGAGAATGGCGCATGCGGAAAAATATTTTCTTATGGAAAATTCAAACTAAATGCTCGCCGCCAAAGGAAAATTTGAATTTTCCCTTTCTAGCGCCAAATTTTCTTCGATCCAAATGGGGCCTAAGTATTGATGATGACCTAGCTAGACTTTCTCATTATCTTCAAGGGAATATATATTTCTTTTCTTGGATCATCCTCCAATTGTTTTGATGTTAGGAAGATGGAAGATGATGAAGGAATTAATTAATGATAGGAATGTAATCCTTTATACATGTAAGCTCGTTTGAGTTAACGATGGGAGAAGTGACTTATTTTCTATCTGACTTTTGCATAAGTAAAATAAGATAAAAGTTATATTATAAACGTGATTTGTATTTAAATTGATAAGGGCATAAGTGGTTTTTTTTTTTTTTCAAAATGTTTCAAAGAATCTCAATTTAGTCCCTCCTTAAAAACTTTTGAAAATTAAGAATGGTCCCTAGTCAAAATAGGTTTTGACCGAGGCCATCTTCTTCTTCCTCTCAATGAGACGCGGTATACAAGCAAATTGCCCCAACACCACTGATGCCTCCCCCCACCTCTTCTTCCATGACTACTTCCCCAACGGCTGTGACGCCTCCATCATCAAAAAAGCCAAAAGAGAGAAGGTATGAATAGTCTCCAATGAAGAGACGATGAAAGAATAGAGAGAAGGCATTCACTAGTCTCCAATGCTCCAATTTCCAGCTTTTGATTTGATGGAACTTTTTGGGAGAAGTTCATTCACTCCATCACTCACACAAATGGTCGGCCAACGCTCCAATTTTCCCACTGAGCTTTTTTTCAATTTGACCAAGCTTTTGGCCTTTGACACACTGTGGGTAATACTTACCTAAACAAGCATACATATGTATACTCTATTTTGAGTAACAAATTAATTACAGTCTTAATTTTAGGGGGGAAAAAAAGAAAAGGGGGGGTGTTAGAAGTCTAAACCCCAAACTCTTAACAAGTTTGTTGTTTCCTTACTTAGCACTCCAAACTATCATTTTATATGATTTTTTAATCTTTATGGATAAGTTTTTTTAATGCTAATTACAATTAATTAATGTATTTTACTGTGTTGTTTCAAGTTGTACGTAACAGCATATACCTTTCCTGCAATTACAATTTTTCCTGTCAAATTATCAATTTGAGGCAATCTTAGTTCTTTTTTTAATTTCACGCTGTGAAATTTAATGCTCAATTATTTATTGCACACACAAATATTATCAATATATATATATATATATATATATATTGCTCTGTACTTTGTTTCCCACATGCAATATGGTCAATCGATCTCCATCACAATTATTATTTTTCAATATTAGCTGGATGTGTATGTTACTACCAATTAGAATTTACTGGAATTAAAGTTTTAATTTTTTTATATTAAAGTAATCCATTTGAAAGTTTCAAAACTAGTAATATCTATTTTCAAAATGGATGACGTGTAAAGTATCCACATATTTTTTGTCACCGCCTGCAGGTGTGGGTTCATAGATTTCATATACTCTTCACAAAAATTTTGACTTCTTCTATAAGTTTGGGAATTAAGAATTGGGTAATGTTATTGGTTCTGCTTATCAAAAGATAGAGATCCATCATATTTTAAAATATTGACTAATTCAAGTTGACGCAAGTAATGAAAAATAATACTCCTGACGCCACAAAAAAAATGTTTAGGAATATTTCATGAAAAGACAGGGATAATATAATTTTGTCACTAATTCACAAAGTTTTTTATTCTTATGGACCATTAACGTCAATAATTATTATTCCACGATTAATAGTTATTATTCCACTTGTAAATTTGTGTTGTTTGTTTGAATAAAAAAATGTGTTGTTTGAGTGATAAATATTGTTAAACACTGTATTCAGTCTTAAATTTATGAGATAGGTATTTAATTTATGAATATTAAGAAAATTATGAAAATTAGTTATTTGTAAGAAATACGTGTTTGTTTATCTAAATTACCTCATTGAATCATTTGCATAAAAAGCTGATCTTTAGTAGAAACCCTTCTTAAGTGTAATTAATAAATAGGATAAATGGGAGAAAAAATTATAAATTTTGGAGATAAAGAAGATTAACGTATTACATTCATGATCAAAACAAAGAATCTGACTTCTTTCCTTTTTTCCCCCCTTGTCCGCTACCATCTATTTCTCTTTTTATAACCATTGGATCAAGATCTAATAATCCACATTTAATATTTCATTTTCATCCTGTTATTTAGGGTAAATGCGCAAAAATGCACACGTACTCTACTCTCAAAAACACTTAACACTAAATACTTTTTTTGAGTGCAAAAGTGCCCATGTGATTAATATTTTGAAGCAAAAGTCACATAAAATATTAAGAGAGGGGATGTTGACTGTTAATTTACCAAGGTTGATAAAAAATGCTAATGTATATCATGAATTGGAGTGAGAAGAAGACAAGTGGAAGAAAAATTGTTGAGTAGACGCTATGACTGGGCATTGAAAAAAATTGGGGAAAGAAACAAGCCCTAAATTCACAAAATCACACTGGGCAAAAACCTGAAATCCAGAAATCACTGTAAGCTGAGGAAGGAAGAGCTAGGTTCAAGCGTTGGGCATTGAAATTAACTTATTTAACTATTCACAGAACCCAACTGGATTCTCTCCACCGTGACCCAAAATTAGAAGAAAGGCCAATTTTCAATATTGAAATAATAAGTGGGAGTAAAGAATCCAGGCGAAAATCGGGACGCCAAAACAGATAAAATTATAAGCACCAGAAATTATAGTCGGAATTAGAGAAAACAACCAAAATTAAAGGTACAAATCTTTGAATAAGCTATAAATTTGAAGTAGAGTCATTGATTGGAATCATGGTTCTGCGAAAATCTACTACTTTGGGCCCAAAGAAGTAAAGAAGCACCTCCAAAAATCTATATCACTATGCCCAAAGAAGTAAACAATCACGTCCACGCTTGAATGTGAATCATGGTTCTTGCGAAAATCTGCTACTTTAGGCCCAAAGAAGTAAAGAAGCTCCTCCAAAAATCTGAATTGCTATGCCCAAATAAGTAAACAATCGAATCTGCGATTGAACGCTTGAACCTCTTCCATTGTTAGCTCAGTGATTTCTCCAAGTCTGGATTTCAGATTTTTGCCTGATGTGATTTTGTGTATTTAGGGCTTGTTTCATTCTCCAATTTTTTTCAATGCCCAGTCATAGTGCCTACTCAGCAATTTTTCTTCCACTTGCCGTCTTCTCACTCCAATTCATGATACACATCATCTTTTTCGGTCAACTTTAGTAATTTAATGTTCAACGTCCTTTCTCTTAACGTTGCCTATGACTTTTGCTCCAAAATATTAACCACATGGGCATTTTGCACTCAAAAAGTATTTGGTGTTAGACACTCTGAATAGTAAAGCACATGTGTATTTTTGCATATTTATCGTTTTATTTATTTCCTTCTCATTCTTCTCTCCATTCTAGTAATATTACAAAATATTAAATGTGGATCATTAGATTTTGATCCAATAGTCATAAAAAGAAAAAAAACAGTGGCAAGGGAAAAAAGGAGAGAAGTCATATCTCAAAACAAACCCTTAATATTTAGGAACCTGGGGCTTTTTAATTGTAATTAAGTTTGTGTTGTGAACGGTAAATACTTATGTTCAAAACAACGGTAAATACTTATAGTTCGACTGGTAAATTTGTGTTAAGTGAATAGTAAATTTAAGGGCTTTCTTAATTAATTAGTTTGTGAATTTGATCGGTAAATACTCACAGGTAATAAATACCTATAGTTTCTTAATTAATAAGGGGTAGGGGTATGCGCGTGCGCGTGCGCAAAGCCACCCACATATATATACAATTAAATATTGTGTTTTTAATTTTAAATTAAAAGACAATATTTCATTAATTAAAGATAAATTATATTATACCTTCTCCGGTCATTAATAGAAAAGTTAGTTGAATAATTTTATAGATTAAAGAAGTAAAATAAAATATTTAACCATAACATATGATGTATATTATTTGATTATTTATTGCTTTATAAGTTAATTAAATTAATTTAGAGAAAAACGATAAATACAAATAATTTAATTTAATTTATTCCAACTCCTTAATTTATCTAATAAAAGTCAATTGACTCTTACATTCAACGGTAGAGGTAGTAAGGTATAAGTGAAAGGATAAATAGGAACAAAATTAAAATTTTCAAAGGGATATGTGGGTGTAGTTGAAACTGAGAAGGAATGAAAAGCTCCTGAAAGCATATGTAAAATGTCCTTCCAAACAACTCGTAACACCATCTCAAAACGTAGCTTTTTTTGGGGAGGGGGGGGGGGGACTTGTTTATAAGTGATTTTGGCTTTTGTAATATGCTTGTTTGGATCAACAGAAGTAACTTTTTTTAATATGATTTTTACAAACTTAAGATAAAATAAAAATCTATTGTAAATGTGATTTATTTTGTACACCACATTACATTACAATTGATCTATTAAATATAATTTAGACTATGTGAAAGTACAACTAGGGTTAAGTTGTATCAATATTTAGAAAAATACTAGTATTGGTCATACTTTTTGAACCATTTCCATCTATATAGAGGTCTACATGTGATTGTCTTATAGGCCTTTTTTCTAGTAGTGTCTTCCCATCAAAAGTGACTTATTTAGGACTCGAATTCAGTTAGAGGAATCTAACAGGACCTTGTATCGTTAGACCAACGTCGAGTGCACATTACATGCTTTTCCTTATATACTTGTTAAGTGCTTTTCCCTCTAATTAGAGAGATGATGACATTTTTTAAAATTTTTATTTTATTTTGTATATAACTTCATCCTTTTAATTAGAGGAAAAAACACTTAACAAGCATATATAATGAAAAACATGGAATATGAATTCCTTTACTTTGGCTTCAATGGCGGACCTTCATAGAGAGAGTGGGGCCAAAAAACTATCTCAAATTTTTAATGTAAATTAGATTTTTTTTTTTATATATTTAGTCCAAAAATGTATACATTTTTTCTAAAAATTTATACATTTAGTCTCTTAAATATTTTTTTTTAAAAAAATATTTAATGAGTCTGAATACTTATCCCAAGATTAGGCTACTGCTTTGCTTAGCCTAGCTCAGCTTAATTAATGACACTCCTAAATATGCTTTAGTTGCCTTTTCCATCTGCTCGTGTTCTGCGACATGACGATGGCCAAGGAAGCTTCTTCTTTGGGGATCCGGATTCTCTCAGGATCCAGTTCCTCAGTATCCTTCAGTATCGTTGTAAATAACACTATATTATTTGTAAATGACGTTATGAAATTTGTAAATGATTCTTTTTCAAATGGCTTTATGAAATTGTCTTCATAACGTTATTTACAAATTACATAACTCCATTTACAACGATACTAAGAAAAAGAGATATTGAGAATCAGATTCAGAGAGAATCTGGTTCCCTTCTTCGGCCAGATGGAAGAAGAATTGCTGATCAGATCTTCACTTTACGTATTTTAATCTTCACGGTTTTTAAGTAACAAAGCCATGCAAATTATCACCACCTTCATCAACGAATTTTTGATGAGTGCCCAGGTTCGTTCAATACAACAACGATCCACCATATTAAGCTTTTCAGGTTTAGGATTTCAGTGGTACTAATTAGTCCTTAAAATTCTTTAAAATTTCAGTTTTTTTGTTCGATTACAATTGTTGCAACAGTTTGAATGAATTCAGTATTTGAGCATCTGGATTTATCTGCTTCTGTTAATTTTCTTTGATCTGCCTCATCGGAGTTTGTTGTTGCATCGTTCACTCTAACTCTACCATACCACTCGATTTCTCGTCGTGTTTCATTTTCGATCAATTTCTGTAATCTGGATCCGCCGGAGCCAGAGCTTATGATTTTGAACTTCGTGTTACTGTTTATAATGAAAGAATCTGTAACGGTAAATGGCGGCGTCACGTGACTCTCACGTGCGCATATCTTAGGTTCTCTTTTGTGACCACAACTTCTCTTCCTGCTTGGATTTCACACTTCACCCTGCAAACCATCCATAGGACCAGAGCCAATCTTTTTCTCTCTCTCTATATTTTTGTTTGAATGTTAAGCTTCGAGTGAGGCTTGAGTTTAGATGGCACTGAGCGCTTCTTCATTGATAAGAATTAGTCCCATTTCTCATCATGGCAAATCATTCTGTACAAGATCTGCTTATGAACCCACCTCTAGGCTTTCACTTCAAGCTTCTGCGAGTCCAAACCCGAAAGCCCGATTCGTTGCTCGGCGGAGGGAGTCTATGACGGTTCAGCAACTAGAACGTCCCCTACGTAATGTTAAGAGAGATTTGATAGCCTCCCGTCCCATTTGGATTTGGATATGTGTTGCCGAATTCGGAATTTTGAAATTGTTTATTGTTGTTGGTTTCAGTTGAATACATGCGATTACCTGCCAGTCAATATTCAGTTCTGGATGCTGAGAGGATTGAGAGAGTGAATGACAACACTTTTAGGTGTTATCTTTATAAATTTAAGTTCTTCTCCTTTGAGATTTGTCCAGTTTTGCTGGTTAGGGTTGAAGAACAACCCGACGGGTGTTGCATTAAACTTCTGTCCTGCAAGGTATAACATATTTTCCTCTTTTTTCCCGACTTTCCTGTTCACTTTATAGTGTTTTCCCCCTTCTTTTTTGGTTGGGTGGCGTTTTAGTGTATTTATTTCTGATTTCTTCTTGTTTGGTGACCGGTGACAGCTTGAAGGTTCGCCAATGGTTGCTGCTCAAAATGATAAGTTTGGTGGTAAGGAGAAGTAGCTAAATATTTTATTGTAGAAATGTAAACTCAATTTACTTTATAAGCACCACATAAATACAAGATTGTATTGATCCTATCATCTGCAAATTATAGCTTTGGTAGCATAAGTACACTTGTGGTATTTCTTAATGTTAAATTCTTTGCTAGACCAGGCTAGGAAAAAATAAGTAGGTCAAGCCAATTGTGGTTGGACTTGGTCTTTGGTCCAATGGTTACAGTAATTACATTTGCTGAACGGTCAGTATAGTACATACAGTTTCTTATTAATAAGGAACTTTGAAAGTCACTCTGCAGAACATGTGGAGTTATATGAGGAGTTATTATGAAAATTAGGCCATATTTTACCTTGCATTCTTCCGTGCAAACCAGTGAGTTGAACAGCAAATGCTATGCCACAAACAAGGATTTGGGACGTTACTCTGCATGTGCAGAGTCAGATATTTAGGATGAAAGTTAGGCCAACTTAGTTTGGCCTGCATTCTACTCTAAGCATCCATGATTTAATGGCACTCTTGTCTTTATTGTGAAAGTTATTGCTCATATAGTTTTTGTCTGTAAGCTTCTAAATCTCTTGAATACCACTGGTATTGGGCAATAAAGAACCTTTTTAGTGTAGGTCAAGTGACACAAGGTTATAGTGGGTTTAATTGTGTGGGATCATTAAGGTTTGCTAGGGATTTATAAGGCCAAGTTCTTTTCCAAATTTTTTTTTATCATTTTGCTTCTGCCACTTTCAGGAATGCTTTAACAATACTTTAATATGGTAACACAGCTTTGATGGTAAACCGGATATCATGTGATAGCAGCAGCAATAATTCCTTGGTGCAGCAGCTCTCTTCAGATACTATAATTGAGGTAGTAAATTTGGTTTTATATCAATTTTACATGATTGTGCAACTGTGGACTTTATATGAAGTTTATCTTTGGATCAATATGTGGATTCCAGGTGACTGTTGAAATTCCCTTTGCATTCCAATTAATACCGAAGGAAGCTATTGAATCAGCCGGGACTCAAGTCCTTGAACAGATACTGAGAGTTATGCTTCCCCGCTTTATGGCACAGGTTTGTGGACGAGACATTATATTAACAAATTTTATTTAAAGTGCAAGTTTGCCCTATTTTAATTTATTGGCCAGATCATATGATGATGCTAAGATAACAATCGAGGTTGAAGATTACTAGCCTTTTGGAGATTCAGTCTACCAGATTAGAGAGATCCTAGAAGAATCTCATTGGAACTTTTAGAATGGTCCGTTGTCTGTTATATTTAGGGTCTGAACTAAATGAGTTTTATATAGGTATTGCCCATGGTAGTGATAATTTTTTATTGGCTGACTATTTGCTCAAATTCCCATCGCTTCTGTTCTTTGCTTATATACATGGCTGTTACATTTAATGAATACCGAATTTGAATTCTTGTGAGATTATCCATCGAAGTGTACTTTCTTATTTATTTCTAAATGCTGTTGAAACTTGGTTGGTTCAATAGTTCAAAAGTTATATGCAGCTTCATGTTTCTGACTTTTGTCTTTTGTTCTGTGCATTAATTACCTCTTCATTGTCTGAGCATGCTCAGTGGACTGATATATGATAGCAGATGTTTCTGACTCTTGTCTTTTGTTCAATGCATTGCATCCTCGTTAGTCTGAGCTGCTTGGTGAACTTATATATGACAAACTTCTACGAAATTTTCAATTGGTTGAATTTTAATTCTGATTTCTGGAGTAGGTAAAAATGGCGGAGGCGTTGAGGTATTAGTAATATGGTTTTATTTCAAAAAAAAAAAACCTAAATTCATTCTGAATAAACAACATTATTACCTTACATGTTGACCTGTTAATAATTATTTTTTCTTGATATATTGTTTTCTCATTGTTGCAATTAAATGTTATAAAATGTTATTGGGTGTTTAAGTAGTAATTGAAAAACAAGCGATGAATTTATTTTCAGACAAACCAAAGGATCATAATTATAAAACAAAATGTTGTATTTCAAATCCCACGAAAATTGAAATTTATTCCTCTCTATGTAATTCCTGTATTGAGGATCTTATAATTGCAACCTGGGAATTGACTTGTGGGATACTTACTGAATCTGGTTTGCATCATCAGCTTGCGAAAGATTACCAAGCCTGGGCTTCAGGAGATTCCTCAAGGCAGCCCCTAGGGACTGGTGAGATTTGAAGTCAAGGATCTTGCTAGTGATTGCTCAAGATGGTGATATTCCTGTTTTGAGGTTTTGGAAACGCTACCTCATTTTATGTACATAACTTCCTTTTTGGTTTGTAAATTAAGGATAAAAAGGTTTCTTTTCTTCTTTTTTCTTTGCTTCTTAGTGAGTCGATCAAGAAGAGTTATGGATAGTTATGAAACATCATTGATAGAATTATAAAGGAAAATGAATGGCGCGAATCTGCCCAGTCGCTCAAAGAAATAAAATTTCCTGCAGATACTTCATTTTGGCAGTCTATGCATACCAACTTTATAATTACTACTTCCTTACATTTTTCAGTTACCAATACTTCATACTTTATAGAATTTTTAGTTCCTGCACAGCAAACGTAAGAAGCTTTTTTTGTGTGGTTATAATGGAATCACTAGTATTTGGATCCCATTAGAATCTGACTAGTCCAGCTCAACCCAACTAAGATCCCTTAAAGGGTATAGGGTCTCCCCGTGAAGATTTTTTTCACATCCAATGATTGAACCTGATACCTATAGTTAAGAGGTTAACGTATCTATCACGTTGACCAACCCCACATTGATCATATCAAGTTATAATTTCACTATCCGTGTATTATAACAAGTTGACATGTTTCAAACTTAAATTGAGTTCCCTATCTGCATGTATCTAAACACAAGAAAGAGATACTATCCACATTTTATTTTCACACTCACTGTCTCTTTGTTTTTTAATGCATCATATACATTCACCTTCATAGATATAATAGAAGACTCAAATCAACTCCATACTACTTACATATTTGATACATCATCAATTACCTTAAATAGATGAATACATATACTAAGGCTTGTTAAACCACCTTTCCAAATCAAAACAACTTTTAGATTGCCTTCTTTCCTTTTGTTTCTTCATTGCTATCACCTGAAAAGTTTTTTAGTAGAAAATAAAATAATGAGATATGAAATGCCAATAGCTTGTATATCATTACACACCAGATACTCAATGGAAACATGAATACATGTAATATGGACCAAACACATGCTATATATTAATCTAAGCTTGGGATCTTGATTTGGTTCTCCTTGTTCACTACTGAAATTTAAGCTCTTTATATGACTGATTGCCTTGAGCTTTAAGAACAACTTGTAATCTTCTTTGTTCATCAGTCCCTCTTTTCCTTTAAGCTTCTAATGAGAATCACACTAAGTTTTCCTCTCCAACAATTATCTGAGCACAAGCAGCATTAAGTATTAAAACTATTCAATGTATTGACTCTAGGACACACACAGGCACACACACACAAACAACCAAAAACCAATATTCATTCTTGTTAATAAAGTGTAGAGAAAGTAGAAAGAGAGAGTGGGAAACGAGAGAGGAGAAGAGGAAAGAAGGAGGAGAAGCAGATTAGAGGGAGAGGAGAGAAGAGGAATTGTATAAATCCATATCATTCATAACCTGAGTAATACAACTAACTCTCCTCACAACTAATTCTAACAACTAAGTCACTTGCTTAAACTAACTCTCTTTTTAATGTTTTCTACGATTTACGTATCACATTCAAGGCAATGTCATATACAGAAATATGTTCTGGTGATGAAATGACATGTATAGGAAGTAACTGAATTATTTTTCCAATAACACTTAGTATTCTAAATTAATTTTTGGTGCACCCAGCACATTAAATTATTTTTTCATTAGCACTTAGTATCCTGAAGTAATATTTTATGCATATATCACCTAAAGTATTTTTCAGTAATATCCGGTATCATAAATTTAGGGTGTTTGTTGCTACTGCAAAATTGCAAAACCAAAAAAAAAAAAAAGAACTTCAGGATGTTGGGTACTGGTGGAAAAATACTTTTAGTTGCTAAATGTATACAAAAGAAAAAAATAGTTTAGGATAGTGAGTACTACTCAAAAAATACTTATGGGAACTACATCCTTTTTCTTTATGCATGCAAGACAAAACTAAAAATGACAATGTTGGTACTTTACCAACTTCACATATTCTTAACTTCAAAAGATCTAAATTACAACAGAGGAGTGAGACAATAACATTAATCAACATGGAAGCCTAAGAATTTTTAACCAATCAGGTAAGAAAAATTCTACCGACCTCGGGAACAGGGGCCTTATTGTACAAGCCACTTTCACCAGGTACTTCAGCTCTCGAGAAATATGAACAACCTTGTAACTTGCCTTCTAATGCAGCATTTGCAAGTTCCTGTATTTTCAAATGGGCTCTTGTTTTGTTGAGTTCGTCTTCAAGATATAAGCAAAATTGCTTCCAGCTTTCAAGCTCAAAGTTTAACTGTGAAAAATTCATGCTTCCACAAACATCTCTGGATTGTGTGAGAAGGTAAACATCAGAAACTTCTTTTATAAGGATCTTCATGTTCAGATCTTCTTCAACCTTGCATGTTTCACTAAGATTCATGCAAGTTCTTGCTTCAAGCTCTTGCATATTCTGTTTCAAGGTTCTGATTTCTTGGTCAAAAGCATCAAAACCTTCATATAGCTTCTTTTCGATGGTGATAATCTCTTGTTCTTTCTCAAATACCTTATGCTTACATTTTGCTTCATGTTGCTCTAAAATTTTAGCCATCAAACCTCTTTGCTTAATCATTTCTTCATCTTTTTCTGCTAAACTTTTCTCCAGAAATCTGATGGTACCTTCCATGTTCTTTAGTTTCTCTTGCAGCTCTAAGCTCCAAAATTCCTTTAGTTCAATACCTTCATAGAGGCAATTTATTGGAAATCTAGAACTAGAGATATCAAGTTCTGAAGAATCAAAAGAATCCATCATTATTTTCTTCATCGGTAAATTTACTGGCTTCTTCACATGAAAGTCATATTCCTCACTGTCATCATATCCTTGACTATAATCTGTTCCATCTTGAAATTGGAACTTACTCATTGATAGATCAATAATCTCCTTTTTTTGCTTCTCTATTGTCTTCTCTAGCTCCTCAAGAATAGAAGTAAGCTCAAGGTTGGACTTTTGTGCTTTCTTGAGCTGAAAGTCAAGGTCATTATTTAGTCCTTTTTGATTCTCTATCTCATCTTTTAACTCCTCTATGATTTTCCCCATCTCTTTCGCCTGAAACTTGGATTTTTCACTGTCATTCTTTTTTGCCATCGATGATTCCTTCACCGTTGTTTTCAGCTGTTCAATTTCTTCCTTCAATTCATAACATTCTTTATGCAATTCAGTTAGCTCCATCTCAAGCTCTTTCTCTTTGTCTGAATTGCTGCACAAATCTTCCTGCAATCTTTCCACATCAATTAACAACTTCCTTGCATTATTCTCCCACATTGTGGCTTCTGCATTAAGTAACTTGATTGTTACTTCTGCAGCATCCAAAAGATCTTTAGATGAATCTAAACTTTTCGCCAATGTTGCACGTTGGGGACGTGTAACTTGCCGCCCAATGTCTTCTTGCGTTTGATCTTGAAGCTTCATTCCTAAATTCATGTCCTCTGAAGTTGAGTAGTTGCCCTTATTAGAGTGATCTTCTTGGAGATTTCCTGATGAAGAAGAACCTGATTCAGACAGATCTGTTTCCTGTAACAACAAAATGCATTTTAGTCTCCTGAGGAATATTATGAGAACGCATCCTCTGAAGTAAAAGTCGAGGATGTTAAATGTAAAGTAATACTCCCTCCAATTCTTGATATAATGCATATTTGGGGAGTTGGAATTTTATATTTGTCAATTTTTTCTTAATTTATCACTTCCTCAATAATAAGTAAGGAAGAGATGGAGTAAGGGAATCAAAAAAGATGACTAGGGCATTTTATACATCGTATGCCATATTAATTACCTTAACTAACTTCTTTAATATACTTAGGTAAATATGTCTTATATTAAGAATTTGGATGAATAATACTTTTTTTGTCTAGATTCTACTTTATAATACTACCTTCGATTCTTAATATAAGAGTTAGCTGACTAATTTAGTTAGATTGAAGAAGTTAGTTATATTAGTTATTTGTGAAATAAAAATATAGGTTGGTTTTCCTAAAATATTATATTTCATCATGACTACCCTTAGTTAGAAAACTTTGGGAAAAAATTATAAATTTGGGAAACAAAGTGGATTGGGGTCTTAGATTTAGAAAAAAAATCCAATTCTCAACTAGCTCTTATATTAAAGACCAGAAGTAGTTACTATTGTTTTAGAAAAGGGGTAGATTTGCAGACAAGATTCAAGAAGCAAAGTATACAAAGATCAGAAGAAAAGAAAGATTTTTCATACATTGCTGCTAAGGTCTGCAGGTTCGCTTGTGTTTTGCAATTGGTTGGAATATGAGGGTCCAACATTGTTGTTGAATGTTGCACCATCAGATGCATCTGATTTATTGTCTAGATCATCATAGTCAACGTTCTTTTCCTCCACATAGGAATTTTCTTCATCCTCATGCTCATCTCTGAAAATTTTTCTTGTTGGTGACAAACACTGAATTTGAACCTGAAAAAAATAGATAGGATTGGTGTTTTATTGTTTTACAAAGGTGAAAAACTTTAACATGTTTAGAACTTATTATATCTCTGATAGATTCAAGTAACTATTTTTAAGAAACGTGTTCACAATTATTTTGACCAACTAAGAAATGATGATTGATCGAAAATAAAGTAATAATGGAAAGTCTTACTTGTAAGATTGTGTCATGGTAACAATGTTTCAAAGGCAATGATAGAATAGAGGTTTCTGATTTGATGCAACTTGCCAAATCCATGGTAGTCTCTCCAAGTGTTCCAAACCTCACTGATCCCTATAATACCAATTTCAATTTTTTAATTATAAAGGGCAAAAAAGTGTGTGTTACTATACGGGAAAATCGTTAAAAAACCCCCATTGCAAAATTCATTGCCCAATAAAGTAATATAAAATTTGTTTAAGGACCCAATTGCCATCTATTTTCATCAGGTACAACTTTTCTTTAGCCGTTATTTTCAATTATGTGCAAAATGAAATAAATTTGTACATAATTGAAGATATGTAGTACATAGAGAAGGAAAGTTGTGTCCACTAAAGATGAGTTACACATGTTTAAGGACCTGGGTCTTTAGGTACCTTTGTGCAATAAATTTTGTGATGGGGGATTTTTCAGCAACTTTTGCTTATTATATTGAAGATGAAGAAGATAAAAGGCATAGAGAGCAAGGTAGAGACCATGGCAACAGCAAGCTTAATGAGGCAGCCTTTGAGATGATCATTGTGTTGAGAAATGCAAATGGAGTGGGAAACAGAGTCATCCCAATGGCAATCTCCATTTTGTACTGTTGCTTTCCCTATTTTGCTTATGGTTTTCCCACTTTCCACACTTGTTATGTGAATGAATAGCTTGTTCCATCCTTGTGGTACCTACATACACAGGCAATACAAAGGCAGGATTTAGTTATAAGGAAGCTAATATATATATATATATATATATATAGAGAGAGAGAGAGAGAGAGAGAAGATTAACTCCCTCCAATCCAAAATTTAGGGTGCCTTTTAGAAGAAATCTTTGATCCATAATATAAGTCATGTAGAGAGTTATTAATTACCATTTTCCAATATTTATTATTAGTACACATTATATATATATATATATATATATATATATATATATATATATATATATATAAGGGATAGATGTAAGGTAGATTTGAATAGGGGTAAAGTTGGAATTTTCTTCAATTTAAGAAGATTTAACAAGTTAACTATTCTTCCTTAGTTTCGGTGAAGTGGTTAGAAGTGATTCATATTGCATGCCAAAAGGAGTGGGCAAAAGATTTTAAAAACTTGGCATACATAGTTAAAAGATCAGGTGGGTGTTAATTTCAATCAACAAAACAATAATGTAATACTGATTTTGAGTAATTAAATATTTCATCCGGTGCTAAATATAAAATCTAATTGACTTTTTTAGAAAGATTGATGAAGTAAGCAAAATAAATAACTTAACCATAATATATATATATATATATATATATATATATATATATATATATATTGCTATAGGAGAAATGAAACTAAACAAAATAAACCGAAATTACATAAGGGAATTTAATCCCAACTTCTCTTAAGATACAATGGTCCTCAAACAGGAGGACATGAATCTAGAAACTCCGAGAAGGAAATCCCTTTCTTCGCGAGAGTATCTGCCACTTATATCACATATTATTGGATTATATATAAGTTTATAAGTCACATAAATTAATTTGAAGAAAAAATAATAAATATAAATATTCTAAAACAATTTATTTAGTTTCCTTAATTCTTTTTTTTAAAAAAACTCAATTAAGTCCTTATATTTATGATTGGAGGTAGTATTATGAAGGCACCAAAACTCTTTATATTATAAGAGTATAAGGTCAGTGCTTGACATTTTATTTGTGTTCTATTTTTACACTAATAAATCATATATCCACCGTTATAGAGAGAGAGAGAGAGAGACCTGAGTAGCATTGAAGTTGGAGAGCTTAAAATCGAGTGTGTGATGGGTGCTTTGGTCATTCTCATTGATAGAAATCAGGCTTCTTATTTTCTTCTTCCCTCTTCTTTTATCCTCAGACTCACAATATTGCTTCTCATTCCCATTCATATCATTCTCCCACTTCTCTTCTTCATTACTTCCACTGCAAAAAACAAACAAAAAAACAAAAAACAAAGAAAGATTAGCGATGTAAATAAGTAATTAAGAGCATGGTTAAGAGGAAGCATATAATTATTGTACATATATATACCTTGGCAAGGCCATGATTCATATGTTGCACTTCAAGAAGAAGAAAATGAATGAAGCAAAGATGTACGAAATAGTATGTAGAGTTTCAACAACACTTGATATATATGTATATATTACCAATAATAATGTATTTAGATTATTGTGCTGCCTTCTAATTTGACCGCAAAACATTTTATGAAGCTCTAAGTCGGTCCAATTAATTCATAATCCTACCTTTTAATTTATTCTTAATTTCATTCTGACCTACTCAATCAAATTCAGAAGCAACACTATCATTTTATGTTTGTTTTTGTGTGTGTGTGGGGATCATTTTGTATCCATAACTTTCCTGTTAAGCTTGGATGTCCCTCTACGTGGATTGGCCGCAAAAAAAAAAAAAAAAAAAAAAACAGAAATTAGCTCTCATGTTGTTGACATTATTTTAGCTCAGAATGTAACCAAGATGTTGATATATAATACAATTAAATAATATGAGGGACGGCTGGGTGCTTCATATTTTATTTTCTGGGATTATAGGTTTTTTGGCCATTTGTTGATTTTTACCTACTCTTTTTCGTTCCTTATTATAAGATAATAACAACAGATCAAGGTGATGAAAAAAATATGAGAGAGGATATTAAAAAAAAAAAAAAAAAGATGACAAAGGAGTATATCTTAATTAAGGCAAAATGGGTAAAACTGTGTTTAATGTTTAGATAAACTTAGGAGACGGATCTATTCAAAATTAGGATCTTACAATTAGTAACAAAGAAAGTACTACCTTCTACCTTTTGTCCTTAATATAAGATCCTGATTTTTTTTTTTTTTTGGAGAAATTAAAGAAGCTGAACAAATTACTTTAAAATATTTATATTTATTATTTTTATATCAAATTAGTTTTTCTGACTTATAAACTAGAGAAAATGATAGAAAAATACCAGTTGAACTTCAAAATCTGGTTGACAACAATAATAAAGTAATTGAGAACTCGTTTTATTAGGAAATAACTTATTTAGAATTTTAAAGTTTGAGTGGTATTTTTTTGGGATGTTCTCTATAAACTAATATATAATATAATAATAAATAACATATGTTATAATTAATTTACTTGTTTAGCTTTCTTCTTTAATATCTATAAAAAAAGTTAATTAAATCTTATATTAAAAAGCGGAGAGAGTAATTTTTTATTCACTTTTTAAAAGTTTGAACCCAATACTCTACTTTATTACCCTATTTTTTGTGTAAAATAGTCTCTGATGGCATCTAGATGATGTTACCATATTCATAGTTAAGTTGTTTTATAGTTTAAAAGAAACAAATATAAATAATGTTTCTATTTTTTTCTCCAAAAAATAAAAGAAATACAAAGTTTTGTGTCAAATTTAATTTGAATAATCTGAATTTGTCGTTGCCGCAGCAAAACAAGCTACTATACAGTAATGTAAGAGGATCTGTTTAGGGAATATCATAATTAATTAGTAGGAAAAGCGTGATTTCTCAATTCCCATTACAAAACAACCCTTATTAATATTTAACCTACGCAAAACAGATTAATCCAATCATTATTATTTAATAATGGGTTAAGTAGTAAATCTGCTTCAGAAATATATACTTAGAAACAATGTTACCCTGAAAGTTTTTTTATCTTAATTTCGTCTTGAAAGTCCTAAAATGTAGCAATGTCTCCCCTCTTTTAGTCATTGCTTATTTAACCGTTAATTTTGACTAAAATTATTTACTAAACAACCACATTCTCTCCTCCCCTCTATCCCTTTCTTCCTAAGCCTTGATAATTGAATATTATTCCACTTATTTTTATCTCTTGGTTAATAATTTAGGGATGTTTAATTGAGAAATAATGGGTTTTATTACTGAATTGGGCATTAAGCTTCTAATTAGATTAAATTCGTTTTTGGTAACAAAATTCCAGATTTACAATGTTTCACCATTTTTGCCATAACTTTTGATCTAGATATCGGATTAGCCTCATTCTTCTTTCGTTTTTCAGATGATTTAGAGAGCTACAATTGTTATGAAGACCTCAAAGGCTGATTTGGACAAGAAGATGAATGAAATTGGAGCTAAAGACAGACCCATTTTGCTAGATTTCCATTTTGGACGAATTTTGTAATAAAAGGACCAATTATTAGAAGTTTCCTAAATTATTAGAGATTTCATATTGATTAGAGTTTTCCTATGATTAGGGGATTGATGACTAATTGTCAGTCATCTTGATTCATCCTTCCTGTATAAGGAAAATTATATGGTGGCTACAAATAACACATTATTACGTTTTACATTGTTATTGGATTAAAAACGTTTTAATTAAATTCTCTGAGATGTTCTTCGTGTTCTTCGACTATTCTTCATTGTTTTGCCCAGCCATGCTCGACTAAGCCTATCTAATTAACCCATAGATTAAGGATTCCGTATTCCAGAGGACTCACGATTAACTGGTAACATCTAAACTCGTTTCAGCCTTCTTTTATCGGATCCGATTTCTGAATTCGGATTGGGTTTTTGATCAAAAACCCAGATTGATTTATCCCAAGGACACAATTCGAACTGGGTTTAAGTGATTACTAGGAAATGGCTTAGTGACACGCCACTGTTCTAAACATATTCTGGACGATCGTTCAGTGGAGGGAATTTCTGGACAAACGCAGAGATTTCGGTTTGTCCAGAATCAATCACAAGTTTGGTGTATTATTTTAGTCTGATGAAGGTTTTGGAATTCCTAATTCTGGGTTAGTTGTTTTTATTTTAATTAATCTCGTTTTCCTTAACTGTTTCATTTTGCTTTCATTCTTAATTGCATTAAAAACTCTTCCCCCCATTATGTTACTATTTTTTCCTGTTTCTATTGAACCTACTGTGAATTCTGTAGGAAACGATCCAGGTTCCTTATACTGCAAATCTTTTTACTGAACTTGGTTATTTTGAAAGAGGTCGGCATCTCTTGTCAAAATTTGGCGTCGTTGCCAAGGAATTCACATCGGTTTGATTAGTAACAGATTAAGAGTAGATTAGTGGGTTTGGGTGATTGGGCAGAAAATTTTCTCACCCAGATCACTTGAACTAGGGCTTTTCCACATGGAAATTGGCATTTTAAACAATAGTCATTCCCTTTAGGGATTGTGGTCCTACTCAAAATCGCCAAATTCAATTGTTTAGGCCCTGTTTTATTTGTTTTTTGGTCTCAGTGGGACGTAGCCGTTATTTTTGAAATTGTTCTAGACTTTGCGACTATCTCTGATTAAGTTGAAATTTGGCAAGTTGATAGATTTCGGCCTAAATGTTAAGACACATTACTTTGCTATGTGGTCTTCATTTTTAAGCCAAATTCCATCGTTTAGACCACTTTTTCAATTTTTTTAAGTTTTTTTATTGCATTTTTGGGTCCCCCAATGGTCTAGGAGTGTTTCTATGGTGATCCCATAAATTTTAAAAATCATTTGATAGTGTTTTTGCATTTGTTTTGGCTAATTTCTAGTGTGATTTTCTGTTTTTGTGTTTTGAGTCTTCTAGTGTCATTTAGTGTTTTTGTTCTCTTGCAGGGCTTTTGCTGTTTTGTAGGTGTTTTTGCTGTTGTGTGAATCCATCCATTTTGCTATATGTTGCTGTATGAGTACTAGGAATACCACCAACCTAGAAGATTTGTTAAAAGGAGATCCTGAAATTGAAAGGACTATCTTAGCTGCTAGAAGGGCTGTCAGGTTAAGTCAAGTAGTCACTACAGAGGTTGTTTCAGATTCTGAGTCTAACTCTATTTCTATTCCTGAATCTGCTGATTTTACTGATTCTAGTAGTACTTTTGCTAATTCTGAAAATATGGCTGAACAAGGAATTCGTCCCACTTTGAAAGAATTGGCTGCACCTACTGTAGTTAATCAACCTTTATGCATCCAATACCCTGAACTTGGAGCTAACTTTGAATTGAAATCTGATCTTATCCATTTGTTGCCAAAGTTTCATGGTCTTGCAGGTGAATGTCCTCACAAGCACTTGAAGGAGTTCCATGTGGTCTGTAGCACAATGAAGCCACAAGCAATTGATGAGAAGCATATCAAACTGAGAGCTTTTCCTTTCTCACTTGAAGGGGGAGCTAAGGACTGGTTGTTCTACCTTCAACCTCAATCTATTGCGTGCTGGAATGATATGGCCAAGCTGTTTTTGGAGAAATTCTTTCCATCCTCAAGAGCCACATCCATCCGGAAAGAAATCAGTGGCATTAAACAAGTGAATAGGGAGAACCTACATGAGTATTGGGAGAGGTTTAAGAGGTTGTGTGCAAACTGTCCACACCATCAGATTACTGAGCAGCTTCTTATTACATACTTCTATGAGGGTCTATTGCCTAATGACAGAAATTTGGTTGATGCATCTAGTGGTGAGGCTTTGCAAAATAAGACACCTGAGGAAGCTAGAGATCTGATACCTATCATGGCTGCCAACTCACAGCAATTTGGCACTAGAGCAAATAGTACCCCTGTGTATCAGATTCAAACACCTCAGATTACAGATCAACAAAGACTTGAGAACATACTTGATGACTTGACTTCTCTGGTGAGACAGTTGGCAGTTACACATACAGTACAGACTTCCCCTCCTCATATTGGGTATTCATGTGGGTTTTGTGCTGATTCCTGCCCTACCTTGCAAGATCCCAATTACCAGGACCATTCAGTAGCTGCAGTTGGTGTGTTTCCAGGAAATCCACAATATCAACAACAGAACAATGTATTCTCTAATACCTATAACCTTGGTTGGAGAAACCACCCTAATTTCCGTTGGAACTAGAATCAAGGCAACCGGTTTCAACAAAATCATAATTCTGGAAGTTACCAGCAGAAGCAGTTTAGACCACCAGGTTTCCCACATTCTGCACCACCCCCTCTTCCAGTTCCTCCTCCCTTACTAGCCATATGTGCACCCCCTCCAGTGACACAGTAGCCTAGTAGCAGTAGTGATGGTTCCTCTGGTTCCTCACTTGAAGATATGATGAAACAATTTGCTAAGAATACATTGCAATTCCAGTAGCAAACTAAAACCTCCATTTAGAGTTTGCAAACTCAGATTGGCCAATTGGCAACTACATTGAACCAGCTCCAACCTCAAGGTTCCAACACCCTTCCTTCACAGACCATTCCCAATCCTAAGGGGAACGTGAGTGCTATCTCTTTACGATCTGGTAAGCAATTGGAAGAACCTAAGCAAGCTGCAAATGTGATTACATCAAGTAAAGGGTCAGAAAATGCGAAGAATGACTCTAGAGATATAGAGGCAATGAACCAAGGTGACGAGGACATTTCTATTCCTCTTCCTTTTCCTCAGCGATCCATTCAATCTAAGAAAGTGGCAGAAAAAGCACAAGCACAAGAGAAAGACATTCTAGAGACCTTCAGGAGGGTTGAGATCAACATTCCTCTCTTAGATGCAATTAAGCAAATGCCTAAATATGCCAAGTTTCTGAAGGAGTTGTGTACCAACAAGAGGCGCCTGAAGGGAAATGAACGAGTGAGCTTAAACCAAAATGTATCAGCACTCATCCAGCCTACCATGCCTCGTAAGTGCAAGGACCTAGGTATGTTTTCTATTCCTTGTATTATTGGTAATTATAGATTTGATGATTGCATGTTAGATCTCGGTGCTTCTATTAATGTTATGCCTACATCTGTCTATACATCTCTTGGTCTTGGTCCCTTACGTCCTACTGGTATTATTGTTCAACTAGCTACTAGGATTAATGCTCATCCCTCTGGTTTACTTGAAGATGTACTGGTCAAAGTTAATGAATTGATATTCCCTGCTGATTTTTACATCTTAGATATGGAGGATGAGTCTCCTAATAGTAGGCCACCAATCATTCTAGGTAGACCTTTTATGCAAACAGTTAGGACTAAAATAGATGTGCATTCCGGTACTCTCTCTATGGAGTTTGGTGATATTTCTGTGAATTTCAATATCTTTGATGCCATAAAACATCCTAGGGATGAACACTCTATTTTCTGCATTGATGTGATATCTGATGTTGTAGATGATGTTGTTGCTAATTGGTGTGCTGATTTTCCTGATATTGCATCCATAAGTGATTATGTTATATGTGACTGCTCTGATAATTCATGGTGTCCTGTATGCACTGAGATTGATGCTGCATTGTGTGATGACATTGATTGTGATTGTGAGAGTGTCACTTTGCATTCTAATATTGATTGTGATGCTCTTGATGCTGTTGATTGTGAGAGTTCTTCGTTGCATGATGTGCTGCATTCTGATCCTAACAGTGAGTTGCCTAAACATAGTTCTGCTTCTTTGTATACGGTTTCCAAGATTTTAGGTGTACACACTACAGAACTTGTGGAACAACCACCCAAGCTCCTCCCCTCCATTGAACAACTACCCAAGCTGGAGTTGAAATCCCTTCCGGATCATTTAAAGTATGCTTACCTAGAGGTGGGTGAACAGTTGCCAGTCACTGTGGCAAACAACCTTCTACTGGAGCAAGAAGAGAAGCTGCTAAGCTTATTGAGGGCAAACAAGAAGGCGATTGGGTGGATACTAGCTGACATTGTTGGTATTAGCCCTTCTATGTGCATACATTGGATTTTGTTAGAAGAAGAGGCTAAACCAGTGAGACAACCCCAGCGACGCCTAAATCCCCTTATCCTTGATGTAGTGAAGAAAGAGGTCACTAAGCTTCTGCAAGCTGGTATCATCTATCCTATTTCTGATAGCCGGTGGGTTATTAGCCCGGTTCAGGTGGTTCCCAAGAAATCAGGAGTAACTGTGGTGGCCAATCAGAAAAATGAGCTCATTCCTAAACGAGTTCAGAACAGTTGGAGAGTTTGCATTGATTACAGGAGACTCAACCAAGCCACTCGTAAAGATCATTATCCCCTGCCTTTCATTGATCAGATGCTCGAGCGGTTGGCTGGTAAGTTTCACTATTGTTTCCTTAATGGCCACTCTGGCTACTTCCAGATCCATATTGTTCCTGAGGACCAGGAGAAAACGACCTTCACATGCCCCTTTGGAACATATGCCTGTCGAAAGATGCCCTTTGGCCTTTGCAATGCATCGGGCACCTTCCCGTGTTGTATGGTAAGTATTTTCTCTAAGTTTCTAGAGGATTGCATGGAGATGTTTATGGATGATTTCACTGTATATGGGTCTGGTTTTGATGCATGCTTAGCTAACTTGTCTAGAGTTTTGCATAGGTGCATAGAGTCCAATCTTGTGCTGAATTTTGAAAAGTGTCACTTTATGGTTGAGTCAGGGATTGTTTTAGGGCATATAGTGTCTAGTAAGGGTATTGAGGTAGATCCTGCTAAGATTGATGTTATTACTGTTTTACCTTACCCCACATCTGTGCGGGAAGTTCGTTCTTTTCTTGGTCATGCAGGTTTCTACAGGAGATTTATCCAAGATTTCAGTAAGATTGCCCGACCCTTGTCCAACCTTTTGCACAAGGACATCGACTTTGTATTTGATGATGAGTGCAAGTTGGCCTTTGACCACTTAAAGCGGTGCTTGACTACAACCCTTGTGATCCAACCACCGAATTAGCTGCTTCCATTCGAGATTATGTGTGATGCCTCCAACTATATTGTTGGTGCTATCTTAGCTCAGCGGGTTGCAAAGGTTCTCATGTCATTGCATATGCATCCAAGACCTTGGATTCTGCCCAATTTAATTACACCACCATTGAGAAGGAGTTGCTAGCTATAGTGTTTGCCTTTGATAAGTTTAGATCATATCTGTTAGCTAGTAGAGTTATTGTTTACTCTGACCATGCTGCATTGAAGTTCCTTTTGAAAAATGTAGATGCTAAGCCCCGACTTATCCGGTGGATGTTGTTGCTCCAAGAGTTTGATGTTGAGATTAGAGATAGAAGTGGAGCACAAAACTGAGTAGCTGACCACTTGAGTCTCATTTCTCATTCTCCCTCTCACCCCTCTCCTATTCAGGATGATTTTCCTAATGAGCAGCTTCTTCAGCTACAGGGTAAGATTCCATGGTATGCTGATCTGATTAATTATTTGGTTGCTAGAGTTTTACCTGCTGATTCCACTAGGGCCCAGACTCTGAAATTGCAAAGTGATTCTAAATATTATGTTTAGGATGACCCTTATTTGTGGAGATTTTGTAGTGACCAAGTAATTAAGAGATGTTTGCCTAATCATGAGTTTGATTCTATCTTGCACTTTTGTCATGCTTCTGCTTGTGGTGGTCACTTTGGACCACAAAGAACTGCTAGGAAAGTGTTAAACTGTGCTTTATTTTGGCCTACCTTATTTCATGATTCCCATATGTTTTGCAAGTCTTGTGATAACTGTTAGAGAGTAGGGAGTATTTCCCGTAGGCATGAGATGCCCCAAAACCCTATATTGTTTTGTGAAGTTTTTGATGTTTGGGGTATTGATTTCATGGGTCCATTTCCTGTTTCTTATGGTTATACTTACATACTATTGGGTGTGGATTATGTTTCAAAATGGGTTGAGGCGAAAGCCACCCGGACTAATGATTCTTCTGTGGTGGTGGATTTTGTTAGGTCTAACATTTTCTACAGGTTTGGAATTCCTAGAGCCATAATTAGTGACCAGGGCTCTCATTTTTGCAATCGAAGCATGGGTGCCTTGTTACGCAAGTATGGAGTGCTTCATAAAGTCTCCACAGCATACCACCCTCAGACCAATGGCCAAGCTAAAGCTTCAAACAGAAAGATTAAGCAAATCCTCCAAAAGACTGTTAACTCTACCCGGAAAGATTAGAGTAAGCGATTAGATGATGCTTTGTGGGTATATCGCACAGCCTATAAGACTCCGATTGGTATGTCTCTCTATCATCTTGTCTTCGGTAAGGCATGTCATCCTTCGATTGAGTTGGAGCATCAAGCCTATTGGGCTATTAAGCAGTGTAATATGGATTTAGCCAAGTCTGGTATGGAACGAAAGCTGCAGCTGCAAGAGTTAGATGAGCTTAGTTGGATGCCTGTGAGAGTTCATGGTTGTATAAGGAGAAGACCAAGGATTCCATGACAAGCATATCTTGAGGAAAGAATTTTCTATGGGCCAAAAAGTTCTTCTATCCAATTCCCGTCTGAAGTTTATGCCTGGTAAGCTTCGATCTAGATGGGATGGCCCTTTTGTTATTACTAATGTCTTTCCTTTTGGTGATGTTGAGTTGTGTGATCCACCTACAGGACGGACTTTCAAGGTAAATGGACATCGCATCAAGCATTTTCATGAGGGATCCCAACAGTAGCCTGGGGAAGCAGAGATTATCCTCATTGATGCCACTTATCCTCCATAAACCCCCTGGGGAGTATTCTTCTTTCTCTCTCTATTTCCCTTTTTCTTTTATTTCTTTCATTTTCGCACTTTGTTTTCTTTTTCTTTTTTTTTAAAAAAAAATACCAAAAAAAAGAAGTCTCTTTCTATGATTGCCACATATCATGACCTTGGACATTTTGGCTTGAATAGATCATTATGATTGGACTGCGATTCTAAACTCTTGGATTATATGTCTTGGTAGTTGATTTTGTGGTGCTGATTGCATGATTTGATATTTACCTATGTGAGATTTTGGGCCTATACGAATGGAACTCATATTTTACCATTCTTTCTTTCCTGTGTGCATCTGCTCATGATCTTTGGTTTCTAGAACTTGCTCTCTTTCTTTTTGAAACTTTATTTTTCACTTACATGCATAAATATGATAGAGGCTTATTTTCTTTCTTTCATTTTCCTACTTTGGCCAAATAGCCTTTCCCTTGCATTCTATTCTCTTTGCTAGCCCCTTTGTGCCTATTTGACTCATTCTTTTATAAACCACATTACTAGCCTAAGTGTAAAACCAATTCTTACCGCACCTTGAAAATCTATTGAGTATTGGTCTCACTTTTATTTTGTGTTTAAGTGTGGGGGTTGCCCAGGAGTGCAACATTCTAAGTGAGGGGGAGGATTTGAATTTATGCCATACATCAATTGGCATTTCTTTAAAAAAAAAGGGAAAAAAAGAAAAGAAAAGAAAAGAGAAAGCGAAGAGAAAAAGAAAAGAGGAAAGGGAAGAATCAAAAAAAGAAAGAAAGAAAGAAAGAAAAAAAGAAAAAAAGAAAAAGAAGAAGAAGAAATAAAAATTTTACATATATCATTTTAGTGATTCCATTTTCTTGAACTATACTCTTTGTATTTCTTTGGTGCTTAGCCTCTCTTTTCCATACTTATACATACCTTCACCTTAACCCCATTACAACCATGAATAATAATAAGCTCTATTGATTTATGCATGCATGTGTTATGAGTAGTGGAGAAGTAGAAATTGAGCAAGCTTATGGTCAAACAATTTTCTTGAGTAGAATTTGAGTGATACACTTATTCCCTTATACACTTGAGAGATTGATTGAGGGCATCCTTTGAGAGATCATCTCGTGTGATTAGCATTATTGATTCAGATTACCATGCTTTGTAATTTGAGATGAAAGGATTTTAGTCTTGATTGCTTGGTCTCTTAAAGCCTCATGTGTTTCCTTGAATTTTTACATTGTTGGCAATTGCTAGAAATGAGAATTTCTTTCTTCCATTTCCTTTTCTTTGATTTTGCCCAAGAGTGTAAAAGAATAAGTGTGGGGGAGTTTAATAATTGAATATTATTCCACTTATTTTTATCTCTTGGTTAATAATTTAGGGATGTTTAATTGAGAAATAATGGATTTTATTACTAAATTGGGCATTAAGTTTCTAATTAGATTAAATTCGTTTTTGGTAATAAAATTCCAGATTTACAATGCTTCACCATTTTTGCCATAACTTTTGATCTAGATATCGGATTAACCTCATCATCAGTGCTACAAGCTTCATCAGCTCCCACTACTCCTTAGCCCTTAAGAAGCATGATGACAATGTTCTCGGCCTCGATAACTTCAACAACTACTACAATCCCTCCCTCAAGGGCATCATACATGCGCTTCTTTCCAAGCACCAAATCTTCATTGTCAAAGGCGACCTCAACGACGAGAACTTGATGTCCAAGCTCTTCGATGTTGTTCCCTTCATGCACATCCTCTACCTTGCCGTTCAAGCGGGGGTCCGTTACGTGAGGCAAAATTTGCAATCGTGTATGAGCTCTAACATTGACGTATTCATCAACCTCCTGCAAAACACTAAGGCTGTGAACCCCAACCCGCCATTGTGTGGGTGTCTTCCAACTTTGTCTATGGTCTCAACACTAAAAATCTGTTCTACGAGTTGCATCAGACTGATCAGTCGATGAGTCTCTATGACACCACCAAGAAAGCCAATGAGGAAATCTCCCATACTTACAACTACACCTACGGTTCTTTAGCTCCTTATATTCTTTTTATTCTTGGATTATTAACAGATGGAGGAAGGAAGAGACAGAGGAGGGGGGAGAGAGAGAGACTGATGGAGGAAGGAAGGGACGGAGGAGAAGGAAGAGAGAGATAGATAGATGGAGGGAGGAAGGGATGAAGGAGGGGGAGAGAGAGAGATAGATGGAGGAAGGAAGGGATAGAGGAGGGGGGAGACAGATGGAGGAAGAAAGGGACGGAGGAGGGAGAGGGAGAGATGAAGGAAGGGCTAGAGGAGGAGACAGATAGAGGAAGGAAGGGATGGAGAAGGAGGAGGGGGAGAGAGATGGAGGAAGGAAGGGATGGAGGAGAGAGAGGGTGATGTGTGATGATGAGTTGGAAAATAAGAGTACATGTGAATGTCTAATAAGCAATTTCAGTTAAGATTAACGGTCAACAAAAACAGTAGTTAAAAGACGGGTGACATTGCTACGTTTTAAGAGTTTTGGAGCTAACATTGAAACAAAAAAAACTTTCAGAACAATATTACTCCTGAGCTTATACTTCCAGGTGGATTTGCTACTTTTTTATATATATAATAGAATTTTAGGAAAGGGGTCGGGCTCACCCACAGTCCAAGGGTAGGGCACTTGGAGCCCAAACCACAAGGGATACAAGCTAGAGAGTACACATGCCTCCACCTCTACCAGCGTTAGAGTCGTCAAAACGGGCCGGCCCGTTTAAGCATTAGCCCTTTAAGGGTCGAGCCTAAAAAATGGAAGAAAGAGGTGAAGTTTGGCACTGTAAGGCCAAGGGCTTATACGAGCCGGCCCTGCAGGGCTAAGGGCCGGCCCGTTAGGCCCGTCAGATTTTTTTTTAATGTTGAAAAAAGTTTAGGTAACCCTAAAAAAAATCCATAGTCCATTTGACCATTTCTTTTCTCTACTACTCAGCCTTCAGCCGCATGCGACCCTCGTCTCTTCCCTCCTCCTCAATCTCAAGTTCTCAACTCGTTAGCACTGTTGCCGCCTGCCGATTGGTCCCAACTGCGCCCGCAGTCTCTACTCAGTTCCCTCCACTCCGCCGTCTATGGCTCTCTGCTCAGTCCCTCCACTCCTCGTCTCCTCCTTAATCGCAAATCTTCTCAGCTCTCACCTTTTTTCTGGCATCGATACGTAGTCTATCAATTTTTCTCAATCGTCTTTTCTCCTTAACAACCCATTTAAATTCTCCATTCCTTTTGGCCTCTTGTTCCTCGAGATAATTGCAGGATAATAAATCTCCTCCTCGATCGGGGATCTATTTTTTTGTTTGATTCAATATTCCATTTCCTTACAAGATCCTGGTAGGAAGTTAATGGTCAATTAAATTTACTTTTTGCGCATGAAAATGCGCTAGAATCAAGTTTTCTTTAGATTTATGTTTTTGTGTTCATTCTTTGCTATTATAAGACGATGCTGAAAAGTCTTGAAGATGATTCTAGTATCTTTCGTTTTTAACATTATAGGTATAGTGCATTTGTTTCTGGCTTGTGGAGTCATTTATTTTTCCTTTTCACTTCAGTGCCATCGTTTTCGCTTTCATTAAAGTGTGAATTGTGCCCATAACTAAAAGCTTAGAATAGAGGGAGCATCGTTTGTAATTATGATGAATTGTGCCCATATGCTCTCTTTTTTCCTAGTCGGCTATTCTATTGCTGTTAATGTGAAAAAGGGTTAATAAAATATCAAAGAGTGGTGTTATTACAGCCCCTCTTTTAGAGAGTAATTTTATATCATGTTATTACAATTGCCAATAGATCTTTAGGTCTAATTTTTTGACTATGTTCTCTGCCTCTTTGGTTCTTTGAGCATTCTTTGGTTCTCTGGAAATACTATGTTCTCTGGTTATTTGTTTTGAGTATATTGTAGTGTTGATCTTTGATGCAGCCTAATGTCTTTGTCACAAAAATTACAAGAGACTAATGAATCATTAGCTATGATGGTTAAGGGTAAGACGTCTTCTCTTCAAGAGACTGAAGAATCAAAGCCTAAGAAGGCAAGAAATTTGTCTTCTGATGTGTGGAGGTATTTTAGTAGAGTTGAAGTTGAAGGGTTAGCTAAGGCAAAGTGTAATGCTTGTGAACATTTATTTACAAGGGGTCCGGATAAAGGCACCTCACATCTAAATCGTCATATTAAGAATTGTTCTACTGGAGATAAATTTCGAGATATTGGGGTGATGATGTTGGATAGAGAACGGAAAATGAGGTCTAGAAAACTTAACCATCAGCGTATTAAGGAGATTATCGCTTTATGCATAATTGAGCATGATCTTCCTTATTCATTTGTTGAATATAAATGGGTCAGAGAACTTCTAAGGACACTGAATCCTAATGTAAGGTGCCTTTCTAGAGTCACAATGACGACTTATGTGCAGAAATTCTTCCGCCAACAAAAGAATATTTTGAAACAAAAATTGAAGAATAACATTGGCAAAATATGCTTGACTTTTGATTGTTGGACTTCTGTGACTTCTGAAGGATATATATGTTTGACAGCTCATTTTGTTGATGAAAAGTGGACACTAAACAATAAGATACTTGCCTTTTGTAGGATGGAGCCTCCACATTTTGAATCTCAGATGTCTAAGAAAGTGTGTGATTGTTTGAAAGAATGGGGGATTTATGATAAAATATTCTCAGTTACTCTAGATAATGCATCTGCAAATGATACATTGCAAGACTTATTGAAAGATAGGCTACTCATGCAAAAAAACTTCAGCTTGGTTTGTGATGGGGAATTTTTTCATGTGACGTGTTGTGCCCACATCTTCAGTCTGATAGTTCAAGAGGGCTTAAAAGTAACAAGTTCTGCTTTGAATAAGATGAGAGAGAGTATTAGATATGTGAAGGCCTCTGAGGCAAGGATGAATCTTTTCAAGAAATGTGTTCAAGAAGTTGGTGGCATTGACACTTCCATGGGCTTGCGATTAGATGTGGTTACTAGATGGAACTCCACTTATGCAATGCTTGAGTGGTCTTAAATATCGCCGTGCTTTTGGAAAGATGGCTTTGGATGATCCAAACTTCAAGTTTGTTCTAACGTAAGATAAGTGGAATAGAGCAAAGACAATGTGCAATTTCTTGACGCCGTTTGAGAAGATTACAAAGTTGATTTTTGGGTCGTCTTATCCAACTTCTAATTCTTATTTTATGCTAATATAAAAAATTGAGATGTTGCTTACTAAAAATATAGCAAGTCCTAACCCGGTGATTCAAGAGATATCATTGAAAATAAAAGGGAAGTTTGACAAGTATTGGCATAATTATAGCGTCATTCTTGCAGTCACAGTAGTTCTTGATCCTCGATGGAAGTTCAATATTATACTATATTTCTATAAAAGGATTGACTCTATAACTTGTGATGAGAAGGTCACCAACATAAGGAGCAAGTTGAAATTCATTTTTGATGAATATTCAAATGTGAGGACATGTCTTCCAACTCTTGAATCAATTAACAGATCTTCAACATTGACAACCCTTCATTCTTCTCAGACTTCAAGTGCTTCAGTAACTGCCTTTGACGATGCATTTGATGTATGTTTTATTTCATTGTCAATTGAATTTGTTGGGTGTTCAACTAGTATTGACTTGATTGTTTTGTAATGATGCAGGATTATCAAGATATTTATGCAAGTATGGATCATTCTTCCATGAACAAGTTTGAATTGGAAACTTATTTGGAAGAACCAATACTAAAGCCTGATATTTGGAAAGAATTGGATGTCTTGAACTGGTCGAAGAGCAATTAACAAAGATTTCCAATTCTTTCAAAGATGGCAACTGTTATTCTGAGTATTCCAATTACTACAGTAGCTAGTGAATCGGCTTTTAGTATTAGCTCACGTGTTCTAACAAAATATAGAAGTTTCATTCTTCCATCTAATGTTCAAGCTCTTATTTGTACTCACAATTGGATGCATGGATTCACACACGATGGTAATATATATATATATATATATATATATATATATATATATATATATATATATATATAATAATAATAATAATAATAATAATAATTATACTCTAATTTTATGATTTCGTTTATTATTTGTTGCAGATAATGATTATGAATGTATTCATGATGCAGGAGAAGAAATTCGTGATATTCTTACTTATGAACCAGAACCTGATTATAGTGAAGCACAATCTATTGTCGTTGACATTGATGATAGTGGCGAAGATGACGACAATAATATTGATAGTCATCCTTCTAACACCGCTTAGTAGTATGTTTTTTTATGTAAGTTATTTGTGAACATAATTTGTTTTTTATTATGAATTCGTGACTGCTTATTTGTTGGATGATTGTGTTTTCTAGATATAAATGTTGACAACATTTATTTGATAAATTAGAGCTTTAATTATTGTAATTTACTAATTATATTTCTTTGAAACACATGGAGGAAAAATAGTTAAAATTTGGAATAGTAATTTCCGGGCCATATGAGCCGTTCTTGATTGACAACTCTGACCAGCGTTATCACTGCTTCTTGAACCCCTAGGATGCCTTCCCCAGCGTCTTGACCAATGTAGGGATCGAACCCCCTCCCTAAAGGTGAGGAAGACCGACCCCCGCACCAATTGAACCTAAGGACGAGGGGTGTGGATTTACTACTTACCCCATTAATAATTCCACTAATTCATTCTTGGGCCAAAACTTGATTCCTATTAAAATGTTTCAAACCCCCGGCAAAAAGAAAAGTTTTAAGCCCAAACCAGGCGCAATCCCAATTTATTAATAATTTCGACATGCATGATTGCATGTATAGATCATAATCTAAGAAAAATGAAAGTGTTTGGGTTGTTTTTCTTAAAATTATAGTTTTAAAGACAAAACCATGGTTTTGGGAATCATCCAGACACACTTTTGGTACATGCAATTAGGAAACTTTGATTAATATAAAATAAAAATATGCAATGACCAATATACCCTTAAACCCTTTTATTTCACTAATTAAATATAGTTCAATTTCCAATATAGTAAATTGAAAAGAAACAGAGTGTAAGTACTATTCGTAGATAAGAAAGAATAAATGGGATGAATAAATATATAGTGTTTATAGTTGGGGAAAAAATTATTATTGCATTTGATTTATGAAAAATACTACATATAAAACAAAGAAAGAAGTAAGTAATAATGTAGTGTGTGTGTGTGTCTATATATATATATATATATATATATATATATATATATATATATGAAAACAAACTTAGATCCGGATCAAAGAATACCATGTGAGTTGATGATAAGCTTGTACAAGTGGAAGTGGTAACGAGAGAGCTGGAAGTAGGAACATGCTAGGTAGGTAGGGTGGTACTTAATCTAACTTAAATAATTACTCATTTTTTAATTTAACTTCCCCAAGGGGCGCCGAAAACAATTAATTTATTTAGTAACCATGCATTATATATATAATCGAAGCTATATCAAGAATCTCAACTCTTTGTTTCTCTTATTAGTAAATATATATTCTTCGAAATCCTTAAACAAATACCGGATATATAGTAACTAGGTGTTGTGTTAAATCAAGAACACCTACGTACAGTTTCTGTTTTATAATGAGATAAGATCACAAGAAGGGATCGATCGCAGGGATTTAGAAAATGTGGACCGTTTCTTCAATCTGATCTTGTCTTTTCATTTAAATTTTCAAGGTTTGCATTATACATATAAATATCATGCACCTACGTACAATTTTTTTATATTCTTCTCCAGCAATTATATTGGAGTACTCAATTTCCGAGAATTCAGACATCCTCAATAGTATTCAACATATAAGTACAGGAGAATTTAACTCCCCTCAGATTTACAGACAAAGTTGCCAGTATGTGGAGACACAACCAAATAAGCATATATATAGAGTTGAGACTTGGGAGTGATATTTACAATCTCTCCCCTCATAATCTCGCGTTTACAGACAAAGTTGCCTGTGAAGACAGCAACTTATTAAGTACAAGGAATCAAAATGGTAAGTTTTGAGAAAATCAAAACCAGCTTTTTCTCTCACTTTCCCGATCCCTTCACAATTCCATTCCTAAGTATAATGTATTATGTTTCTCTGTCTCTATCTTTTACTTTATGCTTCCTTCTACTTTCCAACTTTTTCCTATTATATATCTGGTCTATTTACTTGCTTCATAATATATTCCTTTTCTTTTTTTAATTATTGCCTATAAAGAGAGATCAAGAACATGCTAGCTAGTATCAGTCAGTCAGCACAAGGACTGGGCCAGAATATACATGAGTGTCGCCAAAGTTATTAATTTGTGATTAATATGATTTTTCTTAATTAATTACTCCAATAATATTATTTATCAGCTTTAGCATCAAGTTTCCTCTACCCTTAATTATGGCTGCTTCTTGCTTTTGTACCTTTTCTCATGTTTCTCTTTCATTCTCTTTTTCAGTTCATTTAAACAACTTTATTTGATATCTATCTTGGATCATCAATTCATAATAATATATGAACTTTATTATTTAAAAATGTTAAATTACATAAGACTCCCTCAAATTTTGGATCTTTTAACCTTATTTTATGTGCATATAAACACTCATACTTTGATTTGATAAGGGTTTTTTCTTTCAAACCTTAAGAGTAAAGAGTTTTTGTCCCTTTAACAAATGCACTTCCTGAAATTTAAACTTATGTTATCTTCTTTATGAAAGTAAAGTCATTTATCACTTCAACTACTAACTTATTAATCAGTTATAAATACTCAAACTTTGATTGATATGGAGATAGCCCTCTAAATGTTGAGTTATATACTGATAAATAATACTCCTATGTACAAAATTAACCATATGAGAGTAATCAGGGGTTTAGAGGGTTGATTATAAAGTTGAGGAGGATTATGTATAATTTAGTCTTAAGAAATTATGTACAACCACGTTAATTAATTAGCCTTATATTCCTTAATAGATATTTTGTTAATTACATGTTTGAATAAATTAAAGGATTTTATTTGTTACATTGATAAAAATTAGTGGTTCCATTTCTTTAACAAAAGAAACATTGGAATTTATTCAAAATTAATTTGAGACATTAATTATTTCTGGCGCATGCTAAACTTCTATTCAATTTCTTAATCATCAAATTACACTTCTTACAATTAAGATTTCTGGGTATCCGAATTATCCATTTGATCGATAATTGTACTTTAATTTGCTTTATATATGTAAAAGAATAGTAAATTCTGATCACGCCCACAGCCCCACACCTCTCACTAACTTGAGTTAGAATGATAATGGAAGTAATTATGATTATTTTGAAAAATTTTAAGTGCTTTCTGTCATTAATTCAAATATTTGCTCAAATGAATTAGGAAAACTCAAAATATATGTTTTTGTCTGAATTGCACTTTACACCGTTCTATTCTATCTTTATAAACATAATTGCTTTAAAACGTAGTGAGACGTAATTACACGTTAATTAACAATACAAGGACAAATTAATATTAATAAGTGAGATAATTAAAGAAAAAGGACATCATTCAAGAAATTAATTAAATTTTTTTGGAGCATAATATATAATAGTAATATCGATTTTTGAAAGAATATATATCGAATGATCTATTTAATAATTATATATATCGTAAAAAAAAACTCCAAATATATATATACACCACCTGACCGAACCCCCTCCCACTACTTGAGTTAGTAATGGGGGGAACTAATTATTATTATTTTGAATAATATAGATACTTTATGTCTAATTAACTTAGTGGAACTACTGTTCTATTTTATTTTTATGTTATTTTAAATATAATTACTTTAATACTTAGAGGAAAAATATTATTTTAAACAGAAATTCACAAAAGGACTAATTATCCATATATCTGAGAAATAAACGAAAAGGGAACCAACATTGTTGATTAATTAAAACCGGATAATGTAATATCTTGAGTAAAGAACATATAGGAGTGACAAGAACTACATTTAGCCTTATTAACATTAGCTTCAATTATTAATTAAATAAAATAAAATCAACACACATTTTAATTGTAAACAGTGAACACTCATTTTAATCAACATCTATATCAAAGAATTAACCATCCATATATAAATTTAATTATGATTATTGCAGCTCATTTTTTATATTTTAGCTAACACATCATATCTTTTTTTTTATATATATAAAAGTTTTGAAAGGGTTCGACGCCAGTCTCCTACCAAGGCTAGGGCACGGCCCCGGACTCTATGAACACTTACTGGGGACTTACGAGATCGCCTAACAAATCATATCTATCTATCTAGTTATAACACAAAAGGGGAATATTATGAAGCCCAATAAGGGAACAATTTAAATTGCCCACCAAGGGAAAATCAGCATAACTTGTATTATTAACCAAAGCATTATTCTAGAAAAAATGCTATATAGGGACTGGGGAGAGTTTGTAAATAAGATATAAATGATTTGTAATACAAAATATAAAAATTTGGCTATGAATATTAGTTAGGTGCTGGATTTTCATAACGGAGGAAAAAAAAATCTAGATTGGGAAAATTGTTAAAATCTCCCATTACAAAAATTTATTGCCTAAAAGTATATTATAAATTAAAGACTCATATCATTGAATGAGTGCAACTCTTCTTTAATCATATGTCATCGATCTTTAACCATAACTATGTTTGAAACAGATGGCATTTGCACATAGTTAAAAAAAATTAGGGAGACATTTTGCATGCGACAGAAGAAAAAAAAATAGTTATGCACTTCTGATTAAGGGCATATATCATTAGAGACTTTTAAATACTTTTTGTATATTTCATATAGACCAAGACAAACATTAAACTTTATTAATTCTATCTTAAAATTTAACAATTTTAATTTCTAATTTTATTCATATTTAACATGCATTATACCCTATGAAAACAAAGTCAACATAGTAATAAATGAAAAGTAAATTTTACATTCATATAGAAAATTTAAGAAGTGTCTGATAAATAGGACCAAACAATTTTTATCTTTCTACCTTATAAATAAGATTAGATAAATACTCTCTTCGGTCTATAATTTATGACACTCTAACTAATTCAGAAGAAAAGAGAAGTGATATTTGACTCATTAAATAATAAATATGAATTAAATTAAATTTTTTTTTTCTTTTTACTCTTGCTCAAAAATGTGTTTGCAAATTTAAGAAATGTATAAAATTGGAAGGGAAAATCTATATAGGGGCCCAAGTAACAAAAAAATTAAAAAAATGCCCCAAAATTCTGAAAATACCAGAAAAGGCTTCTGTTATAAATTCATTAAAACTTTAGTTGTTAACGGAGCTAATATAGTTATTAACGGGGCTGATATAGTTGTTAACGTTTTAATGAATTTATACCAGAATTTTTAGAATCTCGGGGCCTTTTTTTAAATTTTTTTGTTACTTAGGCCCCTATATATATTTTCTCAAATTGGAAATAAACATTAATTACATTAAGCAAAATTTAAAAATGAGTACAATTAACTAAATCTTGTAACCAAGGATTTTTTTTTTTAGTTAAGTAGCAAATCCGCCCCGGAAGTATACGCCCTAGAGCAATGTTGCCCTAGAAGGTTTTTTGGGTTGAATGTTGTTTTGGAATTTTAAAAAATAGTAATATTGCCCTTTTCCGTTAAAAAGTTAACGGTTAATATTAGTTTTTTTAACGGAAAAGGACAAAATTGCTACGTTATTAGATTTCTAAAGTGAAATTGAGTTAGAAAAAACTTTCAAAACAATATTGCTCCTCGATATATACTTTCAGGCTAGATTTACTAGTTAACCCTTTTTTTTTTTTAAGTAAATTTGGGCTAAGATAAATAGAGGGAGAGAGAGAGGGGAACACGTGGTGGGAGGTCGATGTGAAGGGAGTGATGACTAAGGAGCATGTGAGAGTGAATAGCTTTTGTTTGCGATATCTTGAAAACGACGCATCCTAAGCCTCTCTCTATCTTTAGCTCTCACTACCCTTTTCACTCCAACACATCTCCCATCTCTTCCTTCGTTTCTAATGCAAACCTCCAAAAAAGTCACCTCATCCTTTTTGAAACTTGTGCCATCCATCCATTCATTCATTCATTACCCTCAAATTATGCTTCAACCTTCTTTAACAATGCCATTTAGATTTAGTTAGAAGAACCCGAAATTTAAGAATTATAATTTTGATTTAGAAAAAAAATAGTCATTATTATAAGTTCACTTTCTGAATAATAAACAAAATTCTTATAATTTTACTCATATTAATTATAAGAGAACAAATTGGTAGAGAGAAGAAAGAGGTGAACAATACTTATTATTAAATGAGGAAAAAAAATACTATGAATATAGTATATATTTGTTGAGTTAACTAACTCTTTTTGATATATGACGATTTGGTAATTTGGAAATGTTAATGGGACCAAAGTGGTACTTAATTTTTGTTATGAAATCCTGCAAAGCACTTGCAATTTAATTATGTATATAAGAACATATTGCAAGTCCTTCTAACCAGTAATATTAATACATAAATGTAACTCTACTGATATGGTTAATGTTAATATGTATTTAATCCACATTTTTAAGTAGGGAAAAATCAGAAGTGAAAAAAAAAAACCAACTTCAAATTGATTTGATGAGTTAACCGCTCTTTGTTCGACTTATATTTTGAATCTAGAGAAGTGGTTAATAACTATATGTAATTTTTATGTCAAGAACCAAATATTTGATCTTGTGACATTTTATATTTTGGAGAGGAAGGAGTATGCATATATATGCCACTTCATTCCTATTATTAAATGGTGGTTGAAGAGAATCATATAAAGTGATTCTTATGAGAGAAGACTTTTCTTTCTTTAATTTGCTGCTTTATTGGTCCCTAAATAGATGCATCTTCATGGGATCATCACACTATACTCTCTCTTAATTTCCTTTTATTTTATTGGATATATAACCTCTAATTCTTAATTATTATGAAAATATTTATAATTATAATATATTTTGGGAATGTCACAGGCTTTTAATTATCGATCACATTGTAAAGAGTGAACACAACGAAACGTAGACTTGAAGCCATTTTACCACACATCATCCCCATACACTCTTAATCATCAATATTCCTCCAAAAGCCTGCTAATTAATTACTTATATATACATAATGCTACCTCTCTCTCTCTCTCTGTTGAAAAAAAAAAACCCAATTATTATTAATTATTATTTCACACACCATGCCAATCATGCATGCTTCCCTCTCTTTTAACACTATTATTTTATTTGTTTTCATGCTGCCTTTATTTGATTGCCATCACTTTAAACCATTTATTTTGGTATATAGATCTCTTCACAGTATCAAGAAAAAAAATAGTAAAGATCAATTTCTAAATCCATATATCTAATTAATGAATAGCCCTTGTAACTGAGAATCAAGCTCATAAAAGGATAAAATAATTGATCTTCTTCGGCTTTTTTATATATATGTAAATTAACTTTTTGATTTATTATGAAGTTTCTGTAACTGTTTATTATATATATATATATATATATATATATATATATATTGCTCAAAATTTATTTATTTTTTTATATATAAATATAGATACATAATGCGTGTATAGAAAAATGAATGCAATTATTAAATGCTTGAAAGATAAAAATGGTCCCTCTAAACTTCTTGTCAAACCTAAATTGGGGCTTATCTTTATTCATTCATATTGCTTTTCTTTGTCTCGAATCCTGTCCCTTCACGCTTCATGTCTTCTCAAACACAAAATCACAATAATTTAATTAATGGTACGATAAAGGGGGGAAAACTCCATTATTATTCATTCAAATTAATAATTCATACATAAATTAATCAAATGGGAAAATTATGTAATTCTCAAAGAATCATATACATCTCATCAATCCACTAATTAAATATATAGCTGGCCACATGCTAAATTATTCCAACCAAAGTTTATTAAAAATTCCAAGTACTCATAGAAATATTCAAAATTGGCGTCCCAAAAAACAAAAATGAAATTGGTATATCTCTAGCTAGGTAGGTAGTCGTCATGTGGGTGTTTGATAATTTTAATTATTATTATTATTGTTTTTGTCGTAAAAAGACAAAAGAGTTGGGGATAGAATTTTGATAATAACAAGGCACAATTACATAGAATTCGCATCCATATGGGATCTCTATGTTGACATCTTCAAAATTTATTAATTAAATAATTATTATTATTCTCCCATATTCCCCTTTTGTTAATTTCCTCACTTACACAGAAAATCAAGGTCCCTACATCAATCCCAAAGCCGGGTCTAATACTCAACCCGGCCCCTCCCCACATTCATTCATAATTGTCAACCCCTTTGACACCTCAATCTTCCTTTTTTTTTTTTTAAATTTTTCCCGGTCCAGCCTTTGACACATCCATCTTAATTAAATATTTATTTTTTGATTTCCAATATATATATATATTAATTTTCTTCGCCAACAACAATATCATTATTATATTAAGAATAATTAACCAACAACCGCATGAGCTTTAGCTTATTCTTCTTCACTATGATAATGGTGTTTCGTTTGAGCACGTAATACTACAAGCCACCGAACTCATCTGCCCCTAGCTAGCTAATTAACCTCTTCCGCTTTCCAAGAAGTAAAATTTCTTACATTATAATTAATTCGAATAATTTGCAATTATACATGTAAATCACTTTTTGCGGTTAAATGGCCCGAGATGTGAATAATTTGTAAGAAAATTTGAATGCTCAATATATATTTAATTTACTCTCAATCTGTTCATCATATAACAATCAACACATAATTTATCAGATCAAGTTTTGTGTTCATATATTATATGTAAAAAAGAACCCAGAAAGGAGATGCGCGCACACAAAAATTAATGAAGATCATTATATTCTATACGCAAACAGCAGAAAGTAAAATTCAGAAAACTAGAAAATTCTGTGTGTGTGTTTGTGTTAGGTGACATATATAGGCCATCAATTATCTGTGATGAGCATGTAGAATCTGTAAAGAAACTGCAGTTTAATTAGCATTGAGAATCCGTAAGCTAAAGGAGAAGGGAAGATCAGGTAGAGATCATCATATAACTGGTGGTTGAATCAACACTTTGTTGATCTGATATATGTAATTAATGACCATAGTGTGGATTCAGGATCTAATATATATTTTTCACATAGTAATATATATTATGCGAATTGGATATATAAACATAAACGTGTAAAGCTAAAAAAATTAAGGAAATTAAAGAAGAAAGGAAATGAATCGAACAGATGAAATTGAGAGGAGAGAGAAGAAGAAGTTGATTTTCGTATTCACCGGTGGCTTCGTTAAACTCTTATAACAGCCACGTGAATATAAGGCTCTTTTCCGGCACGACCGATCGAGAAGGTTGATGCCATCATATCACGTACATCGGCAGCTCCGTTTCGGGAAATTCGATCGGAAGAATCCATCGATCTCGTCCTTATTCACCTTCTCAAACAACTGAAACTCATCCAGAAGCTTCCTCTTGCAGGAAACAGATCGTTTGGCCTTCTTCGGTGCCGGAGGACACGTCAGAGCCGCCGGAATTCTATTCTCCTTCGAGGTCGGAGTCCGGCAGGTCTCGTCGTCCTCCACCCTGCCGCCGTGCGCCGCCGCCGCCTCCGCCGGAGTGTCGACGCGATCGGAGTGGTCCGGATCGGGAAGCTCAATTTTGACGGCGGAGGCGGCGGGGGAGAGTCGCGGTTTGGGTGGATCGTGGAGGAGGTGGAGATCGGTGGACATGGCGGTTGAAATTGGAAGTGAGAGGAGAGAAAACGTGTGTTGGACGATGAGGAAATTAGGAGAGAAAATGAAATGAAAATGAAAATAAAAATAAAAAGGGTGGAGAGGGGTGAGGTACGTGTTGTGTGAGCGTTTATATAGGTGGGTGAACAAAGCAGACTTTTTTTGTTCGGCGAAAGCTTTGAAAGCGTGCCTTTGAAGGTAATCACTGCGAGTACGAAAGACCACCGGAGCTGAATTTTACTGATTTGGTATATTTATAAAATTTAAATAACAATCTTCAATCTTATTAATTTTATTTTAAAATTTAATAAATCTTTAATTTTATTCTTAATTTTTCGAGAAGTTTAAGCTTTTACTGGAGAGAAGCTTAAGTTTAAGGATGGAGTAAAACTGTATAGTTATATTATTGTATAGTCACATAAAATAAATTTAATCATCTGATTTATATTAAGGAAAATATAAAACCTAGTGGTTTAATTTGGGAAGATTAAGAAAGATAAATATATCATCTTAAAATATTAATATTTATTATTTTTCTCTAAACGAATTTGTTTGACTTATAAACTAATATATAATCTAATAATATTATATGCATTTCAGAAAAATCAAGTAACATATATTATAATTAAGCAATTTATTTAACTTTTTAATCTCCTCAAATTAGTCAATTGAGTCTTATATTAAGAACATAAGTTAGTATTCCATTTGATCTTAAATATAAGACAAAGTTAACTTTCTTGAAAAGATTAAGGAAGCTAATTAAATTACTTTAAAATGTTTTATGTTTGTCATTTTTTCTTCAAACTATTTTGTTTAACTTATAAATTGATAGATAATTTAATAATACACAATATATGATATGATTAAATAATTTATTTAATTTCATTAATCTCTTAAAAAAATCAACTTGATTTGTCTTATATTTAGGACCGGAGGAAGTATATAGTATTATTCTTAGGCAATAATTAAAATTCTGCTTTTATTATTGTGTGGGTGAAGCTAAGGCGAATCTCATGTTCACAACTGTATTATTCATAATTTTTAAATACTATGGTTTTCAGTAATATATATATAAAACATCATATGGATTTTTTATTTTTAAAATTTATTGAATCTAATTTAGATAGAACAAATCAATTTCTATTTTGATATTTATATTGTTATTCGTTGAGATGATAAATCAATTTTTTAAACAAAAATTAATATAAGAAACTTCCCAAATGATACATTTTGGCACTGTCTATTTTGGGGAGAGCTAGATCTTTGGCAATATGAGCAATATAGGAATTTCTATTAATCATAGTAAAGTCATTATTTAAATATTCTATGAAATCAGGAACATATGTTAAATGTAAAAAATATGGACAGTTAGGATTAATGTGAGGATTAGAGCTTAATGCTTAATTGCTATAATTACAACACCAGTCTTAGTAATCCCTCTACTCTTTATTATAAAATACTAACACACAAATATTTTTTTTTTTTTCTTTTTTAATGAGGCACTTGCTTATTTCTAAAGAGTATTAAATATTTTTTTCATGTATATCCACGTTTAATAAGGCCGGTGAGATAAAGTAATAGTTAATATAATATTATAGTTTATGAAATTAGTAGAGGTAATATTAGAAATTACTTAAAATTTAGGATAAATTTAATGAATTTAATTGTTTTAATTGGCTTATGAGATTTTTTTTTCATGTATAAAAATTTTAGAAAAGGAGTTGAGGAATTGGGCTCACTCACGATCCAAAAAGACAAGATGAAACCTCATTTTCTCTTAAATGATACCAATGTTGAGTAAGACGGGCCGTTTATTATCTTCAGATGTTTATCAAGACACCAAAGAACTAATATGCTTTCCCTAGCATTTTGACCAACTCGAATTGAACCTCTCCATTTAATGATGAAAGTATCCAACCCTTTTGCTACTTGAACCCAAATACGAGAGGTTATGAGAATTGTTAATAGTTTTAATATTTCTATTTTTACTACAGAAATATTTTTTCTTCTAACACTCATATAAAAGTGAATGAGTCCCATTAATATTTTTTCCCCCTTCTCTTTACAATGAAACTCATACATTTTTATGTAAATGTGGCAACGAAAAAAAATCTACAGTAAAAACAAAAATATTAAATCTATTATCAATTAACGCTTTATAATAAAAATACAAGAAGTAATTATAATCAACCCTTACGAGCAATTTGGGGGGGAAAAAAGATTGTCCTTTTGAGTACATTGAACAGTTTTGGGATTGTTTTTGTTGGCTGAGGGAGATGAGATGTAGATGAAGACCGAGACGAGAATCTTCCACGTGAGAAAACGGGGGTTATATTTGGACACAAATACCCTTTATCTCTGACGTGTGAGGAGACAATTGGTTGAAGCTGTAGGGTCGGGCACAGCAGATAATTGAGGGGGCTTTGTTACTGCCCTTTGCTTTATGGAGAGACAAGTGGAACGTAATTGTCACGTTATTAGGTTGATGAGGGAAATCGGGGAAAAGGTCTCTCCACCGGCTCTCCCGTTCACTTCATTAATTTCACCATTAAGGTTTCAAATCCTATAAAAATAAAAAATAGTATATAGAATATTTTAATAAAAGTCTAAAAATACATACTATTGAGAATAAATTTTTATCATTCAGATTTACTTATTTAGATTTTTTTTATTCAATATTATAATAATACTTTTATATAATATTAAATCTCAACTATCAGAATTAATCTAACAAGATAAATAAAGAGGTGGAGGGAATTGAACGGAAAGGGAAATAGAAAGGTCCTTTGCCGAGTTGATCATGGTAATATATCCAAGCACACCCTTAGGCGAGTGCCACCAATCTCTCCACTATTATTGGCTATTAAAATTTTAAATCAATTCTTTTTTTTAAAAAAAAAAATTTGCGCTAAAGCTGGCGAAATTAGTCTTAATCATCATAAGTTAAAAATATTTTAAATTAATACTTAATTTTTGAAATTAGTTTGAAATTTTAAAGATAAAAATTTGCTTATGCAAAGACGATTATTATTTTTTTTTTTTAAAAAAAAGAAAATCTTTTTGGGTCAAAGTAAATTTTTTCTTGTAAAAAGCCTCTGTATTTTTTTAAGCAAAAGAACTTTGTATGTTTTTTATGAAATCCGAGCACTTCTTTACATTGGGGGAATTCAAATTTTGGTTTGTCAGTAACCACGTTACAAAGGAACCAGCTACTTCTACTCGATTAAGAGCTCGTTTAGATGAGTGTTTTTTTTTTTCTATATAGAAAAAGTATTTTTTTTAAAAAAAAATTATGTGTTTGATGAGAGCCTTTTTTTAAAAAAAATAAAAAATAACAAAAAATAGGCCAAAATTCTCCTTTTTTTAAGCTACAATTTGTAGCTTAAAAAAAAAAAAAAGCAAAGTGTGAAAAGAAGAGAAAAAAATAAATGAAAAAAACAAATGACCGGCTATTCTTTAATGATTTATTTTGACGACAATTATTCTTGATTTTCAACAAAATGACAATTCATATCTCTAGACCTTTGATATGCTTATTTTCGTAATTTTACTGATAAAAAAAATGCTTCTCTATTTTAACATCCAAACAGTTTTTTTTAATATTTAAAAATGCTTTTTAAATAGGGTATCCAAACATAAAATAACTTTAACTTGTAATCAAAGTACTTTCTTAAAATGTAATGCAAAAAAAGTTCTTTTTTTTTAAAGTTCATCCAAAAGGGCTCCAAATCCTTATTGGCCAATAGTTAATATTTTATTTGACACCTCTAAGTAAACCCTCCTAAAATTTATTAGCCCTTGTCACTGCTTATTACTTTCCTACATCCTTAATATAAGATCTATTTGAATTTTTTAAAAATATTAAGGAAGCTAAATAAATTATTTTAATATTTATATTTATTATTTTTATCCAAACTAATTTGTCTGACTTACGATGAATTGGTATATATGATATAAGGATGAATAACATATGCTAAAATTAAGTAATTTATTAACTTCATTAATGTCTCTAAAAAAGTCAACTCTGTTTTATATTGTAAACAAGATAGAGTAGTAATTTTTTTTTTTTGATTTTTTTTTAAAATTCTAAAGATATATATGATTCAAAATTTTAAATTATCTATGTCAAATATTTTGTCAATTTATTTATGATCATGTGGTGCCATCCTTCATCACATCAATTCACTATTACACTTGTGCCCAACTTTTTCGGTTAGTGTTTTGCCCCTTTTGTTTTTCTATGGACGACATGTGGTTAGTTATTTTTATCCATAACTTTGTTGTAATATAATTTAAGCAAAATTGTCATGATGTTGGTTTATAGGAAAAAAAATTGTTATGATGGTATTGTAGCCTAATGACACTAATTAAGCACCTCTATAAAGTTCTATAAATGTGGGAATTATATAAGGGGAAAAAATCTTAACTAAGCAAGAGGGTGTTTCCTTTTGTTATATAATTGAGTATAAACTTATGATGATCGATATTCTATTGTTTCAAAATAAATTTCGAGAAATTGTAAAAGATATTCAATGAACTTTGAATTGAGAGGCAGAAAATTTTAAAATTAATAAATTTATTATAAAAATAAAAATATTTAAGGATCTTATAAGTTTGAAGAATGATAATAAGAGGATGAGGCCAACACACATTAATTATTATTAAAGTTATGATTAATTAGTATAGACAATTACATTAATCACAACAGGGAATTCCGCCATAAACTAGTTGTTTGAACATAATTAAAATGTGTGTGTGTGTTTATAACACACACACACACACACATATGACCAAATAATATATTTTTCCAACAATGACCTAATAATATTAAATAAATGTATACAAATTAAAATAATATATTGATAATTGAGTGTATAGATTAATTTTACATCCACTTAATTAAATATCTAATATATATACCTTTCCCATTTCTTTTATCAAATATGATTTATAGACAGTTTACTTCATCTGATTCTGAATCTAGGATCGATCTCTTAACTGAACTTCGTGGATTAAGAAAAGTAATTAACAATAATGATATTTTCAAACAACGTAGACCTTATATAAATATGTTCCTATTCAATTTTATTGGAAAAAAGTGGGATAATAGGTATGCTCTACTTCTCACACCTAATTTTACGTAAATTTTTTATGTGTGTGTGTGATAGATTATGGATAATAAATATTACACCATTGATTGTAAAGGGTCATATATTTAAGATGAAGAAAAAATGTAGGAAATAGTCTTATATTTAGAGTCAAATTAATGCAACATATTTTTATGTATTAATAACTGTATGATTGACAAATGGCTAGAATATGCATCAACGAGTGATTTTCTAGAAACTTTACTCTAGCCCTAAAGATGTTGAAAGGTATAAGTATAAATAAAACATTTCAAATACAGTTAATTTATAATAAATTCACCAATTAATTTTTATAATAAAAAAATCACCATCAATTAATTTGATTACCTAACCGTTGTTGAAATTAAAATATCCTTTCCTTAATGTTATTTGTTGTTAAGTGATGGTGGATTCCATATTCTACCAAAGAGTTTCATAGATTTCATTGGAAAATGAAAAAGGCAATACTGTTTTTTTTTCTTTGTTATGATATCTTCATAAAATTCAGTGAGATAAATTGCATTTTTCCTATTGATTTATATGTAGGAGTATATATAAACGAATCATATTTCATATGAGGTCGCTTTCATCCACCTAATGATTCAAGCCGGAAAGAGACGTTCAAATCACTATCATAAAGTATTTTTAAATTATACTATTTAAATATTACAATAAAGGGCTTATTTCTTTTTTGAGAATCTTTTTAAATTATGATGAAAAAATAGGTTCTGACTTTCTTGTAATTATAAATGCATGGGTTGGCACCCCCTAAGATTGAATATTTACTGAAAGGTACTTTTTTTTTGGGGGACCAATTTTAGTTAATTGTTAGTCACTTTAATGAGCTCATATTTTAATTTGAATTTTTCGAATATATATGAATTTAAGATCAAGAGATCAACCATTCTTACTATATACTGACATCCACATATGAAAGGGATCAATTAACATCGTCTGTGCATTATGATTTGGCACTTTTGTATCTTTCAATATATTCAATTATTGCAGACTGCTAATTTAATTAATTGTTGGACTAGATGTGATCTAAGCATACTGATTTAATTTTCAGTGTCGAATATCATAAAAAAGATGACACAATACAAAATTATGATTAAAATTCCAATATATTTAGAATCCTAATTTTCTAAATTAAGTAATTTGTTGGGATATACATATATATTAGTGATATTGACACCATATGAAAATTAGTGGGTGTTTGTATTACCTCCAAAAATCACTTTTACATTGTATAAGACAAAAGCTCATTTCTAGCGTGAAAATCACTTAAAATCTCAGTGAAACTAAACAGACATAGTTCATGTGTTCTTTTATCTTTTCCTATATTAAGTCAAGCACACTAGCACTTGCTATTCTTATGGTTTTGATACTACTTTATGAGATTTTGTACTGTAACATTTCAAAAAGAGAGGAAAATCCAACTAGGCAAAGACAATCAAGAGAGGAAAGGAAACATATAAGTGGTCTCAATACAATATTTTCACACAAAACCTTGAGATAATGATTTTTTAGTTTTTCTTTATTGATATTATCATCTGATATCCAGTTCAGATCCGTGACTTCTCCTCATAATACAAATGACTTCTTTGGCACTCAAACTTAAGACCCTAGAGGGTTCTAATAGAGCCTTTACACCGCTAGATCAACTTTATGTTGATATCTTTTATTGATTTTTTCTATTTATTTTTTTTTTCAGTCTAACTCAATGTGATGTATATGACCCTTTTGATTTTTCACACATTAAGTGAAGTCCACCCATACTAATTAGCATACTAATATAAATATTTTTTGTTATGAGAACTATATATTATAAGTCAAGGGCTAGTTTTTTTTAAAACATTAGCTGTAAGAAAATTATTTAACTAGTGGTGGTGAAAATTGAATTCTAATCTACCCTGGTAACAATTGGTCCCCTCTTCAATAATGCCTCTCACAAAAAGGAACTTATTCATATAGTCCTAATTCAATATAAAAATTCAACTGGAGATCATCAGGTATTTTAAATTTGAGAAAACTAAAAGTTAATTAAACAAGTATATTAACATGATAAATCAAACATTTAATTGTGATTGATATCTAAAAAATTATATACATAATCAGGAATTAATTAATTAATTGAGAGATAGAGACATAGGTGTGAAAAATCAAAAGCAGGAGAGGTGGGAAAGTTCATGCATAATGTAACCAAAATCCAAAAAAAATAGAGAGAAAGATTATAATGCTTTTGTTGTCCCCCTCAAAACATAACATTACCATGTGTAATCATCGATCGACCCCCCTCCTCTCTCTCTCTCTCTCTCTATATATATATATATATATATATATATATATGCTTCGTCCTTCAACTCTCTCTCTCTCTCTTTCTCTCTGCGCATTTCCGTCGCTTTCCCTCCAAGTATTGGCACATGGCCATGAATATATATTCATAAATGTATGTATTTAATTATATATGTACGTACTTACGTATGTAGTAACTAGATGAATGTTACACACACAAACACATTATTATTATTATAATTGAGAGAGAGAGAGAGAGAGAGAGAGGGGATTGATGAGAAGGAAGAAGCATAGGATACCACCTAATAGTCTTGAATACGCTCATCTACTACCTTATCATCATCTTCCATTCCTTTGCGTCGTGTCTCAAGTTTTGGTATTTTAATATTACCAAATAAAACAAATTTGTTTATATATGAAATGAATCTACATGCATGCATGCATTAATGAATCTTTCCACGTGCTCCCTCGTTTTCTTTTTATTACTATAATAATCCTTGTTTTTATGTGTGTGTTTTTTTTCTGAGGTGAGGAATGGGGAGCAAAGTTTAAAAACAGGCTTCTAACCACGTCTTTCTCACATAGGTTGATCAGGATAAAATAAGATTCTGATAGCACTTGTGAAGATTGCGGAAACAAATTTAAAGGATCTAAGAAGAAAACTATTTAACAATTGGAATTTTATTTAGAAGTAAATTGCAAGAGAAATTATTAGTAGAAGTTGACACACAAATTTACGCTTGAAATGATAACCCTCAATGGAAAAGGTAAAAACGTATCCCATGACCCGTCGATCCAAAGTATTTGGTGATTAACGATGAAGAGACTACACACACACACACATGGAGCTTTTAAAAAAGCTATACTATGAAACCGGCTAATAAATAAGGTCTCTTGAAATTTCAATTATAAATATAATGGAGACATGATAGGTTATTCTAAGTCAAGATAATAAATAAAAAAAATATCAATGAATTAAAGAAAATTTGAGTCATAATAATAACAATTCCTAATCATTATCCTACCACCTCTTCTTTATTACTTCTTCAATCCACACTCACTTACATCCTATACCATGCTCCCACTCACACATATTTCACATTTATCATCTCTCTCTCACACACTCATATATACATATCATCAATCCAATAATTAATAAGAATGCAACTCATAACTATCAACAAGCTATTGATTGAGGTAGTACATGGACTCATCCCTTAATGAAAAGAACATAAGTTTAAATTCAGGAAAGTATATTTGTTGGACAGATAAAAACTCTTTATGCTTTTAGTTTAGAAATAAATTATATCCTTGACCAAGAAAAAAAAAAGCGCAACTCATAGCTTATATACATATGTGAATTTGAATGAGTTTTACATTTAGTGGATAATGCATAAGTATATTTATAAACGTTCTTTAATTAAACCTTTGAAACCTGCCATGCCTCTAACTAAATATAGTGAGTTCTAGTGACCTAACTCATCTATATTTTGAAATTTGAAAAAAAATGATAGGGGAAAAACTTTGAAATTGTAAAATCCTAAATCAGGTACTTCAAGTAAAATGAGCTATGAATTGCTTATCAAGTATCGTTATTACTTTATTAATTCTTGGTAACAAACCTAATTTTAGGTTCTGCAATTTCAACGATCTTTTTCTATCATTTTTCCTTGAAATTTTACCTACTTTCTTTTTTGTTTTGTTTTGTTGTTATTATTATTATTATTTTTGGTGATCTTAGAGTAGCTTCAAGTCACTTTAGATTTGAATATAATCTCTGTCAAACTAGGAGAGTTAAAGTTAAAACATTTTCAGTAAGTGCACTTTTCGAGATTTAAATTTGTTTTCTCTTCCTTACTAAGTGAGATCACTTATTATCTCAGCCAACGTTAAATTTTACCTACTTTTTATATACATAGTTTATTCACTATTTGTGAATAATTTAACTTGCAATAGATCGATTTGATACTTGATATTAGCTTTTACTTTTCATACAAATTATACATTATATATGTGGGTGTGTGTGAGAGTGTGTGTGTCCTATTAATTATTGCACGTCTCCCTCAAGTCTCAACCATTACTACTACTCATATCCCATTTTCTATAAGTTTAATTATGCGATCTGTTTTTTTCTTACTGTTAATGGTATATATAATAAAGATTTGGCGGTAGTTTTGAGGATAAGAAGAAACAAGACTCTACCAACATTCTGCGTGTTGCGTGCATAATATATTTCACCACTTTACCATATCCATCTCTCATGCAGATCGACTCTGATTAATTAACGATGTTGACTTGACCTTTCCTTAATTTTTTTCACTTTTCTATATTGTTTTAATTAACTTCATCTTCTTCTCTTTAATTATTACAGCACACAATAATCTCAATATCCAAAGATGATCACAACCCAACCTGGCTTTAATTATAGCCTCCTCCGCCTTTCATATATTTATATATATTCGCTCATCAAGATCAAACATACAATCTTCAAATATTTATTATATAATTGTTATTGCAACAATAATTTATAACATAAAGTCGTAAGCAATTAATGTGATATGTTTATGTTGAATAAAATAAGAGATATGACTTTAGGAGGAAGCTTGTTATGTACTGCGTGTGTGTGTGTCTACATTCTACACCACCCAAAACACAAATCTGATTTTTTTTTTAATTAAAATATATGAAGGGTAAGAATATGTATGTATAAAATAAGATACAGTTGATAATAAATTATTTAATTAAAAAGTTGTGAATATGCATAATGAGATAAAGATGGGGCTGGAATCCCCAGCTGGAGGATGCATCACCAGTTTTGTTTGCTTCTTGTGGGATCACTCACCCATGCCAATCTCCTCTTTTGTCTCCCTAAGGTATCCTATGAACTCTCTCTCTCTCTCTCTCTCTACACACACACACTCCTAAGTATATATAGAAACAGAAACACATCTCTTGTTATGTAAAAAATGAAGTTATCTTTAAATCATTAATTACTCCTAATAAGTAATACTCTTCTGATGTTAGTTATAAGGCACTTTTATTCCATGTACCCAGACCCCAAAAAAAAAAAACAAGAAAAAGAAAAAAGAAAGAACTTAAACTGCATTTTTTTTAAATAAAGAAGGTTTAGATGAGTTAGGTCCTAGGAACTCACCAAGGTTAAAGTATTGTCTTTGGACTTAAAGAGTACTTACAGAGATATTTACAGATCACCTAATAACAAGATCTTAAACTGCATTAGCTCTGTCTTGAAATTCAACAATTTTTCAACCTTATCCCTATTTAATGTACATTTTACCACATGAAAATGAAGTCAATACAATAATAAATAAAGGGTAAAATTGTACATTCATATAAAAATTTTCTTCTCTCTGTCCTATAGATAGGACTAGAGGAGTACTCTCTTTGATTCTTAACATAGGTACAGGTATGGAACTAATTTGTGAATATTAATGAAGTTAATTATTTATAACAAATGTATATTGATTTTTCTATAAATGTATACCTTTTTTAATTAATGGCATTGGAATCATTACTTGATGTAAACTTCAATTATATGTACAATTAATATGGATAAATTTAAGAGGTAAAGTAAACAAAAATCTTATATTCAGGATTAAATTAAAGTATCTAGCTCCTAAATATAGGATTGGAGGAAGTGGTTAGAGAAAATTTTGCTAAAATTGTTCTTATGATGAATTCAATACACCAATCGTACGCTCCTTGAATCAACTTCTTACTATTACTCTAAGAAAATTAGAGATTTTATTATGCATGATTGACACTGGATCATCACATTTAGTTATTTATTTAGAAAAGTAAATAATTACTTATAATGGCTTGCTCTATCACATATAAATGATTTTGTTAGAATTCTTATTGCCAGGCACACTCTTTGAATATTGGGATATCTTCATTGCTAATTTGTCTTAATTTTATTTTCCCCCCTTATTACGTAGTTGCATAATTTGTCCTTGTAATCTGAAAATATCAATCGCATTTTCAATAATAATAAAAAGGTTAATTTAAAAACATTACCATTAATAATAAGATTTTGATTGTCATATATACTTGAAGCTAAGTAATTAAAATTCAGATATATCATTTCAGTTCTTAGAGTAGAATCAATATATCAAAATATGTGTGTGTGTATAAAAAAACACTAAAATACGAAGAAATACTAAGAGTTCTTTTGACTTGGATCAATGAACATGGAGCATGATTTGGCAGGACTTGCCAGCAAAAACTTTTTTGGCCTTCACCATATCATAATTATCACACCCTCTCTGACACTTATGTCTTACCTTTATATATTTTTTATTAAGTGAATGGAAAAAGTCGGCTCTTTTAATTTGTTCTTTTTCTTTTTTTCAGTTTTCCCCCAGAAAGAATTATCACAAAATCGATCTCTCATGAATACGTTTTTTCATTGATATATATAGCACTAAAATCCAAACACAGGAGAGAGTACCCCAGAAATGAAATTAAAAAATCATTATCTTTCAAATAATAATAAAAAAGTTTATTCGTATGACTTTTACCTGTCAACTTATAATCTTCTCTCATTAGATATTAAGTAATACTACTATATCCGATCCCTTAAACTATTGACTTGGGGTAATTAGGATTCGGATTCATGAAACTCAGTGACCATATCTCTTTAAAGAAAGATAGATAGATTTTACCATATTTGTAAATTTATAAAGTGAGTAACAATTTTAGTATCACATTTAATTTAAATTCCAAAATTCTTTTGGATGGAAACTATCAAACACTTGAATCAATTGACTTTGGCTCGTCATAGTTTAACTAGTGGTTTCATGTTTAAGCATTGGATATGCAACCGTAATAATTATTCAAAGATAGTAAGGCTCTTTCATTATATGCCTACATTCCCACAGATCGACTATAGATTGGACTAATCGATTATTATTGCAGATACTAGTGGAGAAATCCAAAAGAAAACTCAATAAAAATAAATCAAGTAAATCTAGTATATAAGTATATTTAAGACCACTCAAGTCCTTTTCATTTACAAATTTTTCTCCTTCTAATTATTTGTCAATCTATTCAATTTTATGTACTAAATAGTAAATGATCTTTCTTAGTCTTCATAATTAGAAATCAAAGATGCCTCTAAAAATAATAATAGTACTAAATAGTTCATGATCATGTGCAATGTTGAGACGTTGCATGCATGAGAGAATGTGGCCAAAATGGAAATCAATTATGGACAAAAGAGTATATATACAGTACTTTATTTTAATGCAAATAATTATTGATAAGAACAAACCAGCACCAAAACAAAACTAAGCTCATTTTTTTATTCTAAGAAACCTACTCCACCATGTGCAAGTTGTTAAGGTGGGAAAGATACTAATTTTCAAGACACAGATTGGGTAGATCTTAGTTGGAATATAATCACCCATACTTACATTTACGGTATTGAAACCTCTATTATCAATGCCTAGTGTCTAGTTGCAACTGTTCACTTTATTCCAAGTGAAAAATAATGCATTATTAAGCAAAGTGGATCTAGATTCTTTTTTACATTCACATAAATGAATGTATAAAACCCGAATCAAATGGTTAAACCAATGATTTAATGAACAAGTCTCCTAGAGACAGTTCGGTAAAGAGTTTCAAATAAATTGATAGGATTAGATTTTATATTTAATTTTTTTCTCCTTTTTTTTTAGCTTGAAACAATATTGTTTTGAGTTAAAGAAATAATAGTTGATCATATATATACTTTTAGTACCCCTGTTTTGTTAAATTATGTTTGGTTTATATATGAATATTCCATTTACTTGTAGATTAAGACTTTTTTATTTAAATAATACTCTTTTAAGAATTATGTACGGTTATTTTAATTAAATTATATTAATTTAATCATAATTGGGTTGATTTATGTTCAATAACGGTTATACCACACACCCCTTTATAGGTTTCTGTAAAATAACTTATGTATTTCATGTATAATGGGTCTATATATATAAAGAGTGAGAACCTTATTCTTAATGGCTCATTATGATGATATCCCTGATTTATGGGATTATGATTGACACACATATCATAACGTATATTTTCTAATTATAACATTGATTCCTAATTATAATATTGATTCTTAACACCCTTAAACCACCATCTCGATAAGTAAGTTTAACGACGGGTCTAATTTTTACTACCATGATAGATAGTGCATTTAGAGATATTTTTTGGTGTGTTCATCGACATTGGTGTAAATATGAAATATGTTTATTATGCTCTTAATTGGTTTTCTATTTACATTATCATTTTCTCTTGTGTCAGTCTTTGAATACTTTAAATCAATGTAAGAATATACAAAATCTCACTTCATGGGTTGATCTACATATCTAAGTATGCCAACTATATTACTGAATTTATGGAATATTAGTGTATGGCAAAGTTGGGTAGATCTGATCTACACCAATTACGATGCTCTTTCTTTTGTTTTTCCCCTTGAAATTTTAAGGCATTATTAGAGAAAAGCAAGATAATAAGGTGTGTAGTTAAAGGCTTTATTTTGAAGAAAAGAATATTTTATATATCCACTTTCAATTTTTGTGAATATAATTTTCTCTTCAGTCAATCAAACCTCAAGTTTACTTTCATTTTGTTTGATCCCTCAAGTTTCAAAGTATTGATTTTGGTTCCTATAAGGGCAAAATGGTCTTTTTTTTATTGAGTTATAAAGACTAATGTTTTAAATAAAATGAAAATTAATTGAGGAACCAAAACCTATAGTTTAAACCTTGAAGGACTGGAACCAAAATGGAAACAAATTTAAAGGATTAAGGATTCTATTAACCCAACAAGAAATATTCAAGATTTATAATATTATCCCCTTAATGTAGATAGTAAAATAGATTATACTCCATCCGATCCCAAATATAAGGAGCATTCTTGACGAATTTTTTTTTTATCTAAAATATAAGAGGTTGATAGGGTAATTACCAAATATTGCTTTCCACTTTTATCCTTGTAGGGGAGAGAGAAGTGACAGATAATAGATACATATTTAAAAATCACATTATTTAATAAAGGTAAAAATATATACATTTTATCAATTTAAGACACATTACATTACTTTACTATCATTCCTTGACCTATATAAATTAGTTAACGACGTCAAGTAAAGCTTAGTTAAATTTAGAGTTACATGCATCCAATTGCAAGCGCCATATCAATATAATGTAAAATATAAAATCTATAAGAAATTCATATTATTCACAAGTCATAAAAAGTGGGACTTTTTATTTTTCCTTTTTTCACAATATTCTACCTAGCTGTTTTTAAAACATTGAAAACAAGAGGTTGAAATTGTTAATATGATATTAATTGATCTGGTAAATTAATGCGGATCAGAACTTGGGGGCTGGTGGGTTTGGTAGACTAAATAATTATAATTATATAGTTGGATAGATCAAATTTTAATAACAATTACTATCTACACCATTGTAGGGCAAGCGTAGATTTTGTAGGAAGCTAAATCTCTTTTTCTAGAACCTAATTAACAAAGGAACTAAAGGGCTAACCTAATCCAGAAGAGAAAGGATATAGGGGTATTTGCTTATAGTTTATATTTGATTATTCTAATTAACTAAGTATTTTGGATATGAAATTTTAAATAGCACGAGTTTATATTACCTAAAGTGTTTGTTTCTAATTTAGGGTTTGTTTGGATTAATGTGGTTTATATCTAGATAGGCTTTTATAAATTTTTTTTTTAAAAAATCAGTTTAATAACAATTTGTTTGAATGATATATTAAAAAGTTAATTCCAGAAGATTTTTTTTATTGGATCAAAGGTATAATTCCTTTTAAGACTTAAAACATAAGAGGTTTTCGTCTCTTTAAATAAGTGTGTTTTTTTTAGATTCAAACTTATGTTTTCCTCTTTACGAGGGTGAGACCGTATACCATCTCAATTATCAGCTTGTTTGTCAATTTCCAAAAAATAAATAAGTTGTTTTAACATTAACCTCCAAATACTAAATCAAACATGATTTTTTTTTTCCTTACTCTAACTAGTTTTTAAGGGCCTAAAAGTTAGATTTGAGCTTCCCAACTGCATTCCACACAAGCACTCAATCATCCATAATTAGTTTACTGTATACGTTTCTTTCTTGGAATATTACCATAGTTCCCAGAGACAAGACTTTGGTTTTTCTTTATTCAAAGAAAATGGGGAAACAAGAAGGGAAATAGAAATAGTGAGATTCAATTAAACTAATATAACTCTGCTTTTTCCACGTGCCATAAACTTGGAATCTTCCTTTTGAACAGTTCACAGATATATTCCACTCTGATATGATTTATGCCTCTCTGAACTGTCGGAACAAAACAGTTTTTATTTTTATTTCATTTTTTTATGGGTAAACAACAAACCCTTTTGTCTCTGAATTAAGAGTCTGCCAAAAACATCACTCTGATCCTTCATGTTCCATGCAGCCATTATGATTCTGACTATACATGTTGATTATACGGACTTTGCATGTTTTGTCCATACTCTTTAGTTTGGAGGATCTACCTTCTTCATCGAAGACAAAATTTTTTACAAGGTATGCTTAATAAGAGAATGGAATGAAGGTAATGATATGATTTATATGTAAAGCCTACATTTACTTTATCCTTCTTTACTGTTCTTTTAAGGAAGAATTACTATAAGGTCATTTGGAAGTGATTTAATTACCCACAAGTCCGATCACAACTAAGGAGAACGTATTAATAAGTTCTAGTGTCAAAAATGACTTTAAGTTTATACTAGTCACTTTTCATTGAGATTTTTTAGTTATTAAATTCTTTCTTTGGAACCTCATAGTAATTCTCTCTTTTTTAATCTAGACATGTCACTGGCAAAAATCTTGAAAATTAAAAATGATGAAAACATGAATAGGAGTTAGAGCTCTGCTAAAAATTTCAACTATCAAGAAAAATCATGGTTTGGTAGTAGATACTACATATATGCTAAGCAAAGATTATGATTGGAATGAAGTAAACAAAAACTGTCTACATAGAAAATCCAGCCACTACTCTACCCAAGAAAAAAATAATACCACTAATAATGGTGAATAATATACAGAAATGAAAGAATACAAACTTGTGCTAAATTTCTATGTCCCTTAACTGGAGAAAGAATATTCTGTTAGACTTTTGGGCACTCTTATCCCTAATCCTTTGTGCAGTAGCTACAAGTGACCAATGAAAAAAAGGCCATGAAACTAGTCAAACAGCAGCAGCTAACAGAGAAAGTCCTTTGCTCTCTCCGTCTTACCCTTTTTCTCGTACTCTTCTTCACACTTCATTAAGGTATACATTGTATTCAGTCAAAAGAGAGAAAAAAAAAAATGGAATCCTGTCTTTGCCAATATGGTTAGAATCAAAACTTCTCCAAGTCAAGCAAAATTGCGTTCAGTAGCTGTGTCAGGTCAAAAAGAGTTTAGCTCTTGGGACTAGAACTGTATTTTGGTCCTTCACAAAATGGATTCATTTTCAAAGAGTCCCCAGTAAATTTTTATCCTTCTTTTGATCACTCATGTATCAAAAAATCCATTAAATCTAATCTTTTTGTTGGTGAATTGCTAAAAAAAGTGTCCTTTCACCAGATTCATTAGCAGGTTTAGCAATTCACTAACGGATAGAAGAATTAGATTAGATGAATCTTGAAACATGAGGAACCAAAATAAAAATGAAAATCTATTAAGGACCAACATGAGGTTGAGTTATCAACAGAGGACTAAAGAGGATTTTTAGTATTTGATATGTGAAAGTCCAGGAATAGCCTTTCCTATCGTCCAAGTGATTTCTGCTTGTAGCCATATTTCATTCTTTCATTTAGTTTCTCTTTCAATTTTCTCTTCTTATCCATTTTCAGCCTGTACCTTTCTTCCCTCTCCCTTTCATAGACCCCTTGCCAGTGTACCTCTCCTGTTAATGGCCACAACCACATATATCTTGAATGGTCACCATCATCGGCAGCCTCAGCTAAATCTTCATCCATGCTTTTCAATGTGGTAAAGTTGAAGTATTTTGCCCACATAACAGGCCTGCGCTGTTCAACCGGGTGCTGCTCTTCCATGTTGCCAGTGTTAGAATCAATGTATACCATCTTCCGTGCACTATGATAGGCCCATACGTTGATGAGAAGTTCCAAAACTTGACAGTAGCAGTGCTTCCGCTGCGTAGAAAAAACAAATGTGAGAATGAAAACAAATAGTGAATCCTCAAGTGCAAAAGTCAACGACTTACTTCAATCTCTGAAGAGCCAAACATGCAAATAGTAGAATTGCTGGAACTTTTATGCAGGGCATCAATGGAATCGACAAACATCCTGCATTGATTTATCACATTTCAGTTTATAGTTTAATTCAGCGAGGTGAATTCCTCAATTGGCCTACTGCCATGAAATCTAAATTGATCCGTTAATCACCGTGAGAACATTATGAACTCCAAGAAAGACGGGGTTGGCATCACCCAGCTGTGTAAGGCTGACCAATAATGACCATCTTCTGGCATAGGAGGAAGTGCTTCTACATGTGGTGGCAATGCATACATCTGGCGGAAGCCATCTTGAAAAGCAGTTCTGAATGCATTTTTGAAGCATAATGTTAGATAAGTTTGAAAAAGTTGTTCCGATGTCTAAATTTTAAGAAAATATATGGGAAGTACATAGCTGAGGTCTTCTGGTCAGTGACTACAATAGGGTCACTTCATGCCCAGAATCTTGTTAATCATACCACAATCATTATGACAAAACTGGTCTCATTTTTCAGCATAAGCTACAGCGTCAAACTTCCTAAACAGTGTATATGATTAACACTGGATGCAACTCTAGGAAATAACATATAGGAGCAAGTGGTGTGATCATTCAAACTATTTAGTAGCTAAAAGAGTGAAATGAGCACGACGTATGTATAACATCATAGCCATATTTTACATGCCTGCAGTTGCCTCCATTTAAGATATCACACATCGACCAAAAGGTAAGTGCATTATTGCCTCCAATGGCACCTTGACCAATGTCTAAGTTTGCCCAAAAATATATGACATCTCCTTTTGAATTCTCTTGATTTAATGCCTCTGTCAAAACCCTTTCAGCTTCCGCTGACAATGCTACCTGCTTTGCAAAAATAATGTACTTAGCATAGGAAAATTTTAATATATATGTTAGGATGCCCAAACTTCGACCTAGCAATTGATATTGAGGCAAGTTAAAAAAAAACAAAAAGAAATCTCAAAGCTATTAATTGTGGCTTCAGCAGAATGCAAACACAGAAATCTAAAATTCTGTCTGTGAAGTAAAAATGGTGCAATGAGCTAAACAAAAGCAAGAAATACCTTGCTACCAGCAGCACGCCATGACTGAAACCCAATCCAAGGTCTCCTGTGAATGCTATCCACCTGATTTGCAATTGCAAACATGCCGCCCATTTCGCAGAGGATGTCTCTAAAGTAAGTGTCATTTAAAATAGGCAGACGATTGGTTGCATCCACATCATCGGACCATTGTCTTAGTGCCCTTCTAGACTGCCGTAACAAGTACTTTATTAATGATCACAAAATATGTCAAAGAATTTACTGTATTAGCATTCACATAGTTACACAAGATTAACAGAATGAAAATTCAGTCATCCAGAAACAAGGAAGCCATCACCATGTAACTAGAGCAAAACTTTCATGCCCTGTCTGAGTTATTGAGGCAAAGAAATAAAATAGGAGCACCCTAAGTTTGGTTTACATGTTTTAAACGTGATAACCAAGTGGGTAGAATAATTACATGGCTCAAAGAAAATATACTTTCTGAACAACCCATATGTTAATTTATAGAGTGAAAAATAGCGCACAAACAAAACAAGGGAGAGCATGGAAGAAGTTAATATTTTCATATGGTAAAATATATTAAATGTGAACTATGATACTCACAAGACTTAACCCGCGGTACAAGGAACCATGGTGCAAGAATGGCCATGCTCCAGACCCACTGTATATCTCATAAATGCACACTTGTTGTCCCATTCTCTCCAGCTCCCCTTCATCCCTTTCATTTGCTTCAAATTTCAATTTCTCAGATTTTCTAGCATTGCGATAGATCACGTCCCATAAGCCACCGTCTTTTTCCATCCTCTCTTCAAGCTGCAAAAGGAACAAATGATATTCTTGCCCCCCGTCTCTAAAATAAAGTTTAAAGAGTGAAATACACAGACAATGGAAAAGGGAAGGTAGGAAGGAAGTCAAAAGTTAAAAAGCTGAAGTTGGAAGACAACACACCTCTTCAGTTTCAAGCATCTCAACCTCTTCTGATCTTTCAATTTCTTGTAGAATATCCCAATCTAATTTGGTTGGGATATCACGGGATGGAACTTCAGTTTCATGCTCAGGGATGTTTGTTGCATTATTTAAACCAGCTAAGTCCTGCTCAAGGGCATAGACAACGCTAACTTTTTGAACGGATTCATCATGAGCCCTTTGCATATGAGCACCAAGATCTATTTCATTCTCAAACAAATCCCACTCCCACTTCCCCTGTTGAAGCTGAGAAACAGGTCTAGGTAACAAAGCATCAGATGGAAAACTGAGTACATTCTCCAGAAGTCTTGCATAACCAGTTACACATTCCAAAGCTAGCACATTTTTAGCAAGCTGTCTTCCAGATAAAGCAATATCTTGAGCAAATTTAGAGAGTCTTCCATTCGAAAGCAAAAGAGAAAAAGCAGTCATCAAAGAATCTGGACTATGTTTGGAAAAAAATATCCCATGGACGCCATCAACTATCTGTAAGTTGATAGAAGATCTTTATGAGTTGAAAGAAGCAGCCATGATTACAGAAATCAACGAGTGACAAAAAGGAAGAACTTGAGCAAACTCACATATCTTTTTAAGACTGGAAAATCAGGTGCAATGACGGGGACTCTAAAAGTCATTGCTCTAGCTAGTAATGGAGGAAAACCCTGTATATCTTGAGCAGAACCATAGAGAACAATATCAGCCATCAGTAACACATTGTTAACATCACCATTCAGGCCATAATGCCTTAAAGAATCATCAGGAAGTCCCAAGCTTGAAGCAACTTCCTGCACCAAAAATGCTAAAGGATTAGTAGACAATTTCTAAATGTCCAAAGACGAACTTATGACACTAAAGGCGAGCTATAATTAAGATTACACATTTTCAGTCAAGAAAGCCCAAATTCAATGTTTCTATTTTCATAATGATACGGGCAAAATATTAGTTCAGAGGGTAAGAGCATACTCAGTCATTAATTTAGTGGTTAAAACTTAAAACTCCTACATATGATCCACGGCTTGAAAGAAAGTTTACCTGTAACGCATCACCATAACCATCAGTGGAATTGCCACATAAAAAAATGAATTTATATGATTCAGTTGGATCCTTCTTTCTTGCGTATTTTAACAGTAGAGGTCCTATGGAATGCATTGCCACAGCATAGTCCCAGGACAGGCCATCATAGAAGATAGAACTCCCAACAATGACAACCAATATATCATCTTTATGAATCCCATTAATATCTCTTAATTGATCCTTGGAATGGGTCTTACTATAGCTTTCTGCAGCCCACACATCCACCGGTGATCCCGGAATGACAAAAAAGTTTCCACTGTCAAGCACACTGTATAACATCTGACAACAAAAGAAATAAATTCTAAAAACCTAACTAGAAACAATCAGGACAAAGTCTAAAAATGTAATGTTTGTATAATTGTGTGTATTTGAAGGCAACATTACCGGAAAAGTGAAATCAGGGAACACAACAACTGTGGCTCTTCCAAAAGCATTTCTCCAATGAGAAAGAAGATGCTCCCAGCCCATTTGCTCATAAAGCTTAAGGCGACTTGAAAGATTATCTTCTTGAACAATCCATACAACTGGTACTGAGCAGAAAGGCGCCTGCATAAGGCTGCAAAAATATAAAACTCACTAAACACAGCATATGAATACATCACATCATTTCTGAGCAAAAAAAAAATACATCACATCATGTGTGACATAATAGATAGAAAGCTAACAGTTACAAATCCTGATAACCAGACTCAGCCGAGTGATATAACGGAACCAAATAAATTCTAGGAACACTTAATTATTTCTCATATTGAAAATATGAGATGTGAATAGCTATAAAAATGTCTGTACCCATATAAAACATCTACCATGACAACCCATTTCCACGTATTAAATTCCCAGAATGTATGTGCTGTGAATCATAGACACCAAAAGACCAACAAGCAAGCAAATGTAAGAGTACATGAATTCCAGCCATCAAGTTTAGATAATAATTTATTTTAAAAGAAAGAGTCAGGGGCCCCGTCATAGGTCAACCATATATCAAATCTAGAATTTTCTCAAGAAAAATTACAAATGAAAGGGTTGACATATAAAATAAAAAATAGAGAAATTTACAAGTTTGTGTTTTTAACAAAAGGCAGCTAATATTTCTTCACTGATCCCTTACATTTAGTTTTGAACACCATTAAAATTTCGACCTCAAAACATCAAATCTTATTCATGAACTGCTAAATAAATGTCACCAGGAACACATCCATCCGACACACCCCCCCCCCCCCCAAAAAAAAAAAAGGGAAGAACAGCCATCCAAGTCATCTCAAGCACATGGTAGAATTTTTATATGCTTGCTGAAATTATGAGCTAGACACTATTAAAATACATCAAAAAGTTAGCAAAACTTTGTTAACTCCTACAGGCCAAAAACTTTATACCACATGACTTCTCTACACAAGCTGAGAGATCTAACATTTTAACAGCAATCATCAGGAGTTAGATAGGATGAAAAGCCCACCTTGAAATGGCTTCTTTTGATTCTAGAGAGTCAACAATGACACCTTCAAAACTGTAAAGAAAGAAAAATATTAATCATCTATGTCAAGTTACAACAAGCAATAATTTCATCAAAATCATGCTGGTACAAAAAGTTCATGTGTATAAGCAGGTAACCCCGGTTAGAACCCTAACATCAAAAGGGGAAAGTAGGAGGACTCGAAGAAAAATATTTTAATGAGGAGAAAAATAGCAAAAGAGACAAAGGAGGTGAAATGAAGTAGACTTAAGAAAGGTCATCAATACAAAACAGGATCCCATTCCCTCTACAATGCCTTCGAGATAAATAATATTAGAATGACAATGAGCATAGTACTAAAATGAGGCCATACCAATAAACCCTGAAAATAAAAAGTAAAAAGTAAATAACATAAATTTCACACCTACATTGACCAATTGATCTCGCCTTTGTCCTCTGGACCTAAAAATGAGAGACGATCATCTATTTTCTCCCATATTGAGTGTGCATTTGCATTGCCTACTGCAAATATCTGTAAAGCCACATGAAAAAAAATGCAAAGACTTCTCAAAATATTTTCTTAGCAACAATTCAAGGGTAGAAAAATGAACAAGCAAGCCAATCCATGTCAGGAGCAACTCACTCTGATAAAGGATTTGTGTATCATTATTTACATAACTTGGATATCATGTCTATGTTTTGAATAAAGCACCATCAGCTTCCATGGAGATCTTAATGTAATAGCATAAAGAAAATAACAGTGACTGACCTTAAAAACATAACCCAGTTTTTGCAGATTCTGAATTATGGAAACCAACATCAATGACTGAGGATCTTTCTTCATGTGACTTAAAATCTGACATAGATGAAAAAAGTACTGATAAATATGCAAAGTGCAGGCAATTCAATGAATATGTGAAAATCAAGATGCTATGTTTTATGCACCAAGAAACTTTTATTTCATAGAAAGAAAGAGATACCAGACAGAATAAGACATCACCCAAGAAAATCATAGATAACAAGACTAGAAAATGAAGAATCTACCACAAGTAGTCTTATAAGACTATGAGATAGTTGTAATATGCATAACAAGCTAGAAGCTATTTCTTTTTATGCTTTGACAATCCAAGATTGAACCATTGATTAAATATAGTCCCAACCGATAAAGCACACTGGGTTTCTTATCTGAATTAAAATCTGTATGGTTTCTTCATTTTCTTTTTAGTTAAACAGTAGGGAAGAATAAAGCTTTATATTGTGGATACATATCAGACAAAACCGACCACACCCAAAGGTCTTGGTTTATTGTTCTAAACTAGGTAGTGTCCAAGAGGACTCTGGCACAGCCACTATTTCCATAAAATCACATAACAGAACATAGGGTCCAAAGAAATCTGTAAAAGATGGTAACTATAAAATTGCATAGGAATTAAAAACATTGCACACATAACTAACTCTTTGGACCTGAATAATAGAACCCCAACTTCTATCTTGAGTTAACATTAGATTGATGTTTCCATTCATTACGCTCAGCAGCTATAAAATGAAATTCTTTTAGCTTTATAGTTAGCCAAATAAAAACTAAGGGGGAACTTTTATCACATAATTAGATAAACTCAGTTAAATTTGTCAGCCCCATTATGAAAAATGATTTTCAAATATTCATCAGCGTTAAAACAGAATGATCCTTTCCTCCTTTTCCACAAAATCTGAGCAAAATACTAAGATGATAGCAAGTTCAAACATGCAGCCAAGAACTTGCACATGATGCCAGTTACGTTTCAAGGAAAGAAGACATCTTCATTTACCATCCATACTTCACTCTCTGACAAATAACTAAATTCAACTTGGAAAGTAATCCTGCAAAGTTTCCATTTCTGACCGCAATCATTCTATATGCTTTGACTTCTAATTCAGTTCAAGTATCTGTTAACGGCCTTCTCAAGAACCTATAGAAAATTAGAATTTTAACTACTTGTATTTGATAATGTACATATACTTACAAGTTTCTAGCACAAATCCTGTAGGCAAAAGAAAAAAGTTTCTAGCACAAATCATATTAGGGATATATTTAAGCTGTAGATATTTTCAACTATTGATATCCAAATTCCACAAGACCCCTTCAATTCTGTTAAGCCTTAATAAATGTATCCGACCATCTAGGTCCACAGCCATTTGCCATTGCCACATATACTCGAAAAGCATTGCCATTAGTCTAAGGAAGAATGAAAGAGAGGGGGGAAAAAGAACACACACGTCGGCGATATCAAAAGTGTCCCGCCCAAGGACAAATGAGACTTACAAGAGCTAGTCTGGGCGCTCGAACGCCAATTCTCGGCATCAAACGCACCCGATCAAGCCCATCTCCCAGCATAAACCTCCTAGACTCCTTTCCGGGCACGAACTTTAACGTAGTCCCGAACTTCATATTCGGCCGTGATGGCCTTCCACGGTCGCCGGCCGGTCTTAACACCGACATAATCGAGCTCTGCAACACCATGGACGCCAAAGCAAACAAGAACAACACGAAGATAATCATAACATAGAAACCCGACTTCCCTTTAAAAGGGAACAACCAAAGGAGCCCCTTGCGATTGAAGCGAGTGTTGGGATGGGATCGAGTAGTTCGGGGCAATTGGCGATCGGAGGAGGCCCTGGGCCTGTCACGAGAGTGAGTAGGATTCCTCCTGGAGAGGAAGCGATCGCGGATCGCACGGAAGCTAACGTCATTACCAGAACCGCCATTGCCACCAGTATTGTCATTGATCTCGGGAAGGAGAGATGAGCTGCTAGAAATAGCCATGTGGGGAAGAAATTTTCCCCAGAAAGTGATGGAGAAAGTTCAGAAAGGAGGGAAATTGAAAGAAGAAAGTGAAGGAGGAATGTGAAGTGGTGTGTGAGAGTTGGATATGGCATTGGCCTGGCCTTCGCCCATGGCCGATTTTGTCAACGTGAATATGTTACTGAGCCACTCTCTCTCTCTCTCTCTCTTCTGATTCTGGTTTTTGTTTCATGCTTTCCGTGTTTTAGTTAATTTAATTTTTTTAAAAAAAAATCCCACAAAAATATCATTTAAAATTCAGAATGATAAATATATATTAATATAAGCTGTTAATCTTATTATTATTTATTTATTTTTATTAATCCCATTACAATTTTTCTAACAGGTTTTTAAAATTTAAATGATATTTTTCTGCCATTCTTCCTTTATTTTTTTTGGGGGATTTTATTTCTTTATTAAAATGCACGTCAAATATTTGGCATAATTCCATCTGCCTATATTAATTAATGGTTAACTCCGTTAGAAACAAGTCTATTTTTTATCATTATATTATATTTTAAATAAATATTTTTCCGCCGAGTACTAGCATTTATTAATCATTACTCACATCTTAAGGTAAAGTATCAAAATTTATATTGAAAAATAATCTTTTGTCCACTCCATACATGGATTCTAGTTTTGTGTTCTTTTAAAATATAGGTTTCCTAAGGAATCTATTCGCGTCAAATAAAAAAATTTCACATTTTACATTTTTAGCACAATAAAAATTAATTTAAAATTATGTAATAAATTAAAACAGGAAAAAAAGGGAAAATTATATTTGGGTCCTAAAGATCAGAATAAATTACAAAAAAGTCTCACACCAGAATCCTATTACAAAAAAGTCCCTTGGGACTTTTTTTATAATTAATTGAAAAATTCTCAATCCATATTTACAACTAGAAATATTATATTAACAACTTAAAATACCATATTAACAATTGAGAATTTTTATTGTTAATATAACATTTTCAGTTGTTAATATATCATTTATTTTTTTTCCTCAGAGTTAATATAGCATTTTCAGTTACAAATACTGATTGAGAATTTTTCAATTAATTACAAAAAAGTCCCAATGACTTTTTTAAGACTTTTTTATAATGAAATTTTGATACGAAACCTTTTTGTAATTAATTTTGGTCCCATGTAATTTTTCCAAAAAAATGTTGGATTATTATGAATATGAAGAGGTGGGAAGGTCTACATCACCTTCCCCTTTTAAATTTTTGGATAGTTGTCTTTATTGGGACAAAAAGGAAGAAAGAGGGAGAAACTGAGTGGGGTCTCTTTAATTTGCAATGAGCTGTGAATGAGTGGGTTTGCTTCATTCACAATTGGTGATAACGACATAAACGCGCTAATACCACCAAAAAAAACAAACAAACAAACAAAATTATAAATACTAAGAGTCCGTTTAATTTAATCTCATTACATCCTGCATGCAAATGTAATGTGATGCGATAGTAATGCAATTTAAAACAAGATGTAATGAGTTTTTTTTTTATAATTATTTAAAATTAATACATCACACAAAATTTATGTTATCCTTAATATAATCTTTGTTAAAAAATACTTAAAAGTCACGCCTCATCGTAATTGTCATGTTATCTTGTTGAGAATCATCCGATGGCCGTGATTTTGGTGGTGGAAGTGACAATAACAGTGGTGACTGATGAGGCGATAGCAATGACAAGTGGTGATACTGAGAAGAGGTAGTGGTGGCAACAATTGTGGCATGAAGTGGCTGGCGAAATAAGATAAGTGAAACAAAAACAAATAAAAATAAAGTCTAAATTGGCCTTTTCTAACCATGCAAGAGTGATAATAAATATTTAAATATGGGAGGTATGAATTAGAATCACCAATTTTTTTATAATTATCATTACCATGGTAAACAATAATGCAATCATGATTATCATTGCAAGCATGTAATGAGATTAAACCAAATAGGTTCTAATAATTAAAAAGTAAGAGATTTAAGACTTATTTATAAGTAAGTCCCATAACTCCTCTAAAAATCAGTAAAATCCTAAGGTTCCAATGATCATTATTTTTCAGGTTTTAAAAAAAAAATTGACATTTTTTACACATGCAAAAAGAGTAAATGGAATCTTATTAAATTTTACATAAGGATTTACAAGTTTACTCCCTAAACTTATAACTCAAATCTCTTATATTTAAAAGTGAGTTTGTATATTTTACATGTGAATTATTCAAATTTTAGAGGAATATGTATTTATAAGACACCAACTAGAAGCAAATTTTTATCCCAAATATAAGGCATCAACCTTATATTAATAACTTTTTTCCCACCTTAACTTTATGATTAATTGAGATTCAATGCTAGAAAAAGTAAGTCACAACATTTAAAGAGGGCTAAAGTTGAAAAAGTTATTAATTTAGGACAAATTTAATGTCTTAACTATTATACATTGGTTCACAATAATTAGTAGTCGTTGTCATTTAACAAGAATAAGAGGAAATGGATTTATAATCAGCTTCAAGATTTACAAGTCAGACTTTTATGTTGTTTAAGGGATAATTTTATTTTTTGTACGGTTTTAAAATGACATTCGTAACCTTAACATCTTATAGCATTTTAGTACATTTATGGAACTTATTTAAAAATAAATTTTATATGCTACCTTTTTTCAAAGAAAAAGTAAAAATGAAATAAATGACTGTAAGTGTTAATTATATGGGTTAAGGTGTAAAATATAGTAAAAAAAGTTTCCAAAATTTTTGTGTGATTCAATATTGCCATGGAAATGTTAAAATATAGCAATGTTGTCTTTTACTATTAAAAATATTGATGGTTAACATTAATATTTCAATATTCACCATTAGTTTTTTTTACTAGGATAGGACAATATTGCAGCATTTTAAAATTTTTAGAGCCACATTAAATTAAAAACTTTCCACGGCAACATTGTTCTACTGTAAAAACTTCACAAATTTACATCTTCACCTTAAACTTGACTCTAAGGTTTTTTTTTTTTGGGGGGGGGGGGGGGGGGGGCGGGGGTTATGGCTATTTAAGAATATCTAGTATATCCCGATCATATTAGAATTGGTAAAGTTTGACTCAAAAAATTGCAAAACAGAGTAGAAAATAACCATCAAGACGTTTCTTCTCATTCTAGCTGCAAATTTGGGTTATTAGATTTTGGATATATTTTGTGAATCTCATGGGTGGGTTTAGGAGAGGAATATAATTATGAACAGTTGTTCCACTTCACTTTATGTGGGTCCAAATTTTATGGAGGCCCTGTCTATGGATGCAAGTCACTTTTTTTATTTATTTCTTAATTATCATTGGGTGGATGTTTTGACAAGAGACTTTTTTTTTTTTTTTTGCTATAAGAAAGTTTTAGAAGGATTCGACACCAAATTCCTACCAAAATTAGGGCACGGCCCTGGGCTCTATGAACACTTACTGGGAACTTACGAGATCGCCTACCAAAAGAGTCTCAGCGACGGCAAAGGGGATCGAACCTACAACCCAAGGGCCTAGTCCTGAATCCCTTACCATCTGTGTCAACTCTCATTGGCTCGTTTTGACAAGAGACTTGATACTCATTTAAGTAGTGAATATATGATATTGGGTTAAGGTGCAAAAATACACATAAGCTTTTTCTCTAGGAGCGCCCAGCACGACTTGCTTTTTTTTTAGCAAAAATACACACGTGGTTACCATTTTTTTAGTAAAAGTCACATCCCACCGTTAAGTTACTATTCATTGTGATGAGAGAGAAAGAGATGAAGTGAACAGTAACATAACGTCAATGAACAGTAATTTAACGGTGAGATGTGATTTTTACTCTAAAATAGTAACCACCTGTGTATTTTTGCTTCAAGAAAAAGCACGTGATGCTGGGCGCTCCTGGAGAAAAAGCTCATGTATATTTTTGCACCTTAACCCTGCGATATTATCCGTTGTCAAAATCTAATAGAAAATTGACATAATTGGATCATATGTTGAACATGTGACTTATTTCCATTTTTAGTTTACTTTTGATAATACTCATTAGTCCTATTTAGGGCTGTACATGATACCCAGGAGCCCAGTGCACCTAGCTCAACTCAGCCTAGAATAAAGAAGACCATAAAAAATGGGCATAATCGGGCTGGGGCATTTTTCGGGCAGGGCAGGCATTGGGCAGGGTATGCCGCCCTACCCAGTAAAATATATATATATATATATATATATATATATATATATATATATATATATTTGATAAAAATATCTTTTATAAAATTGTTAATAGACTTATATTATATATTTACTAATACTCTAATATATCTATTGGGTATTTGACCATTAGTCCATTATATTACTAATGATACCTTGTATTTAATGGACTATGGATGTTATTTAATTCTTCGGGCATGTATATTTGATTATTTATTAAGACATATGGTAGTTTTTTTAATTTTAAGACTCAAGTTATAGATTTATTTTAAAATATTCTAAGGTGTATAATTATGAATTACATTTGAAGTTTATAATATTGTTTATTAGGTATGATTGAATTTTTTTTCCCCACATAAGGTGTGATAGGATATCATTATTTGGGCATGAGAAGGCCGTCCTGCCTAGCCCAAAAATGTTAGGGCTTCTATCGGGCAGGGCTGGGCATCGGGCTGCATTTTACTGCTTAGTGATTTTTCAGGCATGGGTCTCGCTCTGTCCAGCCCTGCACATGCTCACCCCTAGTCCTATTTATAAATATGGTATAGAGGGAGTATTTTTTTTCCTTGATATAAGTCACCTTATTAAATTTCTTATATCAATGTATAAATTAACCCATAATTTATTGTTCTTTAACTTCTCGCTTCTCATTCATTTCTTTATATTAAATGGGGATAAAGTTAGAATGTTATTAAATTTTGATTCATAATTAATAAAGTTGAAAGTTTATATTAGTTCTGGTAAAACTGTTAAAAGTGTTTTATAAATAGAACAGACAAATATCTGTGTTCTTGTATAAGAAATGCTAACTCCTATTGCTTGATGTGCGGGTGTATATTTCTATTTCTTGTTTTATAATGAAAAATTTATTAATTTCAAAATATTTATTATCATGTAGTTGCTGATACAGATTAAAAAGTAATAAATAAATTCAATTTTTTTTAAAAAATGAAATATTAAATTACTAAAATATTCGTATTTGTAATTACATCTAAAAATATAAATTTCTTTAACTTATTGAATGGGGAAATTGTCAACAAATAATTAAAATTTTAATAAAATTATGAAGTAACAAATATTTTGAAATGAAGGAAGTATTGTGTTATTCAAATGTCTAATTTTCAAATAAATATATATTCCTTTTAAAATACTGAATAACTATACGTATTATTTAAATTTTTATTTCCAAAGTTTGCTTATATGTTCTTTGTTCGAAATTATTAATTTGAACATTTGCATTAAATTTTTTGTCGATAAAAGATTTATTAAGTTAGTGGAATACTTTTTCTTTTTACCATTGGTGGAATCAAGAGTGGAATACTTTATTTTCTTGATTTATTAGCAAGTCTAAACTTTTAATATCTACCGATTTCCCCACCATCGCTTGAGCTACCCATAAGTTTGTTCGTGAAATATATTTCTCTTTCTTTTTAGGATTAAGATGTAAGAATATATATATTTTTTATTTTGAGAAGTGCCCAATATCAAGTGTTTTTTTTAAGTGTAAAAGTGCACATGTAGTTATAAATTAGGCGTAAAAATACTATATTACCATTAAATTTGACCTTTTTTTTTGTTGACTGGGTAATGACATGACATTTCAAATGTGCAAAAATACACATGTAGTTTAGTAAAAAGAGTGGCCAACCCATGTGCAAAAATACGCATGTGGTATGGTAAAAAGAGTGGCCAACCCATGTGCAAAAATGCCACGTCATTGCCCGGTCAACAAAAAAAAAATCAAATATAATGGTCAAAGTCAAACTTAACAGTCAAATGATATTTTTGCATCTAAGTTATAACCATATATGCACTTTGTAAAAGTGCACATGTAGTTATAAATTAGGCGCAAAAATACTATATTACCATTAAATTTGACCTTTATTTTTTGTTGACTGGGTAATGACATGACATTTCAAATGTGCAAAAATACACATGTGGTTTAGTAAAAAGAATGGCCAACCCATGTGCAAAAATACGCATGTGGTATGGTAAAAAGAGTGGCCAACCCATGTGCAAAAATGCCACGTCATTGCCCGGTCAACAAAAAAAAAATCAAATTTAATGGTTAAAGTCAAACTTAACAGTCAAATGATATTTTTGCATCTAAGTTATAACCATATATGCACTTTTGTACCTAAAAAAAACACTTGGTATTGGACGTTCCTCGAGGTAAAACATATATGTATTTTTACACCTTAACCCTTTTTTTTATGCCAACAATTATATTGGTGATTTGATGGTCAGAAAAATATATTTGTCATTCAATAAAAATAATAGCTTTTTAAAGAGCAGAAACGATTTCTGTATAAGTATAATTGAAGAGAAAATTTTTCTGGGCCAAAAAAACAAAAATTGAAGATAAACTTATGTAACAAGAAACATTTATGTTGTTGGTAAATAATTTATTTTTTCATGATAAGATGTATTTAATTGATGTGACCAAGCCAAACCTTAAATTGATTGGTGAATCTATTTATTACAGAGAAGTTAATGCAAGGGTGACAGAGCAAAAAAAAAATGCAAGGGTGTCTAATATAGCCTAGGGACCCAGTGGACTTTTATTTTTTATTTTTTGCTATACAGTAGACTTTTAATTAATAACAAGCAGCCGAAATTTTTTCAAGAATAGTCATATGTGATATATTAAACATATTTTATTTTTGAAAAAATCTTAAAAAATACCATTGAAAATTTAAAATCCTAAACATGTAATTTTACAAAATAAGTAGAGAATTACTTTACGTTCTTATTAATCTTATTATCATTGTTGTCAACAAAATTTTAAAGTTCAAGTAATATTTTTCTATCATTTTTTTTTATTTTTCTCGTCATATTTATTTTAAAATTATTTTTTGAGTTGTTAAGAAATTTTAGTACAAATAGAAAAAATTATCTCGATTTAGGACCCATAATACCTGAACTTAAATCAGTAAAATGCACTCAATATTTGCTAATAGCTACTCCCTCTGGTCCTTATTATAAGGCACCAACTACCAACATTTTTTTGTCCTTATTATATGACACCAACTTACTTTAACTAACTCATTTATTACTATTTTCCCATTAAGCCTTCATTTTTAACTAACTCATTTAAATCTACATCATTAAAATAGGGGTGAGGTTGGAAACATTTATTAATTTTGAACCTAATTAATGAGTTAGCTTCCATTCCTTGGTTTGTGAGAAAAAGTAGTTGGTAATTTATAATAAGAACCAGAGAGAGTACTTAAGAAATCATGCATTTATCACAATATACTCGTTTCTCATTTCCTCAAGTCGAAATCATCTCTGAATTTTTATTGGGAAAATTTCATTTAAATGCCACTTGAATTTACAAAATTCCTAGAAACCCATTGAATTTGTTAAAAGATTGAGAAGGCAAATGGACCAATGAGGGATATACAAATTCGAGTGAATTAATCTTTTTGCCCTTAGTTTATAAAAATTAAAAAAAAAGAAAGAAATATGACCCTCGCCGGAGGGGAATTGTGGCCGGTAGTTGGACGCCAAGCTTCGCCCAGCGGCGGCTTGAGATCCAGCAAGGGTTGTTTTTTTAGAAGGTGAGGTTGAATCTTTTTTTTTTTTTTTAAGATTCATTGAAAGTAAAGGTAGTGGGGTTCGAATCTACCCCACCTTCATGGAAGCCAAGTTGCCCAACCACTGGGCCACTTTGTTCCTTTAATATATATATGCATTACCAAATATATAGTTCTTATTTACACAGAGTTTGGAAAAAGCCTAAAGAATGCACTGGTAATTATAATTATGAAACTTGTAAATACCATTAACGAATTGGTAATTCCCATTACAAAATTTGTTATAATCGACCCTTATTTGTTGTCTCATGAGAGACACTTGTGAAAAACCTGACGAAAGCACTGATAATTATCATTACAGAACTTGTAAATACCATTAATGAATTAGTAATTTTCATTACAAGATTTGTTATAATTAACCATTATTTGTTGTTTCATGAGAGACACTTGTGAAAACCTAACGAAAGCACTGATAATTACCATCACGGAACTTGTAAATATCATTAACGAATTGGTAATTATCATTACTGAACTTGTGAATCTGATTAATGAACTTGTTATTACCATTACAAATTTTGTTCAAAGTGTTCAAATTTTGTTTAGTCTTGTGAATCCCATTTTATATATATCCATATAATATATCATATTTATATTTATATATTATATAACACACATACAATATTTATATATTATGTATATTAATGCGTGTGTGTGTGTGTGTGTTCACACACACATATATTAATGGGATTCATATATATATAATGGAATTTATAAGACTAAACAAAATCTGAGCACTTTGAACAAATTTGGTAATAGTAATAACGAATTCAATAATGATAATTACCAATTCGCTAATGCTATTTACAAGTTTCGTAATGGTAATTACCAGTGTTTTTGTCAAAATTTTTACAATTGTCTCTCATGAGACAACAAATAAAGTACAATTATAACAAATCTTGTAATGAGAATTATCAATTCATTAATAGTATTTACAAGTTCCATGATGGTAATTACCAGTGTTTTTGTTAGATTTGTCACAAGTGTCTCTCATACAACAAATAAAAGTCAATTATAACAAATTTTGTAATGTGAATTACCAATTTGTTAATGGTATTTACAAGTACCGTAATGGTAATTACTAATGCCTTCATTAGGTTTTTTCCAAACTCTATGTAAAAAAAAAATCATATAATTGTTAACACGCGCACGCGCGAATATGTGTGTGTGCACGTGCGTGCGTGTGTGTGTGTTAAAGGAACCAAATGACCTAGTGGTTGGGTCATTTGGCTCCCATAAAAGGTGGGGTAGGTTAGAACCCCACCACCTTTCACTTTTAATGAATCTTTTTTAAAAAAAAAAAAAAAAAAATCAACCCCCGCCCCCAAAAAAAAAGAACCCTTGCCAAATCTTAGGTCGTTGGCAAACGAAGCCTGGCATCCGGCGGTTGTAGGCCATCCGCCGGCCGGTCATGGTGGCCTTCCGGCGAGGGTCATATTTTTTAAAAAATTTTATAAATTAAGCGCAAAAAGGTAAATTTAACCAAATTTACATACCCCTCATTGGTCCTCCTGCCTTCTTAGTCTTTTAACAAATTCAGTAGACTTCTAAGCGTTTTACAAATTCAAATAGTATCTAAATGAAATTTTCCCATTTCTATTCTTAAATTGGCAAAATGGATTGAGAATTTGTTAATCGCTACTCAAGTTTAGGAATCATCCATTTCTCACAACAATCAACTTTCTTATTCTTTTTCAACTAGAAATCACAAGTTGTAAATTTTTAGTAAAATGAATTGAAAAGTTGTTAATAACTATTCTTTTGTTTTGTTTTTTTTACCGAATCTATTCAAGTTTAGGAATCATGCATTTTTAGTAACAATCCTCCATATTGCTGAGAAATAAAATAATCCTCAATGAGTCAATTGGTTCATCTAATTAGTTTAAATAATTTATTACATTCACTATTACTCTTACAGTCTTTAATATAAGATATATTTATTCAATTTAATTAGATTAATGAAGTCAATTGAGTTAATTAATATAGCATGTATTTTCTAAAACACCATAGTCTTCCTTAATTCCTTAATTCATTCTCTTCCTTGATTATTATTGAGGAAACATCAATAAGAGTAAATTAAGAAATTATTGACAAATTTAAAAATTATGTCTTATATTTAGAACCAAAATTAACTTTCTAAATATATCATATATTAAGGATAGAGGGGAGTATAACTTATTAGATAGGAAGCCATCATCATTAAAACAACAACTATAATATAACGGCAAATAAAACACATACTAATAGACACAAATACAAATTCTTTGGGAAAATTTGGTATAAATCCCTATTTTACAAGTTAATTATAGAATGAGACCTGAAACATTTAAGTGCTTAGTGTCACTAAATGTGAGGGGGCAAATACTAAATTACCCTTTTTTAAAAATGGCAAAAAAATAGCTTTGTCAAAAAATTTAAAAAATACCTTCTTCTCTAATCTCTAGTTCACAACATCATGAAATCGAACTAGTAGAGGTGAACCCACAAATCAGAGGCAAAAACGATCGATCCCCTTCCATACAAAGGCAAAGCAATCGAATTCCTTCTACACAATTGAATCTACAAAAAGACACAAATGAAACAAAAAATACAACTTTCTAAAAATCAAAATCCAAAAATCACATAACAGTGATAGGTCTTTCGTTGAATGGCGATGGCTTTCCCCTTCTTCATTATCAAGATTTCTCTCTTAGATGGGTCTTCAAACACGATAGGTCTTCAATAAGCAGCGACAAGTCTCTTTAATGAATGGTTATGGGTCTTACTTTCTTTGTCTTCTTCAAATTAACCAAGGTCAATGACTTTGATCTTGATGATGTTTCGCCCTCAACGGACAATAGATTTAGAAGAATAAGGTAGTTTGTTCCTAGCGATAGAATCAACAATGAGATCTTAACGATGGGGTAACTTGAAATTTGAAGGTTGGTAGATATATGATGAAATGAGTTGGAGGGAGGACATGAGAAGGTGGGTTAAAAAGTTACCAGCAATGTGGAAGAAGGCTATCAACTATGATGTGGAGATCTTAGGTGATAGAAAACTACCATACCTGGCAAATTAGCATCCACGACTTGCAAATGGCATCCATGATTTGCAAATAAGCATCCACGATTTACAAACAAGCATCCACTAATTGTACTAGAAAAAAAAATTAAGATTTAATCCATTAATTGCAAATGAGCAACAATGATTTGCAAATGAGCATCCACTAATTGTAAATGAGTATCTATGATTTGCAAATGAACATCCCGTAAAAGGTGATTTGGTGTTTTACCTCCCACACTTATTGACCCTAAAAAACCTAAATGTTTCAGATCCCATTTTCCAATATTGTCAAACATCAATTTATCCCTAATTCCCCGAAAATCTTTTTATAGACATGGAGAACAATTTCCTTATATCTCATTCCAACTTGAAAAATGGTACTCTTGAGCAAAAATGAATATGCATGCTTTTTCCTTTTTCTTAAAAAATAAATTAATCTCTTGTTTCCCTTTTAACAAATGTGATGTGCTAATGTATCTTAGTACATAGAGATACCGTGAATGATATTTACACGAATTATATATAATTGTCATTTGATCAGGGGGAAGAAGGCTATCGGCTTTGAGTATTATTGGACAAGCTAAGTAGCTTTCTAAAAGGAATCTTTTGTATTTACACGAATTTAAATATAGAGTTAAGATGTAAATTTGCTCTGAAGTTTTTACTGAGAAATAATGTTGTTCAAGAAGTTTTTTTTTAAAATGTTCAATATTACCTTTAAAATGTTAAAATAAAATAATATTACCCTTTTCACTAAAAAGTTAACAGCCAGTGTAAATTTTTTAATGGTCACCATTAATTTTTTAACGGTATAGGGCAACATTACTATATTTTGAAATTTTCAGGGTGACATTGAACTAGAAAAAAACTTTTTGGGCAACATTACTCTTCAGTGAAAACTTATGAGATAAATTTACACTTTAACCCTTAAACATAAGACCTTGTGCTTAAACATCAATACCTATTACCTAAAGCCTCTTGGTACTTCATACACATAAAAACACTTTATCCCGTATTAATTGTAGGGTAAATTTAATTAACTTAATGATTCTTAATCAAACGAGTGGAATCCTTTAACTTGCACAAAAATATATGACTTTTTTCAATTTTGTCCATTACTAAAATTAAGGGTTAAGAGGTAAATACACCTCGGAAGTATTTGAGAAATCTCAATATTGCTATGGAAGTTTTTCTAATTTCAATATCATTCTAGAAGTATACAAATGTAGCAACCTTCCCCTACACATACCCGCTAATAAAGTTAACTTTAACCATTAAAAAGATGCATGTCATTGGCACATAACAATCAAAATGCCACTCCTCACCATGCTTCTTCTCCTTATTCATCTCATCATCTCCCAACCCCTTCCTCTCTCCCTCTCTTTCAATGTTCATGGCCTACTCATACATAACCAAACATTAATTTTTTCATACAATTATCAAGTTCTCCTCGTATATACAAATTCTTCTCCCAAACCTTGCACAAACTTAAATTTAATTACAATAATCTTTTTTTTCCTTTGTTTCATTTTGTGTTCTAACTGACCACATTCCAAACCCAGATAACAATCAGATTTACAGCAAACCAAAAATTTAGAGCAACAATGAAACGGGAAAAATCATAAAATCAAACACAAAACTGGCATATGAAGGGGAAGCACAAGAAAAAAATCAAACTCCATCCTTCTTCCCAAGTCAAAAAAATCTGAGTTGAATTTCCTTCCTATAGCGATTTCAACCAAAAACAGAGTAAGAACCCAAAATCGGCAAATGATTTAGAAGGCAAAGGAGTAGAGGATGGTGCGACAGAAATAGTTGAGGAGAAAAGAGTAGATGAAGATTAGGGATTGATGCAATCCCAACTGAGTTTGTTCAATTACATATGTGAAACGGCATGAGACTTAAATGTTAAATATTTCAAAATGAATTGAGAATGAATTATAATGAAATCCAAGAAAGCAAACTCGCCATACCCTTCAGCTTTGGCGGCAACACCAATCTCTGCTCGAATCTGTTGGACATTATGCCCTAGGGGCCAATTATTGTACATTAAACATTATTGTTATTTAAAGTATTTCTCCATTTTTGTTATCATATCATTTGCATGTTTATTATATAACTGTATCATTAGATGTATCATAAAGATTATCCTAAATGTCCCTGGTCGATCATCTTTGCGGGAGTGAAGATGAAATAAGACCAGTACGACTTTGATAAGGTATGGAGATATAAATCAAAGTCTTAGGCACTTGTAAGAGTACAAGGTGCTGGACCGATCCACTATCAGAAAGATGCATGGATTAAGTCATAAGCTTATCTCATGTATAACCATGTCACAATACCCTTTGACCTAAGATCATCATGGATTTTTACATGAGAGTCGCTAATCTTTGACCTAGTCAAAAGTCACATTTGACCGAGTGATGATAAATGTTTCGATCGGAATTAGTGGTTTTCATGTAGAGTAATGTGAATGGTCATGATGGGATTTATCTCTCACATTTGTAGAGAGATATTATTGGGCCTTCGATAAGTAAGTCTAAGTAAAGTATGACCATACTACGATGGAAAGGAGTTTCCATTTCAATTGTTAAACTATTCAAGAATTGAGAAAGTGATGGTCAAGAACAGGAGGATGACACTATCCATGCTTCATCCTTGACCAAATTATCGCATGACAAAAGGGACGTGGCATGGTTGTATGATAAGTTGCATCGTATCATCAATCCTCATATGAATTGGGTAGTCGTAATGTCTTGCTAGAGGCCGCTTGCGACTTGTAGGCTGGTACAATGTTGGCTTACTTCCAATTTCATTTGAGCCTATAAGGTCGCACACAAGAATAGCCCAACATAAGCTATAATATCCAAATTCATTGAATCTAAGATATATCTAAGATTTAATAAACACAATGTTTAATATAGGGAGGATATATATATATATATATATATAGTATTTTTTTGTATTATATATATATAGTATTTTTTTGTATTTAATTTATTTTTTAAGACAGATATTATATCTCATATTTAATTTATGAAGATAAATAAATCAGCTGACTTTTAATTCGGCTTAAAAAATAGATTAGATTAAATCTGTTGGAAAGATTTAATTAATATTATTTTAATCCGATTCAAATTTCAAAATTAATTAAGATTCATTTTGAATATAGATAATATGCCCATTAGGGTTTGTCGGTTTAAAAACCCTAAGAAAGTCAAACGTATTAGAAAGGCCGCAAGAGAAGCCCTAGAGAAAGAAAAAAACGTGAGAGGGGCTAGCACGCTGCTTGTGTTGTGGTCCTGTTCATGTGAACACTAGTAGAGGAAGCTGATTCATTCAGTTGGTTCCTAGTGATCAAACAAGACGCATACGAAAGGTACAATTCTAAAGAATCGGATTTAAATGTCATTAATAGATCCATAAATTAGGGTTCAAATTTTTAGTTTGGTTTATTTCTTCTACTGCATGTACAAATCCCAACAAAATCTATAACATATGAGATTTAAAAAAGAAAAGGAATGTAAAATTGTCATTCTTAGAAGAGAAAGAAACCAAAAAGCTGAACCATTAATTCAAAACAGGCAAAAAGAATAAATTCTAGAAAGGGGGGAAGATGGAGACAAAGACAGAGATTGAACATGCTTTAGGGAATTGAAAGAGAATCAGATATGACAAGAACCTCAATAATCTTTGCTTGAATCTATCACATATGATATTTAAAAAAGAAAAGGAATGTACAATTGTCATTCTTAGAAGAGAAAGAAACCAAAAAGCTCAAACATTAATTCAAAACCGGCAAAGAAATTAAATTCTAGAAAGCGAGGGGAGACGAAGACGAAGACAAAGACAAAGAGATTGAACATGCTTTAGGGAATTGAAAGAGAATCAAATATGACAAGGACCTCCATAGGCCGACTGCTATCCAAGCGAAGACCTTCAGGTATGATGTACTCCATCTTTGGTGATAAAGACGGATTGGCTTTCCTCCGCTGCCCTCCTTTTTTTCAAAACTACTTTGTTGTGGTAACAGTAAAGCATGTCCTTTTTTATTAAAAGAAATCAAGTATTGACGACAAGTACTAAAAAAATACTTTAAGATATTAACTAGTACTAAAAAAATACTTTATGATCTTAAAAAATTATTTTAGGATCTTAAAAAATATCTTAAAATATATTTTGAATATCAATCAGTACCCTAAAATAATTTTTTAGTATATTGATGGGTACTCAAAATATACTTCAGGCTACTGACCAATACATACAAAATACTTCATGATCTTGAAAAATTATTTTATATTTTGAAAAAAATATCTTGAAGTATATTTTGATGACCATTCAATACCCTGAAATAATTTTTCAAGATCATAAAGTATTTTTTCAGTACAAGTTAGTATCCAAAAGTATCTTTTAGTGTCAGTTAATACCCTGAAATATTTTTTCAAGATCATGAAGTATTTTTCACTACTATTCATATCCTAAGTATATATTTAGTATCCTGAAATATTTTTTCAAGATCATAGAGTATTTCTTCAACACTAGTTAGTATAATAAAGTATCTTTTTAGTACCATGAATTTTTTTTTAAAAGGACATGCTTCACTGTTTTGTGCCAAAACGACACAATTTTGAAGAAAAGGAGGGTAATGGAGAAAAGTCGGGTCAGACAAAGACAAAGTGATCTTGGCGAAGAAGAGAGAGGAAAGGATGGGGGCAAAGACGTCATGTTTTAGGTAACTAGGCATCTAAGTTGTAGGTGGAGTTGCAGGTGGAGTGATACATGGAGTGGATGGTCAAACAACCTCTAACTTAACGGTTAAACTTAACCTGAGTTAGATAAAAGGGTGACATTACTTTGTTTTTAGACTTCTGAGTTGATATTGAGACTAAAAAAACCTCCAATATGACATTGAAACTTCGTAAATACTTATGAGGCGGATTTACACCTTAACTCCTAAAATTAATGACCAAAACAGAGTACTAATCTAGTCCATTTATAAAGGATAGATTTTTTTTTTGTTCTAATTGTAAAATCCTGTGTCTTTATTTTTATCACTAGTTTTCTCTTTTAACTGCTCTTTAAGACTATGTTAGGATGGAGAAAAAAGCAAGGTGAAAATAGAGGGAAGGGAATACTAAGAAGAAAAACTTATAAAAATGATTTTTTTAAAAAAAAAATTGTTATTTTTGGTAGTTTTCCCTCTTAGTTTTCTTCTTTCCTAATCTTCTCTCCATCCAAATGTAAATGTTAGTGTTTGTTATCTAACTTTTAAAGTATATACTCCCTTTGGTCTATAATATAGGTTTCTTTTAGAAAAATAACTTGGTTCAAATTAGAAGTCACGTGTAATATAATTAATCCTTATTTTCAAGTTTTGTCCATATAATTAATGCTCATTTCCAATTTTATCAACTCATGAATTTTTCATATATATTTTCCCAGGTAAAAGTGAAAAAAAAAATTTGTGATATATTTAATGAGTTGACTATTACTTCTTATTTCTTATGAATTAGTTAAAATGCCCTATATATATACGTTGCTTCTCTTTCCTCTTTTTCTCTCTTCCCTCTCCTGCTCGCCTCTGCATCTTGCGCTCGCCTTCAACTCTCGCCGGCGGCTTGTGATGAACAAGCCGCCAGTGAGCCTATTTTTGGTGCCACAAACAAGTTAGAGATGTAGTTTGGAGTCCAAATCTGTTATCTGCGGTCCTCTCACTTTGAGTTTTGTCAGTTGTGGCTTTCTCTCGGCCTTGTGGCGAGTACTTTCGATTATCTCTTGGTAGTTTGGATCTGCATTCTTAGGAGAAGATCTAAAGAGGTGTTTTTTGGTGTGTCGTCGAGGTCACCGAACTTGTTTGGTCAGAGGAGCAGATGTGTTCTTTAGGATATTAAGGGTCTTCTTTCTTCCGAGGTTGGATTTACTGGTTTCTTTACCCTAAGACGGGGTACCCAGTTAGCTGATTTAATTGTAGCTATTGTTTATAAGATTGTGTGCCCTTTAGGGTGGGTTTTCCAACCAACACTCTCTTACTCATCACTTCTAACCTTGGATTTCGAGGAGGCCGATTATGTCCATGATTCTACTTCAGCTCTTATATTTTTAATGTACGGTCCTTGGCTATTATTATATCCAATTTATTTTATTGTTATTGTTGTTGTGTTTGTTGTCTTTGTTTTAACTTTATTTGTGGTTGTTTTTATGTATTGTATCTATTTTCAATATTAATATATATATTAGGGTTGTCCAAAAAAAAAAATGCCTTATATATTATGGATTGAAGGAAATATATTTAATAATGATAAAGTTAGACGCTTATTAAATGTTTAGAAAGAATTAGTAAATTTTAAGGTTTTCCTTAGTTTTAGTATAAATGTTGAAGGTGACTAATGAAGATCAAAGGGGTACTCTCCAAAAATTGAAAGCTTGCTACTAACAACTTGTTGCAATTAAAGAAGACCAAGATTAATAAAAATTAACTACCCCATTTTTGCCCTATATTTGTACCATATAGGTCTTCTAAAAATATGTCATCGGAAGGAAGGAGTATATATATACATGCATATATAGGAGTATGTGGTTATTATAATTCATTAATTTTATTAGAATTCAATAAAAAATAGTGTTGATTGAGTAAGAGATAAAAATTAGTCATTTAGTAGCTTCAAAAAAATGATCAATGGGTTAGCTAGTGTGAGAAGCTCCCCCTTCTCTCTAGAACCCCTCTTGTTCTTTCCAACATGCAGCATTCTGTTCCCTTCGAAAGCCTTCTTAAGTGATGATCCCCCTCCTTATCCGGGTGATGATCAATCCTCCAAACGCCCTAAACTTGATGACATTATGGAAACCGACCTCCCAGCCAAAACTCTTGATCCTCTTTCAGTGGAAAGTGTTCCTGAAACTCCCCCCTCCTCTCCTTCCAGACCAGAATGTTGTGATGAGTGAAGATCATTCCAAAGCCCCTTTCTTCAAAGATAAACTCCTGAACTCAGATTTTAACCCCCCTGAAGATGATGAAGCTGATTTTCCTCTTAACTAGAAGGATGTCACTATTGGGATAAACGGGAATATCCCTACTATTGACTTCGCTGGCCATGTTCTTGAAGCGCTAAACCAGAGAGTAGGGCTAGCGGTTGTGGTTAAATTGTTAGGATGCAAGATCGGGTACCACCACCTCCACTCTCGTCTCCAATCCCTTTGGAAGCCCTCTGGACAGATGAAAATCATTGACCTCAATGATGATTGTTTCTTGGTAAAATTCAAAGATGACCTTGACTATCAAAATGCCCTGTTGGATGGACCATGGGTGATATTTGGCCATTATCTCTTTGTTCAACCATGGTCTCCCTCTTTCAAGCCACATGAACATGTTATCAATCAATTCATTGGTTGGATCCGCCTCCCAAGACTTCCAGCCCGTTATTACCACAAGAGCATTATCCGATCCATTGGAAGCGTTTTTGGGGAGGTTATTCAAGTGGACTACAATACTGACTCTAGAGATCGGGGCAAGTTTGCTAGACTGGCAGTAATCATAGACCTCACTAAGCCTCTTACATCCAAGATTCAAGTTGACGGAGAGCTTATTTTCGTGGAATATGAAAGGTTACCTTCCATTTGCTTCAAATGCAGTTGTTATGGGCACTTTCAGGAGGCATGTCCAGCAAATAAGGCGGTAGATATGAGTGACTCGCAAGATCCCACTGGCAACCCAGGTCAGGAAGCCGGTATGTCATCTCCCACCTCAACCCCTCCTGCCATTGCGGATGCGGATTTTGGGGAATGGATGTAGGTACAACGCCGCCAGCATCATACCTTCGATAAAAGAGGGGAAAAAATGATGATCCATGATGGCAATGGTGCTGCCACTTATTCTAGGTACGGTGCGCTCGCTGATCTAGAACCTCTGGATGATGAGGACAGGAGAAGCATGGCCCTGCTATGGGGAAAACTCAACCACTCTCAGGATCAAACCATCAAACCATCAGAAAAAGAAAGGGAAGGAGGCTAAAGGGTCTTTTCGGCCTGTCATGGACTCCCGACAAAAAAGCCTTTTCACCAAACCCCCAATCAGGACTATGTTTTTAACATGCCCCAATACACCTCACATGCCTCCGAAACCTCTCTAGACAAAAATTACAACACTGCCATCACAATTAATGATCCCAGGCTCCACTAGCGCTGCCTGGATACTTGGGTCTCCTCTAGTGGGCTGAATCCCCAGCCTAGTTTGGGTAATGATCCACTTACGAAACCCAGGGGATTTAAGCTCACATCAAGGGTTTCTATCCATAACTTGGGAGCCAAACCTAACTTAAACGCTTCTGGATCCTCTGTTCATCCCACAAAAGAGACAGCAAGAAGAGTCCATGACATCCCAGAATTTTTAGAAGATGGAATGATGAATGAGGAAGTCACCCTCAACCCAACCTCTCTCATTTAATTATTTATGTCTATTATCGCTTAGAACTGCCAAGGAGCTTCTAAAAAGAAGTTCTCATCCACATTTAAATAATTTGTTGATATATACAAACCTGACATTTTTGTTATTATTGAGCCTAGAATTTCAGGAATCACGGCAGGCAGAGTTATAAAGAAGCTAGGATATCAATTCTCTCATCAGATTGAAGTTATCGAATTTTCTGGCGGCATATGGATACTTTGGACAGCAAACATCTCCTTTCTATCTTAATGAATCATGCTCAGTTTATCCACATGGAGGTTATCTGGGGCAATCTAAACTCTAAATTTCTCTTTACGACAGTTTATGGTAGCCCTCAACGTCAGGCTAGGAAGTTCTTGTGGTCTGATCTCAGCCACCTGGCAGCCTCTATTTCTTCCCCATGGCTCCTCTCTAGTGATTTCAATGCAATTCTCAGCCAAGATGAACGTCAGGGGGGGGGGGATCAATCAATAGAGCAATAGGTAGCGGGTCCTTCAATTGCTTCATCCATCAAAATGCCTTGATCAATTTGGGCTTTAACGGCCCAAAGTTTACCTGGAGGAGGGGTACCCTTTTAATGGCTGGACAGGGCTTTGGCCAATCCAATCTAGGTCAATGAATTTCCTCAATTTGAAGTATCTCATTTGCCCAAGATTGCGTCAGACCATAGGCCAATCTGCATCAAGCTGGGCCTTTTCTCCCAATCCGGCACATCACACAGGCCCTTTCGATTTATGGCCGCTTAGTTAACCCATCCTGATTTTAACTCTTTAGTCCATCATGTCTGGAATTGTGATGGAGACATCCTGAGCCACATTGAAGATTTTTCTAAGGAAGCTCAGCGATGGAATGCGGTCTCCTTCAGAGCCATTAGAAAGCACAAGAGGAGCCTCCTTAATCGAATCAGAGGTATTCAAGAGAAATTGGAAGATCCCTTGATGGACCCCTCCAATCCCTTATTCAATTTGGAAATTTCCCTACGAAACGAATTCAAAGACGTGTGCCTCCAAGAGGAACTGCTCTGGTTTCAAAAATCCTCATTGGACTGGATCTGCTTGGGAGATCGAAATACTCACTACTATCACATGAAGACCCTCTTGAGAAGGAAAAAGAACCACATATCTCAACTCAAATATGGCAATGGGATATGGATGCGAGATGATAATTCTCTAGCAAGGCATGCTGAAGATTTCTTCAAGTCTCTTTACTCTCTGGATGGCACACCCTTCTCCCCTTTCTCGATTACGGACACATTTCCCAAAATTGAGGACCAGCATCTCCTTGCTTTGGAAAGAACGATGTCCATCGATGAAATTAAATCATCTCTCTTCAGCATGAAACCGCTTAAAGCTCCAGGTAAGGATGGTCTTCATGCCCTTTTTTACCAATCGCAATGGGCAGTAGTTGGACAAAGCATTTTAGATTTGGTTCTTCGAGTGTGGTCTGGTGATCCCCTCCTTCCATGCCTTAATCACACTCTCATCGCTCTTATCCCAAAGGTTCCTACTCCTTCATTCATTAGTGAGTTTCGGCCAATAAGTCTCTATTTAGTGTTGTACAAAAACCGCACTAAAATTATTGCTAATCGAATGAACCCAATCTTGCCAGAATTAATTGGCAATCATCAAACTAGTTTCATTCAGGGGCGACATATCTATGACAATATTATCATAGCCCAAGAAGTCATTCACTCAATGCAACATAAAAAAGGGAGAACTAGATGGATGGCCATTAAAGTGGACCTAGAGAAGGCTTTCGATAGGCTGCGTTGGGACTTTATAGAAGATACCCTGCATGACGTTGGCTTCCCATGCTCCCTGGTCAATCTAATTATGTCCTACATTACAACCCCTTCTATGCAAATCTTATGGAATGGCATTCCTAGGAATCTCTTTTCTCCTGAGCGTGGCATTAGGCAAGGTGATCCACTTTCACCCTTCATTTTTGTAATGTGCATGGAGCGTCTATCGCAATTAATCAATGCAAAGGTAAAATCAGGTGCTTGGAAGCCAATCAAGGTTGGACAGCAAGGAGTTCACCTCTCACATATTTTCTTCGCGGATGACTTGGTTCTTTTCAGTCATGCTAACCCCCAACAAGCATACTTGATCAAGTCAGTTTTACATGAGTTCTGCTGCTCTTCGGGCCACAAGGTTAGTCAAGCTAAAACAAAGATTTTCTACTCTAGAAATACCAATTAGCAAGTATGCAGAGTTATAGGTGAAAAATTAAACTATCAAAAAGCCACCTCGTTGGGTAAATATTTGGGAGTCCCTCTTCTTCTGGGACGTGTCTCTTCCCTGACTTATGGATACATTATTGAAAGAATACAGTCCAAGCTTGCAGGGTGGAAGAGCCATTACCTCTCTCTAGTTGGAAGAATCACCATGGCAAAGTCTGTTCTTGCCTCAATCCCCCTATATACCATGCAAAGCTCCCTCCTCCCTAAATCTTGCATCGCAAAAATTGAAAAGATCATCCGTAAGTTCATATGAAGTCACTCTGGCGACGGCAAGGGAATTAATTTGGTAAAATGGATAGAACTTTGCAAGCCAATTGACCAAGGCGGTGGGGGTCTACTGAACCTTGAATCACAAAACATAGCATTCATGTGGAAATTAATCTACAAAATCCACTCTCAACCGGCCACATTATGGTTCAGGGTTCTAAGACAAAAATGTAAAGTGTCGGGATTGGGTGAGGTTAAGAAGCGCTCAAGTATGTCCCATCTTTGGAGAGCTTTGCTCAAAATCTGGGATGATGCCTCACATCATATCAAATGGCTCCCAAATGATGGCAATAAAATTCGATTTTGGGAGGACTATTGGGCCGGTGATCATGGCCCCCTCAAACTCATATCCTACTCCCCTATTTCTGACATTGATCTGTCAAAACCAATTTCTGACTTTGTTCTGGACGATGGCTCTTAGAATTGGCAATTGTTTCAACACTTGCTACCAGCTGATGTTATTAGGGATATTGCATCTATCACAATCAGCCAAAATCCCCGGCCATTTCCCTGCATTTGGAACCTAACGGCTGATGGTAATTTTTCTACTAAGTCTGCTTATAAGACCATTGAAGCTCTGAATTGGAATGATTCTGCACACATGGACTTCCGTATGGAAGCTTCCATTGGCCCAAAGAGTTCGCACCTTCATCTGGCTTCTCCTCAAAGGGAAACTATTAACCGATGAGGAAAGGTGTAGAAGAACCTTGGCAAATGACCCTCTCTGCACCCTTTGCCAGGGCCAATCCGAAAGCTTGGATCATATTTTCAAAAGATGTCCTATGGCCTCCTCGGTTTGGAATAAAATCCTCCCCTAAGATCTCAGAGCAGACTTCTTCCGTCTTCCCATTCAGACCTGGATGCGCCAAATCATTCAGTCCAGCACCTTCCACCATTCTTGGAAAATAGGAATCTGCCTTACTTGCTGGAAACTCTGGGACATTCGCAACCGTAGAATTTTCACAGACGAGAGTTTCAATACTGAAGGAGTAGTAGCCCACATTAAGTCCATTGCTGACCATACTTTAGGCTGTTTTGATAGGCTTAATGCTATTCTGTAGTTCTCTTTTCTCTCTTTTTGTGGCAACCCATTTGTATACCTTCAGTTATTCTTAATATCAATGCTCAATTCATTAAAAAAAAACAATGATCTGGATCGTGTGAAGATCAGTCTCTCACCTCGGTACGTAAACCTTTTTTTCCCCTTGATATTAGAAAATTTAATGGAAAAGTGTTACTAGCATGTTTTTTTATACCAAAGAGACTCTCTCTTTTGTCCATAATATAAATCACCTTAACTCATATACATCAAAGCTAAAAAATGGTAATCAACTCATTAAATAGGTATTAAATTAAATTTCCCCAACTTTATCCATGTTAAATGATGTTTTGAAGGAGACAAAAAAATACAAACAATCACATTTACACATTAACTAAATTTGTATAATTGTCATATAAGCATTATTATTCTCTGATAACTTATATTGTGGATAAGACATTCTTTTACAAGTGACTTATATTATAATTCGGATGGAGTAATCCAATCTGATTGGTCCATTTGGTGAAAGGTTGGCTCACAATCATAATGTCATGAGTTCAAATCTCATCGTCAATGTGAGAACCTGAGTGATTTACAAATGCCTCTACAAATAGTTGTGGAGCATAGAAGCATGTGAACCCTTGACATTGTTAGAGATCAATGATCTCTCCTAGTTTATTCCAAGAAGAAGCGCATGGTTCAATGGTAGAATTGTCTTAGTTTAGTTATTTGTTTCAGATCTTTGGTTATTCCTTATGGTGGTTGTTTATGTGACTATAGTTGTTACGTGCCAATAGGTGGTTATTATCATTATGTTGTCTGTTATCATATATTGTTATTTAAGTCTATGTTGTAAGAAGATTGGAAGCTATGTCAAGTATTATTCAGGAACTCAGTCCTCTCTTCTCTATCTAGCACTGCATATTCTGGTTTTAGATACTCCTCTTTCTCTCTTATTCCCTCTCTCTTCTCTAGTTCTATTTCATTCCTTCTTGCACTCAAGATTTAACAGACACCAATGAAATAAAACATATTTATGCATGTTGGAGGGGCGTAGGCCCATGAAACTAATAAGCTGTGATCATTGGTGATCACTAAAACTTTTATGACAAGAGGTCCCAAAACTTGTCGGATATTTTAGTTATTTCCCATGTGAATTATTTATGTAAGCTGTTCTTTTTCTCAACTACTATATAATTGTCCTTTTCATTAAGGTACAATCATGCAAATTCATTGATGTCCACGAGAGAATAAATAATTTACATGGAGGAAACGTGTTGCATGAATTTTAAAAGTAAATGTAATAATTAACTACCGTTCCAATCCTTAATCTAAAACCTACCTAAGTAATTTAAATAAATTAAGAAAATAAGATAAATGGGTTAATTATAACAAATGTGACATAATCTTTTTAAGATGCTCATTTATAATATAAGATTATATACCATTGTATAAGTTAGGTAAATTCGTTTGGGAAAAATGATGAATATGAGAAATAAAATGAATTGAAATGTTATACTTATGATCAAATTCAACTCCTTAATTAACTCCGATATACAGATAGCACAAAGTATCACTAACAAATTTTCACAAGATAACCACAAATGCATCCCGCTTTGACTGAAAAATTTATTACAAATTCAAAAGGAATAATAAAGCTGGAGCTATAAGTATACACATTACTTTACATATTTCTTACTAGGGCTGTGCATGATGTCCATGCGTCCGACTTAGCCCAGCAAAAAATGGCCTTACCCGGCCTAGAAAAAATGGGCATAATCGGGCTAAGTATTTTTGCGGGTAGGGCCGGGCATCCGGCAGAATATGTCGCCCTATCCATTTGGCTCTACCCATATATATATATATATATATATATATATAATAGTTAATAGACTTATATTATATTATATATTTACTAATACTTTGATATATCCATTGGGTATTTAACCATTAGTCCATTATATTACTAATGATGTCTTGTATTTAATGGACTATAGATGTTATTTAATTCTTCATGCATGTGCATTTGAATATTTGTTAAAACATATCGTAGTTTTTAATTTCAAGACTAGAGTTGTAGATTTATTTTGGAATATTCTAAGGTATATAATTATGGATTACATTTGAAGTTTATAATATTATTTATTAAGTATGATTGAAATTTTTTTTCCCACATAGGGTGTGGTAGAATATCATCATTTGGCCATGAGAAGCCCACCTTGCCCTTCCTATTATTGGCCAGCCCAAAAATGTTAGGGCTTCTATCAAGCAGGGCTAAGCACCGAGCTGCATTTTACTACTCAGTGATTCTTTGGGCAGGACATGAGGCATGGGTCTCACCCTACCCATGCTCACCCCTATTTCTGACAATACAAATACTCTCTAACGGAAATCTTTTATCTCCTGTTTAAATTCATGACTTCATGAACCCCAAATAAGAAAAAAAAAAGTTTTAAATTCACCGTTCATGAGAAAATTTATTATAGATATGTACATGCAGATCCACTATGCTTCAGATATATAAACAAGTGAGGTTATGGTTCATGGTTCTTCATCAGGAAGAGCTTCAAGAAGCTGTCTTGTTCTCAGCCGTTCATCCTTTGTGAGATCAGGATCATCACCCATCAACCTCTTCCTTAAGGAGGCATCGGCAACGTCTACATCGTCAATGACCTTTTGCATAGAGGATAAGAGCAACACATTCATAATTCAGAAGCAGTGCACAAACCTGTCATGCCTTGAAATGTACAGTGTAGATAAATTCTAAGAAAAAATTCACTATGAGGTCCTCAGGACCGATAACAAATGAGCAGCAAGGACTTATTTTCTACATTAGAACATGTCATTGCATACTACTCACATATTATATGGCTTTTTGGTATTTGGGATCTCAATTCTCATATTGATTTCCCAAAATTCTAATGAAGATCCTACCTTTCCTTTTAATTTAAGGGGAAATTAGTCTTTTAGTCCACATAGTTTTTAACTCCATTATAACTTAGTCTTTACACTTTGATTTGGTATAACTCAATCCCTATAATTTTTACTCAATTGTAACGCAGTCCGTGAACTTTGACTCTTTGCAACTCAATTTCTATCGTTTTAATTATTTTATAATTAGTCCCCAAGCTTTATATATATATACTTTAATTTTCTAAAGCATAAAAGGGTTAAAACTATAAAAACTAAGTTGCATTGAATCAAGTGAAGGGACCAAAATATGAAATTTCCCTTAATTTAATAGACTAAACCAATCATGTCCAGACATGTAAGAAGTATATCCCACTATAAAACATAATACCATGCTCATAGACTTGTTCATGGTTAGTTTGATCTATCAATTTTACCATGACCTCATCTACCAAAGAATTTCTATACTGAGCCAACATCACTGCCATGTTCAACCAAAGCCCCCGCCATTTGTCGAGGCTTATATGGATAACAAAATCCTCAACAGTATATCAAATGATGTATTATGTTTTATGCTTAAATAAAGCACTCATACAAATCCTATCTTCCTTTCACAATAATGAGTTTCCACTTTCCAGGTTCCCAAATATAAATAACATTAATTAAACTCACCACTTCTGATATCTTAACTGCATTCCCATTCCCACTAGTTACAAATTATACTAGAACATGCCCTGAAGTTTGTAAAACCTAAATGCACAATTGTAGTCTTGAAAAGTACTTTCTATGGCCCTTAATATAAGAGCTAGTTGACTAAATTGAATATATGAAGGAAGTTAGTCATGTTAGTTATTTGAAACAAATATAGGTTGTTTTCTTAAAATAGCACATTTCATCATGACTACTCTTGGATAGAAACTCCTAAATGTGTACAATAAGGATACTTTGGGAACACAATTATAAATTTAGAAGGAGTGGATTGAGGTTTCATATTTAGCACAAAATCTAATCTTCAACTAGCTTTTATATTGAGGACTGAAAGTAGTATGTATATTTAACCTCCCTATTTTTAAGGGGTTCACATTCCATGCTTCTCCCTTACATGCTTCTTAGGTGCTTGTCCCTCTAATTAGAGGGTTGAAACATTTTTTTTTTACTTTTTAAAATTTTTTTATATATTCTATTTATTTAAATTAAACTATATGTTGCATTCTGATTTTTTTTTTGCACCCAATATCTTTTGCAAAAAAAAATTCAGAATGCAACATATAGTTTAATTTAAATAAATAGAATATCTAAAAAAAATTTAAAAAGTAAAAAAAAAAAATGTTTCAACCCTCTAATTAGAGGGACAAGCACCTAAGAAGCACATATAGTTTAATTTAAATAAATAGAATATATAAAAAAATAAAAAAAAATGTTTCAACTCTCTAATTAGAGGGACAAGCACCTAAGAAGCATGTAAGAGAGAAGCATGTAATGTGAATTCATTTTGAAGTTCTCACCAACCTTAGCTTAGTCTTCTGATGATCTGTACACAACATAGCGTTAAAATTAAACTCTTCAGAGTTCACAAGGAGGAAAAATAACGTTTAAGCTCCATCAATAATTATAGTAAAGATGGGAGCTTTCTATTTAACTAGAAGCTAGAAAGTGAGTGTAGGTTTACAAAACTTTAGGGGTCAATAACTTCCCGCCATTCTCTGGATTTAGACATGTCAAAAATTGTGTGCATCTCAATTCTGGATCCATTAGTTAAATTTTCATTTATGAGCTAGATAATTAAAATGTAAAGCCTTACTTGCAGATAATTATTGACATGGCCATCTTTGTTGGGAGAGGTCACAAGCTCATACTGATTGCAAATCCATTCCCCATCAACAATGTACTTGTACTCGTAGTGTCCTACCTGGTAAATAGATCAACAAAGATCTTTGTCTTCAGTTTGATGTATGAAAGGCAGGTTTACAATTTGTCGCGTTTCCAGAACAAGCAAATGCATTCTAACATCTGAATTCTAACCTTCCTATATACCTTCATAAAGCATCTTGTGTGTCTGAAGTGTTCAAAAATAGGAACTTATTTCATTTGATATTATGGCTTCATAATTCTCTCTCAAACAAGTAAATTGCATCTAAATTCAGAGGGGCAATAGTAACAGTAAATGAAACAGCCCTAGTAAAAACATCAGCCACATGGTGCTTTCATGGTTTAAGGCAATGACAATATGAGTCAAGATTTTAAAGCTTTCTAAGAAGGTATTCTGTGACCAAAAGTTACAAATTCCAAACACTATTAATATTCCCTGATCTCAGTTGCTATGTCAATCATGTAAACAATGAAACATGATATGAGTTCTAAACAAAATCAGACAGTTAAACAAGGTACAACAACAAGCACTATCCCATTAGGTGGGATCAAAAATATAGATTATGCAACGCCATTGTGCTCTATCAACAATCAAATCTTTTGTTAAGTTGTTGAACAAGAGTTTGATAAGGTAGCTTCTTTCTTCTTGTTTTTTTTTTACCTATCCTTGTTCTGCACATTTATTGTCTATTTTAACCTCCAACGATGCTTAAACCACAAGTAATTTCATCAATATAAATACCAAACATAATATTCAAATTTATTCACTTGATAAGTGGACTTACAGGTAATTCCCTCTTGAGAACCCACAGACCCTGTTTGTCATCATAACGCAGGGGTATTCTCTGAACGAAAATCAGGATATATTGAGTGAGTAGCAGTTTCATATACTTCATATTCAAAGGCAGAATATAGGGCCAAACAGAGCAAGTGGTTCTAAAATCGCATATATCCAAAAGTGAAATATTTAAAATTTGAAATGACACTTCACAGTTTGTATCATATGTGCCTTTGAGAAGATCAATGTGGAAAGGTGTCTAAACTCATGTTATGATTTCAAAAAGTTACGCAGAGAAAAGATAAATGCAGTAATTTTGCAAATCAGAGGTGAATGACTAGGAAGTCAATCCAATTAACAGGTAAAAATTAATTCAATGGACCCTGCTTAAGTAATCACTGAATATAATAAAAGCTAATCACTAGACATTGGGACATTAATTTTGAAAAGCTGCACACAAACATCAAGCAAAACTCTCAGGCTCAACTAACGCACAGGGCTTTTCAGCCCAATACACTTTTCCTTGTTATATAGAACTGTGCATTTCTTAATAAAAGCAGTCGGGATGTCTCTTAAAGCTGAACAAGAAGGCTCAACCATCACCTGGCCCCATCCAATATCAAGTCCAGAAATTTCAACTGTTGAGCAATTGTCGCCTCCCCACGTCAATGTGACAAGCTTTTTTCTGAGGTCTGTAAGCTTTGAGTACCATATAGCAACAAATGGTCAATAGAAAAATCCATAAAAACTTTTTATTTAGGGTCCGAATATAAAAACTATATGCATACTTGTGTAAGCAGGAAAATCAAGAAGAAGAAAAATTGTGATACAATATACTTAAGCACCATGGTGCCCTCTTGGTCACCTATTGATGTAGGATAAGAGGGAAAGAAATAATTGAAATACAATAAACACTCAAAATTCATTGTCAATTTAACTTATTAATAATCAAGAACCGACTATTTTATTAGGCTCAAGACACATTCATAGGTAACCAAACAAGAAAGCTTCAACTTACTAAAACATTAGAAGGGATAAAATATTCCTAAGCTCTAATACCTCTATTCATAATTAATAATTGAATCCTAAACAACACTAATTACTATGTGAAGGTTTTGTTAAGCATGCTTACCACTGTCATTTCTTCTTCCTACATCTATTATAGGACAAAGCAAGCTAGCTTCTTTATTGTATTCAGCCAATGATTTCCTTGGAAAAATCTCCCTAAGAGCTCTTTGGAAGTCATACTTCTTTGTTTTTAAGGTTTGTGCTCATTCAACCCAGTAGATATTTTTCACCATATATAAATAATAACAAAGCTTTCAAGTCAAGGAAAAAGACATCAGAATGTTAAAAATTAAATAAAATAAATAAATTAAACACTAGAGTTCAATGTTTGTAAAGAACTAGACATATAAGCACGGAAAAGCAAAATGACTCACAATATCAGCTGTTGCACTTTTTATTGCATCCAACTTTGGGAAGCATGATCTTTTGCTCTACAAGAAAAAATGTTCAAGATATACAGTTGTCAGTTTTCCCTCTTTGGACCAAATTCAGTAAAATATGAGAGAAAAGTGACCATTATTAACCATTATTAGAACTCAGAAATTAGAAACACAAGAAACTATATTATTACATAAGATGCCAATCAAATATATGAGAGAAAATTGATGCACCACTTGTTGAACTGCCAAGCTCCCTAAATCAACCATCTACAAGTTAGACACACCTTGTATTTCAACCTAATTGTGTTTCATTTCATCTAACCCTGTGAATCACTACATGATCATCATGCTTAGAAATTACAATTTCTATAAATTCACCTCTAAATCTATCTTCACTTAGGGATGTAATACGACAAATAAACAATCAGGTGCAGAGACTTCTTGATGTTCAAGAAGCTTAGAACAAAAGCCCAAATAAAAAAGCCATGAAAAAAGGATGAAAAATGGAAATACTTTAGCTTAATCTAAAACATTAGAAATACTGGAACGTCAAACACATACAACATATCATCTGCCAAGAACCTCATACACCTACATAAAACATAAAAAAATAAAAAGGATTCAGAAAGGTTACCAGAAGCAATCTATAAGCCTCATTAAGTTTATAGCCCTGAACCCAAAACATATAAGCCAACTGAAAATACAAGAACAATTGTTAGTATATGACTGTTGGTAGGATTATCAAGATAATCATTTAAAATTAAGATGTCATATAAACATACCGCAAAATCAAGTTTTCCAGCCAAAGTTTTAGGGAGAAAAAATATATAAGTAGTTTTTCTCCCCTCTAGATATTCCTAACTCTACAAGAATCGTTTACACTCTGTACAAAATAACTCTGGCTCGTATAAAGGACTTGCTTATTGCTCAATGCCTTAACAGATGAATACTTTATAAAGTTTGCAGGAAGTCTGTGTGTTAAGAAATTAATAAAAACTAGAGAGGAGGGCAGAAAGTTTCAAAGCCAAAACTATTCTCATGTCATGTAATTCTTCTACTCATTACAAAATAGGCTGCCAATCAACCACAATAAACCTAATAGTGTACAAGTGAAACACAAGTTAAATTAAAAATTCACAATTGAATTTCAAAAAACATCAGTTCAGATACATGTATGAGTGAATTAATTTCAGAAATTAAACCTAGGGACATACCGCAACAGCTGGTGCTCTCCCAAGTCCAGCAGTGCAATGTATATATGTCACACCCCCATTGCAATTTATGGCCTTGTACAATTTGCTAACTACAGTCGGAAGCCTCATCCTTAAGTCAAATGCATCAAAGTCCCTGTAGTATCAAAGTTAGACCACCACATGATGGAAAGAAATCCATGGTATGATGAGAGAAGCATATGAATAATGAAGTAGATATCACTGTTTAGTTGCGATATACAAGAACAAACTACAATATAAGTCATCACACAAAAAAGAGGACCAAGGTTTGCTCATAGGTAATAGGAAATCAGGAAACCTATGATGCAAGGTGCATGACAACAAGTCATACACAGAAAACCCTCAAACAATCCAAATTCCAAGAACATTTTTTTTTCTATGAAATTTAAGAAATATGTAGGTGTACGATATAGAGCTATAAAACTACTATCTACAAGTATAAATGCAGAGTTCAATTTAACCACGAATTAAAGCATTGTATCTCAAAATCTAGTCACAATATATAAGTTTATAAATAAACAAACCAACTAACATTTGTTATATTCATATTTGAATTACTATTTCTCACATAAAAACATACAGAAGTTACCTGAATGAACCAGATAACCATTATGTGGTGATCCTAAATAGCAGGTGGCAAACCATAATCCTATAACCAGGATCATAACTCATTTCTATAACAATTTGAAAACATAATATAATATGGTACAGGTAAATTTCATACAAACTAGTTCCCAAACAAAGTAAATTCATTTCCCAGCAGAAAGTAAGGTAGAATATGAGTGAAGCCAAAACTGAAGAAATAGAACATATGTGGGTAAGTTTAACAATAAAATAGTGATTAGCTCACTGGCAACTGGAGCGCTAATGCAAAAAGACCATGGAATGAAGAGGTAATTTGTTCCACATTGATTCCTTAAATTTCTGTTTTTTCACGAAATTCAATGTGTCATAGGAAGTAATAGTCGTTTTCAAAAATAATAGTGACAATTTTTCTGAACAGAAATCCTTATGATTTTTTTTTTCATTTTTCTGGTAAAAAGGGAATCATGACATTCCACGGCCTCAATACTGATATTTTCAGGCCAACTTATTTAAATTCATCAGGAATTGCTGCTTCATAAAAATAAAGTACCATAACGAACCTTATCTCAGCCCTCAAGTGTTGAACGCCATCGCAAGACCCAGCATATTCTTGAATGCCCTTGATATCAACACCAAAGTATCTGAAGTAGTATTAAAGAAACAGTTTTGCTGGATCAGATGAGTGGTAGTTGTCACAAAGGTTGAAATTGTAAAGTCAAATAATCCTAAACTCAGAACTTTAAACAAATCATTTGTTACTCTAGATCTGGGTCTTGTTGCAAGCAAAATATAGTTTTCACTCCTACCGCACGAAGCTTGTCAACATCTTCAGGAGTCTAGCAATTCATAGACAAGCCAATAGTCAAAAGACCAATTTAGATGGACATAATTGCAGCAATTTTCCATCATTGGGACAAAAAAGACAAAAATCACCTGCAGGCATGATCCTACAATTAAATCTGGACGAATGAAGTTGTAGTTCATCCCCAGTTCGTGCCTATAAGTCAAAACTGAAAAGGACCAAGTTATCAAAAATCTAAACACACATTATTCAAAGAATGCAAAAATAGGATGACCGTGAATATAGTCTTAACATCCTTCAGTTAACCCAAACTAATAGATGAATTAGAAGATTTCACATACTGCTGGAACTGATCATAAAATGTAACAGACAAGGAGAAATTTGTTCCAATCATTTGAAATCCTACACTACAATATACCCAACAAATTTGTAATTACACAAGAAGCTTCAAGCAAACAAAGGCAATCTCTTCTTCCCCAACTTGTCATACAACATATTTCCTCGTCAAACTAGAATCACAAAGGATTAAACCTACCAGCACCCATGGCTTCAGTCATATTATGACTATATGTCTCAGATTTTTCCTCTTCCCTAACATCAGCACTATTTGTCCCCGCACTGGACATGGAGCCAGAAGCTGACTGCAAATTGAAACTCCAGTAACATTTTCCAGGAAAGACAGTAAATATAAAGCAGATAACAGATAATTTCATTTATGAAAAAGACCCAAAATATTAAACTCAGCTCACAGTAAATATTGAGCACAGCAAGGCCCAGAAGTTACCAATGCTGTTTCTCCGTACAAGTTTTGATTACTTCTGTTAAACTATCTGACTATTTTATTTACATTTTTACTTCCATTGCTTGCACCAAAATGACAAAATGTACAACAGTTACTGACTTTTATGCACCACCACCTTCAATTCATTGGTAAGCTGATTTCAGAATATGCCGTGACCATTTGTAAGTTGTCTTACTATTGGTTCTTACAGTGTAAGCCGAAAATTCTGCATTACCATGATGCTACGGAACCATTGAACCTTATTCAAAAGGTATTTACATCAATTACAAAATAATGATTGAATACGAACAAAAATGGTGCTAACGCAGATCAATAAGATAATGATATCAAAATGATAGGGGACAAATAAATATGCTAAAATTAGAAATGAAATGAAAAATTAAACATCGCAGAATATTAAGACTTACCTTCACTGCTATACTTCGATTTGGATCACAAGTATTTGACATTCCCTGAAAAAGCCCTCAGAAATGATGAATATTGCATAAACATAAAGAGAGACAAAGCATTCAGAAGTATACAGTCACAGACACATAGTTAACTACATACCAATGAACTGGCAGAGCAAAGAGGCTTCCTATGGTGGCTTCTAAAGCTTTGGAAAGGCAAACCAGAGGATCTGAAGTCGCAAGCGAAACCAAACGGGAAATTACGAGTCAAAATTCAAAATTTATACTAGTATAATATGCTAAAACGTATATCCATGACAAAAATCGAAAAGGACGCACAAGGGAAGAAGCCGAAGACAGTTCATGAGTGAGAAGAAATGGGGAAATTCGCAGAATAAATGTAAGCAAAGACGATAAGTGGAAGAAGCTTGTGTCTATTCTTATAGTCTTGAGATGCCCCGAAAATGAAATCTCAGGCTTCCTTTATTGGAGATATTTTCTCTCTATTATAAGCGCGGTCCTGATTGTGACAGGAACGGCAGAAGAGGAAAGAGAAGGCCCTTTTGTAAGATACTTCTCCAAATATGCCACGTGTCATTAAGTGGTATTGTTTATTATATACACTGCAATGTTTTATTTATAAATCACTGCCAAGTGGCAACATATTTTGTCGAATTAAGAAAAATTTTAAATTTTATTAAGTTTTTTTAATTTAATTAATTGAATTTTAAATTTACTCCTAATTAGTAAACACTCTACTAAGTTGGGGTGTTTAGAGTTATCTCATCCTGAACACCATTTTTACACATGTCAAATGAATAGCAAGTACTAAGTAACTAATTAAATGGTGTTGTTTTAATTTCATAAATCAATAACATAAATGATTATTTTATTTGATTATGTGCTATATTGGATATGATATGTCATTAAGTGACTTTTAAGTGATTAAATAAGATTTCAAATCAAAATCATTACATTTATGTTGATAATCAAGTAAGGAGTTGTTACAATTTTTGAATGATGCTAGATAAATTTTAGGATTTGGATAGATTCTGAAACTTTACATGCTTTGAAATTTTTTGGAAATTCCTGATCCTGATCAATTTTTTCAGGATCGGGTACATAGTTTCCCAATCTCCCTCCGTCTTTAGAACAATCCTAATACAAAAATTAGGGTTTAAAATTATTAATTTACCATTCTTGTGCCGAAAATTTTTTTTGGGGGGGGAATCAATTTTACTCGTTTAAATTTAAAATAAAAATTTGTCAGATTCGGACTATATTATATTTCACAATTAATGACTTTAAATAGAGATTATATTTTAAAAAATGTAACTAATACCCCATTAAATGACCTATAATAAAAAAATTATCTATTTATGTCTTATAATAAGGCTATACTATAATTTGAGTAAATCAACAACAACTGGATTGATTGAAAAAACTTAGTAATTATTTTTAAATGAAATAAGGTTATCCCAAATAAATATATAAAAATAATTTTGAGTACCCGTAAGGAGTTTATATTTATATAGGTATATTTTGCTCGAGATCCAATAAATAATAATAAATAAGATTATTGTAGGGATCCAAAATGGTCAATATAGATTTAAGTAATGACTAAGGAAATACTAGTCAAAATGCAAGGTTCATTTAAAAAAAAAAAAAAAACAAGACAATCTCATCTTAACCACTTCAGTTAAGAAATATCTCACATGACTAGTATTAAAAGATTTTTTTTGGGTGGTGGATTCCGTGCAAGACACATAATCTTTTTTGGACAAACGAGCAAAACACCTAATAAAGCCCTCTTTTGTTTTTTTAATCCGTCGGTATCCTGTATTACTAACTATACTGATGTTACCCCTCGTCCTTCGGTTCAACTGACGTGAGGATCGGTTTTCCTCACTTTTAGGGAAGGGGTTCGATCCCTGCGTTGGTCAAGGCGCTGGGGGAGGCATCCTAGTGGTCTAGGAAGCAGTGGTAATGTTAGTAGAGGTGAAAGCATGTGTACTCTCTGGCCAGTATCCTCTGTGGACTGGGCTCCAAGCACCCTGCCCTTAGACTGTAGGTGAGCCCGACCCCTTTCCTAAAATTTATGTATCAAAAAAAAAAAAACTATACTGATGTTGATATTAATAACAACCAACTCGATTAGACTAATATCAAAATAAATCATGAGCTTGTGTTTATTGCATGGAGTACAAACCCAAGACTAGACATTGTGCATAGGGTCGGGAAATCGGGCCAAACTTGTTGGATCAGCTAGTTTAGACCTTAGCCCTTTAAAGGATGGGTCTAAAAATTAGAGGAGCTAAATAAAATAAGTCCTACAGGGTCGGCCTTGTAAGGCCCCAGGCTTAAAAGGGCCAGCCCTGTAGGGCCTCGGGCTGGCCCTCTATGCCCTTTTAATGAATGTGTTCATGATACAAGAGAAGAAATTTATGATATTCTTACTTATAAAGTAGAATTTACTACTCAAAGTAAAACATAGTCAAATGTCTTTGAAATTTATGATAGTGGCGAAGAAGATGACAATGATATTCATCCCACTAATGTTGTTTAGTGGCATGTTTTTTATGTTTTATATGAGTTATTTATAAACAATAGTTTGCTTTTAATTACGAATTAGTGAATGTATTTATTTGTTAGATGATTCGTGTTATTTGGATATTAATGTTGACAACATTTATCAAATAAATTAGAACTTTACTTATTGTAATTTAGTAATTATATTTTTTTGAAAAAAAAAGATGGAGGAAAGATAATTAAAATTTGGAATAGTAACTTCTGAGCCTTGTAGGGCCGAACTTTTAAAAACAAATGTTTTTTTTATCCTGAGCCCTATAGGACCGGCCCTGTTAGGCCCTAGCCCTTTAAGAGTCAGCCCTGTAGGACCTGACCGGCTCTGATTCCCAACTCTAGTTGTGCGTAGACAATTACATTAACTTGCAAGAATTTATGTTGTACAAGCTTAGTATGTGAGATATGTTTTAATCTATCATATTTAACTGTCCAGGCGGATTGATTATTGAACCCATGATTGATTTAAAAAAAAAAAAAAAAAAATCCATACTTATTCTTTAAATTATACTTTTATTTTTAATATAAGACCCAATTAATTTTTTTAAAAGATTAAAGAAACTAAATAAGTAACCTAATCATATTCTATATCGTATATTATTAAATTATATATTAATTTATAAATTAAACAAATAAGTTTGATATAAAAATGATCAATATAAATATTTTAAAATAATTTAATAAGATTTCTTAATCCCTCAAAAACAAAGTAGCCAGAGCTTATATTAAGGATCGGATCGAAGATAGTATTTAATTAAAACCAATTTAAGTACGGTTCAACCATAATCCAACCAATGAACTTTGAACCAAATTCTTAACGGTTCAATGATCAATCCAGTTCTGAAAACATTGAAATAAGAAATGAGGCGTTGACAAAAACCTGAAAAAAAAAAAAAAGAAGAAGAAGAAGAAGAAGAAAGGAGAGAGGGAATAAAAGGAAATAAGGCAATATAGCATGCTACAATCACCCACCATATCAATGAAACCGTCAAATGGATTTTTAGTTGAAAAAGCTTCTGCTTGTGAGAGAGACATTGAAGTCATTTTAGGAACTTTATACAGCAAAGAAGATAAATTGGTCTTCCAACATGTTAAAACCCACTTCCAGATTAAACAGGTAAACAAGGCCAACAAGAGTACAAAATACAATGAAAATGAAGTTCACTCGAATTATAAACAATCAAGTCATGAAGTGTGTGGCTGGCTAAACTTGCCTAAATGTGCAGGACCTATGAGGATGAATGCTTGAGGCCATTATACTTCAAAAGGCATTTGAAGAATGAACAAAATGAAGAGCACCCTCACAAATCTACTGGTCCAAAAGGACCAAAACCATTTTGATCATCTGAAGACTGGTAATCTCCCAGGATCCTTGGTCTTGCCGTTGGAAAGTTCCAGAAGGAATCAGAGTTCTCAAAAAATATGTAAAACACCACAGCTGACGCTAAAAACAACCCTAGAAGCAGCAAGTAGATCTGCCACTCTGCATTTTTAACATGAAAATTTCATTAACATGTGTTTGGTAAGTTGGATTTACATAAACAAACATACAAAGGGGGAGAGAGAGAGAGAGAGAGAGGAAACCTTTCCAATCTGCTGGAACATTTGGTTTAGTGATCAGTGCTCCCCATTCTACAGAGGTTGTAAGCAATACCCTACAGAGTTACCACCAGTGCCAGGTGAGTAGCCAAGAATATAGAGAGAATGTAATGTGTTAATCTAAATTTGTTGTAATAGTCCACTCAAGAATATCAGAGCTTATACTAGATTTATATCAAGTATTCAAGACTACCCTGACAGTGTTTCATAGATATGTAGAACCCACTTTGCACTACACAAACCGGAGTACTTTTTCCCTTCTAACATGCCCTAGTGCTCTTAATTAATTTATCATCTTCTACTAGAGATTATTTATTATTTCAACACATACAATGAAATATTTGACCTATTTATAATCTTTGATCACTGAGTTTTTCGTTGAAGATAGATATACAATTAAAATGTGAGAATGTGGAAAGTTAGGGCCTATGTAAGTCGTTTGGCATCTTGCTAGAGGATGTGTGTTCTTTTGATCTCTAGGGATTTGAAAAACAATATATTTGCCCGGTGTTTATTTTTAGGGTGTGTATTCTTTTGATCTTTAGTATTTTAATTTTAAATATATTATTTTATGTAAGTCAGTAGCTTGATATCTCAATCTTCATCTAAATAAAATATATTTGTGAAAATCCATTATTATGGACTAATGCTATATTTTCTTTACATGTATGAAGATTATGAAAGATTTAATTCGTTTTTCCCCCAATAATAATTACTTTGAATGTACCTGCCCATAAAATGTCATCCATGGTTTATGATATATATACTTTGAAAAACATGTACATATCATGACACAAAGTGAACTGATAAATACATGTAAATCTCATAAAATAAAGTATATAAATACATGCATTGTGAGCTTTATAAGCATTGTTTAGATAGAAGCTATGATTTCATATTTTGAAATTATAGGGTAAGAAGCCATATCATTTTGATGTTTCATTTTGATATACTATAGCAAGAAGTCATATTCCTTTACCTTCTAATTTGAAATTATGTGGCAAGAAGACATTTAACATCTATTTTCTATCTTATTTAATGATTAAAAGGCAAGAAGCCATTAAATAATTACATGTCTGTGATATTCAGTTTAATTGTATAACAAGAAGAAGCGAAATTTAACGGATAGGATTGAAACTAAGGCAACTATCTATATCCAGAGACAACTTGCCTTTCAGTGGGACAGAACTCAAGTGTTGCAATGTTTGTCCCCAGATGGAGCCTCTTAATATAATGCAAAATTTCCATTTTCTTAACTTCTACTACACTTACATCTCCGTCTTTGCTACCCCTACAAATAAATAGTGAGGAATTCAAAAAAATGTTAGAGATATCAATGACAAAGAAAAACCTGACTTGCAAATCAAATAACATTTTATAAGATCAAATATTGTAGTCCAGATCAAGAACAATTTCAATATATGATAAAAGGTGACCAAGGGTTATTTCATTATCTTGTTTTTTAAAAATAAATAAAAGAAGAATATTTGGTGTAAGATAAGTATATAAAGAGAAAAATAAATCCGCTGAAATAGACAAAAGAATCCCAGCCAAATTAGCATGCTTATAATTCTTTCTAGAGTTTTAAAAGCCAAGAAAATATCCTTCTGTAACCATTTCTCTCAACCAATACCAACAAGAAAGGAGGTAGACAGACTGTATTCACTGTTGTGACCAAGCTACCCATAGGCAAAAAGAAACCAGAATTCAAAATTCAAAATTTTAGGTGATGTGGTTACTTGACAGACCAATTAAAGCAACTGCTATTAAAGCACTTGCTCTACACCACTGGAGTTCAACCATCCACATGATACTTGGTCCACCTAGAGCTCATTGTTCATTGAGACCATAATATTTCTAACTACATATGACAGCCCAAAACTTCATTATGTTTACTGTTTCAGTCTTACTGCACCCAAATGTGAAACTCATAGTAGACAAATTGAATATAAATTAACATATATCCCAACTGAAAGTAAATGAAACCGGGTATTTTAGCAAGAAGGCTGGGGGATACAAATGCAAAACCATAAGAAGAGGATACTCTCAGAATCCTTTTTCTCCTTTTCTTCTCAGAATCCCACCTCCACTCCCAAATTAAAAAATGAATGGTGCAGATTTAATATTTTCTAAAATTATTATTATAGTATTTTATAATTTATTTTAAAAAAAATGTTGTTCGTACTGCAGTTATCAATTGTGAAGATAAGATTTTAATAGTTTATATTTATTTATTCATGTTAAAAATAAAATGTTTACAAAATATGAAATTCAAACCATTTATTTTTTTTCATTTGAAGGTGGAGATGAGATTTTGAGAAGACAATGAGATAAAAGGTTCTGAGAGAACCCATATCCGAAAGCTAATTGAATTTTGACAGTTATGGTAACAAGGCCAAGAATGGGTTCTTACAAAGCTAGATATTTCCCATCAAGGCTTATTGACATTATTGAAGCAACTTTTCGGAGCAGCCTCTTATACCCAATTCTGTTCCACGTACTAATATCCCAAACTCCAACAATAGCTTTGTCACCTGTTCAAAAAGATACATGTGTCTCTATAAAGGTAATAATTGATTTCTCAAAAAATGTTCTAAACATATTGTGAAATAGCATACTGGATATACCTTTTTGAAGAGTGCAAAACAAAAAAGGTTTGGTTCCATCCTTAGAAAATCGACACAATTCAATCTTTTCATCCTGCAAAGGGAGGGAAACCGATGCCCAGATAATTTATCAAAAAAATGCACCAAAAAATGATCCAATTTCTTGAATAATGAAAGCAAATTCACTATACCCCATTGCGAGACAAAGTTGTTAAGGGAGCACCATCTTCGACCTTCCAGATCCTAGCTGAACCATCAGTAGATGTTGATACCAAAAACTCTGAATCTAGACTGGAGTATGACAGCAAACAAAATATAAAGATTTAGTATCCATGTCTGCGAAGTTCCAGGTCTCTTTTGCAATTCCAGTTCAACCAAGCAACAGATTCCAAAAAGACTTGTTTCCTATTCCTACCTGAAATCCATATCTCGAACAGATTTGTGTGCCCTTGGTTCGTCCAAAATCACCCGCATGGTGGGCCACTCCCAAATTCTGAGGTGCCCATCCTGTATTTTTAAGTATACAAGTCAAACAACCCGTGCCATGCTGTTTATAACAATAAACAAAAAGATAAATAAAAGAGGTGGCCACACATTCATAGCTGATAAAAGCAATTGTATGCTGGCTTAATGCTTACCTCTCCACCAGAAGCAAATCTAGATCCATCAACACTAAAAGCAATGCATCTTTGAGGACCAACATCATGAAGGGAGGGAAGTTCTTTGGCCAATAGCTTAACGCTTGTTTCATGACCAGACAACTCAAAAATCCTGCAAGCCATGAAAATAAACTTCAATATATATTGGTTTCATATCAAAAGGGAAGATGCACCAACAATTTGGGGCAAAAAATTAGTAATATAAATTTAAGACTCTAACTATCCCGTCATCCCGTAGCTCCCATGAATGACTAACAAGAAGCTCTGCCAAAAAGTAATTTTCAAAGCCAATCTTGCAGTTGTAATAATTTAGCCAATGCTTCATTATGTTAGTTTCTGATGAAGATTTTAGATACTGTCCTTATTAGCACCCTCACATGAAGCTTCTTAGAGTGCCTTTGAAATTTTTCAATCCATAAAGAAAGAAAAAGAATTGCTTTAACTCTTCAAATGAAATAAAGTACGAGTGAAAGTGAATCTTAATTTGCAAATCTCGCAGAAAGAAAAACCTTTAGACATAATGAAATACTTTCTTAAAACTCAGCATCAGACGAAATTCAAACAAAAGAATGAGTAAAAAAACAAATAACTATAAAACCAAAAGGCGCACTCTTCAGAGGGAAATTTAATAAGCTGATCAAAGTATCAAATACAAAGTTCTTATAGATAGAGGCTCACTTGCAGCTACCCTTGCTCAATGAGCACACGATATCATCTCCACTAGGGTGCACTGCGATAGCAACAGGATCGCCCTCCACTTCTTCTAGCACAAAAGTGGTCTGAAAAAATAATATTAATCAGACTAACAAAGCTCCAGCAAATCACACAACCATTCAGACCCAAAGGCAAGTAACGTTGAAAAAAGTTCTTGATGGCAAGGGCATGCACTAAAACCAAAAAGTCAAGCTTCAAAAAGGGCCGCTAGCCTTTTTTCACGTCTTTCTGTTTGACTAAATTAATGATTTGTTCCCTGAATTGTAAGGCTTATGTAACTTAAGTATCAAAATTTAGTAAGAGTACAAGTTGCATCCGAAATTTATTGCACACTAATAAAGAAGAATTATTAGTTTGGACATGAATTCTTAATTTTCAAGCATGAACTCCACAGAGCGGTTTCCAAAAACAGGGGAACAAAACCAAATTAAAAGCCCAACCATAGAGTGAGAATTACCAGAGGGGCAGAAGGCAACGAAGTGGTATTGGGATCGAAGGAGAAAATCTCGAGCAGAGAAGAGCAAGAATTTCCGCGCCTAGACCTTCCCAAGATAACCAGATTACGCTTTTCGGGTCGCCGAATCCACGCCCCGCAAGTAACCGGACCCTGCAGCGACCCGCCACCATCGTTATCCATGGACGACGTATTGGGATTCGGAAGCAACTGGAGATCGAGCTCTTGAAGAATAGGTTATGGGAAATAGGGTACGAGAGTATTGTGAATGACGGTTTTTTTTTTTTGGTCAAAACTGACGGTTTGCACTTTGCAGGCACTAGGCACAATGAAATATCGGAGGCGGAAAATCCCAGAAATTTAAAAAGTCAAAGTCAGACGTATAGTTTTTTTCCGGCCAAATCAAAAGGCTCCTTGCGACAATATGAAACCAGTTACATTCTCATCCGAAGAATAAATAGGGACAGCGGGGCCTACCTAGCTCATTTAAATAAGATTTGGATGATTTAAATTTAATCTTTTTATTTTTATAATTATTTTATAGGTTTAATGTGCAGTCACATATAAATGAGTGGGACCCATTTATTTTTTTCTCTCTTCCTTTAATAATGGGTCTACTCACTTATATGTGAGTGAAACAAAAAAAAATGTTTCTGCTAAACCCTTATTTTATTAAGGAGAGTCTAGATCATTTAAATAAGATTTTGATGATTTTGATTTATTTATTTATTATTTTTATAATTATTTCAATGAATAGAAAATCTAAGAATAAAATTAACATTTTTTAAAAAAATTAATTTAAAAATTGCTAGTTAAAAAAATTAAATATGGATGGCCTAGCTTGGGTTGCTTGGCCGAGGATTCTTTTAAAAGGGAAACTGGTTACATTACAATACAGGATGTGCTAGCATGGGGAACAATGCTATCTCTTAAATTTAAGAGGAAGTTCGGTTAATTAATTGAGATAATAAGTTAATAATAATAATCATTTTATAAACTAAAAATGTTTAAGTGAGAAACCCATCAAAACTACAATTATCCTCTAATAAACTATTAGTTAAAGTAATAAATTCAAATTTTGGGGAACAGATCTATTGGAAGAGGCGAATAAGAATAATAATTAACTTTTTTTTTATTAACAAACAATGTTTAAAGTTATCAAATTGGATCGGCCTTTTATTAGATCAAGGCAATGGATCAAGAGTCAATGCTCGAAGCCAAACGGGATGAAATAAAAATAAAATAAAACATAATTTAAATTTTTATCATACCATCTAAATTAAATACTAAATGTCAAGTTCATAGCTTCAATAGTTAACAAAATAATCATACACATATTTAACATTCTTTATCATTTCTTTTTTATTTTTTAAATCATATTATCATACACTATAATCAATAATCACTAAATATTGATTATACCAGTTAACTGATCATAACGTTGACAAAATATTTTAGTGTAATTTGGTGCGTATAAGGTAATACTCTAATGTATATTTGTGGCACAACCAGTATTAAAGTTAATATAATATTCATCAAAAAAACAATCTAATATTTTTTTTAAATATCCCTGATATTGTTAAATAACTAACTTAACAATATCAGGGATATAAGGGCATTGATAAATACGGAAAAATATTAAAAAATGATATTAAATGCTCAAGACAATATAAATAGGACGTCTATATATAAGAATTCTCTCAAAATTCAAGCAATAGCGGATTAAAAATTTAAAATTTTTATTAATGATTTTTAACAAAAATATTTTTTAAAAAACTAATAATTAAATAATTTCTATTATTTTAAAGGGTAAAAGAGCAAAAATACACATGTTCTTTACTCTCGGGAGCATCCAGCACTATATGTTTTTTTAAGTAAAAATACACATGTGGTTTTTATTTTTGAGTAAAAGTCACATCTCACCGTTATGTTACTGTTTACCGTGATGAAAGAGAAAAAGATGAAGTGAAAAGTAACATAACAATGAAATGTGACTTTTGCTTCAAAATGATAATCACGTGTATATTTTTGTTCTAAAAAAACATATGGTGCAGGGCGGTACCAGGGATAAAGCAGAAGCCGTAAATTATATACCGAGGATAAAACACATGTATATTTTTATTTTTTTACCCTATTTTAAATTATATACACATTAAAATATATTTTTTATTGCTGCCCAAACTGAATCTAGGCCGTACCTACTAGCAGAAGCCGCACTAAATAAAGAGTTTTGAAGTCATATTTATAACATTCAGGCCAAAAAAAACAACGAAGCCATATTTATAACATAGATCAATTCTTAGTTTCTTACATACTAACATAACTGTATATTTATATTCCGTAACTATTTATTTTGGTCAATATTCTCATAACTTGGAACATTGATAAATAAATACAGAGCAAAAAAAAAAAAATCATTGATAAATAAATACAGAGCCAAAAAAAAAACATAAATCAATATTCTCGTAACTCTGGAATATTCGCTCCGTATCATACGGCCAACACATGCGGGACATCGCCACGAGGATCTATCTATAAAAATAAAAAATAAAAATAAAATAAAGAAGATATCGCGTTGTCATGTTTTCTTTCATGAAGTTGACAAAAAAGAGTCGGATATGTTATAAAACTAAAGAAAATCTAGAGAAATGAAATGAATTCTCATTCAAGTGTAATCTCAATGTTTACACAAGACCTCTATTTATAAACTTTCAGGAAGCTTGAAGATGAAGCTAAAAGTAAGAAAAACCAAAAGGAAGAAGTTTCCTTAGAGAAGCCGAAAGTAGGAAGCTTCCTTAGAAATGCCGAAAAAGGAAGCTTCCTCTTGACTTGTAGATGAAGCTAAAGAAACTTCTTGTTAACTTAGAAATGAAACTTCTTGTTGGCTTGTAATAGGAGGAAGTTTCTTCTGGGTTAATGGACATCTACATAATAAATATATTCATAACACTCCCTCTTGGATGTCCATTATGAATGTGCCTCATTAAAAACTTTAACTATGAAAAACTCAGTGGGATAAAAACCTAGCCAAAGAAAAGAGTACATCATTCATTGATACACTATTGAGTGTTGCCTCATTAAAAACCTTTCTAGGAAAACCCGGTGGGACAAAACTTAGATAAGGAAAAAAGAGTACAGTGTGTATCGTCTCCCTCTCTTGATTACATCAGATTTGCTCCCCCTGATGATTACATTATTTTCAATGTCCTTCTGAGCATATCATCTTTTTTGTCATCAATTATTGTTTGCTATGGAACATATATAGAAACATCTAATCTGATTTTGTACTGCCCAGTCTAATTGTTCATTGTATACCTGCAAGATCTAAATCTTTCAAGTAAAATCACAATAATCTTTTCATAAATATACATGTGCATATAGAATTTTAATAAATATTCATTAAGATGCACACTCTAATTGCTTCTGGCAATATATGAACTTATCATTATTCTCAAAAATTTAATGCTTCTAGCATCTTGAGTCCTTCAAAGACTTATGCTTCTAGCATATTTTATCCTTCAGGGACATATGTTTCTGGCGCCTTACGTCCTTCAAGGACATATGCTTCTGGCACACACAAATATATTGTGGCTCATGATCCTCATTATCATTTATAACTACATATGTTATCATATAAACATAAACATCATTAACGTTAACGTCATTTTCGGTCCCATCGAATTTCATTTATTGAGATCTCTTTCTATTCACATATATTAGGTATCTAGGTCTCTTCTAGGACCATAATATTTAATTCTGGAAATAACATCTCTTATGGAGATAACATCTCTTCAGGAGATAGCTCTTCTGGAGCTTTTCTTCATCTCTTCAAGAGATAGCTCTTCTGGAGCTTTTCTTCATCTCTTCAGGAGATGGTTCTTCTAGAGCTTTTCTTAATTATCCTCTACTTGATCATCTATATTCTTGTAGTTGCTTTTCTCATTCGAGGTTTTTTATCTTTAAAACCGATAGACCTGTAACGCTTCAGGCGTGCTTTAAAAAAAATTTATATATGAGCATTTGCAGTTGGGACATGTGACTTTGTCACTTTCTTTAGGTTAGTAAATGCTTCTGGCATTTGATTAACTAAACTCTGTAACTGAATTATCATTTTGAACCCTTAGTGCACATTTCTTTGTACAAGGATCAATATGAGCCAATGATAATTCATTCCACTTTATTTATTTTATCCAATCTGCTTATTTTTATCCCCCTCATCTAATCATGCAGTATGTATCCATCTGTGTGCATTATAAATAATCATTGCACATTCAAAACTTTAAAGATGGAATTAATCTAGCTCCTGACCAAAAGCCAATTTTATGAGGAGAATATTGTTGGCTTAAATAATCGCTGCAAATCTACACATATAAACAATGTTCTCATAAACATTGATTTACTCATATATGATTTCTGGATCATTAAATCTGGAAATTGCGTGCATAATATCTTGCAAACTTCTGGTTGCAAACAACACTGCAAACTTTGCAGATTTATAATATCACATGTATTCTCATATCATTCAAATTGATAGATTTCCAGAGATCCATTTCCAATAAATAATATTTTCATAATCATATCTATTTGAGAACAAGCAGCCATATGACTCGGATGATCAAACAAGTCATGCGAACTTTCCATGTGATTTATCAAATCTAATATCAATTTCGGGGAAAATAACAAATATTCACGGAGAATCAATACACAAATATTCACACTTGATATATAACATTCTCCCCCTCAAGTGTAAATCCGTAAAAATTAATTATGGAATTTTCATTTAATATTCCATATATGATATCTATTTCTACAGATATCATCAAAATTCCACAAATGCATTATTTTGTTACTTCTGGTAACAAAATTTCCATTTTCCAGGAACGATAATCAAATATATAAAATCATTTAAAACATCAAAATCATCGATCCTATAAAAATATTCACGAGCGCAATACTGTTGAATCACAGATGCATCATTGTGGAATCACAGACGCGATATGCATCACTGTGGGATCACAGGCGCAACAAATCAGATTGTCGTATGCATATAAAGTCAAAAAGACTCCAACCTCGTGCTTTATAGGGAGCAGATCTGTAGAGATTCAACAGGACTGCGCATTTCTGCAGAGATTCAACATGATTTAATTCGGCTATAAATAGAAGAAGGCAAACGAACATGCCTCACAAACACAAAAACATCCGATAATATCAATTACCAGATACTCACACAGAATTCTCTAAAAATTCTATTGTCATGGCAGGACCTAACAATTTTATTCCAGTTTCTGATACATCTGAAACAACATTACTTGATGCTTTGCTGTATGATGATCAGTCCAACATGTCATTTACTTCTTTGTTATCTCCTAATCCTTTTGAGATGTTTATTCTTCCTTCTACTATTCCTCTTTTTGCTTCAAATGCACCTATTTCTCCCCTAAGAACAAGTGTTCTTCCTCAATCTATAAGGATTGAAAGTATAACTGAAGCAGGTTCATCAAGAAGACCTGTTAAAAGGTGTAGAATTATGGCAGAACTAATGGAGTCTACCAATCCAGTTCAGCCAATAGTGACGGCAGTTAGTCAACCAGCATTCACTAGCCAGCAAACTACCATCAGCCTACCAGCAATTATTAGTCAACCAACAGTAATCAGCCAGCCAGCTTTAACCATCGAACCAACAATAACCAGCCAGCCAGCTACAACTAGTTAGCTAGTGACTACAAGCCAGTTAGCAACTACTTCCTTATTGGAATGTAGTTGTTGTGATGTTTTACGAGAGATCATACATACCAACGGACTTCAGTGTCATAAACTTGAAGTTCATGGAAGGAGAACAGGTATGATTTCCCACGCTGTTTTATTTGAAAATGTACAGGATAAATCTTACAATACTGATAGGCTTCCAATGTTTGATTTTAGTAATAAAAATTTTGGAGAAATCAAACATTTTCTGACACAGTATTGTATAGATTTACAAGCATCAGGATATAACTTGATGCGTGATCCTGTATTAGCCTTTTATGAGATCCTTTGTGTTGGTTCGGAATGGACGGAAAATCCAAATGAACCCCACAGGAGTTCATTTCAAACCAACATCGAAAATCCATTAGATAAAGGAAAACAACCCTCGGTTAATATTCCATATGATATTTCATCCCTTAATCGGGGTGAATTATATAGATTAACAATGGAGCAACGGGAAAGGATAAAGAGAATGACGCTCCATGATTTAAGTGATTATTTTCACTTAAACCTTGATGATGTGAGTAAACAATTAAATATGTCTACTCACACCATACAAAAGATCTATAAAAAAGGAGGGTTAACTGAGTGGCCACACAAAAAGCTTAAGAAACTTATGATGCAAATCTCGATATTATGAAGAGCTTTGCCTCATCTGGATCCCATCTCAAGAGAAGCAAAAGAAGAAGACATTAAATATCTTCAGAATGAGATGATTAAGGTTTGTAATGATGTTGAGCCACTTGCTATTAAACTTTGTTGAAATAATATTGTCTTTTGTTTAATTTTATTTATGAATATTCCTCTCTCGTATTCACAAAAATTGTTATAATTATCCAAACACAAAATAATAGTAAAATAATCATAATCACAATTTATTTATTGCTTCATTCACTTCTAGGAATGAAGTTGGATAAAGTTCATGATCTATAACTCACTAATCTATTTGATCATGGTAAGAAATTAATCCACAATATTTCTTGACTTAATCACAATATTGCTACTACAAGAGCAAATTGGATATATTTATTTACAATCAACAATGATCATATAATCCCTTTTCTCATAATTTGAGGGAGTATTTAATACCAAATATACAAATTTGAGGCCTTTATACAATTGATGACATACAAAATTTATGGATCAAACCTTGTTTCATAATTTATCTCTTTGGCTTCAGGCCAACATGTCTCTTAGCTTTAGGCTAACTTGTCTCTTAGCTTTAGGCTAACTTGTCTCTTAGCTTCAGGCTAATTTATCTCTTGACTTCTAGCCAATTTATGTCTTCTCATAATCTCAGGCCAATTAATGTCTCATATCTTCATGGTATTTTGATCTCATGATACATATGGCCTTTCACAGTTTATCTTTAAGATAAATATGAATTATATATTAATTCTTTGTGAATTAAAACAAGTAAAAGTCTCAAATTAAATTAAAACAATTAAAAAGAAATATTAAATCTAGAGATTTAATCAGAGCGTACCTGAATGATGACATCCTGCTTCGCTTTCTTCGGTTTAACAAAAAGAGTAAATAATAATAATAATTTAAAAATATATATCCATTTATGGACCAGTAAAATAATTTAATAATTGTAGTCAAATACCTTCTCTGGATCCATCCTCCTCTATGTTAAGTCACAAACTCATTAATACAAAAGATAATTAATATTATATATATTATATACAACACATAATTTATGCAACAACCACACAACATATACAAAATAATATTACATAATATGATATTATATTTTCATGACATCACGTGATGCAGCAGAAAAGCATTAGACATATATATTATAAAATGTATGTTTATTATGCTCCCATAACCAAATGTCTGAAGTCACGTCCCTTTAAAATCAATAATTGTGGAATCTCAAATCAGCAAAGAAAGCCATGTCACTCCCATTATGAACTATGCAATTTCCTAATGACTTTTGCTCAGGAAATTTCCTAACGTCTTTATTGAAAAAGGCACAGGAAGAAAACATACCTCGGTGGATTCAATGATGTGTATTAAAAGTGGGGGCACTGAAAAATTTATTTCAACTTGTTATTTGTACCTTCACGAGGTCCAACAACGTTATATTTTCTTTTCTCTCTCCTCCTTTCATCTTCATGCTCTAGCTGGATAATTAATTGAAGAAAAACGAAATTTAAGCTCCCCCAAAACCACATAAATGTTTCGGTCAAACAAGGCAAGAAGGATATAATCTCTGCGCGCCCACGGATTGTGGAAAAAGAGAACAAAGCCTTCTCAACGAAGAAGGAGGAGGGATGTAAATCTTTGAATTATTGAATTGGGACAGAGGAAGAAGAAAAGCGATGAACACGCTTAAAGAGGGAAGGAATGGTTCAAGGAGGAGTCTGAATATTTCAGAAGAATAACAAACGTTATCATGCTAATAACGTGTTATAAAACTGAAAAAATCTAGAGAAATGAAATGAATTCTCATTCAAGTGTAATCTCAATGTTTACACAAGATCTCTATTTATAAACTTTCAAGAAGCTTGAAGATGAAGCTAAGAGTAAAAAAAATCAAAAGGAGGAAGCTTCCTTAGAGAAGCTGAAAGTAGGAAGCTTCCTTAGAGATGCCGAAAGAGGAAGCTTCCTCTTGACTTGTAGATGAAGTTAAGGAAACTTCTTGTTAACTTAGAAATGAAACTTCTTGTTGGCTTGTAGTAGGAGGAAGTTTCTTCTGGGTTAATGGACATCCACATAATAAATATATTCATAACAGGATATGGCTTTTCTGTTTTTCTTTTGCCATTATCTTCCATCATTTACTTTAAAACTATGTAGCTTTGACAAACTAAACAAGTGGAGCACTTTTTTTCCCCTTAAAAAATAAATATCTAATATCCTGAAATATTTTTTTAAAAATGTTCAGTATTCTAACTTATTTCTTAATATACTCAAAAATCATTATGATATGCTACATACATCAAAAATCAAATTAGAATATCAAATGTTATTGAAAAATATTTCAGAATACTATATGCTAAATATTAGGTGTCACTAAAAAATTAATTTAGGTAATATTTCGAGGTGATTATTCATGCTCTGAAAAAAGAAAAGAAAAAATGAGAGAAGTCACGAGAATAAGAAGGAGATTATTGTAACAATAACAATAACAAACGTTTGAATTGTCACATCGGAACAACATATGTCTCGTCAACAAACATGAGCATATATAAATATAATAATTAATAAATAGAGATGTTCAAATGAGGAGAAGCCTTTGGAATGGCGAGCAAGAACTGGACCATGGCATTATGTTGTTGGATTTTGGTGGCAGTGTCTTGTGTGTAGAGATATATGTTCATCTTCTTTAAAACTTTGCCACACTTTACCAGAGAATGGAGCATGAAATATTCGTTGTCGCTTCCTCTAAACTCCTTCATATTCACAACCTCTACACTTGTCTTCAAACACTTGAAATGCCTTGTTTGGTCCATCCAGAATCTTCTTGCATCAATACCCGTCAATGGACCTTCATAATCCTATTTCCATATGTATGTACACAATCATATACATATATAACAACAAAATCTTGTTCTATTAAGCGGGTCAGCTACTTTGATAGCATGACATCATTGTGCTATGTTAAAATTAGATCTTTGAATAGATTATTAGTGTCATCATAAAAACACATAATGCCTTAATTAGTGGATGTTCAAAAACCAAGGTTTTGATCCCTAACCATCCAAAATACACCTTATCGATCAAAGGCAAAAAGTTGATTATAAAGCCTATACCATGGTCTGATAAAGGTGGCCTGAATCAGATTTTGAAAAGAAATTAATGGCCTTTACTCAGGAATCAGTTTCCCTACCCTTCATTAGGATGGGTAGGGAGAGCTCTTCTCATCTAGACCGTGCAGATGGAATCTGGACGGTCCAAATTTAATTTTTACTTTTTATTTTCTTAAAAAAAATTATTTTAATGGGTAAAGAATCCAACATAAAGATAATCTTTCAACTAACATATTTTCAAAAAATGATTTTTTCATTTAAAAAATGACAATTGAAAAAAAAAAATTAAATCTAGACGGTCCAGATTGAGAAAAACTCTCTCTACTCATGAGTTGAGAAACTGGTTCCATAGCATACGCACCTCTTATACCTACCTTGCGTAATTATCACTTTAACTTATATTTCTTTTAGTAATTTATATATGAAAAAGTGATTTCGATGGCAATTATCCAAACATTTTTTATTTAATTATTCATATAACTTTTTTGACAAAATTTATTCCTTTTAATCGTTTTCCCTCGTAATATAGATCCTCTTAAAAAGTTAATCCAAACACATAAATTAATCTCGTGTTTATGTGTGTTGTGCTTAGAGAGAGAGAGAGAGAGTAACTTGGAAGATGTAAGCAGGAGAGGCCAAGTTAAAAGTGAGAGTGTGGAGGGAAGGGGAACTCTCAAGAAGGAAAGAGATTCCCCAAAACTCAATGGTCTGCAACGAAGCCTTCATTATCAAATGCTTTAAGTTCAAGTCCATATGCACACGAAATGGCTCTTCTCCCAGAGGAATCGCCTTAACAAAAACAATAACCAAGTAAGTGTGAGAGAAAGATTCAATTCTAAGTGTGTGCGCGTGTGTTGTTAGGAGTTCATATCTATAATGGTTTCACATGAATGTTTGAGATATTTAATTAAGTTCAAACTACGTACAAACCACGTATGTGAAAGCAATATATAGCCTAGATTTTGGAATTAAAGCGAGATAGATATATTAAATAATAGATTGCGAATGTAGTATATGGAAAAAGAACCCTATATTTTCTGAGATCTATTGAATGTCAGAGGCCTATAGGTATATCTATAAACCCTCGATGGATGCGTATTGGCATAAAAAGAAAAAGACTTGATAAATAATGGACAAATTAAAATCGAATATATATGAGGAACACAATGTTATATTGTATAAGTAAATAAGAGACTTGGGATGTTTGCTATGAGAGAGACAGAGAGAGAGAGAGAGAGATAATAACATAATCATCTATGAAGTTCACACTCACTATTAGGAAAAATATGGATATCACAAACTATAAATTGATGAAGAAAGAGTACACAAGTACCAATTGTCACGGTAATTTATGTAAATAGTTGGAATAGTTTAGGGAATTTATAAGTATATACATGATTAAAACTGATAGATGAATATGTTAATATATACACACACATGTATGTATGTATATGAAAAAACCCATTATTACTATTGCTTTCTAATATATGCATTAATCAAAATAAAAAAAAACTTTAAAAACTGACAAATAAAATATATATACCTAAGATAAATTATAATTTTAAAATTGCACTTTTAATTGGAAAAAAAAACATCATTTGATACTAATTAACGATTTTGGGTTAGAGGATTAAAAGGATAATTATAAAATTTAAATTTAAAGAATCAAAGTACTGAAACCTTATATACAGTAAAACCATGAAAGAAAAGCTTTTCACCAATAGGGAAAGAAAAAGAATATATAGGTACCTGAAGGAAGTAACTGCAAACAGTGAGAACCTTAACAGCGTAAAGATCTAACAAGACTTTGTAAAGAACATCACCAAGTTCTACATAATTCTCTGATGAAAAATCAAGATCTGCCTCTTCCAATGCCTCATCTACATTCATATCATAAGCCCCAACAGCCCCACTATACTTCAAATACCTTAAATTCGGTGCCTTAAAAACTATGTAATCATCCTGAAAATTGCATCTATCAATCGCCAACCTACTCAAATTAAGGTTTCTATCACTCCCCACATCGAAATGTGGCAAATTCCAACATTTTTTCAAACTCAAACTCTCTATTTTCCCAACATAATTAAACAACAATTCCTCCAATTCGTCTAAATTCAATGCCACGTAGCCAAACGAAACATCCTTAAGCTCCGCAAAATTGTTCATCAAATCCGACAATGAAAACTCACAAGAGAACAACTTTATACTTTCCAAACTCCTATTCCCACCCTTGTTATTGTAATAACCATAAATATCACTCGGCAAGCGAAAGGAGGCAACTTGATTATCATTACCACCCTCTTCATCATCGTTGTCGTCCTCGTTCCATGCCGGTTCAGAGAAATCGAGTTGCAATTGTCGAACCCCACGTTGAAAAGCAAAAGCAATAGAATGTTGTACGGTGTCTGAAAATTCTGAAGGCTTTGATAACTTGAGAGAGAACTTGTCTATGAAGGGTTCTTGGTAGTTGTTAAGGAAGTTATTGATGAATTTAACGAAGGCGAGTTTCTGAGAACTTTTAGTTTCATCATCCTCAGGATTTACGAAGAAAGATTCGTTGAAATCAATGTTGGTGGTAGAACGCCAGAGATGAACCCAACGTTTGCAGAGAATGGAGGTTCTCGCTGCTTCTTTAAAGGGAAGTAAGGAGACTATGGTGAAGAGAATTGAGTCTGGTAATAAACTCAACATGTCCATTGCAACACAACACAAGAATATGGAGAATGTTAGTGAGGGAATGAGATATTGAGGGTTTTTATTTATAGAATGAAGGATCAGGATGATGATGAAAAGGTGTCTATATAGGATTGTATGCAATATTTGAACCAATCGTTACATCCGTTCATCAGATTTTTGTTTCTTTTTCCTCTACGAAAAAATGTTTTCAGGGTAGAGGTGCATCTTTTGGTAGGTCTCAATTTCAGTAATCACGTTAATATCAATAAAGTTAAATTAGAAAAAAGATCAACAATGAACTTTCAATAAAATAGAAAACAAATAAGTCCTAACATCATTAGGCTCAAATATAGTTCTTTTTTTTTTTTTTGTGACACTCGTTATTATTTTGAAACTTTATATATATATATATATATATATATATATATATATATATATATATATATATAAATTGAAAATTTCCTATCAGCATATATTTTTTTTGTTGGTGGTACTAAAAAGATATTTTATAAAATTAAGATTAATCTAATTCCATATTTTTTAAAAAGACTGAATGAGGATGAAATAGGTAGACAGTTTATATATACATATTGCATTTTCTTTAATTAGGAATTCTGAATTCAAAATTTTATGCAGCCAAAGAAACCAACGTATACTTATGTGAAATTTTTTTTTAAAAAAAAAATTAGGCATGGACAAAATTTTATGTATGGTTTTTTAACTGTTCAAAATAAAATTACTCAATACTCATTTTTTTATGTTTAAAAATTATATACTATATGTTTTTATTAAAAACCTTATGTCAAACATTACCTTGTGTAATAAGTAAGTCAAGTTTTTTGACCTTGTTATAACTCGAACTCATACATACATACATATATATATATATATATATATATATATATATATATATATATATATATATATATTCCAAATCGATTGAAGAAAATCAATCTTTCAATAAATCAATGAAAATAAAAAAGAGTCACTTTTTAATTAGACTTTATACTACTCTTTTTAATTAGACTTTATACTTCCAGATCTTGATATGAATCTAGATCATTAGCAAGATCTGAATTTGTGGAAAAAATACGTAATAAATATGAAGAAGAAACTAATTAATTTTCGTATCCAAATATAGAGAGATCCATATTGATAAAAAAAAAAATATAGAGATATCACTAATTATATTACAGAATTGATAACTTGAGATATATTATGCGTTGTATGTAGCATAATTTTTTTTTTGGACAACCATAATACGTCGCATTAATTCTTTCTATCAAAGTTTCAGTTTATTTGGAATGTTTTTTAAGAAAATGTTGAATGCAGTTTATTGAATCTTTGGCAATTACGATGGTTTTGAAAAAAAAAAAAAAAAAAAAAGGAGAGTTAAGAAGATTTTCTAGGATTTGACAAGTGACACAATTTATCAGATAACTACAAGCTGTGAAGATATATATCCAAATGCAATCTTTGGATATCTTGGAAGAAGCGTTTCCTTTACAGATTTTTTTTTTAAATAAAAAATGTGTGTGTGCGTGTTGGAGAATCTATTTTTCAATCCTTGAAGTCTCTTAACAAATAAAAATATATTCATATTTTTACTTAACATAAAATTATGCAGATAATCAATCTATATTATACAAATAATCTACTAATGAACAAATTTGCCATGATGAAATATCCATTTTTTACATAGGGCACAGTCACATGATAAAGATGGGGTGAAATGTGCATGCATGCGTATAGAAGTCAAGTATTTAAATCCTCCAACTGTAATTAAATTTGTCATACCCTTTTCACATTGTGTTACAAAATTTGAAAAAAAATTGGGGACTAAAATTAAGAAATTTATTCTGAGTGAAGTTTAATTAGAGAGGATATCACACTATTCATTTCCATTTGAAATTTTAATTAGAAAAAATAAGAAGTTTAATTTTTATCGTTTAATAAAAATGGCCAATTGAGAAGGAAAATAAGAATTTAGTGACTATGCAAATCGGTATCTATTCAATATAGCTATCAAATTTATAATGAAATGAACCCATTGGTTCATTGCTTACCACCGTTACTTTATTTGCAAGTTAACTTTATTAGTTTATGATTTTTACGTTTCTAGTTTATAAAATTGTATCAAATCGTATGTAAACTCAGTTAAACTCGCGTTCTACTTTACAAATTTGTATTAATTTTTTCTTAAACTTGTATAAAATTTTTTTATTAAGTATAATAAATTATGAATATTGATGAATTTAATTTCAATTATTTAGATTTAGAAAATATTTAAATCAATTTATTGTCATTTTTCATATTTTGAAGGGAGAGAATGGGGGTTCTGCCTGCTTCCTTCCTTCAAGGGAAATAAAGAGATGATGGTGAAGAGAATTGACTCTGACAATAAACTCAACGTGTCCATTGCAACACAACATAAGACTATGGATAATGTTTGCTAGGGAATGAGATATTGAGGGTTTTTATTGATAGATAATGGATCATAATGATAATGAAAAGGTGCCTCTCTCTCTCTCTCTCTCTCTCTCTCTCTCTCTCTCTCTCTCTCTCTATATATATATATATATATATATATATATATATATATATATATATATGATCGTTTGCAATCTTTGAACCAATCGTTATATTCGTTTATCAGATTTTTGTTTCTTTTTACTCTACCAAAAAAAAAAAAGGTTTTGTGCATCTTTTGAAAGGTTTCAATTTCATCGCTTAATTGACAGGTATCTTCCTAAATTTCCTTCCATATATCTCTTATTCCTTCATTATTGATCACATGAGCATTAATAAAGCTAAATTAAAAAATTTGAGATAAATGTTGAGTAAAAAACTCCTCCTTCTTGTTTATCTCTAAGTGAAACAAAATGATGTTTTTAATGGAAACAAATGAATTTACGAGACTCATACGTACGACATAATTAGTTAATTGTCAACTGACAAAGTTTTCCTAACATGAGGGAAAGAAATTAAATAGCTAGAAAAGAAAACAAAAAGAATGTATGTTACTATCAAATATAGATCCTCAAATGTAGCAATATGAACTAGAAGTTATTTAGGTTTTGCATTCATGAAATATTGCATAAAATTTGACAGATGCAATTATTGACCTAAATGAGAATTGCTGGATCTCATATTCCTATTGAAAGTGCTTTAATCAAACATAAATGAAAGTGAGATATGCCCAAATCATGAGAGAATAATCGGTTCAAAAAGAAAAGATAAAAGAGAACATATTCAAGATGAGGCAGATACTCTAGAAGAGGTCAAGACATAAATGATTGCAAAAACTTCAAAAGATATGTACTTGAAAGTAATAAAAAAATCTCAATGAATTATGTCACAACAAGAAAAATGAAAACTAAAAAGATAAGGTTGTCGCAACAGTTTTAGAAACAATATCACGTAATCAAATGAGGATCTTATACATAAATATGTTAGTAGAAAAAAAGGTGATTGACCAACGAAAAAAGGGAACAAGACACAATAAAAAATGTTCTTTCAATAAGTGAAATTTATTGACCAGCAATCCAAAACATTTGAAATCTATAGTTATTTGTGATATATGAATATTTATGTGAAAATAAAAATTTTCACAAGGTCTTCTCATGATTTGATGATGTCAAACATTTGGTGGTGAATACAGTTATGGGTGGAAATAGGTAGAGCCGGGAAATCAAACCAATCTTATCGGGCCAGTCCTTTTAGGTCCTGGTCCTTCAAGAGCCAAGCTTGAAAATTAGATGAATTAAATGAAATAAGCTTTGCAGGGCCAGCCTTGCAAGCCCTTTTAATGAATGTGTTTATGATGCAAAAAAGAAATTCATGATATTCTTACTTATGAAACAGAGCCTACTCTCAAACTGAAGCACAATTAAATGTCTTTAAAATTGGTGATAGTGGCAAAGAAGATGACAATTATAGTCATCATACTAATGTTACTTCGGGGTATGCTTCTAATGTTTTATGTGAGTTATTTATGGACAATAGTTTGCTTTTGATTACGAATTAGTTAATATAATTATTTATTAGATGATTTGTATTGTTTGTACATTAATATTGACAACATTTATTTGATAAATTAGAACTTGTAATTTACTAATTATTTCTTTGAAAAAATAGTTAAAATTTGAAATAGTAACTTTCAAGCCCTGTAAGACCGGCCTTAGCCTTAGTGCTATTGGGCCAGGCTTGGAAAAAATATATATTTTTCATACTCCATGCCCTGTAAGGCCACCCCTGGCCCTTCAAGGCTGACCCTGTAAGGTTGGGCTGACCCTGATTCCCAGCTCTAGAAATAGGTCAGACCCTTATCAGATAGCCTACGTCCTGACCTGATTAAGGCTTGGTCTAGTCTGACCTGTTTAACAAAAAGGCCAAGCTAAGACCTATTTAAAGACTTAAGTATATAAACAAGCTAAATCTATTCTATGAAGGCTTGGCCTATAAGCCTTCATACTTAGCCTGTTTATACATTTTTAAATATAATTTCATTTATATTATATATGTTTATGTTATATTTATATTTTTATCATTTTTTATTTTAATTTAAAAATACAATTGTTAAATTGTCATACTTGTTTAATTGTCTATAATTTAAAAATCAAATCATAGGTTTTTTAAATTAATTTTACTTTAGTTTTATTAAATTGTATTAATTAAATTTTATTTTTATCACATGCATTAAATTATAGGTCTTTAAGCCCTTATTTTGTAAGTCATTTAAAGGCCTACATTATATTATAAGTAGGCATGTAAGACTTCAAACCTGACCAAGCGTTTTAAAAGTTTAGGCCTAAACCTAAGAAAAAACTTGTATACAAGCCTAAGCTCAAGTTCAAGCTTTAGGCCTCTGTTACAAACTCATGCCTATTTAGTCAAAGCCTAACCTATTTCCACCTCTAAATATAATATTTATTGCATATATTATCAGTCTGACAAGTATATGCAAACAAAATAATGTATTTATTAGATATCATTATATATAGCATATACATATAGATATTGAATATTACATAGAATTCTTGAAAGGATCCAAAATGCAGCATGTCCAAGAAAAGCATTAGGTATATAAAATGTTACATGGATTAAAATGATTTGAGCTAGTATATATATAATTAATTGAAAGATATATTTAAAAATGAATAATTTTATAGATCAAGTTATTGGAAACCTTAATGATTTCAAAATAATATATTTTTGCTGTGATGATGTTGTTTGCAAAAATTTATTAAATTTAATGGTCTATAAGTACCACATATTTTATGAATATTTACATCATGCTAATATTGTAGTCATTATATCTTTCTAGTAAAATCAAGATAATTCTGCAAATGCACTATGGATACTATGAAATTGATATTGATAGTTCTATGAAACTATTGTATAAGTACATTTTATTCATAATAAATTGAACATACGGATAGAAGATATATCATGGTGATTTTCGGGATAATTTTGTTTTATTATTTCTACAATGCATAATTGCAAGTGGAAGATATATTGATAGTTAAAACATTCAAAAGATATGGAAGATAATTACTTTTCAACATATGATTTGATGATAAAGCATTATGCATATACTTTAGATAAAAATGACATCAATTGCTTGAAAAATCATTGATGAAATTGTAATTAAGAAATCAGTATATTGTCTTGAGATATGACAATTTAATTACAATGAGTGGTGTTGTTATCAAAGGGAGTAAATATCATGTTGTACTCTTTTACTCTATTAAGGTTTTGTCCCACTAGGTTTTTCTGATAAAGTTTTTAATGGGGCAACTCCAATATGTATTGTGTACTTTTTTCTCCTAACTAGGTTTTTATCCCATTATTTTTTTCCTATTAATTTTTTAATGAGGTACAATATGTATTGTGTCCATAAATTAGCTATCAAACTCCTGGCGTTTCGTATATCCTTCACTCTATAACCTCTCACTCTTCGAATTCTATATGTACTCAATGCTCTAAGCCTATAACTTTTCCAATGAATGGTTTATGGGAGTTTCTTATGATTAATACCATTATGTTCATCTTTATTTCCTTGTAACCATAGGTATAAAATTCAATAGTTAGAGGCTATGTATGTACTGTGTATTGGCATCAACAAATGAAGTGAGTGAGAACTCCTCCATATTTCTCCTCCAACTTCCTCTCCATATTTCTCCTCCAACTTCCTCTCAATCTTCTCTATCTATGTCATGTCAATCTCTTGTGCTTTTTTTATTTTTATAATAAGAAGAAACTAATTAATTTCCGTATCCACATATAGAGATATCAATTGATTAAAAAAAAAAAAGTAGAGATATCACTAATTACACAGTTGAGATATACTCCCTCCGATCTTAATTATAAGACATATTTAACCGATTTTGGAGAGATTAAGGAGGAGAATTAAATTAGTTAATTTCACTCATTCTCCTAAAATGCCCTTACATAAATTTTCAATGACATTAACATACCTCCTAACCTAAAATATTCCTTTTCATGCTTTCTAATTGAAATGATGGTCTTACTATATATACATATATGTGTGTGTGTGTGTGTACACATATATGTATGTATGTATGTATGTGCACACACATATATATCTACAACCCCCCTAAAAAAAACACACACATACACCCCCCCACACCACGATACACAAACATATCCACATACAAATACAAACCCCCACATCCACCCACACACACATGTATACACACATATAGATAAATACACACACATATATAAGTGTATGAGTATGTACATACACATATATAGACACACACACACACACATATTTATATAATGCGTGTGTATGTCTATATGTGTGTGTGTGTACATATATAAATATATATGTGTATAAACACATATATATAGACATACACACGCATTATATATATATATAAATTAATATTAACTCATTGATAAACAAATTAAAATCCAACAATTTAAGAGTTTTATTGATTGGAAAATTCTATGTACCTAAATGCATATACTTACCAAAAACTAAATACACTTGAGAAAATAAAATATGGGTGTTTTAGGAAGAAATTGACAAAAATTTAAATTTTGTCCCATAATTAGGACCAAAACTAACTCTCAAATGTTGTCTTATAATTAGGACCGGAGGGAGTACTATGCATTGTATGTAACATGTTTTTTTTTTTTGGACAACCATAATACGTCGCATTAATTCTTTCTATTAAAGTCACAGTTTATTTGGAATGTTTATTAAGAAAATGTTGAATGGGTTTTGGTTTTCTCATGTTACATAAGAAAAAAAAATTTCCTACACACAAATGAAATAGTGGGACCCATATATACATATATGAATTAATATATATATATATATGGGTCCCACCATTTTATGTGTGCGTGACATGAAAAAATGGTTTTCCTATAATATGAGAAAATGTTTTCCCATGTTGAATACGCAGTTTATTGAATCTTTGGTGATTACGATGGTTTTGAAAAGAAAAAAAAGGAGAGTTAGAAGATTTTCTAGGGTGTGACAAGTGACACAATTTATCAGATAACTACAAGCTGTGAAGATATATATCCAAATGCAATCATTGGATATCTTTTTTAGAAGTGTTTCCTTTACAGATTTTTTTTATATAAAAAAAAGGAAAAATTCTAAATAAATACCATTTGTGAACTCCTATAAACCCATTGAATTTGCAAAAAAAAACTTAGAAGTGACAAAGACTTATGAGGGATATACAAATTCATGTGAAATTACCTTTTTACCTTTAATTTTAAAATAAAAAAAAAGGAGGGCCGTTGCCACCGCCTCCCCACCCACCGTTGGAGGACGACAGTGGCCTGCCGCGGCTGACCACTGTCCGCCCGCGGCCCTCCGCATGGGGTATTTCTTCTTAAAAACAAAAAAAAATTTAAACTAAGGGCAAAAACGTAATTTCACCCGAATTTGCATATCCCTCATAGGTCATTGTCACTTCTGAGTCTTTTTACAAATTCAACGGGCTTTTGAGGGTTTTACAAATTCAAATGGTATATGTTTAAAATTTTCCCTAAAAAAAATGTGTGTGTGGACGTTGGAGAATCTATTTTTCAATCCTTGAAGGCTCTTAACAAATAAAAGATATTCAAATTTTTACTTACCATAAAATAATAGATGATGCAGATAATCAATCTATACTATACAGTCACATGATAAAGATGGGGTGAAATGTGCATGCATGCTTATAGAAGTCAAGTATTTAAATCCTCCAATTGTAATTAAATTTGTCATACCCTTTTCACATTGTGTTACAAAAAATTCGAAGTTTTAATTAACCTCTTATAAAAATAAGAATAAAATTGGGGACTAAAATTAAGAAATTTATTGAGTGAAGTTTAATTACAGAGGATATCACACTATTCATTTCCATTTGAAATTTTAATTAGACAAAATAAGAAGTTTAATTGTTATTGTTTAATAAAAATGGAAAAATGAGAAGAAAAATAAGAATTCAGTCACTATGACAAATCGGTATCTATTCAATATAGCTATCAAATTTATAATGAAATGAAATCATTGTGTCATGGCTTATCATTATTATTCTCAAACTCTCGAGTTGACTTTCTGAGTTTACCATTGTTACATTTTTAGCTTATAAAATTATGTCAAATCATATGCAAACCCATTTAAACTCGGCGATTTATACATAAGATTTACTGTTTTTACGTTTATATCGTACAAAATTGTAATAATTTGCTCTTAAACTTGTATAGAAATTTTTTTTTTGTTAAGTATGGTAAATTATGAATATTGATAAATTTAATTTCAAGTATTTGGATTTAAAAAATATTTAAATTAATTTTTTGTCATTTTTATATTTAAATTATTTAATTATACACTATGAATTTCTATTTAATGATAAACGTGGACTCTTATGACATTTTACAATTCAAGTTCACAATATGAGTTTACGTTGCTTAAATTTATGAGTTTGACAATGTTTGTTACCACTTACCAATGATTCAAAATTCTTGAGAAATATTAGACATTTAAATTTATTATACACATGTAGTAATTTATTATGTCTCTCATCCTTTTTATAAAAACCTAGCTATAACTAAACTAAGCGGTTCAAAAAAATAGTTAAAAAATAATAAATATGTGCGAAATGGACTTTTTTTCTTAAGTATGTCTTTATTTATAAAGGGAGAGAAATATATAATAGTACTAAGATAAATATGTTGTCGGCAAGGAAAAAAAACAAGAGAAAATATGCAAGAGAATGTAGTATGGGAAAGTATTATGAGAGAGAATATAATTAATTAAAGGCAAAATGATCAAAACACATTAAATACGGTAGATGACCCTAAATAAGATGTTATAAAAAAGACTAAGGTAGTTGAAACTTTAAGCTCTTATAAAAAGGCAGAAAGAGTATATAATAAGTACTTCATCTAGTCCTTATTATAAGGTACTCCCTCTAGTCTTTATTATAAGGTATCAACTAACAAATCACACAAACCAATAAAAATAGTTAAAGTCAATAAAGTTGTCCTATGATTTAAGTAATTTCCAATATTGCCCCTACTATTTACACTAAACTCTAATATTATATTATTATTACTCTCACATACTACCCCTATTAATTATGGGCATATATGGAAGCAAATAATCAATGTTCATTGGAAACAAGCAAGTGTTTTATAAAAAGGACTAAATACATTTGGTAGTTAGTGCCTTATAATAAGGATCGGAGGGAGTATCAAGTAACAAGCATTATTAGTTTTTAAGAAGCATTCAATAGTCTCTTTGTCACTTATTATAAGTTTTAAATTCGTGAATGGGTGTTGTCCAAAATATAATCTTCACTTTATGTTTATCTAAATATTTATTGTATTTTTTCTTCCCTCTATTTTCCCCTCCAATCCAAATAAGGGAAAATCCATTTCCCCCTCCATTTTCTCTCTTACTGCTCCCCTAATTTTCTCTCCATTCAAACACACTATTAAGGTATTTTTTTGTATGTATGAAACATGTTGGAAGTAAATCCCCATTCAAACATGAAATTGATATTCTTCCATGGTGACTAAGTTCAAAAGCTTAGTGGTAACTAAGCTTGCCATTATCCATATATAATGGTAAATCCCCATGGTAATTATGATTTCCGAAATAGACAAATATCAACTCCTTTGCATAATTCTTCTCTAACCAATACAGAACTACAAATTAAACTATTCAAAGCCAACCTACAAAATCAACTCCATCCACCAATAAACACAAATTCAAACTTCTACCAAATTATTGGGATGATATGCACAGCCACCCTCAAATATGCTAAATGGATTTTCAAATAGGACCACAAGATGCAAGAGAACAGATCATCAAAAAGAAAAATTAACATGTTATACTTTATTTTTCTTCCTTAATCTCATTAAGCAATACAAACTAGTTATAGCTAGATCCTCCAAAATAAACTTGGTTTTAAATTCTATCAGGAGATAATGGAATAATTTCACATACAAGATAGCTTCCATAATTTCATCTTTTCAGGACCCAGTATGAAAATGAGTATGACTACTTGATAGAAAGTGCTGGAAAAAAAAAATAAAAAATCCAAGAGTCGTCTCATTCAAAGCAATAAACAAGGTTCTTTCGGTGGGGACCCATTTTGCAATTCCGCAAAGAATAAACTCAGGTCGTGTATCCCTGTCAAGATGAGGAGTCAGGCTCCTTTCAACCCTAAATTTGTCCTTCCTCGTCTTCAATTTTATCACCACGACGAACATGGATAGCATCATAATCTCTAAGGTCTGCTTTGATTTGTGAACAAGAATATGGTTAGAAACCAATTAATGTTAAAGAGGCATCTTTAGTGCGTAAAGCCCAAGCAATGCATTTCCAGCATATAAGTATTAGTGTTATTATAATTTTTGGCATAATAAAGTGTGCAAAACCTTGTCTACCAGTAACCTAAAATTTTCATTGAGTATTGTTCCAAACTATCATAGAAGCATCACTTGAACTGTTCATTTAACGTGTAACCACTAACGTGGAATCCAAAAAAAAATCCAAACCATTAATGCAGTACTTCAATGAATCGCCCAACTAAATCAAAAATAAATAAGCAAAATGAAATAGGCCGACAGAATCTCAAACATGAGAAGGAATCCCATACCTAATGGCGATACTATAGAGAATGGGTAAACTGAGAAGAAAAGAGGACGCTGATTCCGCTGAAGGAAGAAGGACGACCTTATGAAAAAACCTCCAACTAACGCCGACGAAATGAAAGACAATGGTTAGAGGGAGAGGGAGACTTTGAGGATGGAGAGCAGAGTGGAGGAAGAGGAAGTAGCTGGAGAACATCTTAGAGAGGGAAAATGTTAAAAAATAAATAAATTGTATAATTATAGAGAAGATAAGAATTAGTTGGGCCAAATTATTGGCTAAAATAAAACATTATATAATAAATACATACATTTTAACAAAGTTTAGGAACTAGCTGGAGCTTTGACATAAGATTAGTTAGAGCTAAGACCAAAATAAAATATCATATAATCAATATATATATTTTAACAAATTTTAGAAGGCCAAGGAGCCTTGGCGCCAACTCGGCATCATATCATTCTGCCACTACAAATATATGTAGAGGACACTAAATTGATGATTAGATACCCGGTTTGAACTATTTTTGAAATGGACTGAATAGCAAAACTTGATGCCAGCTAAGGAATGACAATGGGAAAGTCATTTGAATTATTATTAATATGAATTACAAAGTCGTGTTGATCAATGACGGGTAAACTCGTGTCAATTATAAACTTAGTTAAATTTGTGAGTTTATATATCGAATTTACTATTTTTATATTTCTAATTTACAAAATCATACTAACTTACTCTTGAAGTCATGTTAACTTTTTCTATTTAATCCTTAATGACTTTTAATATAAATTTTATAGAAACTTCTTTGTTAAGTATATTATATTATAAATGTTGATTGATTTAATTTTATTTATTTAGATTTAAATTAAAATTTTGTCAGTTTTATATTTTAATTATTTAATTATACATTATTAATTAAAACATATTTACTGATAAAAATAAACTTCAAAATATGGGTTTACTTCAACAAGTGTGAGAGCTTAATTTGAATTACGAAATCAACGAGGTATGCACATACATAAATGCTAATCCTCGTGTATTTTGTTTCGGTTCACTTGAATTTAACTTAGCAAAAACACAGCTTTTTTAATTCAGTGGGTAGCAATAGATACCGGTAATTTTATTCAATCCTTCCATTTTTCGCTGGTAAGGTAAATTATTGTATTTTTAATTCAATTCGATTGATCCTATGGGAGAACTGATTTTTTTTTTTTTTAGACACATGTATTTTTCTTATTGGAAATAATCATGTTCAAGGTATAATTGGGTATTAAATGTGCGCACCTATTCTAACATGCATCCAAATTTTTTATTTAACATGTTGTGAGTGATTAGTCCTCTATGATAAACTTAGTTTGAATTACCTGATATCGTAAAATACATAACTGATATCAAACTTAGTTTGAATTAACTTTTGAAAAGTATCATTTATGACTTCTGAGGTAAGTTTTACAATTTACGATGTAAATATATAAAAAGAGTTTGTTTCAGCTTACAGAAAATGACTTTTGAAACCACAATTTTGTGTAGAGGTAGAAATAGACTAAGTTAGGTTAAACTTGAGCAAAATAAGCATGAGCCTGTGATGTAGATCAAAGCCTGAGCCTGAGCCTTTAAAAGACTTGAAGCCTATTTAAAGGCCAATTTAAAATGTAGGCCTTTAAATAGACATAAAACCTATATATCTAAGTTTATATATAATTTATTATGACTATTTAAAAGCCTACGTTATATTTTTAAAGTTTAGCGATTCATTCTTTGATGAAATAAAAAAGTTAGTAAGAGAAATAAGAAAATACCAAGTGACAACAATTGTTTGAGCAAGTGAGAATAATAAAAACTAGATTTTACCTCTCATTTTTCTTGTAGAAAATGAGACAAATTCCTCCTATTGAAATCATTTTTATTTGGGCATCATTAAAATAAACTTACTACAATTATTATGTTGTATCAAATGATACAAATTAAGGGAGATGTAGTGAGCTAGTATTGTCATTTCGAGCGATCAAAAAGATGAGAAATAAGTGTAATTAATTGATGAATGAAAATGTTAAGCTCATAGGTAAATGATAAAATGTGAAACTTAGGGTTAAAACTAAGTTATTAATTGGGTTAAAGTGCAAAAATACACATGATTTTTTACTCTAGGAGCACCTAGCACCAAGAATTTTTTTTTTTGAGTAAAAATACACACGTGGTTACCATTTTGGAGCAAAAGTCACATCCCACCGTTAAGTCACTATTCAACGTCGTGATGTTACTGTTCACTTTATCTCTTTCTCTCTCATCACGGGGAACAGTGACTTAACAATGGGTGTGACTTTTGCTCAAAAATGATAACCACGTGCGTATTTTTGCACTTTGATCCTTATTAATTTTACAAATAATTTATAAAATTAATTTAGATTAAATTATATATAATTATGTATAATAATACATTAAAAAAACTAAGTAAGCTAGGCCTTATAAAAATAAGTCTGACATGTTTATCTTAATAGGTCTAAATCTAAACCTGACTTATTTATTAAATAGGTTAGAGTAGGCTTAACATAGGTCAAACTATAGGTCCTTAAAAAGAGTTTAGGCTATTTTCACCTCTAATATTTTAGGATAAAGGTGCAAAAATGCACATGTGCTTTACTCTCATGAGCGCCCAGCACCATGTTTTTTTTTGAAGTAAAAGTAACAATGTGGTTATAAAATAGGTGCAAAAGTCACATAATGTAATGGTTGACTGTTAACTTATTCATTTTGACCATTAAATGCCTCTCTCTCTCTCTCACTGTCTGTATCTTCCACTTCATTCATTCCCGATCCACTCATGACCACCTCCAACCAGTCACTATCCTTCGACCCTAGTTCATCCTCCTCTGCTTATAGCAACACAAATGCAAAAGAAATCCAGATGCAACAGCTAAACAAGACGAAAACGATGATAGTTGGCTTTAAATACATACACATAATCCTAACGGAACTGCACAACAAGTTTAGCGTCCTTCTCTGATCCTTCACGTGCAACAACACACACAGCAACATACATACCTTAAAACCCATTTTCTACACTTCATTCTTTCTTTTTCCTTCTATTCCTCGTGCGCGCGCGCGCACACACACAGAGCATTATACACATGCCGCAAAGAATAAATACAAGGAACATATTCAAGATGATAGCAAAAAGGAAAATAAGGAACCCGATGATCAAAGAAGTTATCAACAGCAAGGGTGAAGTGTATATAATCATCCAGAAAAATGCTCACACACGCTGACATCATGCATGCTTTTGATTTCTTATTATCGCTATCTGTATTTAGCATCTTTTCCTTCATGCATTCACATTCACTTCCCAAACAGTATGCTTTCGCTTCATATATAATGTGTGTGTGTGTGTGTGTGTGTGTGTTGCCAATCACTTCCACCAGTAAGCATGTTTTCCCGTCATGCATATATATAAACTTTCGCGCAAAAACAAGAAAATTAACAGCCACAAGTGCAAACGCAACAAGAGCCAAGGATAAGACGCAACCAAACACCACACCCATGTCCCTGTTTCATTTCAGTTTCGGTTTTAATTGTTAGCAACACATAGTCTTAGTTCTTAAAGCTTCATATTCAACAGGAAAATGATGGAAGACTTGAGGAGGAAGAGACTCGATGATCACCTTTGCTACGTAGACTGAGACGATGATGATCGACTGCTGCTTTCTTCCTCTGTTCCTGACGGCAAGAACAGGGGAAACACTTTGCTTCAGTTCTCCTCTTTCTCTCAAGCTCATCTCTCTTCTTCTTCTCTCTCTTTCACGCAACTCTCTCTGCTGCTGTTTCTCTGTCTCTCACTCTTCTTTCGTTTTTGCTTAACTTCTCTGCTTCTTGGCGCTAAAGCAGATCGAAGCTCTTCTTTTCTTTTCGAAGTGTGAAGTTTGCTTGTTTCATCAGGAATGAATAAAGTGGAAGATGCAAACAGAGAGAGAGAGAGTTTAGTAGAGAGAGAGAAAGAGACATTTAACGGTCAAAATGAATAAGTTAACAGTCAACCATTACATTATGTGACTTTTGCACCTATTTCATAACCACATTGTTACTTTTGCTAAAAAAAAACATATGGTGCTGGGCACTCCTGAGGGTAAAGCACATGTGTATTTTTGCACCTTTACCCAATATTTATGATTTCTCAAACACTCACATCAACCCCATTGGATATTGTGGGAGAGATTGATTTTTTTCATTTTCGGAGACTATTGCTTTTTTTTTAAGGCCTGAATATTTTTTTGATATCACTTAAGGCCTGAGTAAATTACTTTAGACTTAAAACATCAGAAGCCCATAATTTGGCCCAACGATGCTTCGAATGCCTAGAAAGAGACTGATCTTGTGAATTAAAAAAGAAAAAGGAAATCATTAAAAAAAAAAAGAAAAAGGAAAAGGAAAGAGTACGAATATTTTAAAAAGGAGCTGAGTACTTAAACTTATTTACTTAATACACTTTAATTAAAGGAAAACATTTTCCCATGTTGTAGAAAACAAATTTTCTCATGTCACACACATGAAATGGTGGGACCCCCACACACACACACACATATATATATATTAATTCATATATGTATATGTGGATCCCACAATTTCATGTGTATGTAGGAAAAATTTTTACATGAGAAAACCAAAGCCCTTTATTTAACCATTAAATTTAATCCAATTGGAATAAGTGGGTTTCAAAATATTAATATTAATAATAAGAATTTGTTATAAAATAAATATATAAAAAAATGCATATTTTGATTTGATTGAAAACAAGCACCTAAAATATCTAAGGATAAGTATATAAACTTTTTTTTAGATTCTATAATATATTATTCTTAAATCTACGTTGTCATGTTTTTTTATATTATCACTTCTATGCCATTCGAAATTTATCTAACACACGTAATATAAGGTAAGCTTTTAATATTGTTTTTAAAAATAGTGGTTAAAAGTTAAAATTTCAACGATTGCTTTTAATACTAAATTTCTCTCCCAATCTTATATTTCTTTAGGATTTGCCTTCCCGCCAAACCCTCACTCAATGTTTTTATTTTTTATTTTTGAACTAAAATCTAAATGATTTAGATTTAATATATTATATCTTTAAATTTAAGTTATAATAATATTTTTATAATATATCAAACCTGTGTTAAGATTTTGATATAATAGTAAAAAAAAATATGGGAAAATTGGAGTAACAATATGAGAGAAGCACAATACAGTTTTTTTTTTTTTATACAAGAATTTTAGAATTTCAGTAAAGGTTTTAGGTTCACCGATAATTTAAGGCAGAGCGAAATCTTTCTTCTTCTTGAATGACACCAATATTAGGGAGGATGTCTGTTATATTACCTGAGGCGTTTTTTTTTTCTTTCTAAATTTAGTAGTATATGAGTTATTGATTCTACAAAAAACGGCCCAGTCGTTAGTACTTACCGTAGCACTTTCTGAGCAATCATGCTGTGACAGTGTCAGAGCACCAGCAGTGTTGGCGCCAGAATCCTCTCATTTATGCCTTTCCACAGTAAAATTTCTCAGAAGGAAAAGAAGAACCCAGAAAGAAAACCCTCAGACACTGCTCCCAGTTCTACTACCAGTTCATTTACTGCAGACAAATTTAGCAAAACTAGAGCTACAATTATGGTAATGGATAGGAGATCTACATAGCTCCAAAGTTTAGGTTTTAGATCTTTTGTAACTTTGATTGATTGATTTTTCTTGGCCTAACAGCCTCTAATTCTTTGGTTTCTTCACTTACATTTCAATATTCCATATCCTCTTAGCTTCATTGTGACAAAACAAAACACCTTCTTTGTCCTCTTCCTTATTCGCGCTGTAATGTCCCCACTATTGTCTATCACCCCATTTCCTCGCTTCCTTGCATTCTCCGATAGGCACCGCCGGGAATCTACTTCTGCCTCCTGCCGTCTTCCTCCCCTCCAATGGGACCGTTGCCTCGGTCTGGCACGGTCGGCGCGTTTTGGGTTTCTGGGCTCTACTGCTAAGGAATCAGCTGTTGTTAGGCTTATTCCGCGTGCAGGTCTCAGCGCCGGCGCAGGGCATTTGCTTCATGATGCCGGAGCTACCGTGGCGATTCTCGTAGGCGGGTACGCTCTTGTGTTCGGTTTTAATGATTTGACCCGGCGGAAGGTTCTTCAACAGGTATCTTGCATTCTGGCTCTCAATCTGAATCTGACTTGCATGCATGACATGAATCTTGCTGATTCACTTCTTGATATTGTTTTTCAGTTTCGGTTGTAAATTTTTTAGGGTTTTATAATTGACATGTGGATGGAGCATTTTTATTACACTGTCCTATGTATTGACCTTTAGGACTGATTCGATTTCATCTCAGAATCTGAGCAGAAAACTAGTTCATATGCTCTCTGGATTGCTCTTTCTAGCTTCCTGGCCAATTTTCAGGTACCTTGCATATCTCTCTCAGAAAATTCCTCTTTTGAGCCCTTTTCACTTGAAATGCTTTCTCAACTTTCAATTGTAGATACCGGTTGAATTGTCAAATAATATTAATGTATATGTGTATGGTTTCTGTTCTGCTTCATGTTCCTTCATACAATTTCACATTCACTGTGCTGTGATTTTGAGATTTTGACCCTGCAAAGGCTGGTTTGTTTGAATGGCTGAATCCAAAGATAGCAACTCTACAGGGGCTCGCTACTTTGCTGCCTTTGTTCCTCTGGTGAATTGCTTGAGGCTTCTGGTGAATGGTCTGTCATTGACATCTGATGAAGGACTGATTAAGTCTGTGACCAGAGAAGGAAAGCCACAGTAATTTTTCTGAACCATTACTTGTCATTGCACATTATTCAGCCTAGATATAATGTTGATTAAAGTATTGAACTGGAACTGATCAACTACATTGATTTTTCATATGCCTGCAGGGAATTGCTGAGGGGTCCCCTGTATTATGTTTTGACGCTGATGTTGTGTTCTCTTGCTTTTTGGCGAGATTCCCCAGTTGGGGTAGTCTCCTTGGCAATGATGTGTGGAGGAGATGGTAATAATCCTGCTCATTCTTTATTTTTTCAGAGCTCAACCTCTCATAAATCTTACCTTTCTCATCATTATTGCGCATCTCACATTATAGTTTTGATACGCCACGACCATCTCACAATATATTCCTATCCTTACCTTCAGCAGAAAATTAGGTATACTGGACCACTTTGATCATATGAGTGGACAAAACTGCTCGTCATAAGAAATATCAAACCCATAACTACAATTATTAGCCAAGATATGGTGCAACCCTTTCATCATTATTCCTTCCCCTTAAGTCTGTCATCGCACATGAACTGCAAAGGTGGGATTCGGACCTTTAATCAAGTGCTAACACCAAACTTTTGGAGAGGTTGTTTACATACTGGACCAGAAGCCTTTAGTGTTAGTCATGGTACATCTTTTTCTTTATTAATCCAAATCAAACACAAATGTCACCAACCTCCATGACTTTGTTTCTTTAGGAAGTCTAGGTTAACTGCTATGGCTATAACTTGTTCATGCAAAATTTACCAGAGTTAGAAAGCAAGATACTAATTGAGAAATTTAAATCATGGTTGTCATTATTTTAAAAATCCTTTGTGATTCCGCGAGTCTAGGTGGTTATTTTTGGGGGAAAATTAGTTGGGAGTATTTTTCTCCATTTATGATCTTTCTAATTAATTTGAGTTTTTTTAAGGCCTGTTCATTGTACATACTTCACAAAGTTACGGACCTTGGATGTAATTTCTCTTTTTGTAATTTGATCAATGAATTAAGTATGGCGAGTCCTTGAGAAGCTTTCAATGCTTAAGTCTTTTGAGAGGTCAAGTTATTTATAGAATTGTCCCTTAAATCCTAAATTGGCTCTTGCTTTTCTTTTCTTTCTATTTCTAATGAGTGTTTTAACCGGATGATTTTCAGGTGTAGCTGATATTATTGGCAGAAGATTTGGACGTGTGAAGATACCTTACAACAAGAAAAAGAGTTTCGCTGGTAGCATATCTATGCTTGTTTTCGGATCATTAATTTCAATTGGGTACGTCCAAGCTTTCATCTTTAACCACTTCAGCGTTCACTGATTTTGTTCTTTTCAAAACTAGGGAATCAACTTCTTAAGACCTGCACTCGATTCTCTTTCCTCCCTCTTATAGCTAGCTAGCTGTATCAGTTATTGAAATGGACAAACTGTACAACATGGAAGGTATTCTGTCGGGAGAAGTTTTAAACTTAATGGGCAAACTTCTTCAGTGGACTGGATCAACCCATGTGCGTGCGTGCGTGTTTTTTTAGTGATAATCAATTTTGACATGTCCTTTTCATCATGGACTTTGTCCCTTTTACTTTTGTCAAATTGGATCTACCTTAAATTTTTCAGGGATTATATTCTAACTGGCTTTGCAGAGAGCTAATGAAAACTCACTAGAATGTACCAACACACTTATTTTGGTGATTTTACATCTGTTCTACTAATACACTCATTTTGGCAAGTTTATATAAAGCTCTTGGGTTCTTTGCACAATCAATAGGTGCTAGAAATGCATGTAGGAATACTTCAATTGTGAGGTAGATTTTGACATGTTGTTGCATCTATATGTGTGTGTAGGATGCTGTACTACTATTCTGAGTTGGGATATATGCAATTGGATTGGGGGCGCACAGTGCAGAGTGTAGCTTTGGTTTCTTTGGTGGCAACAATGGTGGAATCTCTTCCTATTTCAGATGTTATTGATGACAACATCTCTGTTCCTATTGTAACCATGGCTGCTGCTTCTTTCACCTTTTATTCGTAGCGTCTTCAACTTTCAGTTCCCTTCAAGGGTCATCTCAGGAGATGAAATAAAGTCACAGGTTGGGTGAGCCCCATAATTACTAGACTCTGACGTGTAGAGGTAGGGTGGGACCCAGCCATTTCTGTTTTTCTCTTTACTACAACTTCAGAGAATCTGGGCTCTAGCTTTTCAAGGCCTGTTACTATTAGCCCCATCTCCATCAAAGACTAATGTATAATCAGTTGCATAAAGAAAGCAAGTGTTCCAAAGAGGGCAATTCTTTGATGAACTAAAAGGTGAGTGGTTTTAGACTTTTTAGTAGAAATTTTTAGGTCCATCTGGTGACAACTGAACTGTTTAGTACTCCAGCATTTAATATCAATGCATATTAGTCAAGTTTAAATTGACATGATATATCTAGCTATGTTCATGTATTTATGATAATGATTAGTGGTGTGATTTCGAATAAATTAAATTTTCACTTTAATAGTTATTTAAATTATATGTATTTTTTATAATATAAGAGATACATATTTTCTCTGAAACTAGAAAACATTAAAACAATACAAATTTTTCATATGAAAGTATAATTAAAAAATCTCTTTTTAAAATATTTATATTAATGTTTGTTTTCAGACCCAAAGAATTTGTACTATGTTACATTCTTCTTTTTTTTTTTTTTTTTGCAAATGAATCTTTGATGGGTTCCGAACTTTTAATTCCCATTACTTTATTATGGTCCATTCCTTAGTTTCCAAGCACAAGGAAAGAATCTAAGTTATTTTCTGTGTTTGGTCATCTAAAATCAACACCAGCAATTTAAAAATCAAGATGCTCATCAATAAATAAATTGCCAATGGATATATGCCTGAATTTGAATTCTCCAGATTAAAAAAATTGGTCGGCACAAATAAAGAAAATGAATACAAATATATTCCATACAATTCGTTGATTTATTCCTTTTTATATCAGAAACATTTTAAAACATATAGGTTTAAAATTGGTATACACTTAACTTATTCCATCAAAGAGAAATTATCCAAGAATAAAATGCCCACTTGAAATGGATATTTTCAAGTAATGGGTTGGCAAGGAATTAAAAGCATATACAAACAGCCATTAATTATTTTGTTGAGTATTTCAGTATGAAGGAAGCTTCAAGCTTTTATGTTTTCTTTTCAATTATTCCTTTTTATGTCATTGTACTTGCCAGTTGCCACCATATTCTTGTCCACTGATTTTTTAAAATAGAACATTTAAATTAAGCAAAATTTCCCTAAATTCTAGACCATGCACAGATAACTCCCAGAACCTTGAATCGAATAATCAATCTCCACAACCTTAAAATTTATACTGATAACCCCAACTATGCCCCTTAAAATTTATTTTTTGTGCATTTAATTCCCTCAAATTTTGATTAATTGGTAAAGAGTCCTCTAAACTTTGAGCAATATGTGGATTAAAGATGTGCTAAACTAATGAGAGAGTGGCTAAAGTATATATTTAGTCATTTATATTTGCAAAAATTTTTACACCAGTTCCTTAAGTTTAGAAAGTTCATTTTTAGTTATTCAATCTTGTCGTTGCAAGTTTCATCAAATGAAAAAAGTTGACTCATCAAACTTAAACGATGATTGTGCGATAAAACACTAACAAAAGTTTGCTTGCATTCTAATATTTTTATATTTTAAATGGTGTAAATTTTAAAATCAATAAAATGAAAACAATTGCATCTTTGCTAATGCTTTATCAACATTTAATTGTATAGTCATCACGTAAGTTTGACGAAGCATCATTTTTCTTTAGGTAAGACTAACAATGTTAAGATTGAAGGGCTAAAAATAGGTTTTATAAATTTAAAAGACTAAAATGAAACTTGATACAAATATAAACAATTAAATGTATACGTCATCCCATGAGAGTTGCATATAAAAAAAAAATCAAATGAGAGTTATATGCATTGTAACAGTTCAGAGGTTTATAATAAAATTTCAAAAATTATGAAAGTGATCTCTTCATACGTTGTTCAAGATTCAAAATACGTATTTAATGGCCAAAAAAAGGTTCAATATACGTATAATTTAGCAAAAAGAAAATACACTTTTTTGGGGCCATTTGAAGTGTATAAAGGCTGCAAGGAGATTGTTGTTCACTCCCAAGAAAGAGCAAAAGGTACTTTATTTCATTACCAAGTTTCACCGAATTATTCTCCCATGTCCTTGTCATTAATTTATGGTTTCAAATTATCCAATCTTTTTCTCTCTTATTTTGTGTCCGTTTGATCTCCATAAATTTACTGTTTAATCCCTTGTCATATGAAATGGATATGGTAATTTTTATTACCGGTTACCAATATTATTTATCTTTATTATCAAAATTTGTACTCCAGGTTCTTAATATAAGACATATTTTGAGAGTTGATCTTTGTCCTAAATATGAGATAAAACTTATATATTTATTAATATTTTTCTAATTTGCCTCTATTAATACTCTTTTAACAATAATCAAGAAAGAGAGAGAAAAAGGGAATTAAGAAAAATAATTATGCTGTTTTAGAAATTATATATCATATTAACTAATTTAGCTAACTTCTTTAATCTAATGAAATTAGATAAATATGTCTTATATTAAAGTCGGGAGGAGTAATAATTTTGTGAAATTTTGAGATAATTTTTTTAAAGAACAAATCAAGTGTGTGTGTGTGTATTATCGATGATAACTTGATAAACCTTTCGTAAATTTATAAGTTAATTTATGATGATTGCAAAATCTTGTTCATCAACATTTCATTATTTGAAGTAAACAATCAGATCCAATGGATAAAATTATAATAAAAAACTACAATAAATTAAGGATCAAGTTTAGCTTTTAAAAAAAATAATCCCAAAATCCAACTGGCCTGCTTTGAATATTCCACGCTTCCAGCTAATATAATTAGGAGGGAAGTATTAGCATTGGATTAAAATAAATTAAACCACAAATAAAGCCTAAGAGAATAAGAAAAAGGCATCATTGGGCCAACCAATAATTTTGAAAACCCTTTACAATTAATTATATAATACAGTATGCTGATTCCTTTTCTCTCTTATTTTATATCAATTCCAAGTTTTGAAATAAAGAATCTTCAACTTTTCTCTCACCCACTTCATTGTTCCCAAATCCCAATCCACATTTTGATTTCCCTTCTCTCTATTTTCCTTTTTAAAATTAGGTTATGGTATAAATTTGTCAAGTGTTGTATCAAAATCCATTTTTGGTTTAATGTTATCAAAAAATGTGAAAATAAAGTAATATTAACCATTTCCGTTAAAAGGTTAATCGTCAAAATAAAGTAATATTAACCATTTCCATTAAAAGGTTAATCATTACATCAATTTTTTAACGGTTAATGTTACTATTTTAATAAAATAGAGCAATACTACTATATTTTGAATCTTTCAATATGACATTGAATCTGTAAAAACTTGCTAGTAATATTATTATTGAACGAAAACTTTTTTACAGCCTTGCCTTTTAACATTTTAGAGTTTTCAATTCTGATATGAATTCCAATGCATATAATCTTTTTGAGATTTATAAAATAATAAAATACACTTGTGCCTATCTGTCAGATCACCCACCAAATAATAGAATATTAAACCATGGGCACAACAAATATTAAAATACGGATGTTTCTAAGTGCCCGCCCCAAACAATTTTCCATAGAAAAAAGTTGATCCAAGTGGAATATGGATAATAATATTCATGTTAAAAAAGCGAGAAAAATGTCATGTCAAATTAATTCCTTGAATCTAGATGAAATTTGTTAGTTTTAATGATGCTCATTCTACAAGAGCCATGAGAATGAAAGTAGAAAATGAAGCAAGATGAGAATATAAAAAGAGAAATTACGTTTTTGTATGTAACAAAAAAACAAAATTATTATTTTGAAACCAACATCATCTTTATCCACGATTTTAAGTTTAACTTACTTCAAATAATTTTGTACAAGTAAATATATAAAAAGAATTTTACTTTGTAAAGAGTAAAAATAATTATTAAGGGTGTGCTCAAACACCATATTCGTAGTATTCTTTCCGATTCTAAGTATAGGAAAAAATTTATAGTACATATTTTATTATAAACTTTGTCTTACATTTAAAATTAGAGGTAATAATATTTATTCGTCAATCAAATATTGTTGGATTAATTAGGAATGATTTTCTAAAAGTGTATTTTTGGTATACATACATATTAAAATTAAATTAAGAACAAATATTTAAACAATTATAACCTGCTCTTATGAGCCAATGCCTATTGTTGCATAAATTTTAATTCAATAAAAATATGTTGACCTGTTACGGTCTAGAGATCACCCTTCTCAATCATCTAATATGGTATTTATCTTTCCTCTAAAAAAAACACTACTAAAGAAATCATTATATGCTAGCGCTATAGAAGCTCAATGTAAATATTTTACAGTTTCAAACCATTATTTATCCTGGACATATTATAACAATTATAATATAACACTCGTTATATATGGAAGCTTGGTGAGGTCATGATATGCTCATTGTTGTGATAATAATTAATGGGCACATATGAACAACTATCATAATGTATAATAATGCTTGCATTATGTATTACAGTTCCACTTTAACAACTGTTATATATAATTGACCTAAATAATGGTTGTTAGATAACAATCGTGATTTATCAAAGCTAAATTTTTTAAACAAAATTAAGGGCGTTTTGGCGTTCAACATCCTCCCCTGCATATACATTTGTACAGAACGAATCAAAATATATTATTTACATTCATTCATATACAAAACAATGTAACAAATCAAAATATATTTATAGTCATTTTTATGAATGTATACACTATTAAAACTAAAATTTCAAAACAAAAAAATGATCAGTATTTAGAAATTTAGAGTTGTTTTAAATGTATTTACTCTCTCACTGATGTTTTACAAATGTCGCCAACTCTTCAACAAATTCTTCCACTTATGAATTGCTAGACATCAAGGGCATCAAAATACTATGCAAAAAAGGAAACATGATAGAAGTTAGATATTGTAATATAAAACTAATCGAGTGTGTGAAGGAATTGAGCACATAATATTCCTTAATTGTAAGGATTATGGGTCATGTGCTGCATCACGAAGTACCTACAATTGTTGTTGTTGTCTAGTTGCTTTGGGCACTATAAAGAAGTGAGAGAAAAAAAATCACATTATATATATACCTTCGAACATAACTATTTGAAGAAGCATATGTGGCTAGAGGTGGAAATAGGTTAGGTTCTTGTCAAGTGGCGTATAACATGGCCTGACCTATTGATTAGAAAGATCAAGCCAAGGTTAATTTAAAGGCCTAAATATGTAAATCATTGATATAAAAAAAATTTTAAGACCGGACGAAAAACGCCTCATAAGATCGGATTTGAGACCGGTCTTAGTACAAGCGGCCTTAAAAGGTTGTTACTTTCAAGACCAGATATGCAACCGGTCTTAAAAAAAATACTTTTTAGACCGAACCTTTAAAATATGAGGTCTTAAACGTCAAACTTTTAAGACCACATTTTTAGAATATTAGGTCTTAAAAGTCTCTTTCTATCACCAAAAAAAAAAGAAGAAAAAAAGAAAGGAATTTCAAGACTGGATGTGAAAATATATCTGGTTTTAAAAGTCTTTTTAAGATTGGATGAGAATAAAAATCCGGTCTTAAAAATCCTTTGGGGTTTTTAAAACCGAATGTAAATAAAAATCCGGTCTTAAAAGTCCCTTTCTTATATATTTAAAAAAAAACTGGACTCCATAGATCATCACATTATCCATGGATAGTGCAGGCGTCCTTTCTTCCTTAAAAATTCAGGGATCTCAACCAAACCACCATCATTGAAAGAGGAGGGTCTCCTCTTAATACCAATAGTCGTATCTCTATGTGTTAGCTGATTTGCCTGTGATTATAACAAGAAAACAAACTTAGTGATAAATGAACAACTGATGAGCATAAATGAAGAGGATGAGTTGAGCTATACCTGCAAGGGTCTCCCATCACTTTCCTCTTAACGCTTGAATCCCGTTGCAATTAATGTGATGCTTACATATATCATAAAAAATTCATAAGCTCCAGTTTCATAAAGGCAAGTTAAGAAAGTATTAAGCCCCAAATAGGGGAGAGGGAGAGAAGGAGCAAGAGGAGAAGGGTGAGGAAGAGTAAGGAAGAAAGAGAATTTTTGGTAAGAGAATAACGCAGAACGATCAACGATCTTGATTCTTCAATCTTGTAATTTTTCAGGTTGAAAAAGGAAAAATTAAATAGATCAAAGAAAACAAAGTAAAAATTGTGAACCTGGAGAAGCTAGAACCAAAACAAGAGACTGTGAGAGCAAAAGACGCGAGAGCAATTTTCATAGCATCAGAAAATTTGTGAACGAAGTCCTTGAGATAAGACAAGGTTGAAGAGAGTGAGGTGAGACTTACAAGGTCAAAAAGAGGTTCAAAGAGCGAAATTCAATTTTCAACGTGGGAAAATAGAAGATTCATCTTTTAGACGTTTTAGACCGAACTTTTTAAATATCTAGTCTTAAAAGTAAGTTTTTTAGATCAGATTTTTTAAACATCCAGTCTTAAAAGTAAGACTTTTTTTATATTTACCAAATTGCCATCGAAAATACTTTTTAGACCTAATTCTTTATAATTCGGTCTAATAATTTCTTTATATTTATGAAACTGCCACCAGTCATACTTTTTAGACCGCAACATTAATATTCCAGTTTAAATGAGACAATCTTAAAGCTTTTTTTTTTTGTACTAATAAATAGGTTAGACCTCTTTTGTTAAGACATGACTTATAAGCCTTCATGCATAGCCTATTCACACAAAAAACTATAATTTTATTTATATCATATATGTATATACAATTTAAGCCTACAACTTATAAATATATTGGCTTTAAAACCTACTAAAACCCTAAATTTATTTAAGTTTTAGTAGGATCAAAACTTACTTATGATTTTTAAAGCCTGTAAAATGAGGCATTTTTAAAAACCTAAATTGTAAATAGGCATGTAAAAAGGTTTAAGGCTTAGCTAGGCCTCATATAGGTCTAGGCCTGAGCCTTAAAAAAGCCTGCATGTAAGCTTAAGCTTCAAATTCCTATTATAGGTTTAGCCTATATAGCTAAAGTGTGGCCTGACATATTTTCATGCCTTTTTGTAGTTGCCATCAATGAGTTTGTTTTTGTTACACTCAAGATCATTTTAAGTGTGTTAAGTGTAGACAGCTTTGAGAAGATACAATATAAAATCATATATATAGAAACATGTAAAATGAATTGAATTATAAGTGACGAAAAAAGAATAACTTACCGGTTAAAAGTCTCTTACATGTATGGTCTCATGTTTGGAATCCTACTCATGGAGTCATAATACCAAATCTTTTTGCACATTGCATCTACGACTTTGAACATCTAGTGGTTCTTAAGTACAATAATAAATAACATCATCAAGACAATTGTAAAATAAATAAAAACTAATTTAATCAGAGTTAATGATGTTCCCACCCTTAAATATAAGGAACTAAGAAGCATAATTACATAATAGAACTCAAAATGTTTAGAAAATAACATTTCAACCTCATGAAAATTTCAATATTTTCACTTTAGTCCCCACCAGAAGTTTTCTAAAGAGACTAAAATGAAAATCTTAAAATAGTTATGGGACTAAAATGTAATCTCATTAATAATTAGGTTCTATTCTATAATTTTCGCCTTCTGATTACAATTCCTAACTCCACTTCAGGCATAATTAATCATTATTTTTAAATGTTATATATCCTTGCACAACTTTCACCTTGATAAATAGAATGTTTATTAGTTATAACTGTTATGTATTAAACATTATAAATGTGTAAATTTGAAGTAGTGAAAATGTGTTATTTTCTTTTTAAAAAAATTTGAATATTCTGTTCCTCATTATTGTCATTGGAGCTGCATTATATACCCCACAGAGTTATTTATTCAGTTCTTTATAAACCGAATCGAAAGGTGAGGAGTATGTAGGGACTCTTTTTTTTCTGTTAATAAAATGATAAATTATATACATTCAAAACGCAACTGAATTATACAGCTAAAGTAAATGTGAAAGGGGAATGGGGATTAAGAAGTACATCACTCTTGTAGAGAGAATAGCTGGAAAAACATAGAAGCAAGAAAAGAGTATCCTTTTTCTTCGCGCCACTGAGAACAGATCGAAGGAGGCCATTGAGCAAATTCTTTATTGGGATGCATTTGAAGAATAAATGCTTTCCAAAAAGGATATAATATAATAATATAAGCATGCATTTGTTTTATTGGGATGGAGGTTACCAGCTAATTTACTCTTTCACGAATCTTATAATTATGGTTTGCTCCGGAAAAATAAAAAATTCTTATTATTATGATATTTGTGTACATATACATATTATTAAATATTATTGTTCTACTATAATTTTTTAAAAAAACTGTAAGAGAATCTGTTCTTTGTTTCCCATTGATTCATATGTGAAAGTATTTCAGACAAATAAAGGTCACATGAAGGCTTCTTCGATTTGTTTGAATAAACTTCAATAGAAACTCATAGCTTTCGCTAATTGTTAATATATATATATATATATATATATATATATATATATATATAACAAATCTCTGTACACCCTTTTGGAATGCATTACAAACAAAATTATTTTGAGACATATGAAAAAAAGTCTTGATAGCTAATTTGGTTTTTTCCTTAATTGTTGCGCCTTGATAACTTCCATATGTGGGTGTGTATAAATATGATAAACCTAGGATTAATTCCTTAATGCTGGCAATTTCTCGTCATCATCATATATATATATGAGAAAATTAAATCAACGAATGAAATATAAAAGAAATGGGTGAACCTTACAACATGTGAGTGTGTCAGTATATTAAATTAGTGGGTAGGGTTTTGGTGAGGCTACTGTGTCAAGTGGATCCACCTCACTGATTATTCTGAATGCTTAACCCTCTCTCCTTACTTTATAATAAGTCGAAATCGTATCTTGACGGATTTTATGATTTTATAATATTTGGTCTTAATTGTTTTTAATGATTTTCAGAAATGAGCAAGTAGTACTAATCTTGGGAGATTCCAATAAGTTTGAGCAATATTAATTTATTGACGACATGTTATTAACTTATTATAGTGCCATGAAATCCTCATAGATAGAGGGGGAGGGAATAGATTCAATTCATCATGTGTGAGAGTTAGTAAATGGTCCTACCAAGTTGATTTTTTTTTTTTTAATAGATTAATGAAACTGAATATGTTACTTAATCATATCATATGTGATATATTTTTAGATTATATAGATTTGTAAATATTTTTGTGAGCACTTTGAGTCATGAGATATGCCCTAGGCCTAATAAGTATATCTGACACTCAACCCACTTAAACTTTTATATCACAAAAAAGAGTTAATAAATGGATAGGTGCATGTTAATTATTGTATAATAAAAAAAACATTTTATATCTCAAATATATGTATTTTCAAGTGGACATTTTTTTTTTCTTAAATTGTGTGGATAGTGGGAGTAAGAAGACCAAGTAATAGTTGATAATGATTTGAGTAGAGAAAAAATCACAAGCAAAAACAACAAAGGATGAAGAAAAAAGGTCTACGTTTGAGAAGATGTATGGTTATGATGACTAAATCCATATATAGAGACGTGTCCATATATATTATTTATTTCCTTTTCTTTTTAATTATAAGATAATTTCTTAAAGATTTTTATCCTATAAATAAGAAACAAAATGATAGCTAGCTAAACAAATGAGGAATCTTTTTTAGTCAAGAATCAATATTTACAAATAAGTGAATAACTAATCAACCCAAGATGATTACAAAACCCTAAACTCTTGGAGTTATGAGAGAGAATATAATCTTAGGTTTATATATATATATATAAACAATCCAAATGATATTAATAACAAAAATATAAAGTATACTAGTACATCTTAAATGCAATACTAAGGAAACGAAAAAAAATTAGCATATAAATATAAAATATGATTAACTATTGCTACAACGAAATGATATCCCTCTCAATCCCATTTATAAGAGCTCAGTAACTGAATTACGCTATTTAATAAAGTGGTTAAAATTAGTTAAAATAATAAGTATGTCTTGAAATAAACTTTTTTCTAAGTATACCTTTAATTTATTGATAAGATGACAAGTAAGAGAGAGAAATATGGTAAACACTTTATCACTAACCCTTTACTTAATGTAATATATGTAATTAATGAGAGACACAAATAAAAAAGAAATCATTGAATATTATTAAGACAAATCTTATTAAACTCTTATAAGAAAAACCGAAGGGAGTAATAACTGAGTAAATAAATAGAGAAAGGTGAGAATACTTTTCAAGACAACGTTTCATGTTTCTTTCATTTTACTCACATCCCACGCCTGATCTATAACTAGGAGTCTAGGACTCCCATTATTATAAATATAAAATCCTAAAATGGCTTGCTAATGTGATCTTAAAAAAAAAATTAAGGTGCAAAAATACACATATGTTTTTTCTCCAGGAGTGTCCGGCACCATATGTTTTTTTTGTGTAAAAATACCCACGCCGTTAGGTTTTAGAAGCAAAAATATCACTTCCGTTAGTTAACCGTTAACCATGGTGAAATTACCTTTTTGCCCTTAGTTTAAAATAATTAAAAAAGAAAAGGGTTAAGGGCAAAATAGTAATTTCACCATGATTAACGGTCAACTAATTTTTTTGCTCCTAAAACCTAACGGCGTATGTATTTTTGCACAAAAAAAAAACATATGATGTTGGGCGCTCTTGGAAAAAAACATATGTGTATTTTTGCACCTTAACCCTTAAAAAAATTAAATCGTATATCTCCAACACAAAATCCTCTTCTCTGAGTCGTGTACCAAAAGTTTTCATACACTCTATAAAGGAGTATTTATTTATTAGTCATATCAATTATTAAGAGTCACTAATCAACTATTAAATGATGATTTTTTTTTTTGGGGGGGGGGGGGGGGATTGAACATATTTATTAACTAAATTTTACTTCTTTTTTTTATCCAAAATAATATAATTGATCGTTAGATTCCACTGAGATGGTGCACCCATTGATGCACTCTATATATATATGAATTCAAATAATGGCTTCACTAGTTGGTCAAATTGTTCATCATTATTCTTTTATGTGCATGTTAATTATGTGTTGACCACATCACTCGCTATATTATTGAGGTCTAGTCAAAAGATATAATTATATTGTTGTTAATAAAGAAACACTTTTATATAATCCAACTTTCTTTAATTTCATTTTTTGGATAAAAAGTCCAAATGATATGAATAAAAAAGAACTACATTATATAGGGTCTTGATAGTAGTAGGACAACAAGAAAGGAACTCATAAATGAAGGAAAATTACATACTCCAACTTTCAAATAATACCCTACATAAAGACGTCTCTTGATGAAGCTGAGAAATTTGTAAGTATGGCAATTCATAGAAGTCATGATCTTCAAAGGGCCAATACCATGAGAGAAGAAAAAAGAGCTGATAATTCAGTAAAGAGCAAACATATGACATTTATAGTTAAATGTTATAAAACTGATAAAAATAATAAGAAGAAGAGCAGAGGTTCTAGAGAGATAAAGTAGAGAGATAGATTCTCATTTCATTCAATAGATGAACAGTTACAGAAAACCTCTATTTATAGAAGAAAAATGGGACTTTAGTGTAATTTCTACCTCTGGGTCATTTGGTGTAGTTTTCCCCAAAAACCTAAACTATTCACTCACGGATTTCCTTCCCGTGAGTGATTGTATAATTGTGTGCGGGTCCCACCAAATAGTAAACTACTATGCGTGGTACTATGCAAATAGTAAATCACTATGCGTGGGTCCCATATCATCTTTTAATATTTAGAAACCGGGAGTCAATGGACATCCACATAATAAGTATATTCATAACACTCCCCCTTGGATGTCCATTTATGAATGTGCCTCGTTAAAAACTTTAACTAGGAAAAACCCAGTAGGATAAAAACCTAGCCAAAGAAAAGAGTACATCATCCATTGATACACTTTCTAGTGCTGCCTCATTAAAAACCTTTCTAGGAAAAACCCAGTGGGATAAAACCTAGATAAGGGAAAAAGAGTACAGCGTGTATCGTCTCCCCCTCTTGATTACATCAGTGTTGCTCCCCCTGATGACTACATTGCTTCAATGTCTTTCTGAGCATATTATACTTTCTGTCATCAAATATTCTGTTAGAAACACCCAATCTGATTGTTCATTATATACCTGCAAGATCTAAATCTGTCAAGTAAAGTCATAATAATCTTTTCATAAATATATATGTGCATATAGAAATTCAATAAATGTTTATTCAGATAATGATGCTATATGCACTATCATCTTGAGTCCTTTTGGGGCATATGTGTTTCTGGCGCCTTATGTGCTTCTAGCACATACAAATATATTGTGGCTCATGATCCTCATTATCATTCATTGCAGCATATGCTATCATAGATATTATTAACGTCGATTTCATTTTCAGTCCCATCGGATTTCATTCATAATTTATTGAGATCTCATAATGTAAATACCTGGGTCTCTTCTTGGATCACAATACACTTTTCTTGTAATATCTCTTCTGGAGATAACGTCTCTTCAGGAGATGGCTCTTCTAGAGCTTTTCTTAATTATCCTCAACATGATCATCTATATTCTTATAGCTCCTTTTCTCTTTTGAGGATTTTTATCTTTAAAATCAATGGACTTGCAACACTTCTGGTGTGCTTTATAACAATTCATATAGGAGCATTTGCAGTTGGCACATGTGACTTTGTCACTTTCTTTAGGTCAATAAATGCTTCTGGCATTCGATTAACTAAACTCAGCAACTGAATTATCATTTTGAATTTTTAGTGCACATTTCTTTGTACGAGGATCAATAAGAGCCAATGATAATTCATTTCACTTTATCTTTACCCAATCTGCTTATTTTTCTCCCCCTCATCAAATCATCAATTTTCTTTGTATATCCATCTTTGTATATCCATCTATGTGCATTGAAGTAGATTAATAATCATTGCACATTTAAAACATTTTAAGATGGAATTATTCTGGCTCCTGACCAAAAGCCAAATTTTACGGGGAGAATTTTGTTGGATTATAAGCTGCAAATATACACGTATGAACAATGTTCTCATAATCATTGATCTATCCATTCATAGATACTTTAATACATGATTTATGGATCATTCAATCTGGAAATTGCGCGCATAATATATTGCAAACATCTGGTTGCAATCATCACTGCAAACTTTGCAGATCAATAATTTCATATGTACTCTTTCAATTTAATATATTTCCAGAGATCCATTTCCAATAATATTTTCATAATCATATCTATTTGAGAACAAGCAGCACATAATAGACTCGGATGATCAAACAAGTCATACCAATATTCCATATAATTTATCATCAAATCCAATATCAATCTTGAGGGAATCAACACACAAACATTCACAAAAAATTAACACAAAAACACTCACACTTGATATATATCAATCTCCCCCTCAAGTATGAGTCTGTAGAAATTAATTCATGTAATTTCATACAATATTCCATATATGATATCTATTTCTACAGATATCATTAAAATTCCACAAATGCATTATCAATGCATTATTCTGTTACTTCTGGTAACAAAATTTCAATTTTCCAGAAACAACAATCAAATAAATACAAAATCATTGAAATTATCAAAATACTGTGGAATCACAGATGCATTACTGTGGAATCATAGGCGCAACATGTATCACTGTGGAATTGTCGTATGCATATATAGTCAAAAAGTGTCTAAGCTCGTGCTTGACAGGGTGCAGATCTGTAAAGATTCAACAGGACTGCGCATATCTGCAGAGATTCAATAGGATTTAATTCGGCTATAAATAGAAGAAGGCAAACGAACATGTCTCACAAACATTCAAGCATCTGATAACATTCACTACCATATACTAACTTATCATTTTTCTTCTAATCGCGTATATTATTGCAATGGCAGGTCCAAGTAATTTTATCCCAGTTTCTGATACATCTGACACAGCATTACTTGATGCTTTGTTGTATGATGATCAGACAAACCTGTCATTTACCTCTTTATTATCTCCTAATCCTTTTGAGATGTTTATTCCTCCTTCTACTATTCCTCCTTCTGCTTCAAATATACCTACTTCTCCCCCAAGAACAAATGTTCTTCCTCAATTTAGAAGGAATGAAGGTACAACTGAAGCAGGTTCATCAAGGAGGCCTGTTAAAAGGTGTAGAACTATGGCTGAACTAATGGAGTCTACCAGTCAAATTCAACCAATAGTCACAACAATCAATGAGCCAGCATTCATAAGCCAGCAAACAACCACCAGCCAGCCATCAACCACGATCCAGCTAGCAACAATCAGCCAACCGACAACCATTAGCCAGCCAATAACAATTAGCCAACCAACAACCACTAGCCAGCCATCAACTACAAGTCAATTAGCAACAACTAGCTTATTGGAATGTAGTTGTTGTCATGTTTTACGAGAGATCATACATACCAACGAACTCCAGTACCATAAACTTGAAGTTCACGGAAGAAGAACAGGTATGATTACCCATGCTGTTTTATTTGAAAAAGTACAGGATAAATCTTATAATACTGACAGGCTTCCAATGTTTGATTTCACAAAGAAAAATTTTGAAGAAATCAAACAATTTCTGACACAGTATTGTATAGATTTACAAGCATCAGGATATATCTTGATGCGTGATCCTGTATTAGCCTATCATGAGGTTCTCTGTGTTAGTTCGGAATGGGCTATAAATCCAAATGACCTCCATGGAAGTTCATTTCAAACCAATATTGAACACTCATTAGGCAAAGGAAAACAACCTGCAGTAAGTATACCCTATGATACTTCATCCCTTAACCAGGGTGAATTATATAGGTTATCTATGGAGCAACGAGAAAGAATAAAGAAAACAACGCTCCATGATTTAAGAAATTATTTTCACTTAACCCTTGATGAAGCGAGTAAACAATTAAATATGTCTACTCACACCATACAAAAAATCTATCAAAAAGGAGGGTTAACTGAGTGGCCACACAAGAAGCTCAAGAAACTTATGACGCAAATCTCGATATTACGAAGAGCTTTGCCTCATCTGGATCCCATCTCAAGAGAAGCAAAAGAAGAAGACATTAAATATCTTCAGAATGAGATGATTAAAGTTTGTAATGATGTTGAGCCACTCGCAATTAAACTTTGTTGAAATAATATTTCCTTTTGCTTAATTATTTTGTTTATGAATATTCTTTTCTCGTATTTATAAAAATTGTTATAATCATATAAATCACATAACAACCATAATAATATATTTTCTTTATTCACTTCTGGGAATGAAGTTGGATAAAAATTCATGATCCATAACTCACTGATTTGTTTGATCATGGCAAGAAATTAATCCACAATATTGCTACTACAATAGCAAATTGAATATATTTATTTATAATATCAATCATGATCATACAATCCCTTGTCTCATAATTTAAGGGAATATTTAATGCCAAATATACAATTTTGAGGCCTTTATACAACTGATAACATACAAAATTTATGGATCAAATATTGTTTCATAATTTGTCTCTTGTTATCAGGCTAACTTGCCTCTTGGCTTCAGGCTATCTTGCCTCTGAAATTAAGGCTATCTTGCCTCTTGGTCTCAAGCCAATTTATGCCTCATCTCTCTATGACATTTTGATCTCATAATATATATGGCCTTTTAACAGTTTATCTTCAGGATAAATAAAATATAAACATAATAAAATAAATAGATGGAACCCACTAATATGTATATATTAGTGTCGTTGCCATAAATAATAAGAAGGGAGAGGGATATATATATATAGCAATAAATAAATAAAATAAAATAAATGACTGGAAATAAACATGCTAGATAAATAAAAAGAAGATGAGATAGGAATGGTAGTAAACTCACAGCGAGACCTATCTCATCCAAAGATAAGAAAGAAGATGCATATGCAAATGTAAATATATATATATAATATATAGAAAGCGGTAAAATAAAAAGGGAAGGGGATTTAAAGCAGTAAATAAATAATAAATAAATGGAGTCCACTATACAAGTGTTACCACCATGAAAAATAAAGCAGTAAATAATAAATGGTACCCACTATACTAGTGTTGCTACCATGAAAGATGAATAAAGCAGTAAAGAATTAAAATAAAATAAATGGGGCCCACAAAATGTCACCACCATAAAAGATAAATAAACTCTAAATAAAATAAATAAATAGAGCCCACTAATAGATACTAGTGTGCCTCCATGAAGAATAAATAAATGTAAAATAAAATAAATAAATGGAGCCCACTAATAAATAATGTTGCCGCCATAAAAAATAAATAAATGTTAAAATAAATAAATAGAACCCACTAGTAAATATACTAATGTGCTATCATAAAAGATAAATAAATGTTAGTAACAATAAAATAAATGTTAGTGACATAAAACTAAATATTAGTAAAGTCAGTATGGAGCTTAGTATAGCCACCATGAGATAAATAAATAAAGCAGTAAGTAAAGAATTACAAATGGAGCTTAATGACGCCACCATGAAATAAATGAATAGGAAGTGGGAAGAATATATAAACATAAATAAATTACTGTAAATAATAAAATATAAATTTACCGTGAATAGTAAAATTACTATTCACTATAAATAGTGAATAAAGTAAAATTACAGAAAGATTAATCTAGACTTCCATGTAGGAGTCAAATGAATAAAATGTAAAAATTACTGAAAAAGGGGTAAATTTACTGTGAATAGTAAATTACTATTTACTGTAGTAAAATAGTAAATAATCTCAAATCTTAACCATGGAACCCGATGTTAAAATAATCGGTAAGAATAGATATTTAATTCCATATAATGGTTAAGATCATCCCAGATAAATAAAATGGAAATATGAAATAGATGGTGAGAAAATCTTACCTTGGTAGAGTCTTCGTGCTGATAACGTGTTATAAAACTGATAAAAATAATAAGAAGAAGAGCAGAGGTTCTAGAGAGATAAAGTAGAGAGATAGATTCTCATTTCATTCAATAGATGAACAGTTACAGAAAACCTCTATTTATAGAAGAAAAATGGGACTTTAGTGTAATTTCTACCTCTGGGTCATTTGGTGTAGTTTTCCCCAAAAACCTAAACTATTCACTCACGGATTTCCTTCCCGTGAGTGATTGTATAATTGTGTGCGGGTCCCACCAAATAGTAAACTACTATGCGTGGTACTATGCAAATAGTAAATCACTATGCGTGGGTCCCATATCATCTTTTAATATTTAGAAACCGGGAGTCAATGGACATCCACATAATAAGTATATTCATAACATTAAAGAAAATATCACACCTATTTTTTCAAATCCATTCAAAAAATTTGAAGTGTATATCCATTGAAAGAAATCCATCTATGACACATGTGAAGAACTATAGTTCATCCATTTCTAACAAAAGCAAGAGGTTGACTGATCGATCTTGAAAGGCAGATGGCTTTCCTTGTCAATAGTGAAAGTAATAGATGAAAATCGCAGATAAGAAATGGCTCTTTCATTTAAAACAAATTTATTTTTCTTCCAGATAACATTCAAAAGAATAATAATTTCCCTCAGTAGAAGAAAGTACTCATCTATAGCAATTTAAAATGAGTAATTTTCAACCTTTGAGTAAAATTTTGAACGCTTAAATTATCAAATTTAATTTAAAAACGTTCATACTAAAAACTTTTGTGAACGACCAAAGAAGGAATAAATGCTTAATACTTTCATATTCTTTACTTTTAATATGTATTGTAAGGATATGATACCTAGTTCTTTGGACAAAAATATTAAATAATTACAAATTTTTAATTTTTAAAAAATAAAAACAATATTAATTTACTCTCTTTTTTTATGCGGCTATTTGCTATTGGGTATTTGGGGTCTGGATTTAGCATTATCAAGTCCAATTGATAACTATGATAATAAGTTAATTAATATTCTTAATCGAAAATCAACCTAATTAGTCATATATATTTTGTGAAGGTTTTAGTTAAGAAAATTATTTTTAAAAAAAATAAAAGAAGAATGTTAACAATATTTATCTTTATGTATTCCATATAACCATGTAGGGTTTAAAGTGTGTCACAAACAGAATTATGAGGGAGCCACTTAATATGTTTGTGCTTGTCTCTGTCAATGTGGCCGCCATAACCACTACCTTTAAGAGCTGATGAATTCCCATTAATGTTCCAAGTCAATGAACCTTTCATCCCTATCTCCAATTACTCTCTCAGATGTGTTTGGTTTGAAGGAAGGAGATGGAAGGGGAGGGATGGGAGTGTATATTATCTTATTTGGTTTGTTAGAGAGAAGGGAAGGGAGAAAAGATCATTTGTTTAAGAGGAGATGGGGAGGGTGGTTTAAGATTTTGGCTCTCCTCCCCTCCAAAATTTTAAACCAAATGTCTTATCCCCTTTTCTCAAATCAGACACATCTTAGGAAAAATCTCACTCAATCTTAAGATTCTTTTTTTTTAAAAAAAGGTCTTATTGTAGATTCCTCTATAAATAACAGTCCATAGAGATCTTATTGACATAGATAGCTTTGTCAATAATCACTATATGACATATCAATAGTAACGTCCTCCATTTTTCCATTAAATAATTAAGGCTTTATCAAATCATTCATCATTTATCAAAATATTCAAAATAAACTAGAGTATGCAAAATGAGCCTTAATGTAGCAATATACAATAATCCAACATATACTAAAAAAAGATGGAAGCACTAGTGTTAGCACAAGTAACTCAAGCTTTTCAAATCTTTTTTGAAAGACCTGCATGAAAACTATCACCTTAAAAAATAATAACCATCAATATATCTCATCAGGCATACGAATAATTGCTCGTGACGTGACAAGTGGGATATTATAAAATCATAGCATTAATAAAAATGTCACATTGTGACATATACGTATATATCAATTTACAATATCAATATCTCATTTTTTATATTTAGCAAATATAATAATTAATATACAAGAATTTATTCTTGATCCTCCCTTATTTCTCTAACTGAACCTATGGGCTAATATTGTCTCATATTATTGGTAGTTCAACTCAATGAGCTCACGATCAAGTGATATAAACTGGTCAAAATTCACAGAACACAACATTGGATCAAAGGTTCTCTCTAATGTACTAGTGGGATGTCAAGGCCCTAGTAAATACAAATAGGCTAAAGGACTAACTATTGTACATTTGGAAGCCCACAATCTTATTTCTTCTTGTTGTACAAGATTTCACCCTCTTATTTCCTCTTTAAATAATCTCCTGTTAAATCCACATCCACCATCCTCTCTCATATAAATACTTAGAGATAAAATGATAATGGATTATCACATATCATTATTAATTCACAAGTTATCAATAGAACATTTCCAATCTCATAATTCCACACAAATTCATATAATATAATATCAATAATAATTTCTTCATGAAAATAAATCTCACAAGGCAATTGCATTATTAACATAGTTTCATAGTTTTATATAATTAAAAATCACTCACAAACATTACATAAGTATGTGTAACAAGAGAAAAATAGTTTCCTCTTGTCAAAGTCAATTATTACCATATTGCTCCTAATCCAATAACTAAAACACGTCAAAATCAATCTAAAAACACCCAAACAACATCTTTATTCTCTTCTTTTATCTATGTTTTCACACTCTCGCTCTCTCTCCAGTTGCGAGTATGAGTGGGGTATTTATAATAGCCCACACGCACAATATCAGCCGCCTGTTATAAAACTGAAAGAATTCTAGAGAGAAGTCAGAGGAAATTCTAGAGAGATGAAATCCATTCAAGTATAATGAATAGTTACAGGAGACCTCTATTTATAGAAGGATGCAAATAGTAGATTACTATGCGTATATACCATGTCATCCTGTATTTGGAGATTATAGGTCAATGGACATCCACATAATAAGAATATTCATAACACTCCCCCTTGGATGTCCATTTATGAATGTGCCTCGTTAAAAACTTTAACTAGGAAAAAACCCAGTGGGATAAAAACCTAGCCAAAGAAAAGAGTACAACATTCATTGATACACTGTTGAGTTTTGCCTCATTAAAAACCTTTCTAGGAAAACCCAGTGGGACAAAACCTAGATAAGGGAAAAAGAGTACAGCGTGTATCGTCTCCCCCTCTTGATTACATCAGACTTGCTCCCCCTGATGACCACATTGCTTCATTGTCTTTCTATCATCAAGTATTCATTGTATACCTGCAAGATCTAAATCTTTCAAGTAAAATCATAAATATACATGTGCATAAATATTTATTCAGATAATAATATCACATGCACGATAAATGTTTCATGCTACATATGAATTCACTTAATTAATTATTCTCGAGAATTTGATGCTCCTAGCATCTTGAATCCTTCAGGGACTTATTCTAGCGCCTTATGTTCTTCAGGAACATGTGCTTCTGGCACACACTAATATAGTATGACTCATGATCCTCATTATCATCATTACAGCATATGTTATCTTATAAACATAAATATCATCAATGTCGACTTTATTTTTCGGTCCCATCGGATTTCATTCATAATTTATTGAGATCTCATTATATTCACATATATTAGGTACCTAGGTCTCTCTTAGACCACAATACACTTTTCTTGTAATATCTCTTCTGGAGATAACATCTCATCAAAAAATAACTCTTCTGGAGCTTTACTTAATTATCCTCGACTTGATCATCTATATTTTATAGCTCCTTTTCTCTATCGAGGATTTTTATCTTTATAACCGATGGACCAGCAACGCTTCAGGCGTGCTTTATAACAATTCATATAGGAGCATTTGCAGTTGGGACATGTGACTTTGTCACTTTAGGTCAGTAAATGCTTTTAGCATTTGATTAGCTAAAATCTGCAAATGAATTATCTTTTAAACTTTTAGTGCACATTTCTTTGTATGAGGACCAATATGAGCCAATGATAATTCATTTCACTTTATCTTTACCCAATCTGCTTATTTTTCTCCCCCTCATCAAAACATCAATTTTCTTTGTATATCCATCTATGTGCATTGTAATAGATTAATAATCATTACACATTTAAAACATTTCAAGATGGAATTAATCTGGCTTCTGACCAAAAGCCAATTATACGAGGAGAATTCTGTTGGCTTATATAATCGCTGCAAATATACACAACATATAAATTTTGTTCTCATAATCATTGATCTATCCATTCATGGATACTTTAATACATTATTTATGGATCATTCAATCTGGAAATTGCGCGCATAATATATTGCAAACTTCTAGTTGCAAACATCACTGCAAACTTTGCAAATTTATAATCTCATATGTAAACTTTCAATTTGATATATTTCCAGAGATCCAATAATTAATTCTATCTGAGAACATGCAGCACATAATATATGACTCGGATGATCAAACAAGTCATGCCAACATTTCATATGATTTATCATCAAACCTAATATTCATTTTGGGGGAATCAACATAGAAACATTCACAAAGAATTATCACATAAATATTCACACTTGATATATATCATTATCATTCTCCCCCTCAAGTGTGAGACCTTAAAAATTAATTTATGGAATTTCCATACAATATTCCATGATAATAGCATATATGATATCTATTTCATTAAAATTCAACATATTTCTAAATGCATTATCAATGCATAATTTTGTTACTTCTGGTAACAAAATTTCCATTTTCCAGAATCAACAAATATATATTAAATACAAAATCATCAGGTGTATCTTTGCAGATTCACGAGCGCAATACTGTGTAATCACAGGCACATCACTGTGGAATCACAGGCGCGACAACTCAGATTGTCGTATACATATAAAGTCAAAAAGATTCCAGGCTCGTGCTTTATAGGGAGCAAATCTGAGGCACATCACTGTGGAATCACAGGCGCGACAACTCAGATTGTCGTATACATATAAAGTCAAAAAGATTCCAGGCTCGTGCTTTATATGGAGCAAATCTGTAGAGATTTAACAGGACTACGCAAATCTGCAGAGATTCAATAGGATTTAATTCAACTATAAATAGAGGAAGGCAAACGAACATGCCTCACAAACACTCAAGCATCTGATAATATCAACTACCAGATACTCACACATATTTCTCTAAATTCTATTGTCATGGCAGGACCAAGCAGTTTTATCCCAGTTTCTGATACATCCGAAACAGCATTACTTGATGCTTTGTTGTATGATGATCAGCATAACATGTCATTTACTTCTTTGTTATCTCCTAATCCCTTTGAAATGTTTATTCCTCCTTCTACTATTCCTCCTTCTGCTTCAAATGTACCTACTTCTCCCCCTAGAACAAGTGTTCTTCCTCAATCTACAAGGATTGAAGGTACAACTGAAGCAGGTTCATCAAGGAGGCCTGTTAAGAGGTGTAGAACTATGGCAGAACTAATGGAATCTACCAATCCAGTTCAGCCAATAGTGTCGGCAGTTAATCAACCAGCATTCACTAGCCAACAAACTATCATCAGTTTGCCAGCAACAACCAGCCCGACAACAACAATCAGCCTGCCAACAACCACTAGCCAGCCAGCAACAATTAGCCAGCCAACAGCTACAAGCCAATTAACAACTACTAGCTTATTGGAATGTAGTTGCTGTCATGTTTTACGGGAAATTATACATACCAACGGACTTCAGTACCATAAACTTGAAGTTCACGGAAGAAGAACAGGTATGATTACCCATGCTGTTTTATTTGAAAAAGTACAGGATAAATCTTATAATACTGACAGGCTTCCAATGTTTGATTTCACAAAGAAAAATTTTGAAGAAATCAAACAATTTCTGACACAGTATTGTATAGATTTACAAGCATCAGGATATATCTTGATGCGTGATCCTGTATTAGCCTATCATGAGGTTCTCTGTGTTGGTTCAGAATGGGCTATAAATCCAAATGACCTCCATGGAAGTTCATTTCAAACCAATATTGAACACTCATTAGGCAAAGGAAAACAACCTGCAGTAAGTATACCCTATGATACTTCATCCCTTAACCAGGGTGAATTATATAGGTTATCTATGGAGCAAAGAGAAAGAATAAAGAAAACAACGCTCCATGATTTAAGAAATTATTTTCACTTAACCCTTGATGAAGCGAGTAAACAATTAAATATGTCTACTCACACCATACAAAAAATCTATCAAAAAGGAGGGTTAACTGAGTGGCCACACAAGAAGCTCAAGAAACTTATGACGCAAATCTCGATATTACGAAGAGCTTTGCCTCATCTGGATCCCATCTCAAGAGAAGCAAAAGAAGAAGACATTAAATATCTTCAGAATGAGATGATTAAGGTTTGTAATGATGTTGAGCCACTCGCTATTAAACTTTGTTGAAATAATATTTCCTTTTGTTTAATTATTTTGTTTATGAATAATCCTCTACCGTATTCACAAAAATTGTTATAATCATAGAAATCACAAAACAACCATAATAATATATTTGCTTCATTCACTTCTGGAAATGAAGTTGGATAAAAATTCATGATCCATAACTCACTTATTTGTTTGATCATGGCAAGAAATTAATCCATAATATTTCTTGACTTTACCACAATATTTCTACTACAATAGCAAATTGAATATATTTATTTATAATATCAATCATGATCATACAATCTCTTGTCTCATAATTTAAGGGAATATTTAATGCCAAATATATAATTTTGAGACCTTTATACAACTGATGGCATACAAAATTTATGGATCAAATATTGTTTCATAATTTGTCACTTGTTATCAGACTAACTTGCCTCTTGGCTTCAGGCTATCTTGCCTCTGAAATTAAGGCTATCTTGCCTCTTAGTCTCAAGCCAATTTATGCCTCATCTCTCTATGGCATTTTGATCTCATAATATATATGGCCTTTTAACAGTTTATTTTCAGGATAAATAAAATATAAACATAATAAAATAAATAGATGGAACCCACTAATATGTATATATTAGTGTCGTTGCCATAAATAATAAAAGGGAAGGGGGATTTATATAAAGCAGTAAATAAATAAATAAAAATAAAATATTTTCCTGAAAATAAACGTGCTAAATAAATAAAAAGAAGATGAAATAGGAATGGGAGTAAACTCACAGCGAGACCTATCTCATTCAAAGGTAAGAAAGAAGATGCATATGCAAATGTAAATATATAAAGCAATTAATAAATAAATAAAATAAAATAAATGACTGGAAATAAACATGCTAAATAAATAAAAAGAAGATGAGATAGGAATGGTAGTAAACTCACAGCGAGACCTATCTCATCCAAAGATAAGAAAGAGGATGCATATGCAAATGTAAATATATATATAATATATAGAAGGCAGTAAATAAAATTTAAATAAATGGAGTCCACTATATCAGTGTTACCACCATGAAAAATAAAGCAGTAAATAATATAAATAAATGGTGCCCACTATACTAGTGTTGCTACCATGAAAAAGTAAATAAAGCAGTAAAGAATTAAAATAAAATAAATGGGGCCCACAAAGTGTCACCACCATAAAAGATAAATAAATGCTGAATAAAATAAATAAATTGAGCCCACTAATAGATACTAGTGTGCCTCCATGAAGAATAAACAAAGCAGTAAATAATAAAAAAAAAATGGTATCCACTATACTAGTGTTGCTACCACAAAAGATAAATAAAATTAAATAACATAAAAATAAATACATAAAAGTAAATGTTAGAAAAGTTAGTAACAATAATATAATATCAAATTAAAACAATTAAAATGAAATTTAAATCTAGACTTCCATTATGGAGTCAAATTAACAATATTAATAATAAAACATAAAGAAGAAAAATTAACTCACCATCTTACCCTTTTTTTTTTAATTTTTTTTTTTTGTTTTTTTTTTAAATAATCATTGGACGAATTAGCACAAGATATATGATTCAATTTTAGTAGCCATGTTAAAAATTTGATAATGATATAAATATATATTATTATATTTATATTCATATAAAACATGTTGGACCTACCTGTACCCACTATGCTCATTTTTCTCACCATGATTTTTCGGACAGAAGCATATAGACACACATGCACTTATATATTCATCCACCTTTCAATTATTTCCCCCATACCTAACAACTCCTTTGTCTTGTTCTGCAAATTTTTTTTTTTTTTTATTGTTTTGTCGGCAAAACAGTATTTTTTTTTTTTTTTTGGTAACTGTTCTGCCGACACCTTCCTCTCTCTCTCTCTCTCTCTCTCTCTCTCTCTTTTCACAGCAAACTCCAATCTCTCTAACCAATGGAACAAACTTGAAATAACAAAACGTAGAAGAGTAGTGGTGAGTTTGTGGAAGAAAAAGAGATGAGATTGAGTTATAGAGTAATGATGAGAATTAGGAAAAAGAAGTTGACTGGGAAAGTATAAAAGAAGACTAACCGTAAATTCTTTACGGTTTCATAATGAAGAAGAGAAAAGTGAAGGGATCATTATTGTAGGAGCAGGTAGAATTATTAAAGGAATAGAGAAAAAGAGAGTTGACTGGATCTGAGTGGAAGAATTGGAAACTGAAAGGTTTGAAGGGATGAGTTTGGTGTTTAAACACATAGAGATCTGCAGAATGAAAGAAAAGAAGGAGTAGAAGCTATCAGCAATCGTGCTGATAACGTGTTATAAAACTGAAAGAATTCTAGAGAGAAGTCAGAGGAAATTCTAGAGAGATGAAATCCATTCAAGTGTAATGAATAGTTACAGGAGACCTCTATTTATAGAAGGATGCAAATAGTAGATTACTATGCGTATATACCATGTCATCCTGTATTTGGAGATTATAGGTCAATGGACATCCACATAATAAGAATATTCATAACACCGCCCAATATATTTATATTATATAATATTAATATTAAATATTATATAAAAGTAATATAATAATTTTTTTTAGAAAAAAAATTTAACACTTTTTCTGGTTTTTATTATAAGGCATCAACTAATAAGGATTCTTGATTCTTTTTATAAGACACTTGTAAGTTTTCAATGAACATTTAATTTATTATTCCATTTTTGCCTCTATTTAATAAAGGTAGTGAAAGAAAGTAATAATTCATATAATACTGAGTTAAGTGTAATTGGTAAGAGCAATACTGAAAATTACTTGAATTTTAGGACACTGTTAATAATTTTAACTATTTTTATTAATTTATGAGAATTGATATTTAGTGACTTATAATAAAGATCAAAGTGAGTACTTCTCTAGACCTATTAATTATAAGGCACTTTCAGTATATCTCACATAAATCAAGAAAAATATTAAATTTCATTAACTCTACTATAAAATTAAATAACTTGATAACTTTATCCTCGTCTAAAGGGAACAATTGTATGTTCATATAGAAAATTTAATGAGGTGTCTGATAAATAAAATTAAAAAAAAAATTCTTCTCTTTGTGCCCTATAAATAAGATGAAAGGGGTATACTTCTTCTTCTAACCCAAAATATAGGAAGATTTTTGGAAAAATTCTTCTAAGGTCCCATGAGATAAAGAAAATATAAAAACAGTCCCAAAAAATTCTAATCTCATAAAAGTTTGATTAACAACTTTAGTATGGCATTAACAACTTTATCTATGGGTTTTAATGACTCTTTGAGGCTTTTGTGACATCAAAATTTTCTATAGGACTTTTTTGACATTTTCTTGATTCCTTTTGACCTTAAAAGATTTTCCCAATTTTTTTTAAAGAGATGATTCATAACATAAACACTCAAGAGACAGTTATAATTCCCAAAGTACCTTTATATATATATATATATATATATATATATATATATATATATATATAAAATTAATACAACTTATATTTAAAATAATGGTACTGTGTGACAGTGTGAGTATTGGTTCTTTATTATTGATCCATTTCATCTACTGTGCTTTCTTTCTATATTCTAAGCCACTCCTGACTACCTCATCAGAACTAATAAGATACCGTTAAATTATTAATTTTGTCTGAAAATAGAATAATAAGGACAATCTATTTCTTATCTAAAAGATCTTATAAATCTATGAAGGAAAATATTTTTTGACCTAGCCAGTCACTACAAACAGTCACACCCGCACACACTCATTTGTCATTTGTCATTTCTGATAATAATAGTTGTGTCAATATCTGTTGTCTTGTGTGTTAAAATTTTCAATGAACCACTCAAAATTAAGATGAAATTAATTTTCAAGGATATTATCCAATGGACTATTCAACCAAGACTTTGATCATCAGCCAATTCAGATACACCAGATTTTCATAACATTGACTTGACATTAATGTCATTGAAATAAAAACAATACCTTATCCGGATGATTACTCCCCCACACCCACCCACACCCACATGGGCAATGAATCGTCGATCAAATTTAATGATAACATTTTAAAATAATTTTTTCAACAATGAATAATTAAGTAATTATCACTCCTTCCGATTTTATTTTTAGGTGTTAAGACCCCATTGATGCTTAATGCGAAACATTTTTATAAAATTTAATGATACATTTTCAAAAATACCCTTAACTACTCTTTCACTCTTGCGTATATTTCTTTTGCAAAGTTATAAAAATCTTCTCCTTTTCGCTAATTTTAACTAATTTTCTTAATTTTTATAAAATACTCATTCGAGTTCTTAACGCAGGAATTAGATAAGTATTAATTTTTTAGGTTAAGGAAAAATTAGTAAAGTTATTTATTGTAAAAATATGCGTATATTGATTTTTCTAAAATACCCTCCCTATCATTTGTATTGAAACTACTCATTGACTCTTTGTTATGTGCACTCGATAGAGATAATGACCTGAGGTTATAAGCGGAATAAACTTGTGACCTTTTCTTTAGAAAAGAGATCTCATATCATTAGGCTAAAAGACTTTTGGTACAATCAGAAGAATATTAGATTGGCTAAGTGCAAATAGTTTTAAAAAAAAAAATTACTATTATTTTTGTTGGTATATTGCAATTTATAAGCATCAGGCGCGTACGTATGCTGTGTAGCTTTTTATATTCAATCCAACATCCAAACAAAAACATAATTTTCCAGTTCGATTTGCGCATTAAGATAACAATTAATAATTTATTATAAAAGTTTGTTGTTATCACCAGTTTTTTAATTTGCATATATGTATACGTAATTAATGAGCAAGTGTCTAAAGTGTAAAGTTACGCGTTAGATTTACTTTGTTTTAATGAATAAATTTACTTTGTACTTTGGAGTTTAGTCCATAATAAAAAAGGACGTTAATGATGCTAATGTTAATTCGTTCACCAAACCCTACAAAACAAAACTAGGGATTCTTAAGCAAAATATTATACCCATTAAGGTTTCCAAAAGATTTGAAACAGTTGTAAGGATAACTTAGTCTCTACCTTGTCACCTAATCAATCATATAATAAATCATGATTAATTAAAAATAAAACTAGCTACTTCAATACATCATCATGCTTTAATTATATATTTTAGCAAGTGTTTGATAACTTCTGAACTTATGGTTTCAAAATTCATTTTTTGTAAGTCGAAATAAAACTTTTATCACATATTTATCTTATAAATTATAGAAGATATTCTCCCAAAGCTAATATAAGCACACCATTACTTTCACCAGAAATGTATTGTCTAATTTTTTATTTAATTTTATTGGAACGATATAATTACGTACAGGACTCAAATTTTGAAACATTTTTGTCGTGTGATCCTTCAAGTTATAATTAATTTCAATATTTCACATTATTACATCTTAAAAACGTGGTCACTATTACCAAAGGACAAATTTTAAAAACTTGTAGTGTATCAAACTCCTATTTATTTAATTGCATAATTCCAGTCCCCATTATAGATATTATTCTAGAATGCATTCTTGATTTTTTACAAGTCACTTGATAGTTCTAAGGAGGAGTAAATATTTTTTTCATATATAGCTATATTTATAAAGGCAGTAAGAAAGGGTATGAATTAATCTGACGTTGAAGTTTAGTGTAGTTAATATGAATAATATTAAAAATCACCAAAATTTTGTAAAAATCACTTGTGTTTTAAACCAAATGATATTTTTCCCGGATAAAATGGGAACTGAATTTAATTCTCCATGAGCGTCCAAATTGATCTTTCAAAGATCACCTAATGATAAATTTAATCAAATACTTTATTGACCAAAGATGAGTTTAATTAAACATTAGGTTTTTGAAATTCAATGTATTTAATGTGACATTGACGCTTAAGCAAGTTCGGATAAACCAATAATTAATAAACTATCATCAAACGTGTCAAGAAAAAATATGTTCAAACTTAATTTTTTAAATAATCCAGTCTTGATTATGTATCATTAACTTTGAGGGCGTACTTGCTAGTCATGGGGAGAATTGCATTTAGATCTTGGGTAAGACAAAAAAATATAACAAAATGATCCTTTAAAATTTCAAATTACATTTAAGTCATGTTAGACTTGTTTGCTATCAATTCAAATTCCACTGACAAGTTCATAAATGTCTACTGACCAATCTAGGGATGCCCACTAACAAGTCCATGAGCACTTATAATGATAAGTCTATGAGCATCCATTGACAAGTTCATTTGCATTTGACAATTGAAAGTTAGTGCCAAAAAGTTTTAAGGATTTAAATGTAATTTTAAAATTTCAAAAGACCATTTTATCGTATTTTTATTTATTTAAGACCTAAATGCAATTTTCCCTTAGTTATATTCATTTGAAATCTTAATTTAATTTTGATGATTCTTTTGGACAAATATACTTATTTTTAAGAATATACTCCTCCAGTCCTTATTATAAGACATATTTCTTTCAGATCTATTTATAAAAGCATGATAACTGAATTATGCGGTTTAATAAAGTAGTTAAAATTAGTTAAAATAATAGATATGTCTAAAATAAAATGTTTTCCCAAGTAAGCTCTTATTTATGAGAGATAAGTAAGAGAGAGAAATAAAGTAAATATAGGGAAAATTAAAATAAAGGACCTGAATAAAATAATATTTAATTAGAAGGACCATAAAAATTGTAATTATTAAGAAGGACCGAATAAGCTCAAAAATACTAAATTACCCTTTAGCTTTCCCAACGTAGAAAACAAAGAGCAAAGTGTCTTCTTCTATCCTCACGTGAATATCAAAGTGATGTCATTTGAGAATCCAATATTGGAAATTAAAAATGACGATATTTGGTAAAAGTGTATGCATAGTAATGAAGTTCAAGAACAACTTTTTTCTAATTAACTTCTTGTTTTCATGGGATTACCAAAAATCGCTGTTTTTAACTTATAATACTGGATTTCCAAATGGCCTCACCTTGATATTCAGGGAAGGACGGAAGAAGGTACTTTGTTATTTGTTTTTTGCGTTAGGGAAGCAAAAGGGTAATTTAGTACTTTTAAACTTATTCGGTCCTTCTTGATAATTATAATTTTTATAGTCCTTCTAATTAAATATTATTTTATTTTGGTCCTTTATTTTAATTTTCCCTAAATATGAGTATCACTAACCTTTTAATTAATGCAATGCATAAAATTAATGATGCACAAAAATGGAGAAAAATTTATTAAATGTTCATATAACTCTTGTCGAGTTCTTACATATAAAAATGACAAAAGCAATTCAAATATTGGGCTCTTATAAAAAGGACCAAAGCGAGTATTTGGAGAGTTGATTTTGATCTTAAATATAATACGTACTTTTTATATTTATCAATATTTTCCTAATTTATTCCTATTGATACTCCATCAACAATAACTAAGTAGGAGAATGAATGAAATAATTAAGGAACATGACTATGATTTTTTTTTTTTTTAAAAAAGTCAAATTAATTAACTGAACTAACTTTCTTAACTTAATCAACTTGATAAATACATCTTATATTAAGGACAAGAAGATTATTACAGATAAATTAATGGTTAAGATGCAAATTTACCATGGAAATTTTCGCTGATGAGCAATGTTATCCTTAAAGTTTTTTTAGGTTTAACAGTGCCAAGAAAATGTTAAAATGGAGCAATATTGCCTATTTCCATTAAAAAATTAATAATTAACATACTTTTTTTAATGTTTGATGTTAGTTTTTTTAACAGAATAGGGTAATATTACTATGTTTTGAAACTTTCAGAATGACATTAAATCTGAAAAAACTTATTAAACAAAAATGTTCCTCAGCGAAAACTTCCAAAACAGATTTACAATTTAACCCTCAAATTAAAGATGTTGTAATTTGTAGTATAAATGAACTCAAGTTGAATTTGAAGTAAACAACTGCCCAAGTTATACCTTGAAGAGAGAATATAATTATTTTATTAACAATTTGATCTATTTGATCATGAGTATTCCGCCCGAAAATACGATAAAATTTCTTCTTTTTTTCTTCTTCTTCTTTTTTTTTTTTTTTGAGGGGGGGTGTTTTACCAAAGCATTCGCTACATTTCAAAATCATCAATAATCTTTCTTTAGTCATAACTTGATATGATGAGAGCATAATAAAATGTATTTATACTTCATTAATTTTTAATATCATTAAAATATAGTTACCAACATGGTTGAGTCCAATAAAAGGAGTTAGTTCATCACAATGTGAGAAATCAATATTTGAATTCTTTGTGGAAAGATGTGATCATATATAAGGCTTGTTTGATATGAAGGGAGGGAAGAGAAAGCGAGCAGAGGAAGAATATTTTTGAGTTGGATTTAAAATATGAGAGAAGTGGGATTAAAAGTTTCTAACTAATTTTTCTTACATTTTTTATTTTACATCTCCTCTTTAGAAAAGTTTTGTAATCTCACTTCTCCAATTTTGTTAAATTCAATTGATAAAAGTTTTTCCGGAGCACTTGAGGTGCTACATAATTGGCACAATGAAAGAGGTCACAAATATTATAAGAGAATTATGTATTCCATTTGGTTCTATTTATAAGAGCTTAGTAACTGAAATAAACTTTCTTTTTCAAGTATTTCTTTATTTGTGAGGGGTAAATACGATAAAAAATAAAGTAAACATGAGTATCACCAATCTTTTAATTAATGTAATGCATATAATTAATAAGGGGTAAAAGTGAAAGTTTAATGTTCATACAACTATTGCCTAGCCTTTATAAAAGGATTGAGGCAATTTAAATTTTAAACTTTTATAAAAATTATCGATGGGATTATCATTTTCTTTAATCTTGTTTTCTTGAATCAATGCTTTTCCCTTGTATTACTTATGCAGTTATAAGTTATGAAAGATGCCAAAATGAATAGTCATATATTCAAGGTACTTCAATGATTGTTTAAATTATAAAATCTCAAAATTTTACTTTTTTTATTTCATCGGAAAACAACCAAATCTATTTAACTTTTCCCAATTAATTCCATTGATTTTGGACACAAAGGAATACAATTTCTAATTAGTTTTATGGCTGATTAATTAATTGAGTTAGCCAAATTAAATTGGAAAATCAACTTCATAATCTTGTTTTTAAGGTCAAGTCACTTTTTGAATGGTAATAATTACCTGAGTAAGTGATTAATGACGAATGAATCATAAAGTGGCCTGAGTGGGAAAACAAAATCTTAAATTAATTTCAAAGTGTGAAGTAATATCCCTCTAAATAATTTAAATTTAAACACGACTAATTGACTTGGCATGTTGTTTTCAATGTCAATTTTGGGCCCCTACGAAGCTTCTAGCTTGAACGTAAAAACTACCCTTATATTGACTCTCTTAGCCTTACGCTGCATTTGGCTGCCCATTTCTGAATCCATAACAATAACTTCTTGTTAAATTACATGCAAATATATTTGGAAATTTATATTGCGGAAAAATTCCCAATTGCAAACTTTATTTCCCAAAAGATATCTCAAGACATGCATCTTTGTGCAGATCGATGCAACTCATTTTTAGCCGTTGCTACTCATCTTCAATTGTGTTCAACATGAGATTTAGATTCCCTCAGTATTCTTCCATATAACCGTTTATTCTCCTCTATTTTTTCATCTTAGATTAACTTTTAGTTGAGATTAAAGGTGTAAATGAGGGATACTGAGGGATGAGGATGGAAAAATACTGAGGAAATCTGCTCTCGTTCAACATGCCTATAATTGTGCAAGTATTTACTGTTTTGTATGTAATTGTAAGGAGTTAACTACTATTTCATAAAGTTGTAATTTCAAAGCTAACTATGAATGTGTGAAGACATCTTTTTAGGTACTATGTGAGGATATTGATGGTTGCCGACGATCTATAAATAACTTTTATAAGTGCTCATTGAGCCTAAAGGTATACTGTAATTCTAGTGAGCTCTTGGAATACAACTCACCCGAGCTTTTTTTTTAATATAAAAATAGAAGATAGATTGTGTATGACTAAAGAAGAGATGCACTCATTTAAGTTATGTTGCACCTATCCCTTGGGCCCTTAAATAATGTTCATTATTTATAAGCGTTAAAGTTTGTATTCAATTTTATCATGTATTAAACAAGAGAAGAGTGTATTCACTAGCCCCTTCTCCACTTTCACTCCACTTAATTTCTCCACTATTTGGCTTTTAATAATTAAAATTTATTCTATAAAAATAATAGTATCTCTTAATATTTTTAATATAGTATAAAAGCTCAACTACCCATTTCTTTATATATAATATTTGTCATGTTTTTCCAACGATCACATTATATGTATTGTAATAGATTAATAAATTAATTACTCAACAATCCATTTTTTCCCCTCAGAACTCAACAATCCATTTCAGTATATAATATCTGTCATGTTTATCCAATTAATCTATATCTATCATTTATTAACCTAGCTTTGTGATTGATTTCAACAATTAAAAATCAGGACATAAATATCTTCACTGGCCTTTCTCTCCACTTCCACATCAATTAATTTCTTCACCACTTAACTAACTTTTAATAGTTGAGATTCATTCTGTAAAAATATTATTATTATTTAATATTTTAAATATAATTATAAAATTTCAACTAATAAAAGCCAATTAGATAGTGGAGAAATTAAGTGGAAATAGAAGTGAAGAGGGAGTTAGTGAAAACACTCATTTTTCCCGGTTTTTAATCGTTTAAATAAAGAAATCACAAAGCTAGGTTAACAAATAATAGATATAGATTAATTGGACAAATATTATATATACAGAAATGGGTTGTTGAGTAATTAATTTATAAATATATTACAATACATATAATGTGATCTTTGGATGATAACGAATCCTCTATCTTTTGCCGCTTTTATATTTGGAAACTTAGAATCGAGTATAGGCTAAACTTAGAATTGCGATTTTGACCGAAGACAAGACATATTCTTAGGAATCATCACATTGAGCGCCTTCTAGAATATGACCTTTTCAATGTGGAAATCGGCTTTTTTTTTTTTTTTTTTTTTTGAAAAATTTCAGTTTACATAATTATGCTAATAGAGATTCTGAAAAATTCTATATATGAATTGTGTTGATGAAGTGTTTCCCCCTTGAGAGTATACATTGATGAAAATTATTTGAAAAAAAGAAAAAAGCGACTCAATATAAACTTGTTTGGAACAAATTCACACACATACATATTTATTTGCAGCTTTATTGCCATACACACACACACACACATAATATAAAAGACATTTAATTACCACTAATGATAGTTTGGTTGAGTGATAAGAATTGATTTCTCTTAAATAAGCTTAAAAGTTTAAACCTTATATATAGATAAATAAAAATCATAATAGAATAATTGATCTTATAAGCCGGACGTCCTTTAAAGGCCAAGTATAAATAAACCAGAAATCAAATACTGACCATGTTAAAAGGAATTGTTAAGTTGTATTCACTATTCTAAAATATTTTCCAAACAGCACTCAATATCTTAAATTATTCTATGGTGTAATTTTATTTTTAAAGTATTTTTTTAGGAGCAATTTTATCCTCATACTTTAAAAAACATTGCAATCTTAAATTTGCAGCTAACTCACCAAAAAGTTCTTTAAGTTGGGCCCACAAGTTAAGGATTATGTGTGTATTTAGCATTCTAAAATATTTTATTAGCCTCAATTATCATCTTAGAGTAATTTTTTTTATTAAAATGGAAAGCTCTTCATTATTTAACTTTTCATTTTCAATAGTCATCTTAAACATTTTTAGTACTTATGTTTCATGTCTTAATTTAATACTGAAAATAATGAAAGAGTGAAACAATTGAAGAATTGAGTATTAAAAATGTTAAAGATGAGTACTTAAAAATATGGAAGATAAGTTGTGAAAACGTGAAAAAATAGAGTGAAATTACACCTATATATATATATATATATATATATATATATATATATATATATATATATATAATTGCCAGAAAAATGAAATTTCATGGGCAACATGTGAAATAAAATGAATTTGAATTTGAACAAGTCAAAATGAATTTCTTAGGGCTGAAGAAACACAGGCATGTTGAAATTGGAGATTCTACACTCCCAATAAATGTCAACATAATAATTGTTTACCGCTAAAAGGAGTCACCCAATCTAATACACAATTAATATGCTTAATTAATAATTAACCTCATTTTAATTTAATTAAAAGTTCTTGTCTCATCCTAGTCCTATCAATTTATATATAATTAACATATGAGTCTCACCCGTCTCTCTCCATCGCAGTCCTTTAAGATCGTTTTTCCTTGCACACCATGAAGTGTGTTCAGCTTAATGATCATATGCTACCTTCACCATACGGTTCATTCATAAGTAATATTTTTATTATGCATACTTATAAATTAATAATTGACCCCTTAAATTTTAAAAGGCCACTTTCATTGTTAATCTCGTTTTCTTGAACAAAATAATGCTGGTTTTTTATATTTTTATTCCTCTTGTATAATTTTTTTAATCTAATTGATTGTTGAATGATGCATCTGTTGGCATTATTAAAAACTTTACGAATCCAAAGAGGATCGCTCAACTGCGTTTAAATCAAGGTTTGTTATAAGAAATTGTACCTTTCAAAAGCTCGTGTACGTCTCGTTCTATTTGAACTGGTGGGCTACCAACGAACATTGGCGTGCTAGCGCCTTCTTACTTTTTGCGTCTTATGCCTTTTTCTCTCTAGGGTTTTCTTTTGCGGCTATCCTCTCTATCTTAATACGACTAGATCAATGTCTATTTATAAGGTTTCTAAAACCCTAATTGGGTCGTATTAAAATATTCAAGATTAATCTCAAATCATCTTGAATTTGAATTTTTGATTTAAATAGCATTAAATAAATTTATCTAATAGATTTAATCTAATCTAGTTATTTAATCTAAAATTAAAAGCCTATAGATTTAATTTATCTTTATAAATTAAATCTGATAAAAGATATATATCTATTTAATTAAAACTTAGATACTATATCTTAATTTAAATTAAATCCGATAAATATTCAAGATTAATCTCAATTAATCTTGAATTCAAATTTTAGATTTAAATAGCATTAATTAAATCTATCTAATAGATTTAATCTAATCTATTTATTTAATCTAAAATTAAAAGCCTACAGATTTAATTTATCTTTTATAAATTAAATTTGAGAAAAGATATATATCTAACCAATTAGATATATAATTGATTTATCTTCATAAATCAAATATAAAATATGATATCTCAATTAGTTTTAGTTATATAATGATTAGCCCTATGGCATAATTTCCAACAGCACCAACCTAGTGACCTACCGGTAGAACCAAGGAAATCACATTATTTTAAGAAAAACAGCTCAGTACATTTAATTTTTCGATAATGCCAAATGTTTAGATTAAACCAAAGTGGCCTACTTGCTGCAAAAACTGCCGAGTACTATAAGATAGTAGACATTGTTATTATCATTTATATATTACTTCTAAGTATAGATATCCTTTTATTGGATGCAATTATATTTGAGGTACTATTGAGCACCAAATGTGGTCATGTGGATATCTTTCTTAATAGAGATTTGAACCTTATTCGTCATGTTGTGAAGAAGTAGCTTCTTTCGCTAAATCCAACCATAATTAGTAACATTAGTTTTGATATTGTAGCAGTAATTAATATCATTAGTATTTGTTTTTCAATTAATTATCTTATATTCAGTACTATGAAGTCAACTTTAAGTAGGAGTGTGATGGGCTTAAATATATATGGGTACCAGAATTGATTTTGATAGAAATAGAAATAGATATGGAGATTTAGTTTAAAATTATGTTTGATATATCTTGAAAACGATATCTCATATGAAAATACTAAAATATCTTTCTCATTAAAAAAAAAAAAAAGATACACAATTTTTTTAAGGGTTAAAGTGTAAAATTACACATGTGATTTTCTTAAAAGTGTACCTAACATCAAGTGTTTTTTTTTTTGTGTAAAAATGACTCTATGATTACAAAAGTAAATAAAAAATATCAATTGATTGTTAGTTTGATTTTTTTTTTTTTGTAATTTTAAGGCTGACATGAACGATGACTCAGTTAAATTTCACTCCAACTGACAGTGGAGAACTAGAAAAAATTACAAAAAAGGGTCCAGATAGTTTTGAAAATTACAGAAAGGTGGGAATAGCAACAAAGAGGCAGCGATGGCGATCTGATAGGTAAGATTGGGATTAGGAGAAAGCAGGGGAATTGGAAAGAGAATGGTTGAACTGTAATTTTCAAAATTTTTATGTCATTTTCTATAATTTTTTTCTAGTTCTTTACTACCAGCTAAGATGAAATTAAGCTGAGTCATCGTCCATATCAACCTTAAAAATACAAAAAAGTCAAACTAATGGTCAATGGGTATTTTTGCTCCACCTTTATAACCATATAATCACTTTTGTACCCAAAAAAAAACTTGGTATTGGGTGCACTTTTAAGAAAACCACGTTTATTTTTGCACCTTAACCCTTTTTTCTAATGGTTCACAACCCATATCTCTAAGACTCCAACCACCCATCTTTGTAGGGCTTATTGGAGAAGAATCCACCGTTCATGGTAACTATCACCATCCCTATTGTTCATGGTAGCCATCAATGGAAATTGACAACTCCCCCATGCCTCCAATCACCCATACCCATACTTAGATCTTGAATAAAGCTTCTTTGCCAAGACATCGATTTACTAATATGGTGGAGAAGACAAATCTGGAAAAAGGAGCATCTTGGCATGGTAAGGAAATTCTGATGATGTAGAGGACGTTGATTTGCAGGGTGAGGAAGATGAACATAGACAATGGAGAAGAAGGAGATGAGTTCAAAGACAATGGAGAAGGAGGAGACGAGTCATCAGTGTTGACACACCTCACGCCCTCATTGTCATTGTCTTCCTTGCTCGCCCTTGATGTCAATCTGCAGAGTGGGGAGGATGAATGTAAACAATGAAGGCAGAGGAGGAGTAGATGAGTTCGAAAACAATGGAGAAGATGAGTCATCGCGTACCTCACTTCCTCACCATCAATGTCGCCTCTTCCTTGATGCCTTCTACCTTTTTCACCATTGTGACTGTTGTTGCTGACAGTGGGGATGAGACAAAGTGAGCTGGAGGAGAGTGTTAGTTCTCTATATGTGTTTTGATGATGATTAACCCTTGGAAACAATGTGAGACTAATAATCTAGGCAAAATGTTTCATCTCAGTCAAAACTTGAACTATATCAGTCGAACAATTTTTGTTGTCAGAATGACTCGAGGCAGAGCTTTTTGACTCAAGTCAATCTCCTTCTTATCCTTCGATAAAATGGTGCATTGACTCGATCCACCAAAAGTCTGCCTCGAGTTTGGGACTAAACTCAAGCCAACATAGTCTGTGACTCGAGCCAATTACTTTTTGAACTTAAGATTTCAAAAATTGTGGTTCATTTGACTCGAGCCAGAGCGTGTTGACTCTAGCCAAAATATTGACCATTATATTTAAAAATGAAGTTTGACTCGAGCCATCACTTAATGACTCGAATCAGAGCCTTGTCTTTCGATTGTTGAACTGCTTTCTTTTGTTATTGACTCGAGCCTAATTATCTGCCTCAAGTCTAGAGGTCAACTCGAGCCATGTTAATTTGCTTTGAGTTATATATCTTCTATGTGTTTAAATAATCATTTGATTCTTACTCGAGCCATGGTTCCTTTAACTTGAACCTAAACCAAGACTCAAGTGATGAATATTGTTTCCTCAAGTCAGACTATGTTATGAAAATGTTCTCTATGCTTTAAACGAAGGATTGACTCGAGCCAATGATCATTTAACTCGAGTCAATATGTCTCTGTTTTTCAAATTTCATTCTTGACATCCTTTGTATCTCTAAGCATGTTTCACATTCTTCATTTAATCTATCATTATTATTCTTAACTGCATTTAATCAATTTGTTAATGAGTTCCATATGATTTAGATTGTAGATTAACTCTGTTTTTAAATAAAGCAATCCAACGTGTTAGAGAGCATTTAATGCGTTTACCTATTCGAGATACTAAACCAACAAACATACCTCTGAGCATACGAAAGACATTTTGGGCAAGACTACTCCATTCCTATTATTGCACTCCAATGGTCATAGTCACAAGAACAATAGAATTAAAAGAATATTTATGATGGCGATTACTAAGACCTTTCATACTTCATCTTCAACGGTCTTCTAAAGAGTCTTAACGGAATTATTTCGAGCTTCAACGGTAATAAATGCCAACAATTATAAATACCTAAAGCGTTGAATTTGCCACCAGTCGAAACACTGTGCAATCAATTACTCAACTATATTTTACTATTTCATTAACTAAGCTAATATCTTCGGATATTTTCATTGTACTTCAGTGTTCATATTGTTATCTACTTTGTGAGAGAGTTAAACACTCGCCAATTTATTGTCAAATCTTAAGATTGTGAAACTTTAAATGTGGGTGTACAATTACAACTAGTAAAGGAGAGTGAGTCTTAGTGAGAGGATCATTCGAGTACCAAGTGTGTAATTGTATAATTCTTGAGTTAGTTGAAAATCCAAAGGTGCTTGGGAACTAGAAGTAGGTCGTGGAATTAGATCAAACCAGTATAATCTCATATGTTTATTTTCTCTCTTCTCTATCTTTATATTCTTGAGTGCTTGAATGAAAAGATTGCTTATAATCATCTATTCACCCCCTCTAAATGATATTCCACCTTCAAAGAGGGTAAAGATGAAGAGGGGCGCATGGAATTACAAAAGTTGGCTTTTTGATGGAAGCCAAATTCCATAATTTTTCTGGTGGATATGGAATTGAAAAAATTTCCAATTCCATTATTCCTAAATATAAGTCATAGTTGATTTTTTGGAGAAATTAAGGAAGTTAAATAAGTTTTGTAATCATTTCATATATTGTATATCCTTAGATTATATATCAGTTTACAGGTTAAATTAATTAGTTTAGAAAAAAAATAAAAAATACTATAAAATAATTTAATTAACCACTTTAATCTCTATAAAAAAAATCAAATACATTTTATATTTAGAACCGGAGTACCCAACAAACCAACACATGTAAATGAGGTCCAATTCCATCTCCATACCCTCCAATTCCATCATATAGCTCACCCAATATTTACAATCTTGTTTAGAATAATTTTAGTCATTTCATTTAATCAATGACAACAATCATTATCTATACGAGTATTTAATCAATCACTATTATAAAAGACATTCAATCAATCGAGGTGATTAACAACATTTTTTTTTTAATAAAATGATATTTGTTTTCAAATTTAATCATATTTAAAACCAAAAATTATATATTGAAAATAAAAAAAAGGAAAATTGCATCAATTTTGAACCGGGGAAATCTGTTTTTTTTTTTTTTAAACCCCACTTAGTGACTTATACGTACTTGTAATTATTATAAAAAATTCCCTATTTGAGAAACTTATTGGCAAAAAAAACCTGGTATATTTTTTTTACACATAATATACTATTTCTTGGCAAAATTTTATATATAAAAAGTGTTAGTACTCGAATTTAAATATTAAATTTTTAAATGTGACTTTTCACCTGATTTCAATTATTATTATTAAAAATTTTCCAACAGGAATTTTCAACCATTTTCCTTCTTCTTTTTTACTATTAATATTATTATGAAAAATATAAAAAAACTAAAGGAAGAGTGGTTGTTCATGTTTTTGGCATTATGAAATGTGAAGAGGACAAAATGGTCAAGTCAAAGGTGGCGAGCGTCTCTTTGGTCCAACGCTGAATTATTCGCCCACGTGGCTATTATCATGTCCTCCTACAAACCTCTCATCCATTTGTCACGGGTCAATTTATGAGATTTTTCTTATATATTTTTATTTTATTTTATTTTATTACCACTATGTTTATTATAAATATAATATATCAAGGATGGACCCAGTTTGAATCTTGGATTGTGAGCTTTTGAACCATTTTATCAACTCATATCTTGTGTTTAAATATCATTCGCTAATTGGATAATATCATGATGTGAATGGAAATATTTATTTGATGTGGCTTATCGCATTTAATTATAATATTAAACTAGTCCCTCACAATCAGACGAATCAATATTTGAAATACCTGTTTTTAATATCTACAGTGTTTTAAATATTTGTTGTCTCCAATACATGTGTCTAACAAAATACACACTATTTTAAGTTATGAATAAAGTAAATTATTTTTTAAATTTTATATGTTATATTTTAACTATAAATTATTCCTTGATTGTTTCAACCTCAAACACAAAAGTTTAACCTTTTTTTAAATTTAAACAATGGAAGCCCAACTTATACCAAATCTCCAATTATTCATCATGCTTTTCCTCTAGGGTGAAACAACCACATTTTGTATTGATAATGTTTTAAAGAAGATGACCTCTAATAAAAAAATATCTGTGCTTATAAAAAATTTAACAGTGCTTTTTTTCTCATTTGATAGTTGACAAAATAATTAAACACCTGTTATTTCCGGGTATATTTTTTTTTTAAAAAAATCAAACTGATGAATTTGGATCTCTTAATTAAGCTCTCTCTAAAGAATCTCAGTGAGGGATGTTAATTGTCTGTTCATGATGTTGATATAAGGATATTTATTTATTAAAAATAAACAAATTTGTGACTCTCCTTTCACTTCTATGATATCACAATCTCATGCTTAATATCCCTTAATTGTGACTTGTGAGATTCAAATTCATAATTTAACTCATGAGAAAATCATAATGCAGATAGTTATACTTTTCTTTTAATTGTTTTTTTTTTTGGCATTACAACGACAGTCACTAATGTTCTAATTACAATAACGGGATCGAACGCGTGACTCTCTACTAAAAGAGGAGAAGACATACAACTACGCCACTAGGTGTAGCTGTTTTCCTTCAATTTTTAATTTTTTTTTCTATGAATCAAATCCTTAATTTTTTTCTATTAGCTCTTGTGCATGAGGTAATAGTGCTAATAGATAAAAGTTATAGGGGTCAATTGTGCTAACATGGTAAAATTGAAAGATTTCACTAAGATAAAAAAACATATATGTACTAAATTGAAAATTGATGAAAAATATAGATGACTACAATCTAATTTTTCCTTAACTTATTTTCTCAAGAATGTGAAAAAAAGAGCACATAGTGTGAAAACAAGTTTCATTATTCTCATGTACAAAACAGAAAATGAGGTTGAGTTGTGACTTGTGAGTGACTCATAATATTAATACAAACACTTTTTTTTTTTTTTTTGACATGTTGTTTAATGAAAGGTCCAAATTGAGTTTTGATTTTCCTTGTATGGTAAAAGTAAGCTTAGATTTTATATTTGGAAAACACCCATCAATGACCCATAATTAAAAAGTTTGGAATTAAATTTGTTAAAAGGTCAAAACCATTTATTGATGATATTTAAAGCTATCATGTATCGTGGTTCTTAATGAATAAGAAAGGGCTACTACAAACTTGTTGCCAAAGCAACCTTTAAAATATAGTAAAAATTTGATCATTTCAAAGCATTTAATTTCTAAGATCTTCATATATTACCTTTTATTGCATGTAAAAATAAATAAATAAATGGGATTCTACCCAAACTATCGGCTAAAATTAAGGATACACTTGAAAAACGTCTTTTTACCAATAAAAAAAAAAATGTCTTTTCTTATTACCAAAAAAATAATGTCTGGTTTTTTTATAATGAATAATTCAATAAATTGATATGTTGCCAAATACTTATAGTTCGATCTGCACTTCGTACAATAATAATGTCTATATCCCATATTACGCTTGTCGGTTTTTTTTTATAAGAAACTTTTTTCCCCTGATTTTGTAAACGAACTAGTGGTTAATATTAATTAAGAATAATAAATATAATAAAAGAGAATTAATGGTGAGTGTGGTATAATTAATATAAATTTATGTGTTTAATAAGGGTAAAAAATTTAATAAAAATTTTAAATTTTAAAGCACAAAAAAAAATTTCTTATATTAAGAATCATTCAAAAAAGAGAGAGAGTTTCTTGTATAAATAACCTGATGGAGATTAGATAGGGGTTTGCGTAATATAATAAGTCTAATGGGTGCGTGGGTTTTCTCTCTACACCACCACTTGTGGGAGGATTAATTTTTAATAAGTGTATTTTTTGAGATTTAAACTTATATTATTTTTTTTATAAGATGAAAATATTTATCACCTTAACTAATGGGTAACAGTGGGAGTTGTGACTTATTTTCTATATGATTTTTTTAAAAAGCTTGGTAAGAAAAAAAATCAGGTTATAAATATGATTTGTATTTGGATTGATGGTGATAGAAGTGACGCTAACTACGTCAAAAAGCTGAGAGCTGCCCCATGAAGCTTTTTTCTTAACTGACTTTTAAGAGTTTTTTTTTTTTAAAAAAAAACTAGTGAACTTAAAACTCAACTCAAACATTCAACTCAATGCTTTTTGTCTACTTGAGTTTTTTTTTTAAAAAACTTTAAGTTACTTAAAGCTCTCTCCAAACAGGCCTAGTAATTAGTTTATAGTTTATTGAGTATGATTGATACAACTTTTAGGGGGGAAAATCGGGTTTATTTACTATTTTAATTGGATTTTTGATTTTTTTTTGTTTGGATGAATTTTTTTTTTTCAGATCAAGCTTTTGAGGTAAAAACAACTTATTTAAAAAATTAAATTTCCTAATTTACGAAGTTAAAACTCTTTATTTGAACCCGACTTATAGAGTAGCAACTACTTATACAACCATCAATCTAAACATAAATCATAATTCACAATCTGATTTTTATCCAATTTAATTACATAAATCATAATTCACAATATGATTTTTACCCAATTTAATTTTTATTTAAGTACTCATTTTCATGTTATCCCAAAGAAGCCTTGGGAGAGGTCTTTAAATTGTCCAAATTAAATGTATGGATAATAACGATATTTGTACTTGTGGGATCTAACGGATGTTATCCATCAGAAGAAAAGTAGTCAAAAAAATAATTGGGGGCAAAATGCATCTTCTCAGTAATGGCCGGTCAGCCAGCCAGCCAGCCAGCCAGCAGCCAGCAGCATGCCTCTGTCCAACTTGGAAAAACTAAAGCCGGTGGACCCCACTCCTCTTCCTCTTCAACCCTATCAATAAATTAAAAAAATTATTTAAATCCCTCCAAACACTGCCCTCCAAATACGACGGCTCCTTCCCCAACTTATTTGATTCAACGGTACTATATTTTATTATTGCCTCTCTTTAATTACGTGTATTTTTGTAAATATGGAATTTGTATTCTCTTTTTTAATCGACGAGATGGCTAATTACCATTTTAACTAACAGATTATTCGTGAACCAGAAGTAGTTTTTTTAAAAATATTTTTTTAAGAATATGAATTATTTTATAAAAGACAATCATATTTAAAACACTGTTTTCACTAAATATAAACATCTCTTTATACAAAATTTAAATATATTGATTTGCCGAGTGGCTAATTATTATTTTTTTTCATTTATACGAACTTAATTTAAAAGCTCACAACTAAGTAAACCTCAAAGTTAAGTGGATTGGCCCCTCTTATTATGATTAAGTGTTTGGATTAATTTTTAAACAATAACTACAACAATTTATAAAATAAGTATATAAGAAAATTTTATTTTGACTTATGAAAGAAGGCTTTCAAAAAATTGTATAACCAACTCCTTATTTTTTATATTTTGCTTTATTAAAATTTTCCCCTAAAAAAAAGGAAAAAGAAATAAAAACAAACTTTGAAGTTTCAGACCAACTACATACATGTCCAAACCATATACACCTCCTCTCTATTTCCTTCTCTGGCTTTTGCCACGTCGGACGCGCTGATTACTTGGCTCCCATTCGAAGCGAGTACACCTTTATTTCCCACTCGCACGAGTCGGTTTTCATTTAATTACTTTCTTGATTCAAATTGAATTTTCTTTTCAGGCTAAACCGTATATATATATATATATATATATGCCCTCGCTGAAATGGATCATAGATCAGAGCTTCATTCAGTTTTCAGGTCAATTTTCCATATTTTACCCCCCAAATTCCGTGATTTACGACCGTGTCCCGTCAACTTCATTTTTAGAGAGAGAGAGAGAGAGAGAAGACCCAGAAAGAAAGGAAAAACAGTCTCAGAGAGACAATTACTAGACTTGAAGAAGACTTCATTGGGAAAATGCCGGAAACGGTGGGGCTTCGCGGCGGCGCTGCCGTGGTTTTGTGAATCTCTAGTTAGAGTTTTGGCGGCTAACAAAACACCTGCTTCCGTGACGGCGAATGGGTTCCGGCCAGATTAGCGGCGGTGTTAGCAATGTTGGCGGTAACGGAGGTTGCTGTGATATGAACCTCAAGTGCTGGTGTAGATGGAGACTAGAGCACCAGCAATTTTATAACCGCTTGTTTTCCTCTGGTTTCGTTTTCTTCTTTGGTTGTTTGCTTTTGTTCGGATCGATTGCTACCTTCTATGCTTGGCTTGCTTTCTCTCCTCCTGTTCGTAAGGGCCTCTCCTCATACGGTTGTCAAGAAGACAATGAGGGTTCTTGGTCTATTGGGGTTTTTTACGGTGACTCTCCCTTCTCTCTAAAACCCATTGAAACTGTAAGTCTGTTTTCTCTCTCTCCCTCCCTATCTCCTTTCAGTTTGCTCCACTTTTTTCCCTCCGTTTCTTTTTCTACACAGGCAGGAATTAATTTCCTCATAAATGCCGTTTAGGAAAATAATAATCGTTATTGTGAAAGAAATCTTGGGAAGCGATTATGTCTTGTTTTGGTCGTTTTGTTTTTCGCCTTTTCTTTTCTTTTCTTTCCTTTTTTTTTTTTTTTTTTTTTTTTTGTAAGCTATGGATCATGGTTTCTTAAGACCTTCTTTTGTTGGGTTTTCACTTTCCGGTCTGCTCTTCATTGATCCCTGTGTTTTTTTTGCGATCACACAGAATTCAATTGGAATTCTCTTAGTGATGCGAGATTGGTGAATTAATAAGTGCTATTTGCAGGCGAATGTGTGGAAAGATGAAAGTGCAGCTTGGCCGGTAGCCAACCCAGTGGTGACGTGTGCTTCTGCTTCGGATGCTGGTTTCCCCAGTAATTTTGTTGCCGATCCTTTCCTCTTTATACAGGTAACTTCTTTTTTTGAACTGTTGCATCCTTTCTTTAGTTTCTGATTCTGAGGGAAAAAAAGTTATAGACAGTTTGCTTCTCTCTATCTTTTTATGCCTTCTGTACATGCCAACGAAGTAGTATTCTATACCTACGGTTGTGTTCGCCAACTCAGTGTTTCGGGGCAATCAATAATCTTCATTTTCTAGAAAATGCAAGGTTAGATTCTATGGGCAAAGCGAGGCATAATATATTTTGCTATCGCTATTTCTTCAAATTTACTTACGTGTTTTTGGGGGACGATTTCTGGCAGCTTCAATATTGTTCTTTTCTATGGTTTTGCCCAGCTAAACTTCTAGATGTTAGAGATTTAGAGGGTCGCTGCTTAAGGGGAATCTATTACCACGGGTTAGAGATGAGTTGGTTTTTTTTTTTTTTTTTTGACGTAGTTTGACATTTAAGTTCGGTTTTGTTAGAATACTCTGTATTTGTTCCTTGTTCTGATTTATGCGTGTCAGAATCGAAAAAGACACTTAAAAAGTGAGGTCAGTTATGGCTTGATGCCATAGAAGGAGGCTTTTCAGATTGAGAGCAGAGACCCTTGTTAAATATAGATTTGATGTTCTCATGGTTTTTTTAGAGATGGAAACTTGGTGAAACCTGGGATTTTTAGTGGCATCACTGGGATTCCTAGCTGCCTAAATCTTTGTCTTAGGAAGCTAGGCGAGAGGGTAATTTTATATTTGAAGCGTTCTTAGTTTAATGATGATAGGGCTGCAAAAAGATAAAGCAGAAAGCAAGATGTGGTTGAAGTGCTTCTTTAGGAGGATGAATAATTATACAACTGGAAAGCGGTCATGTGAGTCGTCTATGTTTGTCTTAAGTGTCTTCTTTATTCTGGGAAGATTATGGTAGGTGGACAAAGAATTACTATTTATTGGGGAACGATATGAAATATCTTTGGACTGGTTTTGGCAAAAGTAGTAGGATCCTCTTTTGCGAAGTGCTCTTGTATTTTTACTCCTTGAACAAAAATTTTGAAAAGGAGGGAAAAAAGAAAGAAAACCTTAATCAAAATTCATCTCTATCTTCTTTGATTAGTGGGCATCTTAATTTCTTTTTTCTTTTTGGTTCTTTACTAGTTTCCACTGTTAATCAACACATATTCTGTACTTCATAACAAATTCTTGCATCATTAAGTCTGCAACCGAGATACTATTGAGTGGACATAACTGATACTGCCTGTCAACCTTTGGTCCTTACGCGGGTCATTGAAGATTTGTCTTTGAATTCCAAGTCTGTGTGATAAGCTTATTGTTAGATGCATTCTGTTCAAATTTAAACCTTTTTCATTATATACAGATGAATGATGATTAGTTGCTATTTCATTTGTGAGGTTTTTAGGGCTGCAATTTTCCTAGTACCTTAGTGGATAATCTCCATGAGTTTGGCCACTTATACTGGTGTTACATTTCAGGGAGATGCCTTTTACCTGTTCTACGAGACTAAGAATTCAATCACTATGAAAGGTGATATTGGTGTAGCAAAAAGTACTGACAAAGGAGCAACATGGCAACAGTTGGGTATTGCTTTGAATGAGGATTGGCATCTTTCTTTTCCATTTGTCTTTGAGCATCTTGGCCAGGTACCATCACTTTAATTTACATATTATTTGAGCATCTATGGTAACTGCAGCTTCTGGTATTTCTGGGGCTGTTAATTTCTGGTTGGGCTAATAAAACAATGAAAGTTATTATTCTTTTAATTATATTAATCTGCAAAACTTGCACTTGCTTGAATATTTGAACTACATGAAATACTCTAGAAATCAGATTTACAGCATGAACTTTTGGGATAATTTGTTTTTTTGTTAATGCCCCAGAAAAGTTGGTTCTGGGAAAATAAGTGTGGCTGTCAAGGTTCATATGTTTCTGCTATGCACTTTTAAGCATTAAGGTTCATTCACTTCATTAGCTAACAGCCACTTTAAGTTCATAATAATTGTATTGTTCATTTGTTTCGTCCTTTTGTTTTCAGATATACATGATGCCTGAAAGCAGTAGAAAAGGAGAACTGCGTCTCTATAAAGCAATTAATTTCCCTTTGCAGTGGACATTAGAAAAGGTCCTAATAAAAAAGCCCCTAGTTGATTCCTTAATCATCCAGTATGATGGAAGGTATTGGCTGTTTGGCTCAGATCATAGTGGCTTTGGCTCCATGAAAAATGGTCAGTTGGAGATTTGGTATAGCAATTCGCCTCTTGGTCCTTGGAAACCTCACAAGAAAAACCCCATATATAATGTGGACAAGAGCTTTGGCGCTCGCAATGGAGGCAGACCATTTATATATGAAGGGAATCTTTATCGTATTGGTCAGGACTGTGGTGAGACGTACGGGAGACGTGTGCGTGCCTTTAAGATAGAAGTTCTTACCCCTGAAGAATACAAAGAAACTGAAGTACCTTTGGGTTTTGCTGAGCCCAGCAAAGGTCGAAACGCTTGGAATGGTGCTCGGTACCATCACCTAGATGCACAACCGTTGCCATCTGGTGGTTGGGTTGCAGTTATGGATGGGGATCGTGTTCCTTCTGGAGATCCAATTCGGCGATTCATGCTTGGTTGTGCTTCGGTCACAGTTGCTGCTATTCTCATTGTGGTATTGGGGGTATTACTTGGATTTGTGAACTGTATTGTCCCTGTCAACTGGACTGCGTATGGCTATGGAAAGAGGTATTTTGCTTCCTTGGCTTGGGAAAGATCAAACGTATTCTCTTCTAAAGTTAGACGGTTTTGTAGCCGCTTGAATAGAGCACCAGCATTTCTACGAAGCAAGATAAACCATAATGCTTGTTCTAGGAGGTTGATTCTCGTTACAATATTTACGGTAGGTGTTGGGTCAATGTGTGTGGGGGTTAAAAATATCTATGGGGGCAATGGCTCAGAAGAACCTTACCCCGTGAAAGGACACTACTCACAGTTCACATTAGTAACAATGACCTACGAGGCTCGTCTCTGGAACTTGAAAATGTATGTGAAGCATTACTCGAGGTGCTCCTCTGTGCGAGAAATTGTTGTGGTGTGGAACAAAGGAGTCCCTCCAAAAGAATCTGATCTGGACTCTGCAGTCCCAGTGAGAATCCGCGTAGAGGAAAAAAACTCACTCAATAACCGGTTCAAGGTTGATCCGTTGATAAAGACACGAGCTGTTCTTGAGCTTGATGATGACATTATGATGACATGTGATGATGTTGAGCGGGGTTTCAAGGTTTGGCGACAGCACCCAGATCGAATCGCCGGGTTCTATCCTAGGCTCATCGACGGGAGCCCTCTGAAATACCGGGCGGAAAAGCACGCTCGGTTGCATAAAGGGTACAACATGATTCTCACCGGTGCAGCGTTTTTGGATTCTCAAGTAGCTTTCGAGAGGTACTGGAGTGAGCAAGCAAAGAAAGGGAGAGAAATGGTAGAAAAGTCATTTAACTGTGAAGATGTGCTTATGAATTATCTGTATGCAAATGCAAGCTCATCTAGGACTGTGGATTATGTTAAACCAGCTTGGGCAATCGACACGTCGAAATTTTCAGGTGCGGCAATAAGTGGGAACACAAAAGTTCATTATCATCTGAGAACTCAGTGCCTTGTGAAATTTACAGAGTTGTATGGAACTTTGGCTGATCGTAAGTGGGGATTTGACAGCAGAAAAGATGGTTGGGATGTATAGAAATGGTAACAGGAAGGAGGGTTTTTTTTTTTTTTTTTTTTTGGGAATCAATAGGTAGGACCTTTTACCAAGTTTTGTGTTCTTAGATTTTATTCTGGTGTAAGTTTGTTCATACTTTTCCACTCCCACCGAATTTTTGTGGGAACATTTTAAATAGATTCTCGACAAATTGTAAATTTGCATTGTAATGACATTTTTGTGTCCTAGCTGTTAAATTGTATTGGCTTTGTGATTTTGTTGTCTTCAATTCGTGTCTCCAACTCAACTGTGAGTTGTAATACAGTATGTTTTGAGATAAGGGGTGAAAACACAGGGATAGAAGAATAAATGAGTTTGTGATTAATTATAAATATTTTATCAGTGAAAGAAATTGTTGGGCTTTTTAAAAGATTTATATGTCATATGAGGTACCTAAAATTATTTTTCCTTGTTATAAAAATAAACTTGTCATTCATTTCTTTTTTTTATTTAAATATTTAATTATTATGTAATGTTTCAAATTCAAATATAAATGTGCGTGCGAATTGAAAAGAACACATGGAGTTAATAAAAGATAAAATTTGTAATGAATATATATGCTAAAGAGCTAGAGTGACATTTGTTAGAGTGAAAACAAATAAGTAAAATCGAAGAGAACATTTATTAAACCTATTAAATAACGTCTTTTAATTAATCGTATAATAAATATTTGGTTTTTAATAGTGGGAATGATTTATTATTTAGTATGTCAATTGAACATGGGAAAAAAAAAAAAATCCTATTCTAGAATGCTATAGAAGTTACTCAAAGTTAGTCAAAAATTAGCTAAAGTAGACAACTTCTGCATGGCATCTCTTCTAGAACAATGAAACATGGTTGTTAGTGCCCATGTCACTTTTGAGTATTTCACAACTAACAATTTAATTGTTAAAATAAATTATGTCCAAAAGCATTCATAACATATTTTAATAAATTAGTTATTAAGAACAAATATTTTGTTATAATCTTAGAGAAATAATTTAAGCACTTCATGCTCTAAGAATTTAATTTTTAATTTAAGAGTTTAATGTTTCTGCCTCTGAGGCAGAAATTTTTTTTTTTACCGCACTCACATATAAGTGAGCGGGGCCCATTTATTTTTTTTTCTCTTCTTTTAATAATGCAGCCCACTCACTTATATGTGAGTACGGTAGAAAAAATGTTTCTACCTCAGAGGCAGAAACATTAAACCCTTAATTTAATGTCTTAAATAAACAAGTAGATAATCACTTTTGAGTTAATACAATGAATATCATAATATGTACATATAATACTGTAAAACAATCAATTAGCTATACATACCCCCTCTTATCTTTAATATATAAATATATTTGAGAAGTTGATCTTAATATTAAATATAAGACATATTTTTTTATATTTATCAATCTTTATTATGATTTACCCTTATTAATGTCATCAACAATAAACAAGGATGAGAAATTAAGGAAGATTATTAGGGTAATTTAGAAAATGTATTTTATATTGATTAAGTTAAAACTTCCTTAATCTAATGAGATTTGATAAGTATATATTGTATTAAGGATTAAAGTGAGTACTATTTATAAATAATATGAATTATGAATACTATTTTATAACTTATTTTTAGCGGAAGAGTTTCTTTTTGGTCAATTAGGGGAAGTGTTTCAGATGAGACTGAGATGTCGAATTTAAGTATGTTTTCAAATCGAATTTAAGTAGGTTTGAATAAAATACATGTCTACTTTCAGAAGTTACCATTAATTTGGGAAAATTTGTCAAGCGTTGAGATTAATCATTGAAATGACATAAAATTTTGATAGATAAGGAATAGCTATCAAAATCGTCAATTTCTTAAATTTAAAAATATAAAAAGTCAACATGTTTATTTCGATAAGCATATATAAATTTATGAAAAAAAGACATGACAGCCAAAATTTTCGATTTGGGGGCTATACATATGCATGGACCGCTTTTACATTAAATTTGTTCTATCCATGTGAGCTTGCGTGGGATATAGAGAGAGAATATTACTTATAATTAATCTGATTTATGCAAAAATTAGATCGCGTAAAACTTAGATTGTGAAATGTTATTTATGTTTGGATCGACAATAGTATAAGTAGCTTTTGATATTTAAAATTATAGTTAATTTGAAATATTTTTCAGAACAATGACTGGTACTAAGAATATATTTCAAGATACTAAATAGTACCAAAAAAAATACTTCATGGTTTTCAAAAGTTATTTTAGAATCTTAAAAAAATTATTTTTAATACCAGTTCGTACTCTAAAATATTTTTTATAGTATTAAATGGTACTAAAATATACTAAACGGTATTAAAAAAATACTTCATGATCTTGAAAAATTAATTTAGGATCTTGAAAAAATTATTTTTAGTACCAGTTAGCACCTTAAAATTTTTTTTAGGATACTGAATTGTATGAAAAATATATTTCAGGATATTGAATGGTACTAAAAAATACATTGTGATCTTGAAAAGTCATTTTAAGATCTTGAATAAATTATTTTTAATACCAGTCGACACCCTAAAATTTTTTTATGGTATTAAAAATATATTTTCAGGATACTGAATAGTACTAAAAAAACATACTTCATAATCTTGAAAAATTATTTTAGTATCTCGAAAAGGTGCTCAAAAGCCCCCCAAAGTAACTTTTCAAATTAATTACTTTTGGTCCATAAGTTCAATTGAAATAACTTTTCAACCAAACATACATTTTCTTATAAATCTGATTCAAATAGTGCATAAATCAAATTGGACTCTCCAAATGGTGTACCAAACATGCACATTATGTCTTATTTTCTTATTTTTATGTGGGGATTTATAGTTACATGATACTTTCTCGATCCTTAATAAGATACATTTATCTAATTTAATTAGATTTAAAAGTTAGTTAAATTGGTTAATACGATATGTATATTCTAAAAACACCCTAAAGATCTTCATTAATTCTCTTATTCTCTGTCCTCCTTCATTATTATTGATGGAGCATCTATTAAGTTAAATTAACAAAAGATCAACAAATATAAAATTATGTCTTATATTTAGGATCAATATCAATTCTCTAAATACATCTTATATTAAAAACTGAAGGGAATAATATTTCAAAAATGTGACTGATGATCGCATGTGATTGGAAAACTTTAACATAATAGATATAAGAAACTTGACACACACACACATAATAATAATAATAAGGTCAAAATGATCCAATACCTAAAAATATTTTTTTAAAATCCATCCTGTACTTTGAAGTATTTTTTTTAGTACATATAGTATCTTGATTTTTTTTTCTTATCCATCTAGCATTTTAAAGTTTGTGCCGCATGCACCAAAAAATAATTAAAGGTGATGAATGCACCTGAAAAAAAAAAAAAAAGTTTCACGGCGCTGGATGCTTCAAAAACACTTTAGAGAAAATCTTATTCAAGTCCAGTACAAAAATTTTTTATTGTAGATTCTTCCATAAAAAAAAGTCACAATGTGTCATCCTCTGTCAAAATAGTTCCTAAGGACCTCGGTAAGATGAATTATAAATGTAAACTTACTTTATTAATAAGTGTATATGATTATATTGACAAGTTATAAAGTGTTTATTAGCAAGTTTGTATATGTCAACTAAAGCAGCTCCGTTGACAAATGTATATACCTATATAGATAAGTTATAGAGATGTCAACTAAACTAGCTTCCGTTGGTAAGTGCATGTCACTATATTGACAAGTCATATAGTGTCTATTGAAAAACCTATCTATAATAATTAAAAAACTTTTGTTGAAAAATGTATATGACTATATTAGCAAATCATGGAAGTTCCTAGGGGCTTTTTTTATAGAGAAATTTACATTTGAATTTTTTTTGGTCGAAACATTTGAATTTGTTATATATATATATATATATATATATATATATATTGAAAGGACCTGAAAAATTATATTTCAAGATGTTTTGCATCACAAAATATTTTAGAATACTAGATACAATTTAAAAAATGATTCAGGAAATTGTTGGTTGCACTTTAACCCTATATAATATTATAACTATGTTTTTGTTATGAGATATATTTCCTTAATCCAATTACTAATTGATCAATTTGAAACATAAAAATTAAATAAATTAATATCAATATATTATTGATATAGATATATAGTCAGAGTCCTTACAGAGAGAGCCGCAGTATTCGAACGAAGAAAGAGGAAACGAGTATGGTACTACAGTTTCCTAAAAAAGGAATTTGACAGAATCCGTTGGGATTTCTAACTTCAATCAAGACACTAGGCCTCTAATCATGCGCAACTTCCATTCCCATTTTAGGCATTTGAGAGAGAAAGCTTGAATCATCTCCATCATTCATTCCCATGTGCCCATTTCCACTCTCACTCTCTTCCTCTTCGATCCCCATGTCTTCCTTCAATCCATTTCCCTGGCATCACTTTTTAGGGTTTTGAAATTGGAAGAAAGCTAAAGCTGATCACTTCCAGATTATACACGCATACCCATATAGGCATATGCCATACCCCTTATCAGAAAGAATAACCTAACCTTTTTCTTTTTATCAGAGAATATTAGAGAATGATTGCTTTCATCCAAAGCGGCAATGGGTTTTTCTCAGTAGTCTAATTGACCATTCTGAGCTCTCTTCCCGAGGTTTCTTAGAGAGAGAGAGAGAGAGAGAGGATAATGAGGTTGCAATGGGAGAATTTTGGTTCAAGAATGTAGAGGAACTTTGCTGAAGTTCGATATGTTGGCTATGGAGAAGGATTTTGATTCTAAGTTGAAAATTCTGGAGAATTCATCTGCTGCTGGGAATGTACAGAGATCTAAGAGCTTTGCCTTCAGAGCCCCTCAGGAGAATTTCTCCATACAGGACTTTGAATTGGGAAAGATCTATGGTGTTGGCTCTTATTCTAAGGTCTGTCATGTTTAATTGCCGTTGTTAGTTTGCCTTTGCATTTTTATTGATGCACCTTGCTAAGCATGACGATATACCTCACCATCTGATAGGGTTATCATGTCTGGCTTCAGTTAATAGTTGAATATAGTTTTAAATTTCATCATAGATTCTTTATATTATCTGAACATTATCGTTCATTTTACATAACTGATAATATATTTGCGCTTGTGTGATGATTACCATTTGATCGAAAGATCAAATTTTCACTGAAACCTTGAAATGGTTTAGTTAAAATGTTTTATATGCCTGTTTGCATTGCCTTGTAAAAGCCTTTAGGATTTGAAATGTGGACCATTCACATGCTTGAAGCCCAACATGTAATGTTTTGCAATGATTAGGACTACAAGGGCAGCAAGGTCATATTCTTGCTATAAACTATGCGGATAATCATTTCATCTCAAAGCATTAGAAGGCCAAACTTTATTATTACTTGATATCTCTGATGCATATCTGTGGATGGCAAATAATATTACACTAATACTGTCATATGTGTGCGTTTGCCATGTGCTCTAGAGTTTTTTATGTTTATGATTTTGTTTGTCTGTGTCCTTTATGTTATGTGCTGCATAGCTCAATTATTGAGTAAGCTGAAAGAACAGAAAATTGAAGTAGTGTTTCATTTGATTGTATTGGGTATTCCTAGCTGGAAAATGCATGAAGCTTAGTAAGAGATTATTCTCTAGTAGCTTAATATACTGCTCCTTGCGTGTATAAAATAAATACTAGTTCATGCGGCTTGTGAAAATGCACTCTTCTTTAGATTGCATCGTTATCCAATATAGTTATGTGCACTAGTGTCTAACAACAACAATTTGGATTTACTATAATTATGAGTATGATGGTTAGGGGGAATGAGTGCTTTTTTTTACCAGACAAAATGAAAGTGTTAGCAATCAGTGTGCTTGGGCTTGGGTGTACTCTCTTTGGTTCTTATTATAAAGCACCAACTACCAACAGTTTTTGGTCTTTATTATAAGGCACCAACTACCTTTAACTAACTCATTTATTACTATTTTCTCATTATACTCTCATTTTGAATTAACTCTTTAAATTCACATCATTAAAGTAGGGGTAAAGCTGGAAACATTTATCGATTTTGGACCAATTTAATTACTTAACTTCCATTCCTTGGTCCACAAGAAATGGGAGGTGGTGCCTTATAACAAAGACTAGAGGGAGTATTAACCATTGTACTCGATCTATTTGGCTAGCGTAAATTGGCCATGGGGTGTTTGAACCTTATGGGTGTAGCTTTGTTTGAATTGAGGTAACCGTTGGCAGACTGGGGGTTCACGGCACCCATTAACCCCTGTCATGATCAAAATATGACACTTGGTCTTTGCTTTATGATGGGTGAAGGAAATAGAGTTGCAGCTTTCTATTAGTTATAATTCTTGGCTTACAACTAAGTGCCTTATTCTAACTAACAAACCAAAGTCAATCAATATCAAATGATAATATATTCAGGCTTGGAGTCTTAGTTGAGAAAGAAGCTAGTGAAGATTTCAGGATTCATGTTGAAGAATACTTGAAGTTGTGTGAGTGAAAGCATGTTGAAGAATTCTTGAAGTTGTGTGAGTGATTCAGCACATTAGATGACATGGTCAAAGAGAGACTGTAGCAATGTTGAGGGGCTTTTCATGGGAAGCTTGCCAAAGTACTCTGAGACTTTGGTGAGCATTTGTGACTTAAAGGATAAAATTCACCTCATACCATTTTCAGTGGTTAGGAAATCACTTATCCAGAGATCGGAATATCAGTCCTGTGGTTCATCTTTCTACTATTGTTAAATCTTCCTGTTTATATGGTTCAATTATCTGTATTGACTATAAATTCTGATCCGTTGCATAAAAATATAGTTAATTTTTTTATGTTTTTGTGTATTAGGTTGTGAGGGCAAAGAAGAAGGACACAGGAGTTGTGTATGCATTGAAAATCATGGATAAAAAATTTATTACTAAAGAGAACAAAACAGCTTATGTGAAGCTGGAGCGCATAGTGCTTGATCAGTTGGACCATCCTGGCATTGTGCGCCTATTTTTCACATTTCAAGACTCATTTTCCATTTGTAGGTATTCTTAGGCTTTGTTTCTCTATATAATTTCATCCAATGCTGTTCCTCCTCTATTTTTTTTCATTTCAATCTTGCAGTTGCTTCCCACCCATTTTGATCTATTAACCAATGTTGTATCTATTTCTTGTGACACATTTTTTTCAAACATGAAGACATGGCACTTGAGTCCTGTGAAGGTGGAGAACTTTTTGATCAAATAACCCGGGTAAGCGAATATAAGACTTGAAGTCTTAAGTTCTACATGCTGGAGTCCAATTAATTTGACTGGCACGTGTTCAGAAGGACCCTGATTTAGTACTGTAGAAGTTGGGTCTTATTTGTTGTGGTCTTTTATAATCTGCACCTGGAATAAAGTACTTGTGAAAGTCCGGAAGAAGGTTTATTATGATATTTTTCTAGAGCTGATATCAATTACTATTATCTTTTTAAATAAATTATTCGTACATATTAGTGACCATTTGAAAATGAACTTTGACAATTGATCCCAACTGAGCTGACGAATAGATATGTTCGAACTTATTGGTCCTTCTATAAAAAAAATTGTAGTTTGTTTTAACTACAGTTTGGTATTTGGAAACTTTTGCTGTCTGTGTAGTTTGTATCTTTCTGTCAACTTGTTACTTGCTATCCACTGGCATTTGCCTGATTTTCTGTGTGCAGAAGGGTCGTCTATCTGAGGATGAAGCGCGGTTCTATGCAGCTGAAGTTGTGGATGCTCTTGAATATATACATAGTTTGGGATTGATACATCGTGATATAAAGGTAGTTCTGTGCCATGGATGTATTGCTTTTCTGTTTCAGCATGTCATATGGGTATGTGAAAAGTCTCATTTCTAACATTGCAGCCAGAGAACTTGTTACTTACAGCTGAAGGACATATTAAAATAGCCGACTTTGGGAGTGTGAAGCCTATGCAGGACAGCCGCATTACAGTCCTTCCAAATGCGGCAGCATCAGGTAAAATCAGGAGTGATGTGGAAGCTGTTTTGTTATGTTTATCATTTTTCATGTATGTGATCTTGCTTTTTTCCCCTAGATGATAAAGCCTGCACTTTTGTGGGGACAGCTGCTTATGTCCCTCCTGAGGTTCTTAATTCTTCCCCAGCAACTTTTGGGTAGGGACTTAACTATATGTTGTTTTGATAGTGTTTTACATTATTTATAGGTATAGATTTCTTTGTCTTTTCGGAATTAAGGATTATTTCTGACACTTCAGTTGCCAAAGAGAGCTTTTGCGCTGAGTAGCTTTATTGGTTTTTGTTCCATGCCCGGCTACCACATAATATCTTCTATCTCCTTTTTTTTTTTTAATTTCTTTCAATATTTTACCACAGGAATGACCTCTGGGCTCTGGGTTGTACATTATATCAAATGCTTTCTGGAACTTCTCCATTTAAAGATGCTAGTGAATGGCTTATTTTCCAAAGAATCATAGCCAGAGATCTTCGATTTCCAGATTACTTTTCTGAGGAAGCAATTGATCTTATTGACCGTTTACTGGTTAGTATTTTTGGATTTTGCATGCTTCTGTCCCTGCTTGTTATATACACATTTCTGATTTTATGTATCCGCTCTAGATAATAAGAAACTAAAGGCATAAAGGACAGTGTAATCCACAGAGTTAATGTCCCTTCTATTTCTAAAACCAATGTATACCTTCCTTTTTTTTTTGTGAAAAGTTGAATCCATGCTACTTCTAAGTCTTGGTAAAAAAAAAAAAAAAAAAGCTACTTCTAAAACTATCTATGCATCAAGTAATAGATTCTGATCACAGCTAATTAGAAAATTTTCAAAGCCACTTGAGATCTTTATTTGACCTTATGGAATATTAAGGGTTAAAGTGGTATAAAAGTGAGTTTCCAGCTGCATTTGCTGCAGAAAAACAATTTCCCTATAGTTAAGCGACAACAACAGCATCGTTGCCTTATCCCACTAGGTGGAGTCGGCCATATGGATCACACGACGTCATTGAGCTCAATCAAAAACAAAATCTCTCGATAAATTGTTATGCTCTATGTAGTTCATTTATCAGTAATAATGTCTTCAATACAGTAATGCAATTTTGGTACAGGATTTAAATCCAACAAGGAGGCCAGGTGCTGGACCTGATGGTTATGCTGTTTTGAAAATGCATCATTTTTTCAAGGGAGTAGACTGGAAAAACATAAGGGATCAGAAGCCACCAAAACTTGCTCCAGAAGCAGGGGTATGATTCTCACTCTGTTTTTAAATGTTACTTATGGAGAATAGGAAGCCTTCTCTCTCTCTGTTTTTTTTCCTCCAGTTTGTTTTATGATTTATATAAAAAGATGTTTCTAGCGTTATCTGATGGTGATGCTTTTTGAAAATGCATCCTTTTTTCAAGGGAGTAGACTGGAAAAACATAAGGGATCAAAATCCATCAAAACTAGCTCCAGAAGCAGGGGTATGATTCTCACTCTGGTTTTTAAGTTACTTATGGATAAATAGGCAACCTTTTTCTTTTCTCCACTTTCTTTAGTGATGAATACAAAAGATGTTTCTAGCGTTATCATCTCACTTTCACAATTAGTGTCATTCTCCTCAGCGTCATGGTTCCCCATTTAATCCTCAGGATGGTTATGCTAAACCTGATGGAAATGCCAGTGCTACTTCTTCTGATGGGAATGCTCATGTGACCAGGCTAGCTTCAATCGATTCTTTCGATTCAAAATGGTAAATCATTATCTTCCTTGTGCTGTGTCATCCATGTCTCACTGAAACACAAAAGTTAACATCATAAGAAAAAGGTCTCAATATGTTCCTGTAAGATTGTAAAACCTTAATGTCACCATGTTATCCTTTATCTTTGTACTTGTAAATGAAGGGCCCACATTTAGCTTTTGATATTAATTAATCTCTATAAGAGTTTTCTTATTGGTTGATATTTTGTTAATTTGTGCATGTTATGTATGAGCAAACTAAAAATCAAAATTAGTGCTTCTTATCTTACAGGCAACAATTTTTGGAACCTGGGGAATCTGTACTTATGATCTCAAATGTAAAGAAATTACAGAAACTAACTAGCAAGAAGGTGCAGCTAATCCTTACAAACAAGCCAAAGTTGATCTACGTAGACCCATCTAAACTAATTGCAAAAGGAACTATGTTATGGTCTGATAATCCAAGTGAACTTTCTGTCCAAGTGACTAGTCCTTCACATTTTAAGATTTGCACAGTGAGTTTCTGTTCTCTATATTTATCTTGTTATAAGATTATCTGTTATTGTGTTGATGGTAAAAAGAAGACCCTATGTCCATCATGACTATGGATAACATTTGAGTTAATATCTAATGTATATGCAAGAAATATAAGTTGATTAGATTAAGGAAGTTAGTTAAGTTGGTTAATGTGACATGTATTTTTTAAAACACCCTAGTCATCTTCTTTAATTCCCTCATTCCCTCTCCTCCTTGATTATTGTTCAAGAAGCATCGATAGGGGTAGATTAGGAAATGACAGGCAAATATGCAAACTATGTCTTATATTTAGGACCAAGATCAACATCTTAAATATGTCTCATGTTAAGGACTAGAAGGAGTATATTAGTTTACTAGTTAGACTAATTAGTTTATGCAAAAATGATAAATATATGAGATAAAATGGGACCAATGTTTACTCCCTAGTCTAAACAAATTATTCCTTCGGGTCTAGACTTAGAATTTGACTGTTATTCTATTTCCAAATCATGTAGAAAGTGTTTTTTAAGACACGATTTGCGCTAGAGTTTGTTTTATTTCTTTGTGTGAAAATTTTTGATTTGCGAATATCTCTTGGATAAACGATGCAGCCAAAGAAAGTAATGTCATTGGAGGATGCAAAACAAAGAGCAGGGCAGTGGAAGAAGGCAATTGAAGGGCTTCAAAACCGATGAAATTCGGTTCTGTTTCTGACGACAGTTATTTTTCGGTATCCTGTTACTGTTGACGATGAGGAGACTAAAAATCAATTTAGAACCCTCTGATACTTTATTCATTTACAGAAAAATGAAGTTGCAGATTAGCTTTCCAAAACTGGTTCAAGCTAATTTCTCTCACAACTTGAGCTTATGATTACTTACTTATCCAGCCTCTTTCATGCTTCTATGGGATTGACATGATAATTGTGAAAAAATACCAACTCCAGGCTATGTTAAGAGGTTGGGGATCATTTATTTGTAGTAGAGGAAATAACTTTAAAAGTAAAAAACTTATACCATGAGTTGAAAGATGACACAAGTTTTGCTTTTTATATTCTTTGAATATCTCTGTTTCTTTGCTGCTTAAAGCCCTTGTTAGACGCTGAAGGTGTCCAGAACTGTTGAAATTACTAACTAGATTTTGCCCTTTGAAAATAAATCGTAATGTAGGTAAAATATCTGGCAATTCCACACTGTTTTATGCATTCTGTAGAAGTTTCTGTAATAACATAGTGAGAAACAGAGAAGCTGTAAGCTTGTTTTGTTTCTTTTGTTGCGAAAAATGGTCACAAAATCATAAGACTTCATGGTGTGAAAAATAATTTTAATGTATAATAATGTTATGAATATATTAATTATGTAAATGTTCATTGACTTTTAAACTCCTATATTCTGTCCTGGGAATATTATAATATAAACATGTGGGGACTCACGTACAATTATTCATTCACGGATCTACTATTGCTTCACATGAGGAGTTGAATTTTGAAAAAAAAAAATAGGAAGAGTTGAATAATTTGGTCTAGGGGAAAATTACATCGAATGACCTAAATGTAAATTACACCAAACAACCCATTTTTTTAATTATAAATAAGGACCTTGTATGCATTGTAAACATATGAAGAAATAGAATTGATTGCTCTTTTTTCCTTCTCTTTATGAAATTCTCTCTTATTCTAAATTTCTTTTAGTTTTATAATACATTATCAACACGAAAGCTCTAATAAAAGTATGATTTTCTCATCGTCTTTTTAATTATTTCATTATATATTTATTTTATCTATTTGGGATAATCTTAGCTACTATATGGAATTAAAGATATACTTTTACCAATTGTTTTAAACATCGGGTTTTATGGTTAAGATTGGAGATTATTGTTATTTATTTCGTTTATATTATATTGTTATTTATAACTTATATTGGTTAAATGTTTTATTTATGTCTTGCATTATCATATTCTTCTCCTACGGATGAATTAAGTCTTGGTAAGGACTACCTCTATTCTTATTTCATTTCTCTTGTTATTCTTTAACAGGTTTAATTTTTTATAAATAAAATAAGACAATTTGTATTATGTACGAGTTATTTTATATTATTAATATTGTTATTTAGTATGGATTTCTTATTTTAAAATTATATGACTAGAAGTCATATCACTTTAATTTCTTATTTTTATATAATATGGTCAGAAGCCATATAAATTTAATTTCTCACTATGAGAACTAAATGGCTCGAAGCCATAAAGTTTTAATTTTATTGTAATACTTTACTTATTGTCTTTGTAAATTTCTTGTTACTATCATTAGAATTTTTATATTAATAATTCTTCTTTATTTGTTTAATTAGACCAAATCATGTCAAACCTTGTAAAACTTGAATTTGTGGCTTTTGATATTACCAAGAATAACTATTTATCTTGGATGCTAAATATGGAAATCCATCTAAATGCCCATGGTCTGAAAGACACAATTGAATAAGGGAATCAAGCATCTAATCAAGATAAAGCCAAATTCGTGATTTTTCTATGCCAGCATTTACATAAAAGTTTAAAAATTGAATATTTGACCATGAAAGACCTACTTGTTATTTGGAACAATTTAAATCACCAGAAGATGGTCATCCTCCCAATAGCTCATCGTGACTGGATGCATTTACGTCTGCAAGATTTTAAAATTGTGAGCAAGTATAACTTGAAGATGGAATATCACCTAGAGGGGGGTGAATAGGTGATTTAAAAATGTAATCGCTTAATCAAAGTTTTTTGGCGAATTAAGACAGAATGCTAACTGAGCAGGAATTTAAAGAAGAATGGACACGAGGCAATTTATTCTGGTTCGGTCTAATCTTGACCTACATCCAGTCCCCAAGAACCTCTTGGGATTTTTCACTAACTTTTCAGAGATTACAAATACAACTTGGGATGATCCTCTCACTCACGGACTCATTCCCCCTTACTACTTGTAATCTAACACCCACACTTAAGGTTCCACAATCTTAAGATTTTACAACTGAATGAAATGAATGTTTTTATAACTCCTCACAGTAGATGATAAATAATTACTGAAGAACAAGAAAATATCCGAAGATATTGAGAGTGATGAAACTGATAAGATCAATAACTCAGAGTAAATGCGCAGAGTTTCGGTAGGTGGCTAAATTGAATGCTTGGGCATTTATACTCTTTTGCCATTAATGCCGTTGGGAGAAACTTGAGAGTTACCGTTGTGACTTATTTAATTTTTCCGTCAGACACAGCTCTGTTTCTCGTTCAACCAAATGGACCGTTGAGGCTTCATTAAATGAAGTCAATTGAGAACTCAAGTTCTTAAACTTTGATCAGATACCTCATGAAGGAACTCGAGTTCTTCTCTGAGAACTCAAGTTCATGAACTTGAGTTCTTTTTTAAGAACTCAAGTTCTTAGTCTTGACCGAATTTCTTACAGAGAGAATTCGAGTTCTTTACCAAGAACTCAAGTTCATGAACTCGAGTTTGGTACTAATGAACTCGAGTTCTTAAGACTTTGAACATTTTTCTACGGCCAAGGGTCGTGAACTCGAGTTCTTCATTTTGATTAATTAAGAACTCTTCTGCCAGGAACGCGAACTCGAGTTCTGGGACCAGGAACTCGAGTTCTCAATGTTAGACTTTTCTGAAACTTAAGTTTTAAAGACCAGAACTCCAGTTCTTGGTAAACCAACAATGAACAAGTGTTTAGTTATCATTAAAACTCGCTTGAGAACTAACATAACTCAGCCATGTTCAGAATTACTTCTCAATTAAAATTATGTGAAGAGAATGTTTCTAATGAAGATATATTAGAAAAAACATTCTCCACATTTTATGCATCCAATTTGCTTCTGCAATCGCAATATCGTGAAAAGGGTTTCACGAAGCATGTTGAATTAATTTTTTATCTCCTAGTGGTTGAGCAGAATAATGAGTTTCTATTGAAAAATCATGAATCTCATTCAACGGGTTCTACTCCATTCCCATAAGTGATTGTAGTAACTAATGAATCTTTTAGTGGCTGATGACGTGGACATAGACATAAAGGTGGCTACAATCATGGATGTAGCCGTGACCATGGTTCAAATCATGGTGGATCAAATTTTCACCACAAGGGGGGAAGATTGAAAAGGACCACAAAAGGGAAACTAGTGGCTATAACAAACATGCTGAAAAATTCATGTTATCGTTGTGATGGCAAATGTTATAACAAACATGCTAAAAAATGCATGTTATCATTGTGATGACAAAGGTCATTGGTCTCGTATTTGTTGTACGCCAAAATACTTAGTTGAACTTTACCAAGAATCACTGAAAAATAATGGTAAAGGGTTAAATATTGAAGCAAATCATGTTGATATGACTGAGAATTTTGATCATAGAGACACTGATATTGATCATTTGGATGTTGCTGATTTTTTAGCATAAATTATCTTTGTCTATTTGAATTGCTATGTTTTAATATGATTAAACTTGTTTCTAACATATGTATTTCTTTTAATTATGTTATTATTTATTTTTATGTATCTTTTACTAAAGAATGAATCTCCTTGGTATCAATCCTAAAGATTTATGTCTCATTGATAGTGCAACAACCCACACCATACTAAAAAATGATAAATATTTTTCTTCCTTGGTAATGAAAGAAACCAATATTTAGACTATATCTGGTAGTATAAATTTGATTGATGGCATTAAACGAGCTAATATTTTGATACCTGAAGGAACAAAATTATGTCTTGAAAATGTATTTTATTCTACCAAGTCCAAAAGAAACTTGTTGAGTTCCAAAGATATCCGCAGAAATGGATATCATATAAACAACAATTTAGAATAATCATAAATGTCTTGCTACAAATATAGTTTCTAGTAGAAAATGCATATTAGAAAGTTTTTATGCTTTCTCTTCTGGTTTGTATTATACATATATAAGCACAATTGAATCACATGTTATTGTAAACTAGAAGTTTACTAATACAAACAAGAAGTTTGTTAATGTAAACCAGAAGTTTGTTAATGTAAACGAGAAGTTTATTAATGAATTTAATGTTTGACATGACTTGTTAGGCCATCATAGGTCAACTATGATACAACAAATAGTTGAGAATTGATATGGACATACTAGGAAGTGTAAACAAATACCACAATCTCATGATTTCTCATGTGCTGCATGTTTTCCAAGGGAAAGTTAATTATTCAGCCATTACCAAGCAAAGTAGAAAGCGAGTCTCTTACATTTCTAGAACAGATACAAGGAAATATTTGTGGGCTGATACACCTACCATGCGAACCATTTAGGTACTATATGGTTTTAATTGATGCATCAACTAAATGGTTGCATGTTTACTCACATTTCTAGAACAGATACAAGGAGATATTTGTGGACTGATATACCTACCATATGGATCATTTAGGTACTATATGGTTTTAATTGATGCATCAATAAAATGGTTGCATGTTTACTTATTATCTTCTCGCAATTTGGCATTTGCGAGATTACTTGCTCGATTAATTAGATTAAGAGCACATTATCCTAACTATCCTATTAAGAAAATACGTCTTGATAATGCTAGCTAGTGAATTTACTTCACAAGCTTTCAAAGGTTATTGTATGTCCCTTGGAATTGATGTTAAACATCATGTAGCTCATGTTCATATGCAAATTAAAATGGACTTGCATAATCATTAAGTAAACGATTGCAACTTATTGCAACTTATGAGATCAAATCTCCTAATTTTTGCTTAGGGCTATTCCATTTTACATGCAGCAATGTTAATTTATATTAGGCCAACTAGTTACCTAAAGGTTTCCCCCTTACAAATGATTTTTGGTCAAGAATATAATATTTTCCATTTAAGAATTTTGGGGTGTGCAATATATGTGCCAATGGCACCACCTCAACGCACTAAAATAGGTCCACAAAGAAGAATGAGAATATATGTTGGGTTTGAACTTCCTTCAATCACAAAATATTTTGAACCATCTACAAGAGATTTATTTACGATACGATTTGCCAATTCATTTTGATGAATCAATTTTCTCAATATTATAGGGAGAAAATAAGCAGTTGGATAAAGAGATTAATTGGGATCAATTATCATTGGCTCATTTTGATCCTCCTATAAAACAATGTGAACTGAAAGTTCAAAAGATAATTCATTTATAGAATTTAGCTAATCGAATGCTAGAAGCATTTACTGACCCAAAGAAAGTAACAAAGTCACATGTCCCAGCTGCTAATACTCTCATTTGAATTGATGTCCCTGAAGGACAACTTATTATAAATGAATCTAAAGCATGTCTGAAGCATGGTAGGCCCATCAGTTTAAAAGATAAAAATCCTCGACAGAGAAAAAGAACTAAGAATATAGATGATCAAATCAAGGATAATCAAGAAAAGTTACTAACTCCAAAAGAGCCATCTTTGAAGAGTTATTATCTTCAGTAGAGATATCTCTAAAAGAGAATGTTGTAGTCCCAAAAGAGACCTAAGCACCTAATATGTGTGAAAATAATGAGATCTCAATAAATTATGTTATGAATGGTATCCGATGGGACCGAAATGAAATCAACGTTGATGACATCTTTGCTTATCATATAGCATATGATATAAAGATTGATAATGAGGATCATGAGCCAAAATCCATTAGCGAGTGCTAAAAACAAAAGGATTGGCCTCTACAGAAAGATGCTATTAATGTAGAATTAAAATCACTAGCAAAACGCAAAGTGTTTGGACTTGTAGTCCATACACCTGAAGATGTAAAGCCAATTGGATACAAATGGGTCTTTGTACGAAAAGGAAATGAAAATGGTGAAATTACAAGATATAAAACACATCTTGTAGCCTAAGGCTTTACATAATGACTTGGCATTGATTTTGAAGACACACATTCACCAATAGTGGGTGCAACTATTTTTCACTTTTGATTAACTTAGCAATAAAAGAAGGACTTGATCTACATCTAATGAATGTCGTGATTGCCTATTTGTATGGCTCACTTGACAGTGATATTTATAGGAAAGTGCCTGAAGGACTCAAGGTGCTTGAAGCATTTAATTCAAATTCTTGAGAACAATACTTGATTAAGTTAAATAAGTCTTTGTATGGCTTAAAGCAATCAAGACACATGTGGTATAATTATCTCAAGGAATATTTGTTGAAAGAATGGTACAAAAATGACCCAATATGCTTATGTATTATTATGAAAAGATCTAAAAATGAATTTGCTATAATTACTGTTTATGTTGGTGATATTAACATCATTGGAACTCCTGAAGAGCTTCAAAAGACAATTAATTATTTGAAAAAAGAATTTGAAATGGAAAACTTGGACACAATGAAATTCTGTCGTGGACTATAGATTGAGTATCTAAATAATGGGATCTTTATATATGAAGAAGCTCATATAAAGAAGGTCCTAAAGCGATTTTATACGATAAGTCACATCTATTATGTATCGTAATGATTGTAAGATCTTTGCAGGTTGATAGAGATTCATTCCCACCTTGAATAATTAACGAAGAAGGTGAAGAAGAGCTACTTGGTCAAATAGTACCATATCTTAGTGCTATTAGAGCACTAATGTATCTTGCTAATCACACATGTCTTGATATATCATTTGCTCTTAATTTATTAACAAGATATAGTTTTGCTCCAACACGTAGGCATTGGAATGGAGTAAAAGTGTAAAACACATTCTTCGTTACCTCAGAGGCACTATGGACATGGGGTTATACTAAAATGCATCCAAGCATAAATTGATTGGTTATGCAGATGCTGGATTTTTATTTGACCCACACGATGGTAAATCCCAAACAGGCTATTTGTTTACATGTGGAGGTGCAGCTATTTCATGGTGATCTATGAAACAAACTATATTAGCCACATCATCTAACCATGTAGAAATTCTAGCAATACATGAAGCAAGTCGAGAATGTGTATGGTTGAGGTCAACAGTAATACATCATATATGAACAACTTGTCATTTATCTTCAAATAAAATGTTTCCAACAGTTTTATATGAGGTAATGCTGCGTGTATTACCCAACTCAAAGAAGGTTAGATTAAAGGCGATAAAACGAAGCATATTTTATCAAAATTCTTCTTTACTCGTGACCTTCAAAAGGATGATGAAATAGATATTCAGCAAAGCAGTCCAAGTAAAAATCTAGCAATTTATTCATTGAGTCACTTCCAAGTACAATCTTTGAAAAGCTTGTCCATAGCATAGGTCTTCAAAGACTCAAAGATCTCAACTGAAGTTGTCAAGATGGGGAATCGATACATGTTGTACTCTTTTTCCTTTATCTAAGTTTTGTCTCGCTGGGTTTTCCTCGAAAGGTTTTTAATGAGGTAGCACTGGACAATGAATTAATGGATTATGTACTCTTTTCTTTGACTAGGTTTTTATCCCATTAAGTTTTTTCTAGTTAAAGTTTTTAATGAGACACACATCCAAGGGGGAGTGGTATAAATATATTAATTATGTGGATATCCATTGACTCTTAAACTCCCATATTCTATCCTCGGAATATTATAATATAAAGATGTAAAACTCACACACAATTATTATTCACAAGTTATAAGATTTTTCTGATATTAAATTATTATTTTTTTATTCATTAGGACTTTATTGTCATTTTTTACAACAAAGTACTACCTTTATGGGGCTCACTTTTTATTTTTTATACATGAGAATATAAAGACTGGAACAATAAACTACATAAGGGAATTAAATCCCAGCACATTGGGGCTCACTTTCTGGCTTTTTTCTCAAAGTGCCCCTTTTTAGGAAACTATTTACCAAAATAATCTTACTTTCAAACTATTTCCTACTATGCCCTTCCCTGGAAATATATTCCATGTCTACCCCCATTTAGTCGACTAAATCCTGATATTTAGTTGACTAAATGTCGACTAATGGATAAAAATAGTGGATAGTAGATCAATTATAAAAGAATAATAATAACAATATTAGGAAAGCAGAGATGAATAAAATATATTAGAGATTATAGGATTTGATCTAAAGTATCCCTAAATAATAGGATCTAACCAACTAACAGGTAGGGAATATATGTATATGTTATATTATTATCATATAATAATAATAATAATAATAATGGATAATAATGATAATAATAAAAGTCGTGGGCATTCAAAAAAAATTGAGGCCTCGACATTTATTTAATCTCTTTTCTTATTTATAATCACTATCTTTTATTTATTCATTTTATTTTGCCACCAATATTATAAATTAAATAATATTAGAATTAGTTAGTCAGATACTACTGTTTAGGAACAAATTAATTCAAATCCTATTATTTAGGAATAAGATGAATTATATCATTATCTTCTTGATTTCATGATTATCATTATTTTTATTTCTATTATTATCCATTATTATCATTATTATTATATGATAATAATATAACATATATATATATTCCCTACTTGTTAGTTGGTTAGATCCTATTATTTAGGGATACCTTAAATCAAATCCTATAATATCTAATATATTTTATTCATTTCATTATTGCTTTCCTAAATCCTAATGTTGTTGTTATTATTATTATTCTTTTATAATTAATCTACTATCCACTATTTTTATCCATTAGTCGACATTTAGTCGACTAAATCCTCGACATTTAGTCAACTAAATCCTAGTATTTAGTTGACTAAATGTCGACAGTTTTCAAAAAAAAAAAAATTAAACCCCCATTTAGTCGACTAAAGCCTTTATTTAGTCGACTAAATAGGGGTAGACAGGGAATATGTTTTCAGAGAGGGGCATAAAAGGAAATAGTTTGAAAGTTGGGGCATTTTGGTAAATAGTTTTCTAAAAAAAGGAGATTTTAGGAAAAAAGCCCTCATTTTCTGATAGATAGACAAGAGATTTATTTATGGGCCCCATTGATGTCCGTTTATCTACCACCACGTGCCCTTTAATCAAACTTTCAACAGACTTGTTGACTTCCGATTAATAGATTCAGTTAAAAAGTTCTTTAAATATACTAAATCACTTGTAAACTCCCACTTCCTTACAAATCAAAGCCTTATAAACGTTGGGAAATTTCCATATCATCATTGAAATGCTTTAAGACACGAAAGCTCTCATTTTTATCAGCGTTTGACTTATAGGTAAGTACTGTTCCATGATCAGATATGAGTTTGACAGAGAAAGTTAAGTGAGCTAACAGACACACAAACAGAGTCTATAAAACATGACCAGACATAACAAAGTATGAACATACATATATTCTATAAACTGAATCCATTTACAAATATATTTTGCTTCTTATTGCTTGTTTAGCTCACTCTTCATTTCCTGAGGAGAGAAGCCGCTTATGGCTGCAAGAGTTTTGGTGATTTTGTTGCTGAGTTTGACATTATCATTTGCAGAGCCATTAAGAAGAAGAAGGGAAGTTCAAGTGATAAAGAAAGTGAAGGAGAAAGGACCATACTTGGGTATGATAGCAGCTTACCCACCTGAGGAGATTGCTTTTTTTGCTTCCAAGGCATTTAAACCTGATCCAAATCACCCTTTTGTGGAACTCTCAGGTTCATCATCTTCTATATATATATATATATATATATATATAACACTGAGATGTCATTATTTTTCATAATTATGTTAAAAAGCTTAGATTCAAGCTAGTTTGTGTTGATAATGGTGGTTGCAGGGAGGCTATACTGGGTGGGGAAGATCTTTGATAAGAAAGTTATCTTTGTGAGGTGTGGAGTAGGAATGGTATGTGTACTTTCTCTTGTGCAATTAATATTGTCCTTACAAAATTTAGTTTGGAAAAATTAATACGCAACTCCATATAGTTTCATCTAACTTTTTATTTGATCTCGGTAGTTATTTTTCATCAGTTATAATTTCACATGTTTTTAATAAGTTTGTCTCTGTAATATTTTATCTTCTTTTTATCATGTCTTCATAGTTTCACCTATTTTAAATTTGGTCCCTATAATTTTCTTTCCAAGGACCTGATTGAAAATAAGCAAGACTATAAGGACTTGATAAAGAGAAAAAAAATTGCAAGGACTTGAATAAAAACATGTGAAACTATAAAGACCTTATTATAAATGGGGGAAAAAACTGTTGGTCTATTGTGTAAGGCTCTACTTGATCTTTTGATCAGTTTTGAGTTCGAATATCATATGAGACACTTATGTTAGAAAGGGCAACCATGAACTCTAAATCAGATACCGGATGATAATATAAAAAAAATGAAAAATAAACTAGAGAGACCTGATTAACAATCAGGTAAAACTGTAAGGCTTTGTAGATTAATTTTTTCTCTAAGTTTCATAGAACTCATTTGTATTAGTATTTGAAAATTTGGTGTTGGCTCCATTACAGCTGAATGCAGCAGCAGTAACACAACAAATGATTGATGTGTTTGACGTAATTGGAATTCTGCATTTTGGAATTGCTGGAAGTGCAAATGACTCCATTTCCTTTGGAGATGTCACCATTCCCAAACAATTCGTTCATACTGGCTTATGGGACTGGCTGGTACATACTTCAATTTCTTTTAAGAAAATCGGTGAAAAGTCTTTGTTTGTAAAATTTACTGACTAGGAGAACCTGATATGTTGTCAAACACAGAAAATATCAGTATCAGAATTCAATTCCTTCTGACTAATAAAATTTCCAAATAGGGACTTTTAGCCAATTTTCTCAATTCTTTTTTAAAAATAACATTAAAGAACCCTTGAATTTATGTCTGTGTTTGATAATAATGTCAGAAACCAAATGGGACACTTGAAAGCAGTGATTTTGCTCACTTGGATTTTGGAGACTTTGATGTGCCAAAAGGGAACAATTTGTTGGGACGCGTTGGGTACAGTTCTGAAGAATTCTTTTCTGTGAATGGAAAACCCAACTTAGAACAACGTTTGATCTGGGCAAAAGTTACTTCTGAATGGCTTCATCTTGCTTCTACTTTGGAGGTTAGAACCAAACATTATTATTACGCTACTTCTAAATTTCATTATTTACCAATATGAGAATTTAATTTTGTTTCAATGTATTTGTAATATGTAACAGGGAATAGAGCTAGAACGTTGTGTAAACTCGAGCTTTTGTCTTCCACGTAGTCCCAAGTTAGTGAGTGGTGTGAATGGTACATCGGCGGACATTTATGTGGACAATGAAGCTTACAGAGATTTTCTGTTCCAGACATTCCAAGTTTCTTCTGTTGATATGGAGAGTTTCCCCATAGTCATGGTCAGCCTTCTTAACCTTCATTTATATATATATATATATATATATATATATATTTGTGTGTGTTTGCTCTTTGACCATCTCATCATTTCTTCAGCTGGTTTATAGAGTTTTCTTCAACTACTCCATCCACTCTTAAACAGTGGAGCTAGTTTGGAGGTTTATTTTAGTTTTAAATATATAATATTTTCATAAACTATGGTTATTGATTACACATATCATTAAGAAATTTTTCATGGAAGGGTACAATAGATCCAATATAGATTAAATGATCAAGGAGAGTATTTTAAAAAAAAATAAGCACATTCTTTTTACGAATATATAACTTACTAAACTAATTTCATAATCCCCGCAAATCAATTCTCGAGCTCCTAAATTACGGACTGGTGGGATGTAATGAATACTTGAATCTTTCAAAGACATGTACCCTTGTGATGAGGGTATTTATATGTCTAGTGGAATAATAATACTCTCTCACAACTCAAATATTAAATATAATTAGATAACTAATTTGCATATATTAATAAAAAATAGTTAAGTTAAATATTAGGGAAAAAAAATGTGTGCTGATTTCTTTAAAATACTTTTTTTAAGCCATTTGCATCAAAAAATTATCCCTCATAATTAATGTATAATCATCAATAGGGATGTTTTTTAAAAAGAAAAATTATAAATTGGAGACACAAAGTGAATTGAGATAGAGGATTACATTTATATGACTCAAGAAAACTCTCAAACTGGATCCTAGCTACTTATAAAACTAACAACCTAAGGAAGTAATACTACCTCTGGTTCTTAACATATGATCGAGTTTAACGAAGAAATTGGAGGGAAGGAGTACATAGTAGTGTGAAATGAATCAAATTGAGATGAAGAAATGAATTATTTGGAGAATATAATGAAAGAGCTTGTTTTGCAGACAAGCTTGTCGAATGGAATATCAGTGATAGTGATAAGAGGGATATCAGATTTGGCGGGAAAGACTGGAGAAGAAGACATTGACATTTTTGAAGATCTTGCTGCAACCAATGCTGTCACTGTTTTGCTTCGCCTTCTCTCCATTTTGCCCTCCTCCTCCTCCTCACTTCATCATCACATTTCATTATCTTATAATTAACTTCTTCCCACAATTAATGTTCTTCTTCTTTAATCACTTCACCTTTGGATTTTATTATTATTTGGATTTAGATGAGACTCCTTCAGAGGCATTTTAATCATGATGTGCTTTCTTTTTATTTATAAATATAAAGTAAATCTTGTTGGGATCCCTACTTTAATCCAAACATTACAATACAAAATAATATGTTTTGGTGGGAGATAATGACACTTTTGGACGTTTATATCAATTTAGTTTTAATTTGGGACTAAAAAAAATTTAAACTTCGAGTATTTATATATATAGGAGAACTTTGGTCCTTAGTAATCATAGAAAATTACGTAATTAACATTTTTCCTAAAATATTTCATGTTAAATTCTCGATTGCATTTTTTGTTATTTAGTCAGTGGTATATTATAAAATGAGTATCAATTCTTTAATTTGCAACAAGGTTTTTCAATATTTTATGTTAAAAGTAATTGGAACATCAGTTGCTTAATTTCACATGTCTGGGTCAAATTTCGAAAAGTTAGTGTGACATTTTCAAAGTATATATATGATGCAATATGATTTAACACTTATTTTCTGCAATTTATTGGTTATTAATCAATATACTCCTTAAATATTTATTATAAGACTCCAACTAATAAGTGCATTTGATCTTTTTTATAAGACACTTATTTATTTTTAAGGAGCATTAATTTTTTTTATGCCTATAATTAATAGGGATAGTGGATAAGAGTAATAATAATATAATATTAGAATTTAGTGTAATTAGGAGGGATAATATTAAAAAAATTTTAAATTTCAGAATAACTTTATTAACTTTAATCGTTTTTATTAATTTATAAAAACGATTAATTAATACTACCTTCAGTCCTAATTATAAAGCAAAGTTGACTTTTTTGGAGAGATTAAAGAAACTAAATAAGTTACTTAATCATTTTATATATTATATATTTTTAGATTATACATTAGTTTATTAGTCAAACTAAGTTTGAAGAAAAAAATAAAAATACTCTAAAGTGATTTAATCAGCTTTCTTAATTTCTCCAAAAAAAGTTAACTATATCTTATAATTAGGATCGGAGGAAATACTTTATAATAAGGATGGTGGTGAAAAGGAGTAATAATTTACAACAACTTTCGAAAATTTACTAAGAGCTTTTTACTAAAAAGGGAGATGGGGGAAAGATGGTGGAAGCTGTTTGTGTCAGTCAATACTCAATTCACGACGGCGGTTCCCTACAATGATTGGTCATATCTAAGAACGGTACAATAATCAACCCCCCTTAGTGAACTTTTACGCCAACCAAAGCTATGATATTAAGTTAAGATATTGGAATGGTTTTGAGTGTGGTTTTTTGAGCTTTTTTTTGTAGTCAATGTTGTCAGCTGATTTTGGGTCTGTTTGGGTTGAACTTAAATTCACTTAACTTAAAACTTAAAAAGCTCGTTAAAGAAAAAACTCCACTTCTAAGCTTTTTCCAAAAAATTCTCAGTTTTTTAACATAGGCTCCGCCACTTCTACCACAATCAATCAAATATAAATCATTATTTATAACCTGACTTTTTTCCTACCAAACTTTTTTTAAAGTCACATAACTTTTAAGTCGTCACTCCTACCACTAACCCAAATAAGTTCATTCTTTATTTAACATTATATTATAATATTTCAATATTGTTCTATCAACAATCTTTTATGATACGATGTCACAAATATTCTTATAATGTCTAGATATGTTAGATGATTGAGATATATAATTGCTAGCCTGAAATTAATTATATACTTCCTCTTATTTTTAATATAAGATATATTTAGGGAATTGATCTTGATTCTAATTATAAGATATAATTTTTATATTTATCAATCTTTTCTTAATTTACCTTTATTATAAATACTTCTTTAGCAATAACCAAATAGGAAAATGAAGGAGGAAAAGATATTACTAGGTTGTTTTAGAAAATACACGTCATATTAACTAACTAAATTAATTTCTTTAATTTAATCAAATTAGATAAATATGTTTTATAATAAAGACGGAATATAGATGTATGCATTAGAAATAATACAAAATTATATTGCATTTCTCTAAATTATTCTTATCTTCAACACTTACTTAATTACCTTTAGAAAACTATAATTTTCACCTTTAATATAATTAAAATAGATATTGCCTGTGTTTTAAAACAAAACAATGTCAGAAGGTGAGATCAATTATATGAATAATATGACGCTATATAACATAATCAATATTTTTAGATAAATTATTAAGTAAAAAGTCTCATTCAATAACTTAATCTAGAATTTTTAAATGATTCCATATTATTATTTGATCTTACTCCTTATCATTGTCTCTATCGGCTCTCTTTATATACGTCTGAACCATCTCAAACAAATTTCTGATATTTTCTCTTCAATAGACGTTATGCTAACTTCCCCTCATACATATGTTCTTAAAAAAAGTATCTTTTCTCATATAATCATAAATATATCTCAACATCCTCATCTCCCTTATCCCTACTTAAATTCTTGTTATTCTTTTGAAGTCTAACATTTACAGCGGTATAGCATTATTGGTTTTAAGTTGAATAAAACTCTTTTAAGCTTATTATCACCAATAACTTCAGTAACTTTTTTGTATTACTGATTTGTATTCTACATATAATATCCATCAATTTCAATATTAAATATCTAAACTTTGTGTATAGATTTCCTCTTTCCAAATTTCAATCTCAACTACGTCTCTCTCTCTCTCTCTCTCTCTCTCTCTCTCTCTCTCTATATATATATATATATATATATATATATATTTTGTTAAGATTAATACTTGTTGAAACACTTAACATTAAACTTTAAATTCTAATTTCATAATTCAGAGACTGTTTGAGGCAGCAAGCCAGCAAGATAGATAGCAACTTGTTGAAAAAAAATCCTCCATTGATTTCTGAGCAAGTTGGGAAGATACAATCAAATCTCAAGATCGAAAAGCTTTAATATATAGATGGAAATGTGCAACATGTGTTCAACAATTGAATCCCGACAGTCTTGTGTAATTCCAAACAAATTAATGTTAAAAAATAAAAAGTGAAAGAATTATAAAACAGTGAGAGAGATTAACGCAGACAATTGAGGGACAGTGTGTAATGGATACCAAGGTGCTCTTAGACTTTGGACTTATTCTCAGTCCAAGGTTCGAGCCCTTGGAGAGGCGCCCTTGGGTATTTACTCGAGGGATAAATCTCTCCTAGAGGAGAAGGACAATTCCTACCCTGTGAGGGGCCGGCCGGCCAACCACAGGTGTAAGCGGTGCGCCGTGAGGGAGACGAACCAGGTCCTTACCTGTGGGGTCGTTACACAGTGATTATACAAGAAGCCAACAACTTCCCAGAGAGCTCAATAATAATTCAGCAATGGCTGCTCTGTTGTGGAAACTTGTAATAAGGCAGTGTTTGGCTTTGATTTTCTTGTTCGTCGTTCACTCGCAGAGTCACTCAAGAGATCGAGAAAGTCGGCGACCGTCAAAGCGATAAATCGGAATCATAAATTGGGCGCATAACAGTGAATGCACCTGAAGAAAATGCTTTCTTCATAACTAATCCTTCAAATTAAATCTGATCTCAAACACCCCTTTGTGGATCTCCCAAGTCACATAAAATGATACTATATAGCTTCCAAGGTTTGAATTACAAGACACAAACACTCTCTCTCTCTCTCTGAGCTTGTTTGGTATAGCTTATGGGAGGTTCTGTTGGGCTTATTTACTATTTGAATCGGGTTTATGATTTTTCTTGTTTGGATAAAAAAAAATTACAATCGAGCTTATAAGTGCTTAACTGTCTATAAACTTGTTTTTCTGACTTATACAAAATACTATGCAAATTTATATAAAAATTTTGTAATTTATATAAAATACTGTGCAAATTTTATAATTAAGCATTTTTCATATTTTTGGTAATTTTATTTTAAATTTTCTTTTATAATTATCTCAAAAGTCACTTATCTATAAGTCATTCCAAACAAGTTTCACAATCTAACTTATACCTAAAAGCTATTTATGCAATCATCAATTCAAACATAAATTATATTTCACAATTTGACTTTTACCCAATCAGACTTTTCCATAAGTCATTTTGCACACCGACATCCTAAATAAGCCCTATATATATATATATATATATATATATATATGAGAAACATGAGTATGTGTGTGTGTGTGATGATGATGCAGGAAGAAGATTCAGGGTGGGACCGGCATCCTAAATAAGCTCTATATATATATATATATATGAGAAACATGAGTGTGTGTGTGTGTGATGATGATGCAGGAAGAAGATTCAGGGTGGGAAAGGTGTCCAGTTCTCTATGTCAGATGTCAGTTTGGAGGCATGTATTATTGTAGCTTAACCTTTATAAGAATTATGGATACTTATCATACACATATTAAAAGTTTTATTGATTTGTTCCATACCATGATTAAGACCAAACTTGAGTTATGAAGCTTGGAGGAAGCCTATAAATACTTACCTTCTCTTTTTTAAATATAACCAAGGGTTGAGTGTTGTTATGTGACATTTGTTACCTTCTTCCAAACTTTATGCTTATCTTTTTATAGTTTTTTTTTTTCCATTTTGCCTATACCTTAAAAATTTTGTTAATTTAATTTGGATCAGAGATTAAAATGAGCTAAAAATAAATAAGAGAACATGCTTTTTCCATATCAATAAAATTATTTTTTGTTGTCCAAAGCATGAGTGGATTTGGTGTTCTCTCTTAATTCATCAACTTTTTAAATTAAACAAACTCTTTTGCCAATATAGCAAGATCTTGCTGTTTTTTTATTAGTATCAAGCACTATCTATTTATAGGAGGCAATCACTTGAATATTTATATTTTTTTTAATAAACAGATGTAATAATGATTTACTTTATATGCATAAGATTTTTCAGTTGGTTAGTGTGTGCAATATAGGGAAAAGCATTAATATAGCAGCTTTTATCAAAATTTGTATCCAATAAAAGCATTTTATAAAAGAATTACCGAAGTAATTCAATCAAAGATGTCACCTAACAAAACGTCACTAGTGGCATTAGGGGTCCTGACGTTACTGAGTTAATAGCGTCATGAGGGCTGATGCCACTAGAGTGGCATCTTACCAATTGATGTCACCAGTGGCATTAATCTAAAAGTGATGTCAATTTAGTTTGACGTCATTGATAGCGTCAACTGGTACAACGCCACTCTAGTGGCATCAATACTCATAAGGCGACTAGTGGTGTTTTATAAGGAAATGCCTTTGACTATATTACTTAGGTGATTTTTTTTAAAGTGCTCTAATTGGATATAATTTTTAATAAAAGTTACTACATTAGTACTTTTTTCCTGCAATTTAGGTACAATAAGAAGGATGTGCAAGAAAAACAACTATAAATAGAAATAGCAACACGTATATATAAAATCTGCAGACAGTGACTCTTATGTTTAAAACGGATGAGCACCCTCGCTTCCAATCCAACGGCTCAGACGACTAACGAGAACCGATCCGATGAGCATTGGATAGCTCGTCGGAAATGGAATGCGAACGATGATGAGGCCATCACACCGATTCATCAACATTCCTATTGCAGCTTAGTCCGCGAAAATCTATGGTCTTTAGCGCCATTCTTCGATGAAAACCGTGCCAGTGAAAAGTCCCATTAATCTCTTCTTCAACTCTCAATCTTCATCTTCACTTACTCTTTATTTTCTTCCTCCGATTTCTTGGAGGAACCACAATTCTCTCCTAGTTTCTGGTAGAAAATGCAGTCATGGCTCTAAATTCCCCAGATTTTGTTTCTTAAGAGCTCAGTGTGCTCCTAACTCTACCATTTACGGCGGATGGGATGATCTGGAAATCGCTAGTGCCGCGGAGAGACCCGGTGAGTCCGATGTTCTTCGTAATTTTCTCATTTCTGTGGGACTCGATGATAGGAAGAACGTTTTCGTTTTCCTGTTGGGCCTCGTGTGTGCACTGGCAATTTCTAGGGTTAAGGTTTCGTCCATAATTCTGCTTCCAGCTTCTGTATTGGTTTTTGCCACTGGTTTTGCAGTAGGGTTTTTTCGTGATGTAGCCTTCGGTTTCGATGATGTAAGAGCGATTAGAAGTAAGGAACGAGTGAAGGACGAAATTTTGAACTTGTCTGCTGAGAAATTGAGAAGCTTGGTGAAATTTTTTGACGAACTTGATTCTGAAGTTAATAACTTGAAGAGTGATGTGCAAAGTGCTATCAAAAATAATAAAATTAAAGCAGGAGATTTGGATGGTTATGTTAAAGTTGTGGATTCCATAAAACTTTCAGCATCAAATGCTAGGAATGTCGTCACTAATTTAATTGAAAGTGAGGAAAACTCTGGTGGCGTTTTGATTGAGAAACATAAGCCTGGTAAAAAAAATAAAGAAGTTGGTGAAATTGGGTCCTGGATGCTGCAGTCGATTGGTACTTTGATTGGAGAAAATCTGGTCACCTCCAATTCAGCTAAAGTTAGAGGAAACATTGTCCCACAAGAGACTACTAATACAAAAAATCTTCAAACTCGAGGGAATGAGAGTACTCCACTTGTTAATGATGGGTCTTTAAATTCAGTCTATGAGCAGAAAGCATATGGCAATTTGGATTATTCTCATGATTCTATGAGTAAGCCTGATTTGGGGGCTCACAGAAAAGGCAGTGCAAATGCAAGTGGTGAGAAAGATATTTTGGATTCAGTTGATCAGGACAGAAGCGCCAGAAGACTTCCTGACGAAAAGGAATATAGGCACCGTCAAAACAATAGATTTCAATTCTCAAATAGTCACAGCTTCTCTGTGAACTTGAATTCCAGGAATGTTCGAGACATATGGGAATCTCATGATAATCTGCTCGATTCTGAATGTGCGGAAAGTGAACCTTCCCTTGTGCATGAACAGATGATCAACAGTGCTCACGAAACTTCCGAGTCTTCTCACAAGAAGAGGGAATATGGATCATACGGGTCTTCAAAAAATGAGGAGAACAGGGATGATCACCGCAATGTTCCCAATGACTTGTTTACACGTGAGAATGAATTGAATGTCTCTTCTTCTTCAAAGATTTCTAATGATATGATGTTTGATAGGTATCTTGCTGAAGCAACAGACCTTTTAAAGCAAGCCAAAGAGTGCATGAAGGGTAGGTGTGAAGAAGATCAAGCTGATATCATGTTGTATAAATCTGCCAACTTACTTTCGAGAGCTGTAGCCTTGAAGCCTATGAGTTTATTGGCTGTAGGCCAGCTAGGAAATACATATCTTCTCCATGGAGAATTAAAGTTAAAGAATAGTCGCAACCTTAGAATGCTTCTGTCTGGAAACATCACTTCATCATCTGGAAAACAAAGTAGACTACTAAACAGACTGCAAAACAAAATCACCAGCAAAGAAAATCTTGCACCTATGTTAATTGATGTATGTGAGGAGTGTGAAGAGCTACTTATAGAGGCAGGCAGAAAATATAAGCTGGCATTGTCAATTGATGGGGATGATGTGAGAGCCTTATATAATTGGGGTCTTGCTTTGTTTTTCCGTGGGCAATTGATAGCAGATATCGGACCGGTATGCATTTTAGTTGATATCAAGAAATTATATGTTTCAGTTATTCAATTGAGAGTTCTCTTATGGTTCCCTGGCAACTTTGTATGAGAACTATATTCATGTAAAGCCTCACTTCGACACTGAAGTATGGTTTAGTGAATAGCCAAATTGGGTCTAGAAATGATTTGTTAGTTAGAATCTGATACAATGGTCTTGTCATTTTGCTCTTTGCTGGCATAAGAAATTCTGCCATTTTGACATGCTGCATTTTTCTGCCAACGCCCAGTTTCAAAATTTAATTGATTTCTTTTCAAATATTACAGGGTGCGGCTTATGAGGCTGACAGAGTGTTCTTAGCTGCAATCGACAAATTTAATGCGATGTTGTCCAAAGGCAATATTTATGCTCCTGATGGTAATATTTCTTTGTACTCAAAATTTTGGAATCGTCTGAGATTCTAGCGTTTCATATATTATGGTATGCACTACTTGGGTATTCATAATGTTTATGTTTTATATGGCAATTGATGTTATTTTACATTCCAGTGATGTATTAAAGTGTTGGTCGACCATAGAAATCATTATAGATTCCAATATAAGCATGTTTTATATGATTTTATTTCAAAAATCTATCTAGAGCCATTATCATTTTATTCCATTTTATTCTCTATCACTCCATTCCACTCCATTGCTGTCATTTCTAACAACCAAACGGAACATAGCTACATAAGTGCATATCCCTCAATGGAAAGTGTAATGTAATAGCACACACGCAATGTAAAAAGTACTACATCCATTCCTTAATATAAGAGTTAGATAACTAATTTGGGTAGATTAAGGGAACTATTCATGTTAATGATTTGTAATAAACATGGGTTGGTTTTTCTAAAATACCATCCTTCCTCATGATTACCCTTTGATGGAAACTCCGTAATATGTGTAATCAACAAGGATACTTTGGAGAACAAAATTATAAATTTGAGAGACAAAATTGATTGCAGACTTATATTTAGAACAAAAGCTAACCCCAACCAACTCTTATATTAATGACAAGAGGAAAATAGATCATCTTTTTTTGGGGGAACAACCGTATTGTGGGAACTAATTTAGGTATTTCAAATCGATACACAAGTCACAGTTCAAGGGACACTAACACTAGACAGTAACTTCATTACAAGTTTACCTTCCCACTTGAATGCCGAACACAAATTGTTCTTTCTTCTCCAGCATCCCACTTTTATTCTTGTAGCCATTCATTTCCTTTGTTTAGTTAGAGCATTTCTAGTTTCTAGATAATATATTGTGTTAGAGACTGATTTGAACTTGTTAAAATTTACAGCTCTGTTCAGATGGGGAGTGGCATTGCAGCAAAGGTCTCGCTTGAGGCCACCCAGTAGCAAGGAGAAGGTGAAGTTGCTACAACGAGCTAAAAGGTTATATGAAGATGCACTTTACATCGACTCTGATAACATCCAACTAAGAGATGCCTTGTCTACATGTGTCACTGAGCTCAAATTTAGGCAATTGTGATTAGTTCTTTGAAAGAGTCAATAATAATAAGTCTTATCCCACTATGAAAGGTTGGTCGTCCATCAAAAGAGTCAATTGAGAAAAATCAACATGCTTCCTACCAAGCATATATTTCATTTTTGGTATTTATTTTTTATATTCTAAATTTGTTCTCTAGGAATTTGGCTATGAAAATAAAGCAGGTGTATCATTCCTACTGTTGTCATTTTAGGAAATTTTTTGGCATTGATATGGTTATATTTTAGTTATACCTTCTTTGTTGGTGTTGGTATTTGTTAACTAATGATACATATTCATTTGACTGTTGATAACATTGTCAGCTAAGCAGGGTACTGAAGTGTCCCTTTGTGTGGAATAAGCAATGAGAAATTTAATGAAATAGAATGGAGGGCAAATAGGGTTAATACCATTTTTTGTCCTTTAAATTTACACTCATTTTGGTTTTCATACCATTTGGGCCAAAATGGTTCAATTTGTTTGTTAAGTTATAGGGACTAATGATTTAAACTAAATGAAACTTGAGGGATGAAAATATGTGGTTTAAAACTTGAGAAAACAAAATCAAAATGAGAGCAAACTTGAGAGATCAAAGATTATATTAACCCAATTAAAAATAACACTTATTACTATTTAACTGATTATTACATTAATCTCCTTAATGTGAACTTTTTAAAAAAAAAATTATACTACAAGAATAAGAATATGGTCTCTAATTGGGATCATGAGTTCACGACCCACCTCTAATGTTATTACATAACTTAAAATGCTTTTAATAATAATAATGGGTCTTGAGTTTCAGTCCTAGGAAAGATACTCATGGTGAGAGGGATAATCTTAAACTCTAAACAAGATAGATACTGAATGATAATATCAAAGTGCTTTTAATAATTAAAAGAAAACAAGTATAAGTAATCATAAACCATAATACCAGTCTTCAAAGAGAGGATTTTTTTTTTTTATATACGAAAAAGTTTTGAAGGGGTTTGACAACAGTCCCCCACTAAGGTCAGGACACGGCCCCGGGCTTTATGAACACTTACTGGGGGCTTATGAGATCGCCTACCAAAGAAGTCCCATCGACGGCAGAGGGGATAGAATCCACGACCCAAGGGCCTAATCCTAGATCCCTTACCATCTGTGCAAACTCTCATTGGCTAGAGAAAATTTATTTAAACAGCGAGGGAGAGAGAGTGAATTTTTTTTTGCTCAAGGAGAGAGAGTGAATTAAAGACTTAGGACAAATATAATGACCTAAATTTGTGTTGGTTCCGGGAGGACAAACATAACGGCATCTTTTTGCTTCACAATCCTCCTTCCCTTCGCATTCGGCCTTAGCTTCTTGTCTTGAAATCAATGGCAAAATATATTCTCTTATGAATTCTACCTGAATTTAAGGGGAAATGGGATATTTATTTTTCTTTTAATTTATTGGTGCCATAATGTAGTTAACATTATATATGAAAAAATAAAGGACTAAAGTAGACTTTTAGTCTTATAATTCTAACACTATTAATGTTACTAACGGAAAATATTGACACAACAAACTCAATTGGTAAGCTTAAGTGTTGACTGTGTAATTTAAATCTATTAATTTAAAATTTAAAATATGCAAAAATTAAAAAATATCTAAATCTCTAATGAAGCAGTTATTATTAAAACTCTGATTATATTAAAAAAATTTAGTTTAATGATCTAGATATAAAAATTTTAGTTTAATAATCTAAATATCAAAATCTTGATTTCATTTGCAATGATTTGTCTGATTATTTTAATTTAATAATATAAATATACTATATTAAAAAATTAAAATTTAAATATGCTCTGTAAGCTCCACAGTCATCAATTGAATTTGCAGTATTAACATTTCTCGTTAACAATATTAATGGTGTTAGAAATATAGGACCAAAAGTATACTTTATAAAGTTAAGGGATCAAAAGTTTACTTCATGTGAGATTTAAAGGATTAAAAGTATACTTTAGCAAGGCAACTTAGTGAAATTATCTTTTCAATGAACAAAACAAAATGTCTAAATTATTCTTTTAGCCAGAAGTAATGAGATTGCCTATAAGGCAAAAGGTCTACCTTTTAATCCTTTACTTTTACACAAAATTTCATTTTGATATCTGAATTTTATAAAGTGTCTTTTGAAGCTTTTAATCCTAACATCGTAAACAAAAATGCTGCTCATGTTAAAATTTTATTTTAAATATTAACAAAATATTCTTAAATGTTGATATGTTAAGTTAAATTTTTAAAATAATAATGACGGTTATTAAAAAAAAAAAAAAAGCATCATTCAAGACTAACAATGTTTGAGTCAAAACAATATACAATATTATTTTTAGAATCAAGAAATTAAACTAAAATCTGGTATATTATACGCAGACAAGGCTAAACTTGCAAATTTAATTTGGGACGACCGTAATGGTTTATTAATGTCCATAATCGTTTAAAAACACACACACACACACAAGAAGAATAAGAACAAGAGTATAAATAATAAAAAACCATAATGGTTTATTATTATTATTATTATTATTATTGGAGGTAATTACTAATTAAGTAGGATGAGGATCACAAAGGGGGGAAATTGAAAGAGAGTCTCAGTGCAGAGGAGGAGGAAGATCAGTACAACAATGACACCATGTACTGTGAGTTTTGGTACTATTGAAACAAGTGTTGCCTCCATTAGGACATAAATAATTGCAACTATTTTCAGTACAATCTGCGTCTGATTTGCATTCATCACAACATTGACACCGTTTAGTGTGAGTTTGGGGATCATTGAAACAAGTGTTGTTTCCAGGAAGATTCTTGTTTCCAGAACTACATTTATTAGGGCAAATAACATCACAGTCTCAGTCTCCGTTTACTCGGCATTCATCCCCACCTGTTTCTTGTCCTGAAATCAAATGGCCAGATAATTAAATTAATTTATTTAGCTTCCTTAATCTGTTGTTTGTTTCATTGAAATTATATAAATTAATGGGTAAATGAGTAAAAATACACATGTGCTTTACCCCAGGAACACTTAACTCCATATGCTTTTTTTAGGGTAAAAATACACACGTGGTCATCATCTTGGAATAAAAGTCACATACCACCGTTATATTACTATTCACTTCATCTCTTTCTCTCTCATCACGGTGAACAGTAACATAACCGTGGGATGTGACTTTTGCTCCAAAATGATAATCACGTGTGTATTTTTACTCTCAAAAAAAACATATGGTGTTGAACGCTCCTAAAGATAAAACACATGTGTATTTTTACTGCTTTACCCTAAATTGATTATCCACTTTATTGCTGTAGCATGCACAGATTTTGCCTACAAAAAACGTACGTAGCAATTTTGTTAAACCTCAGAGGGAAATAGTAACGCTATCTCAGAGGAGATTTGTATAGTTTACTATTCATTTTTAAAAAAATAAAATCATGTAAATTTAAATTAAAAATTTAATAATTGTAAAAAAAATCATTGAATGTAAATTACCATAGATATACCTGTGGATGGAACGGAGGAGACTAGTGAAAAACAAGAACAGTACTAAGAAGCAGAGCTGAGACCTCTTCAGAGCCATCTTTTGATGTGTGGTATTAACTGTTTTTTTTTTCTTGATCGAATATATGTAGTATAAGCTTTGGGTAAGCCAATTTATACACTAATCACTAATGAATCGCATTTTTTTATTAATTGCATGTATTAATTTCCAATTAATAAGTGCATAATATCTCATTGTTTAATATAGATGTTATTACTAAAGTTGTCAAACTCGATAATTTAAGTAAACTTGTGATAGTGAGATAAACTAGTATTGTGAACTCAAATTGTAAATTTATAAATGTTTACTTTATTATTAAATAGATATTAATATTGCATAATTAAATAATTAAAATATAAAAAATAACAACAATTTGATAAAAATATTTTTAAATCTAAATAATTTAAATTAAATCGATTAACATTCATAACTTGTCATATTTAACAAAGAAATTTCTATAAAATTTATATTTAAAACCGTTGAACATGATCAAATCAAGTAATTTAACACAAGTTTAAGGGTAAGTTAACGCGGTTTTATAAGCTAGAAACGTAAAAACAATAACTTTGCTATATAAACTCGAAAATTTAACTAAATTTACAATATTCGTCAATTTATTAGTGATTCAATTTAATTTTATAAGTTAAAAATATAAAAACATTAAATTTGGAGAGTCCAATAATAACAATATGGTTATTACCATTCTTTTGCATCCAATTTATGGTATATAAATCAAACGAAAGATTTCCTACGTCTATGTGCATAATTAATTTCTTTTGTTAATTTTGATTTGTAAAGTGATAATATAGGATCTTGTCATGATTATCCACAATAGTTGTTATTTTTATATATAAGGTTGTGAAACCTACAAAGTTAAGCAAATTTAAATCATAAACTTATAAGAGTTCACTTTTATCAACAAAAAGTATTAATAATGCCTAATTAAATAATTAAAACATAAAAAATAAAAATAATTTGATTTCAATATATTTTAAATCCAATTAATTAAAATTAAATACATCAATATTCATGATTTATCATATTAATAAAGAATTTTTTATAAAATTCATATATAAAACCACTAAGCATGATCAAAATGAAAAAGTTAATACGAATTTAACAGTAAGTTAACATAATTTTGTAAGCTCGAAACGTAAAAACAGTAAAACCGGTGTGCAAACTCATGAATTTGACTGAGCTTACAATTAGTATGAGTTTAAGGGTGACTCGACAGGATTTTGTAAGTTACAAAAGTAACAATGATAAATTTGAAGGGTCAACTCACCAGTTTACAACAATTTTTTTTTTTTTGGAGAATGTTTAAACTAAAGTGGGATAGAATAAAATTAACTTGAATGTCTTTCAGTACTACAAAAATGTGCTTTAAGACGTCACATTTAGACCGGATTACAAAGGATCAAATCTAAAAAGTATGACCGGTGACAATTTTGTAAATATAAAGAACATTTTAGACTGGATTATAAAGGATAAGGTACCGGTGACAGTTTTGTAACTATAAACACTACTACAAATTATAGATACTACTGCCCTAAAAGACGTCTGTTTTAAAAAAAAAAAATGGTGCAAAAAGTGAAGGCGGTGACATTGTCGTAATTATTTATTTCACTTTGAGACTTCAAACGTCCTAAATATTAATTTAGGACGCCTAAAAAGTTTTTTTAAAATTAAATATTTTGGAAACATGTTTAGGACGCCTTAACTAAGGCGTCTTGAAAAGCATTCAGGACGTTAAAAGTCAGAATTATTAACTTCCCTCTGACTAACGTCCCTTTAAAAATGGACGTTAATTGGGTCTTATTTAGGATGTTTTTTGGGTTTTTTGTAGTAATGAAAGAACTTTTTAAACTAGTTTCTTTATAATATAAGGTCTAAAATATATTATTTAAACTTATTTCTCAAACAATAGATCTAAAAAGTTAAAAATTTAAGAAAAGAATTAAAATATCGATTTAGACTTGTTGATATTAACAACAGGTCTATAATAAGAAACTTTTAAGACCTGTTGTTAATAATAACTGTCTAAAAGATAAAAAAATAATAATAAATTTGTTAATTTTAAAACCGAATATTAATAATTACTAGTCTAAAAGGTGAATTTTTAAGATAAATTTTAACCTTAATCAATTTTAAAGATGAATCTTCTTATGGCGCCCAACATTGGATTTCACTCTCAAACCTCTCTTTGAAATTCTGTCAGAATTCTGTGTGAATTTCCACCATTTTTCTTCCAAATCTGTACGAACTTTTTTCCCCTAATTATTGTTATTGTTATTGTTGATGCAATGAAGCTGGAGAAGAAGATGATGGAGAAACAGCTCAGAGGCTGAAGCTTTGTTACGGTTCGCTTTGAGAGATTGAGAGGACGAAGCTCGTGCATGTTCTTCTTGTGTGATTACCAGAGATTGAGAGAAGGAGGATTGATCTGGTGACGTCGCCATTGTCGTTGCAGCTGAGGAAGAGAAGGTCATTCAAGTGGTTCAGATATTGAGAGGAGGAGGATCGATCTTGATGTCGCCGTCATCAACTCTTTCCCAACTCTTGACTACTCCGCCGTTAAGATTTGCAAGATTGGAAAAGGTGCCCTAGAATGTGTCGTCTACTTGAATGAGCTCGACGACTCTGAAACACTCCGTCTCATCCCCAAGTGCGACCACGTCTTCCATTCCCCGACTGCATTGGCAAGTGGTTGGCCTCCCTCACAGTTGACATCATCCTTCAACTCGTCAACTCCGTTCATTTACTTCCTATGCTGCGCTTGACTCTCACGCTGATATCGAATGCCAAAATGATGCTCTAGAACGCGAAGCTGTCCATCCCAACGTCACGGGTTTCAATGAGAAACTGAACCGAAGTCGTAGTCAGACATATCGAGGGCGAGTTCTCGCTCCACTGGGCTCGCACTCCTCCAGCCGGGGGAAAACACCGATGGATCTAATGGTAGTTGTGGCTTTGTTGGGAATGGGGAGATTTGTTTTTTTACCAACTTATATTTTTAAGACCGGTTTAAAAATCTAATTTTAAAAATATTAGTTTTAAGATATCATATTTTAAAAATCCAGTTTAAAAAGTAATTTTTTTAAGACTGATTTAAAAAATAATAAACTTTAAAGACCGTCGGTATCAAAATCAATTCTAAAACCAGTCCAAAAAGCGTTTAGTGTTTATTCACTTATATTTATTGAACACATCTTCTATTCTTATTTATACTTTCTCTATCCATCCCATAATAGCTTTGAACTAAATGAAATGAAACAGATAGAAACAAATCAATGCAATATAAATTGACCTGTATAGTTCATATGTTATACAATTTATAATTATAATTTCCGGATATTCATCAAAATGAATTTTCTTTTTTGGGCGAAAAAGGTTATTTTATGTATTTAGTATTGATATAAAATAAAACACGGTTCAATATTTTACTTGATGAACATTTTCAAAACTGATTCATCCACCTTCTCACCGGTTAACATTCATGTCCCTTTAATTCGATTCATTGATCCATTATAAATCAATATTTTGAGTTAAATTGAAAATTTGCCACTTAACATTTTATTTGGAAGCGCTCGATATTCGAAAGTTTTTTGTTTTGTTCATTGTTACCGCAATATTGCCCAAGTTGTTATTGTTGTTAAAAATACCTTAAAGATAGAAATTTTACTAAGATAAGAATCTGTGTAACTAAGATGACATACAACAATTCTGCATATTATAGAAAAATAGAAAAAACTGTTGAAAATGATAATAAAAATAATGAAATCCGGACTCAATGTACGTTGTCTTTTTAAGACAATTTATCCATGATAGAACTTGCGTCTTCAGAATGATTACATTATCAATCAGAAGCCCAAACGAACACAACAAAAATGCTTTCAGAATCACATAGAATATGACATAAATGCATAAAGCAGCATGTAGTTTATGAGAACGAAGTGTTGAAAATTGATATAATTTTCTGTCACTCACATGTTTTATTTATAGATGACAGAAATTGATCGGATTGACTCGACTCTTGTGGGCAAACTAGTGTGTCATTGGAATAGACACACTATAACGAAGTGAATGACAACTCTTGTTGGTGAATCGGTACATCATATGAACAGACATACTAGAACAAAGCGAATGGGTGCACCAGAACGAATCGGTGTGCACTGGTTCAATCACGGTGTTATGATTTCAAAAATTACGATTTGATATTACGGTCCGTTTACAGCCACTGGTTGGGAGAATCATAAAGGGGAAAAAAGTAAAATAAAAGTTTATGGATTGTTTGGACAAAACTAAAAAATAATCTAATAAAAAATTATTTTTAATTTCACACATGCACGAACTAAACCCAACCGGGCTAAACGACGGTAGCGTGCGATCTACCGAGCCAATTGGGCGGTGGCGCGCATGTGATGGACCAAGGCCCACGTATGTCCTCTCTTTTGCATAAAAGTGGCTTGGCCCAAGGGCCCAATTTAAAAGTTTGAAGTTGAGTCTTGTATACCCTTACACTTCTCCAGTTTCATCCAATATGAGACTTCTATACCCATTTCACTTTCCATTTTCCTCTTCTTCTCCAACCTACTTCTTATTCGTAACCCATAGAATTTAGACCCAAAATTATAACAATGATCAAATTAGATTTGATCTTTAGTTGATCAAATATGATAAGTTAGCACTTAGTATCCATCTTATTTATGTTAAGATGTAAATTTATTTTAAAAGTTTTTACTTAGAAACACGAGTATCTAGAAGTTTTTTTGAATTCAATAATGTTATTGAGGAAGTTCCCAAATTGCAGCAATCTTACCCTACCATTAATGGATGCTAATTTCAACTGTAAAATGAGTTTATATGACAATATGCACTTCTCACCAATACATGCCATCACCTAACATATTGCAAATCCAATTTATTAATAATAAGATCCCTAGTTTTTAAGGCGGACAAATTAGTTCAAATAAAAATGATAAATATAAGAGATAAAATAAAAAGAGAGCTTATATTTATGACTAGAATTCACTTTTAAATTAGGTCTTATATAGAATTCACTTTTAAATTAGGTCTTATATTTAGAATATGAAATAATATTATAATACTCTATATATGATTGTAGTTTCTATTTGAGGTGGACTTGAGAGTAACACGAGGTCTTTCAAGAATGATTTCCCCCCTTTTTTTCTTTGTTTGTCGGACAAGACTATCTGTATTATATGCCTTATCCAACAACGTTTGATGCTGGAATAACTTATTTTTATTTACCCTTTCTCTTTTCTTCCCATAACAACTTTGAACTAAATGGAACATGTAACACTCCAAATTCCATACTACTTCGTGTATAATAACATGTGATATCAGGAATATCAACAAAGTTGATAGTGCTACAAGTCAAAGTAAAGCAGAACGAAGAGTATGCATTATCGTTTGAATGATGAGTAACTGTTAACATATGTTCAGACCTATGATGGTTACATTATAAATCTTAAAGGAATATTCGTATGATACATTTACACAGGACTTAAAACCCTAGTCTATTTAGACCTATGGCTTGAAACCCAACACAATTAATTAAACTTATTGGCCAAATTAGTGTTTAGTATAGTGGGAGTCTCCTTATCTTTCACAGTGACTAATTATTGTAACCATATAAACCAACCCTTTCTTAGTTTAAGCATCAAACAATTTGAAACAACTATATCAGATTCATGCCATAAACTATACCCTATTAACCTTCTTCAGACTCTTATCTCGACCAGTGCCTCTTTACGGTTTCATACTTCTACATCGTTTTCCCAAGTTCAGACTATTTTCCTGAACTTTTAGTCAAGTTTGAGATTTAATACCCATTGAATCTCTAGTAATAGTTAACATTATATTCAGGTAATAACAATATATGACAAATACTCATTACATTTAGTACAATAATAAATAGCACACAACAAATGTATGTCAAGAGTAACAACAATACATAGCATACAATAAATGTATGTCAATAGTAACAATAATACATAGCATACAACAAATGTATGCCAACAGTGTTTGCACCCACGAATCTTTCTTTAGCGCTAGGAAAACATGTAGCATTATCATGACTATAATCTACTTTAAGCTAAATCCATTGCTTAACTGAATGTAAACAAACATGTGACTGAAGACCCAATCTTAGTCACAGTGTATGACCCAAAACTTCATTTTGTCCATGACTCTATATGAATCAAACATTCATATATAGACATACAAAATACATAAAAGTTAAAGCTACAGTACACACGTCCGTACCTTCTTTCCGCATAGTTAGCAATGTGCCTGACTTTTGAATCTGACCCTGGACTTCTCGAATATCCTATAATGTTACCGTCGGATTATTTCCTTTTTTTCATAACTTATATGATATTACAATTAATATCATTTTACCTAGAATAATATCAAAAATGATATTTTAACCTATTTTGACCCTTTTACCCCTCAATGGATTAATTATCCAATAATTACCATTACATCTTAAAAACGTATTGTTGATTTTCTGACCAGATTTTTCAGTAACTTTAAAAAATTATAATTAATTATAAAAAAATAAAAATAATGTGATTTCAAAGCCAAAATTTCCATTGAAAGGTATATTTTTGGGGGGGGGGGGGGGAATGCCTAAAACTCGAAACTTATGAGTCATTCCCAGTTTTATCTTTTTCCAACATTATTTAGATTATAACTCCGAAAATAAGGTTTAACTTCAAAAATTCTTAACTTTTTGTCCAGAGCTTAAAACATTATAAATTATATATTGATAGAAAGCCCTACATATTTACTTTATTCATGCAAAATTTCATGATTTTTAAGTCTCATTTGATATAATCTTAGCCACAATATTCTATGCCAGCACTGAATTTAAATAGCCTTTTTTTTTCTTGTGCTTGACAAATATTTTGTAAAACCAGGTTTTAGCTTCAAACACTTTTTTGTGAATTGCCAAACACTCAGTAATGGTTGGCTCCACTTACTCATAACATGATAGATGGCGAGAAGTTTTAAACAGCAGAGCTTAAAAAGGTGCTGCTAGTACAAGCCCTTTACTTTGCAACTATTGGAATATAGTATCAGTCTACCAATTAACGCCCAATTTCGAATTCAGGAGGATTGCTATGCACATATAGACATACATAAGTTTGTAATGAGAAATGTTTCTTAATGGTTTAAAAGTTAGATTTAATATTTCAATTTTTGCTGAATATAAAAAAAAATATTTCAATTTTTGCAGAAGATTTTTTTTCTTTTTTTTATCACATTCATATTAAAATAAGTGGGTCTCATTTGTAAAGAGAAAAAAACAAAAATATTAATGAGATTACTCATTTTTATGTTAGGGTGGCATAAAAAACATTTCCATTAGAAAAGCAAAATTATTAAACCCTTAAAAATACCCTTTGCTGTATTTAAATTCAAGGCTTGCATCTATCCTTATATGACCATAGGTTAAGTAACAAATCTGTCCCGGAAGTACACGCTTGAGAGCAATATTACCTTGGAAGTTTTTTCAAGTTCAATTTCGCCCCGGAAGTTTAAAAGTGGAGCAATGTTTCCATTTTTTGTTAAAAAACTAACGTTGAACGTTAAAAAATTTATGTTGACCGTTAACGAAAAAAAGGTAATATTGCCTTACTTTTAGACTTCTGAGGTGCAATTGAGCCTAAGAAAACTTCTAAGACAATATTGTTCCTCGATATATATTTTCTGGGCGGATTTGCTAACCCTATGACCATATCAACTCTATATATAGGTTCTTTCAGATAAATTTTTTTTTAAAAAAAAAGAAAAAGAAAAAGATTTTTGATCGATTTTTACTTCTTCTTTTTTTTTTTTTCAAAAAAAAGACTGCTCAAACTAACGAGAATGGCGGTCGGGTGGAGTTTCCAGGTGTTCTCGATATAGTGTTGTGTGCCTCGTCAAAAATTCTGAAATCAGCGCACCTGAAGCTCTGTACGTTGTATTCTGAAGCAAACGATGAGTCAAATTGCGGGCCCGAGAACTGAATCTACTCTCCATCGCCTCCACGACTTTGCCAAATTGGCTCTCATCAAGATTTTCGCTCATCCCTATGCCACGGTACTGGCCTCCTCACGCTCATCATTTTATTTCTCTCTGTTTTTTTCCGCGTTAATTTTATCTTCCTCGCTTGCTTCTATACGATTACACGAATTCTTCCATTTATGTATGTATTTTGTCTTGGTCTTTGGTCCCTGAAGGTGTGTGACTTGTATTGTGGAGGCGGCGCTGATGCTGATAAGTGGGACGAAGCTCAAATCGGTCACTATGTTGGAATTGGTATCGAATTGTGACATTTTATCTACTGTTGGTTGTGTTTGTTTCTAATTAAGTTTCAGTATATATTGACGGTGGATTGTTGCTATAGATGCGGTGTCGTCTGGGATAAGCCAGATACGAGAAGCGTGGGAGAGCCAGAGGAAAGCTTACACTTCAGAGTTCTTTGAGATTGATCCCTGCACGGTGAGGTTTTTTCAAATTTTATCCGTGCATTTCCCATAAAGTTGTCTTGGATTATGTTCTTGATTTTAAATTTATAATGCCTTTTGAATCCTTCGATCACTTTTTGCTTATTATTTTTCTGTGTGAGAAGGAGTAATTGGTTTTCTTTGTAATTGTGTTCTAAGAATGCGTGATTTTATCCTCGGGGCAAGAGCTCATTTAGTCCTTTGAGCCGCTGAGATTGTTGTAGCCGAGAATTCATTTCTATTGATATTTAAGAAGTCGCGGTTCACAAGCAAGAGATACCTCTTGTTTAAGTATTGCATGCCTGAGGTGCTTGGAAGTGTTGCCTCATGTAGAAGGTTATGACATTTGCAGACCTACCATTGTTATGCAAAACTAAAATATGCAAAGAAGATTACTCACTATTGCTGTGTCGCTGAAATGTTAGGGGGGAAACTAATATGAAAAAGCTTGCAATGCCTATGTGTTATTGTATTTTTCTAATTCTTGCTCTATATTTATTCTTTTTTCTATACAGTAATATGCTTTTTTATCATTGTGACTATAAGGTTTTCATTACCTCATCAGTTGCAACTTTACCATGAAGCATTTACTGAATCAACATTTAAAACTAGCTGGAAATTTTTGTCACTGTCTCCTTTTGCAATATTTCTACAGTAGCATTTTTACATGAGAAGCCAAGGGAGCGTTTATTACACTTCTTACATGAATCCAAATTTACCTTCATTTACCTCCCATTAGAATAAAGAAAAGGGAAGAAATTTAAGTTGGTTATTTTATATTATTTGTTCTGAATATGGTATCAGAGTGCTCTGTAATGATGGAATTGATAGTGTATGGTTAATCATAACAAGAACACCTATTGTCACTACAAGAATATATCATGTTAGTTGTGCACAAAAAATTATGGGGAAGAGGGACTATATTTAATATTATTATTAATTATTTACTTCTCCTTTCATTCATGATTTTAACAGGAGAATATAGAAATTCATCTACAGGAGAAGACCAATAAGGCTGATCTTGTCTGCTGTTTGCAGCATTTGCAGGTCCCATTTACTTTCTAATAATGTTTTCTTGCATTATTTTACTTTTCTCCTGTTGCTTATTCTTTTAAGGTCTATTAGAGCCTCTATTTTTTTGCTCTCAGAAGAAATCTTATCTACGTCTTTGTCACTTTGTGACCATTCTCTTGAAGTTTAGAAAAGGGAGAAATGTGTTCGTGGTTACTACATTTCTATCTGGAACTTTTATTTTGTTTAAATTTTATTTTTATTGGTCTTTTAGGATTTCTTTTCTTTTTTTTTCCCTTCTCTCTCTCTGTTTTGTTTTTTTTTCTGAATAACTTATCTGCATGCAGTTGTGCTTTGAAAGTGAGGAGAAAGCACGGAGACTTCTGCATAATGTATCATCTTTGCTGAAACCAGGGGGTTATTTTTTCGGTATTACTCCTGACTCATCTACCATATGGTATGAGACATGTGATTGCCAAAGGCCCCTTCTTGGATTTTGTTGCATGTACCATTCTTTTGGTTTTATTAAAGTGTGTGGTTCATTATTAGGGAGGTTTCTGAGCTTGCCGGTCATTTAGTGTGCTTGTTCAACCATGTGCTTGATACCTGTTATCAACTTATCATGACTACTATGTTCTTGATTTCTTAATCCACATGTATATCCTTTTGATTTTTAGTTTTAATATGCCTTGTGTCTGGTTTCTTAATATGTTCTGTAATTTTTATTTTTTATGCTTTATTTCGGGTTTAAGACTTTATACATGCTGGTCCTCTTTCCTTGTCAAGCATTTTCTTCACTTCGGAGCTTTTCTGCCTAATTACAAAGCTGAAGGTTTTCTCGCTTTCAGTTCAGCAGTAATCTTTGCATTTTATGAAGTGCAAATTGTATTTTCAGTTTTTCAATAGTATAATGCAATTCTTTCTTTCTGTCCGACAAGAACCAGAAAAGGGTAAAGGACTGTCTAGTGGTTTCAGATGAAGCCTACATGATTTATCCAGATTTAAACAAGAGATCGATGATGTCTTTTTATAGAGAAGAAGTTAAGAAAATACCACTTGAATTTTAAAATTTCAAATCAGCGATTTCTTCCTAAAACGAGCTATCAATTGCTATTAAAGTCTAGATGTCTAGTCTATATCTATACTTTTGTAGGCAAAAAGATTGATTTGGAATTTTGAAGTTCAAGTGGTATGTTCTTGTCTTTTTCCCATTTTTTATATAGATGTTTCTTTTTATTTCTTATTTCCCTGTATGGTTTTAGTTGTTTCGATCCATATAAAGGTTTCACTGTCATCAATTGTAACTCTGTATTGCTTTGGTCGTCTTTTCCATTTTTTTAGGTAATTAACTTGAAATTAACATGATTTTGTGTGAGATCATTATAAGAAATATACTGGATGATGTTTGATCAGCAGTTCTTTCTTCCTATATATGGCTATTTAGGGCTAAGTACCAGAAGAATGTTGAAGCTTATCACAACAAAAGCAGCAGCATGAAGCCTAACATTGTTCCCAACTGTATTCGGACTGAGAATTACATGATTACTTTTGAAGTTGAAGAAGAAAAGTACAGTTCTCTACCACTAATCAACTGCTTGCTGCTTATTCTTCTTTGAGTTAACTAAGTAAGAAGTCATTTCATTTGAATGTGTGTTTTCTTACCAGGTTCCCACTCTTTGGAAAGAAATATCAGCTGAAATTCTCTAATGATGTCTCTGCAGAAACCCATTGTTTGGTTCACTTTCCAAGCTTCATCAGGTTGTTATCTTATTCCATAACCCATAATTGACAATGACTGAGTTGTTATGATTAAGTTGGTGGCAGTTTCTGTTGTTACTAACCATATACTGATTTCAATTGTGAGGGCATTGTTGCCATTTTCTTTAGACTGTTTATTTAGGCTACAGATATAAAGCATAACAATCAGGTTAAGTTGACTTTGTTATAACCGGATGGGAAATTGAAATCTTGGGAAGGATAAATGTACTATGAATTTTTGAGCTGATAACAAGCAGTGAGTGGTGGGATTGGACATGAAGTTGCCTGCATGCTATTTATCAGACTATACTTGTTTCATATTTTTGATTTACATTTAACGACCTATTACTTCTGTATGGTGCAACTCAGGTTGGCAAGAGAAGCTGGCCTTGAGTATGTGGAGATTCAAAACTTGACTGAGTTTTATGATGACAACAGGTACTACCTCATTTTGTTAGAAAATTAAATATTAGTATTGTAGAATTGCATGATAAGAGGCTGAGCCTTTTGAATTCTTTGATTGAGTAGTAATTATTGGCATATTTGGAGTTTGCGGGGCTGTTTATTCACACTTATTTTTGTCGATGCTGAAAGAGCACAATTTGCAGCCTTGCTAATGAATTCTGTTCCAAACCTGTTGGATCCTAGAGGGAGACTTTTTCCACGATTATATGATGCACTAGGTAATTTATTTGTTAGTTCTTTCTAACATACTAATTCCTTTAATATTCTGGCTTTGAGCTTTTTAAAGGGGATTTTTAATTTTCAATATATTCTCTTATACAGGTCTTTATACCACATTTATATTTCAAAAGCCTGACCCAGATATCACACCCCCGATATCAACTCCATTAATGCAGGATCCGACTTATAGCCACGACGAGGTAAGCATGTCAAGTATTAATAGTGATCTTTTGCTACATCCTACATTAATTTTTAGAGATTGTTTAAGCCCTCAAAAGCAACTGATAAGCTTATTTCTTGTTTCCAGTTAGAAAATGCTTCTCAGTTCTATAGTAATTACTTTGTAGAAATGCATCTTCTTCATAAAAGAAAAAGTTTGAATATGCTAGTTCATGCATATGTATGTGTTTCGATTCATTGTTCATCTAGTGGAAAATGAGCTCAGTGCTGATCTTATGTATTCACCTCCCAATTCCATGGTATGTTTGTGGCAGGTTAAAAGTTGGCGAGATGAGGAAATTAATGTACCAGCACCCGTTCCAGTTAATGTGCCAGTTCCAGTTCCAGGTCCCGTTCCAGTTAATGTGCCAGTTCCAGTTCCAGTTGATGTACCAGTACCAGTTCCAGTTAATGTACCAGTACAGGTACCAGTTCCAGTTATAGTCGTAGAGCCTCCTCTTGGGTTGGGCAAGATAAGCGAACAAAAAGGGATTTTGGGTCCTGGTCCTGCTGATTTACGATTCCCAGAGGCACTCTGATTCCTTAGGAGAGGAAGAGAAACAGAAACACATCCCATTTTAGAAGCGAAGACTTCCCTCAACTAGAATCCAATGTATAAAAAATAGGCAAGTGAAACTAGTTAGAAAATTTCTGAGCAAAAAAAAAAAAAAAGAAACTAGTTAGAAAATATTTCTGATCTAGAGTTTATTTTGAATGGTTTGACACAATTTTTCTGTTGTACTCTCCTTTAATATAAGACATATTTACCTTATTTGATTAGATTAGGGAAGTTAATTAATGTCATATATTTTCTAAAACACTAGTCATTTTCTTTAATTTCCTCATTCCTTTTACTTTTTAATTATCATTGAGAGGACATCAATAGGTGTAAATTAGAAAAAGATTAACATACATAAAAAATATGTCTTGTATTTAGAATTAAGATGAACTAGTTAACACCACCGAAGGCAATACACGCCTGGCTCTGTTCAAACACCTTGATTCATGGTATTTTGAAGGCTTTTTAGCATCCAAATTCCTGTGTAGGTCCCTTGTGAGGACATCTTTTAGTCAAAAGTTCTACTTTCTTTCCTTGTCGTTTACATAAAGCACTCATGAGTCCACGTCAATTTTTTTCCTAATAAATCCAGTACAATTGTTTTGGAGCAGAAAGTAGGAATAAAATAGAATTGAATTGAATTAAATACACGGACATCAAGACTGGCTAGCACTAGCTGTGTTTGTTTGTTTTTTCCCCCAATAGTTTCTTAGCTTAAAAATAGTGGTTGTTAGTCGTGGTTGTTACTCGTTAGTCATTACAATTTGCCACCAAAAAGAAAAAAAGTGGAGGGACAAGAAGTCAAATCTTTCCTTTTCTTTAGTTTGGTAGATAAGGTTTAATGATTTATTACAGTCAAGTCTTTTCTTAAAGGTCTTTAGGTAAAGGCTATTTTAGAAACTTTTTTAATTGTTCAAGACGACTTGCTTTTAGTTTGTTCTAACTAATAGCGTGTGTGGATTTACATTTCATGTTTTTTTATTATGTTATGATTATATTTCTGTGGAAGTCACGAATTAAAATTATTTTGAACATCATGTATCCGTGGAAAAAAGGAAATACTTAAAAATGATATTGTGAATAAGGTCATTTTACTTTTGTTTGAATGAGATAATAAAATATTAAATTAATGGCTAAAACTGAGGTCAATTTGTTTATATGTATGAGGTCCAGTTCTTCCATCAAATCTTGTCATGTGTGATTTTTATTATTAATAAATAAAATTAATAATGGTTTTGAAATTTTATCAATGTGAGTTTTTATTATTAAGAAAAGTCCACATGATATAATTTGATTGGAGAGATGGATTAAATGAAAGTTAATAATTATTTAATGCAATGTTATTTATAGTTTAATAATTGTATAAAATATATAAGATTGTTTCAACAAGAAAAAGAAATATATAAGATGGCTTTACCACAAAGAAAAATAAAATATAGGAAGATGTAATTTCATCAACCAGATTTGCAACCCAAAAAAAAAAAAAAAAAAACTCCTTGTTTAAAACTAATGAAGCATTGTCTCTAGACAGCCATAAAAGTAATGATTAGAAACAATCATAATAAAAAAAAAATTCAAGCATAAGGAATCTTTTTATTTCTCAAACAAAAAGCATGTGATGCTAATGACCAAGGAAGTACCCTAATATAAGGCCAAAAAGTACCTCAATTTATTTCTTAGGCTGTAAATTAAATCCTCTTGAACTGAATGATGAAAGCCAATGATCCAAGAGGCAAGACAATGTCTAATTAAGTAATTATTATCTAAACATGTCTTAAGAATAAATACCTCTTTGATTCCCTAATTATAAGGCACTTCCATTATGTTTAACAATAAAAAAACCCTTAAATTTTATTAACTCTATTTTAAAAGTTAACAACTTCTCAATTTTATCTTTATTTAATATATGTTATACCCCATGTGAATAAATCCAACATAATAATAAATAAAAAGTAAAATTGCATGTTTATATAAAAATTCTCTATCTTTCCCATAAAAAAAGGGGGGGGGGGATTCTTTCATCTCTTCCATATAAATGGGATCATAAGAATAATTTACAAGAGGCTAAGAAAATTTGTTAGGTTAAAAATGTGTTAAATTTTTCTAAAATACTATTTTTTTTAATAATTTGCATCAGAAACTATTAACCTTTTAATATCTAAACAAAGATCTTACATTGTATTTGATTTAAGGGGAACAATGCCTAGGGAGGATATTGATTAAACCGACATTAATAAGAAAAATATTTCTTTTTATTGAGAGTATATTTGAAGAATATTAAACATTTTTTATGGGTTATTTTGTAAAGATGAGAGAAAAAATTTCTCTCTCATCTTTCCCTCCTTTTAAACCAAACATAGTATAAGGATTAGGAAAATCTCTTTACTAACTTGTATGTCTATGACAGAAAGGAATAATTAATTATGTCTATGACATAAAGGAATAATAATTAATAATTAATTAGTAAGTGGCCGCCAGAAAACAGAATAATTAGCAAGTAATTGTATTGATGATAACCCAATTTGGTGTTTATATATATAGGCGACAAGGAGAAGGACACTTGGGGTTCATCGTATATTGTGGTGTCTTTTGTCATTTTCAATAGACAATCCTTTGATTTGATGATAAGGGTCTTCGTTTCGTATGTTGATTTAATATTTAAAGACTTAAAGTCTTCATTTTTTTTTTAATATTAATTTCAATTTCATCTCCCCCAACATTTGTATTTCATTCCAAATAATGACCTTCATGATTCATTTTAAGGATTTGTTGAGGAACCACACTTATGTCAAAAGTACATTTTTTTAAAGTGGAAATTAATATACAAGTTTTTTTTTTGTTGCCCATTTGGTATCCAGAGCTTTGCTCTGACTAATTTAGATTTGACCCAACGTCGCGCACCTAGCTATGGTGGGAGAGTCTCCCAACAGGGTTTTTTTACATTCACAAGGCTTGAACTCGAATATATAAGTTGTTATAGACTCATATAAAGCCTAGTTAATGAAAAGCTCGACAATGGGCAATCTATGTGGCATAGATATTGCGGTACAACACTTGGGCTGAAAGGCACAGAAGCCCACAGGTCTAAACCCTAGCCGTACAAGTAAATTCTATAAATAAGAGGTAAATCCTAAAAGTATGAATATTCTCTCTCTTAGTTATTATTCTGTCGTCGCTGTATATACACACCACCCCTTTTGGCAAATGTTTATTCATACACAGTGATTTGCTATTCTTATAGGTATCTAATCCATAGATATATAGGAGAGAATTATTTGATCAAATATCAATATACTAGTCCAACGGGTTAGACATCTCTGTCAATCTACACAGAACACAAGTCCTTATAATTTTATCAAATTTCGAATTAGGTCCCTGAGCTTTTTTTATTTTTTTTTAAAAATTATTGAGTCCAATTCACCAGCGCATAACAGTAGAAATATGATCCTTCCAAACGTTTGCTCATTCAAATTTATTCCCGATTCGTTCAAGTTCCTTCTTTGTTTTATTTATTTATAATTATTTTTAGAAGAGTAATGATAAATGTTGAGGCTTACATGATACCCTTGTTATAAATGGTGTTATAACGGTCGTAAACGGTAAGGATGGATGCCTCTAACAATTTAAAGTATAAAGACTTGTTAAAAAGGTGGGAAAAAAAGTCAAGGACCTAGTTTAAAATTGAATGAAACTATAAAGATCTCCACATTAATTTTTCCTCTTTTTTTTTTCAATTAATTTTGTTTCACTCCAAAAAAATATTTTCTCAAGTTAATGTTAAAATTTTAATTGGTTTCTCTGTCCCTTCATAAAAATTCAAGGAAGTAAAATATGTAGAATTTAGATTTAATAATGGGTTAAAAGTGTTAAAAATTTAGTGTCACATAAAATAACGCTTAAAAATTCATGCATATTGAAAAATAACTTAAAGGAAAAATTATTCTTAGATCCTAAGAAAAAAATTAAATATAAAAAAGTCTTTTTATGTACTTTCTTATCAAACACAATCTTATTTAATGCATTGTATATTACCAAATGTGGGTTGTTACCTCTACCTCTAAGAATTTAAACTTTGGTTCATTATCTTCTAAAATTGAGTTATTACCAAAGGTACCAACCATCATTTTTCGTAGATTAAAGAATAGAAATTGAGTTATTAATTTAGTCTAAAATTGATAAATATTTCCAGCTTTATCCCTACTTTAATGATGTGAATTTAAAAAGTTAGTTAAAAATGAGGGTATAATTGGAAAATAGTAATAAATGAGTTGGTTAATGGTAGTTGGTGCCTTATAATAAGGACAAGAAGGAGTAGTTGTTAATGATATATTGATATAGTTGTTAATGTTTCCTGAAATAATACTAGAAAATGCCTAAGTCCTTTTTTGACATGTGATTTTTTTTTAATCTTTTTTAACAATATTTTGATTATTTTGGCGTTGAGATGGATTTTCCCTATTTTGTTACTTGAACATTCCCTTACTTAAATATATAAGCTTATAAAATTCACCACCATTTTGTCATTTTGATATTTTAAAAATTCCAATAAAAAAAATTAAATTTATAGTTTAAAATTTTTCTTAATTAAAAGAGGAGGCCCTAGCTACTATAAAAAAAAAAAAAAAAAACTCCATGCCACTAAAGGGCATTGGCTAATTTTAGCTTTTTAATGTCTCAGAAATAAATAATACAAAGTGGTTCACTTTAAATTTAAAATTTAATGCTGTCTTGATTCTTGAAGCCAGGGAAGGCCCCAACGAACGGCTGTGTGGTGTGGAGTGTGGTCTGTGGAGTGAAAGTGGGGTTATAATGGTAAAATCACATATTTCCGCGTGGTTGCCAACTTGCCATCAATGATCGTGACGGAACTTCCGTTTTTTCTTTGTGGTGTCAAGTCCTTCATATTCTTCTTATTTCCACTATGCCCCTCCTTTTTATCTCTTTTCACAATTTCATTCTTTTTTACTTGTGATTGTTTCATTTAATATATGACATTCACTTGAATTTTCCTTTGAAAAAAAGAATACTTGAATTTCTGCCAAAAAAAAAACTTGAATTTATTATAATTATAATTTGATGAGTTTAAATTGGCTATTGAATTGAATACTTTAAAATATCAAAAAAAAATGTGATCCATTTTTTATTTTTCTTCTAAAAAATATATAAGTCAAAACACACCTAACAATCTTTATCAGATTAACTATTAGTCAAATTAACATTTTACTTACTTAGTAAGTTCCCATATATAATCAAATCAAGCAAACAACATTCGAATTGACAAAATAATTTGCAAACGAGTACATTTATCTTTATCTACATTGAATTCTTATTTGTTAAGTATTGTATAACTTAAAAAAATATTATTATGACTAAAGTATACTTTTAATCCTTTAAGTTTATATGAGGTATATTTTTTATCCCTTAATTTTATATAATATACTTTTAGTCCTATAATTCTAATAGTGTTAATGTTACTAATGAAAAATGTAGACGCAACAAACTCAACCAATGACTATGTAAGGTTAAGTGTTAATAATGTAATTAAAATATATTAATCTTAAATTTAAAATATACTTAAATTGAAAAATATTTAAATCCCTAATAAAGCAGTCATCATCAAAACCAGGATTATATAAAAAAAATTATTTTAATGATCTAAATATAAAAATTTTAATTTAATAATTTAAATATCAAAATTTTGATTTTATTTATAACGATTTGTCAATTGATTTTAATTTAATAATCTAAATATATTATATTAAAAAAATTAAAACTTAAATATACTCTGTCAGCCATACAGTCATCGATTAAGTTTGCAATGTTAACATTTTCCGTTAGAAATATAGACGGTGTTAGAAATATAATATTAAAAGTATTATTTATAAAGTTAAGAAACCAAAATTATACTTCATATGAGACTTAAATGACTAAAAGTATATTTTAGTCTATTATTATTTTTCTAAAATTTAAAGTAAAATGGTAGATTTAAGATCCTAATGTCTTAGAAGATGATAAAATTGTATACAATGTAGTTGAACCAAATGAATTCATAATAACAAATTAAAACCCTACGATGGAACAAGCTTAGTAAAAAAATGGATATTTCATTTAACTTCTATAATTGATGAGACTAGTTTCTATTTCTAATATGAATAAAAGTACTCTAATTAAAAAAAAAATCCTAATTGCAATATACTTACATTTTCATCAATTAAAATTTAAAACTTTACAGATCACGAATCAATATGATTGATGTGGAAAACTTGTTAACATTATGAACCAATATTTTAATTCATAAAAATGCATATCTAATATAATTTTAAGATAAGACTTGGATTATAAATCATATGATTATAAATCATGGACAGAAGGTTCAGTTTATTTTTCCTGATTTTGAATACAGCTATATACATATTTTTCTATATATATATATATTTGTTAGTTATATTAGGCTAAAATGCGTAATAAACTAATTATAATATCCTTTAATAAAAAAAATTGTATAGATTGAGAAATTTATTGTCAAAAGAAGCTAAATTATTTAAATATTATATAATTATATAATAACATGCTAAATGTCAGAGATACAATAATTTAGTAAGTTTATAAATAACAGATGGTTGAAAATTTTAGAAAATGTTTCAACATGCAATAGAGAAGGTACAAAGACATTTATTAAATATTAAAATCACAAGAATTTCAAATAACAGAAAGTACAGGGGTCAGAATTTAAATAACTAATAATTTAACATGTCCTTTATTTCACTCGCTTTCTCTTTCTACCGTTTTCTGCTGCCTTCCATGTGGCTAATTTCCTCACTGCAACTTCCCACCTTCTTCCTCTCTTTCTCTCTCTCTCTCTCTGAGTTCCGTCTTCCACTGAACCTCTCAGCTAAGAGGGTGATCGGTAAGTTTATCGGTCTATTATTCTTCCATTATTGTTTTTGCTTTGTTCCTCTTTTGATCCTGCTGGATTGCTCTTAGTTGCTTTTATCATTGATGTAATCTAGTTATTTAGGGGCTAGAATTTGAGTTTGAGCTTGAACTGATAATGTTTTACCAGATGAGAGAACAAATTGGTGAAGTGATGTTTAGTAGATTTTCACTAGCAAAGAAGTCAAGTGGTTATTATGTTTTTCCAACCTTCAGAATAAAAGTGTTGGAATCTGTGCCAAGTGATTTCTTGCCTCTTGGTAAGATTTGGGTGTTTTATTTTTCCTTTATTGTCTCATACAAATTGATATGAAACCCTTTTCAAGAAAAGTATATTTTTGGTTCTTTGGTCGTTTTTGTGGATTTTTTATTTTTTGGTGAACGAGGGAACAAAAAATAAGTTATGGAATCTTCAGATTTAGCCTGGGAGTAGGCGATGTTAAATTTTAAGTTTCGATGTATATCATTCATCAATATTTACCAGAAAAGAAAGCGATATTAATTTATTTGCTTCTCAATTTAGTTTTTCTGTATATCCAAAAAAAAAAAAAAACAAAAACAAAAAGAAGAAGAAGCAATGACAGACAACCAAAGGACTAAAGGAGAGGAACATGAACAATTTTTAGTTGTATTGTAATATGTCTGGTTTTGCACCTCAGATTAAGTTAAATTTCTTTTTCACTCCATGCTTCAAAGAACAATATATATGTTGAATTCAATATTAGATAACTAAAGGAGAGGAATATGAACTTTGTTTATACGCTTCACAAAAAAAGTTTCAGCTTACTAAATTCTTGTGAAGGTCTAGCTACTGAACCATTACTGTGCTTCACTTCGTAAAAGTTTGATTTTCTAAATTTTTGTGAAGTCTAGCTATTGAATGTATTTGTGGTTTCACAGTGCACAGTTCATGAGAATCGTAAGATGTTTGATCTCTGGGGCATATTATTGTTTCCTATAATATAAATTTTTGGATGATATCCTGTGCTAAACTGCTCACGCTTTCTTTTCACTATGGTTTGAAACTGGTCTGGTAACTAGTCTAACTTGTCTTTTTTCATTGTGCACAACAGAGGTTTGATGGAACACTGATCTTTGAAAGCATATTTATTGTGCTTTCCAAGGTAAAAGATGGTTTCTGAGTCATGGTTTCGTACTCTGTGGAAGAATCCTCGGAAGCATGATGCTAATATTGACAAGGCGGTGATTGGAGTATTAGCATTTGAAGTGGCCAGCTTGATGTCCAAGGTGGTTAATTTGTGGCAATGTCTGAGTGATAAGCAGGTTGCTAAATTGAGAGAAGAGATTTCAAACTCATTGGGCATAAAAAAGCTTGTTTCAGATGATGAGAATTGTATTGTAGGTTTAATCAGTATAGAGATGCTTGACACCTTGTCACAAGTGGCTAAATCTGTGGCTAGGCTTGGGAAGAAATGTAGCGACCCAAGTTTGAACGGCTTTGAGATTGCCTTTGATGAGTTTATCAAAATGGGCGTCGATCCATATGGCTGGCAACTCACTTGGAAGAAGATGGAAAAGAAAGTTAAGAAGATGGAAAAGTTTATATCAACTAATGCAAGTCTTTATCAAGAGATGGAAGTGCTTGCTGATTTTGAGCAAACTCTTAGAAGAATCAAGACTAATGGCGAGTCAGATGGTGTAAATTTAATCGACTTTCAGAAAAAGGTTGCATGGAAAAGGCATGAGGTGAAGAACCTACGGGATATTTCTCTGTGGAACAGGACATATGATTACGCTATACTTCTTCTAGCCAGATCCTTATTCACAATTTTGAGGAGAATCAATTATGTATTTGAAACTCGAGAGATGGTGGATGGTAGTGAAGCCAATGATTCAAGAGACTTGAATTCTGATTATATTTACCGTAGCCAATCTGTTTCTGCATTGTTGCAACCTTCAGTCCACCCGCCTGAGAATAGTCTTCCCAGATTTGCATCTGGGCCCCTTGGGGATCTTGTTGCTAAATCAGGTCCAATGGCAAAAACAAATAAAACCATGATTTTTCATTCAGGTCCTCTTGGTGACTCATCCACAAAATCGGGCCCAATTTCAGGAAATAATAGAAGTGTCAATTTTTATTCTGGTCCCTTGGGAAGTAATTTGCAGGGATCTGCCCCAGTTAATAAAAAAAATAAAATTGGCAAGATTTGGAAGTTTCCTGGTTATGGGAAGAAAACTCATACAAAAACCAATCGGCTAACTCAAGTAGGACCTTTCAAAGGCTGTATAATGGCTGCAGATGGTTCCTCTGTCAGCGAGTGCTACCTAAGCCCCAGTGATGTTCATATGGGGACTCAGAATGTCCATGATGCTAATCCAAGCCTAGTTGGTCGTGGAAAAGCAGTTCATTATAATCAATCAGTCTTAAGTTCAAAGCGCAAGCTGTTAAAGCCTCTGCCGGATACACTTGGTGCTGCTGCTTTGGCACTACACTATGCAAATGTTATCATTGTGATTGAGAAGTTGGCAGCTACTCCCCACTTGATTGGTCCTGATGCAAGAGAAGACCTGTACAATATGTTACCAACAAATGTGAGGACTGCCCTTAGGGACAAGCTAAAGCCATATGCCAAGACCATGGCGTCATCATTTCATGAAACGGATCTAGCAGAAGAATGGACTGAAGCTATGTCAAGAATATTGGAATGGTTGGCTCCACTTGCTCATAACATGATTAGATGGCAGTCTGAGAGAAGTTTTGAGCAGCAGAGCTTTGTGTCTCGGACAAATGTGCTGCTGGTACAAACCCTCTACTTTGCAAATCAAGAAAAGATTGAAGCAACAATAACTGAGCTTCTTGTTGGACTGAATTATGTCTGGAGATATGGTCAGGAACTTAACACGAAAGCTTTGGCAGAGTGTGCCAGTAGCAGAATGTTCAGTGAGTATCTTGATCTGAAAGGGTAAGCATGTTGTACTTGGATCGTAAACTCCAGTTTGGTGGGGAAATGCTTTGGACAAACATCAACAACTTGGCTTCTTAAATCCCAGCCCTCGCAGATAAAAAACTCAAATGCTGGATGAAGTTGAGAGAAATGCCCTCTATACTATAGAAATTGTAGTATCAGAATGAATTCCGGTGAGATGAGTTTCATGGAGCTTTATCATTCTTTTTCTTTGCCGAGTTCCTAGCTGCCAAAACTTGTATAGCTGGTCTCATCTTGCAAAGAGGAGTGAATCTTTTGATGGGTGTGTGGTATGTAATATCTTAGTTTTCAAGTAATTTGAAATTTACAAGATATTTGGATATGATATATATGTATTGAAAATTTGAATGTACCCATGTTGGTTATTTCCTATCAAATATAGGAACAAGGAGGTATCCATAAATTTCAGTTTGCTGGAAAGCTTGAGATATTCAAATTACCCCAGCCTTCCTGTTTCAGTGATGAGTTGCTGTTTCATGTTTAGGGCGTGTTTATTTAGGAACATATACATATTACTTTAATTGTGTAGCCTTCATGGTTACTTCTATATGATCTTATTGCTGGCCAAGCATCAAAGTTTGACATGATGTTTGTACATTATAAGTAAACATTGTGTTCTATACTTTTCACATTCACTCGTTTGTCTCCATCATTGTTTGAAGTGAAAAAATTCTTACAATTAAGCTTCTAAATAATCCGTAAGAGTTATTTTTTTTTTTTATTTCATCTACTTCTCATTTCAGTCCTGTACTAGTTAAGATAATAGCTTAATTGATCTTTTTTTAAATTTTCTATTTTGGCCGAATGACCAATTTTTGTTGCTGTTTATTTTCTTCCTCTAATTTTGCTTTCTCAAAATTTGAAGTTTTTGTGACAGTTGAAACATAAAGGAAGAAAATGTTAGGGGAAACTTTTTCCCCATCTGCTCTTCTCTTCTCCTCTACTAAGTCATATAATTTATCTGTAATTATCACGCAAGAAAAAAGAAATTACTGTGTCATTTGCTTGAAATTTACTCTTGTAGACTAGGGGTGATGAGTAAATCTGGTTTTTAAGTCTGAGCTTTATGTTTAAAGTAGAGTCCATCACTCTAATTTGAATCTTGACTAGATATAATATAATTAATTAACGAATGCCAACAAATAGCACTATGACAAATCATAATATAATAGATTATATCACAAAAACTAAACAAAACGAGCACTGTTTGTTGTCTGGTATGACCAATCAATCCTCCAGTCCTTTTCACTCTCATGGCCCTACTCACCAGAGATTTTGACCTTGATAATAAGAACAAGCACCTCTTGTATTCCCCCCCCCCTCCCTTATCATATCACGGGTCTACAGTTGCTTTGCCTGCCTGTTACTAGACTATATCATTGATACTAACAAAGATTAGTTTTAATGATTAATATAATATTTGGTCTTTATAATTTACTTTTATTTTGATTTTGGTCCCTATCATTTTAATTGATAGGTTTTGGTATTTTAAGGGCAAAATGGTTCATACTCTTGTTAAATTATAGGGATTAATGTTTTTCGATGGAAAGAAACTAAGAAAAATTATAGGGATTAATGTTTTTCGATGGAAAGAAACTAAGGGGACAAAAACTTTTGACTTGAAACTATAAGGGTTAAAATTAAAATGAAGTTAAATTATAAGGATAAAATATTATATTAACTTTTTATTTTAATAAAGTGTCATGGCCCTCTAAACACACTATCTTTAAATGTCTATGTGAATGTTTGCTTGCTGGTTGTATTTAAGTTTTAACTTGTCCCTTTCTTTTAAATTGGGAGCCCCACTCCCAAATTTATGGCGTCTCTTTTAGACCCTAACCTTTTCAATTGAGCCATGTATTTAAGCAATCGATTAGTCTGGGTTTGAGAAGGGAGAGTGTGTTGTTTAACAGTGGTATTCATACTTGTATTTTTTCCTTATAGGGTTGAGAATACTTAATAGTGTGTTTGGTTTGAGGGGAGAGTATGGTAGGGGAGGGAATTGACCAAATTGTCATTAATGAAGAGAATATTCTTTTTTGTTGAGAGTATATTTTAGGAATATTAAAAAGTTTCTATGGGCTTTTTTGTAAAGAAGAGGGTAAAAGTTTTCTCTCTCCTCTCCCCCTCCCTCAAAGCAAATACACCCTTACTATTTTCACAAAACCCTTATTGGTTTTAATTTGTCCTTTCAATTCAAATAAAAAAAGAAAAAAAAAAGCCTTTCAAAGATGTATGCTGATTTTTTTTTGGTAAGAAAAAGTTTTGGAGGGATTCGATACCAGTCCCCCACTAAGGTCAGGGCACGGCCTCGGGCTCTATGAGCACTTGCTGGGGACTTACGAGATCGCTTACCAAAGGAGTCCCAGCAACGGCAGAGGGGATCAAACCCACGTCTTCATGTCCCAAAGGAGTATCCCAAAGGACTAATCTTGGATCCCTTACCATCTATGCCAACCCTCATTGACAAATGTACGACTGAATTTAATTAGGTTTGTTCATGATCTAAAAGAACAAGTAATTTTAATTTAATAATGTTAGAAATTACAATTGAAAATATACTTTAAAAATGAATTCTTGATAACAATTTTATATTAAAGTGTACCAGTGAATTTATTTTTAAAATCTATATATTATTTAATTTACTGTTTTGAGCGAACATTGAATTTAATTTCGATTTCTAAAAACAAATATATTTGCAACAACAAAAAATCAAATAATATTGTTGGCCAATATTTGCCGGTCGTTAAACACAGCATGAAAACAAGATCCCGTTCTCTGAACGGCTGCTGAGCCTTCGCCGCGCGCTCTTTCTCCGGGACGGTGTCGGCGTCTAGCATTGCATTCTTGTCGCGGTGGTTTCCTTTTCGCCGCCATGGCCGCACCGAATCCACTCGACAGTCGATCAATGTCTCTTAGGGACGACTCTGACTCCTCCAAGATGGAGGGCACGGGTACCTGGGATACCCTCCAATGGACCAAGATTCAGGTTTCCTTCTATTTGGCTTTTCAATTCACTTCTTTCCGTTCCTTTTATACGTTCTCAATTTATTTGTTTGCCCTTTTTTTCGTCTTTTTGTGAATTTATCTGTAGCCTGTTTCACACTATGTTTCCAATGCCAATTTGGATTTCTTGCTGGAGGAGGAAAACGTCATAGCCCAGGTGTGCGACTACGTTTAACTCTGTTCGAAGAAATTAAATCACCTTTTTTCTTTTTTACTTTCTTTGCTCTGTGTAACGCGAAGAACGAGCAGAATCTGCAAAATATGTGGAATTTGTAGTGCAAAGAGTGATGATGGTGTGTCACCTAAAAAAAAAAAAGAGTGGTGAGGTGATTTTGAATACTCTTATCGTGTTTTTGTGTTGCATAGATCAAACATGTTTAGCTTCATGTCACTTGGCACTCAGCGTAAATGCTGAATAATAACATGCTGATTGTATCATGGCACTCCAGCCCTTCAACGTCTCGTTCACTTCATTTGTTCTTTCTTGCATCCTTTGTGGTTATGCATCATGTTTTGTATCCTTGAGTGTTTTACTTTTGTTCTATCTTGGTCCCCTGTCCCCTTTTTTGTTATTTATCTCTCATTTTTCTCGTTCTTTCTTCTCATTCTCTGTATAAGTTAGATTTAGGGTCATGGGCACACTGCAGCAACCAGTGTACTCACAAGTGTTGAAAGAATTCTTGAGACTAGCAAAGCACACTTGTATTCAGCTGTCATTATTAGTTAGTTATAAGCATGATTTAAACAAATACCTCATAATCAATATTCGTGACTCAACTGCAAAAAATAAATTGAATTATATACTTATTCGTTATTTTAACTTTCTGACCCTAAAATATCCAGCCAAAGGAATACACTAAGTCAATATAAGTCAGCTAATATGATGGTTTATCTCAGCTTGTATCATGAACCTCGCAAGGGGCCACAAATACCCAAAGGGCTAGTTAAACTGCTTCTTGAATGTAAAATTCATAGGATTTTGTAAAAAAGCTTTAGGTTATATCTCAGGTTTAGTTTTCATCATATGTGCCTGTGTTGTATAAATATAAGTAAATATAAAAGGTCAGTCAGTTAGGGAGTTAGCCATTAGCTTAAGTCTGTAAATAGATCCCTATTCAATCATAATCCTCAAACTTGTGAATCAATAAGATTAATCAGAACCTCTTGACTCTCTGTTCTTCTCTCTCTTGATCGCGCTCTGTGTCCTCATTTCCTTCTAAGTTCTAATCCTGTTTCTCATCTTCTATTCCCCTTCCTTTCTCTCTCTCTCTCTCTCTCTCTCTCTCTCTCTATGTGAATTACAATTATCCATCCGTGTGTGTGCTATTTAACTTGTGTTTTATAAATATAGTGAAACATTTCATCATGGGAATTACATTTCAATGTTGCCATTAGTGCGCAGTGAGATGTGTGCCATGGCTTTAGGTGTCCATTCCACAAATGTCCCAACAGCTATGATTATTAGAAATTCAAATCCTATTTTTTAGTTTACTATATTGTAAATGAAATTTATCTGCATATATTGTTTATGTTCAGGGACATGGTGTTGTTCTTATTAATTCCGATGATGCAGGCACATTGATGGTCACAAATTTTCGTATTGTTTTTTTGGTATGTCCCTTACATAATATTTCATCATCTGAAATTTAGATTGTTGATTGGGCAATATGATGTTTGGAGAGAACCTAAAGGTGTGATTTAGAATTACCCACCCGCTAGTAAGGTGATAAACATAATAATGTTTGTCTAAAATTCTTGCCAAGTAATTTTGGGAGAATGAAAAGCTTTAGAGACCAAAATAAATATGAAGAAAGAAAACAGAAGAAATAACCTTTGGAGATTCAGAAATGAAGCTGCAAAGAAGGCTGATTGCAGAACTCCTGTGAACTATAAATGAATTGAATTTCCACTTTGAATAGTACATGGTAACTTCGGTAGTTATTTATATCTATATGCATCATATAAAAGCTAATCATTCCTAGGATTCTGCCTTATATTGCACAATCGACTTATTCTAATTAACACACCATAGTCTAGTATTTGACCTAGCCTTAATCATGATTATACTGTTCCCTTATTGCTCCCTACTGAGGCAACCCCATTCTGACCAAATTCCTTTGTGCTCTATTTTCTGGCATGTTTTCCTCTGTCATTTAGTCACTATGTTACACAATTCTTCCTATTCATTTCTGTTGGTAGTGCTGTGTTGCTAGATAGTTATAGGCATATGGGGGTTCTATCAAAAAATGTAATTAGGATGTGATTAATGATCCTATTTTTCCAACTTCTTATTGGGTTCCTGTTAATATCACTGTGTTCCCCTTTACCGAAGTTTGTGACTTCTGATAAAATAGTAACAAAAAAAAAAAAAAAATCAGTTTCTGAGCTTTTATGTTTAATTTTTATTTATTGTTTTTAAACCATGTCTGCAGTTACTTGATTTGTTTTATCTGTTTGTATACTGTACTGAATAATGTTCTCTGATGTGCTCTTACTTTTTTTAGAGTGATCGAACTAGGAATATTATTGCCCTTGGAACAATTCCACTTGCAACGATTGAGAAGTTTAACAAGATAGTAAGTTTTTAAATGTACAATTTATGCTGTAGTTTTCTTTATTTTGTTTACGTGTTTTATGTTATTTTGCATGTGCTAAGTTAGATTGAGCAGAGCTGTTTTTCCTTTTGAGCCTGATATAGACTTACCTAATATAAACAAAGATGGATCAATCGAAATTTGTGTTGTTAATTTGATGCGTTATGAAGGGTTTTATCACAAGTTGTAGATACAGTTTGGACGAAGTTTGCATATGCCTTTTGATTTTGTTCTCTTTCAGGTTCGTATTATGTAGATTAAATTACACTAACCTTTCTCATGGTATGGCTAAATTAGAATTGATCTCTTTCACCTGGCTCCATTCCAATTTGATTTTCTACTGATGAAGTTAATTTTTAACCATATTCATTGCTTTCTAAGATAAAATTATTTTATCATTTTCTCTGTTGTTTTAAGAACAAAATCATAGTCTCAAATTGCTTAGAAAGTTATAATTTTTTATTTGAAATAAATTGGATGGGGGGTTTTTGCAACACACACACACACACACACACACACACACACACAAGATTTCAGGGGAGTCCATTGTAAATTTTAGAACAAAAGAGGTCCCAAATATAATTTAGCTAGACCCCTATGGATATCAGTGTGATTTAGTCTATTATCGACTCATGCCTTTTTGGATTTATCCACTTTAATGAATTGCTTTTTCCTCGTACAGTTTTGCTGTTTGCTTGTGTCACTCTATTTTCTTTGATTATCAGTCACAGTTTTCTTGTTGGCCATGGAAGGATTACAGTCCTCATAATTAGACTTTTAGGTGCATATTCATGCAGCACTGGCATGATTACTAAATGTGTGCCTAAATTGGCTGATACATGGAAAATGGAGCTTAATATTTTATTGTATTTTGTTTTGTTCATTTGTTTATTTTGCTTTGGACTTCCTTGACATGGGATTATTTTTGCTATTGGTTGATATGTTCATATAAGCTCAGTCACGGGAATGGATGTTCAAACAATCCTTTTTCCAATATTGATTTTTGTAGTATTTTTAAACATTACCTATGATGTATTTTTCAACTTTCAACCAGGTAATCTATTTATGCATCATATTCTATGTTGGTTCCATCTTTTATTGTGTTTGTATTCTATTTTTACTTGATTTAAAGCCGGTTGCTGTCATTTACACGCAGGCCGTAAAGATGCAGTCAACTAATCGTCAATCAGACAAGACACCCCCACAAAGACTGCTCCAGGTTATTGGTATGATTTCAAATAAGTTTCTCTAGATAAAAGTTTCCTTTTCATTCTTGAATTATTGAGAACACTATTCATAGTATCCTCCAAATGAACATAGAGAATGAATACTGCCAAATAGGGTAAAAAATGCAACAAAGTCAACCAAACCCTTTGTATTGGAATTGGTGACATGGTAAGAAAGGCATTGGTTGAGCTCTTAAGAAATTATATAGTTAAAATTTGAACATTTCCTTTAAATCAAATATGCCAAAGGATTTCTGATTCTGAACACTCACAACCCCAGAAAATTGGGCCTCTTCGTTATGATGAAAATCAAAATCCATGTGAAATTGCTGTGAAAGTTAGTGCCAAGACCTGAAAGAATTAGTATTCTGCAGAGAAGTTGATGCTTGAGAGCATAGAAGCAAATAACCTTGCATGATGTTTATGGATTAGATTGGCCCGACATAATGGTTGTAGGTTTATCAAAACAATAAAATGGAAGAAGGATCTTTTCAATTAATTGAAATTTGAGGTTGTTACGAGTGATGTCATTTTACAAATTCATATTGATTTCTACTCTGATTATGTTATGTTGCAGTTAAAGTTAGTTGAATGGGTGAAGATGGTGGCGGCTAACAATGAATGACGAGCTATTATATATTTTAATCTTTCATGTGATTATATGCTTGTCAAGAGAATGGTTCTTGCTGTAGAGACGTTTTCAATGCAATCTTTGAAATTTGCTCTCCCCCCCACAACAAATAATCTACATGAACGTTGAACAGCTAAAATAAGCTGATATTAATGAGATTTACAATATGTGCAAAGTTAGAACTTTGTCCAAGAATGGAGGGAATTGTATTATAATGGTGTTTGAATAAGAAAGATTATTTGTTAGGTATTTATAATTGGATAGTTTATTTTTCTATCATCCTCCTCCTCCTCTTCTTCAACCAAACAGCTTAGTCAAAATCTGCTGAGCCACTACATAATGCAGAAAAAAGATGGTTATTTATCCATGAAATTCAGTTTTGGTTTGTTACCTAAATATTGCGTATGATAAAAAATGATTTATTAGAGGAAGAGAAAAGTAAAAAGCACTGGACAAATTAGGAAAAAATTAGATGAAAGAATACATCAGCTGAAAGAGCCTTCCAATTTTTCACTATCAAAACAGATATAACCTTGGAAAAATCTTAAGCTTGTAGAGGCCCAGGATGAGCCTAGGAAAACTGACTTATCTCACAAAACTTTTGTGGCTTAAAATCTTCAATGCAAAACTCTAATCATTGACCTCTAGTAAAAGGTATCATAATACTGCAAATAATTCACCCGTTTGTGATTCCTTGCAACATCCTCACCGCTCGTCTTCCTATTATATTGTTTCCTCTCATTAAAGTTTGACTTGATTCTTTGTAAGCATTGTCTGATAATATATAATTTCTCTTCTATATAGGAAAAGATATGAGGATTATCGTTTTTGGTTTCAGGACTCGTACAAAACAGGTAATTCTACTGGGACAGTAATCATGACATTCATAACAGATTGTATTTTTTACCTTGAAGGCATTATTTCTTGCCTTTATTTTCTACAAATGGTACATATCTTTTGTTTAGAATTACAATTATGTATTCCACTGCTCGGCTTTGCATGTAAATTTTAAGGCATAGGAAATCTATGTCATCTTCTGTCCTCACAACCCAAAGTGTTATCTATTTCGTAAGTAGGGATGGATGGTGTTTCGATATGCTAGCATTATAAAGCCCCAGTTTCTGACCTCAGATGGGTTGAATGAGTTACAGCCCCTAAACATTTGTTTTAAGAGCATGAACATCTAACTATCATGCATGAGTGGCATAGTTGCTCAAATAATCAATGATTTTTATTTCTCAATATTCTAACTGAACTCTTATGGTAAGTTTAATTTTTACAACTAACATAAAAGGATTCCTGAAGGAATGGTTAATTGATCTTACTTAAATAAATTGTTTTTAGTTGCTAAGATTGTGTTGTGAACATATGAATAGATGTTATCATGCTCTTCATGTGTTGGTTTTAATTTTTGTTTATTAAATTTTACAGAGACGTGTCATATACGATGCCTTACAAAGTACAAAGCCAGCTTTACTTTGGGATCTTTATGCATTTGCATGTGGACCTTCTAGGTTTAGTAACTCTAGCCCAAAGGTGCGCTTAATAGATGAGTATTTCCGGCTTCTTGGAAAACACTTTTACTGTGCTTCAGTTGATATGATTGAAAGTGAGTCCTTTACCTTGTCGAATGACTTGTGGAGAATAAGTAAAGTGAACTCGAACTACAACGTGTGCTCGAGTTATCCTTTTGCTTTGATTGTGCCAAAGACCATAAGGTATTTCATTGAGATACCAATGTTCATTTTTTTCCGTGGTTTATTCTGCTGAACCATTTGTTTGATAACTTTACATGGTACTGATGCTAGTGATGATGAAGTGCAACAAGCATCCAGCTTTCGTGGTAGATGTCGATTTCCTGTAGTTTCATGGTGCCACCCAGGTACACATGGAGTCATAGTTCTACTATTTTCATCAGTTGACAATTTTGTACTTCTTATTTTGGTTTTGTTTTGTTTTAATTATTTTACATTCTGGTATCTCAATTCTAGACTATTGCCTTAATGCAAGTGACAATTTATAGGTACGGGAGCTGTTCTTGCACGTTCAGCCCAACCTTTAGTTGGTATCATGATGAATATGAGGAGGTACTAGAGACTATTTAATCAAACCTACCCTGTCAATGCCAAATGAAAAAGTTTTTTTGTTCCCTGGGGCAAGTTTAGAGGGATCAAACTACTACTATTTTTTTAAAGGACCTTGTATAGTAGCAATGATGCATGTGACAATTCAGTGTTTGATCATGGATTTTTTCTCTATAAATAGTGATTTTTTTTTTTTGTACTTACCTGCAGCGTTGTTGATGAAAAGCTTGTGGCTGGATTATGTGGCAAACTTAGTGATGGCTCACGCAGGTAAGATTATAGTTTCCTTCATAATATGTTTTAGAATATTATGCCATATTATCCCCATATTCATCAATATGTTGCTTCTGGAAATACGAGCAAAACTATTGTATGTGTATGAAATTCAACTAGATGTGGTAAATATTTCAGTAGATGTTTATTTGTGAGGTCTGTATTAATCAAAAACTTAATATCATTATCAATGATGTTTCTGTTGAATCTTCTTGAAGCATGATACCTACAGTTTACCTTTTCACTGTCAGTATGCTAGGTGGTATTTCCTGGTGGTTATGTTTTCAGTAACTTTATGGGCAGATAAATAGACTTGTTTTTTCTTCTTTTAGGAAGCTTTATATAGCTGATGCAAGACCGAGGAAAAATGCATTAGCTAATGGGGCCATGGGAGGTGGTTCAGAATCATCTTCAAACTACTTTCAGAGTGAGGTCTGTAGAAGTCTTGATTGCCCATACATGATTTCTTCTATTCATAAATTTAGCCACATATTCTGAACATCTGTCTTCTAATATATGATCAGGTAGTTTTTTTTGGCATAGACAATATCCATGCAATGAGAGACAGCTTTACTCGGCTGAGAGAATGCCTTGACACTCATGGCAAAGCATCATCAGATGGAATGTCATCTTTTTTGGTTAGTCCAAGGATCGTTGAAAGGTCCATTTTTTGTGTCTGTATTGAGTAGGACTAGGGGTTCAAAATGGAATGATTTGGAGTCGATGGCTACAAGGGGCACTGGATTCCTCCAAAGGAACAATGGGGTTACATATGGTTGATATCAGAAGGATGGCTCTGGACCCTGACATGCATAAATGTTATCTGATTTCTTCCTTGAGCCATCCTTTTATGCAACTAAAATTTGATATTGAGAAATCAGAGAACTCTCTGTTTCATTTTATTATTCATATGAGAGAAAGCTACAATATGTAGGCTCACAAAGGAGCAATCATGGTGAGAAGGGATAGGAAATGAAAAGGAATATAATCAATCAAAATAAAACATCATCTTTCCTAACTGGATGCACATAATCAGGGGATATGATAAGATCATATAATCAAGGGATTTGAGTAATAAATGTTAGAAATCAAGGGTTGATTTTCAACACTCCCCCTCAAGCTGGAGAATAGAATTCAATCATTCCTAGCTTGCATTGAAGCCCTTCAAATTTAGCTCTGTCAAGTGGTTTTGTCATTACGCCTGTAATCTAGTCTGCATATCATACGTATGGCAAGTTTATGATGCCAACTTCAACCTTTTCTTTAATGAAGTGCCGGTCTATCTTAATGTGTTTCGTTCTATTATGATAAATAGGATTCTTTGTCATCTCAATGTTGCTGGCCTTCTTGTCACACTAGAGTTGCATTGCTTCCCCATGTGGAATTCCCAATTCTGTCAATAGTCTGATAGCTCAGATTCCTTCACATATTCTATCTTTAACAGCTCTCAGCTCCACTTCTACACTACATTTTGACACCACAGTTTGTTTCTTCCGCTCCACGTAAGCAGATTTCCCCACACATATGTGCAATACTCTAAGGTTGACCTCCTAGTCTCTCTATCCCTTGCATGGTTTGCATTGGTGTAGATTTCAATGTTTTTAGCAGTGCCTTTCTTAAAGAAGATTCCTCTTTTGGGATTAAGTTTTAGATAGCTCAGAATTTTGTATATAGCCTCTATGTGCATGTGGTTTGTGCATGAACTGACTTACTATTCTAACTGCATAGCTGATGTTTGGACATGTGTGGATTAAGTATATAAGCTTCCCTACAAGTCTCCTATATCGTTATGACTCAATCGGGACGCTATTTGGTTTGATCTCTAGGTGACAACCTTTTTCCATCGGTGTTCCCTCAGGTTGTGCCCGTAACATCGTTGTCTCATGTAACAAATCTAAGGTATACTTTTGTTGGGAAACATTGATGCCCTTTTTGGTTCTTGTCACTTCTATACCGAAGAAGTATCATATCTGAGCAAGTTCCTTCACCTGGAATTCATTTGACAGATCTCTTTTTAGTTGGGCAACGGAATCTTCATCGTTCCCTGTAATAACAATGTCATCTACATAGACAATTAGGATAGTGACTCTCCCATTATCATGCTTGATGAACAATGTGTCATCTGCTTGGCCCTAATTATAGCTAAGCCTCTTTAGTATTTTAGTGAACCTATCAAACCATGCCCTTGGAGATTGCTATAGCTCAAACAAGGACTTGTTAAGTTTGCAGACTTAGTTGTTTGGAGCTAGAACTCCCTCTAGGATCTCCATGTACTCCTCTTCCTCTAAGTTGCCACTCAAAAATGCATTTTTTACATCTAGCCGATGTAGTGACCAATCTAAGTTAGCTGCAATTGACAACAGTACTTGGATGGTATTGAATTTGCTACCGGTGAAAATGTTTCCTGGTAATCAATTCCATATGTTTGAGTGTACCTTTTTGCAACCAGTCTTGCTTGTACATTGATACTTCCATTAGGATTGAACTTGGAGGTAAATATCCACTTGCATTCTACCGGTTTTGTTCCTGTAGGAAGAGCTGTGATCTCCCAAGTTTTATTTTCCTCTAGCACCTTCAATTCTTCTTCTACAACTTCCTTCCAATTCGGTTGGAAAGTATTTGGAACTTTGATTTATGCACTATTTACAACAAAGTTCTGCATCTTTGCAAACATATTACCATATAAGACAAATTGTTGAATTGGATGCTAAGTGTAGGATCTTTCTCCTTTACTAAGTGCAATAGGCTAGCCCAACTCTTCAGGATCTAATCCTGGGTTAAAGTCATGGTTGTTCTGTCGAGTGGGAGAGACATTGCTACCATTATCTTCCTCCTCCTGAGATTGTTGCTTGGACTCTTCTTCAGGTCTCACTTCTATGTCCATCCCCAAACTAATCTCAACATGTGTTTCTAGTTTATTAGGTGTAGGTTTAGGTTAAGGTGGAATAGTCTCAGATTGGTTAGGTTGAGGAGTGGTATTAGGATGTGATGGTAAGGTATCAAGGACTGATGGTAAGCATCAGGGACTTTGGAAGTGGGATCATGTGAAATTAGCCATTCAATATCCAAGTGCTCCCCCTGAATAGGTAATTTGGAATAGTAAGCTTCCTCCTCATATAAGAAGGTATCTTTGGAGATGAATAGTTTTTAAGAGGTAGGACGGTAGCACTTGTACCCTTTTTAGGTTGAGGAGTAACCAAGAGATATACACTTTTTGGCTTGGGCATCAAATTTACTGTTATCAAGGTTATGAACAAAGACAACACAACCAAACACCTTTTGAGATAATGGATTGATTAGAGGACAATTTGGAAAAGTCTGAAGGAGTTTTTGAATGGGAGTGGCATAATGGAGGACCTTGGAGGGCATTCAATTGATTAGATGGGCAGTAGTTAGGATTGCATCTCCATAGAAGACTGCAGGCACATTCATTCCATTAATAAGGTTTTGGTTACTTCCAATAGGTGGTGATTTTTGCGCTGAACAACACCATTTTGTTGAGGAGTGTAAGGACATGAGGTTTGGTGATGAATTCCTTACTGGTCAAAAAATTCTTAAAGGTTCCACTCATGTACTCTCTAGCATTATCACTTGTAGTACCTTGATGGAAGTTTGGAATTAATTTTTAAATTCCTTAAAGGTTCCACTCATGTACCCCCTAGCATTATTTCTTGTTGTACCTTGATGGAAGTTTGGAATTGATTTTTCACAAAGGTATAAAAATTTTGAAACACTTTGGCACCTTCAGATTTTTATCTTGTCAAGTAAACCCACGTGGTTCTAGTGTGATCATCTATGAAAGTGACAAACCATTTGGCATTTGCTTGATTTTTTATTCTCGTAGGACCCCAAATGTCACTATGGATTAGTTGGAAAGGAGTAGAGGGTGTGTAGGATTGTTTGGGATATGAGGATCATGTTTGTTTAGCAAGTTGACAAGTTTCACAATGAAACAAAAAACTGAATTTTTATTCAATAAACTTGGAAACACATTTTTCATACAAACAAAACTAGGAGGCCTGAACAACAATGCCATAATACATCTTTACTTTGAGGACTTGAGCTAACTAGTGCCTTCCATGCATTCCAAGTATCTTTATTCTTTAACTCTGATCCTTTAAAGTAGAAAAGTCGGTCCCATTTTCTAGAAGTCCCAATTATCTTTCTTGGGTTTAAATCCTGAAATATACATAAATCATCGTCAAAAATTACTCGGCATATTTTCCCTTTAGTCAATTTCCTCATAGAGATTAGATTACAAGCCAGTGCAGGTACAAACAAAACATTGTGAACTCTTAAATGATTAGATAGCGTGACTGTGCTAATTTCTTCAACTTTTGTGAATACGCCATTAGCTACTTTGACTCCGAGGTTTTCATGTCATAACTTAAGAGTTGTAAACAATGTTCTATTACCAGTCTTGTGATATGTAGTTCTTGAGTCAACAATCCATGTATTTTCACTAGTTATCATAGCATTGAGAGTTATAATAGAGTTACTTGATTGCACCAAACTTGTGCAACACCTGCAATTATTCCTGGCTTAAGGGGTCAGCATCCTCAATTTTCTGTTTAGTTGTGGTAATATACCTTTGTTGGAAGTGTTGTTTTCCAGTTGATGGCTTTCCATGCAACTTCCAGCATTCTTCTTTGGTATGACCTTTCTTCTTGCAGTAATTACACCATTCATTACCGTTCACCTTGTGGCCCTTTCACAGCAAGAGTTGAACCCTCAATTTGACTTGGGCCACTTTGATTAAGGAGTTTTCTGCTTTCTTTGAATTGCACGTGGTTGACTGCATCAAATAGGTAATTCTGCCCCTTATCTCCTAAAAAGAGTCATTGAGGTCAAAGTATTCTTCCTTCTTCCACCATCTTCTTATACAATTGAGCATCCTCGACGTTCCCATAGGAGCATCTCAAACAAGTCTTGTTGTTGCCACAATTTCAACAAAGCATTGTAATAATCAAGCCATAGACATGTTACCATGTCTCTAGTCTCAGAGTTGCCACTTCAAATGGATCAAGGCAATGGTGTTATCAAGAGAAGAATAGGTTCTTTTGGTCGCATCCCATATTTCTTTTGCAATGTTAGCCAGAAGATATCCTTCACTAATGTCCAATGTCAGAGTTACATAACCAAGTCATGACTTGATTATTTTCTGCAAACCATGTGTCAAAACATAGATTACCAAGAGCTGGTTGGAGGGCTGCTTCATTAATATATTTCTCCTTTATCTTTCCATGAATGTATCTCAACACCCTTTGAGACCATGAGAGATGGTTTATCCCATTCAACTTATGATTAATAATCATAATTTGATTCTTTGAGAATTCTGGTACTGCAGTGCTGATGGAAGAGGTAGAAGAAGAGGAAGAACTTTGGATTTGAGAGTTTGTACCCGACATATGGGCCATTGAATTAACTCCCACAGTGGCTGTACTACGTGAAACAAATCCCAAAAGGGGTGGAAATTCGTTTGAATTCATTTTCTGGGCAGAAGAGTGGATGGCGCGTAAAGAACATGTGAGGACAGACATGGCGTGTGAGGCTCACTCACAGCTTAGATTGACATCGGACTTTTGAGTTGGGCTGATCAGAGCCTTCCAATCGTGGATATGGTGGTGGTCACATGCCACATGCTCTCCGGCAGAAACCCTCTCTGTGTCTCTCTCTCTCTCATTGTCTCCTTTCCCTCTTACTGTTTCTCTCTCTCTGAGCTCGGACTGAACTCAGGTTCTGATGCCATGAGAAATCAGAGAACTCTGTTTCATTGTATTATTCATTTGAGAGAAAACTACTATATATAGGCTCACAAAGGAGCAATTTCGGTGAGAAGGAACAAGAAATAAAAAGGATTACAATCAATCAAAATAAAGTGTAGTCTTTCCTAAACTGGATGCACTTAATGAGGGGATAGATAAGATCCTATAATCAAGGGATTTGAGTAATAAATGTTTGAAATCAAGGGCTGATTTCCAACAGATCTATCTGAAAACAATGTGAAATGCTGTGCAAGTGTGCCTCTATAGTTAAATTATCTTCCATTTGGTTGTGTAGTTGTGTGAAGAATTCCATGTTGAAAATACGTCGTCAACAAGTAATTTATTCCAGATAATGATTCTTCTACAGTTGATGTTTGTGATATTCTTCCAGCTCACAATTTTAAAAAATGTTAGCTTAACTTCATTTTGGCCAAAATTTGAATTAATGACATTTTTAATGCTATTTTACTTATCTGAGGATGATAATCTTATTTGTTATGCAATACAGTATCTTTGAGTAGTTTTTCTTCCTACTCCGTTTGTCTGTGGGTTATTCATTGTTTGTTTTGGCCTGAATTTCAATGAATGGCATTTTTGTGCTATTCTATTGAACTTTAACAATATTATCATATTTATTATGGGTTGGATGATTTTTGTATGGGTTTTACCGACCATATGTATTTCTATGGGGTCTATTTATAGAGACATGGTGGGTCAATGTGGGGTGGAGGCAATCTAAGTAGTATGTCTACTTCAGTATCTACTCTTGGGGACAGTGGATGGCTACTACACGTTCAAAATGTCTTAGCTGGGGCTGCTTGGATTGCTGCTCGCCTTGATATGGAAAAGGCTTCTGTTCTTGTACATTGCAGGTACATATAATGGTGTATTTTTCAGTTTTCTGTCCATAGTCAAATTGATTTGGCTTTTAAAATCCAAGTTTGTCCTTTGATCAGTGATGGCTGGGATAGAACAAGTCAGTTGGTTTCTCTTGCTAATTTGTTACTTGATCCATACTATCGCACATTCGCAGGGTTTCAGGTGATGACTTTTATAACTATTCTATTAATGAGCTATCTGGTTACTATTACCTTAAATTCCTTTGTATATTGGATATCATGGTATGCTATATAGGATGGCCAAGTATAAAATACAATGGTATTTGTCAAAAAGTCACATGCCTTAGTATTGTAGAAACTTGATAGGGAAAAAGATAGATTAAGGGGTAGAAAGAGGTGACAAAGGAGAAAGTGGCAGTGGAAGTCTTCTAGAATCAGAATTTAAACCTAGTAGTAGGAGATTCTCCAAAATTTTCTGAATAATACTTTAATATTTTGTAGTCTGACACTAACTGTAAAAGAACTACCGTGCCCTGATACATGAAATGGGTAATAACTCAGTAAGACACTTGTAGTGGTTAACACAGCATACATAACATGGGTCACATGTAGACATAAATCATAAAACACAATTATTATAATATCTAATCCTAGATCGAGTATTCATCGTAAGTGGAGCTGCCATGCCTCTTCCTTGAATAGACTAGTAAAGGATGTTGGTTCCTATCATGTTACCTCCGTTTTACCATGTTATGTCACTACGTTTTAACATATGACATATCCTTTTAATCATGTTTTTCCTCCTATTTTTTGCTTTATTTTCAAATGTTTAGTTTCCTAGTTAGCAGACATTGAATTTGACTAAATCTGAGACATTTATTTTGCTGTTTCCATTGCATCAATATGGGTCATGAGACAGACTGTCGTCTCCTTCTGTTCTATATATGTAATGCCTTGGTCTTCTCAAGAACGTAATAAGAAATGACAATGTTCTGTCATATTTAGATCATAATTGGTATGTCATCAATTGGGGGGGGGGGTGTTTACAAGATGCCATCTGAAGGTATCACTGTTGCCTTTTGGTTTGGGTGACAGGCATTTTACTTGCCTAAGTACCAAACACAAGCACTTTTGATGCTTCCCCAATACCTAGGATAAAAAAGATGGTGTGATAAACAACCCCTATATGTATATATTACATGGAAGGTACATTAAGGAAGCAGCCCTTCCAAATTTTTGCTGCTTGTTTCTGGTTAAACTCATTCTAGTTCTACATTTGACTTGATGGACAAATCACTTATCATGTGTGTCATCTGTGGAAACTACAGCAATGACATTAGATCTTTTTGTCACGCTTCAAAAGTTTCTTCCTTATGCAGGCACTTGTTGAAAAAGACTGGCTAGCATTTGGTCATCCATTTTCAGATCGTATGGGAATGCCCTCAGTCTCTGGAAGTGGCAACATGCCTTTTGAGTTGACTAGACAGCCTTCAGTTGGAAGTTCCCCTGCATCACCCATGCGCCAGTCACCAGTCTCATCTCAATCATCCACTTCTCATGCACAGACTTCAAGCCACTACTCTCCCATTTTTTTGCAGGTTTGTTTCCTTAATAACCTCTAGGCATTATTTAATTGATGCAGGTAGTCAATATTCAACTCGGTTATACTTTCAGCACTTCTCTTTTTGTATAGATCTCTCCCTCAATGTGCACTTTCAAAGTTACTTTATCTTTTTCCTTTTAATTGAATGCCCTTTTTACAGATTCTTTGACAGTGTATCTCTGATAGAGTACCAGATCAGTTAGAGATTTTAGGAATTAATTATTAATTGTTCTTTTTAGTAGTTGAGAAATAAGTGGAATATCGACAAAGTAGGAGTTAGTTGCTAGAATCATGGGTTGTTAGCTATTTGAATTTCACATTTGAATTTTGAATTAGAGTCTCTCTCTGTAAGCTATTTCTATAAATTGGGTTTCGCCTTTTTAATAAAGTATGAAATAGATATGAAAAATTATTAGAGAATTACTTCTCTATGGAGATTCTCTTAAGGCTTTAATAGTTCGATGGGTTACAGATTCTGGCTCATCTTTCTATTAAAGAGTTTCTCTATTCTTTATCATATTATGATATTAGATTCTGATTTCATAATTTGATAAAGATTTATCCTTTTAATTTTTATTTTCTTAGTCTTTTACCTCCTTAAAATAAAATTGGTCTCTACCAATCTCACTGGAAATTATTGTTGATATTTATCCTTTATTAGCACCACAATCAATATGGTATCATTTATAGGCCCTAAAATTATATCCAAACCGTTGATTAATGATGTCCTGACTCTGGTGTTCACGTAATATTGACTAATGATCTGCTCTATGTCTCTCTTCAGTGGATTGATTGCGTTTCACAACTGCTGCGGATGTATCCTTTTGCTTTTGAGTTCTCCTCGGTATATATATTTCATTTCTGACTTTCCTGAGGTCCATAGATACGAATATTTCTTATCTGATATTTGGCTTTGCTTACTGCATATCTGCACTATTTCATGATTCAGGTTTTCCTGGTGGACTTCCTAGACTGTGTTCTTTCTTGTCGATTTGGAAACTTCTTATGTAATAGGTATTTGATTTTTCAGCAATTTTGTTTTATAAGGAATGGCTAAGGTCTTTGGTGTGTTTTTTAGGCTTCATGTGCCCCTCCTATTTGAACATATGTTGGCCAATCAGCAGAAATTATGTTACTGAAACAAGGTGCTGAGAAAAAAGGCTTATACATTGTGAAATAATGTTGTTTGAGAAAAAACAATAATGCACCGCATATAAAATCAGATCTTAGTTTTTTTTTTTTTTGGTTCAACAAAAACAGGTCTCAGTTACAAGTATGGTGTGACCTATAGTAACTGTCACCAACTGGCAATGTTGTTTAAGACTTTTGAGTGTTTGGTTCTCTCTTTGCTTTGTTTATGATTTTTTTAAGACAGGAGTCTGGGATGTGTTTTGTGTAATTTCTCTTCCTAATTTTGGTGATGTGCTCTAATCTACAGTTAATTGTAAAGTCGATTATTAGGCATTTATGTGATCAATAAGCATTATTTTGGTTAGTTTGGGTTCAATTGGGATCTGAACTATGATTCTGCAGTCCTGGAGACAATTAAAATGCTAGTAACACTGAGCCAAACTTATTGGTCTGGCGGTTAGTAGTTGCATAGAAAGAGTCCAATCTTGAAATCCCACTGTCCATATATCTTCCTTTGCTTTCATGAGTTCTATGAAATCTCATCTGCTATAGACTTTCTAGAAGGTTTGTACTGGTCTCAAGAAAATCTGGGGTACTCACAAAAGTTAATTTTAATTATTATATTGTTTCTTGACGTAGTAAAAATAGTGTGTTATTTTAATGGCATTGTTTGTCCAGTGAGAAGGAGAGGCAGCAATGCAATGTTTTTGAGGCTTGTGGATGTTTGTGGGCATACTTGGCTGAGTTGCGTGCTTCTGAAGAAAAACCTCACGTGCATTATAATCTCTATTATGATCCACTGAAGTACAATGGTCCTATCTTTCCCCCAGCAGCAGCTTTAGCCCCGACACTCTGGCCCCAGTTTCTTCTTCGCTGGGCCTGTCCAGAAGAAGCCCAAGCTGTTGGTGAAATAGAAGTAGAATGTAGACAAATGTTTCTGAAATTCTCTGAGATGCAGAAGGTGAACTCTTTTTTTTAATTGTCTGATTTGGAAATCAATACTTCTTTATCTGAAAGCTGTTTCCTTTCGCATTCCCATCATTTATGATGGTCGTCTAGTCCTTTTAACATTATGTTGATATCCTTAGTTTGTTAACAGCATAAAACTTTTCTTTTGTCTTGAAATTTTTGAGTGGCTTTGAAAGATAGGTAAGATAAGGCACTCGTAATAAACATGTAAGGGCGATGAGTTTATTGAATATCATGATTGTTGTTGGTTTTGCATACTCCCAATTGAATTAAAGTGTTCTGTCTGGATTGTCTTTTTAAAGTAAAAGCTTTTGCTATGTGGAATGTGTATCAGGCTAAAGAGTTGGCAGAGAGGAAAGCTAAAGAAATTGAAGTTGTCATGGAATCATTGAGTTCAGAATTACGATCTGAGAAACAGTTGAGATGGTCAGCTACGAATGTGAACAATAAAACAAGCAAAGAGAACGTGGCCATAAAACGAGCAATTCAGTCACTGGGATGCAGGTTTCACCTATCTGACAATGGCGATTGTGTTTTTGATATTGAAAGTAATTTAATGGGGTCAGCACAAACCACTATGCATCTTTCCACGAGGAAGGATTTGGATAGTAGTGCTCATGATGACAAGAAGGATCTGTCTGTTTCAGCAACAGCTATGGAGGATGATGATCATGCAAACAATCCAATTGTACGAGTATGTGAAGCTCTATGCTCACTTCGTACACCAAATGGACGCTGCTGGTGGCCAAATGCAGGTTGTGCGCGACTAAGTAGCCAGCTTGTTGGTTTAAGGGCAAATTTTGATGCATTTGACCAATTATCTATTGATGAGAATTATTTTAAATCTGAATGAAGAGTGAGTGAAGGCGGCCGAAAAATACATAACATGGATAGGAAAAAGGTTCTGTGTTCATATCAACCAGGTTTTGGTATCATCTTTAGTAAAAGCCTAGTCTAGAATACTTTTACACTCACCCATGAGATGAAGAATTGAATAATAGAGGACCCAGCCATTTTTATTGGGTCTCTGGATTTGTACAGTCATATAGAGATAGCTCAAAAACTTCTTGGTAGTTTGGCACAAACATTTCTTGAGTTTGGAAGTTTTGATGGCGGATACAGAGAGCAAATGTGCATCGTGGTGGCCAATACCTTGCTACATGCATGTAAATAAGGTGACAAATCACAGCTGCAGATATCATTGCTTTATTCTTGAATAGGGTTGTTTACCTTGTACAGACGATTGTACTCATTTTTTTACTATTTAAGGGGGATCAATGTACAGCATGAATAAATTTAGTTGTCAATCATTCTTATGTTAAAGCGGTCCTTTAAATGGTTAGATATGATGTTCGTTTTTCCATATTTCCATATTTCTTTTGATAATTCTTTTCAATTTATAAGAAATGAGGTATACTCTCTCCTGCTGTGGACAAATGCTCATATCATATTCAAATTATAAATCTGCTAATAAGAAATGAATAAAATGATCTTAATTTAAGGGATTTGCTAATTATTCTTGAGAAATTGAATAAGTGTTATACATGATATATGAGAACGAAAAGTTGTTTCTGAAAGAAAATATCCAAAAGTAGAATAAATTCATTTGAAGAACAAAAATAGTTTATTGGTATTATGCAAAACCGAATCAATTTGAAATTAACTCGTCACTATTTAGTGTATGTCAGCATACCAAAACCCTCAATTCTAATTCATTGATGTATTTCACAAGTCATCATAACTCAGAAATGACATAAAAGTGAGTAAATATATTATGATTTGTTAATATGAAACTATTAACTTAAGTAAATAAGTAAATTTAAATTATTAAGCCTTGTTCCAGTATTTTAGTTTTTCCAATGCAAATGGAGTTCTAGATAGTCAATTAAGTGAAAGGATATCGAAATAGTATTCAAATAGCAGAGGCCCCTAGTAGTCATATTGAATTCACAAAAAAAAAAAAAAAAAACAAAAACAAAAACAAAAACAAAATAAAAGACAATTTATCAATGTGGTCCTTAATACCACATGATTTTGTAACATGTTAAATGAGATCGAAGCTATGCATAAAATATTTTATTCTTTTGATAATATTGTTTAAAACTCTTGAACTTCCCAACGGTACAAGTAATTTATTACCCATTTTGGTCTTAAATATAAGATAAAGTTAACTTTTTTAGGGAAACTAAGAAAGCTAATTAAATTAATTTAGAGTATTTATATTTATATTTTTTTTCTTTAAACTAATTAGTTTGATTAACAAAATGATACATAAACTAAGAATACACAACATATGATATAATTAAGTAACTTATTTAACTTCTTGAATTCCAAAAAAAAAAAAAAACTATGTCTTATCTTTAGGACTAGAGAAAGTATCAGTGCATTATAAGTTTTGTCATTCATTGCAAGAACTTAAAGACTTTTTAAGTATTAAAGATTATATTTGGTGCACCTAAGTTCTCCATTTTCACAGTATGGTTTCATATTACATGGGCAACAGTTAAAAAACCATCCACACACAACTTCTAGCTTTTTCATAGATACCGTGAATTTGAAGACGAGAAGAGCAGAGGATGAGACGGCTAGCGAGGACAATTTGCAGGTGGCAATCTTTGACTGTGATTTGACGAGACGAGATTCGGAATCTCTTAGCTTTTCCTGGACGAGAGGATGGCTGAGACAGAGACAAATCACTGCAAAGCTGAGCACGAGATCACAATTCAACTGAAGATCTAGCTGGATGAGTCATGAGCTTCAGCAGAAGATCCGAGAATCCTAGACAGAGGTGGGTCAAATCTCTGTGAGTGAGCACTGATGATTGTGAGGATCACGCTGTCGACAAGCTTCAATCAGGCGTGAGAATCTCCAACGGTAACCTAAAACGCAGGCCACGTTGAGAAAAAACAAGGAAATGAGGCTTTTTAAAAAACCTAGTTATTGCTTTTTTTTTATTTTGGCCCACCGAACATATTGTATGTTCTAAACAGCCTGCGTTTTCCAGATTCAAGAAAAGTGGCGTTTTTTGCTTCTTTTTTTTTTTTGGTAGAAAAAGCTGAGTTAAATGCAATACCAAACAGGCTCATTAGGGATTATATTTGGTGCACCTAAGTTCTCCATTTTCACAGTATGGTTTCATATTACACGGGCAACCATTAAAAAACCATCCACATGCAACTTCTAGCTTTTTCATAGATACCATGAATTTGAAGATGAGAAGAGCAGAGGATGAGACGGCTGGTGAGGACGATTTGCAGGTGGGAATCTCTGGCCATGATTTCATCAAAGAATCAATGGAAGAAGAGTTAATACTTAATAGCTAAGAAACTAATCCAAAAAAAAAAAAAAATTTCATGCTACTTGATTTGTTTTTCTCCCTATACGGCTATACCCACCAGGAAGTTACGTAATTTGATGTCTTTGTGCAAAAATCCATTTGATCTTTGCAAGCTATACAAAACATAATAGCTAAATTTTGTATTCGCCAAATTTACATGGAAACTCCATTAAAGATAGTATAAAAGAGAAGAAATAATCACGATGCAAAAAATTTAATTTAAATCAAAACCAAATGAAGATGAATGTTATATAGCTCTCTGAATTATTTTATAAAGTGATTCAAGTCTCTTCATTTTTCAATATGGGTTTTTTTAAAGATGGCTTTTGAACTTTAAGAATAAATGTTGAATAATAATGAGTAATAAAGGTTGTTAAAAAATTAATCGTTTAAAAAATATACGTTAAAATAAACTGAACCAATAACAGAATATACGTTAAAATAAACCACTGTTACTACAAGTTTTCAAGAGATTTACTACACACACTCACAGACAGATGGGCAGATTGACTTGCAAACCAATTAGCTTTGTATAATAAAATTTATTTGTTATGTTTACTTGTTTATAAATTAACTAATTTCTTTAATTTATCAAAATTAATCAATTAGATCTTATATTTATATTTATGACCGAACGTAATAATTGATTTATTATTGTTCTTTTGTTATTTAGGTTTGAGACTCATCAAGCAAATTATCTCGTTGAAACCAATTTGGTTTATCCATCTAAAAAAGACAGTTTTATTTCATTAGATGGAGTTAATTACATGGATCACATAATGTTATTATTGATTGTGCTTTATTAACAATCAAATTCTTAAATAAATTATTAACCAAGACCTTCAGTTCTCTAGGGTCATCTTTTACCCCTTTTCAAAATCAATTGAATATGTCCAAACCACTCATGATTTTCTATCCTTCTCTTCAATATTATTACTTCAAATCTTCTGATTATATATTTATTTCAAATCTCTCCTTTTTTTCCTTATATAATTAAACATCATCTTCTTCGTTATCCCTACTTTTATACTTATATTGTTCCTTTAAAATCCAATATTCATTACCAAATAACATCATGGGTCTTTTTCTTTTTTTTTAAAAAAAAAAACTTTCCTTTTACCTCACTAATAGTTTGCTATAACAACTGCTGAACGTAAACATAATTTACAGGCATTTGTTGATTGATTGTCCATTATGTTCATGCAGATGCCGCCTAAGAAGGTATAATATCATCATGAAGCTTTTGGATTTAGCAAAAATTCATATTTGGACCATATGAGGTTGAGCCTTAAAAGTAATAAAATTGCATGTAAACTATGCCTACAGTTCTTTAACACAAATATTGCCTTCAAGCTTGGGAGAGCATTGGTATCAGCTGTAATTCAGGAACAATTGGTTCATTGCTGTAAACTTTTAATCTTTATAATCTTTATAATTTTAAGTAAGTTGTAACTCACTTCCTATTATAATTTGATTAAATATAACTTAATCCCTATAATTTTGACTCGATCTCCCTATACTTTAAACATTTTATAATTCAGTCCCCGCCATTCTAATAGACAAGGACTAAATTATAAAATGTTTAAAACTACAAGAACTAAATTGTAGTGAGTTAAAATTGAGGAACTGATTTACATCGAGTCAAAGTGTATGGATTGAATTATAATCAAGTCAAAATTATAGGGAGAAAAGATTAATTTTCCAACAACACAATCACAACCCTTCCAGGTCACAACCTTGGTTTTAATTAATTTCTCGATAAAGCGAGTATAGGATTGCAAAACTTGGGTTCTTTATAGATCGTTCATAATACTACGAAGTGTAAATAACCATTTCATTCTTGCCCCTAAAGATATTCCCTTCGTAATATAGTGAATCTCTAGAACGCAACAAGATTAACAGATTGATCACCTCATTACGGGGAGTAAATTCAATTGAAAAGGGCATGCTCTGCCTCGTTTAATTAACACTTCCTGTCTGATCAATCAATGTGCCAATTTGTTCTCCACATAGTGCTCTTGAAACATTCCCCGGTTGAAGCATGTTGAAGACTACAACTGAAGAAGGGAAAACTTAAACCACAACACAAATTTAATGGAACTATTAAACTACCAACACTAAACCAACCTGGAATTCCATTCTCTTCACAGTATGCTAATGCCATCATATCTACAGAAGTGATACCCCTTGAAGCAACTTCCCGAAAAGCAATGTGATCAACCGTGACATTCTCACTGCCACTATGGCAATCATAGGCCCCACTGACATTGGTTCCCTTCACCACAACATCTGCATTAACTGGGAAAAAAAGAAATAGACAAGATAACAATAATGAAGAGGGATGTGATACTTGCATGCAAAGATGGTATAACTAGAAAATTAAGACCAAGATGAGATATCACAGATAAGGGCATAAGGTCATACGCTCGGAAGCTCTCAGAGCAGCAGCTGTATCAGTGGTAAAGAGAGGATTTCCAGAGGCAGCACCAACACCACCAAGTATGACAACCCTTCCTTTCTCGAGATGTCGGATGGCTCGTTGCCTGTTATAAGGTTCAGCAATCTCTGGCACAGAGAATGCACTTTGAATACGTGTCTGAATACCCAGCTTCTCCAAAGCAGAATGGAGCAGAATAGAATTCATAACTGTAGCCATCATACTTGTTTTACAGACAATAACCGTATGGTCAGTACAAAAAGTATAACTTAAGACTGGGAAGCACACATGACTTAGCAGAGAGAATTATTTGGTATTGGCGTTTATAGTTGATCAGGAAAAGGGAATGAACATGGTTGTAGAGTTGTTATAACAGCACAATACTCTCTCTCTCTCTCTCTCTCTCTCACGCACATGGAAGTATTGGATTGAATTTAGCCAACACAACATCTAGCTCAATCATGAATGTTCATACTATTTAAAACGAACGAAAATTACTGTTCGCCACCATCTCATTGTATTTTCTCAATCTTACTCCATACATGGACCCAAAATTTACTAACACATGCTTTTATCACTATGAAAGGATTACAATTAATTATCAGTCACTGCGGTGAGCAATTTGCAAGCAAAAGCACAAAATATTTACCCAATTTGGTAAGCTGTAGATCTGTCCAACCCAGTAGCAGACACCCAGGAATCTCCACAAAAGAAGTTACGACCACCAACAACAATGGCAACCTGAGTTTTGTATTAAAACTTAAAATTGAAGTTGCAGAAATGCTGACATAAACAAAACCCCAAAAGAAAAAACATTGCTCAATAAAACCAAAAATAAGAATAAAGAAGGTAAGGGGATACCTCTACGCCAAGTCGGCAAGCTGTGGCCACTTCCGCAGCAATCTGCATTGCCACCTAATGGAAGGAAGCATTTGAATTGCAGTTTCCAGTTAAGAAGTCTCTAAGAGTAGGAAACAATCTATTTATTCAAATATCCCAAAAGATCATTATTAAATGTGTGATGGGATCACGAACAAAAGTGGCACCTTGGGGTCAATACTTTGGCAGTTTCCAGCTAATGCAGAGCCACTGATTTTAAACAGAACTCTATGCCATTTGAGATTAGACGCTGGTTTTGTTTTTGGGTTATTCAACACTGCAACATTGGTAAGTGTACATCTGCAAATATATGTAAATACATTCCACGAACAAGCAACCATATCAGCAGAGCATAGCTATCAACTATATAACGGAGTGATATCACCACCAGAACAATTCCCATTATTAAGCCACAAATTCAACAAACCCATGATGGCAGAAGCTCTAACACCCAGAAAGAGTCAGTTTTATAAACAACATTAGTTCATTCTACTTTTACAATTACCCCAACAACAACCAAAAAAAAAAATAATTGCAATGCTACACAAAGAAGATTATGAACTATTTTGGCCTAAGAGAAAATTTTAAAAGGATATCAATGAATTAGTACCTGTTCTTTGGGCGTCTGGCTGCAGACAAGGAATTAGCTCCAGCACCCTTTTCATCATCTGACGCCGTCTTCACAGTCAATGAGTTCCCAACAATAGCTTCGATCTTTTTAAACCAGTGCCAGTTACTGGATGTGATGCTGCCAC